>CM036561.1:110403199-111816949 GCA_020745775.1 Theristicus caerulescens | reverse complement strand
TAAATAGTTTCACTCATCTTGAGAGGAGGTTTAAGTGTGCTTGCTTTACTTAGCATTGTAATGAAATAGGAGATGAACCAGGTCAAGGTGACCTGTTCTCTGGACCAGAGCAGGTTTATCATGTTGTCTTGGAGCATGGCTAGAAATAATATTATGCGGCTTACTAAGAAAATATGCCATGCAGCACCTTTGGAATCAAAATCTATCCTTCAAACTAGAACAGTGCTTCTAGATTCACTTTGTGATCTTGGACATGTGAAAAAATCCTTAGATTCCCAATTGGAATTTCAACTGAAAATCCCTACCTCTTTAAGCTCTTTACCATTTCCCACTAAAGAGTGATTTATAACAAAAATGGCTAAGAAAAAGTGGTGCTTTCTCCTTTTAACTGATCTCATTTGTGTTCATGTCAACCATGCTACACAGTCATTTTGAAGTTGGTTTTGAGCAAAGTTTTGTGCTTAGGGTAACTTATCTGAGTGAGGACAGTTTTCCTAATGATTATGTATACGACAGGTATTGTTTGTTTTTCGTCCCATGTTTATTGAATGGGTAAAATTATAAAATATTACAAAATTTCCAGTAAATTTGCAGCCTTCTTTCAAATCAACACCTTAATTGCTTAGTTGGAGGGCTGTGGTAATCTGTAGTACACTTGTGATACTTTTAATGTATGTTAGACATATTTATCTAATAATGAAGATGAAAGATTTTGATAAAGTAAAACATTGGGCTTGATCCAGTGTTCATTGAAGTTCGCAGATATAATTAACATTATTACTATTATTGTCAGTATGCAACATCCAGGAGTTGCTACTGTAGCTACTTTCTCTTTAACTGATTGAAATTCTTTTGATATCTGTAAATAGTGGTTGGAGATGCTCTCTGCCTTTCAAATTCAGTTGAAAGAAACATAATAACAGTGTCCTAAATATTACTTTCATATAGTTGTTAGTGTAAACGAATTGAAGTTTATGTACACATAGAATTGAAAATGACTCCTGATTCTTTCCAAACAAATGGCAAATACAACACAAGTGTATTAGTCATTTTGGTTGACCTGAATATTCATTTTTCATTACATGAAAGTGTTTCATTACATGAAATCTGCCTACTGTGAATTTAGGAGCCAATGAATACACTGAAGGATAACTGCTGACTCACCTATAATTTTTTTTTTATAGTTGTGGTACATTATCACTAATGGTTGCTCACAGAAAAGTCAGTTACTAACATCTTGTAATAATGCAGGGCTATAAGGGACACTATACTTCTCCTTCGTATATTCAGTTCTGAGCAGCTAGCTCACATCAGCATGAAAGACTCAGACTTTGAAGCGTGTGATACACTTTTAGATTATTTAGGAGTAATAGTGAGTTTATTACAAACAGCTTCTGGGATTCTTAGATTGGTCAGACAGGTGAATCTTTCATGCAGATGGGTAAAGGTTCCTTTTGGATCCTACTGTTAGATTGCTGTTAAAATTCAAGTTCTTTAAATCATGGAATATCTGTCGTTGTTAAATGTCTCCTAATTGCTTTATGCTGAATGTTGCCAAACTATTTTCATTATCCTCTTCTTTGTAGGCTTTGTCTTTACCAAGTCAACTTTCAAAAAGTATTCAGCTTCAGTGGTTGATGTTTGTTTTCAAGGTTTATAATGTTGTCAAAGGATTATAATGAAAGCCTTAGGAGCCTTAATATTAGTGCCACGTTTACTCTACCTGAAACCCACAAATGTCTAAATGTAACAGGCTAAGGTTTGAACACTGATGCTAATGTGCTTGCACTGTGCTTTGTTTGCTGTTTCTGGTTTTGTTAGAAAAGCAGAGGTAGAATATATTTGTCTGATAGCTGAGATCATGTTGAAGCTGGAACTTTCACAACCACCCTTTCTGACAAACTTTTGCTATAAAGGTGCTGATTTTGCATTTAGAAAAATGTGTGGATTTGCTTCCCTTGACTTCATCTAAACTACTTTCTTTGATTTAAAATTGTTTGTGCTAAATTATACAATAAATCTAAATAGGTAAGGGGTAAAGGATTACAAAGAGCAATTTCAAAGAAGAGTTTTTAATAGAGAGTCTTTTCTACACAGTTGCTCAGGAATGTGAGTCAACCGAGAATGCAGAATAGAAGAATAAACCGCAACTTCATAAAGATAATGAATTCTCAGATTTCAAATAACCTGTTTTAAATTTTGACAGGTTTTTCACTATAGAAATTAGACAAAACCAAAACAATTTCTCCCCCTTCCCCCAAAGACTCTTCTTGTCCTGTCCTTAGTTTCTCTTAGATTTCAAACTTGGTTTACTCATTCTCTAGGCCTGCTTTCAAAAAGTTTCCTTTGAACTTCTCCTAGTAGGGAATTCTTTCATCCTGTGTGTGTTTTTAGATGTCCTGTTTTTTTTCCTTTCTTTTTTAAACAAATTTTCTTTTTAACTGCTTCCAAGAATAAAGTGTAATTAACATTCAAATCCCAACATGTTATTCAACTTGTTCGTTATACTTTCAAAATTCTGTCAGTTGTTGGAACAACCCCACTGCTCCTTCAGGTACTTCAAACTGAGTAGCCCTGAACTTTTATCCACACTCAAATAACCTCAAATGTTTGTTATTATGTTAAAAATACTAAGTGTATTCTATATATGATATCATTGCAAATAGAGAAAAAAATTCTAATGAACCATGCCTTCCTGAATTAGCGTGATGCTGAAAAGTTAGTCTGAAATGACTTTTACTATCATGTGCAAGGCGTCAACTGATTTGAGTAGTCATAAGTAACGTGAAAGAAACTGGCACTGCAGGAACAAGACTTGTACAAAGAGTCCTAAGAGAAGATAACCCAAACTGAATCCCTTTATTGTTATTTTTGGCCTTCTGCTTGCCTACTTGATGCTCAGCTAGATTCACTGTAAAAGCTGTGTTCCAGCTCATTGCTAAGTAAAACTAAATAAAACCCCAGTCCTGCAAACTTGCACATATTTGGCATTACTTGACTAATGTCAAAAAATCCAAAGTCAAATTTTAAATTGCTATGTGTTATTCTAAAAAAGCTGTTTTAACTAGCACAATTAATGTTAAAAAAAAACACACACACACCCAAAAAAAAACAACCCACAACAAACCCCAAAAAACACCCCCACCCTCCCAAACAATAAAAAGAGCAGCAAATACAGACATGGTTATGTTGGGAATAAAAATGTTTATGATGTACATCATCACATGAATGAATTGTCTAATACCTTACACTAAGATACTTGCTTTCATGCTAAGAGCTGGCCTAGCATATCACTTTAAAATGTGCTCTTAACTGAGATACATAGGCAAAAGCTTTCTGTTAAGCAGGTCTTACTCTATAGTACTCAGAACTGATAGTCACATACTTTGTGAGTAGGATGGGAATAGGGAATATGGGATTAAGCACTAGATGGATATATAGTAAGGAGGAGAGAGATACAGTAAATAGAGAGCAGGTGGCTGATGAGTGAGTTTGGAGCATGTAGTAGAAAGGCAGGAGAATTCAAATTTGGGATGCTGTAACAGGATTGTAAGAGATGCATAGTTGTAGTTGAGCTTGAAGAGGTAAGATTTGCCCTAGTGGATGGGAAGAGCGGGTGGATGGATTTTTTTTTTTTTTTTTTTGAGGACTTTGGGAAATTGAAGGACCTCCCCAGGAAAATCGTTCTGCCATCATTTCCTCTGGCAGTAATACCACCAGAAAGTGAGACCTGCACAAATTATATCCGAGAATCTGAAATCTATATTTCAGTAGAGTTCAATGTCTTTCTTATTGTCTGTAACTAGTATGCGAGGCTTTTCTTTATATGCGGTTGTTAAGACTTTTTAAAATAAAATCCTGTTCATTTATTTAAACGTCTTAAAAATAACACTAGTTTTCAATCAGTATTGTAAAGAATTTTCTTTAATCCTGTAATGTCTAGTATTGTTGTCACTGTCATATGTAAAATATCCATTTTTTTTTTTCATTTGCCAAACTTTTTGCCTTAGTTTACTTCGATCTGTTACCACTTGGATAATTTATGAATGATTAAGACCTATCTTCCTCTGATTTCCTCTAGAAATGAAAACACTATGTTGTTTGATAGCATGAGTGTCTTATGGAGTATTTTTAATATATCTCATTTTTAGATATGGTATGACCAATGAGACAGTTTTCTGATAACATCTCTGAAATAAAATCATCTTGGCTGTCCTGGATCTGCTCTGTGGGGGTTATTAGTTTGTTTGGGGCTTTTTTAGATCTAGTAATCCATTTAACAGAACAAACTTGCTGATCAGTAGTATTCCAAAACATTCCAGGACTCGAATTGTGCATTTCTTGGGATGAGGGATATAGCATTTTTAAAGAATGTTTCTGCTGTTTTTCATTGACGTTGTCAAGAGCATACTGCTTATATTTAACCATGTTGTAAATGATTTGCTAAGTGCTGTTTTAATCAAGTCTGAATATATGCAATTTAAGCGTTTACTTTCTCATGTTAGCTGCACTGGGGACAGTTGTACAGAAACCTATTGCAAAATGAAATAGCGGTTTCTATGAGGAAGTTAGCATTGGTTTCAGGGAAGTCTATGTTTTCCTGTGATCCATGCTGACAAATATTTGAAAGTCAAGTAAAAGACGACTGAAGTGTTTGGCTTTGTTTCTTCAGCAGTGTAACAAGACTTCATGGTAAAAAGCATTGCCATAATGTTGGCAGAATTGCAGTGTCTTTTGTCTGCTATTGGAAATAAGTCTAGAGTGGTGCTAATTCTACACATAATAGTTTGTGCGCGATTGCCAGAGTCACTTTACTGGCCCAGTAAAGGCACCTGGGACAGATTGTAAACTCCTCAGCACAGAGATTGTCTTACTTTTTTACAGAACTCCACTATGACTTTGACCTTCTGGCATTACCAGGTGGTGATGGCAAAATAAATATATTGGAGATAGGGCATTTTATTTCTTGATACAGAGAATTAGATCTAGTCTAAAAATAACAGTATTCTGCTAAAACTTTGCATAGATACTTAATACAGGAATTTAAACTTTGAAGGCACAAACTCCTTTATGCCTTGGAGACTTATATCATTTTCTCTGTTTTCCACACTGGTGGACAGAGGCACAGGAGATTGACATATGCATCGTTGTGAGAATTGGTAAGAGGATTAAGATAGATATAAGAAAATTTACACCTTTCAGGTTTGTCCCAAGTCCCATAAAGCTGCATGTGCATTTTCAAGTACAGAACTTGAATGATCTTGTTCTAAACACTATTTCCACAAAACTTTTGAGATGTAACTTTGAGCAAGGAAGAGGAGAGCTCCTCTGTGAAAGGGGAGAATGTTTAGGCAACCCATCCTGTTGTAAGAGGAAGAGCAATGTATTTTGTAGTGATGGTTTTGGATGTCCAGATTACCTTAGTTTTAAAATCTTCATTAAAGTTGAACAAAATATAGTTTGAGTTGTAGGAATGATGAAATGGAGGAAAACAGTCAGGAGAGAATCAAATCCCCACTGAAAAAAAGTCAGTCTAATTTAATTAGATTACTGTAGCCTTTAATTACGTCTCTGTTTCTCACCCTAATACGTGTTGTAAATAATCTGTGATGCTCTGAGGGTTTGAGATTTTCTAAAGCTGCTCTAAAACAGCTCTCTTGCTGCATCTTAAAGGGTTTTTAATCAATGGGTGTCATCATTAACTGAACAATGGTAAAATCTATCTCAAAAGTATTACTGTGATTTACTGTAAAGTTAACTAGATAACTAAGTTGCCAAGGTAACTAAGGATTGTGAGTAAAATCTTTGCCAAATTTTAGGTACATGTAGGTTTAGTGTAGCTATGACATGCTTTATTCCATGACTGCTGGTAGGGTCATAGGTGATACCAGCATTACATGGCATTATTAAAATGTATATGTGCAGGTTCATTAAATAATTCAAATCAAAAGGAAGTCAGGAGTCACAGTTATCTTGTCTATGGAAGGCTAACAGCTTATTGGCTGTTTTAAAAGTTAATTACTATGTGTATCATTTTTATTAGTTTAGAATCAAAATTTTGCATTACTTGTATTTGGTTGTGTGGGAAGTTAAGTCCTGACCCAGTGAAGTGCTGAAAGCTAGAATGCTTTTGCAGACCCAAAGCCCACACTGGTCTTTTTCAAGTTGCTCATCACCACTCAGAATACAAAGATTTTACATAAATTCTATATTTGACCTTCCCCAAATCTTAAGAGGACAAAGCCTGAGTCTAAATGACATGTCGTGCTGATAAGATCAAGATATGCCTCAATAGGCAGTCAGAGGTAGAGAAGTAAGTGATGTGGCTCTCATCACATCTTTGACTTCCCAACCCACTTTACTAGCCATTTAGGAGTGGGTAAATTGAGGACAGCCTCTATAGTGAGTGTACTAGCTGGGACTAAACTTGTGTATTTGGAATTATGTCAGGACACAGTGACTGTTCTGCCAGTGAATGTTCACACCTCTTCTTTGTTTTTCTAAATTACTGTAACTTGCACGTCACTACTGTGTTTAGTTATGCTATATATGTATGTACTGAAAAAATCTGTTCTGGATCCCTCCAGAGTGCCTCTTGATGCAAATTAGTGGATTTTTTGTGCGATGGAAGAAACAGTTTTTGGAAAGAGGAATAGAACTGCCTAAAGCTGAACAGAAAAGGAGCTTTTTCAAAAACTGTGGAAAGTTCTGACTGGAACAGGACATTTTAAGAAGCTTTGTTTCTAACTGAAAAGGCTAAAATGTTAAAATAATTTTAAAATGTTGAGTAGAGTACCTCAAAACAATATAGAATTCCCTATTCTTGTTGGATAAAACTATTCATTAATGCTATAGGTTGGATGCAACTACTTCTCTTGAGGGAAATTTTTTCTTTTATAATAATATTTAAAGATCAGTGAAGATGCATGTTTTGAAATAAGAATATAAGTATTATTTTCTGTAACTTTCTAACTTTCTCTATTTTTTTTTTCTAATGAACTTGGTGGTTTTTTAAGTTTGGTACTTTTTTTGATTTTTATGGTTACTGACTGCCTTCCACTCTGAAAACAGTCTGTACTTCTTAAGAAAACTCATGCTTGAATTCTAATGCAAATTTGATATCATCAGCTCTCTACAGCTGTTCTAATTCTGACATCCTCCATCTGCCTCCAAAATTACAATTTCTGCATCTGTACTGCCTTGCCTGGTATACTATTTCTTTTTGTTTTCCATTAATTATTAATCTTGCTGCTTTTTTCCATGCAATATTTAGCTCACTGGTTTTGTTTCTCACTTTTTCTGTTATCTTTCCACTCTCAGATATTTATTTTGCATGTGAAAAATATGTAGTCTCTGGAAAGATGTGATACCTAAATCACAGTATTTAGTATCTGTTGCAAGCTGACTCCTGGGAAATTTCTGGCAAAATTTTGCCTAGACATCTGTGGGCTCAGGGTCCTCTCCTGAGTGACTCAGGAGAGCAGAATTGAGGAGTAGCAAATTAACAAATCTTGTGTTGCTAAGACAAGCAGAGAAGCTGATGTGTTAATGTGTAAGGAACCATTTCAATGTTCAAGGAAAAAAAAAAACAGATAAAATGCTAAGTTTTGCCAACATTGTGATGGAGACATCTCTGTAAAGATACTTGTTCAACTAGTGACTTCATTACTGAAGGTCAAGGGGATTTTGTTCACGTAATATCACCGTAATTTTGAGAAAGTAGTCACTGGCACAGAATTTAAAGAAAAAGATACAATTTGTAGTGAGAAGACAGACACTAAATTGTGTGTATTTTGGAGATGGAAAATGTGTGTATTTCATCTGGACAAGCCATATGAAGTAAACGTGGAAGTGGGGAGGATATATTTCTCAATTCATCCCTCTCTTCTTTTTGAAAAGGTCATGTTTTGGTATTACGCCTCTTCTGCAATTTGTATGCATAGAATGATAACATGCTTTGAAATACTATTTTGCTAAAAAACATTTTGTATATTATGAGTTATTACATGGCAATTTACAACATAATTTTTATTCATAAACATGTTTAAAAGCAAATGACAACTGGGGGGATGCTTTTAAAGTAAGTTTTCTTGATTGTACGAGCATTATCTGAAAAAAGAACACCATCCAGGGAAGTGTAGGAAAAAATAAGGAATGCTAGTGGGGAAAGTATTTCCTTTTACAGTCATTATGACTAGTTCTGTGAGCTGTGAAAGGCCTCTGTCAGTCCTTCACTTATCAAAGTAGCTATGTATCTTTGATTTCTGCTTTCTGGTACTCTTCTAGGTACAGATGAATGTAAGTCATCCTTGTACACAACAGGGCACCTATTGGGCATTCTGTGGAGGCTCAGGACGATCGGAAACTGCAGCTTCAAATATTTATGCTCTTGTGCAGTATTACACTGTACTTCTAAGAACCAGTCGGATTCCCACGTTTAAAATCTCTGCATTCATATGGAACTATAAATAGGACATGGATCCATTTAGGTTTATAACAAGGATAGGTTAAAAAAAAAAGCACTACGTACCAGATGTTTAATATAATTAAATTAACTTAGGGTTAATATTTAAAAGCATCTATTTAATATACAATGTGGGGAGGAGAAATCCGTACTGATGAGAAAAAGAAAAGGCTGTTGTAAGCAGACCAAGTTGAAATATTACACTTTGACAACTTAGAAACTTTATTAACCACAAGCACGGAAGAGCTTGCTAAGTTGTGAGATTTAACGCTTAGCTCAAAGACCATGTCGTACTTTAGATTTATATTAACCTCAGTGACCTACCCAGCCAGATTGTCTTTAATCCTTCTCCACTCCCAGCACTATGAAAATGCCTGCTGCCTCTTGAATTCATTGATGGTATTTACAGCTATGGCCTTAAATGCTAACATGTTCTGTAAATTCTCTGCTTGTAGACAAAGAGCTATGTGCAAACATCTTTATTTGTGCCATTAGTTTTATGGTTTAAGTTTTATAAATTAAGTTTTATACTTTGGCCTTCAAAGCTTTTTCTTATGATTACAGTTAATTTTGCTTGCTTTCCCCCCAAAACCTTCCTAACTTTAGCTTTTCCTACAAGGCTATTCCTGTTTGCCAATAATTTCCATTTATTTAATGCATTCTACTAGCATTGTCCAAACCTGAAATTGTACTTTTTCCCTTTATCAGACCTTTGTGATCATCATAACACTGGGTGTGTCAAAAGTGAAAGGGAATCATAGAATTCATGTTCTAATGATCTTAGGAATTACAAATTCCAGCCCCCCGGTCTTTGTCACTTGTCTAGGGTACTTGGGGCCGAATAAATAAATAGCAGATTTCTGTGTATAGTACAGTGAATACTTATAGCAATCTACTTATTTATAAACAATATCTATTTCAAACAGAGGGGAACTGAGAAAAGGATTGAATCAAAACTTTGAATACAAACCACAAAATATTTTCTTGGTAATGGAGCATGGATTTTTGCACGTTAAAGTTCTATTGTAATTGATGTTTATCATGTTTTAATTTTCTTGATTTCTGTTTCATTTCAGTGAAATACAGAGACGCTAATTTAGAAGAACCAGTGGGCTTCTGTTTAAAACACTGGAGTTCTACTGTTGTAGACTTACCCTAGGCTTTGCTAACTTGTAGACAAAACCAATCAAGGAGTTCAAGTATCTAAACTATGCAAGAGTTTAAGAGGGGGAAGTGATTTTTTTTTTTTTTTTTTTTTTTGGTAACAAAATATCTAAGTAAATTATTTTATCAGGTCACACTTGTACTCTCATAGATTTCATTAGTTTGCTCACTGTCATTAACTTATTCATCAAAACATCTAAGTGGTCTGGCCTGGATTTCCAGTGTTCAGCGTGAAGCTGAAGGGATGCTGGATGTGAAGTACTCGCTACATCTCTTGGGCTTCCTTTGCTGGCAGTGGCAAACTAGTCTTTGGACTGATTCTTTGAACTCGTATTTATAAGTCAGCAGTTGTTATGGTGGTAGGTAGTTTGCTTCAGATTTTTGCTTATGTCAGTCTCCGTAGCTCTTAAACAATGCGCAGCAACCCCTGCCTGTATTTTGTTTGAAAGCTATGTGCGCAGTATGTCTCTCCTTGTTTGGCTAGCAGGAAAATGAATGGCACGTGATACACTGCCAACTGTGTTGCCATCCTCCTGTTGTCAGATTGCAGTCTTCTGCTGAGGGGTTGTTTGTGCCATGCTCCTGTCAGAGCACAGGCATTCTTGTCTTGGTAGAAACAGCTTTTTCTCAATTTTGCAGCTGGGAATGTTGTTCTGGGAGTGGTTTCCCAGAAACACTGTTCTTTATTAACCAGGCAGGCTGTTCTTTTAACCCTTGTTCTGGTAGTTCTGCCACTGCTTTCTCACGCACACATTTTCATTTGTATTTCATTCATAACAGTCTTAGTCCTGTTACTACCTAAATCCTGCCAAAGTCCAAACTTGCAATCCTGAAATCTGCAAGTCAGCTTGTTTCTTTCCATGGAGGTGCCTAGAGATGTTGAAAGTTGACTTAAGTTCTGTAAAGTTGTTTTTTTCCAGAGTGCTTACACAAGTTTTGATGCTTAGATCTTAATTCTGACATGTTTGGAAATCTTGTTATGTATTTTATGTGTACATTTGGCTGAAATTACGAAACTCAGCATGCCTTCACCCTTCTGCTCTGAAAGGTGTGATTCAATAGGCCTTGCAGTAAAAGCTGACTTCTCACAGGTAGTGATAGGCACTTCTTATAAAGCATGGGCAGAAACCGTGATGCTCTGTTCAGAATGTGGGAGACAGGGTTTGGTTCTTCAGGAGAATAAAATTTCTATTCTACCTTCTCAGGTGAGTATAGTCAGCACCAGCTTATTCTCTGTAGAGGGGACTTGCCTGTCTGTCTGTCCTGCTGAAGCCATGGTTCTGTGTGCAATCCAGAGTTTTTAGGCTAATATAATAGTGCTAGAAAAAGCATGACTAATTGCCAAGACCATGAGGACAGAGAAACTTGCTTTCAGGACTGGTTCTGTCTTTTGCCTGGTGACTTTCATGTAAGTATTAAGCTTTAATACTCACCCACCTGTTTTATTTCTCTCCTGGCTGGCTGTATGTAGTTGCATACAAAATGTTCTAACTTGAAGCGACTGCCTTGTTAACACCCTGGGAGAGTTTTCCTTTTAAGATGCCTACTATAACACATGCTTTTTTTCGGATGGCACATTTTCTCCATCTATGAAATAAAAAAGAAATAATACTGTGTATGTGAAATGCTTCTTGATAGCTAAAATTATTAGTGGTCTTGTGATTTTTCTGGTTTTACCATCAGGAATGACTGTTGGAGAGCAAAAGAAAAGCTCTTTTCACAAACAGGCCTCATTTACCAAAAAATTCCACAGGCTGCAATGCAATATTAATATTCAAAACAAAGAATAATCTGAATGGAAATAAAACTATCTCCACATGTTTAGTTGACATAAATACGTAGCTATACTTTGATCCTGCCCACAATATCTAGCTGTGATTGGAAATCCTCTTGAAATTGCTTAGTATTAGTGAAGAAAAAGTACTAGCTGTCATTCATCTGGTTTACATTTTTTTGCTAGAAATAATATGGAGATATCAGATATTTATTTCTGTGCAATATCATTTTTATTCATGTCAACACTACAAGGTTGTTCTGCCTTGCATTCCTCCTGTTGCAAGAGTTTTGTACCACATTTGAACAGCTAATATACTATCTGATATAGTCAGAATTTCACAAGTTCTGCCTCAGTCTTGGATGAAGAAATAAAAAGGATCTTTAAGATTTGCATATAACCTGTATATTTGCTAAATTAGAAATCAGTTGTGCAAAATGCTGAGCACCTCTGATCTGACTGATTTAATTAGGCATGCAAATGGAGCTTTGTAAACCTTCTACCACCAGGCTGAATACTCAAATAAGGTTAAATACAAAGGTTTTTTTTTCTTGGGGTTTTATTTTTACAATCACAAAGTAGCTAAATTTTAAACACATTTTTGAAACAAAATCAGAATTTACTTTATTCCAAGTAAAGACCTTTGCATATATATCTTTTAATGCTAATTTCTTTTTCCCAGACAACACTATGCTAAATTTGCAAATAGTTTCAGCTGGCCTGAGATCACTTTGGATCAATGCATCAACGCTTTCAAGTCATGTTAAATGAATGCCTTAACTTCTTTTATTCTTGGATTATTTTTGTTTGTGCTGCTGTGAACTAGAACAATATTGCATGCCCACATTTACCTCTGGCTATTTATGCTTTTTTACTACTGAAGAGTAAGTGTGCCAAGCAAAACCACTGGATTTCTGTCAAATAAATGGCCCTACAAAGAATTACAAAGCCAATAATAAATGGAGCCTCAAATTAAATGCAAGCTAAGTGACACGGGTCTAGTAAATCCAAATAGTGGGATGGTGTAAGAAATGTCTGTCATCTCAGAATTATACAGACAGTACTATGGAGTGTGGTGGTGACAACAACAAACAGGAACACTCATAAACCCACTGCACATTTCAGTGGGAACATTCCCAAATAATAGGTGAACGTAAAAGGTAATATCTTAACACTTTATCTAGCTTTATATATTGAAACCATATGGTCTGTATTTGTTTCAGGTTCCAATTTTATAATGGTCCCTGCTAATATGGTTTTTCAATTCTCCTTTGTTCACTGTAGAGAATATAGGTTCATTTAAAGTTTGAAACAGTTGCAGTTTGTGTTTCGTCCTGTAAAGAAAAAGCATTCAGAGTCTGTAATTTATAATCCTCCCAAAAAACCCAAAGGTAAAATAAACTTCTGAAGCTTGATTGTTCTGCTCCTTTTTGCCCATTAATTCTGGAACCAAGGAGCGAGGATCAGCTATGATATTCATAAATGATCGCTATTTCAACATTTTTAATTCTTAGCATCTGAAGTGTAGTGCTCTTGTATGTCACACTGAGATTGCGCCCATTGAAATGAATAGATTTTTTTTTTATGATGTGATGTTTTATTTAATGTGAGCATCAGCCTTTTGAACTGGTATTGATAGAGAACAGGGTTGTTTTTCTGAATGAGTACTGTGTTTCTAGCATCTTTTTCCTTGTCTGTTGAAAGGTGAAAGAGTGCTGTAGGAGAAGAATTAAAGCACATTTGTGGATGATAGGTTCCATATATTTAAGTAATAACACTGATTTCTGTTTGAATCTTGAACTGAAGAGGATTTCAGCTGATTTTTTTCTCTTATACTGATTTTCTCTTTCTGACCCTATTGAATAAATATTGATGAAAGTTTTCAGACTGTAAAGAAGGATTTTGTTTCTCTTTGAGTCTTTTTGCTTGTTTTTGGGGGCTTTTTTTTTTTTAAGCTGTGAAAGGTTTCTTTTAGGCTTCTACTGTTAAATGTTGAATACTCAAATGCATACAAAGCAAATCCAAGGGTTCATCTGACTTCCCAGGATCAAAGCAACCTTTTTTCAAATATTAAATTATACTACATTCCTGCAGATGTCACAGGAACAACTGACAGTTAGAATGACAACAGATTCCTGTGGAGTTCATGTCAAAATTTTAGTCTGAGTGTTTAAAAGTATTGCCTATTTATATTAATATTTTAGAATGGACAAAATAGTACAGGTATGTATTCTTCTGAACGTATCATACTGTTTCCTATAGATGCTCCTCCTATTTATATAGAAAATACTTAAAAGCCTTTCATGGTAATTTACTTTCTGTGATTCCTGTACTTTTTTTTTTAATTGTTCTTTTTATTTTTTACTTAGTATCTTAGGAAGGTTAGCTGTGTTTATATTCTTCCCTTCAAAACAAGACAAAATCTGTCAGTACTTTCTCTATTAATATTTTATAGTAGCTATTTGCTTCTTGGGGTATATTTGCATGGCAGCAGCTCTTCTTTACCCACATGATCTGTGGATTTGTGAGGTTACAGATGGAAGTGGTAGCAAGGTACCTAACTACAGCTGGTTTTCTGTGAGGTAATTTGCTGTCATTATGCTGGCACTGTGTGAACGAAAAAACCTGAGAATTCAAAAGCTGACATCCAGAAAAACTGGTGGTCTTACAGCCTGTGCCTCTGTCCACCCGTGAAAGGGACTCCCAGATCAGTTGTTTGGACATGTGCTGGAAATGTTGGTGGAACCAATTGATCACAACCTGTTGCTTCTCCTCATTTTTGAGCTATATCTGTCTCTTCTCCCTCCCCCTTTTTCTGACATTTAGCTATAGCTGTGATAGTCTAAAGACTTGGCAAGAAGATTGTCCTGCCCACAAACTTGTCTTTCTATATTGGTTTACATCTGCCTCTTGTCTTTCTATATTGGTTTCCTACTTCTTTGCGTGGTATTGTCTTTATCCCTTGGTTATTTCTATTTACCTGTTCATTTTCTTCTGCTGTTTAAACATTTTTCATTGACATATTTTGATTTGAAATATTTTAAAGCTAGAGTGAAAATGAGATATCACTGAAATTAGGCCAAATGTAATTCATGCAGTGGTTCTTATGGTTCTTCTTGGCTGAACCACTGCACCTATAATTCATATCAGATGCCTCTAATGTCATGCAGCTTAGGGTGAGGAATGAGGTAACTCATGGGTGATATGTCTGAAAATTGTATTTCTTAAGAAAAAACTTGGACTAGAACTACCCGAAATACAGATTTCTTGAGGCATTTCATGAAGACGATGGTTAAAATATCACTTAATTTGAAATATGGCAATTTTGTTTTGCACAGGAAATAAAACCAATTTTTGTTTACATCAGACCAACTTGAAGTACACATTGTGTGACTTTAAACACATTTTTTTTATTTTGAAACCTAGCAAAAATATGAATTATGTCATTTTACAAGGAAACATCACTATTTAAGAAAGAGTAGTTTGGTGTAGAAATGGCATACAAATTAGCTGTTGTTTTTTTTTTTTTAAGTTATCTGTATATAATTAAAAATTAATCTTTTGTAGGGAGGCCTATTTACAAAGAAAAGCGTTTGAGAGAAAATAGTGACTTTCAGTGGCGTATGTCAAGCGTGGAGCCTTCAGAACACAGTGGGAACACGGCTTGTGTCTTTTTTCTTTCCCCTTTTTGTTATTAGTTTGTTGGATATCATACTGAGAATGAAAGAAAAGGAAGAAAAGAAAAAATTTAAATTGGAATTGTAATTTCAAGTGAAATTACAAGATTTTTCTGAAAACACATGATAAGTGTAGGTGTGCACTCATTAGTGACTTTTTTTTTCACTGAAGTTAAGATTGTAGCTCATTCTGTCCTTCAGTAAGAGCAGGATTCCTTAGCTAAGTCATTTCAGTCATCTTTTTTTTAGGAGAGTTACTCTTGTGGTATTCCTGGCTTCCTGATTTGAAGAACATGAGAACTGTTAATAAAGTGGCTTTTATTTCTCTATGCATTTAACTTCTGATAATTACTTCACAAATCCTTAAAGTCCCTGTGAAAAAAATACAGATCATTTGTTTAAAGAAGTAGAAAAAGGAATCTATTTGAACTGCCCCTCCTTCCTCAGAGTTATGTAAGTTCATATAGTAAAATTATGGTCTTTTCAAATATTCTTTCCAATCTGTGTGGTACTTTTTTCTAAAAGTAACCTTAGAGATGATAGTAAAATCTACTTATTGAATGCTTTCTTACTCACTGTAAAACACCAGAAAATATGGAAGTGTTTTAGTTTGTACTCTACAGGTGCTACTAATCCTTTAAAAAGCCTTCTAGCGTAATATTTTATTGGTTTGTACAGAAATTCATATATCCCAAGACACAGAGTTTACTATTCTGTTTTCTTTTCAGTTTATTGTCATCATTCAACATAGTGGACAGAGAAGATTGATTAGAAAGGTGGCACAGGATTGAATTGTAAAAATGAATGCACAGAGCTATCTGGGGTTTGTACATTATAATAGATGGATACATTAATTATTAATTTGCTGATTAAGTAGTTTGGCATATAGACCAGATATCACTCTGGATAGTTTTATTTAAAATGTTCAGAGATGGTGGTATTTGTACATTTTGCATCACTCTGTAGTTAATAGAGTGAAATCTTAGGCTGTTTTAAGCAACTTTTAAGATGGAGTTGTAGTATGAAGAGTATCTAGCTTTCTTAGCGATAGTTACTTGACAGGGATAACTAGTGTACTACACTTGAGGATCTCCAAGGGAAGCATTTTAACCTTACCATGGTAAAAAATGAAGGGGAAACCCCCACCTTTTTTAGTTGGAAGGGAATTAGTGTATATTCCACTTCATTGGATTTGGTGTATCCAATGACAAGAAGCATTAAATATATAGTGGAATAGAAGTGAAGATCTAGTCTGAAACTTTTTAATAACATTTTTATCTGTAGCTAATGAAGAATAAATGTAATACTAAAATGCAAATAGTAATTCTAATTCTAATTACATTTGTGTCAGTGAAACTCTACTGTCCCTCTCAAGGTGACTCTTGATTTAAGTTAATGTAAGAAGACAGGGGCCTCTGTCATATTATTCTGCCTCTTAACATTCTTGGAATGAAAGCTATGTGTAGCATAAAGAGTTTCCTCAGTTGGCGGGGAGAAGAAAAAAGCTTTATCAGCAGGCAGTGAAATAATAAACATCTGACTTCTTTCCTGTTCAAATATCTAGGTTTTGGCAATAATTGTTCTAAAGGTGGCCTAGTTATGATTTCACTGTATGTCTATTTAGAAGAGAGGGAAATATGTTGCTTTATGTAATCAATGGAGTTGTTTCTTTATTTCAGTGAAAGCAGGTAGAGTCTCACAATATGTTCTAAAGATCTTGCTGTTCATTGATCATAAGTTTAAGTGAAGAATACCTTTGCAAACATGTCCTGAAAGATTAACGGATGTTAAAGAGTTCAAGTTCTTACAGATAGCAAATAAAGCATGGCAGTTCTTTTTCATAACAGTGACATTTTTGTCAATAGCACCTTCATCTGATGACCATATGGCTCTCCTTAGATATGTATGCAAAGCATAATGGTAGCTAAATATGTAAGATGGATGTTATATTCACATAGGCAGAGCTCATTCATATTTCCTAGATTACATTAGAGTTACCTTCCATACAGAAATATCTGTGCTGTTATATATCCATCCAGTGCTGCAAATTGGATACACAAATGAGTAGTAGGGATTATGCCCTTAAGTGTCTTGTATGCTGAACATAGCATCTAATATTTGGCACATAAACCCTTCCTATGTCACTAATAACTTTCATTAAAATAATGTTTGTTGAGTATGGAAAGGTAGACCTTTGAGGGTGAAGGACTGCCAAATTTACCATTGTTTCCTTTGTAAATCCAATCTGTGTAATGGATGAAGGGTCATATATATATATATATATAAAATATATATAGAGAGAGAGAGAGATATGTGACAGTCATAAAAGACTATTTCATGTGGTGGATGGCAATAAAAAGCTCACTTTAGAAACTGTAAATGTGGAATTTCCCAACTTGGAGGTATTTCTTTTGTTAACCTAAACAAAATCTTTTGATGTAACATTTTTGCTTGTCTTAGATGTAACATTCTTAATGATTTTTTTTTCTTGGAAAAAAGTGATGAAAAGTGTATTCTATGCAAGTATAAGAACCCATTGCCCTTCACAACCTACTGCAAGTATGCACCATTAGTCGGTCATTCCCTGCTGTTCGTTCAAAGACTTATAGCTGGCAGCAGCAGAAGTGATACAGAAGTTGCTGCTGTAGAGTACCAAAAGGATATGTTAAGAAGTATATTTGGCCTGCACAGATTATTCTTTATCCTTCCATTTTTGCCTGAATTCTTTTCCCTATGCTCTAGGTTTTGGGGAGCTCCTGTTCCATTTAATACCTGTAGGAGGAAGGAGAAAGAATTGGAGGCTTTGTGAGGATGAATATGGCATGGGGAAGTAGTTCAGCATTGCTGGCTTTACTTTGTGGTATTGGCTTTTCCTTCCTGAATTCTTGCTACAAAAGTAGTAACTTACAGGCATTGCTCCTGCAAGCTATTGCTGTTGATCTTTTAGCTGTGGCATGGAATCAGGCCTGCACAATGTTTGTTCACTTACTAGTTTAGCAGTCTGCCAAATTTGAAATGATTAATGCTTTATAACTGGCTAGATATGGACCAAAGACAAAGGAATTGTGCAGTTCCAGGGTTTTCTCTGATGAATGTATAAAGCTTATTGCAAGAGCAAGCTCTGAGAAAAATGTGAGAGCTAATTAAAAAAAAAAAAAAATCATAAAAATAGACCAGAGTAGAAAGTGTCAGCTTTAACAGAGGGGTTATTGAGTTCCATGTATATGTACAGCATAAATATAAATGTGACCCTATTTTAAATGTTTTATTTAACATTCTTAAATTTAATATTTACTTTTCTTAAAAGAATGAATTTTAGGTGTTTAGACTATGTATTACCGTCATAGAAATTACAAGGAACACATTTGGAATAGTCCAAAAGCACAATAAATGTACAATTGAATCTGGTACCCTTTTGATATGAACACTACACCTCCTGGCTTTTATTATGACTCTTCATATTTAGATCATGGTCATACAGTTAGTTTTATACAAACATTGCTATTTCTGTAAAAATACTACTGAAATAAATAATATTCGGTATTTATGATTATTAAAAATTTTTGTGTGTAATGGCACAACTGATTTTATTTAAATACAGGATGCTTTATGCGCGAGTCTGGAATGCACATGCTCTATAGAAAATCTTGGATTTTGTACTGATACTGTGCAATATGACCTAATGTGGTAGCTGCGTTGCTAAGGAAGTGAATCTCTTCAAAAAGATTATCTTGTGCCCCCACAAGAATTGAGGTTTTGATGCAGTTTATTTGCTGGTACTAGTTCTGCAAGCTGCTGTATACCAAAGATGATACTAGAAAAATATTGGTTCTGGCTATAAAACACCTGATTATATGTGTATTTGTCTTTAATATGTAGTGGATAGAGATATATCATTGCAAATGGTTGAAAAAGAGAGATCTCTCAAGACTAGGTAGATGTTCCCTAAAAATCAATTGTTCACTTTCCACGGTGTTGGTTTATTGGGAGTGGAACTACTCCAACTGTTAATTGCTGTTTTATTTTCTCTCTTTACCCATTTGTTGTAATTGATTGTGGTTGCTTTTTCAACACAGATAAAAAACAGTAGCAACAGAACTTTATTCTTGCTCTATATGATAATTATTTTTTGTAATTCCACAGGCATATTTAATGTAGTGAAAAAGTGAGTGCACAAATCCAGGCTTTGCACAGATTTGAAAGCCGCTTGTACCATTTTAGTTCCTTGCTCAGTGCTTTCTCCCAGAGGTGTGTGATACTATAGAATGAAAGATTTCTACGTATGTTAATGTTTGTATGGTTGCTTACAATTTAAATGTGAAAGAGGTTACTGGATATAGTTTGTTGCCCATGAAAAAAAAAAAAACCACAACCCCACAACTTTTCTCAAGGAAGCAATCTATCCATTTGGTCTTTGGGATGCAGGCCTTTGCAGAACCTGGGGTACATTAGCATCGAGTAGTTTTCACTGTTGCCCGCTTTCATTGTGTCAATCGAGTCACCTACAGGAATCAGGAAGACTTCAGAAAGTCTGAATTGAAGGATGCTGTGTTTTCAAACAGGGCTTCTCCTATTGCATTTTTAAAAAAGCTAGAAAGCTCGCACACTTATACTGGTTGATTTATATTGCAAATGTGGGAATCTAGTATTAGCAAGAGTGAATCCTTTGCAAGAAAATTTGATTGCTGGCTGGTAGACTTTGAGCTTTAGCGGGGGACAAGCAGAGGCTCTATGGATATACGCCCAAGAATAATTCATTGTTATCAATAAAAGTTGCAGCCTGGCTTATATCATCCGTCTACCTTCCATTAGAATCAATTATATTATTTACATTCTTTCTGTAATACATTACTTGATTTTTTTTATTGGGGTTGACCCTGCCATCGTTCAAAAAATGGAGAAGCTTCCATTATCTCAACAGTACAGAATCAAAGCTGCCTTCATCACAGTGCACTCAAAAGGCATCTCAATAATTAAGGAAAGAGGGCGTTGTTGTGGTACATAGACGAAGTGCTTATGTTTAAGGAGGCATTATGGTCATGAGGAATCTGGAATCTACATACCTGGATACTGTTATTGAAATTTCCATATGTAATTGTTAAGTTGATTTGCAAGGCACTAATGAAGCCTTTGTGTGCCTTTGCAGAATATTGGATGCAGCCTGTTACCTGAACCTGAGGCTTTGGAACACTTGATTCTGCATGGCTCCTTTTCTAGTGATACATACAGTGTATCACACGCAAGGATAATTCCAGGTCACAAAATGCTGTGAAATTCTTGGATGGCTGAAGCCACAGATCTTATGAACCAGTAGATTATCTTGTTATTAGCAGAAGAATGCAGGGGTTTTGAGTAGGCAACAGTGATTTATTCAGCTAACATTAAGGAAGTGTGGTGACATCTGTAGTGGTGTTGACCCATTTATATCTGTATTAAATTTAACCAGAAGCTTGACACTCATAGTCTTTATGATTGTCCCTATTCTGTAATCTTATTAATCAAAACTGTCACAGTTTCCAAGGAACACTGATAATCTAACATGGCTTCCTGAATAAAATAGGTCATTGGGTTTAGCTGAAGTAATTTTTCTCAAATACAGTACCCACTGCACTGTTTTTACTGTTCCACTTAAAAAAAAAAAAAAGGCAATACAGAATCTACCACATTTCATAGGAAATATTTCTAGTGGTTAAATGGCTTCCCTATTATGTGTCTTCACACCTGATTTAATCTACTTTCAGTTTATTTTCCTTTGTGTTTGGACCCTCTGTTACCTACTTTATTTTTCCCCTCCATGTAGATACTTTTGAACTGTGACAGTTGCCCACCTCATCGTTAAATCAAATGTTGTGAATCCTTTGTATATTTGTGTAGCGTGTTTTCCAGTCTTTTAGTCACTCTTGCTGATCTTCTATGTACCTTCTGTAACTTTTTTCATCCTTGATTCTCCCTATTTTTTTCAGTTTTATATTCCTTTTCTGTGCAGAATGCATTACCAAACGGTAATGTTTAGCTGATAATCCACCGGGAGCCTTCAAGATTTTTTTCTGAGGTACTTAGACTATTCAGGTTTCTTTTAAATTAGAAGGCTCCAATTTCTATCCAGAATACATCTGTGTTTCCTGAAGAGTGATATGATAAACACTAATATAAAAAAGAGTAGAATATTTGGGTGCATGATGCAATATTTTAATTACTGGCTTTTAAGTATGCACATTCAAAATTCAGCTGTTACATCTCAGTGGTTTTTCCTGCATCTCCTAGATCAATTAATATACAGATCTCCATCTAATTAGTCTTGATTCATGGTCTGATGTAATTGCCACTAACCCCAACTGACCTTAATAGGAGCTATATCAAGACTTTACCGTGGAAAATCTTACATTGACACTTCAAAAAAATCTCAAACTCAGAAAAAAAAAAAATCCCATCAGCTTTGGGCTAGCTATGGTCAGACTATGTGGAATGGCACATTTAATTATTATGTTTCTATAGCAGTTTGAGATCTTTCAGGATAATCAGAGTAACTAAATTAATGATATGAATATGAAAATATGTGAGCATGTGTGTTACTTGCTTCCTGAATTCAAATCCTGTGTGGCTTGTTAAGTGGTATTTGAAGTAGCCAAGAAATACAGTAAAGGAAACGTTACTTAATTCAGATCACTTGATGTATACATTCACTATCACAGTAAAAGTGAGAAGATGGAGGTATTCTGAAAAAAGTTTTAAGATCCATGAAGCACTTTTGCTGTACGTACAGAAAATGCCCAGAAACAGCAAGTGAGTTTTCTATGAAAGTATACGTGGACTCCATTAGTGGGATCAGATGAACTTAATGAGATAATTTTTTTAATGGACATCAGTATAGATTAGTGTAACGTAATTTATATAGGACAAATGGATATGGAACAAGTAAATGGGTTGGCATGATATTTAAAAACACTTACAGTGCTAGGAAACTACTGAATAATTTTCCAGTGAAGAAATACAAACAAAGCAGACTAACAGGCATATTTCAAGCCGCACTGAAGAAATCCTGTCTCTTCTGAAGATACTCCATATCAAAGGGTTCTCACGGGAGATTTTTAACTACCTACATCTCTGTTGAGTAGCACTTTCAGCAAATTAGCAAGGAAATTCATAAATTACAGAGAAGTCAGATTCACTAAATGGAAAGCAGAGGATCCCGAAAGAGACATCCTGAGTTCATTTCTTGCTGACATGAAAGGAAGTGAGTGAAAATGGGGAAAATTGGAGAAGTATATCATTAGTAACCAAAAAGTGGGTTCATGTTAGTAAGGAATGCAATTTACTGATCAATCTAAAGCTATAAGTTTCAAGATGAACAGCAAATAACTACAGTGAGTAAAGAACAGTACAAAAATACTGTTAAAATCCATAAGGAACATCAGTGTACTTTGCTAGAATCACGAAGAGCACAGTGTGTTTTTCTGCAGGTTTTAAAAAGGAGACTGGGTTAGAAATAGATGAACTTTTCGAATACTTCAGTCATCCTGAAGAGACATTATATGAAAGGTTAATATTTAAAGCAGCTTTAATGGGGAAACTCAAACTCAATGTTAGATCAAGGGTCAAGGATCGTAAGTCTCTTCAACTGACTGTGGGTATAAGTACTTGAAACATGAAACCAAACACGACAGTGATGAATGGGGGAGGTACAGAAATGTGTGGTCTTCACAACAGTTTTTTCCAGGGATGATTACTAAATGCTTCAGAAGTTTATATAAAGAAATATTAACGTGAATGAGGTGGATAGGAGTGTACAGAAAGCAGATGAGAAATAAATTAAGCAAAACCTAGGAACTGACTAACCTGATCACCTGCAACAAAACAGTGGATATTGTTTACCTGGACTTCAGCAAAGCCTCAGGCACTGTTTCCCACAGCCTTCTCCTAGACAAACGGGCAAAACAGATTGGATGGGTGGTCTGTGAGATGGGTAGGAAATTAGCTAACAGGTCGTACTCAGAGGGTGGTAATCAATGGCTTTTACTCAGGCTGGCAGCCTGTCACAAGTGAGGTCCCCCAGGGATCGATGCTGGGCCCATGCTGTTCAACATCTTCATAAATGATCTAGATGATGAGATTGAAAGCACCCTCACTAGTTTTGCTGATGACACTGAACTGGGTGGTGATGTGGACACGTCAGAAGGGAGAGCCATCTTACAGAGAGACTGGGACAGGCTGGAAGAGTGGGCTAGCAAGAACAGTATGAAGTTAAACAAAGACAAGTGTGAAGTCCTGCACCTGGGATGACATAACCAAAGAACGCAGTACAGGCTAGGCTCTGTGTGGCTGGGGAGCAGCCTTGCTGAAAGGGATGTGGGGATCCTGCTGGACAACAATCTGAAAACGAGTCAGTGGTGTGCTGCTGCAGCAGTAAAGGCAAATCAGATCCTGGGCTGCATCCACAAGGGTATTTCTAGCAGAGATAGTGATTACTCTGCTCTACTCAGCACTTGTTATGCCTCACCTGGAGTACTGTGCCCAGTCCTGGTCTGCAAAACACAAAAATTATGTGGAAAGACTGTAGAGGGTCCAGAGGAGGGCCACGAAGATGATCAAAAGGGCTGGAGGGTTTGTCCCATGAGGAAAGACTGAAGGAGTGCAGGATCTTTTCTCCCTGCAGAAGAGAAGGGAAGGCTTGGGGGCACCTCATCACAGTATTCCAGTACTTAAAGAGTGGCTACAAAGAAGATAGAGGCTCTTTCTTCACAGGGAACAACATGGAGAAGACAAGGAGCAATGGGTGCAAGTTGCACCAGGAGAGGGCTTTATTTTGATATAAGGAAGAAATTTTATACAATGAGAACAATTGATCACTGGAACAACCTCCTCAGGGACATGATGGAGTCCCCATTGCTGGCAGTTTTCAAGATGCGATTGGACAGTGTGCTGGATAATCTCACCTAGGCTCCCTTTCCCTTGAAAGGTTAGACCAGATGATCTTCTGAGGTCCCTTCCAACCTGGACTGTTCTATGAAAAGCAAATTGGAGAAAGTGTAGGAGAGGAGAAAGTGTTGCTTATTATAAAGGAATTTGAATTGGTGTTGTGAAGTAACTGTATCATGATAGACAATGACCTCTGAAGTGTGAAAGGTGCAGGATATGGTTTTCCAAGTTTGGGCCTCTAATGAAGTTAAGAGGCAATAATGAAGAAAGGAGAGAGAGGGAAAGAAAGATCATTTTCCTTTTTAAGGCATCTGTTCTGAAGCATTTGAAATCAGAATGGAAAGATCACCAAAGCATACCTGACCACCGAGATATTTTCATGATACACTGTGTTTTGTTAATACAGTGTGTTTGTTAATAATCATTTGTGGTTAGGGCAGGTATCCGAAATGATTATATATCAGGGTTTTTTTCCCTGTAAAATATCTAGCTGGTAATTGTTTGCTTTCCTTAATTGGAAAATTCCCTTCCATAAACCCTTTGTTGGGGCGTTGTTCATAGCAAAGTGTGTGAGGGGGAAAGGAGTTTTCTGTATGGGCTATTTTTTCCAGCAACAACAAATATTAATTTCTCAGACAGTTATTTGGAATGTGCAAAGAAATACAATGCTGCAAGGGAGACCAGTAGCATTCAGGCACAGAAACTGATATGCTGAGGGAAAATGTCTGGTGTTTTTTTTTTTCCTTAACAATAACTATAAATATTTGAAGAGTATAAGTGGTAAAGCACAGAAGCACAAGGCGAGTAATGCAATGGGATTACTAAAGTGAAAATTCAGATTGGCTGTGTATTAGGAAAAAATGATTGACAGTTAGAATAGATTATGTAGTGGAGCACTTTCCCAAAGGTATTGGTAAAAGCCCTGTCTCGGTCTTCACTGAGATACTTCAGAGTAGATTGTATAAAGAAGCAAAAGCTATTCTGTGCGGAAACATGCTGTTCTTGGAGAGCTGTGCTAGAGGACTTAATAGATTTGCTACAAGTCATTTCTGTGAATCATTTAGGGATATGTTACAGATTTTTGCTCATTGAAAGAAGTTCTATAACATTTCCTACGTATCCTACTCAGTGGATCATAGTGAGTTTGTGTTCATCACAAACTTAGTAAATCAATATCCCATAACAGTATTTTATATACGTTATTTGTTACACTTTTGTGAAATAAACTGTTTTAAAGAGGAGGAGGAAATAGGGGGAGCGTGAAAGATGTAGGATGTTTGTGTTCTGGCCAGGGTAGTGTTTGGGGAGGGAATTGCGGAAGTTTACAGACCCATTGATTTCACTGTGACCTGGATTTCATCCTTTATTCCTAGTCTGTTTCTTCCTACATTCTAAGATTTGTAAGTGTTCTGGGTACTAATATTGACCTAAAAATGTACAATTTACAATGATACAAAGGAAATGAACAGAGAAGGTTTTAGGAGTATACTTCCTTAAAGGACCTGACCATCAGAAAAAGCACTTTGTCTCCCAGATGCTAACAGTATTTCTTCAAAGACTTGTGTATGCTTTGCATAGGCACAAGCTGGAACCAATCAAAGGAGGCTGGAGAGTTTTTCAAGAATTAATTCCTCTCCAGCGCATAGGATGTTCTGAATATTTACCCTTTGAAATACCATCAGGAAGGACACCCATTTCATACTGAATAGCCCTTGGTGATCATAAACTTCGGATGTAGATATCCTGCTGTGGAGGCTGGAAGTGATGTGTATTGAGTTATCGATTATACATTACTCCTTTCCACTTTCAAGAAATACATAAGAGGAAGAACCTGAAAGTACTCATGGAGATGTTTTGGTCCCTTGACGTGGACTCGAGCAACACCACTGATCAATAACTGTGTGCATATTTGTTTCTATGTCCTTTTTCCCCCTCTTGTGTTTACTGTTCCCATGCAGAGATGCCAGAGCTTGGAAGTGACTGAGAGTTTCCTGAACCTCTAGACGGGATGTTTAAAATAAATACCATAAGGAACAGCATGTTTCTTTTCACTCAGGCAATTCTTATGGATAGCGCTTATTTTGTGTTCAAAAGATGGAAAAACAAATTCTGGTCTTCCTCCCTTCTCATCCCATGTGCCTGGTGTGCATATGTTTTTTCAGATGATACAAGGTGCAGGTCAGCCACTGCTGCGTTCATAAATATTCATACCTATATAGATGGGGGAAAAAATAAGTGACAGGTTAGCATAAATTAAATATTCAGCACAACTCAGCAACATCAGGATTAAAATGGAAATATGCAAGATACAGGAAAAACTGTTCCAAGAAAATGTTTGAAAAGAAAATACTTCCTTCTCTATTTTTCGTCAATCACTATATTTGGAAAAAATGAAATATTTTGCTCTGTATGAGATAAGGCAAATTAAAAAGATGGTAAAATGCAGATTGGATTTCAGGAACAAGCCAATAAACTGACAAAAGTAGCCAGAACCTGGCAGGAAGATGTTGATGAGTCTTGTTCCTCCAGAATCTTAGAACAGAAATTCTTAAAATGTCATTGTCTGGGACATTATAAGGCTGCAAACCTTGTTTGAGAGCAATGTTCATATGTGTTTAGATGTTTGCTGCCTATATTTTCCATTTCTTTAGTCAAGATTCTCTTTCCCTTACTGGAAATATTAGTCTTTTTAAGATCACTTAATACAAAACTGTAGTAAGTATTTGGACTATGTCCCTGGCATCTCTTCCACATTAACTAGTAATACATCATATTAGCAACAGCTATTTGGTGGTGTGTTACACTAACAGATAACAACAGAAAGTTCTGTGAGAACATATTACTGTGATGCATCATCAGAGTCCAAAATTGTTTGGGAAAATTTGCCAATATGAACACCTAGATGTCAAATTCCAGGTCCTTACAACCTTTGCTTACACAACGTACTCATTTACCCGTTGTAGTATGATACTTCAGTTTCTGTCAAAACTCCAGGAGTTAGCCGATCTGTTCTGTGGTTTTCCAGTTAAGACTGCTTTTAGGGACATACACAAACCTCACTGAGTTGATCAGAAAACTTTTCATTACTGTAAAATAGCACTGAATTGTGCTAGTTGTAAACTGTGCATTTAAGTTCATACCAAATTTGTCTGTTTGAAGGATGCTTTTGTCCATGTATGCAGTATGAAGCAATCAGATTTGCCCAGACTTTATAGCCTGTTTTTATATCAGTAGTTGAAAAAGTTTTCATATAACCATTATGATAAAGTTTTTATTAGTTTTATTTGGGCAATCTTTGAAAACCTGTAAACGAGCATATACTTTGTCCCTGAAGAATTAAGGAATGTATTCAAGTGAATCCTTTATTCTGAATATATTGATTACTATTATAAAAACAAACAAAAACCTTCCAAGATGGGAGATGGCTCACATGAGTAAAATTACTTGTGTGTTTGTGTGCACGTCACTTAACAATTAGTGTTGTTGTACTATCCTACCTTTTTCTGGATCTAATCTGATCCAGAGCAGCTGAATCTGTTAAAAGCAGCCGAAATCTGCATTTTCATTTGTTCAGTAGAAAACAGATAGATTAACTACAATTATGATTATTGCTACAGATGATTTGTTCTAGCAGCTGTAATTTCTTTCTTGTCTCAGGATTCTAATAGTGAAAGTAAATGGATTTTTTTCTGCTTGATGTTTTGGGAGGAATGTAATACCAGTGGTTGCTTGCAGGATTGTATTTTAAAGCTGAATGTGCACACACCCCGCATGTAATTGTTAGTTTAGAAAAAAAAAAAGAAGGAAAAAAAGGAAAGAGGAGTGAAAATGAAGAATTTGAGGGGTATTTGTGTCCCTCACTGCAAAAAAAAAAAAAGAAGAAAATTAAACAGTACTTATTATATTTCTTTCAGAAAGTCGTATGTTCTAATATTAGACTTTAAGCACATAATATTGAATAAGAATATTTGTTTAGGAAATGGCATTTTACAATTCTTTTTTAATTTAGACAGGTTTTAAGACAAGAATGATAACATCTAGTTACTTTAAAATACAGTGTTTGTGCTATAAAACTAATACAGTTGTATAAGAAGAAAAAAAAAAAAAACCAAACACCAAACAACTGTTCTCTTTCCAAGACTGATTCCAGGCAACTTCATATGCTTAAGAGCTACTTACTTAGTCTCATTTCAACTAAACTATAGTGGAGATGAGTAGGAGCACATTTTTGGTCTCTTTTCCTGTCCCCCCCCACCCCCCCCAAAAAAAAAGACTTGGTACATTAAGGTGTTTTGTAAATTGGTCCCAGTTTAGTGGTAGTAACCTATGATGTAATTCATGATGCCATTTATGCAGTTGAAAGTGTTTTGCAATCTCTTATTCAGGTATGAAGTAAATGGCAAATTTAAGCTAAGTAAAGGTTAAGAACAGGTACTCCAAGTTTAAATAAATCACATTAATCTGTATGCCATCCTGTCTTTTCTTATAAGCTTAGCGAAAGTTGTTAGGAAGCATAAAAGTAAAGTTTGTCATTCCTGTGAAACAGATTTAGAAATAGGTTGACTTACAGCAAAAATCATACCATGAAACTACTGTATCTGTTGAGTCAATGATTATCGGTATCCAGGGTGGCTAAGAATTTTAGTTTCCAAGCTTGTCTTTTGAAAGTGTATTGCCATGCTCAGCTAGGGGGCCATGCTGAAAGGTCAAAGACAGAGGAATGTGAAAAATATCCTTCAGCAGGTAACTGGTTATACCTTTTGCTTTTTCTAAGGTCAGCCATGTTGTTTGTGTCAAAATAACTTCAGGAGGAAAAGAAGACATTTTTAAACTTTGAATGTAGGACCCTTGTCATCTTAATTAGTACTGATTTGTTTTGAAATATTCTTTCACTGTTTGAAAGAAAGCTTCAAGTTTGAATCAGAAATTAAACGATTCACTGTAAAGAAAGGGAACAGCTTTTCAAACAATTTTCTTATAGTCCAATTTAGAAACAATTTTAATCCAATTAATCCAGAACTACTTTTAATTTTTTTTTTTCCTGAGAATTAAAAAAAGTATATAGTATTGTTGTGTGCATCCTTCCAGTCATTAGTTTTTCTTATATAAACCTGGCTGGATTCTAGTTAGAAAGACATATTTTCAAAACAATACTTGAACGTTAGGTCAAGGTCTTGTACGGACATTTGTGCATACTGAACATCCACATGTACTCTTTGAACACTATCCCCATTTTTTTGCTCAAGGATTAAATCTGTCACTTGTACATACAGCCCTGAAAGGTTCTAAAAACAGTGGCACAAAAAACCAGAGCTCATGTTTTGAAAATTCTCCTTTTCTTTTTAAGCTGAAGCTTTCAGGAGATGCTAGGGGAGGGTGGGGGTGGGGGTGTGCGCATGTGTGTGTGGTCGTATTTGTAAATCAGCCGTTTCACTCATTTATCAGTGGTGGACATCCACCTGGTAACACAGAAAGAACCCTTTACAGAAAGGAAGTGAATATAAATGGAAACAGCATGAGCAGGTCAGGTTTTGCAAGAGCAAATTATTAATGTTACAGTTCCTGAAAGCAGTGTGCACCTCCTGTTAGCCTCATGGTAACTTTCATCTTCATCAACCACCTGTTTGAAAGCGAAACAGGTCCAAAGACAAGACTGGATTATGCCTTGGGTCTGGCACTAGTCCAAGCAGGTAGGGTGTGCCCTTTTGTTTTCTGGTGACATCACATGGGTACACACAGTAGGATTTAGTCTCATGCCCTGATATTATTTATTGGTATATATTAAGACTAATACCTTACATAGCTATTTTTTTTCACAGTATCATTTTTTGATTACTAAACATTGTCTTCAAATATGCCTTTCAGTCAGAATGAGACCATTCTGAATTAATTTTCTGCAGAAAGGCAAATGCTTTTCTTCTATGTGGCCTACAGTAATCATGAGGCCCATACCACATTGAGTTTTACCTTCTTATCTGTTATCTTCTAATGAATTAAAGTTTTTATTAGACACCATCAACAGCTTAATACTTAATTCTGAAAGTCTTTATATAGTAGGCTTTCTCACAGTCTTTAACCAGAAAATAGTGGCTTCAGTGGGACTAAGGCCCCACTACAGAGAGCAGAATCTTGAAAAGAATTTTGGCAAACTTTTCCAAAGAAAATGCATGCTATAACTATTTGTAGAGTCTTGTATTGTTTTTTTGAATGGAGTTGTACTGAGATGAACACAAGCAATAGTTAGTGGTATAGATGTGGCTGCCTAAATTCTGTCTTTGTTTCATGTATAGCCTTTATGATTTTTTATTTATGCATAATTCAGCGCATGTCCTGTATGTAATCCCAATAAAGGGTTTTAGTGAAAATAGTCAGAAAATCATTTTTGCCTGACACTTTTGCTGAGGAAAAGCCTATTTCCCCCCCACTTTTCTGAAGTGATATTTCAAAACATTTCAAAATGTGCTTGATATAAAAGGTAACTTCAAGTTGAAGTGTTTATTTGAAAATAAAAAAAAAACCAAAATATTTAAAGGTGAAAACAAATGTCAGAACATTGCTGAGACATTCAATTGATGTACGCAATGACATGGGGAAGTGAGAAATGCTTAATTGCACTGTCTACCCTTTACTAAGAATTAGTCCTCTTCATAACTGTTTTCCAAATAAACACTGAGAGGTATGTTTATTGTGACAGACACACTTATGTGAGCAAAAACATTTTAGGAAACCTATAATATTTGCAGAACAGTACACTTTTAAAGGTTTGCATATGTATTACATTACAATAACCAGTAGTAGCTTGTGTAAAAGTACTTGGTAGTTCATTTTAATATGGCAAGCTGCTTTTTGAATGTTATTAGACAAAGTTTGTTGTAGTATTATATGTTTTTACTGATTATCTGTCAAAAGAATTGATTTTGCTTGAGGCTGAGGACACCTTACTCAGTACAGAACCAAAAGGGGATTTTGTTATCTGACATTACTTTAGCACTAAGCTGACACCAAAGGCTCAGGCTTGGAGGTCATCCAACACAATCAGACCCGTTAAACAGCATACTTAAGTAAGCATGCTCTGCTTCGTTCTTGCACTACAATGAGATGCCACATCTTGAAAACCAAGTAATGCATCCTTGTTCCTTGTCATTATAATGATGGTAATTAATTTGGATTAGTTCAGCAAGTTTATTTTGGAGGACAGCTTTAACCTCTGTAAAATTTATTAACATAAAGATGGCCAATAGGTAGGCTGTAGCTAAAGATGCCTTAAATATAAGTGATGCCTTAGAAATATCCCATGCATTAAATTAATCCTTTTCTTGAAAATTTATAAGTTGCTTTTAGCCATGCACATTGTGCACTGCACAGATTAGTGTTTGAGGTTGACGAGCCCCACTTTTCTTCTTACTTCTCTGTGCAAGTACTGTTTTTTATCTGTCATTTCAGGAAATATAGATTGTTTAGAAAAGGAATGTGAGCACAGAATGGAGTGCAAAGGAACACACTGACCAGCAGCCTCCAGGTGTACCTCTCTGTGTCATTGAAAAGTGGTGAAGGAAAAGCTGCCTCTGAAAAACATGTGGGCAGCTTGATACCATGTTCCTTGAGTTGGAATTATAGTAATAACTTTGCATGCAAAAGTACTACAGAAAACCTAGCTTCCAATTGTCACAGGTATCTGAGAAGGCAAAGATTGTTTCAAAAAGAGTTACTGAAATTCCAGTATTGGAATGCAAAAAGGATACGTTAAAAGGTTTATAAGGGTTCATAAGAAATTGCAGATGAATATAGGGAAGAATTTTCCTGGATGTCTTCCAGGAATGTGTCAGTCACTCCACAAGCGAAAGGAAAGTCAGAAATGTAGTTAGTGGGTGGGAATTTAATTTTTTTAAACTATTTACCTGTCATGATAGGGCAGAATTTAGCCAACAACTGCATAAACTGTCACTATATTAATGTCACAAACCGAAATTGGAGATCTGCTAACTTAGCTAGGTACTGTGCTAGCTCCCAGAATGAGAGAAGGAAAGTTTCTATAGCTCATCAACAAGTAGCCAACTTCACTAAACAGATAATCAGCTAATGGAGCTGAAAGGGAAGGATGCTATCTACATGGAGGCTGGCCATAAGTTCATACAATAGCCATGGCATTTCAGCCAAGGATTAGAGGGCTATTTTCCCCTCAGTGGAACAGAAGGTTCTTTCAAAGCAGGAATCAGGAAATAGAGCAGATGAGTCCAAAACAGAAAGCAGCCAGAAACACCCACAGCCAAGAGTTAGCTATTCAGCTAGATGCAAGAGTAACCTACACAAGTGAGAGAGAAGGAGAATAAAAAAACAGTTGGATATTTATTATTCTGGAGAAGTAATAAGGTTAAGAGCCGTAAGTCGGCAGCTAGTAATATACTAATGGGAGAGGCTGAAGGAAGGAAAGCTAGTGAGGGGTGGAATAAACCCCCCGCATTTCACTAAAGGATATGTAGAATTGATGTTCTGCATTTAATTGGAGCCTACAGTTATTGTTATATATGTTTTCAAATGTGTTTAATATGGAAAAAAAGATTTGTTCAAATATTTGCAGACATTAAGGGTTACATATATTGGTAATTGATTTTTTTACCAAGTTGTTGTTAATTTGTCTTCAGATCGCTGACCTCTGAAACTTGGATTCTGCGTTGGGTCCATTTTAGCTTTTCTCTTTAATTTGAAGTTCATTCTTTTGCTCTTTTTCTGACCACCTCCATTTATTTCCCATACGATTCCTACCCTAGGTAGCTCAGGTTTTAAGTACATCTGCCACATTGCTTTCAGATGCTCTTGAGTTGAGATGTTCCTTAGAACAGTCATTTTTATATTTACATTATTTTTGCCTTTTCCTGCAATTTGTGATTTTATTTTCTGACCTTGAATTTAAAGCTTTAAGTGGTAAAGATTGGAAAAACCTAGCATGCAATGAATGTTATGCTAAAGAAATAAGGCTTGAACCCTACTATGGTAATTACTGTGTTCTGCTTTACAGTGCCTCTTTCTTGCAGCCCCTAGAGAGCTCTTGTGCTTGGTCTTGGGCACGAATGGTTAATGGAGAAAGAGAAAAAATAGCTTGTTTCTGACTTTTCTGCAGAATAGTCTTTAGTAACTCTTGCTGCACTGTGAAAGAAAGGGGAGGAAAAAGCTGAAATCCAGCACAACTACTGAATCTCCTGTAGCCCTTTTTTTCCCAAACAGTCATTGGAAGTAGCATATCATTTGTTTTCTTCCTTACACTTTATGTAATGTATTAATGCAAAGCTGCTTTTACCTCAAATAATACATTTTGTTTTCCTTTTGGTGATTCTTGTTTCTCTTGGTTTTGTTTTGTGACTTATGTGGTAAAGGCTTTATTCCTACTTGGGAGCTGATTGAGCTTCTGTGGAACCACCTTATTCCTAAGTTCTGCAATTTAGATGTTGCCAAGAGATTTCTATGAGTCTTTGCCATGGGAAGTTAAAAAAAAAAGGGGGGGGAGGAGGAAACTTGAACAGTTTCTTAAAAACAGAAAGCATAGCAACCACAGTCAGAAACAATTAGCAGCCTGGCAGCTGACAGCAGGACATACAAAGAATAACAAAATAGTCTATTGAAGAGGTGAAAAAAAGATCTTCAAAAGACTTGTGTCCACAGCAGGGTGAAAAACATAACAATCCCATTATCAAGGTTGTTAGAAAAAAAATGTTGATTTTTTTTTTTTTCTGACTTCTGCTAATATAACATGTTAAATGATATGCCAGTAACCTAGAACATAAAAAGGCATTCTCTGGCATCCTCTTTAGATGTCTCTATTCAGGCAGTCAAAGTGGGAGAGAAAAGAAACAAGCAAACACTTCTGAGATCAGCATTTGAAACTCCAGCAGAAGAGACCAGTTTGCCTAGAAGGTCAGCTATCAAAACTGTATTAATTCTGCAAATAGGTGACTGATGCATGAAACTGAGGTGACTTTCCCAGGACTTCACAGTGAATCTAAAGAAAAGCAAGTAAAAAGTTTCTCAAAACAGTGCCCCATAACATTCACAATATACCTATTACTTTGATTCTGTTAGTACTGGATTAGTTTCTACAACTGTATGTAACCATTACCAACTTTTTTATTGCCTTGGAGTAATTAAGGTATCTTCCTTATACCAGATTGTGAGCTATTTGTTGTTCCTTTTTTTTTTTTTTTTTGCATTCTTTTAACATTGTTGGGGGTAGGACAGTGATGGTTATCAGATAGTCTACAGTGGACCTTCAGATACGCTATTGAGTTCATAGCAGAATTCCATATAATTATGCTAATTTTTTACCTTTTTTTGGTACCTATTTGCCTTCCTAGAATTTGCAGGGATATGATAATAAGCAATTTAAATAGAACATATATTTGTGTGCATTAAGTATGTCTGTTTTCTGTGAACAGAAGTTTTAAAAATGTCTGATGTGTAATACTAAGAAAGATGAGTGCAGAAAATGTCCGTGTTGCTTAGTTACAGAAACAATAAACATCACAAATTTATTGTCTCTAGTTAGCCATTCAGTGTGGCATTAAAGCACTAGTCGAGTGTATTATCATGGCATAGTATATTGCATTTTTATGTTTACCCTGAGACATGTATTGTTCAAGCCCAGATTTATTGAGTGTAGCTTTTGACCAGATTGGGTACGTTTTATTTTTCTGTTTGAATGGCCAATGTGCTCTGTACTCTGTAGGTGTATACTAGAAAGTCAGAATATCGTACTCTTTTTGTCATATTGGCTGCCATCTTCCTTAAAAAGAAAATGAGAGGGGGGTGACACCTTATAGGAAATGTGTGTGTAAATATGACTGACTTTGGATGAAGCTCCACTAGACCTGATGCTGGTAATGCAAACTTCAGTCTCTGTGCAAGTTTCTGCCCTGTGAGGAAATGGTGTATCCATTTTACAGAGAAGCAAGTAGAAGTTAAGTTCTCTGTGAGGCATTCAGGTGCAGGTTAAACCCAAGTTCCTGGATTACTGGTCATGGTTTCTAATAGCAAGAATTATTCTAATGATTCTCTTCTTTCTACCTCGTAGGACAAAGTAGTCTGTGGAGAGTATGTCTGATATTTTAAAATATACTTGTTATATCTAAAGCTATAAACAGTAGAACGAAAGATCATGCTATATGAACAATACGTTAGCCTTGAAAAAGTATGTTTCATATTTTTCAAAAGCCACTGCCCTGAGAGGGGGCAGGCCTAATATAGCCATTTTACATTTCCAATCATAAATATTCTTTTTTTTTCTCCTATTGGATAACTTAAGCAATGTTCAGTGCTCCTTTGGACTTGGACAATCAGTATTCTTCATGTGTGTTTCTTTCTTCTTCTGTCACCATGGAAGAGCCAAATCCAATTTTAGTAGAGTGCATGAAGAGCTGAGTGTGCTCTGTTTCCACGCCATGGTTTTGGATGCTCAGAGTGGACAGGAAGAAGAGGCAGGAGAATGTGAAACTCCCAGATATATTTGGTGCTCAGAACAAACCCCTTTCTAAATACCCCACACTACCACCATCACACACAGATATCCACCCCAAGAAAATTGAAACCATTTCATTTGAGGATGAATAAATTGCTTCCTTGGAGCTTTCATTATACCTGCTAATCTCTTCTCTGTGTTCAGAAAACAAAGCTGGTTTATAAAGTTGAGTAATCCTAGAGGCTTGAGTAGCTGTTGTCATTCATATTGTGTGCTTTCACATTGTGTTCAGAAATACACCCCATTGCAAACATTTGAACTGGGGCTCCTTAAGTTTTGCGTAGTTTATTATGTAGTTTATTGTGTTCTTTGACATATTCATTTTGGAGCTTGGAAATGAATTGAGGCATACTAGCACAATGACAAGTCTCCTGTGAGAAGCTGACATTCATGGATTAGTTCAAAACCATTCAGCAAATACCAAAAATACATGATAACTCTCAATGGTCAGTTTTGCATTTGAATTTCTGGGGAATGTGGTGCTGTATGTACCAGGTAGTTCTCAATGAGCACAGAAATTCTAGTGGCTGTTAAACTAGACTGATAAAATTGCCTCAGGCTTCACTTACTGTAAGTCCCATTGCTACAGTTTCTGACATCAGTAAGTTATCTCCCACTGACTTCACTGTGCAGCATAAAATTGTAGATTAGCAGCACCTACCTGAGCCATTTTGGATACTACCAGTCTCCATTTTAGAGAATTAACTGCCATTGCACTAGGTGATCCAAGTTTCATGAAAATATGAAAATACTGCTTTATGGTAACATAAGGATTTATGTGATTCATTTTTTTAACAGATTTAGAGGCTGGATTCATCCATTCATTCAAACTGCATTTAGAAAAGTATTTTTTCCTCACCTCCCTATTAAGTAAACAGACAAGCTCTTCAGAGCAAGATCATAACGTAGGTGCTCTGAACTCCTTGTTTCTCTTTGATTCTCAAGGAAACCTAGATGCTGCAGTGTGATTAGCTCCTTAAGGATCATGTTTTGTTTTAATAATATAAAGTAATTTGAAAGAAATGCTTCATAGTAATTTAAAGGCTTTTAATCACAGTGATTGAAAGGCTATTGCTAGCAGAGATGGTCACTATTCTGAAATATTTAAGAGTAATGCCATTTCTTCACTCATAGTATTTGATGTACAAATGTGGTGGGTTGACCCTGGCTGGATGCCAGGTGCCCACCAAAGCCGCTCTATCACTCCCCCTCCTCAAGTGGACAGGGGAGAGAAAATATAACGGAAGGCTTGTGGGTCCAGATGAGGGTAGGGAGACATCACTCACCAAGTACATCCAGGTCCTTGCTGTCTGCAGAGTTGCTCCTCTCACATATTCTCAGTCCTCTCTCTGGCTGCAATTGCACAGGGTTTCTTCCCCCTACCCCCTTAAGTATGTTATCCCAGAGGCGCTACCAACCGTCTCTGATGGGCTCAGCCTTGGCCAGCATCAGGTCCATCTTGGAGCTGTCTGGCATTGGCTCTATCAGACACAGGGGAAGCTTCTAGCAGTTTCTCACAGAAGCCACCCCTGTAGACCCCGCACTGCCAAAACCTTGCCACACAAACCCAATACAACAAAGCACAAAAAGAAATCTTTAATGTGGAAAGGGCTGCACTTTGAATTGAAAATGGTGTTGAAATCTGGATTCTTTCACATCTTTCAAGGTTTTAAATTTCATGGGGATATGGTCAGTAGAAAGAACTGGTAGGGTTTTGTTGATATTAATATTTTTATTATATTGACTTTTTAATTTGATATTTGAACTGTTGTATATTTAGGATGCATCTTATATCAACAGTAAATTCTTTGTCGTCTTCTTCACCTTTTCTCAAAGTCATTCATACATTTATACATTCCCAATTTATTAATATATTTTCATTGGCTGCTCTACTACATTTTTTTTGTTGAAGGCACCTGCTATGATGACTTGCAAGATCTGTAGTGAATTCTTAATACATTTCTAGAGTTCACTGCATACTAGGGCCCTGGCTTGCAATAAATTATATACATGATATATCTTTGGAAAACATGAATTAATTTTGCTTGTGCTCCAAGATGACCACAGACCATGTTAAAGAGAGTGCTGAGCGTAAGTTAATATTTGCTGTCTCTTAGCCAGACTTATTTGTTAAGACTCAGCACTGTGATATTATAAGTCACCCGGCATGTGATTGGCCTGGATGGTAGCAAAGGGAGCTCATATCTTGATTGTAAAATGATGTGTAGGCCTGCCCTTTCTCTCCTGGAAAACAAATTTATTCCTTGCTTTGGATAGCTCTATTGCAAGTTATGTGGGGAATTGCTAACTGCTCCTTTTTTCTTGGGAGTTTAGGTGACCTTTTGCAGTTTCCAAGAATGAGGGAATTAGATATTTTAAAGATTGAGGTCTTGAACCTTACTTAATATTAAGAGGAAAGAATACAGTGAATGGAAGACAAATTCAAGGTGCTCTTAATAGCACAATATAATTCCCCGAGGGCTGGAAATTTCATGTGCAGGAAAATTATATTGTTGTTGCTCAGATATGGGAGTGAGTGAGAGAGCAAGCAACCCATTACCAGCACCAGCCCAACAGATGTGCTAGGAAAGCACATAGCAGTGCAAGGATGCTGACTGGTAGGTTGTGTAGGAGTAAAGGTGAATGTGACTCAAATATTTCTCCATTGCAAATTACCTTCACTTGACTAATTGTGGATCTGCATCTCTCTTTGAGGGAGAATGTATTGAGTTAACGTTAAAGAACAATATATAGGGTATTTTAGATGGAAATAACAGTGGATAACATAAGCTCTATTAAAAGCATGTTTGTCGTTATGTACCCAGAAGGAAAAAAAAAAAAAAAAAAAGCAGAATCTTCAGAAAATAATGAGTAAATTTACAAATTAAATTTTTGTACCCTAGAGGCAATAGATTCTGAAGCATATACCTCTATGAGTTATAAAGCAGATATTAGTCTCAGAATTGTTCCTTACTGTTGAGTTCTTTTCCTGAAATTTAATGACTACTTTTTGTGAACATACTGCTTTTCTCCTTTTTGCTGTGCTTCGCTGATGGCTGAGTACATCTTTCATGGACAGGGAGATGAGGAGGGGGGTAAGAATCTCAGCATAACACCAGGAAATGGGCTTCCAAACGCCAGCTGCACTCAGTTAATAGTTTACAGTTCTTTTCAATTATGGTTTTCGGTTATGGTTCATATATTTCTGTTTTAATACTAATTATCCATGATAATTCAGTTCCAAATTTTTAATTTTGTAAGATTAAAAGAATATAAACATCCTAAAACTTAGAACATAAACACTCTAAAACATAGATGTAGACTTTATTCTGTTTCCACAAATGAATGTAATAAGATGTAATAATTCACATCTCAGTAACTATGAAGTTTTAGTTGTGTAATATGGAAGTAAGAAATTGTCATATGCAATATTTAGGGATTCCAAGAATGTTTTAATATTGATGGCATAAAATTCCCAATATTTGCCACTCTTACTAAAGTGCTCTAGCAATTTTTCCCTCATACGTTATATATTAAGCTACTTAAAGAGCTGGTGACAAGTTATTGAGAAAATTATTGCCAATATTCCCGTTTGCACTTTGTCCATCAGGTCTTTGAACTATATTTATTAAAAATTATTGTTCGAGTTGGCAAATGACTTCAAAGCCTATAGAGCCATTTTAGACATCAAGGAAAGCTTAGCTCTCCTTTTGTATGCTCAGTTTTTCTAACATAGCTATTAACTACTAATTTTATTATTCAATCAACCAGTTTTCACTAATATCAGACAATTTGAATTTGTCCATAAACAAGAAATTATCTTTGTACATTTATTTGTATTGTCCTGGTATCTACCTTTGTTCAGTAGGCAATTAAAGAATATTTTCTCCTCATGTTCTTTGTTGCCTTAATTACTTTCATTTGTCAACAGCATGATTTAATTCTAATGAGAGCCCATTTGTTCCTTCTTTTAACAATATCCTGTAGTCTCTGCTTAATGCTTTTCGGTCTATTCTAGAAAGGTCGCCCCCTGTAAGTCCTTCAAATGAGGTGGAAGCTATCCAAAATCCCTCTTGTGATAGAAAGTGGCCAATGTTTCATAAGACTAGAGATCTCTAAGTAATACTGCCTGTCAGGCTTCTGACTTCTTGCTGCATTCTTCTGCCTTTTGGCTTTCTTCAGTCTAAAGACAGAAAGTCACCCAAGGAGATCACTTGCATGTGCTTATTCTCCAGTGCTCTTCTAAATTCCTTTGCGTAATCTGCTTTCTCTGAGGTGTTACAGAGGTATTTGATAAATGCAAACATGGTTCCTTATTCTCTAGATTACAAGTTAGTCCAATTCTAGTCACTTCTGATGTCTTCACTTAAAGAATGCAATACATGTTATCTGCCTTTCTGTGGCAGAGTATCACTTCTGCTGTCAGGAATCCACAGTGAGGTTTATTTGTTGTCTTTGGAGACACAGCTCCAGTGGGAACAGCGGTATTTGTACTGAACCCTGAAATATAAAGGAGAAATAAGCTTTTTATTAGCTTTTAGGACACATTTTTAATGTAGTAGAATAATTCTGCCATGGCTTATGATGAAATTTGCTGGGTAGATAATGATATAATTTGAAAGAACACAATTCTTACAGTAAAAAATTGTTGATCTATCAATCACCTCTTTAGTGTTCTGTTATCTTTAAACACCATTTTTCAATAGCAACTATCACTTGTGGGGTATGCTGTCTTAGATTGTGTGTATGCTAGTGTTTTGATTTCTAACAGTAGCACAGTTCTGCAATGCATCCCCCATCTCTTCCACTTACTCTGTATCAGTTCAGTTTTCAGAGTGGGTTTCATCTGTGTTTGAAGAAGGCTTCAGAGAAAATTAATCCAGAAGCTCTACCCTAAGTATTCATCAAACACTTTCTAACCTCTAATAAGGATATAAGGTCTAAACCAGTGATTGGTCCCCTGAACAGCTTCAGACTACGTTGTGTAGTTGGAACACTGGATCAGGGGCCAGACATGATCTAGTCCTGAATGGTATAGAATCTGTAAATTAAGAAGCCTCAGCACAAAGTGCTTTTATCTGCTGAGCTGTTGTTTTTGTTCCAAATTGCTTTCTAATGTAGGCTTAACCTTAGAAACAGGGAAGAAGGTTTTACCTTCTGTCACCATGCATTCGTGTTCAGCCCTTCAGTAGTATTTTAGCTTGAGTATATAATTTATTGAATAATTAAAAATATTGACAAAATACTTATGTACACCTTTGCTATTGGGGAGTTTCATTTAAGCAGTCCTTGTATCCTGAACAACACAGAAATAGCAGCAATTTCAGAATATGCTAATAAAGACCAGAACCCTGGGAAACGGTTATATCATGACAGGCTTCTCTGGGCAGAGTAAATATGTGATTTGAAGCAAGAATGTTTGCTGTGGAGGTCAATTGGATTTAAAACTAATATTGTCTTTCATTTTTATCAGAAAAGTCTTCAGTCAGGGAAAATACGTAAGTGGTTTTATTTTTTGTCCAATTGAACTGGCTGAAAGATTGTCCTATTTTTATCTATTTTGATCTGTATGATACTAGTTTCCCTGTTTTATAGCTTCATGAATACCATGGATGCTACTATTCCTCAGCCCCAAGGACAAACTGAAAAGATGTTAAATTATAAAGTATCTGACCTTGGTACATTTTCTGTACATGAACAGAAGAGTTAAGACAGTGACAAAGGATTTAGAGGAAGAAGGAATCTAATACTTCTCTAACGTAGCAGAATGGCTGTGCAAAGAGGGCTTTTAAGCAATCAAGGCCACACAAGCTAATTTGCGACTGATAGTATAAATTATGTGCAGATTCTTTCAGATTGTTTGAATTAACTCTAGGGATATTTTTAGAGCAACTTTGTTTGGTTTAATGAAAACTATTATTAAATCATTAGTCAATGAAAATAGTTATTTAATTTTGTGTGTATGTAAATTATCATATTCATATACCATCGTTATTATCCTTCAAATAATATACCTATTCAGGATTATGTCTGTTTGGTTAAAATGGTCAAGTTCCTCTTAGTAACTTCTCTGCTTTGCTTGCAGGTTGTATATAAAAATAACGATGTCAGGTTGGAGTTATCTCGACTTGCCAAGCAAGGAGATCCTAAAATGAAGATTCATGGGGTTGTAGCATTTAAATGTGAGAATGTTGCAACCTTAGATCCAATCACATTTGAAACACCAGAGTCTTTCATCTCTTTGCCAAAGTGGAATGCCAAGAAAACAGGCTCAATATCGTTTGACTTTCGTACAACTGAGCCAAATGGCCTGATTCTTTTCAGTCATGGAAAACCAAGGCACCAAAAAGATGCCAAGCACCCACAGATGGTGAAGGTTGACTTTTTTGCCATTGAGATGCTTGATGGCCACCTCTACCTGCTGTTAGACATGGGATCAGGTACTATAAAAATAAAAGCCTTGCAGAAGAAGGTGAATGATGGTGAATGGTACCATGTGGATTTTCAACGGGATGGACGGTCAGGTAAGCTTCTTTTTTTAATATTCAGTATGTTTTTTCATGTTGTATCTGAGAGAATACTGGGTATATATTATGGTGCCACCATTAGACTTGTTCATCATCTGAAAAATAAGGGAAATATAAGTCGTCATTACTGTCAGGTACCAGAATACAATGATTTGCAGAGTAAAATATCTTATGTTAACATTTATTGGGTAATCAGGTACTTAATCTTGCAAGTAAGTGTGCTGTGTACTTCAAAACCAAACAGTAGTCTCCCTCTGTGCTTGCTTACATCAAATAGCTGAAGTGGCAAGTTTCAAGAATAAAAACAAAGCAAAAAAGAAGTACTGAAAGTAATCTCCAACATAGGGAATAGTTGGCCCACAGAAACAGTACAGACCTTCCAATCATGTCAGCAGATCTCAGCATAATTAAATGATATGCTAATGAATGGCTAACAACACATATCAGCAGAAATGGAAATAAGTGACTTGTCGTATCCTGTCAGTATGGTTCGTATTCTGTGGAAGTTTACTCGACAAATGATCTCACTGAAGAGGGTAAAACTAAAGAATTCATAAGCTCTTCCTAATGCTACTGAAATCTGTTACAGCATAAAATGCATTTAACTAGTGCAACTCTCCTTGTGTTTCAGCTGCATCTGATCTTGAGTATGTATCTTGACTTTAGCAAATAATCAATGTCCGTTAATTGAAAGACAAATCTATTCTATGGTATCTTTCCTGTAGTTCATGCTAGGATTTGGGGGTGGGAGGAATGTACTGAATCTGTAATTCAGTCCGTCAAAGAATTTTCCGATTAAAATCAGTATCCAATCTGAAGTTTACGTACACTCTGAAATTGAGAGCTGAAAAATGTAAACTCTTCCTCTTTTGGATTTTGTGGGTTTTTCCCCACTTTCTTCCTTCTGGTGACTCCTTTTCCATGACTTGCATTTATAATTTCTTTCTGAAACTTCACGCCAAAAAACTTGTTGTTTTATGACTTACTTTCTTACTACCCACAAATCAGATTCTAGATCAAGCAAATCTTAGATGCAGGTTTAAATTGAAGATTTCAGTCAAATCCATGCTGAAAGCAAGACCAAATTCATTTGATTAATCCACCCTAGGATTATGAAAAATAATTATTTGATTCCTGGGCTGTGCGGCTTCAAATTCTAATTCTAGAGAGTTTGATTATCTGATTATAATATGTCAGTTGCTTATTTACATTTCTTGAGGTTAAAAAAAACCCAAACAAAACCCAAAAAATCCAAACAACAAAACACACAACTTTTCAAAATCCTCAATTGTGATTGAATATCCAGCAGTTATATTATTTATACTACAATCTTCGTTTCAGGCTTCCTTCTTAAGTGCTGTTTCAGTGATTCATATGAGGCAGTAAATCCTGTAATAATCATGCCTGTGGGACTCCACTGAAAGCAAAGTTTATTCTTACATCCAAAGTCAACACAACTATAAAGAAAGGAAATAAATGCATAGCAATTGTTTACATTTGAATATATGTTCTGCACTTTCATTGCTTCACAAAAACTGTAGCTCACAAGTGCCATTAAGAGAGCCTAGGGCATACTTTAATTCTTTAAAACTGTTGATGGGCATCAGCAAGAATGTAGACTAATTTTAGGAAGCAATACACACCTGGTGATCAGGACTGCATATTATTTTTAAGTAGAATTGTAAATAGTCAAATATATATGTAAAAGAAAAATTAATCCATCTGATGAATCACCTGTGATCAAGATGGGTGAACTTTATTTACCCTGTCAATCTTGAAAAACTGACCATAGTATCTATTCACCCTAAACCATTGAACTATTACCAAGAATAGTTAATACATATGTAGGCATATGGATTGACAAACTGAATTTTTAGCTGAAATCTGAACCAAACGTTAAAGATTTTCTCTGATTTTAATATATACAATAATACTTTACAGTAGGAGAAGTACCAATAACAGTGGCAATGCTGTTATTTTTTGTAATGTGAATATTGGCTGAGTAGTATCTCAGACTGTCATATTTAACCAAGTAAAATGACTGCCTAACAATTAAAATAAACAATGAACTGTATGTTCCTATTTTCTTCTGATTGGAACAGGAAGTACCAATGAGTTATGTTTGGATTATTTCTTCGTGACTTAAGCATGTTGTTCTATTATACTTTTTTCTATGAATAATAAAATCCACTTTACTATTCCAGGAAGCTTTTTCATTTATTTTCTCTAACCAAACCCACACATACTGGAAATCATATGAATATGATTGATTTTCACTTGCTTACCTTCAGAATTTTGTATAAGTGAATGAATATACCTTGTATAAAAAAAAATTTGGCTTTTCTGAGACTTTCTTGTTGCTGCTTCCCAACCTATCAAGTATAAAGGAAGAATCTCTCCTGTTAATGAATAAGTAGCTTGAATAACCTATATATATTATTTTTTTTCTAAGTGAAGTTTGGTGTCTTGCAACCTTTTATTCCTAGCCTTCAAATCCAATGCATGGTGGTTCCCTCAGATAATAGAAAGCTGTGACATTTCTCAAGGAGTTTTGCTAATTTCCTTGACTTTCATATTAGCTGGTGCAGCAAGTACTCAATTTATTTTTCATTCTTTGCTCTCTTCTGGACTCTCAGTCACAAGGAGCATCCATTCTAAACTACTGACTTTGCCATTGCCCATCTGGGACTGCAGTGGGGGAGATGTAAGGAATGAGAGCACATTTTAAAATTGTACTTATCTAGGCCCTATTCACTAGTAATTCTGCTGATCCTCTCAGGGAGGTACAAGGAAGAGGGAAGAGATGAGGCCCTTTAATTTCCTTTTGCTGAAGGAACTTTTGACCTATTATTCTTATAGAAGTTTTTCACCCTAGCATCCCATCCTGCTGCCTGTAAGACCTACTCCGAGTACTTCCTTACCTAAAAAGTAGATCTTCGGTGAGAAGGAACTCGAGACCCTTTTTCCCAGTTTTAAGTAAAGAAAGATTTCATACCTTCTCCATTGGTCTTTCTTTCTTGCTAGGTGTGCAGCAGAGGAAAGGGAACACATGTTCTCCAGCAGCCTGTCTTTTTTGCTAAGTATACAGCAAAGGACACCAGCCTGGTACTAACTGCTGTCTCCTGTCATGTGAGCTGAGTTCCCTTCCAGTGTTCAGGGTTATTCTGAATTCCTGCGAAGGATAGTAGCTTCATAGCTGCTTCATATGTGCCCTGTCTTGGCCATGGGCAGTATGCTGTGGTCACAGTCCTCATTGCAGCTATAATATTATGCTTTAGCACACAAGATGTAAAGTGTATTTAGAATACCTTGCTCTGATTTTTCACCATTTCCTAATAAGCAAATGTGTTTCACATGCACAAAAAGCAACTACATAGGCCACATAAGGTAAGCATAGAGATTAGAATAGCTGTAGTACAATCTTCATACTTAACCAGTCAGAATTGAGACAAGATTTAGAAATACATTTAGTTTCTTACACACAGGCTTATGAAAAAGTAAATTGCTGAGATAATGAATATGATTGGAGAGGCTTATTAACTCATACCTAAGGGAAATGTTTGTCTGTTCTGCTCTTAACAGTACTGCCAACTCTGCAGTAAAAGAATTGGGGTCGGGGATGGAACAACAACCCCAAACTAAAAAAAAAAAAACCAACAACTGTGAAGCAGCTGTAAAGGTCTTTGCTCACAGTGTTTCTTGTAACACAATAGAGTTAGGTTTAATAACTGTTTTCTGAGACTTAAGTATTGTTTAAAATTTTTTAACTGTTTACCATATTTAAGAATAGCCTTGCAAGTGTGTTTTGACTAAACTACTATTCATCCTTTGGAAATCATCATTAGACAGTGAAATCAGAGAGGAAACTTACTCTTCTTATCAACCTCCAATTGTGTATGGCAGTGTACAACAGAATATATCAGAATGTATTCATGGGTAGGTAGCATCTAAGGGCTAAGAAGTCACTGAAATTTTGAACTAAAGTTAGAGTTTCAGCTTAAGTACCAGAAATTATCTCTAGAGTATGTAATTACAGCTTAACTATAGTCAGTATCTCGCTGTAAGTAGTACTTTGTCAATATCCATTACATTCATTGTTGTTGCAGGTTCTTTTTTTACATGTACGCTTTTATATACTCCTTCCCCCATCTTTCCAACCTTTTAAGAACTTCCAGATTTACACATTCCTATTTCAACAAATGTTAATAGTTTACATATTTGAGATATTGGGTTTATCTTGCACGTTAGGAAAAATTCTTCCAATGATCCTGGTAGTGTTTTTCATTTATTCATGAGCTCATAGAAAAATTGAGATGGGGTGACCTTGAGAGGTTCTCTATTTTACCTCTCCAATGAAAGTAGTGATAGTGCACTTGCATCAGTCTTCACAGATATTTGTTGAGTTACCTCCAGCAGTGGGCACTGTACAACCTTCCCATGTAATCATTCATAAACTGAATATTTCTGTATGAAAAACAAGCCGTTTTGTAATTTTGCATCCTTCTCAGAGTTCAAGGTAAATGTTAGCAATGCTCAGTAAAGTGGTATGATAGGCTTCTCTATACCTCCTGATATATTTCCCACTTTGCTCATATATATGTTATTGTTGACTTACATTGTTGACTCTTCCTTTTGAAGAACTGCCCACTAATCAGTTATTCTTTAAGTCAATAATTCTTGTAAAAAAAATCATAATTTCATTAGATTTTCTCAGACTGTTCCTCCAATACATAAAGATGTTTCTGAATGTTTAAATTGCATTTTTCTCTCAGATGAAATGCTGTAGAATCGGAACACCCATAGGTCATTATAAGACCCTTAAATTTATGTCAAGTTTCTGGAGATAAGAAATGCTACCCGTTTTTAGAGTCTGAAGTTAGATCATGAATTTCCAGACTAAATAAATTGCCCCACACCTTCTTGTCTTTCAGTCTTCCCCTTTTTCTTCTTTCGGGTTGGACAAACCAAATGCTGTCAGCTTTTTCCCATTTCTTTCTTTTTCTGGTAGAAATACAGGCAATATTTCCTACTCTGAGTATTAAAAAACTTTGTAAGGAAGCTGCTTGTTTCCTGGCAGACATTATTGCCTCAGTGCTGCTCTTTTCAAAGGAACAGTATAACTACTGATCTGGTTATGCGTGCTGTAGGTACTATGCAAAGATACAACTGAAAGGATGGCTCTTACTACAGAGATGTTACAATTTAAGGTTATCGTTTTCTCTTTCTGTTCAGAGGCTAATGCTCTTCTGAATCTGCTGCCTCCTCATCATATTCTGTTGTCTTTAGGTTATTTTGTAAAACAAGATATGTCCCATTCTTTTCCCTCTTATCCAACTTGACAATTCTGGTGTGAGAAGGGTTGATGTTACATTATCTTTACAGGGCAAATTATTAACCTTTTCCTGTGTGGGCCACATAAGACATTTGTATGCTCCATTAGCTTCCCTTCTTCCTGCTTCTCTGGAAAGTGATGTCTTTTCACATTCACAAGTAGAAACATCCAAATGGATTGGAGCACGCTAGTGATTTGACAGAACAATTCCTTCCAATCTGCCTATAATTCCTAGAGAAAGCAGGATTGAAATCCAGGAAAGGGGGTGTGCATTACTGTCCCCAGATTCTGTGGTAGCATCTCCCATTGTCATGAGGTCCAACCTGAGATGGTTTCAGTAGAACTTGAAAACTTTCCCTTAAGAAAGATGACAGGCTTAAAACAAACAAACAAAACAACAAAAAACCCCAGCTAGATGAAACAGCACACTCTACCTGTGTGTCACAACTCTGGATGCACTGTGAATCCAAAGGTGTTTATAGACCCATTACTTATTTTCTGTAGGCCCATGTTGTATGAACTTGAGTTTTGCATTTTATTTTAGGATACTTCAAAAAAACCATAATTTTTTAAATGTATTTTGGAAGTCTTCTTTCATTCCCCCTTATTTTTCTTGGATTTTTGTCACCTGCATTTACAAAGCAATTAGTGAATAAAGTTTGCATTACCTAGAAGAGATACATAAAAGGTAATTTGGATACCAACAGCAGCGATGGTTGTTTGGCTGCCTGGACATGCTGTTAGAAGTTCAGCTGGAAACTAGGATAACTTGGTAACTGATAGCATGAAAATCTTGGTACCCAGGCATTGGTTTTCTGCTGTTAGCTAGACTAAAGCCTATTTGTATTATAGCCATAGTTCTTGTTCTAGACAGTGTGTTACATTATATTTTGGTCAAGCTCCTACATACCAGCTGAGCCAGAGTGAGTCATTAAGCTTTGAGTCTTCTGCAGGTGCTATTTGACTTAGTGTAGCTCTCAACAAAAAGGATTAAATCTAACTTAGTTGTTTGATTAAGGGTACACACAGTATGTAGGTCAGTTAAGTGTCATGGATATGTCCAGCAGTAAATTGGAGATAGTCCAGCTGGGTAATAGGGGTTCCATGGCCTTCCAAGACATGAAAAAGATGCATAGAAGAGTTGTTGCCTGTCATATTTTTCTACCCGTAGTTATTAGATGCTATGATTAAACTACGATTTCAGAGGGCTTCTCCCAAGGAGTATTTTATGTGGTATCATTTCTTGGGGAAAGGTTTATTTCTTTAAGAAGCTGTTGACATCTATTCAAAATAATACTTAAGCTCTCTTCAGGGTAATCCTTTATGACATACAGAAGAAAATTTTCCTGCTTTCAATCTATCACCTAACTATAATTCACAGTCACTGGAGTGTAGTGGTGATCTACAGTTTCCTTTCTCATTCACTTTTCTCAGCCTTCTGTGCTTGCAAAACTTACATTTTGAACCACTATGTTAATGTCGCAGCTACACTGGCTGAGATTTACCTGTCTTTTCCTGTGCATTGAAAGGCATCAAGACTTAGTTGATTTTTTTTTTGTTTAGTAGAAATGGAGCCCTAGATGTCTGTAGCATCATGGATAGCTTGAAAACACAAGTGTCTTTGTCCAGCAGAAAACAGCACTGTGCAAATTCATGACCTTGAGGGTTGGAGGCTGCAGCTGAGTTAACTTGTGTCAGTGCAAATGCTGCCTGAACACAGGTTTAAAGCATTTGGTCCTAAATTAGCCTGTACAGCAACAGGTGGGAGCAAGCAACAATAGCAGTAAGAAATAATGTGAACACAAGTATGATTTATATTTACAGAATCTTTAATTTTTCTTAAAGGAGAAATGATCTATTGCCTGTAAGCAGTCCTTCTTGATACCTAGGATGCTCTCAGAAAAGTTAACGATCTTGGTTTAACAGGTGTCCTTGTTTGAGGCAGCTGATTAATAAAATTAAACCTCAAAATGTTTATGCTTGTATGCCTAAGGTCAAATCTGTAGCAAGTGTTCCATATGAGTGCTAAGTTTTGCTTCAAGAATCTGAGCGGCAATACAAATATTTAGAGTTAGCAAAATATAATAGTCTTAACAGTTTTAAACAGGTGGAGGTTTGGAAGAAAAAGGATCTTGGTTCAACGTGCCTCTTTTTTACAGTTAAGACTGGAAGTTCACTTTACATCTATGTGATTATTCAACTGACAGAGAAAACATTTCTGATAATACATGAAAGGGAAAACTGACCATATCCTCAAACATTCTTTAAACATGCTTATAAAGATGCACAAAGGCTATGCAAATCTTTTTTTTACCTTTTTGGATCTCTTCTGAAAATATGGACACTGTTTGTAATAGTGGTAGTATCCAGCCCTTCTCAAATCCATATGTCTCAAGTCTCACATGGGAGTCGGATCTCCTGAGACCTATACCCCAAAGAGCTTTTACTAAAGGTCCAAACTGTTTAGATATTCGTTCTGTCCATGTTGTTGAAGTTAACCTATTAAACCAACAAAAGAACAAAATGTATAGTTCCCACAGGACTCCCCTTCATTGCTAAAAGAGAAGCCTAAATTTTAGGGTGTGTCCAAGAGAATGATCTTTTTCTGACCTGCCTCTGTTTGCTTAAAATTCACATTTTAGTATTTACGCTATAAAAATTCTGAATTTATTATTCTCGTGCACCACTCCCACCACAGGGAAAGTATTTTTGATAATCAGTGTTATATTCTGGAATCTGTGCCATGCTGACAGTGGAAATAGTGAATCATGTTAGTTTTATGTTTATTTGTATGATAAATACATTGTGGTAAATGTGATTCTTCAGTGTCTTGTCACCATTAATACACTTTCAATAGTGTGTCCAGCGGGTAACAGTGTTGCATAATGTGGCTGGTACGTTATAATAATCTAGTGACCTATATAATGTTTTGATTTATATTTTGCTTGCTTTTGCACCCATATAGAATGGTAAGGAGTCACTTCTGTGAAGATCTACATGAAGATTCTTTTTTTCAAGTGATTTTACTTAGTAAATAAAACTAAATTTGCTTGACATAACTATGTTCTGTGACTCCATGTACTAAATTTGGTTTTCTGCCTATTCAAATTGTAAGAATTGGATACCTCATTACTTTTAAAAAGTAAAACAAAGACGATCTTTACAGTTGATTACAGTTTCTTTGTTCAGTCACTTTGTAGAACCAGAACTTTATTTTAGGCTTAATTTTGTTTGTTTACTTTTTAAACTTAAATGGAAAAGATGCTTCTGATTTCCTGAGGTTCTATATACATCCTCTCTCCCTCTCTTTTGTAACATGCACACATTTTGAGGTAAGTGTCAGAGGCATTGATTTTCCCTCTAGGAGCTCATCACTATCTTCTTAATGATTGCCTGTCTGACAGCTGATGAGAGTATTTTCCTTCTGCACTTAACGAAAAAAAATCTTATCCAAAGCCCACGGTGGGTGAGAGTCTCTTTTAAAATACTGTGTCTTTGGATCCAAACCAAAGACACAGATTTGCCTCACAAGTTGCAACCTATCAATGCAACCTCAGCCTTAATGCTTTGAAGCACATATGAGGTAGTGAAGAGATTTTTTTGTTGCACAAGCAGGATATTTCTGAAAATAACTGAAATGTATTCCCCCTACCCCTAGAAGATTGGTAAGGTGATTTTGACTTTTTTTTTAATATTGTGACCATGCAGTATTGTGCATAAGTGTTTTTACATTGTTTACTTCCTGACAATATTTTACTACGTTGTAATTTAAATAATGAAGTGTGTTTATTATTGTATAGCTGTACAAATAGAATACCTATGTTTTGTTTATAGATATTTGCCAGGAGCTAATGTGGCATGTAGATTAATGAGTAAAACAGCAGTACCAAAATCTTTTAAATGTCTTGCAAATCATGTGTTTTGTTGTCTTTTTTTCCTCAGGGACCATATCTGTGAACACATTACGTACACCATATACTGCACCAGGGGAAAGTGAAATCCTTGACTTGGATGATGACTTGTATCTTGGAGGCTTACCGGAAAATAAAGCAGGCCTCGTGTTCCCAACAGAAGTGTGGACAGCACTTCTCAATTATGGATACGTTGGCTGCATTAGAGATTTATTTATTGATGGTCAAAGCAAAGATATTCGACAGATGGCTGAAATTCAAAGTACAGCTGGAGTAAAACCCTCATGCTCAAGAGAAACTGCAAAACCTTGCCTTAGCAACCCCTGTAAAAACAATGGTGTATGCAGGGATGGGTGGAACAGATATGTTTGTGATTGCTCTGGCACAGGGTACCTTGGCAGATCATGCGGAAGAGGTAGGTTCCATGAGATGGCTGCATTTCTACTTTATAGAATCCTGCACAATGATTAAAAATGGTAAAATATCATTAACTCTTCTGAGGCAGAAAAAACATCTTTGATTTCATTTGATGTGAGGTGGAGCCCTGCTCTAGACTGAAAGTAGTAACTCTAGAGGAAAGATCTTAGGGGATTTTCTAAGATGCATGAAGAAGTATTAGTTGACTACGACAGAGAGCCAGTACTGCTAAATGTCTCTTGGAAAATGTCTCCTTTTGTGTCTCATCATACATTGCTGAGTTCTGCAAAGCTTTGTGAAAGTAATTTCAATTATTATTGCATTACTAAATGGTCACATTCCAGTTCCAGACTTAGGTCTTGTTCTCTGCCTATTTATGTCAATACCACTGTGTAATTAAATTTACTTTTGAATTCCACAGTACCACTTAAATCCATGGCCATGAGTCAAAGCAAAATCAGTGTAGGAATCTATATTTCTTACTTAACTTTTTTTTAAAGATTGTAGTACCAAGGAAACAGTTTCTACTTATCTAAAATCACTGAGCATCCCTCTTGACTAGAAAAGGTAAGTGTAAAGTTGACAAACACTATTTATTTAATTGAAAAGGTGGATAGTGGCAAGGAAGACAGATGTTGATGTTAGTTTATAGGAAGAAAAGTCTGTAATTTTAAATAAATTACAGTATGCTAATAAAAGATTTTAATGTAAGTAGGAAAACAATTAAAAAGCTTAGTTAATATTTTAGGTGTTTATTCTCATTGGAATAGGAAATGCTTCAATGAGAGAAGTTGTATTTTTTCATCTCACAATTGACACAGTACAGTTTCTCTTCAAACCGAAATCTAAACCTAAAGTTTATTTACTGGGAATGTAAGTTCCTTCCGTCTAGTTTGATTCATTTTTCTAGTTAGTAAGATGAAACAAAAATGTATTCTTTAAAAATAAAAACCGGAGGAATGTTTAAGTTGTATATAACTAGACATGTGCATTTATGTAGAATTAATACCATCATATTATTAGCATTCGCAAGTAGATTCTCAGTTTCTGCTTTTTTTTCTGTCTTGTTTTTTGAATATATATGCCTTTGGCTTATGGCCAGTTATTATGAGATCTCCAGATGGTTCTGTTACTGGTGGAGTGAAGCTGGCAGAGGGCATAACCGAGCTGTCTGATGCATTACAAAAGCCTTCAGTTAAACATGTCTGGTATACCACCCTGTGGCAAAATTCTGCTATTACATATAGCAGAAGTAAAAATAGGATTTGCATTTTTTCAACTTGAGAGCTAGGAAACATGTGCGTTAGAGACAAAAACACATGCAGATCTGCAAATAACTTAAAAGCAGGCTTCATTACAGCAATTTCTCATAAAAATATTTGGCAGGTGGTAATATTTTGTGTAGAAACCTTTGTCTTTTTTATTTCCCATACTTTATTTTCAACCGTCTTCCAATACAGAGCTTGGTTTTCCCAGTGCGTTCGCCTCGTGGGAATGGTGGTGCTATGGTGGTGTTGTTGGCTTCTCTGCAATGGTATTTGGTTCTTGTCCAACAGAAATATGTGCGGCAGTTCAGACAGTATGGGATCATTTCCTCCTCTTGGGTTTCCCTCTCTGGAGGAAACTACATTGAAAGGAGATCTCCTTCCAGTAATATTCATATCCCAAGTGGTCATGCATTAATAAGATTATAGCTTTTGGGATTCTGAAAGCGACATGTTGGCATCCTACCACACAAAGTTATTATAACTACTACCCATGTGCAGTAACTGATAAACTTTTGTATTTGGTGATATAAGCAACACAATTATAATTGTTCAAACTAATTTAAATAAAATAGGAACATGTTCATTAAAACAAACAATACAGTTTCACAAAGAAAAGAAAGCATTAGAATGAAATATTGGAGATTAAACAACTGGAATACTTAACCACTTAACATTAAGTTAGCTTCAGTAAAGAAAAGCATGTAGCTACTTTTTAGTAGTCATTTATTTTTCATACTATTTCCCCTAAAATAGGAATACAAACATCCATATGTGGATGTATCATGTACAATGCAGTATTTGAAATAATTTTGGTCAGCTTATCAGTGCACAAAAAATGCGGAACACAACTCAGTTCTGTTTTAATTTCAATGTACTTAAAATTAATATTTTTTTATATCCATGTGCTTTTTATCCTGTTCCAAGTTATTCTTGATTTTATTCTTGATTTTCAGTAAGGTTAAACATCAGTATAATCTGTAGATTGGCTTTAGTAGATTATGGAAACTACAGCAGATGGACGGACAGATGTCACAGCAATATAATTTGGCGTCCTGTCTTACTTTGTGGATCACAGTATGTGACTGCCTCTCGGCAAAGCCTTTTGCAGGTGTATAATTTTGACTGGATGGCTAGGAACAATGCACAAGAGTAAATTAATCAAACGGTTATAAGAAAAAGTAGGCATGCAGAGAAAGATTTATCAAAGTGACATTTCTGAGGCGAAAATATATTTAAATTAGAGGAGTGTGTGTGTATGTGTAGATGTCCACATTGTGCATGCACGCACACCCGCATACACACGTATACATTAAATAAAAAAGTATAGCTTTCATTCCTTGCATTATCTCTGGGTGCTTTAAAATTAAATAAAAAAAATGCAGGTAATATGATGATAGATGGTATGAAGAATCATGTGTTCAAAATATTATAGTAATTCCATCTCTGACTTAAATGAAATAATTGGTCCTGTGTGTTAAAGTTCTAGCACCTTTGCAGTGTGGCTTAGGACCTCAGTCCTGAAAGAATATCACTGTAGAAATTGGGAGGAATCATTTTGACTTCTATTCATGTATTATCTAGTAATTAATTGCATATCAAGAATTGTTTCCATCAGATTGATGGAAAGGTTCATCGTGATTCACCAAGGCTGCAGCTTTGGTCCCAGATGGACTGAAGTATCTGCCATAGAAAACATGCAAACAGTGCTTAGCTGAGTGTATGCCTATTAATAGAACAAAAACTAAAATTTTTAATTTTAATCAGTAGCCATCAATATACTTGACTACTCACACAATTTATAGGAGTAAAATCATATATATCAGTGAGTGTTTTCAGGGCAGGATATTGTTGCTCTGCTTATACTAGTAAATAAAATAGGGTCAGAGAGCAAACCTGAATACTTGATTATTGATGATCCAGATTGTTCACATACTTCCTGGCATGGCTCTGGACTGTATCGTCTGTCACTTTCTGGGCAAAGTTTGTGTGTGATTTTGGAGACAGCAGACACAGAGGGTGATTTCATGCTTTAAAAATGGCTCTGTGGGCTGCAACACAGTCCTCATATTGCTGCAGACACTTTGAAACTGAAAAAGCAGGAAAAAATAATAGTTCTGTCTTTAGGACTTCAGAGGCACCACAAGGGGTCCAGAGGAAACAAGATTCTGTTTTATTTATTAAAATACATGCAGTAAGCTTCCATGCTTACCAAGCACCATGTTGTTAAAAACAACACAAACTTGACTGCAAAACTTACGAGGAAGAACACTGAAATTCAAATGCCTAGTCTATACTTCTTTCACTTTAATTTAAATAAGCTGTGAATTGAAGAATACCGTCTATTCAGAAAATTCTGTTTCTCTGCATAAATATCTGGCTGAGCATTTCTGAGGGTAGAAACAGGTGTAGGAAAGTTTCCGGAAGAGTAGGTGCCTCGGTCTCTTCAGCAATTTAGGTAATCCCAGCCTAAGTGACAATTAAGGTCCTGAATCTCTTCTCATATCGGTACTAGTCTGTGCATCCTTGGTGACAGGCACAGCACTGATTGAGGTAGTATATACACAAGAAGGAAGAGTATCCATCCCTGGAGATTTTAACCAGAAACAAATTGAATAAAAATATGGAGAGGGGAACTGAATCCTTCAGTGGTTTCTTGGTTTTTGGTTTGTTTGGGTGTTTTGTTTGTTTGGCTGGTTTTTAGCACAGAAGCAGCAAGGGTTTTTAATTGTCAGGTTTATAAAAATATCAAAGAAAGATTGTATAAAATATTTTTTATCGATCTCTGAATTATATCTAACTGTTTATTTCTTGTTAATAACTCTACTGCATGCACTTACTTGCTGCCACAAAAAATTGTCAGTAATAGTTTATAAGGGTTTTCTGCTATTTTTCTTTTCAATGTTATGTTTCCAACACTGAAGTGGTAGTAGAAGTATTATTCCCTGCCATGGAGAGTCTGATTCTTTTAATGAATAGCACATTCTGAGCTAAATGTATGGTCTATTAGCATTCAATCTAATAATTAAAAGGAAGCTGAACAAGAGAAAAAAGACATTCTGCTAACACTTATGTGAGAACAGTTAGCAATGTAGATCTCAAAGAAAGATGAGACACATACCCCTTTGGAGTTAGTTGGTCCAAAGCAAAAAAAGTAGAAGTTAGGGGCAAAAATTAATACATGCTTTTAGCCAAAATGTTCCTTCGAGGTCTGCATAACTGGTGTAACCCCCATTGCCTCTCCTCGTTCAGATCACCATCTTACTGACCAGGCCTTGCAAATTAACAGTCTGTTCTAGACAACTGAAGTAACTGCAGGATGGAAACAGTTCCATTAAACAACTGAAACAATCTCTAGTTCTAAGAAAGTCAAAACAAAACAAGCCCTTCTTATTTCATCTTGAAAACTGTTTTTTTCCTACTGTCTGAAAAACCAAATTCTCTGTTGATGTATTCCACCAAGCATAATGATCAGGTAATAAGGCATTGCCACAAAGAATTGTGAGAAAGACACCAGTAAGGGAAGAGGGAACTCCTTGGGATGTCAGAGGTCTCATACATGTAGTACTAAATGCTTTCTGACCAGCCAAGACCAAGAGAACATGGAAAATTTCAGAGCTGAGAGCAATGCTCAGTCAAGTGGAAGAGATGCTGAGCTGATAGATGATTCACGTGGCAAAACCCAGCTTGCCATCCTTAGAGGGGCACACAATATTAATAAAGTATCATTCAACCTTCTTAATGTAGGAATCATTTAATAATGGTTTAACAACAAAAGTTTTTCCTAACAACACTTATACTAGCAGACTCATTTCAAGTAAGTAAACTGAACATAGATGTATTTTTTTATTTTAGGAATATGTAGTGTGTCCAATCCTCAGTTACAGCTCTCAGGGCAGTGCTAAATCTTCTTTGATCAAATCATCCCTGCTTCCTGCCAGCTTTGTAGGGTTTTGTTGTTTTGTTTTTTTTTTTTCCAGTGATACCTTTGTATTTAGAAAGCCTGTGAGTTGGAACTCCCCATACTGAAAGGAGCTAGTTGACATGATGGGGTTTTCTCATTGCCCCAGAGCTTTTAAGTCATTTGATCTTCTGTTCAGTCTCCTTGGTCTGTTCTTGGAACATCTGTTTCCAAAATAACTGGCACAGTATGGTTTAGGAGGATTGGCTATCTAATCACATCAGGTCTGTTCACCATGATGGTAAATACTCACAGGTCATCTCTGATTAAATTAAGACAGTTCCTTCTCTTCTTTTTCTGTAATGTTCTAAAAGACTGAATAATTATAGGAAAGCCGTCAAACAGTACCAGTGCTGATTCTGCCAACTTTCTTTTACATTACCATAAGATGATTTATTAGCAACAGATCTCTAGTGTTGTTGAATGCTGTTCATCCTATAACATCTGATTTTGCTCAGTTTATGAAAACCCTGAATAGTATTAATGTGTCTTTTTTTAATAGACAATACAAAATACCTTTTGTTTTCTCTTACATTAGCATGTAACTTAAACTTTTATGCTAGACTTCTTTAATTACCTAAATCATGTTTACCTTGATAAAGATCTTGGGAGTGTTTCATGCACAGACTAGACCACTAGATATAGGAATGAATTGCAAGCCCCTGCTTGCCCCTTCCTCCCCCCGCCCAAAACCAAACAATCAAAAAAACAAATCACCTCCCACTGAAAATTCTTTGACTTGAAATCTCTTATCAGGCTGTTGAGAGTTAAGTATTTAATCTGCTTCACAGAAAAATTTTAGGTTTAGAATATGCAGAAAACTTTATTACCTGCATGGTTAGAAACCATCAAACCTGTAAATGTATTCTTCTAACCTGTTACATCTAATGACTTTCACTCCTCCCTTTTTTCCAACATCAGACTCTTTTCTTCAAATTTGTATGGGGGAAGTCTGGAATTATTAATGAACATACCATCTATCATTTTTGCCTCCAATATGCTCACAGAGTTAGTGAAACATTTTGTCCTTCCCTGGACCGTGCAGGCTGGAAGTCTTGAAGAGCTTATCTATCTTTAACAGTATACAAGATATGCAGTGGAAAAGGTTTTGACAAACTGTCACAAGTACTGATGTTTTAAAAAAAAATATTCTAACACTGTTTTAGTTACAATACTGATTAAACATAGTATCAGTAGTATCAGTCCTTGAAAATATTATTGCATGCGGGACCAAAATACACCTTTGCTGCAGATAAGTGTTTCCATTATACTGTGGCAAACTGAAGCATAGAGAAGCTTCCCTTATGTGTTCTCTGCTGTCTTCTCTTTCTGCTTGTTGCTCTTTTGGCCTGTTATTGGGCAAGGAACTAATATTTTCTTCAGTGAGTTGAGGTGCCATCAGGATTGCATCTTAGATTTCTAAGAAAGATTCTGTAGCACCCTGTTTAGACCTCATCATCTAACACTTCAACAATTTCTAAGATTCAGAGGTTTTGGATGGATTAGAGAATGTAGGAGACACATGGAAGAAGTTAGAAGGTGTGTAGTGAATTAGTGGTAGGAAAACAATCAGATGTGCGTAAAACGGTGCACATTCAGATAGTATATTTTGCCATTCAGGTAGTGGTTTTAGTTATGAGATATGGTTAGTTTTGTATGTTACTGTTATACTACTGTTATACTACTGAAATTCCCAGCAGTCTGCCCACTGACTATTGGATTGGGGTAAAGGATGTTGCTCACTCACTGCTGCTTCCACCAGGATGTGCCTAAGAGCTGTTTCCAAAGGCTGTGGTGGTGAACTGGCCACAATGCTTCATCATCCTGCAAAAAAAGGACTTCCTAATATGTTTCAGAAACAGATGTGTCCTTTGCTTTCTAGGAACTGCTGTGCCTCCCTGTGAGCAGAAATGCAGTCTTTCTGCTCCCTTTCTTATTACCAGCCTGGAGGCTGGGAAAAGACTTGTGGCGGGTTGCTCTGGGGTCTAACAGACTGTGACTGCTCTGTGCCAGAGCTGCTCGCCAGGAGGGTTTCCTGTAATGTCTGAAAGTGACAGTTATTTGCTTGTCTCAGGGGTTTTAAGATCTTGCCCTCAATATGCCAAGTCCAGTCTCGATCCTCTTGTTGAGGCTGTCGTAATGTTCGTACAAGTGTTTTTGATTCTATCATACTGCAGTCGTTGCGGTCATGAAGCAATCTGCGCTCCGTCCAAACCATGCTGGGGGTATTTACCCGTTTCAGGCGGCTTTTTGCTAACTGGATGATAATTGTAACTGTGGTAGTAGCAATTCTGATAGGTTTATAGATGAAGTATCCTAAGGTCATTATCTAGGTGGATGATAGTCAGACGTGACCTTTCAATAGACCGTAAGATTCACCTGAATAGCTTTTACTGGCTTTGACCTATTTTGAGTAGTGTAGGCCTAGTCTTGCAAGCATTTCTGTGCTCATAATTCTACCCATCTGCTTGATGATGCATACATGAATGGCTGGTTCATTAAAAGAGCAATTTAGTTTCTTTAAAAGCACCAGAATATGTCACTTAAACCCAAAACAACCTCCCCCCAAAAAAAACTAACAAAAAACCCAAACCCAACTTTGCTTATGTTTCCCAGTAATAATTGTGATATGTAATATGTAATTTTTCTGTGTCATACTGAATGAATATACATTTACCATCTTCTCTTTGAGCAATTTCAGTAAATACAATGTAATTCTTTAATAACTGATTTTCTCCTTTATGTTTTCAGAGGCAACAATTTTAAGCTATGATGGAAGTATGTTTATGAAAATACAGCTCCCTGTTGTGATGCATACAGAGGCCGAAGATGTTTCTTTACGGTTCAGGTCTCAGCGAGCTTATGGCATTTTAATGGCAACTACTTCTAGGGAATCTGCAGATACCCTTCGTTTAGAGCTGGATGCAGGACGAGTTAAACTAACGGTCAACCTAGGTAACAAACTCTTCCTCCAAGAAATTAACATTTTCTTTACATTTTTCTTTTTGCTTGCAAACATTTATGAAACAGCCTGTTTTAACATTAAAAGTAAACTGAAATGATATATAAACACGTCAATGCAACATTTGCGTATGTACATACACACACAAATACATGCCCATTTTTATGCTTTATTTTGTTTTCTGTTGTATTTTTGTATTCTTTATATAGTCTTAACATAATCCATCACAATATTTTTGTACTATTGTGTATTCTAAAAAGAGAAGACTAGTTCATCAGTGGTATTTTTGGGCTAAATTATTATTCCTCGTTGTGGAAGTATGGTCTCCCTCCACAACTTCTTCACAGTCAATTCCACAATTTAAATGTGCGAGCAGAAACAATGTGCATCTAGGTCAGTTCAGTTTTACCTCCACCAATTAATGTACAACATGCAAATGTATCAAAGAATTTCTAGTTTTAACACTGAAAATGTTGCAATTAGATATTCCCACTGATGAATTTCTTGGTCTCCTTTTTTTAGGTGTCAAATCTATAGTAAATCCATCTCCTCTTTTTTAAACAATTCTGTAGTGGTATTTTTGTAGTATCGAACAATAACACAACCCTTCAATGCCCAAAGACTGCGGCCCTCAGCAAACAGCCGTGTGAACACAGGAGGCACAAGCCCTTTTACAGAAAAAATTTGGTTTCCTGGTTTGAAATATGATGGACAAAACGTTAGGTTATGTTTCTCTCTAGTGTAAAAAAAAAAAAAAAAGGTAAATAAAAGCACTTCTGCTGTGCTTATGAATAAATCCAAGTCAGGACCTGAAAGAGAACAGAAGTACGCTCAGGAAAATGCACATTCAGTGCAGTCTTTCCCATTCAGTGGAATGCTATTTTTAAAGGGAATTAAGTGTTTTATTGTTTTAATCGCAGATAAAATGATTTCTGGAAAGCATGGGGGGAAAAAAAGAAAATAATCACCTAACCCTCCCCTTCATAAAAGTGTTAGCTCACCGAAATACCGCCCTGGTGTTGAGATTTCGGAAGGGAGAAGCAGCGAAGGGTTTCCTTGTTTACTCTTCTCTTACAGTCCCCTCTAGCGTCGAGCCGGGGCTCCTGCAGGCTGCGGGCAGCCCCCGGCGCCGCGCCTCCCCCGCGGGAGCGCTTTCTGTAAAAGGGGATGTGCAGGTGCTGGTCCCTGGCTGTTTGCAACCACTTTTCTGATGCGGTTGACGACACATGACAAACTCAGCTATATGGAAACAAAATCTAGGTTGGATGGTATATATGTTCCTCAAAGGTATAAACCAGGAGTAACTGTACGAACCAAGTAGTGTGGCATAGATTAGTTTACAGTAATAAATGCAGGTAGCCCAGCAGAGGATCCTGCTACAGATCAGGTCATTCTCTTTATATACAAAACACCACCCTCTGTCAGTTTTTGCCTGCTTCTATAGTTCAAGAAAGCAAATAAATCCATGCCCTAGCAATATTGTTTCTTCCTCCAACACCCCTCTTTTTTTTTTTTTTTTTTCAAAGTCAGGCAAGGAAATAATCTGAAAATAGACAGGATTCTCTAATTATCAGTGTTTATAAGCACGTGATTATTTTCTGTATATTAATGTAGCTTTAAATGTAGTCACTATCCATTTCTTAAGTCTATACATTAAGAAAATATAAACCCACAAACCCTTGTTTATAGGCCTGGGGAATGAGCTTTGTATTTTACTACTTAGTTTTTGAAGATCAGCCTTTGAGGTATACTATACATAAGTTGTCCAAGATGTCTGATTGTGGCCTGGCTTGCTCTATGACCCATTGTGACGGAGCACTTTCTAGTTGCATTGAGAGAAATTACCTGTTCTTTCACAGATGGGGAGAAAGTTGCAGCCTGCCGCAGTTAAGCATCTTTGACATTTAATCCTGATTTTTCACTTAGATTTGTCACCATGTAGCTTTGTTTGAAATTGGCCATTTTTACCCTATTTGTCGTTTCTATTTATAAAGATTTATCGCAGTATATCTGGGTTATAACAGTATGTAAAGACTGATGATATGGAGTGGCCATATTTGCATGTGTCTGTCCCCGGAAGGGTGGACTGTGATTTTATTGGATGTCTGCAGCTATTACCTTGAAGGATAAATTTTCATTTTTCATCTATTCTTCCCCATCTAGACTGTATCAGGATTAACTGTAATTCCAGTAAGTGCCTATTCAAACTTTTTAAAATGTTATTCCACCATTATAAAATATGCAAACTAGATGAAAAAGATTGTGGACAGCTTGCAAGCGCTTGATAATTTATTAATGAAATGTGATGATTAATTATCATTGTGTAAAAAGTCATCATATACTCTAGTGTATATTTTTTGTCCTTCCCATAGGATATAACTTTTAACTAGAATATGAAAAAAGGAAGTATTCTACAGGTTGTAAACATACATAGAGGAAATGGTACCTGTAGTACTGTATTATTCTAGATGGACTATTTTATTGACAGTAGCCATAGAATTTTTGATCCAGCATTTCTGATAAGCTGTCACATATTTTTCCCCGTGTCCTCCTTCTAGTTTTCTTGACATTTTACCTCCAACTTGTGGTAAGACTGTTGGAACATAGTTGTCCGTAGTACAAGAATTTCTATGTTATAATCCTCCTAGATAATTAACTGTATTTACTGGCTGCTTATAACACAATTGGTTTTGCTAAATCTTTGTTTTATGGAAATGTAATACATTACAATAAGGACATTATTAAGTCTGAGAATAACCACATTTCTATGATGATTTTTTACACTCTAATCATGTAAGAAACCTTAAATTGAACAATTTTTCTCTGTGATATGCATGTTTATGAAACAGAGGGAAACATTTGCCAGATGAATGGACTAAATTTTAACTTCTCTGATATTATTTGGATTAAGAGGCTATATTCTGAAAGGAGAAAAAGGACTGTGATTTTATTTTGAGTCTATGGAATTCCTGAATGGTGTCAACAAAATTATTGATAGTAAGTATGGTAGATTTGAGTTTTGGGTTGTTTTTTCCTTCCCTTCCTAACAGGTTTTGCAGGCCAGAGGACTGGCTTTATGCAAATAGAAACAAAGATAAACAACAAACTGCATAGGTAGAATTTGTACTTGTAATAATTTCCCAAATGACAGTAACATAACATCCCATAATAGTTTTATAGGCCACAAAGAAAAACAGGGAACTGTAGTTATTTATAATGTGTCATCTACTAATAGATTTTGTAATGAATAACTTTAAAAGACAAAAATACAGCATTTGTATTAAATAGCAAAGTTTTCTTGGGGAAAGTTTTTTATCTAAACCATACTTAAATCCAGACAGACATTTCAATATAGTAAAGGAAATACTTGCAGTTACCAAGGCATACTTAAAAAAAAAAAAAAAGAAAAAGAAATAAAATCGTTCAGTTACAAAACCAAATATTTCCCCTTGCCAAAAATGTCCATTGTCCATTGCCAAAATGTATAGGATCATGAAAAATCTCAGAAACGTTTTGTTGGTCTGTCACAGGACACTATTTTTTGATCATGACAAAGTCCCAATTAGGAAACGATTTCCAAGTATAAGACAAGCAGCTTTTTGAGTAGAAATGTAATGAGTTTGCCTGCTGCTGGTAAATTCCTTTTTCCTTAGGAAAAGCAAAATTGCTTTTTTCTTAACTTCCTTAATAAAATTAGAAAGTCCCTCTGAAAAGGGCATTACTAACATAGGGAAAAAAAAAAAGTAATAAAGCCACAATACAATAGGTGTTTTGTTTTTTTAATCTCTTTTGGACAAAATGAGGTGTCATAAAAATAAATTAAAATTCTTTCAAGGTTCCATTTTTAAGCAAGTTTTGGATCAAAAGAGAACCTGCAAATACAGAGTAAGTAATAAGCTTCCAATTAGAGGGTTGTAAACAGGAGAAATATATGTACTGAATTGAATTAGCAGTTATGACTTCTTGGTGTCTCATACAGAAGCAGCATAACCTCTGTACAAAATATCCTTGGTATCAAATACTCATAAGTATTTTTCTTTGCAGTTTGTTTATAGCCTTTTTGTTATTAGAAATCAACTTTCATGATTAGTTCCATCTCCCTTTGGTGCTTGTGTACTGAACAGATTTTTGTGAGCTTTCGGTACGGTAAGTACTACAATGCTTTCTTATCAGCACTCGCTGTAGTTTTTCAACAACCAGATAACATTTCATGAGCAATTTCTGTGTTTTAATTTTTAGACTATGAAGAATTATTGCTCTAAGCAGTCCTTAGAAGATACTTGATTATTAGACAATATAATGGATTTTAGTGGAACACACAAAATTTGTTTCAAAGCAACAGCATCCAGAACTTGAGTCTTAATTTGCTAAACACCGTAATAGTTCAGTGCCTGTCTTTTTGGGTCTACTAAGAGCTGGATGTATATCAGTCGTTATTTTATGTTGATAGAAGTAAATCTGATTTTCATGTTTGAGAAACTTTTTTCAGATTTTCCCATTTCTGTTGCTTAGAAATTAGTCGTCTTAATATAATTTCACTGTCAGGACTGAAATACTATGAATTATAGCCAGGCTAGTAACAGAGTTAAGGTCAGGATGAAGCTATCTGATTTGAATTTGGAGAGACAGCTTTGAAGAAAATGTAAAACCAAAATAAACAAAAATTGGTGTTTTGCTCAAGAGAACAAAAGGAAAATATGAATGTAAGCACCTTATTTCCTATGGTGAATTACAAACCTAGTGAACAAAATATTGCGCCTCCTCTTCCCATTTTCCCTTGAGTGCAGCCTGAAACCTGTCTTCTGCTCATTGCAGATCAAATGACCAACTGTTGCCTGGTCAGAGCTGAGATTTTTAGTAGCAATTTGTTCTACACTTTGTCATGCCTTCACCTTTAGCTAATATCCTGTGTTGCAGAAGAGGTGGCATTTTGTGGTCTTCCCTGTTTGAAATACAGCCTTTTTTAAAATTTCAAAATGTTAATCAGATGTCATGTTGCTACTGAGTTTGTGTCTCATTAACAATATTATGGAGACTGTTCACTTCATGCCATTTTTATGGAACTGAGTGGCATACTAAAGTAAAACTATTTTTATTTTGTGCTTGGTTAGAAGATTGGTATCTTTATAAAACCTTACACCACTAGAAATTCTGTCTCATGTCAATCAGAAAATACCATTGCTGAAATGTTGGGTTTGTACATCCTTAAATCACTTCATTGTGCTCTTCAGACCTGCAAGTTTACAAAACAAAATTGTCTGTCAGGCAGTGAAATAAATGGTCCTTTTAAACTGCAGGTACTTTTAGGTCAATGTTGAGGCTGACATCAGGAGAAAGGGGAAAACTTATGAACAGAAATGGCTACTGTGGTTTCAGTATTATTTTTCATAGACCGGGGATTTCATTTAAAAATAAGACTGAGGTGAACGATGTTGGTTCAAATAACATGAATGTGCAGCATTTTTTGGCACTAGTCTTTCTGTAAAAACAACTGTGAGTTGATTGCTTGTACATTATATACAAAATTGATGAGCTAATCCTTAAAAATTGCCTTAGGAGAAATGCTAACAAAAAAAAAATACATTTTTTTTCTCTTTCAAAGAGGAAAGTAGCTGTTACCTTTTACTGCAGACTGTAAAGCATAAATTATAAACAGCAGTGAATCTTATTGAATTGAATGGGATTTTTCCCTAGTACTTCTTAGAGACAGAGCTTCATCCCACAGAATTTACATGGCAGATCGATAACAATTTTTGAATGACCTGTGAACAAATACAGGTGTGCTGTATTTCCATATTTTTCACTGCTGCAATGTTAAGGGCTAGTATCTTGACTTAATTTAAATCCTCTCTTTTCCAAGTTTTAATGCTTCTAAACCACTAGCATCTGAAAATTTCCAGGTACCTGTAACTCTAGAGACTACTTTTTTCACAAGGATGTGCAGTCTTACATGTTATTTCACCTTTTGTGGTTTTTTTTTTTTTTGCTTTGCTATAATTTCTGAAAAATAGTCTATATTTTATATGAGTCAGCAGAGTAGGACTATAGGAATTTTATTAATTGATACATTACAAATTACAAATAGTAATGTTAACTGCTGAATATCTGGCTCATTTCTGAATCGGATATTTTTGTTCAATATTAAAAGATACAGGATAATACTTTTTTTTGAATGCTCCTGTGAAAGATTGCTCAACTAGTGGCACATGGTGCAGGAGTGATTTAGGTCAGTTCTCTGGTACACTGTTTTGCTTCTGTTGGCAATAATTCGTAGAGTAATCCTACTGATAGGACTGTCATAAGAAATGAATAAGGATTGCAGAATGTTAGGAAGCAGGGAACGCATATCCTTTTTTTCCCCCTCTCATCTTATTTTCTCACTCCGTTTCATTTCTCTCTTTTTCCCCTATAATCCTTAATCTCTTTTCCTTGTTTTGTACATCCATCCTTTTAAAACTGCTTTTCTGCAGATGTGCACATTACAGATTATTAAATTAAATTATTCTTTTTGGGATATGTAACATCTGTTACTGAAGCATTTTTTTTCTTGTCAAGGTATTCTAAAAAATCCAGAACATGACAAGGAGCTATGTCAGATTATTGGTAAATAACAGGAGAATTATATGTATTGAAGAACCAACAATGGTGTTCAATTACAGTGTATTTACACTTTGTACATAGATTTTAAGCAGCAGGAAAGCTTAAATGAAGACTAGACATCTTTTTGAAAGCTACTGCTTGTAAAAATGCATTTTGTTGCGAAGTCCAGAGTCTTCAGCTGTACTCTTATGGATATTGCAAATTCTACTGTGATGAACAAATCACTAATACGTATCCATGTATTAACTTCTCACTATCTGCTGAAAAGAATGAATAGAATGTATTATTTGCCCCTTTTTTGTTGTTGTTAACTTCTCACTATCTGCTGAAAAGAATGAATAGAATATATTTGCCCCCTTTTTTTGTTGTTGTCAGTAGAAAATCATTAAACTGATACAATATTGTAGCTCCCCCCAAAATGCAAGATTTTGTATTTGGCCTGTTTTCTTACACAGTGCTTATGAATTGTGTGAGGTGGCTTTGATCGTTTTCTCATTCAGTATGGTTGACAGCCTGCTAAAAATATGCAAAAGAGCTTTACCATAAAGGACATAAAGCAAATCAGCAGGGTACTTTCACTGCAAGTTCAGTCAAGGACTTCCCCTTTGTTTGGGGTGTAAAGTTTGAAACAGAAATAATTCTTTTAAAGCTTTGGCTATACTTGCAGATTTAGAAAACAGGGTCATTGGATTCCTTGTCATTCAGCAATATCACTTTAAAGACCCCTTTTCACATGATTCCCTGAAAAACAGGGTCTGCTGCTGTGCAACAAAACTGAAAACATAGGTGGCCCTTTTCAACCAAGTTGTGATTATGATGTACTAGTTGCTAATAGAACCATCATTGGACTCTAATCAAAGGAAACAGGTTAAAAGACACAAAAAAAAGGAAAACTGCTTCTTTACTCAGAACCTGTCTCACTGCAGTCCTTAATACTTAGGCCTGAAGCTGCATTAACACCATCCTGTATCTATGTTTCAGGCACTCTGTTGTGAAGTTGAAAACAGCTAGACTAGTAAAAAAAGGTCAGGTTTGAGAGAAAATAGCTTGTATAAACGTAGGCAAGAGGACTAAAGTAGTTAAGGGACAGCCCATAATTTATTCTGTACAGCCACAGAAACTGGTTAGGAGAGATCCTTCTTATTCCTCATTCTCTGTTAAATATAGGGTGAAAAAGAAGTGTTGCTGCACAGGGTTATGCCAGGTAAGCCCATCATATTAATTGGCTTCCTGGAGGTGTGATGGCAAAGCCATTTACCTCTTCCTGCAGTCTACTTGCTCACCTGCTCTGGGGAAAAGTAGTAGCTGTTTCCTCTCACTTGTAACCTACTTCTGCTCCTTGGGAGCACCTAGGGCAAGGTCTATGACTTGACTTTTTTATGAAAAGTCATAAATATGCAGTAGGCTTTTCCAAGATGCTGATAGATGTTAACACTCAAAAATATTTCTGAAAAGTCAACTCTGCTCCTTGAATGGCAGGAATGACTTAGCTGAGAATGCAAAGGGAACCAGCAGGGCCATTGCTGATCATTTTTCAAATGCTCCATATACCATTCTTCAGGGTTCATGCTGCAGAATTTCAGCTGTGTCTTAAAAATAATTCTTAAAAAGCTTGTCATTTACTTTAAATTTGTGTTCTTCTAACCCTATTCCTGTCTACTGGTTCTGCTCTTGCATTTCCTATTGCTTTGCTGCCAGCATAAATGTTCAAGCGTCCATGTGGTGAATTTTACTAAAGAAGTGACCCGTTAACAAAATTGTTAATTTTAACTTGCTGCAGTTTTCTGAACAGTTTTATCACTACACATATGGACACCTGCTGTAGAATAAAACAGGAGAGGGGGGAGACAGGAATGGTGTGGAGACAGCAGAAAAACCACCTCTGGTAGAGAGAGTAGATTGCTTTTTTCAGCAATGCAGGCTTATGCTGTCCCAAAGTGAATTCATCTGGTTTACATCTAAACAAGAACATCCTGGAAAAATACATGTTATTGACAGAAAAGCAGAAACATCACTTCTTGAGATGCAGAATGCTTAATCTGTATCAGTTAAGGAAGAGATATTTCAGACATCTGAAGGTAAATGTTGGAAGGGTTTCTGGGTAAATGTCTGCATCTTCAGTTAAATACATCACAATTATTTTCCTTCTCAATTTGGCTCATAAACCAAGCTGTAAGTTGAATCTAGGAAATATCTCAGGCCCAGTTTTAGGGAGTTTCAAGCTTGAGGAAAAGCCATTGAGTATCAAGAAGAGGATACATATCAGGAGATGCCAGCTGACATGATGCTTTGCTTTTTGACCATTCACATAAGATAACAAAGTTTTGCAATCTGTTTTGTCTTGTGGCTTTTTGTGAAATTTTACGTGGATGTAGTTTGGCTTGAGAGAGGATTCTGAGAAGGTAACAGTGAAGGTATATTGGACTTCTGAGTGTGAGCTCTCCCCCTTAATGGGTGATTTAAAAAAAAAAAAAAAAAATCAGTCTTTTGATGTACTGATTTCTCAGCTAAAATGTATGCTTTGGTAAACACGGAAATCTTGCAGGGAAATACTCAAGTTATCTAAAAGGCAGCCATTTTTACCTCTTCCTTATCCAGTTATAGTTGTTAAGAGAAAAAAAATTAGAAACTTGAAATAATAAAGGACATATGAAAATTTGAATCAACTAGCTGATTATAGAGAAATCTTGAGAAGAGTCTTGCACATGTATAATTTGTCAATGCCAGTGGTGAGGCACCCATAAGTTCCCCTCTAGCTCAGGCCTGAACCTGCTTAGCTGGGGCATGGGAAAAAATTATCATATTAACATACCAAACAAAAGCTCAAACCTTCATTAAAGTGAAAGTAAGTGCTGTAGATTTGCTGGCTGACCATTTAAGGGTCTATCATATTTACTTTCTCCTTACTGATAAAGCTTTCAAGGTCAGCTACTAGGGATTGAAGGCTTAGCCCTATCAGTGCTTCCAGCCTACATGAAGGGCAGCAATAAAGTTTATTTCTGTGCCTGCATTCTGCTTGCTGCTTATAAAACCTCATCTGTGTTTGCTTTTTCTTAGCTAGCGGAGGGGAAAATTGCCATTAGTCTTCTGGCAGACTGTCAATAAAATATCATTTCAAGTTCTCTTACTAGAAAACAGATGTTTTTCTTTTTTTGTGTGTATGCTGCTTCTTTTCTTTTCACTCTTTTCATCCATATTATTTTTATCTTTTTAAGTCCCACATTCTGCTTATGGTACTTTAAAGATATAACTGATTGAACATGGGCCTCAGTAATCAAATATATAATAGTAGTATACCCGTGGCTTTCTCAAGGCACAGTGGTGTGCTCTGCAACAGCCAAACACAGTAAAAAAAAAAAAATCAACAGTAAAAGCTTAAACATATGGTTATTTAAGTGAATTTGAAAAGTCATACAGTAAGGATAGTTGCCCTAATTGATGGTGAAAAAATCATTAGGTATACATTCAGATAAAGACTCGCTTTTTTAGCACTACCACATAAATGTTTTCAGAAACTTCTTTAAGATTGCTGAAAAATAGTAGACCTTCCAGTTGTGCTATTTCAGGGTAAAGTTCAATTTTACAATGCCAGGTATAGATAGTTTTCAATTTAGTGTATATGTGGGGCTATATGAGTCAGGGCCATGGTCTGGGTATATATCAGCTGGCTCTGAGTATTTGTATGCTGCCAAGGTGTTACCAGCAGAGCCCAAGGACATGGTCTGGAGTTGACTGAAATTGTTCCCACTGAACCTTCAGCCTGACTCTTAAAGGCGAGTGGGGAGCAAGAGATCCTCCAAAGTACTGAATATGACAAGAGGACTCCTGGAGGATAGGAAAGCAGATTGCTGCGAGCATGTAACCTCTCATTTTACCAATAGGGACAAAGCAGCCTGCAGGATGTGCTAGATCTATAAGAATAGATTATGTTGAATTAATAAATCCTGATTTATATGCAAGGGACTTGTGTGTGTCTAGCTCATACTGGTCCTATCAGATCTTTCATAAAAGGACTTTTCAGAAGAAGTAGACTAGGCCTTTCTACTATTTTAATAGGAAGAAGCAGTAGAAAGTAAGTTTTTAATGTATAGCAGGTCCTAAATTTCTCTAATTTTACTTTTATGTTTTTCTCAGTTTTTGAGAAGCAAGATGACGTAATCACATTTCAGGACTGGTGGTTTAAATTACGCTCACAATTTTTTTCATGACAGAAAGTGGGTGTTATAATCTACTCTTGTGGGGATATTGAGGAGTGATGTTCTAATCAGTAGTAGCAAAGCAATCGAATACTATTTTCTTCTGCAGAATATATAAAAGCTAATGTAACGTCATTCATATTAGTGAACTGGGCTGCAATGGCAGTCATTTCACAGTAAAGCTCTGCTACCCACTGGTCCCACAGGAATCTCTACTGACATATTCATAAATGATTGAGAGAAGAAGAGGAACACTGAGATGAAAGTATTTGTGGATGCAATGAGATTATTTAGGAAAATCAAATGAAGTGCTGCATGTGAGGGTTTTCTGAAGGGTTTCAAAATGCCGAATGGCTGGATAGTAAAATGGTAGGTGGAATTAAATATCAATATGTACAAAGTAATTCATACTAGAGAAAGTAACCTTAATTATGCAAGCACAGTAATGGAGTCTATTAGCACTGAGCTGAAGAAATTGTGCAGTCACTGTAAATAGCTCTTGTAAAAGAGTTCAGAGCTTAGAAGTGACCAGAAATCCCAAAGGATGTTAGTAGCGACAGGGAAAGGAAGTAAGAGCAGAACAGAAAACAGCATTATGCTATTGTGCAGTCATTGTTTATCCACATCTTGAATTCTGCATGTGTTTTTAGTTCCTGTTCCTCATGATGAACTTAAATAGGAAAAATACAGTGCACTGAAACAGGGAGGATTCCAAGTATGGATTGGCTTTCCTACATGGAGGAGCTGGACAAGCTGGGGAAAAAAAAAAAAAGATACCTGAGAGTATATATTTTTATAAAGATATAATTATACAGCTATAAGAAGCATCAAAAAGTTAATAAGTAGTATGAAACTGAAATACATCAAGGACTTCTTGTAATAAGGCAGTTTCTGTAGCTCCAGTAGTCCCTAATATGTTAGTCACTGGAAGCTGTTGACTGTGTTAGAGTAGTAACTACTATACAGTAGCCCTGCTTTACTTAGCTGCAGTTGAAAGCATGGTGCTGGGCCAGCTGGACTTCTGGTCTCATGTGGCAAGGCCACCCTTATGTTCCCAAACAGATTTTTATTTTTCCTTTTTTTTTTTTTTTAATGGAACAAAAGTTTGTCATTGGTATTAAAGCTGAAGATCTAGATGCAGCCTTAGCTCAGAAAGTCTGTAAACTACTAGCTGTTAGAAGCTGGCAGTGAATATTTAGGGGAAAGCCCCTTAATATTGTTCCCTTCCTCTCTAAACGTCACTTGCTGGTCATTGTCAAAGGAAGAATGCAAGACAATACAGACATCAGGCATAACATTCAATATTAGCAGCTTTTGTCTTATGCACCATTTCCCCTCTTATTTTGCAGCTTCTTTTCCTAATCATTTTATCACTAGTTTACACCCTGTATTCAGAGCAAACAGGAAATTGCTAGTGAAAGTAATATATAAATCTATCATCAGCTGGGTTGTAGGCAGTCATTCTAAACTTTGTAATCAGATTCTATGAAAATTAGAATATTACCACACAGATGGCAGGAGGTGACACAAGCCAGTATTTCAATAAATTCTTAAAAAAATACATTCTTAGTTAACTGATAAAACTTGTCAAATTAGGATGAACCATTAATTAATTTTACTATTTCATATGTGCTAAGAGTTGTGAATAATTTTTATGACTTAGCACCAAGAGTTTTTTGGCAAGAAATTTTGGTCTGTAGCTCTTTAAAAAGAAAATCATTGTTAGCATTCAATATTAAGAAAAAATAACAGTAACTCAGCACTGCTCAGTTGATAATGCTTCTAAATTTATACTCAGATTGGAAATATTATCAGGCTTCATGTATGAATACCTTTATTTGCTTTTCACATTATTCCTCATTTCTTTCTTAGGACTCTGTTGCTAAGAAGTAATGCTGTTGTGGTGCTCACTTGTTAATACTTTTGTGGAAAACATTTAGAAGTGCTTACAAATGAAAATTCTATGGAGAAATACTGCAGTTTTTCTATTATAGAATTACAGTTTGAAGAGTTTTTTTTCAGATTACAGAAACTTGGGCATTTTCCAAATAAATCTGTCTAAAAAGATAGTAAAACCATCAGTAGTTTAGTTCAGAAAGCATTTAAGTATACTAAGAACATGCATAGGCCTTTTTCTGAATATGATGCCTTACTGAATCAATACTACTGTGCTTATCTCCAGAATTTTTCAAGGAAAACCAAACAAATTGCCATCTCTCTTCAGGTAGATACTGCTTTTCTGATCAACACATCACATGCTCACAGCCACCATTCTGTCCTAATATATACTTGCAAAGAATTCATATAACAAGTGTTTGCGTTTTTTTGAATGAAATGGATATATGCAGGTAAGAGATAAGGGAGAGGGGAAATATAAAATCAGGGAGTGAAATCTGAATGGATGTCTGGTTCTCACTAACACAGCCAGTGAGCTTTGTAATAGGTGTAACATATGTTGAGATGAATTGCCAAGTTTCTGTCTGTCCCTCTCATATTAATAGATAGTATAAATAGAACACTTCTACATTATAAAAAAGTGCAACCAACTTCAGTGAGAGTCAGATCAGATCCTATTTCTCAGTTTGGTGTGATTAGGAGAACCAAGCTGCTTAGGGAAAGCCTGACCACCTCTTCTTCAATCAAAGAAAGAAAGGAAAAAAGGAGGGAAAAAAACATGTACCAAACTAAAATTTTGATTAAATTAAGATTATTTTGATATATTTATACATTTGTAGTGCTGGAAGTCTGCAATAAATCCCTGCTAAGCAACAATCTTGCTCCTTAAGCATTAAGATCAGTGGGATCTGATTGTAGACAGTAGCAAACAGTACATGGGCATACAGCCTTTGTCTGTCTTTTCCATATGTAGCTCTCTAATACAGAAGTAGAGTTCTCTGCCTATTTGCATAAATACAAGTTCACAGAACCTGGTTTCTGAGCAATCTGTGGCATTTTGATGGCCCCTTCTTTACTGCATCTGCAGACAATATTGTGTAACTATGTATTAGTTTTAGCTGTATGACTGTTTCAAAAAGGTGGGCTATTTTATCATTGCTTCACTTCTCTGCAGCAAGTCATCATTTCATAAGTTCAATCTTGATGAAGAAGTCTAGCAAGCACTTAGCTACAATATTATTCTCCATTAATGTTATAAGAACAGTAATTCATTTTTCAGTGTGCTTTTTTTGAAGAGCTAATAGTGTTAAAAACATCTACCCAGTGCATGTCACTGATGAGCAGTTTCTTATATTAAAAACACTCTCTATCTAGCACATTTTGCATTTGTGTCTATTAAAATGCATGAAACATCTATCATAACATTTTAAGCATCCAGTAGCTTATTACTGGAACCACATAACTGCTTCCTTATTATCTCTTCTTGACAATGACTTTAATGAATTATATTCAGGTAGTTGTTAAAATTTCCATCCAACCACATTTCATTTTTGGATGACATGTCAAGAGCTTAACTTATGCTCCCTTCCAGCTGATTTCTAGGCTTCAATCCATCAGACGAGTAACTTCAAAGGAGATATTACTCTGTTGAGTTGAGACATCAAGATAAAGTTGGCTTTCTGAGAAGCAGTCCCCTTTGGGAAGTGTGCAAAGAATTCTTCAGCAGTTATTTGTCTAGGCAGTACTGAAGCAACAAGACACAAGATGAAGACCAAGACATGGAATGAGAAAAAGCTATTAAAGAAAAGAGGGAGCTGTTGTTAATGTAGCTTGTACTAATTTTTTTGTATTATTTCTCATTCATTTTATATTCTGTGAGATTTTCCTCCAAGGAGTGAAGTGCATGTATGTAGAAATAACATTTCATTAGTTAAAAGTTCCTCTCCGTCTCTGCACATTAAGTCTTTTCTCACTAATACTAAAATCTGTCTGGAAAAGACCAAATAGGTAAGTCAACAATTCCATCTTTCACTCACATGCCATGAACTGTTTATGTGTGACTTGTGGAAATCGGATCAGAAATGAAAAATAGCAAGCATAGATAATTTGCTCACTACTGTCTAAAGAATTCTAGTTTTAAAAAAATTTAAGCATTATAGTTGTTGAGTATAGGTGAAAATTACCTGTTGAATTTGTGTTGGGATTACTGCTATACTTTGAATTGTCCATGCAGTTTTTGCTATGTAACATTTCAGCAGCTTGAAAGCAAGTATGCTGTTTCCTAGGAGGGAACGACGTAGGTGTACACCACGAGCTCTCAGGGGAAGAAATATTTTTGCATCTCCAGCTGACGTTTTGCATGTGATAGAAGACACTTAGGAAGTCAGTTGACAAGCTAATCAGCTATGAATAAGAGCAGCACTAGCTAGAAAAGACTACAATGTGGATTCTTGATTTCCTAAAATTACATGAACCAAGATACAGAGTGCACCTTAAGAAAGTGCAAGTAGGAACTTCTGTCAAGAAGCTTACTTGTTTTTTCCAATAACAAAATTGTCATTCGCTGACACTGAGCACAATCCTTAAGAGACAAAAAATGGCAAAAGAGCATTTGAGAGACTCTCTCAATGTTGAAATCAAGTTCATCTACTCAATTTTAAAAGTCATGCTGATTTAGTTTTATACAGGCCTGCAAAAGATAGAGCAAGTAACAGCCTGGAAATAACAGATAGCAAAAGGTGCTTGACTGTACATGTTGTTAGCATGTAAATGCTTGACCAGCCATAATTGCAAAATTAAATTCTCAAAATGTTGCAAGTGCACAATGAAAAAGTAAAACTAAAGCACACTACTGCAGGTGTCACAGTTAACTTCAGTTTAATTTAGCCACCATAAATATATGTTTGGGAGAGTAATAGGTTTAGAAGCAGCTGAAATGTAGTGTGAAAAGTTTGATGCAGAATGCAGAAAAAGGCTGTGTTTGCAGAAAAGAACCACACATTGGTCTTTTGGGTAAGAAATCACATGAAGATGCTGGAAGAGTTGCTGAAAATTTACTATTAATGAAATGGCATATTAAACTTATGCTAACTGTCTCAAACACATGTGGCATCTAAGAGTTGAATACTTTTGTTCCCAACAAAATCTTTATTGGAATACGTATGTAGTAATTTTATAAACCATATTTTAGGCTCAGGGATCCTGAAGAAGTATGTCTGAAAAAAATGCTATTTTTATAGGGAAATTTTTATAGATTCTCTGATAATTAGTATTTAGATTCATTTCTTGCAGATAAGGAATATCAGACCTAACTGAAAATTGAAAGAAACGTTTAAAGAATAATTACAATGTTGTTTACAGCTTCAGTCTGGAAAATTCTGGGTCTTTTTCCTTTAAAGAAATTTTCTTTATAAGAAAGATTCAAACAGCTGTTAAAGTGTATTGTTTACCCTTTTAAAATAGTATTAGAGCATTAAAATCTTAAGATATGTATTCACTTTGTGACCCTGCTACTGTTAATACACCAAGTGCTCTGTCCTATGGCCCATATCATTGAGAACATCAGGAATCTTAAATTCTGGATGAAATCTGGTGCAGCTGAACCGGTGGCTCTTCAGAAGTTGAAAAAGTCTGAAAGTAATCATGAAATATTACACTGTAGTGATGAAATTTACAAGGATAAACTTTAAGCAAGAATGACATGACGTAGTGATGAAGAAATACACAAATTGGAAAAAGTGTGGTTTTGCAAGTATTTTGTGAAATAGTTAAGGAATATGCAGGAAAATAAGTGTAGGCCTCATATGTCATCTATTGTGTAAGTCAGAAAAAAAATCAGAGACCAATCCCATACCCATCAAAGTCAGCAGAGGCTGTTTATAGAACAGGGATCACCCTTTGTATTCATCTATTTGTAATTTTTTAAAATAATCTGAAATGTTTATTTTAGTGCTCCTTGCTTGAATCCTGTCTACATAGAAGCATCCAAGAATAAGCAGTGTCAAGAAATTGTGCTTTTCGATCTATGATGATTATAAAAATATTTTAAAACATTTAAATAATAATAATAATAATAATAATCAACAATCACAAATCTTTAAACGTTATTCTCTTTACCCTTAACTAGGCAAAATGTTACAGTTCAGCATTTTCATTTAAAAACAAAAAAGAAAGGATATGAGTGTGAGATTTAGTTGTTACATATTTTATAACAGCTGTGCTTTGGGATGAAGACACCTGTAAATTAAGGGGAGCTTATTCTTAAAATAAAGTCACAGTCCAAATTCTTTTCCTTTCTGTGCCAACTAGTTACCAATCTGCTTATTCTTAAGTACAATGTGCAAGATATAAGGGTAAAATGAAATATTTAAGTGTTTCTTTTTGTTATGTTAATTTTTGCCTAAACATAAAGGTAATGCTTTTTATAAAAAGGTAAATTACGGAGAAGCATACTTAAGTTGTGCTTACTTATATTTTTAAATGTACTTCAGAGTTTTGTCAGCTGTGGTTTGATATAAATGGGCACAGTCAATATCAAAGTCAGAAAGGCTAACGTGTGATCAAAGCTGTTTCTGCTTCTTTCCAGTTGTCAGTTATAATCTAATGAAAGTACAACAAATGTTCCAGTTCTCTCAGGGAAAAAAAAAAAAAAAATCAAGTGTGTACCAACTTTTTCTGCAAAAATCACTGTAAGTTAGGTTATTTTTCCTTCACTGGGTTTAAGTGGAAAGAAAGAGGGCAGACTTAGCAGTAGAAAACCGTGGCGTAGGGCCTTTAGACTCATAAAGGGTGTCTGCACAATCAGGGTACACTTACAGATCTGCTATAAGTGACTACACACCTCTGCCCTGTAGCAGCTGTGTATCTCAGTATTCTTTGTATTTTAGCTGATTGACAGTGATTTGCAGATCAGTGATTAAGGTACAGATTATCAAAGTTATTTAGATATAGACGTCTCATTGTTAAATCGTTCTTCCAAGTCAGAATTCCTCCGGGTCTCTCAGGTTCAGAGGAGACAGCAAAGTTCCTCTGGAAGCTGAGACACTGTATTTGAATAGTAACTTGTAGAGACAATGTCTAAGGAAAAGGAGATTGCCAGGTGTATCACTTTCCATTTCTTTGAAAGCTTAGAGGAATATTCTTCTTGTTTCCAGAAATCCAGGACAGGGAACGTATGTGTTTCTGCCTTTGTGTTTTGTAGGGTTTGAGGCTTTTGGTTTGGGTAGAAAAGACAAGAATAATGAATCTGCTGAGGTAAAAATCTAGCTCTTCTTGGGAAAGCAGAAAATGAGCTCATCTTAGGATGACTTTTTTCCCTTAGTCTAAGCCCACATCTCACAAATCAGTACTATTGACAGAACTCTGAATTCACACAGAATTAATGAATATTGGACATCCTGGATGCCATTAAAGTCATATCAGAACAATGAATATTTACTTTTAAAAAATTGAGTTCCAGTATTGCTTAAAATTGGAGTTTCATGTTAGTCTTGGCACTATTTTATACAGGAGTTGCTAAATCAGTTCTTATGATTTTCAATCCTATTCCTGTTATAGGAGGAAAAAAAGCAAACACTAATAACTCCAGATGTATTAGCCATTCTTTTTGCTACCACTTTTACAAAGTTTTTGTTAAATAGGAGTTAAAAGGAATTTTTCATTGAAACAAATTTTCAGTATAAGAAAGCTGTCTGTAATACAAGCATTCTGCATGGGAAAATTTCAGTATCATAAATGAACTAAAATTTCCCATTTTATTCTTCCTTGTGCAATACAGTAGCTTATAGTGGATTATCCTTTAAACAAACAAACTAACAAACTATTTCACTTATCAAGCCAAATCAGTTGTGGATTTTTTCCCTGTATTATTCAGCATCAGTGTGTGTCTAGGTGAGTTGTTTCGGTGATTCAGTCCAGGTTCTTCAAGTCTCTCCTCTCCTTGGTGGCCAGACTTTCCAGCTGGTTTCCTTTACTGTCATCGTTCTGTGATCTTTCCTCAGGCTCGGCTACAGGAGTGTTCTGGGAACTGGGCATCTGGCTGAGAAAATGAGATAGCAGGCTTGTGAAATAGCTGCTTTCTTAATGTACTGCAGTAGTGTAGGTAGAACGAAGTCGATGTTGATTTGAAAGTTTGTGTTAAGTGCACCTTACTTAATGAAAACAAAATGCTTAAATGTATTCAGCTTAAAATTTGGGGGATTTTTCATTATAGCAGCCATGTCAAACTAAGGTAAAAAGAAAAAATTAAGATTTTCTAAAAGGTCACACAAGTAGTTTGTGGAAGTGAATCTGCTGAATCCCAATTCGGAGACCTAGGATTTGGGCACACTTTAAAAAAATTAGCATGATTCAAGGTAGGATATGACCTTACAGTGTGTTTGTAATGCTGCATGATCTTTGCAAGTGCACCTTTTTCTGCCTGCAGTAAATACAAAGTAAATAATCTTGCACTGAAGCTTGCTTTAAATTAGCATAGAATTGCCATGTATTGAAAGTTCACGCTCACCTTACCTACAGCAAAGAGAATTGTCAAGTTCAAAATAATTTCTGAAAATTTGCCTGAAAATGTTCAGCAGTGAGCTGAAAAAGCAACAACCATATTTTTCAAGCTCATTGACTTTGCTGTACTTTAGTTCAGGGCCTTGGGGTGGATTCATAAAACCTTTAGTACCTTTAGCACATTTTCTGATAGTCGTGATCCTTAGAGAACAGCACAAAAGAGAAACTGCACTCTTATTAAAAAGTACAGGGATCTAGCTGACTTCTGGTTTTAGCTTTTAAAAGATATTTTTCTTTCATTATTTCCAAGAAGAAGGAAAATTACATGTCCTTAGGGTTGTTTGTGTTTCACTTGCTTAGACATATGACTTACAAAACTAAATTAAAATGCAGCTGATTCCTAACAATAAATGTTTTAAGTAATGTGTTGCGAAATGTCTCTGAGCTGGGTTAGACATTTCATAATGCAGTAACAAAATCAGTTTTATCCTCTCATGTACTCTGAGTTCACATATAGTTGTAATTGCAATTTCAAAACCATTTTTTCAGGAAATATGGTTCAACTTAATATAGACCCAATTATTAAACAGCAAAGCACACTTCTGCTTTTGAGAGCACATGTATGTGTTCTACGTATACTTTGATGTGGCAGGAAAGTCTAGAGGCCAAGACTTACAACACAAAAGTTTACTACTTTCTGATGTTTCTTTCTTTCTTTCTCCATCTCGGTGAAATTCAGTAGTGGTCCTCATCCTGTTTGTAGAGAACAGGCTTTCACAAGACAGTGGTTTATCATCAGTGCCTTTCTCAGCAGACACCAAGAATCCTTAGATTTAATTTAGTCCAATAGATCTATGTTCTGCCCTCCCACCTTGTTCCACTAGCTCTATTTAGATACTTATGTGTGACCAACAGTTAATATATCGCAGCTTTAAAGAAATTAGTGGATGAGTATGTGCGCTATCACACCCCAACTTAAATAGCTTGCTTAAGGCAAAAGGTAGACAAAGTTGGGAGAGGGGAAATACTGAGCAGCTCAGACCATGGGCAGGGAAAGCAAGTTCATGGGAAAGAGAGACAAGGATCAGGCAAATGACTTACAGAAAACTGTGTCCCCAGACCTGGATATGGTGCTTGATTCCTGGATTTGTTGTATTTTATACTCTTCTATGGATTTTTCTTCCCCAGTGCATTTACTGGTTTATGCTGGGTTTCCTTACTAGTGAACTAGATCAATATTAAATGCAGTCTGTAGTTTGGTCACATAGAGGAAGCCGGTAGTTTTCAAAAGTACGTTGTTTAGCTTTCTGCATTTCTAAATGCATGTACAGAAACAGATTTAATATGATATTTCTGTTACTTAAAATAATATGAGCAAATCTATTCTACAGCCAAAATGAAGGCTAATGAATGATATTAGCAACTCTAATCTCCTTCATTTTAATTTCTGAAATGTCAGGTTTTGTTTTAAAAAGTCATAAAAATACCTTAAACTGTCAATACTTTACCCAAATTGCCAAAAGCAATTTTGCCTCTAATAAAGCTATTGAGGGCTGGAACATTTTGATCAAGCAGTGCTGACTGATATGTTTTGCTTGTTACGATTCAGTGAATGTGTTGTTCTTGTGGAAGTTTCTCTATGAATCTGCTAGGAAGAAAATACAGCTGACAATTTCTTTGACCTGCAATAAGACTTTCTCAAGTTAATTTATCAATTACCTTTAAATGATAAACTGATACACATCATTGATCTTTAAAAGGCAACCAAGTTTTTCTATTAGTAAAGAAATATGCATAGTCAGGGAATTTCATGATGATGCAGATGTAGTCATTTAAAATACAGTTGATTCACTATAGTAATTGACTTTTTAAATTCAAGTTTGCAAATGAGTGATTTGGAAGACCAGAATTGTTTCTGCAGCCAACCACCATAGAAAGGGTAATGAAGATTAAAATGTCTTCCCCTGTTTGTCTTGTGTTTCTGCATCTAGTTCTGGAGGAATCTTTCTGAACATTTTGTGTTGCAGTCTGGTGTATAATATAGATGCCTCACAAGGTTAGCACAGCGGCTGTGAGACTGGATGCTTGCTGGAGCAAAAGCCTAGACTACAGGCATGCTAGATTTACCCTGGAAAGCAGGATAAATAAGATGGCACAGAGTTGTCTGGTTCTGCATCAGGTATTTGCAATAACACCTTTAGGTGTCTCTCAGAATGACTCAGCTGTCCTCACTTTACAGTTCAGCTTGCTATGTATATATTATCTTAGCTGTAAGACTCCATCTGAAATCCTGGCATCCCTGACCTCAAAGTAATATTCCCTAATAACTGGAGTAATCTCAGGGTTTTGTCCTTTTGTCCACTTATTCTCCCAAATTTCAAATGAGAAATGCCACCTGATATTGATTGCTGTAGTATGCATAGTTATCTGTTAGCAAACTAGGCAGAAATCACTGACATTTCTTATACTGACCAATAAATAGATAGTAGTGGTTTGCCTGTAACTAACTTGGGTTCTATAGGTTAGTATAGCATTCACTGAACCATCCAGTCTCTCTTGCTAGTCTCTATTTACTTTTTCTTTTGATACTTCATTTTTTATATCTACTTTTTATCACAGAATTGAATGCTTCAGGCAAGTCTGGGCCTTGGGGGTGGTGGATGGTATTGTAAGAGCCAGTAATAATTCCTGTGATTGGTTCAGACCACTAGTTTTGAATGTGTTTTGGTACAATGCTAAAAGCTAGTATCTTGTTTCAAAGTGACCAGTTTGTTTTTATGATGTTCTGTTCAAATAGTTGATTAAAAGTTCTCCCAATTTAAGTACGACAGGATAGGTATCTATAAGAGAAAAAGTAAGTATGCGTGTTACTATCAATTATCAGGCTCATTTGAATTCAGGAAATTTTCAGCACTTGAATTAGTCTGAACAGGCTCCTCACAAGATAGTAAAGAGAATAGGAATCTCCAGAGAACATTTAGAATATTCAGCATGCTGAAATTCAGATTTTCTTCTGGAGGTTCATACTTTTTTCCTTTAACTTTAAAAAGGACCAGAGGCAGTTAAGTTCTAGCTGAGGTGCTGAATACAATGTAAGTTCAACTTTGGGTGCATAAGTAAAGGTATAGCTTAAATGTTTGGGGCTTTGTGTTTATATGTCCTAGTTCATAATGAATTGCATCATCAAGATTTGTACCTCTATCGGCTGGCTGCCCAGTCTGTATTTTCCCATGTAAAAAGAAGATTGTACAAGCAATTATCTGCTTTTGAATGGATGTGCAGATTTTACTGGCATGATGGACTATGAGCAAATTGTGGGAGCCATAAAAGTGCCTATACTTTTTTATTTGGTACTATCCATTCACACTAGGGATGCATAAAATCTAGTAGTTACTTAAGCCTTTAAAACAGGAAATGAGCTGAATATATAGATGTTGATAATTTCATACTTAAGCAAGAGGAGATACTTAGTGTATTTTTGCAGGTTACAGCCTGTCTCTGAAAGGAAAGGTTTATGATTAAGGTATTAGTGTCCGAGAGAATCAGTATCTCAGAAAGTGAGTTGAGTGCTGGGTACATGAAGCAAATTAACTGTCCTGTCTAGAAAGAGACAAATGAGTTCCAGGGGAAAGGACAGCATGGGAAATAGGAGTGGAGGGTTATACAGCTGGAAGGGTAATATGTTAAGGGAGTAGCAGCCACCCAAGTATTCACACACCATCCAGGGAGTCGCACACACACCACCAGAGTCTCTTCGCAGTGGGCAGCTCCATTGAGCTGATGGGTGCCCCTTTTCGACTCCTTGCTCATACACACACTCACCCTCAGGCGCTTCCTCTCCCTTCAGGCTCGACTGTAGGTTTCCTCTGACATGATGTATGCCAGGTGAATTTATTGAGTGGTACAGCAGTGAAGAGCAGCTCGAGCTGGGTGCCTCCAGAGAGGGACCCTAAACAAAGAAATCCATGGGCAATTATACCCTTACAGTCTAAGTTCCCCTCGCCTCATGCAACGGTTCAGTCCAATAGTAATATTTGGGTCTGGGATCTTCTTGTTCCTTATTGGATCCTTTCCCAGTCTCCAGGCAGGTCATTCCTTTTCTTATCTTGATTAGCTGCAGCTTCTGCTGATGGTTTTATCTACCTTCTCTTCCTGGTTTGCACTGGTTTCAAGGCCTTCCTTCATGTAGCTAGGTAAGAGTTCAGCATACGGTCAGTGTATCTAGGTGAAAGTTCACAGCTTGCAGTCTAAGGCTTCAACAGGTCTTTGGATTCTTATTTGAGCTGAAAAGTCACTTCTACAACAAGTATCAGTCCACAGAAAACAGAAGAAAATACCCCCCCCCTTTTTTCTTTATATTAGGGCTCTTGCTTTTCTTCTCATGGGAGATATTTAATGTTTTTAAAGAAAAGAGGGTAAAAAAAAAAAAGCCCACCCCCCCCCCAAAGTGTCAATATGCCAATTCTTATTTAAATACAACAGCACTTTCTGCTGGTGCGATTTAAATGAATTGGAATCAGATCAGTGTAAAGTCAGAATAAGACTGGTGAGTCAATGATTTAATAGATTTGGATTTATAGTAGATTCACTATAAACCAGGACAGAAGAAGAGTCTGAACTGTTATATGATGTTTAAATTAATTTCAGGTCAATATATTTGAAAGTCCGTAAGGAAAGTAATAATATAAACTATGGTTGAGGTTGGCCAATGCCATTTAACAAGATATGTTAAGAGTTTTCATCTGCAGTCCTTGTACTCTTGTGTGGTATCAAGGACTACATGTTTTTGTGTTTAAGCACTTAGAAAATTTTGTCCTGAATACACTGCTTACAAGCACATTTAATACTTTTATATGCAAAAGCATGTTCTTGGCCAGGGAGCAGCCCAAGTGCTACATTCTCTACAGGAATGGTGGGCATCCGTCCTTCCCCATCCACCTCTCCAGCAGCTGTGGAAAACTATGCAACTTTGCAGAGATGCAACATGATGTGACAGGTACATACACAATACCTGGACACTGGGTCTTGCTATTTTGTAGTTCCTTGTACTCTCTATGACAAAGCAAAAACCCCTCTTCTCTGTTAGAGATTGGCTTCAGGAAAGAAAAGCCTTTTTTCCATGCAAGGTACCTAGTTTCTACAAGGCCAGGACTGCTTTCAATGCGTTGCTCCCATAGCATGTTCTACCCAGGTTCATCCCTTTCATAGCCCTTTCACCACAGTTCCCCTTAATCCAGTTTTGGATTGCATGCACTGCGAAGAAAGGCAGCTCGCAGGTAGTTCTGACCTGATTTTTTTACTTGGCGTACTCTTGCAAAGGAAATAGACTGATTGACAGGAAAACATATATTTAATTTTACAACCGGAAGAGTTTACAAGTCCCTAACCATTAAAAGATAATAGACATATTTGCCTGTATTAATGTGAGCAATCAAGTTGGATTTGATATTTATATACACTGAGACACCTTTACATGAATGGGAAACTACAGAGGGTTGTTAATGTGAGAGCAAATTAAAATTGTATATGCTTTTAGGTCTTTTAGAGATCTGTTGTGAGATAAGGGAGACTTAAGTAGTTCAACTACTTAAAAAAATTTTAAAAAAGAAAAAAGGAGTTGGACTAATAAATGAAGAAGGGCTAATGTGTTTAAAATAATAGTAAGTGATGTGTTTCTAGGCAGGCCTATTGACTCTCACTCAAATTTTTACTCCTGTCATTTAAGCGATTTTTTGCAAATCCATCCCTTGTCTCCCAAATCTAGTTAGAAATTGCTTCCATTGAAGCCCCCAATAAAATACATAATACTAGAAATTGCTTAGAGAGCATTATTCACTGCATCTATATCACTGTATCCAAAGAGAACATTATTCACTTAAGCTTTATAAAAAACTAGTCTTTCTTTTGTCAAAGAAAGTAAACACGTAAGGAACAGAACAATTCAGGTAGTTGACATCAGTGAGTACGTATACATCTCTCTGCTGGGTTTGCACACCTTTCCTAGCCTAGTGTCAATACAGAGGCATAGAGAAAGCAACATGATGTTATCAGAATCTCACTGCCTTTGTTGTAGCTAGTATTTTTATTCCTGGAGATCCCTTGACATGCTCAAAATAATGAAGATTGCATGTAAAAGCAGGGCAATCAACCAGCAGCAATTAAAAAAATGCTGATAGAAAATGGAAAAAGTCTGAGATGAAAACTGTTCAATATGTTGAACAGCCACATCAAGCTATTAATGGCTTTTTTCCTTCTGTGCAGTCCTGAAGTCAGAAAGGCTTTGATTTTAGACAGTGTCATATAGTACCCTTTTATTAATAGACCTCTTCTATCACAGTTAGCCTGCACTGGGTGAAAAAGAATCCAAAAAGAAATATGGAGAGTTTCAGAGCCAGTGGTGTATCCCTTTTTAAAAGAAGGCTGACACATGTGATATAGTCACCTGAAAAGCCATAGTGGAGGTAATGGTCTGACTCAGTGTAACCCTAATGTTTTCATGTCAAATGTTATTTTATTATATGCCTCTCTTAGTTATCAGCAGCCTTCATTATGCCACAGGAACTAAAAAACAGGCCAGGGAGGTCTTTATCTTGGAAGAATGTGATTTGTTAATTGCAGATCAGCTTTACCTTTTGGGACAGTCATCACATAAGTCCAGTAACTCAGGTTTGAGCACAGAAGCTTTGATTCAGCGCTTGGTCAATCACCTACTCATATCAATGATAGTTCATAGTTAGGACTTTTCTCTTTCTTTCTCTTCTTGGTCAACAGTGCAAGGGAAAATTTCCCTAATCATTTTCTTCTGAGAGATTTTTTCCTGGGTATTAAAGGTACCCTGTTTCCTAGATTTGTGAATACTTCAGTTATTGCAAGTACATTGTGCTATACGTAGAATTATATTTGCTTCAGAAGTGTTTGTTGTACTGCCTACAAAAATAGCAGATTACAAAAAAAGGTATCCATTAAATGAAAAACGAAAGTATGGTTTGGAGGTCCACTAACATCAGAAAGTACTGGATCTGAATATTAACAAGTCATCTGGATGGTAAGGTAATAGATGATCTTCTGAGAAGCCCTAATAAACAAACATAGGCTGAGAAGCTGACATAGATTAAGAAGAATATAACACACATGCACACACATTTACCCCTTGTACCTTTCCCCCAAACTATTTTTAATGAAGGAGAAAAAATCCAGTTTTGTAAACACATGCCAAAGTTGTTCTGGCTGCAGTAATCCCATTTCTTCCATGACTGGAAAATGCATAACTAAATCCATGTTGACTGTGCCTATTTATGACAACCTGGTTCATATTTAATGTGCATATACAATACATTTATATAGTTAAGTATACAGTAGAAGTGTTTTAACATAGTAGCTCTATATTTTGAGGTTTGCTTATACTTTGTAATTTTTTTGCTTGGTGTGACTTTTAACATTTGCCCAGCCAGTGTCTCTGTCTCTCTCTCTCTTTCTCTGTGAGGTTCACATGTAAACTGGTTTAAAGATTGCATAATGACTGTTTGGCATATCCTACAGGCAAAGGTCCAGAAACCCTTTTTGCTGGCTATAACCTCAATGACAATGAGTGGCACACAGTGCGTGTGGTTCGGCGAGGAAAAAGTTTAAAGTTAATGGTGGATGACCAGCAGGCCATGACAGGTAGTGTGGCATTGTGACTCCGTGTTACTGGGGGGAAACACAAACAAAAAAATTAACAGAAGTAAAATGCCTTTATTGGAAAGCAACAGATGCTTTTTTCTTTTCTTGGGTAAGATCAAAAATCCATGTTATGTATCTTGAAATACTGCTACTACAAGTGCGTTATTACACTTCATATTAATGTTACTGTAACATTGCTACTCTAACATGGCTATTGAAATTAATGAAAACCTCCATGCTAGCTTAAATGAATGTTTTTATACAGTAATTGGAGAGAAGTCGTTTGATACGTCACTAATGAGAAGGCAAGTAAAATGCTTTTGACAACACACTGAATTTATACTAAGGTTAAACTCTAAGCCATTGCTGTAAGAAAGAATTTCATAAATGTTTGAAGGATATTCTATTGTGTTCTAAATCTTGCATCAGCTGTCCTCAATAATTAAACATTAGGCAACAGGTTTTTCTCAAATACTAAAATAGCAATTGGGATGGGAGAAAAAACATGGCATGAATGCCAGCAGATGTTAGAAATATATTCCTATGTATATATTATCAGAAATGATAATAGAGAAGACTTTGATTTTGTTCTGTTAAAGATAAGGCTTACATATATGTCATTAATAGCAACAGACCTGGCTTCTGGCCCCGATTCCTTGTACAATACAATGTGCCTAATTTTGTGTTAGCTATTTAGTATTTTCCTTTGTTTCCATGTAGTATTAAATAGCTTTTATCATTGGTTTTAAGCTTTGTTAAAACGGTAACAATTTTAATGGGTTTTTAAAAGGAAAGCACCTTCTTTAGTAGTCTTCTTTCACCTCAGCAGAACGCTGAAGACCATGTCACTGGTAGAAAAAGAATTGCTATGTATTCATATTGCTGCAAAAACATATTTTCTAGAATCAGAAATTACCAATAGATCTTCCAGAGGTGAAGCAAAAATTTAGTCTCTGTATGTGATGATGCTTTGGGTCAGTCTCCCAAGAAAGCAGATGGTCTAAACCAGTTATTTCCTTTATGAAAATAAATATGTAGTACTGGAGGAACTATACTGAAAAATAACATCATCTTGCTGCTTCAACTGGCAACTCGAATAATAAGGCTACTTTGGGGACCTTTTCTAGTTAGAGGAAGCTGTTTAGGTCTGAATAAAATATAGCATCTAAAACCAAATGCAGATTTCCTGGGCTCCTCATAGCAGATATTTTATTTACAAATACTACAGGTTACAAAACCACCAAGAAGTACTGTTTTCACCTTTGAGTTCAGTCCTAGTTGCTCAGCATAGCTTCAGAGAAGTTAAAAATATATGTGAAGGATTAACATGAAAACAGGAGGTTTCTATCATACATAGTCTAGTCAGGTGAAGTAATAAGTAAAGAATGGAGGACTGTAAGTTCTTATAATCACTCTTCAAAGAGTGGGTAACTGTAGTTACCATCAAATATCATGGTCTCGGCAAATAGCTGAGACGCTGGAATAGACTTCCCAGAAAGGTGGTCAGTGCCCCAAGCCTCTCAGTGTTTAAGAGGCATTTGGACAATGCCCTTAATAACATGCTTTAACTTTTGGCCAGCTGTGAAGTGGTCAGGCAGTTGGACTAGATGATCATTGTAGGCTCCTTCCATCTGAACTATTCTATTCTGGCTGTTAAAGCCAGCGAGTCTTTTCAGTTGCCTCCTTGTCAAGCAAAGTCTTCCTAAATTCCCTGCAGGAAGCTATGTGGCCCATCTGTGGCCTTCTCCATCACCAAGGAGGGAACTGGCATGAGAGAAGGAGCTAGAGGGAACTTGAAAGTCTGATAACACAGGGAACCTACTGTTAGTCCCAGGAATATTACATTTTCTAGTCACTATGACCTTCCCTCCCTACCCCCGCCAACACAGTGTGTTGACAAAGCCTTCATGAGCTTATGTTTTCACTCCCATCTGGTAGAGAGTTGAATGTACACAATGCAATTTAATATGTAGTAGCTTTGAATTTCCTAAAGGGGTAGTGAAAGAGTTGCCATATCAGGTTGGAGTGCTCATGCTCTAAACTGCTTAGAACTTTTCTTCAGATGTCCCAACAATCAGAAATGTGGTTAAAATATAACCTGGTAGTTATTCATGTGAAAGATTATTATAATCTAATTGGAACATGAGGAAGAAATGGACTTTCTCCCAAAAATTCCAGCTTCCCCCTGCCACTCACTGTGTTTTCCTTTTTTGATTCCATTTCCTATGTCACATATGAGAAAAAAACCATCAGATCCAGAAAGCTTAAGCTGGAGGGGAAGCCATTAAATAATTCAGCCTCACTTTCCATTTTTTACAGGTTATAAAATATCACCTGTTCATCCATGTACTGACCTTAGTTATCTTTGATGAATGCATAATTTGTACATGGATAAATAATATCTTTCAGAATCATAACTAGCTTTCATTGGAAGTCACGCAGGTGGTTTTGAAAACTTTACTCATCATAGAAGAGTTTAAATACTTGCAGCCCTGATGTACTTTGTTTTCTGGAAATGTATAGAAAATAAAAGTGGAGTGAAGGAGTTCACTACTGTTGGATAATAGAAAGGATACCTAGCTTATGGTTATAAACAGAAATTCACTTGGCCTTTTGTATGTCCCATAGCGTTGTAACAGATAATGTATTTTGTGCACCAACCTGACAAGTTAAAAAAACAAACAAACAAACAACAAAAAAACCCAAAAAACCCAGCCTTCTAAAGCACAAACTGCAGTCTCTGTCTTCTTCATTGCTGTAGTTGCAAATACTGTGGAGCATTATATGAAGTCTCAAGTCCTGTTAGCATGTTTATACAACTGAAATGTTAGAGGGAGTTTTGGGATGTGAGCCCAGATTCTGGAACTTTTTTACTACTATTCTCAAGAAAGAAATACATTTAAGGTAGTGAATGTAGTGAGGATACTGTGCTACAGGCCAAAGCTTAGTGGATTTTTGCCATGACATTTATGCAATGCCATCTGAAGTGATACAAGACTGGAATACATAATGTTCCTCCTCTAAAACATGAGCTTCAACCCTCTGGCTGTGATCCAATATACAGCTCTTGGCCTTGCAGAAAGTTACAGGTTTGGCATTTTTCAAGACAGCTCCCTGACTCATTACTGCAAGGAAGAACCCACCTTTGCTAATACATCAGGAGAAGTGGTATCTTCAGAACTGATGTTTAGAAACAAGAAGATTAAGAAGGCTGTCCTTGGGGATTAACGTGCCTCTTGCAGTGCTCAGCCTGTATGACTGCAGATGGTGGTGGTGCTCAATGACATCTGTAGAGTTAGGTCAAAATGCATCCTGAAGCTAAGTAAGCTGATTTTAAATACTTATAAATTATTAAAACAGGTTTTTTTCTTAATTGTATTAAAGCTTGCAGACCTATTTTCACGGTAACTTCACTAATACCTGTATTTGTATCTCAGTGCTGTGACTTAACCTGCTTGTAAATCCACCTCCCTGGGCAAAGCCCAGGTGTCTACGTTCATCTTGCCCTTACCCTTTCACTGTTCACAAATGCATACACAGACACTTGCTTATAAAACTTATGAAGGTACAGCTGTCTAAGCCTGCCTCAGGGCTTTCCTGCACCACCACTAAACACATCCAGCCTGGGCCAGAGCTCACACTCTCTTCTTAGAATAGTATCTTCAGGGAAGGACAGAGGGAACTCTATCTGTCAACACCTTTGCACTGCAACTGTGGGAAGCCGGATTAAGTGGTAAAATTGATTAGTAATAAAAAGCTGGTTTTGTCATCATACCCACACAACGTGACCATGAATCAGCCTTGTGATAGTACTGCCCTACTTCTTTAAAATAAGCACGGAAAAAAACCCCTAAGCTCCGTTAGAAAAAGGAACTCTTCAGTGGACACAATTTTTATGTGCTGGGTAAGGTATTTAATAACTAGCTTAAAAACTTACCTGACCTGTATGCAGTGTACCCTGGCAGTGTTGATCCTCTCCTTCAGATTAGCTATACAGTCAGCAAATTTCAGGCTTTCTGCTGTGCAGGAGTCCTTGCATGACAAAGAAAGGCTCAAAGGTAGCTGTGAGGCTTAGTTTTGACCACGTTTCTGATGTAAGAAAGCCCCTTGCTGTTTTCAGGGTTACAAGACACTGGCATACACCCTTGCTGCGGGCTTTCTGCTTCGTCCATCTCTTAGGCTCTGCCTCTTTTCCCACAGTTTATCCCCATGGTATAAAGCTAGTTGCTTTTAAGGAAGGCTCTGTCCACCCTTGCAGCACAGGGTTTTGCAGCAGGGCCAGCATTAATGTACCCAAGACAGCTTAAACAGGAATCCTTCCTTCTGCTTGCCTAATCATGCATTTTGAAGCAAAACATATGGAGTAATATCCCCTAAACTGTTATGCCTCTCTTCCATGAAACTCTAACATTGTAGTTTTAGCTCTGAGATTTGCCTTTGTGTTCTTCATGTGGTGTTAATTAATTGCACTTGCTTATAGTAAAACTACATGTCTGGTTAAGTGTAACAAAAGTGAGGGATTTTGTTGGCAGTTTGATATACTTGTAGTATTGTGCTTCAGTTCAGAAATCTTGCTGTTGGCCTTACACAAACATACTGAACTCAGTGAAAAGGCTCCCAGATGTTTACCAGAAGTTTGGATGAATTTAGAAGAATCCTCTTTGGAGCCAATAATTGGCCTTGCACATTCTGAAAAGTGTGAAATTGATGCAGATACTTAATCACATGGTGTACTTTTTGACCTCCCATTTCAGATGCTAACATGTATTTTCTTGTTTCTATTTAAAGGTCAAATGGCTGGTGATCACACGCGACTGGAATTCCACAACATAGAAACAGGAATAATAACAGAACGGCGCTACCTATCTTCTGTGCCTTCTAATTTCATTGGGCATCTACAGAGTCTTACATTTAATGGCATGGCATACATTGACTTATGTAAAAATGGAGACATCGATTATTGTGAGCTAAATGCAAGATTTGGATTCAGGAACATCATAGCAGACCCTGTAACCTTTAAAACAAAAGCAAGTTATGTTGCACTGGCCACGCTACAAGCATATACATCTATGCACCTTTTTTTCCAGTTCAAAACAACCTCTCTGGATGGATTGATACTCTATAACAGTGGCGATGGAAATGATTTCATTGTGGTTGAATTAGTAAAAGGGTATGTATGGATTAGCATAATGACAACAAAAAGTCTATTCAAAATATATATACAGGAGAAATACAAGGGAAAGTTTAGGATACAAATCTTTGTCTGACTGGACATGCGATTGATGAATGTTTCTTCATGTTAAATTTCATATGGTTTATTGTGACTTTTTCTTTCAGATGAAGCTAGATGCCTGAAAAATATGAAAGTAAATAATAGGTATAACTTCTATAGTGTTTACGACAAAGAAGTACTAGTTTATAGCCTTCCTCTTGTTCTCTCTCTATGTATGTATGCATGTGTTGGCACATGGAGTGCTCATTACTTTCTAGGAATTTGGGACTGCATCTCAGCTCATCTAAATGAATGTTGATTCTTCTGAATTAAGGTTGCTTCCCCATTTGGCATTCATTGTTGCCTTCTGGTTTTACCAGCACTACTGAGGAGTATCAGGAAACACAAAATATTAGACATATTAATTAGTGCTCCCTTGCTATGTAAAGAAAAAGGAAACTTTTCCAATTTTTTCTCTTTTCCCAGGTATTTACACTATGTGTTTGACTTGGGAAATGGTGCAAATCTCATCAAAGGAAGTTCTAATAAACCTCTGAATGACAACCAGTGGCATAATGTGATGATATCAAGGGATATCAGCAATCTCCACACTGTAAAGATTGACACTAAAATCACAACACAGAGCACAGCAGGAGCCAGAAATTTAGACCTCAAAAGTAAGTACAGTAATTCCTGTATAACCTACAGTGTGATGGTCATTACAGAATGATAACCTGAATAAATCATGTATGTAATTTTGTATAATTTTGTAATACCATCTGAAATCTTTGATAATAATTAATATGATCACAAGAGATGACATCTTCTTTATGTTAGCCTGACGATGCCGGTTTAGTAGTAGTTCTCCACAGTTAGGTACTACTTTAAATGTGTGAGAATGCCACAGGAAAAAAAGTAGCAAATGGTAAGAACACAGAGTGGTCCATATATACCAAAAGATAATTGGGGGACTAAAGGAGCTCTAAAATGCCTATGAAAAAGTCTTGATTTTTGGATGAACATAAGTTATGTAAGTGGCATGCAGAAACCACAGTCCAAGCTTTACAGTATGATCACAAAAGCTTTGCAGAGCTAATGATGTCTGTGTTAGAGAATTGAGGAACATTTTGACCTGTCCCCACTTTTCAGTATTCCACATAAAAGCTGCCTTTTGTTGGGAAATTAAATACAATGAGGTATTTTGATATCGTAAAATATCTTGTAAGTAAAGCAATCTTATATGGCAGTCCTCTAATGAATCAGTTATAAATACAAGTTGCCAGATGTATTGAACCATAAACTCACCTAAATATGTAATGTGTTGTTGCAGGGTGGGATAAACTTTGTTTTATAGGTCTAAACCTACATTTTATAGGTCCAGCTAGATTTTTAAGATCCATTTTTATAAACCAAACTGATACATATGTATATTTTAAAATAAGTAATAGTATTAGTTATGAGGATGAGCTTCTGAAAAGCTAATTTGCATCAGAGGAAAATACCTTTTTGAAAGGATATATAAGTATACTTTTAAAATACTGCCTATCTAGACAGACCTAAGAAAATATGTTCTGGTCATGTGAAAAAGTATCGTGTATTTTAACACTCTTTATAAAAGTTCTTGTTAGGGAAACCAAAATTTCATAACAGTTAAAGAAAATCTAACATTTCAAAAGCCAGGATGTTCAAAGTAGATATTAATATTCCATCAAGAGCTTATTCCTTGCTGGATTTTCTTTTAACTACCTCTGAGTCACAGATAATGAGCTGACCTTAGTAATTATTCTGGATTTTGTGATATTTTACATGTTTGCTTCACTTGAAAGTGCTATTAAGATTGTAAGAAAGACTGTGGAAACTGTATCTTGATATGTCATAATCTTCAATAAGAGCCTCTTTATCAGAAATGCTTAGTTTATAAATTAAAGCTTTTTGGATGGCTCACGCTCCGTTCTCAAAATTATATTTGAAATTTGTGCTACGTTCTTCCTCATTTTTGCATTCTTGTAAATATGGTCGATGTTTATTGAGGCAATATAATATTTCAACTTTATTTTTGATGCTGTAGAGAAAGCATCCACCTTATTCTTTCACTTTTTTTGCAATAGTAAGTACTACTTATGCATATGCATATGTATGTATGTGTATTTAATCTGGTTTTTTCCTAGTGTATTAATTAGACGTGAGTAGGAAAAATAATCCTGTTAACTGATAACTAATTTAACACAGTCATTTTATTCTACATCATCTTCAAACTGAATGTGGTGTTTTGGTATGTTGCTTTATCTAAGAAAAGAAAAAAAAGTTTGAACAATGTGCTTAACAAAGGCACTAGAGGGCACTGTTATTTCACTAAATGCACTGCTTAGTGCATTCACAGAGAAAGCTCATCAGCGAGGATAACCTATAAAATGCAACATTCCTTTGTTTTCTTCACTTTGAAAATTCTACTTTTGCTTTACCCTTTTGAAGTAAAACTGTTTCCATAGCTGGTGCATTTTCTAACCTTGAAATCCAGTGGAAAAAAACTGAAGAGCATGAAAAAACTTACCGAGATTTGAAGTGAGGAAGGTGAATTGTATTAGATGCTGAGTTTCTGTAATTCACCACCCAGGAAATGTGGCTAGTAAAAGAATAACAAGCCTGACATATTCAGTACAGTAATATATAGTAAGCACCTTTCTCAAACTGTCTAGCATACACAGGTCCTCAACCTCTGTATTCTCATAGTAATACGTTTCATTTTATTTTTTTAATGTATTCTATTATATTTTGCTCAGACAGCTTCCTTTTAAATATGGCACAAAATAATCATGAGAATTTTTGTTGGATTTTGGGGGGAGTTCAAGCTGATACATTTTATCCAGCAGGCTAAAAAGGAGAAAAAAATTGCCTTCCACTATTATTTTTTCTTCTTTTGTATTCAGTTTAAATGCTTTCCTGTAGCTTGTTCCTTTCTATTTTATGTCAGTATTTCTTATGGTGACACGTCTCTGTTATGCTATAAACACTCTATACACTTTACCGATACAAGCAGCTATGGTTAATTCATTCTCCTACATTATTTTAGCCCTAGCAACAAAGCAAATTCAAAATTATACTTCCTGCTAGTGATATCAATAATTCTGTTTAACCAGAGTCGGCATCAGGTGAATATGTGTACAGATAGTATAGGATCTGCAGCCTTTCTGAGTAGTTGTAGAGTTACTAGATTTCAGATGCTGAAATCAAGCTAATCCTGGAAAGATAAATCAATAAATGCTGCTTTTTGCAAATATACAGTGAATTCAGTACGAAGATATGACACAGATTGTGTTGTAGAGCCTGCACAGGATGCCAGTTGTCTGGGAAAGCAGACAGTTGCCATAAAAGTATGGGAGAGAATTTCCACTATACGTTTCCTTTTGGGTGTAGGATTTGGCCATATAACATAGACAGTCCATTATTACAGACACGGGTTCCCTACCTAACCTCTGGTACAATTTCAGTGGGTTGGAGCGGGTACCTGTGGAAACACTTGTATTAAATTCTCCAGTTTAATTATTGCTGTAATTAGATGGGTAAATTATAAATTGGAGGCAAATAAATGAGTGAAAATCGTTCTGTGTTTGGATTCCAAGAACTGTGTTATTTTTCCTAGCAGAGAAAATTAGCGAAGTGTACTCAGGGGCAGTTCTAGCAGATAACCCGTGAAGATAAATGAGTCTTAACAGCAAAGGCAATGCAGCTCAAGCCTGCCAACATTCAGTTACACAGCAAATTTGCTTTCATGTATTTCATGAGCAGATTCCCTGTCCTGCTTTCAGTATAGCTCAGATGGTTAGTGTGGCTACAATTCAAGGCCTTCACAGACCGAAATAGTTGAGTGGAGGGGAATTCTTGCTTGCTGTACTTGATGCTGTGCTCTTACGGTCTTGAGGGGTCCGAGTAGCCTCAAAGGGGCACAAAAATGCAAGTGAAAGTGGAATTTGACTTGTGCTCTTGTTCCTTGCTGTTGCCAAAGAAAAGATGTCTCCTTTGTTCAGACTGTAGGTATTAGAACATCTGTAATGCCTCTTCCCTCTCCACATTTTCTTCCTGTGGTGTGGGAAATTGGAGTTCTGTCAGAATTTCTTTTTTTTGTATAAATATTTGAAGACACATGGTCTGCTTTCAAAGAGGAGGAACATCCTCAAGCATGACTTTGTAGCCGCTTACCTACTAGGGTTTACTCTTCCTTTTGCTTCTCTCCTGCACATATAGGCACTATTTTAATCTGCAAAGTTTCCACCCACTTTCTTTAAACAGCAAACATACAAAAACCTACAAGAATCCACTCACAATGACTGTCAGAAAATTAAAGTATTTTAGCATTTTAATTGTTTATAAATTGAGATGAAATGTTGAAATATTGCACTCTTACAAAATGAAAAGCTAAGGAATGCTGCTGTTATTTTAGATTTAACAATAAATAGTTACAAACTTTTCTAGGAGTTGGTAGTTTCAGCACTTCAGTATTCCATCCTATTCCAAACTTTCTAGCTGTGATGTATCCTCTAGGATGAACTGCGGTCATCCTAATTTTGATATTGGGCTAACTATATTTTCTTTTTAAAAGGAAATCACCATCACAAAAAAAAAATCCTACCCAACTCAACATTTATGACTTGATTTTTTTTTTTTTTTGGGCTGCCTGTGCAGCATTTCATGCATCTTTAAGGCCTGTTTTTTTGAACTGACATCCATACTTTCAACTTGTCTCACTGTTATTGTCTTCCACATGGCCTTCCCAAATGTCAATTTTAGAGTCCATTCTAAGTCATGGGTGACTCCTGTTCTATTATATCACTGCATCCTCAAAAAATGTTGGATCTCTTGATTGTTTTATTTCTGTAGCTCTTCGCTGGCCTCTGGCTTCCTCTATTCCTTTGTGGGATATGGGTGCTGTTGCTATATACATTTGCCTTTTCATTTGCCGTTTTCTCCAATAATGTGAAAACAGCCTGGTCTGAAGCATCTGAAAGAAAAGTAATCATATTAATTTCTGGTATCACCTCAGTGGTTTTGCAAATGCACTTTAAATATACTTCTTCCATGTACATAAAGACTCACTTGGCAATTAATTCATACTTGTAAACTTTTAATGCAATTAACTAAATTATCAGTAGATCTACTGGCCTGGCATATGATGATTTGTAATAGTCATTTAATCTGTTGGTATTTCATTTGCCTGTCAAAGTAGGTTATTCGTGCTATGCAAAACTGAGATAAATTAGTCTTGATCATAAAGAAGATTTATTGTTCAGGCAATGGAAATTGAAATTATTTCAATTTTATATAGTATTTGTCCCTGTTGTTTTATCCTGAGTCCATTATTATTGTTGCTGTATTATAAGTTCTTCTCTATATTACAAGGTTTCTATCAATGGCAGTGATCCTTCATATTTCTATTACTAAGAAACAAAGCTTTAAGAAGCACAGAAAAGTATTTTATATAAAAACACAAATTTGTACAAATGAACAAGTATTAATGCTTAAATTTCTCAAATAAACATGCATGAACTGACTGTAATGACCTTGCCAGTGGGCTGTGAACTCTTCATGCAGAAATAATGTTCTGTTCCAAACGCATAGTTCCAAATACTATCAACAGTAAATAGATCTTCCTAATGTGACCTGTTGGAGTAGACAACGACAGATGTTGTCTTCCTGATAGTGTTGGGAAAGCAGCCTCAGTACAGATGGAAAAATAAGGATCTTAAAACTGAGAGCTCCTCTTTGAGACTTCCTGTGTAGCAAAGGTATATGGGCAGATTAACAATAGGCGATTGGTCAACCTGGTCTAATGCAAATTCCTTTATTCCTTTATCCTCCTTTCTTTACAACTTGTCACATACTGCTTCTAAACAGCTATGCTGTCTACCAGGCTGTGAAAATAATTTTGGCAATGCTAAGCCTTCAGAAATTGTATCCAGATTTCCAAAATTATGAGATGGGGAAAAAATTAAAAATCTACTCCAGTACTTCTAGATTAAATAAAAATCAAACAAAATAGTGTTTGTGCTGAGCTCTGCGAAGTCAACAACATGGCAGTAGTCTTTCAGATCATTCCATGGTGAGAGAAACTTCTTGCTTTCTGCTTCTTCTCCTCTGTTCTTTTCAGTCTTTTACACACATACAAATGTATAGATTTGCTTACATTTCTACAGCTGTTTGGCATGCAGGTTATTGCCGTTGCTGATTGTGGAGTTTCTTTCAAGCCCTTCTGGAATACTAAGTAAAAGTTATGCTAAAGATAATATAGGAAACATGTATGCTCTTAAAACTCAGAAAAATTCTGTATATTTAGCGTAAATACATCCCACTGAATCCTAGCACCCCCCTGGCCAAGAAGTATGTCCTAAAATTGTTTTCAAAATGTGCTGCCGTGGGTATGAGAGCGCCATCCTCATGGATCTTGGTATTTTGTCCTTTTTTGCGAAAGAGCTCCTTCATGTAATATCCTCAGAGTCTGGAGATGATGTCTTGATCAAGAAGTTGGTAATAGTAGATTAAGTTTCCCTCTGCAAACCTACATTCAACATGAAAATGTTTATCCTCTCAGCTTTTTCGTAGCTTTATGTGGAGAATTCCTCACTGTTTGGAAAACAAGCTCTGCTAAGAGCACGTGTTGGCTATTGAGGCAGGGAACGAGTAAATTATTTGAGAAGAATATCAGTAGGAAGGGAAATCTGAGTATACTATGCCATGAAAATTCCTGCTTGATTAGATTTTTGTCTTTTTTTCAGGTGTATACAATGTACAAAAGTGGTCAGAACAGGAAAGAAATGAAGGATGTTTGATGTGCTTGAATGCCTCACCTCTCCACCACAACCATCCCGCTCATACAGAGTAATTGGCATAGCATCAATTCTGTGGGAGATGGATTACCACACGCATTTATATGGCAATTAGATTTTATTATTTACCATTTAACATGCATCGCCAACTTTCCTCACAGTTCATTGGACAAGCAGACTGCTTTGCTTTTAAATCTGTTTAATCTTTTTCAATGCCAGTGCTTTCTATCTAGTCTTGCGGGGGGGGGAGTAGCAAAGAGAAATCATAGAATCGTTTAGGTTGGAAAAGATTCTTAAGATCATCAAGTCCAACTGATAACCCTAGCACTGCCAAGTCCACCACTAAACCATGTCCTCAAGCACCACATCTACCCATCTTTTAAATACCTCCAGGGATGGAGACTCAACCACTTCCCTGGGCAGCCTGTTCCAGTGCTTGACTACCGTTTCGGTGAAGAAATTTTTCCTAATATCCAATCTAAACCTCCCCTTGTGGGTGCAACTTGAGGCCATTTCATCCTATTGCTTGTTCCCTGGGAGAAGAGACCGACCCCCACCTTGCTACAACCTCCTTTCACATAGTTGTAGAGAGTGATAAGATCTCCCCTCAGCCTCCTCTTCTCCAGGCTAAACAACCCGTTCCCTTAGCCGCTCCTCATATGACCTGTTCCCTACACTCTTCACCAGCTTCATTGCCCTTCTTTGGACACTGTCCTGGTTTCGGCTGGGATGGAGTTGGTTTTCTTCCTGGTAGCCGGTATGGGGCTGTGTTTTGGGTTTAGGTTGAGAACAATGTCGATGATACACTGACGTTTTGGTTCTTGTTAAGTAGTGCTAAGTACTTGCTAAGTGGTGCTCACACTGGTCAAGGACCTTTCAGCTTCCCATGCTCTGCCAGGGGCACGGGAGGCTGGGAGGGGGCACAGCCAGGGCAGCTGACCCAGACTGGGCGGGGGGCTATTCCATACCACGTGGTGTCATTCTCAGTATATAAGCAGGGGAGTTGGCCGGGGAGGGGTTCGATCGCTGCTTGGGGGACGTGCTGGGCATCGGTCGGCGGGTGGTGAGCAATTGTACAGTGTACCGCTTGCTTTGTATTACTACTGTTCTATTTTTTTTATTTTATTTTATTTTACTTTAGTTATTAAACTGTTTTTATCTCAACCCACGAGTTTTTCCCCTTTTGCCCTTCTGATCCTCTCCACCATCCCACCGGTGGGGGGTGAGCGAGCGGCTGCGTGGTGCTTAGTTGCTGGCTGGGGTTAAACCACGACAGACACTCTCCAGCACCTCAATGTCCTTCTTGTAGTGAGGGGCCCAAAACTGAACACAGTACTCGAGGTGCGGCCTCACCAGTGCCGAGTACAGGGGGGTGATCACTTCCCTAGTCCTGCTGGCCACACTATTTCTGATACAAGCCAGGATGCTATTGGCCTTTGTGGCCACCTGGCCACACGGCTGGCTCATGTTTAGGTGGCTGTCAACCAGCACTCCCAGGTCCTTTTCCACCAGGCAGCTCTCCAGCCACTCTTCCCCAAGCCTGTAGCGTTGCCTGGGGTTGTTGTGACCCAAGTGCAGGACCCAGCACGTAGCCTTGTTGACCCTCATACAGTTGGTCCCGGCCCATCGATCCAGCCTGCCCAGATCCCTCTGTAGAGCCTTCCTACCCTCCAACAGATCAACAATCCCGCCCAACTTGGTGTCATCTGCAAACTTACTGAGGGTGCACTCAATCCCCTCATCCAGATCATTGATAAAGATATTAAACAGAATTGGGCCCAATACTGAGCTGAAATACGTGGCTGGGAATCTAAGAATTGTTATTGTCAAGAAAACATTACATGTTTTTGTGTAACTATTTCTTGTTTGAGAATACATGTCGTTTGAGAAACAGGATTGTTGAGGAAACAGTAGATTTTAACCTGGAGAAATCTAGGGGAATGTTCAGACTTGAGCACTTACCTTTTGAGTATCTGCTTTTGTCTATTGAAAACTTAGCTGCTAAGGACATTGTTGTGTCATTGCTGTTGCCTCCGACACACACACACTTTCTACCACACTGCTTTACTTGCTTGTGAAACATAAGCATATTTGCATAAGCATTGAGCAGTTCTGAACAGAGCCAAAAGGTGTAATAGGAATGAAAACTGAACACCAAGAGGTGAATGCAGATGTGGAGAGCACATCCAGCAGAGCTGAGATGTAAAATGGTGAGCAGCATAGCAACAGCATGAGAAGTTTCTAGAGAGAAGCACGTTTGTACCAAGTGCCGAAAGTCTTCAATGCAGTTATGAGAGTAGCATGGTTATGAGTAGTGTGATGGAATTGGGAGACTTGGAGAAAGGTAGAGCAGCAGGTGTATCTCCGGTGTGGACTACCATAGAAATTGGTGGCAAGAGAAATCTGTAAGGTACTCTTCCTGGTGCATCCATCAACTGTGAGTTCTCTCTGGTACCTCTTAATCCTTGCTGCCTTTTTTTCTGTCAGTGTGGATTAGGGTGCAGTGCTACAATGAAACTGTAAAAAGAACAGTATCAGCCAAGGGAGGAAATATCTTCAAAGTTAAATTCTCTTGACAGGTAACTGCAATATGTCCTATATGCCAATAAGGATGACTAAAGAAAACCCACAATGCCGGCATTCCAGTGCTAGTGATTTCTTTTTTTTTTAATAACTTTAATGGGGTATTCAGGGAAGATACTGAAGGCAGTGTAGAATTGGGCTGAAAAGATCAGTTTCTATATTCCTTCCCAAAAGAGCAACTTGCTAATCCATAAATTCCTTTTTTGTCTGTAATCGTTTTGCCTTGCTTGGTTATCAGTAGAGGGAATGTGGAAGACGGAAGGCACCACCTGTCACATCATACAACTGCCTCTTGCCCAAAATATTTGAAAGAACAGATAACTCAGCAGAGCCTGGACAAGTAAACTAGACGCCCTTTCCCTTTTTAGGTGAGAGTCTAAAAGTAATGGAATTCATCCCCTCCAACAGGAAAAATATTTGAAAAGCCTACTTTTCTTCAAAAAAAAAAAAAAAAACACATCAAAACCAAAAGACTTCAACAACAAATCAATACTGAAGCTATAGAATGGACTCTTTGAAGTGAATAAGTGGGCATAAAACACTAGGTTTGCACATTCATGTCTTCCCTCAAGTGCCCTTGTAAGTGGTAGACGAAATTCAGTCATGCTTGGCTCTAGCACTAAACAGGCCTGTGAATGCACAGCAAGTGCATATTCTCTACTGTAAAGGGAGATTTGAAAAGCCATATGCTGGAGCGTATGTGCTGCAGAAGCTGTGTGGATACATCATTTAAGTCTTTGTCAACTGTCCTTCAATTTATTATTGGGTTATGATCACAGCAGGCTTCTTGATTTATTCAAAAAAGAACAATTATATTTCATCAACATTTTTAAGGATCAAATAATTTTTTTGATGTGGAACAAAGAATAAACATTCAGTCATGAATAGTGAAGGTAGGGGGATACTCTAGAATCACCACTTATCTGCTGTTCAGGCCCAATTCCTTTTCTAAAGTGTGTGTTAAAAACCTACATCTGAAAGGAAAGTCATCACTCTGCTCTCCCTATTGCACAAAGTAAATGGTAGGTAGGTGCTTTTGTATGTTGGAGAGGGGAGAAGGTCATTAAGGACAAGTAGGCTCCTATATTTCATTGAGTGTCAAAGGCATCTAGATGCCTACCTGAAATTTTCATTTGAGACAATATCCCTTGATTCAAGATCAGGGTGTTGTCTATTGTGTTTAAGTCAGTGCATATTCAGCTTGTGTGAGAGTAGTTTATTTTCACATTTCAATTGCTTCAAATATACCATGAGTTGGGATTGTGTGGGTTGTCTTATGTTGAGTTCCACCTGGTACTTCATTGTGCAACTATTAAGATAGTACACAGCAATTTCTGTTGATCTTGTAACAGCAAGTCATCTGTTTTATGAAGGACTTGAAGAAAGTGAGAACTTTTTTCTTTCAAGATTAGACTTTCCCTATGGTATTTCTGAGTCTTTGCAGTCTTCATTCCTCTTTGCCTGCCTGAGGGAAGAAGCTGTTATATGCTTGATCATTTTGAAATAGCATATTTGGAGAAAAATGTGCCTGACACCTCAGCTTCACCACAGCCAGATGTTCCTTTGTGTTTTCATGTCATATAAAGGAATGGCGGAGATGCCTGATGTGCTTTCAGAATCCACCATGTTATGCCAGGGCTATCTGTCTCTTTCTTGAGGAGTAATACCACTCTAGTACACGACAGAAGCACTCCTATTCCTAGCCGTAGTAGTGATTTAGTACAATGTGACATTAGAAACAAGACAAAAACTTCTTCTAAAATGAAAGAGAAACAAAGAGAATAGCTGAAAGTACAGTTGAAACCAGCAGCACAAGAAGATATGAAGGGACAGAATGTCTGCTTTTGGAGAGGGTGATGGATTTGAAGGTGCCTTTCTGCAGCCATATAAAAACATTCCAGGGATGTTGTCTTTATGGGTTATGAAAAAGCCAAGCCACAATTCCTTCTACTGTTTCATTTCCTCCTTTTTGTTTTGTTTTCATTCATACACAGAACCATATTTGAATGAATGGTGTTCATTTCTTGTGAAGATTGGTGTTCAAGAAATTAACATCAGATATGTACAACAAAACATACAGATTTAGGAGAGTAAAGAATCCTAACTATATTCTAGTTAAACTACTTGTTGCCTGAGCAGTATTTATATGTTGCTGTTACCATTACAAACATGTGGATAGTAATTCCCTCTCTACTAGTGCTTGAAGACAATGGTACTCGTTAAATTAAATGAATAGTTTTTGCCACCAGCACGTATCACATAAGAATTCTTGAGTATGGACATGAATCAGGAAAGGAGGAAAGTCTATGGGGTGACCTGTCAGCAATGTCAGTAGTGCCAAATAATAAGATACTTCCACTACTTATTCAGAAAATAAATAAATAGAACAGCATCTTCAATTTTTATTTTACATTTCTTTGGTTTAGTATTTGCAAATTTCTTATTTTGAAGAAATGTAGAAACTTGGGATAAAAAAGATGAGTTATTACAGAAGGATTTGGCAGTATTTGTTTCACCAACAGTTGTGTGTGACTCACTATTTTGTGGTGTGCTGTGTTTTTTCATAAGTGTGATTCCAGTAATGAATACATTGAAAACTTGGGTTCATTTATTAGCTAGCAATTTGTTTCTGTGTTAAAATCACTTGTTCCTCAAAGCACAAATCAGCTCTAAGTCAGAAAAGAGATACGTAGGTATAAATTGGAAAGCTCCTGTTGGAATAAATGAAGGTCTTCATTACCTATAAAAGATATAAATTAAACCCACTAAACCCTTTTCTTTGTCGGTGCTTATAACTGACCAGTACTATTATTGCCATGATTTATAGGTATAGCTCTGAAAGTCCTGCCTTCCAGTTGATCCCTCTGACCTGCAATGAACATGCCAGTGAGAAACACTATAGCATGCTTATTTTTTTGGCCTCAGAAAAATGAAGAGAGGAAACAATCCTCCCTCTCTAAATAAAAGGGGATAAGTCTGTGTACTGACTCCTAATATAAGCAAGAAGAGAGTTGTGAGACTAAGGAGTACCTGCTCTCAAATAAAGTGCTTTATTTGAAGCTTCTCTAGAGATCAGAAGGAAATCTTGGAGCACTATATTCCCTCATCCATTTCTTTACTACCTGCTACTTTGTTTATACCAGTTGATATATTTTATATAAACTGGTTATTTTCCTTTATAAATTAAGGAAAGTCTGGATGGTAATGAAAAAAAATGGAGACTTTTTCAGGAATAAAAATCAAAGTAAACTTCAGAAGAAAATACACATACACAAGGTAGTAGCTAAACTTTAGTTCCAGAAACTACGGTTAGCACTGTAATACAAGTATATACCTTTCTATATGTACTTAAAGAAAGGCTCATCTGTTGAAAGAAAGAAATAGAAGAATTGCATTTTCCATTGTGCACAACTGCTGAAATGGTCACACGTTTTCAGTGGCAGCAGTATTGCGACAGAATTGCATTTAGGCTGCAGCTAGTTCAGACAGTGTCATGATCTCATACTATTGATCTGATGAACTGTGGTATCTTACTTAATGAAATAACTTACATGTAATTCATAAGGGTAAGTAGGCAGATACACAACAAGGGATTAATCCTGTTTTAGAGCATATGCAACATTTCCAGTAGTAAAGCTGTACTTACATAAGAAGTGAAAAAGAGGAGAAAACCTGAGAATTTGTATCATACTATGTTGATTCCTCTGATCTCTTTTAGTGGGAGCAGGGACAAGCTTTATCTTTTCTGAACCTCTGCTAATGCACATTCAATATACAAATATTTTCATTAACAACATTTTCTGCAATTCTGTCTTGTCTGAATTTCTAATGGATTGAATTTTGTAGGAAACTACTTATTCATTGAGATGAACATGAAAACGAAGCATGTGATTAACTGACATAAAAGTAGCTCTGCAAAACACTTGTGATGGCAGATATGAAAAAATATCCGAGTGAAAAAATGTAAATAGCTTTTTTAAAAAACATAATCTGAGGTTTAATTCCAGAGCCTATCCCTTAATAAAAGTTTGTCTCTGAGAGAAAGTGTGTTTTTTGTGCTATCAGCAGCAAACTCAAACCACATTTGACATTATATCTGGGGAAGGTTTAGCCCATAGTCATAAAAAATACTTGTATATACTTTATAGAAGGTGAAGTCTAATAGTCAGTATGGCTGCTCAATACATATGATATGTATTAGCGTAGTGTGTTAGCTAGTGCAAAAGCAGAACTCGAGTTATTTTGAACATCAACAAAGTTAAAGTATTACACAGAACATGTCTTTGTGCAAATTCTATCTTCAATAGTATATAATGATCAGTTCTAATTATCAATATTCTTAAGGAACTCTAAGTAAATAGTAGAGTTACAGTTTATTTAGATTCAATGTATGGTACTTCTGCGCATATGATACCTATTTGAAAATATTCCAGTGTATATTTTCAGGAGCAAATATTCTGAGTTCAGGTTCATATGCTGACACTCTGACCTGGACTTCTACTAGCCATTCATCATAACTGGCAGTTGCTATATGACTGTACATAGAAATCTCAATATGCTTAGGGATGGATCTTAGGAATTAGCAGGGGATCAGTTTGCAAGTTTGCAGTTTTAAAGGTTTAACCTATCATAGAATAAAAATGGTTGTTTGGACAGTATACATGTTGGGAGGTTTAAAAAGAGATTGCATGTGTCATGTCCAATAGACCAAGTTTAACCTTTTTAGCATAGATGTGATTTTCTTAGCATTGTTCTCTGGAATTTCCCTCTTTTAAGTCCGTTGGAATCAATTGAGATGAATTCTCTCTCTATTCTGAGCTGACGATGACTGAAAGCACAGAACTTCAGGAAACCTGGAAGGGTTTTACTTTCTAGATGTTCTACCTGAGAAAAAGATGAAGAACCTTTATCATGAGGCAAGAGTTTTTACTTTGTTTCCAGTTCAGCTGGTTGAAAAATACAGAAGTGAATGAATTACATCCCATTTGTGGCAACATATGGATCACCATATTTTAATCCGTTATGTCTAATATCATGCTTCTGAGATTTATACTGTACCTCAAAGCTCTAGAGGAAAGCAATATCTTATTTTTCAAATTATCTACGTGGAATGGAGAAAGCTTGAGGTTTCTTAGTATATGATGCTATAATCGTTGCTAAGAATTCTGGTTGGATGGCTTCTAAGATTAATAATATGCATGTTCCTAAGCTTTTTATCTCCATTTCACTAATTCAAATACAGTTGAGGTTTAGGGCTGGTATGTAGTGACTAAAAATTTTCCACAGTCTGATAGGCATTTGTTTGTTTCAGGCCATTTCCTTTCAGGCAAACTGTAAACCATTCCAAACAGCACTAAATTGCACTCCCTTGTGAACAAGCAAATATGCCAGGAGAACCAGAAAAAGGTGTGACTGCAGCTTATACTGATAAGAGGGAGATTAAAATTAGCCACATGGGGTAGTGATGATAGCTAGTACATTCTGAGTTCTGTCGCTATAAAATCTGCCTATGAAGCTTGGTAAACACTTAGGAAATGAACAATTTTACATTTTGCATTTGAGGTGATGCAGAAACGCTCTTCAGTACATCCTGCAGCCTAGGCTCCAAAATCATCCCAACTGGGGGACATACTGGAAAGCACAATGTAGATTAGAATGTATATTCAGATAGTCTATTGAAAATTTATGCTAGCATAAAACATGTCATGAGTGAGGATTTAATGCATAGGTAGAGTAAGAATTTTGTCACTGGGTGATGCTTGAGAGTTGGGTGCTCCCATAACCACCTTCCTTCAAACAGGTTCAATGCTTCTCGGAAGCTCAGATGGTCCTCTTCCTGTGTGCCTAAAGGGGCTTGCCTGTAGGCATGCTCAGAGCACTCCCACTAAGCTTGCAAAGGTGGCTGCTTTTTCTGAGTTAGGGGATAACAAAGCAGGACAGTAAACTCATGCAAGATGTAGGAAACCATGGTTTTATTCCTTTCTGTCTGTGACTGAAAGAATCAAGCACATCTTGCCTGCCAGGAGAAGGACTGAAGCCTTTTAGCTAGGGCCGTGTTCATGCCGAGCATGCTTCCCCTCTCTGGCTAAGCAAAACTCACATTTGTTTCTGCAACATATCTTCAGCAACAGGTATGGAACACACCTAGTTAAACCTACAGTCTGACACTTAAGGCACACTTTAGGGAGGTAGGTTATATTAGTTTGAAAGATCACTGTTCTGCCCACCAGAGACACCAAACACATGAAAGAAAGGCATAGCCTGAATTGTAAAACAAAATAGCATCCCCTCCCTCAGTGTTTAAGAGAAAAGTTGTAGTTATGTCCTTGCAAAGTAAGTCTCAGAGCTATGAATTACTCAAAAGCACTAGATTTCAGTCCTGAGCAAGTTGCCTGAGGTTCATCAGAGAGCTGTTTATAATATGTGTCTGTCGTCAGGATTATTTTTGGCAATAAATTTCTGTTTGTTCAGTGTGCAGATTGCAATTTTAAAGGCATCTAACTCCCCTTGTTCCCAGATGACTGACACAGGGTATGAATTTTAGTGGGGAGATTCAGTCATTTCACTGCTTGGCAATGGTATCCCTAAGTTTCTCCTTAGATGTGTCCCTAAACCCTTTATTTCTTCGTGTGCTTTTAAATGGATGATTCTGGATGTATGGACTTTAGGTGGATCCTGGCCTTTTATCTCAATCTGCTGGATCCATAATCAGGATGATCTGTGGTCAGGTTCCCTGAGTATGCTAAGAACGTGCACCAGTGCTAGATGCATTTCTAGATGGAGATTCTGTGACTGAATCCTCGTCCGTGAAACAGATGCATGTTTCCTGTATATGTGAGCTGGCACATAAAGAATATGTCCAGGTACTTCTAAGTAATTAGTCATACAAATGTGGTCTACACATCTGTTTGAAAAAATATAGTCTTGCAATGTCTTTTCACATCATATATGCTATCAGTGTTTTCTTCTACGTTTATTTTGAAGAATGTTTTTCTGAGATATCTGTCATTCAGCACAAAAAGGCCAGAAGATCAAGCAGGTCAAAAATTCTACAGGATTTTTCTGTATCTAATATTTATTTTTCCTTAACAGGTGATTTGTATATTGGAGGAGTGGCCAAAGAAATGTATAAGTCCTTGCCAAAACTGGTGCATGCAAAAGAGGGATTTCAAGGCTGTCTTGCATCAGTTGACTTGAATGGACGGCTCCCTGATCTAATCTCGGATGCTCTCTTCTGCAATGGGCAAATAGAAAGAGGATGTGAAGGTATTAAATATGCTGATATTTTTTTATATCATAGTGAAAGTATTGTGCGAATCCTGCAGAGTTTTGTTGATATGTGCACTCCATACTTGGACAGACTATATTTTACCTGCTACTAATTGATGTTGTTTGACCCTGCATTTTTTTTAGTATTATGGAGACAAGTGTGTGCCTGCCCCACAGCACAGAGACTGATCTGAGAACATGAGTTAACTTCTTAAATGTTTAATGTAGGTTCCATCCTTCTCCAGTGGCAAGATATTTTGCATGTATTTTGTTTACTTCTGATGTATTTTAATTAATGATAGAAACAATAACAATTAGGTTCAATGAAGTCCTTTCTATCTTCATAACACTTAGGCATTAGCTAATGCTGAGACATTAGTTAATTAATTCCATTTTTAAAGCAGACATTTGAGTTGATTAATTCAAGGCTAATTTATGAAACTATTTAAGATCAATCTCTTATCTTCTATATTTTTGCTCACCCCTGAGATTTGTATTGTTGTGAGCCTTCCTATCTGAAATCAGTAACAGCCAAATATGTTTTATCTCACATTTTTTTATGTCTTTATTGACTCATCTGGAATATCATGGAATTTAAGTGAGGACAGAATTAGAAGAGGTGTATTTGTAATTCAGGCGTGTCAATCTCTAGCTATTTTTCCAGCTGTCATTTAATCCCACATTATTTTTACTATGATTTATGGAATAATTTAAATCAATCCTCTGTCCCTGCATATATATTTTATTCACATCATTCTGAATTTTGTGACTGTGTTCAATTTTATGTATTCTCCCCTCTCTCAAGTGCTATTCTTCTCTGGACAGAAAAATGTGTAAATGACACTGTAGAATTTCAAGTTGGAATCTTGATGATTTTGATATCAAGTTTCTTAAGTTTGCAAATAGACATTGTAAAAAATCCAAGCAGGGATGGGGGTTTCCTCAAGCTTCATGAGATAAAGCTTTCTGGTGGATAAATGCTCTTTTGTTGTGCCTACAGTACGTTTGTACAGGCGGAACTTTTTTGTTCTTCACCTGCTACCTTTAGTTAACAGTATAAATTCCATTGATAGCACATAGAAATATGTAAAATTCACAACTTATTTTTCTGTAGCTTTAGTGTCTATTTATTTTTATCAGGAATGGAAAAATATGTATAAATTAGTTTGTCACTGAGTTTAGAAAATTAGATTCTGCTTTCTGAATGATGTTAGCAAGTTCCATGCCTGCACCATCCCTTCAGAGAGTCAAAGTACGCCTTAATTCCATTATGCATTTCATAGCTTCTTTTGAAATTATGTAATTTTCTAAATGAATTTTATGTACTTCAAAGAAATATTGCCACAGGCCTAGAGTGTGAGTTCACCTTTTAAACCAGTGGTGCAACTCAGCTATCGGTGAATTTAATAAAGCTACCAACAATTTAATAAAGGTGATACAAATATTGTCCTTTTTGGTGGAGAGTCAGCCTTTTCCGACACCAAAATCATCTGACACAAGGAAAATGGTCAAACCAGATGTGCTGCCTGGCTCCCAGCAAACTGCCTCATCAAAAGTCTTTTGCCTACAGAAGGAAATCTTTAACAGCATGGAATGAAATATTCCCTTCCAACCTTTCTGCTTAATCCTTGCAAGTTAACTTTTCCATCTCACTTGTTTACTTCAAGTCTTCCTGTCTGACCCATCTGTCAGTCTCTTGTCTGCAGACCATGGATCAGATGTACAAAAAAATGTTCTGACACCTAAAATATTATTTAAGTTACTTGCACATTTAGCTGCTTCCTAAAAGTCTCTTCTATGCCTCAAGCTGCCCATAGCTCTGCTGCTCTGTACGGACAGGACTGTCTCCATCCTTACAGAGCTGAGCAGTTTTGCATCTATCTCACGCTGCAGTGGGATGCGTAAGCTCTGTAAGTCCCCTGAGATGTCGAGCCCAAAGAGCTCAGGACACAGCAGCAGAAGTAATTTCAAAACAATAAGTATTAGTCACTGCTACTCTCCATCCAAAAGACAGCTGTCTGTACTGTTGGATATATGTCCTTTGTTAAGACATCAGCCTGCTGCAAAATCCTTCCTGAGAAGTGAGACGCTTGGATTTGATGTTCTTCAGACTCTTATGGGATTAAATTCCCCACCTTTCTGGTATTAAAAAAAAAAAAAAACCTGGGGTGAAAGCTCTTTTTCTCTCTTCTGTCAAACTGTGAAGCCATGATGTACTACTAATTAATTTTCTCTGTTAGGATTTTGTTCTTAAAACGTTGATATTTCTCAATAACTTTACTGTCATAAATGCATGTTAAAAATTCTTTCTTTGGAATGTTTTTTTGCAAACCTACACATGGGATTGGTGTGGCAAGTTGTAAGGCTTGCATTTCGAACTTTCAGCCACAGGCAGATAGATATCTCTGTTCTCTGTCATTGAGCATTGAATGTAATTTACACTTGGCTGAATCCACCTTGTTGACAAATTTTCAATGGCTAGAACAGATAGAAACTAACAGCTAGAAACACAAATATGCTAACTAGCTCTTCGAATTGTTAACAGCAAACTCCAGAGCCAGGTTGTGTCAGCCCTGTTTTCCTCTAGTCAAATCCGTTGTACTGTCTTTACACATTTTAAATAAAGCAGAATTATAGAAATTACAGAATGATAAAAAAATACTGTTAATATATATAGGAGGAAAATTCACTGTGTGCACATATGTGCATGTGTAATATAATTTGTGTATTAAATGAACGATATGAAAAGTTTCAAAGTATTAACATATGTGAAGATTCTCGGTGGCGAGATATGGAATTTGTTTTTGCAGTATATAGTAAAACATTGTACGTGCTACTTAATAATGCATTTTGTGTAATATATAGCACATAAGCCCTCACATAAGACAAATGTAAATGAGAAACCAAATCCAGTCAATTAAAAAGTCTGCAGTGAAGACCGAATAAATTATAATATTTAAATAGAATGTGAATCAAAAGGTGAGTGCTTGAGAAGAATGCATTACAATATTTTTACTAAATAGCTTAGTTGTGTAATATATATAGGAAAATATGAACCTGTTATGGTAGATACTATAGTGTTTACTGACATTAAATAGTCCTCCTCTGTTCTTTAAAAAAAAAACACCTACTTTTATTAAAAGAAATTCTTACATGTAAGCTAGTCTTGATGTCATTTTTTTAATAATGACTACTATAGATCAGCAAAAAGTGCTAAGAATCAATTTCATAAAAAGCAAAATACCCTGCTTTTTAAGAAGATCCTATCTGTATTTTTTCCAAATATGTGTGTTTTAACATGCAATTTTTAATGTGCCTACAGGGTCCTCCAGTTTATGTACTTTCAAGTCCTTGTGACTTTTGTTCTACTTTTGCACAGATGAGGAAATTTAACATTGCATAACTAAAGTGTAAATAAATGCATGAATATATAACATTTAAACACCTACAGATATTTTCACTTCATCTTTGTAAAGTTTCCGAGTAGCAGAATCTGGTGAGAAAAAAATGTGTCTTGTCTTGTCAGCTACGGGATTCTGTCATTATAATCCCCAGCTCAAGAAAGGGTGATGTAATGCCCAAATGTTTAAACTTCTGGGCTCAAAACTCCAAAGAAAAGGAAATCACTATCCTATGTCTGCCTACTGCAGTCAATCAGTTATGGGTATTCTTCTTATTGTTATTATTATTTGAACAGGAGGAAACAGAACAGTTAATATTTTTTGCTGAAACAGGGATGCAGCATACACTGCCCTCATTCTTAATCACAGTGGTGACTGTTCAGGCCCTGGTTCAGAGGTGCGCTCGAGCAGTGCCTCATTTAAAGGAAGTGGCCATTGAACTGACTTAAATCATATTGATATTGAGTTTTCTAAAATACTGAAAAATCAAAAGAAAATCCCACACTGAGATCTTTGAAGGAGCTGTAATGTGAAAGAAGGGTTAAGTGGATTTCTCTCTACAGGATGATTTAGGGTAGTTATATAATCTTTGGACCAGTTTTGCTCTGTCATCAATGACTTGCAGTGCGAGTTTCAAATGGATATTGATGTGTCTTCTCCAAAACAATTCAGGAGAATTTTATAATCCCAGAACGAAATTTTTCCTTGTAGTGTCAAGAGTCAGTGTGAAATATGGGTGTGCTCTCATAGTAATCTGTAGTTCACGGTCTGTATTTCAGTCTTCATTCACCAGCCATAAAGAAAGGGCTAGAAAAAAGAAAGACCAGAGAGGATGACAGTGCTAATTATTCTTGAATTCAGTGTATCTGAACATGACAAATGGCTAGTCAGGATTCAGCCAGGCATTTACTCTGCTAATGCAGTCATATCTATCCAACGAAGAGAAAAAAAAAAAAACTTTTAATTTTCCTTCATTATATGTCATCAGCTCAATTAACCATTATATTTGTAGTAAAATACTGGCAAATTACTGCTTTCTTATTTTGGCTTGCCTGAAGATTTATGGCTATTAGCATTAATTTGTTTGCATTATATGGCATTTCTTTCTCTCTTTAACAGCAGCATGCACTTTACTCTGAATGTTTTTTTTTCTGTGTTTGCTGCCATTTCAATATTGCTTACTAACATTTAATATATTTTGCTTTTTTATTTTGCTGACAAAGTTGCATTGATGAAAGCTGATTTGCAAGGTAGATAGCCCTGTGTGTATTAAACAAGACTGAAACCCCCAATGCATAGTTGGATTTCTGCAATAAATGCTTTGTATATTTCAGAACTAAAATGTGTTATTTTATTTCAGATTTTGTCTTTCACACCTCTAAAACAAGGGACTACATGAACCTTCATTTTCCAGCATAGCTTGCATAAAGGCTTTCAGTCTTGAATATGTTTGTATAGTGATTGCTTTAGTGCTTTGATCATTCCTTTTCAAATTCCTTTATACTTCAGTAGTCTAGTTATGATTCTCTAGAAATAGAGTAGCTTTGTTTTTCATGTGTATGTCACATTTTGGCATGCCAGTTCATTAGTAGTCTGATTTTCTGCATTTCCCCTTAAAAAAGGAACCTGCATGGGATCCCTGAAGCATGTGAATCAGTACTTGCCAACATTCCTGCCAAAGAATCCCAAATTCCTCTTAATTCAGACCTAAATCATTTAAAATAATTTGTGGGATTAAAAGCATTGTATAGTGTAGCTTCATTTTATTTTTTTTTATTTTGTTTTGGTTTTAATTTTATTTTCCAATCTTTACTTTCATCTCCCAGAGCTTTGCTTTCTGTGGCATCTGGCTTTGCTGTTTGAAATGTATTTACAGGAAAAAATAATACTGAAGTTTTTAGAAAACATTTAGCCAGTTAATGGTCTGACACGAGATTAACAAATAACTTACAACAAAGTTAACATTCCCACTGTACCTGGAATAACTCTGCTTCAGTTTGTGCATTCTTATGAGTTTGACATACCAATCTTAAAACTAAAGAAAAACACCCTTTTAATATTACATGTTAATATTACATAAAATCAGCAAGTTTATGTGCATTTTACTTAGTAACTCTTTGCTCATTTGATTTGAGATGTTGGCAACTAGTTAATGTGATCCAGTGAGAAATACCTTTCTTTGGAAGACAAAGTGCAAGTCCTTTTTTTGTATGTTCTCATCAGGCCCCAGCACAACGTGCCAAGAGGACTCATGCGCAAACCAGGGAGTGTGCTTACAGCAGTGGGATGGATTCAGTTGTGACTGTAGTATGACCTCCTTTAGTGGACCATTATGCAATGACCGTAAGTACACTAAAAAATGCTGATCTGAATGCTTGAGAGCATTAAGGCAATATTTGAAGCAAGTGTTTGAAGCTTTATATTATTTTAATATTAGATATTTAAATGAACTGGCAAACCCTGTGAAAATCTGTAAGGCTTGTAGGAAGAACATAGCTAAAATATACAGTATAAATTTTGGATAATGTGCAGTATCAAACACTGACAGAATTTGGTTTTATTACACTTGATTGCATGTCTAATATACTGATGGTTACCTGTTTGAAATAATCTCTTTCCTGCATAAATGTTACAAATAAGGGTTTTTTTCCTGATTGAAAAAAACTTTTGCATTTTATTATCTTAAGCTATATTGTAATTTTGTAGCATTATATCATGAGGGCTATAATTACTGTGAAACAGTTGACAAGGCTCATTATCTCCCTTTGTAGATTTCTTTAGATGATACACTAAGCATGCCAATAATAAAAGCATGCCGAGTGTTTTAGTTCTTTTAAATTTCATCTGAATAAAACTACATAACATACACCAACCATCTGGTCTTTCAGGAAAAACTTAAATGTGTCAAAAATAAGGGGCCTGATTCACCAGTGTCATAATCTAGTTTTATTCCAGTCTAGCCTTATTGATCTAAATAGAATTATACAGAAGTGAAAGTGGAATAGTAATGCAAGAGCCATAATGATCCACAGTAACTGATTAAAGCGAGCTACTGAGTTTTCTTTTTAACTTGTCACATTTGAAATAACTAAATGTTGCACATTTTTATATCTGTATGAAGAGGGAATTTCTTTATGGCTAAGCATTTTTATTTCTATTTGTATACGTTTATCTGAATGAATGATGATGGTAGAAAGTGATGGTATAACTGTCTAGTCAAGCATTTTGGATTTTTATGTCTTGTTCTGGTTCTCCACTCTACCTTCTTGGACGATCCCTAAAATAACAGAATAATTATAATCTGAAAAGCTTTTGGCTCAAATTGTATCTAGCACAAGGCTAGAAAATTAATTACGTGTAAAAGCTACATTAATTATTCTCATGAAAGTTCTACTTTTCTACTCTTGACCATGTTTGAAAACTGTGGAAAGGATTCACCTCAGTCTGTTTCTCTGCAGTTGCTGTCATGGTAGAAATGAAATGTGTTATCAAAAAACTTCCGATAATTTGAGCAAAGATTTGGGTTTACTTTATGTATGTGAGTTTGCCCTTCCCAGCAATGTGAGTGATTAGTCATACTGCTAAACATATATTTTTAAAGATTTCAGTCTTCTATCTGCTACAGGAGAAAATGATTTGTTTCTATTTTACTTTTGTTATTGCTGTTCTTCTGTGATCTTTGAGTTCTTCTTTTGGAAGAACTAACTAAAACTAAAAACTATGAATAAGAAGCTATGCATTCCACATCTAGCAAAGGAAAAACTCTGTTTATAAATTTGTCTTAGTAGTAACTGATGTCTGGACCTGGAATATTCTATGCATTATTTCTTCAAGTGACAGCTATTGCGTAAATTTGGCAAACTAATGAACTTCAGTAAGAAAGACATTTACCAATCTGTGAAGGCTCATTTGTATGGTAACATTATGGACTACATTGCACACAATCAGATTAATTCTCAGTATGCTATTTCTGATGATGGTAAAGGAGTACCTTTAGTACATGGCTGCCAAAAATGCTTACTTTTTTCCCAGAAAAATCTTTTTGTTTAATGTTCTTCTATCGCAAACATGAAATACAAATTTATCCTAGATACGGATGTTTTGTAATAGAATGCAGAGTCTGGTAAATATAATAGGCTTGGTTTCTGCTTTATCTTGGCTCCTTAGATTAGTTCAGACACCAAAAATCTGCAAAGCAAATCTAATGAGAGAGATTTTTCATAATGGTATATGTAAGGGAAAGGAGGAGAAATGATGATGTAATCTTGATGTCATCTAGACGCTCCTAGACTGCTCTCTGCTGTGTTTGGGAAGAGCATAATGGAAAGAGGAATGATTAAATGTTACTACAGTTTTTAGTAACTTGCATAGGCTGCACACCACAAGCTAAACTTCTGCAGCACTGAAATAAGACAAATTCCCTTCACATGAAGAAAGCTTATCTCAGTGACAGGTCTAGAATAGCACCTGCTTGTTGCTGAAAAACGCATCCCCTTCAGAAGGATGTAGGCATGTTCCTGAGCAGTGTGTGTGAGCATGTTTCCATTGCAGATTGCGCATGGAGCGACGCTGGTTGACAGAAGCTGAAATCTAACCCTGTATTGCTACACAGACGGGCCCCCCCAGAAATTGACCACTTAAAAATAAGTGTCAGTGGTCATAAGAGAAACAGTTAAAAGTACCTGGTTTATGGAGACTTGCATCTCTCCTGTATCGGATGTCCATGTCCAGGTGTTGGCAGCGGGGGGCTGCAGGGTGGCCTCGGTGAGGAGAGGCCAGGACTGCCCCGTGCCAGCACAGCCAGCTCCAATGGACCCACCACAGGGCACAGCTGAGTCCCTCAGCCAAGCTGCTGGCACCTCTATGAAAACACGCTTAGAAAGTATGCCATTCTTACCAAAATGCTGGACAGATAAAGGAGGAGGGAACAAAAAGAGTGAGAAACAGCAGAGGTAACACCAAGGTCAGAGCAGGGTGAGTCAGCGAGCATCTGGCTGGGAGTTTGACCCTCAGCCAGAATTAACCCACCACACCTCCCTGTTATTTTGTTCCACAGTTAACCCACCACACCTCCCCACTATGTTGTTCCACCAGTTCTTAGGGAACATATTTGAGTAGAAATTTCATAATGACAAAATGGCTGAGGTGAGAGGGGACCTGTGGAGATTGTCTAGTCCAACCCCTCTGCTCAGAGCAGAGTCAGCTAGTACAGGTTGTCCAGGGCTGTATCCAGTTGGGTTTTGAGTATCTCCAAGGATGGAGGCTCCACAACCTCTCTGGGCAACCTGTGCCAGTGCTCAGTCACCCTCACAGTACAAACATTTTCCTTATATTTAAATGAGATTTTGTGTATTTCAGTTTGTGCCTGTTGCCTCTTGTCCTGTCACTGGGCACCACTAAGAAGAATCTGTCTCTGTCTTCTTTATTCCCACCCATCAGGCATTTTAAAAGATTGATAGGATTCCCACTGAGCCTTCCCCAGGCTGAACAGTCCCTGCTCTCTCAGCCTCTCTTCATATGAGAGACGCTTCCAGCCCTTAATCACCTTTGTGGCCCTTTGCTGGACTTATTCCAGTATGCTCATGTTGCACTGGGGAGCCCAGTACTAGGAGATAGTGCTCTGCATCTCAGCAGTGCTGAGTAGAGGGGAAGGATCACATCTCTCAACCTTTCTGCGACGTTTTTTCTAATGCAGCCAATGTGGCTGTTGGCCACCTTTGCCACAAGAGGACAATGCTGACTCATGTTTACTTTGGTGTCTACCAGGATGCCCAGATCCTTTTCTGCAAAGCTGCTGTCCAGCTGGTCAGGCCCCAGCCTGTCCTGGTGCGTCGGGTTTTTCCTCCCCAGGTGCAGGATTTGGCATTTTCCTTTGTTTTATGAGGTTCTTGTCAGCCCACTTCTCTAGCTTGTCAGCATCCCTCTGAATGGCAGCACGCTCATCTGGTCTATCAGCCACTCCTCCCAGTTTTGTATCATCTGCAATTTGCATAAATGTGCACAAACTACCTTGCTGCATTTGAGTTGATACTTTGAGCATGTTTCCCATAGTAACCTCAGTGCATGAAGATTTGACATGCATCATTCCTAGGCTTTAAAATGTAAATGTTTCACATGTATCATTCTTGTCTTTAATTTCCAAAACAGAGAGTTTGGAGGAAATAACAAAAAAAATAGTTTTTTGAAAAGTGTTATAATACATTCTACTAATACAGTGTGAAAAAAGTTTCTTTACTCTTTCCTATCACAGCACATTATTACTCCTGTGTTGTTCAGTGTATTATTCCAGGTGAAAATGTGCACAGCTTAAAATGAAGACTTTTTGAAAGTTCTCTCAAAATAAGCACAACGTGAGGCAGGTTGTTTCTTTCCCAGTCCAAGAGTGTCCTCTGTGTGTCAGCTAGAGAGAAGGAGAAGTTTAGGGAATGTGCTCCTATGGAAAATGACCTGGGCCAGACAAGGATAAGGCTACAGTTTTACAATTGTAGTCAGGAACACCCACAGTTTAATCCACAAAAGTTTTGCTTAGTTGCAAATGCCAGTACTCGACTACAGTGAGTATGGAGTGCCTGTAGACCGTAAGCTTCCGTGGTGGCACAGGTAGGAACATTCTGTGTGCTGCAGTTTCGTATTTACTGGAAGATAAACAAGGCAGGGGAAGTTTTGACCCCAAGACGCTATACAGATTATCATTTTCTCTTTTGATGTGATATGATACTTGGAGATGCAGGGCAGCAGTGCTCTTTAGATGTGATAGACAGAAGTGTTACACTGACAAGTGTAAAGCAGACCAGTAGCAGTTGTTCCTACAAAATGGGATTATATAGAAGACTGTACTAAAAGGACAGTTAATGGCTGTTCTTACAAATGGATGGCTCCGTGCAACTCCTCTGAGAAAATACATCATGGACATCATAACTATTTCTAACAGCAGGTTATGTAGTGAAAGCTATCCTCCCAGGGAATTCAGCTTTTTTATAAGAGTAGGGTTGAAAATTACTCTGGCAAAACAAAACAAATCTCTAAGAGATTATCTACTTTCTATAAGTTTACACCTGTTTTTACTTGGGCAGTCTTTAAGTATAGCCATATTAGTGAATGTAATGGCATGTTTGTGGAAACAAATACTGCTATTATGGCATAGAAAATAGCAGACATAATAACATTGTCACATTACATTAGTATAGAAATGTTCTGTGCCAAATTACAGGGCAGCTTCAACGCTGTCTATTACCATAAGGGAATAATGTATTGGCATTGTACTTGTGATGGTATAGATAGCACTGTGTCAACACTTCCATTAAAATTCATTTCTGAAGGGTTAGAACTGCACCACACAGTCTTTTCTGACTAGGAATTTGACATTCTCAACCACTGTGAGTAACAAAATATTTTTTAAAAGTTCTCCTATTTTATTTTGACTCTTTACCAAGAAAAATCAAAAGCCCTCATTTAACTGGAGAACTGTGTCAATATTACAAAATGTGTTCATGTAAAACATGTTTGATTTTCTTGATATTTGATTGCATTATAGAGATACTGCCTTTCAGCTAAGACTATATCTGTAGTGATGGTTAGATTTTATTTTAAATGTGTTTGGATGTTAATATAAAAATTGTTGTGTATCAGGATGATTTAACTGGAAATTGGTCAAGGAGTTTAAGGAAGGCCTGCTAGGAAAAGATGGAATCCACCTGCCAAGGTGGAGCAAAAACATCTTTGTCACAAGCTGGCCAACCTGGTGAGGAGAGAGCCAGGACTAGGAATGGTGGGGAATGGAGATGACAACTTACAAGAAAGTGAAGAAATAGTGGACTGAGTGTGATGGGAAGGTGTGGAGCTCTGCTCAGGGACAAGTGATGAGCCAGCTGAGAGTTTATGGATTAGGGTTAGGGGGCAGACCAAAGTCTAATATGATGTGATGGGTATCTGCTACAAACTGCCTGATAAGGAGGAAGAAATAGATGAAGCCTTCTTCAGACAAGTTGAAGAAGCCTTATATTCACAGACCTAGTCCTCATGGGGGACTTGAATTACCCCAGTATGTGCCAGAGGGACAACAGAGCAGGGCACAAGCAATCTAGGAGATGTCTGGAGTGCATTTACTCGCTGACACAGGTGATTAAGGAGCCAATGAAGGGAGGCACACTGCTAGACCTCATGTACAAACAAGGAAGAATGGATCAGGGTTGTGATGGTCAGGAAGTTCAGGTTCTTGAGAGGAAGGAGCAAGACAAAAAGCTGGAACACAATCCTGGACTTCAAGAGAGCAGACCCTGTCCTGTTCAGGGACCTGATTGGAAGAATCCCATAGGGCCCAGGAGGATGGGTAGATTTTCAAGGATCACTTCCTCGAAGCTGAGGAACCCTCATACACAACCTCATACACAGAAAATCAAGCAAAAGTGGCAAAAGGCAGGAGGAGCCTCTGACAAAACTCAAACACTAAAAGGGAGTGTGCAAGAGGTGGAAGCAGGGTCAGGTAGCCTCTGAAGAATACAGAGATGCTGTCCATGCATGCAGGGATGGGGTTAGGAAAGCCAAGGCCCACTTGGAGTTTAACCTGGCAAGGGACGTAGAGGGTAACAGGAAGGGCTCCTACCAGCAGTGAAAGAGCAGGAAAATGTGGGCCTGCCACTGAATGGAGTGAGGGGACCTCATGGCAAGGAACAATGAAGAGACCGAGGTACTCAGTCGTCTTTGCCTTGGTCTTTACTGGTAAGACCAGCCTTTAGCACTTTCAGCAATCCCAGGTCCCCGAGACCAGTGGGAAAGTCTGGAGGAAGACTTACTTTGGTGGAAAAAGATCAGGTCAGGGACTGTCTAAACACAGTGGACATATACAAGTTCCTGAGACCTGATGGGAGGCATCCACGAGTGTGTCAGGTCATTGCAATGCTGCTCTTGATTATCTGTGAAAGGTCACGACTATTGGGGGCGGTTCGTTAGGTTTGCAGTGTTTTGCGTTTAATGTCATGTATGTGTATATATATTTAAAAAAAAAATCACACATTATATTTATAGTATATAAAAAATAGAAATATTCATTATTTTCTCTTATCCATGCCACTGACTTTTTACAGTCTTCTGAACTATCATATGGTGTTGACAATGGATAGTCATTCTCCTCTCACAGTGTCTTTCTTCTGGAATGCAAATCAGAGGGTGCTATTCACATAATCTCTTCTTACATTATCAGTCTGGCATTACACAAATGATGGATTTAAATCATTTTACCACATATATTTCTCTCACATTTATTAACTGATTTAACTGTTATCTATACTGCATCTTTTGGACCTTTTGACACCTAGAGTGTAAGATCAGTCTTAATGCTACTTTTTTGAGGATATGTACAAAATAAAGAACCTTAAACCAATGACCGAAAGCTAAACTAACCATAAGAGCCACTCAGTAGTACTTTCCAAAATAGTATTGCATATTCCTGGCTAAGACTTTGCAGTTGCTAGCTACCAATAAATGTATAACCTGGTATTAAGAAAAGGGATAGAAAATTCCTCAGAGTACTTTAAAACACATTTGATTTCCATCTCCAGTAGCTGAGAATTAAAAAATCTGTCCCTGATAATATACCAGTCTGAATACTTCATATGATTATTTTGCCACAGAGGCTCACAGTACACAGGAGAAATAAAGATAGCTGCACACAAAATTACAATGCAGGGCAAGCTGCTGGAATGAACTAATTGAAGAAATCTCAATTTGTTCAGCTTATCTTATCCAATATCTCTCTATAATGAATATCTGGAATTTCTGGTGACAAATATCAGTGGCCTAATTTGTATAAACTTCAAAGGAAGTAGGACTTCACACACACAGTCTTGAAAATGCAGAAGTGTTGAGGTGTTTAGCAGAATTAGAAAAACTGTAAAAAGAGCAAGGAAAGCAAGAAGTGTTGCCTGTGAGCTATGGCTGTGGACCGAGATTACTTTTTTGGGTTTTTATTGGAATGCTAATCAGGAGAGACTGCACCTTGAGCTGTCAGGCTCCTGTGATGTTATATGGGAGCACGTGTGGCTCCAGCCAGAACTATGGAGCATGATGCGCAGATGACATTTTTTCAAGGTTTTAGTGGCCCAGCTCTATTAGGTTTTTTCCTCCTCTGTTTCATGTGGATTTTGTAGTATGTAAATTTTGGCCTTTCCTTAAGATATATCAGTCTATTAATTATGTAAGTTAACAGGCATGCTTTTGTTGACAGTCTGAAAACAAGTTCTAGAATTTTTTTCTTTTTTACATACAACTTCTGGAGTAGTCAATTAGATGAGCTATCCATGCCTAGAATAGTTAAGTAATTTCCATTTTCTTAAATATATTACAAACTATCCCTTTAAAAAATGAAAAGAACAGAAAGTTGTTTGACAGTGATTGTAGAAGCTCTTATACGTGAGAATATTTCTAATAAGCCATAATAAGTAAAGTTTTAAGTGAGACACTTAATACAGAAAAAGCCAAAAAGGAACTTTTAAGGTAGCCAGAATACATTGTTATAGTTGTGCTTGTAGCTCAGATAGAAGCAATTATGCAACATTTCTGGCCTACTCGGAGGTATTTTCTAGTTCACAATATTAAAAATGGAACATAGTGTCAGAAAATTGCAAGCTTCTCTCTGCCTCTGGAGGAATCAAGGGAGTAATTAAATTGGATTTTGGTATGTCAATAATATCTTTCTCTTATTAATGGCATAATAATTTTGTAAATCAAATCCTAGAAGTGTTTCCAGTGTCATAAAGGTGAAAATGATTAAGGGTTAATTAAATATATTCTCATGGAACTAAAATTGTTCTGTTGGGTATCGTTAGATTCCTTTCTCTAGAACTTTCAATTATTACGATTTAATAGCATACTATGTGCCATTCAGGCCTGAAATTTGTGTAGCCAAAAGCTATTCACAGTAATAAGCATACTGGATAAGTGCTGTCACTGTTCTTTCTCACAAATTTCTCTGAACATTCCAACAATATCATATATTAAAATCAATTTTAGGTATCTAGTAGTTTTCTAAACAAGATTAATCACTATACACGGCACAGCTGGAGCAAAAGTTTTATCTCTCTAATGGTGTCAGTTGTTCCTCTCCAACAAACCCCAAAAAAGAGCAATGAGTAAGTGCTCGTTTTTTTAATAGATGACAGCTACAAGGGTCACAAATGGTAAGAAAGAAGAAGAAAAAGCTTTCCTAAGCAGTGTCTTCTATAACCCATAGCATAAGAATAGCTCCAAGTGTATATGGGGAGTTTAGTAACATATATCTATTTTATGTGTAAGATATTTAAGTACAATGGCACAATGATGCACAATGGTGCTTCAGAAAGATAAAATTATTCAGTCTTTCTGAAGTCTGTACAACTGGACTCAGGTTACTAAGGCAACCTGATCTTCCTCAGTATGTATTCTGGCTTGACAGATAGATAGGTAGGTTAGATTCAAAGTAACTACATAAATAAGGGGAACTCCTATGCTTACTGCAAAACAAGGTTTTGTTGGTAGCTTGATACCATCTTCGGAGCCTACTGTGTGTTCATTTTTGCCAGGTGCTGCAGAAAACTGAGGCAAAGAAAACCTTTCTGTTAAAAGCAGAGCAAACAAAATGACCTGAATTTTATATGGGTAAATCAAGGTGTTCTGGAGTCCAAATTAAAGATCTTTGTAATTCCTCAGAAGCTGAGAATGGAAGCATGGACTGCAGTAATGGCAAGGCACAGAGAAGGATACATTATACAGACATTTTGGCAGCTTTCACGATTTTGTTCCCATGCTATAGGATGGATATTGTACCTGGTTTTTACCACTTTCGGCCTGCCAGCTCCACCTAACCAGCAGTTAATCTGAATGAAATTTCTGTATTTTTCTTAGCACATACATCCATAAGCACACTTATTGCTTCAATGTCACATGTGATGTTTAAGATCTTTCAATATGTCATTTTGACTTAGGCTAATGAATCTTGTATACTGATGTTGTGTTTGGAAGTCTTCATAGCTATTTTCTGCTTAGGTATTTTAGGAAATTATGAAAGAAGGTAACAGTCAGTAATAACAATATGAAAAAATACTGATGGAAGCAGTACTCCTAGGGCTGAAGGAATTTTTAGTGTCTGGTTGCTTAATGAAGGCAACTGCAAAGTGCAGGCCCAGCCTAGGGAAAACCACTCCATATTAAAAGCAGTCAATACCCAGCCTGGGTACTGAAAAGTTGGAACTGTAGAAAAGAGGGTGAAGAACAGCTAATGCTCATGAAGCTGTTTGGTGCCCACAAACCCAATTTAAAGGCTGTGTTAAGGTTGCTTCTCAATTTGGTGCTAATTCTGGAGGAATGTTCATGCTGCTAAGCTTTATGCTATCACTCTTTGTAATGAAGCCATAATTTGAATTGAAAACAGATGTATGAAGAAGCACATAATTTCACTGTAAACATCCACACACTAAAAAACACTTAAAATGTATGATATGCAGTACTCAATGTCAAAGTGCATTAATATTTACAGATACCATTTGCAAATCATCTTAAGCTCTGAGTCTGCTTTACCATATAAGGAAGTTCTCCCTATAGCATGTTTGTTGTTTTAAATTTCTCTCCCTTTTAAACAGTGTAAATCTTAAGAAAACTTCTGATCAGATCAATGGTCTGATATTTGGATTATATTAAATATTTCACAGAGAGGTCAGAGTACTTTGAGTTTGGGAACTTAACGCTGCTCAGAAGTATCAGCTGTGGAGGACCACTACCTATCCAGAGTTCCTAAAAATAGGAGCTGAAGGCACTCAGTCCCTCTAAAAATCAGGTTTTTGATCACTTATATGATACAAATGTTGCTGTGTGCTGGGGAACAGAGGTGTACATATACATCCTGAAATAAGGCCAGGACAGATGCTTGCTACCAGGAGACTGAAATTCAGTTACAATTCGAGTCTCGAATCACCAGTTGAATGACTAATTTAAATATGTTGAAATCCAAAGTCCCCATATATGGTCATAGCATTTTCCCTTGCCCTCAACTATTAAATCCAGTTCTTGAAATTAAACCCAGAGTTTTTGAAATTGCTTGAAGTTCTTTCTACTCTCCTTTTTTTCCTCTTTATCCCATCTTCTGGATCACCAAAACATGTTAGTCTGGGCTCAGGTTGATTACAGTCGTGAATTTTCTTCTGCTTCAGCAGTAATTGTAGGTTGGCTTTCCAGTCTGGTCAAAAATTCATCAGAAAGTTGATTTTACCCACTGATTCTGTAAGTGGCAGATGGTCATATCTTTGCTCATGTTAATTTGTTTGCTTTAAATACTCATGTTATTTGGTGCTTACTGAAAATAGCCTTTTCTTGTAACTTCATGACCTGTAATCGTAGCATCTGTCACATATTTGAACTAGTTTTATAGCCAACTCATATCTCTGGTTTTGACTTTGGGCCAGAACTCTCCTGAAGAGAATCAGAATCACCACAACCCTTCATCACATCAGGAGGAGCCAAAGGGCCTCCTTAGTCTTTCACCATTACCCATATTGTAGTATACTTGCAATTAAAGCCCCCCTGCACTGTTTCTCCTTCAAGCAATTGTATGCTGTACAGCATATACACAACAGTTACCCAGTATTTCTGGGAAACGTCAGAACCCCTGCACAAGTATACTTCTGTTTTGCATGAGCAGTAAATTGGACACATTCTAAAAAAAGTCAGATTTGGTGTGCACGTACAAAGCCATCTGTATAGCTCTTTCACAAAGGGTTCAAGACTGCTCAGAAGTAACAGGCTTGGTACACATAGAGACCTGATATGCATATGGGCAGGGGACATGTTTGAGATTCCTAAGGATCTAGCAGTTCAGCCAAGGTGCTGGTTATCTGAAAACCTTAGACAAATATGAAAAATCCTCTAATTTTAGCCAGAATCCCAAAGTCAAAGACGAGGATATTCAAGGGGCTGCTTGGGTATCTATTTGGTAATCTTCTCCCACCTGCTTGCTCTCTTTGGCCAAGTTCTGCTTTAGCCTTGAGCTCCAGTCTTTCCTGTTTTATTCAGTCTTTTCTTTTTTCTTTTTTCTCTGCTAAAAGGATGGGGAGACATTTTAACAGGCTTGCTTCTGTAATCCCTGAGGGGAAGTCTTTATAGCAGGAAAATATTCAAAATGATAGTATCTCTGTAATTGAAAGCACTACCAGGAATAAATGAAAAATGTTTCTAAGTTTGTTGGACCAGTAGTGGCATGTCAGATCAAGTTCAGATATTTTCAGAACAGAGTAGATTTAATTTCTGCATAACTGAGGCCTGAAAATTTTTGAAAATCATAATTTTGGGAAGATTTTACCGAGCAAACATAATCCTATTTCTCCCTGAAATTCTACCCCAAAGCTTTTATCTTTCTAGCCTCTACTTGCTACCAATATGTATTACTAGTGATATTTAATTTGAACTACTTAATGCAGCTTTACTGGGATGACAGCCAACTTCAAAGAAAGCTTCTGTAACCCCAACAAATGCACAGGGCCAAGAGATGATATTTTCACTGAAGATTAACCTTTTCCTGTGGATGATACTGTATGCCAGACAACAGGGAAAAACTTATGGATACTGGTTCATAAGCCTATAACAGAAATGCGGTGTATTGTAGTTTCAGATGTCTAGAAAAGGTATTTCTCATGATTTGACTATTTCTGCATTGTGAGGTTTTTTTGATCCAGTTGACCGCAAGATAAATAAGTTATCTAAGGAATTGCTCCAACTTGTTTTTCAGCCCCATTCTCTAGGAAGAATGAAATCAGGATTAAGGTTGTATAATAGTTGCAATGTTGTAAAAAATATTGTTGAATTGAGTGCTTTAGGAAACATCAGTTTTGAAAGTCATAACTGAAGAGTCTTCTCTATATTTGGACCAGGAACAGCATCCTTAGTGGCAACATAAAATTCCCATAACACCCTGCTAATGTAACTCTACATAGAAAGTCTCCAAAAACAGGAATTCTGTTCCTTTTTTTTTAATTTCTTCAAACGGCTGATCCCATGTACCTTCTGAAATGGGGGTGTCAGTGGAAGTAGGGATGGCAATTAGACATTTTTATGTCATGTCATATAATTCAGCATGACCAGCACAACTGCAGTGGCTGTGGGGGGACCAATTGGGAGCAAATTTCAGACTCAAACTTCTTAGGCCAGCTCTGCCTCCTAAGCCAAGATCTTGTGGAACTACATCTTTAGCTTGACATGCCAGAAATAGATAGTATGGTGAGGGGATGCTGAGAACAGATAGTAATATTGCTCAGTTTGTGCATAATAAGTTATCGATGTGTAAATATTGGTGGAGTTATATGTTAAAAAGTTTTTAAAAGTGGAAAGCATAAGATAGAAGAAGTAAGAGATAATGTGGAAGGCTGTTGGGAATGATAACCTTGCATATAAGTGTTAGCAGTTGTACAGCCTGGGCAATACTGGGTAGTTAGAAGCAGGGTTCTAAGTGAGTAAGGCCTACTAGTTTTTAAGAATAATAGAAAGTATGGGGAAGAAACGCCATAGGATATCTGTACACAACCTTGTTTGCTTTTAAGTTTACTTAAACTGAAATATGGACTATTGAGAAGTATCCATACACCAGCAAATACTAATTCCTCCATGTAAATACTCTGAAATTAAATTTAATATGTATGTTTATGTGAGTAAAAATGTGGACATGTACAGAATTGTAAAAGTGGTCTCATATGAAGACAAAAATTTCTAGATTAATATTCTCTCAGAGATAATTTAAATTATTCCTTCATGTCACTGTTAAGTGATTCTGAAGAAATGTTTTTTTCATCACTCTATTAAAATACAATTGCATATTTTTTTAAAAAGTGGGGATGGGAAATTTAATCATGGATCAATAACAGCATTTTGGAAAATTTTTCTCTGTCGTCTTATATATATATACCAGTAATCCCCTCTTCACACTAAGATGTCTTCTAAAATTCTCAGCTGAGTTTCTGTTTTTTTGACAGTGTGAACAATTTGTCTAGGTTTTTTTTCCTGCTTCAAGATGAAAAAGCTATAAATCCAAAGATGAGGTTTAATATGAGTTTGCACATTGCAGACATTCTGTTTTCTAAGCAGTTGTGTGAAAATGCAGGCATTTCATTAGATTGACTTGTTTAACTGGGAAGAGCCTTCATCTTTGTGGGCAAGCAAAAATGATAAAGGAGTACAGAAGAAATATGCAGCTCAGAGGTCCCTGGAGACCTTTAGGATTTAACCTTCATTTGCTTTTTAATCTTAGAATTCTTTATTATTACGTGGAAGCATGTGGTTTAGTTCTTCAAGTTGGTAGGTGGTAGCAATCCTGTAATTATGATCTTGGTTGTACGCTGCCAATGCACAAAGGGGAACCATGGTAATCCACTCCAGTATATTTTCAGTAGTCATTGCATATTGCTCATGCTTTTTAGTATAAAATCCTATGTAAATCTCACTGTAGTAATAAAATTACTGAAATTATAAAAAAAAAAAAAACAACTTTTGCAGAAAGTAACATAAAATCATTAGCCATCATATACCACTCTGCCATATATAGGAATAAAAATGTTTAATAATCATGAAGAATGCGCATTCCTGTCCAGGCTGCCTCTTTTTTGCCAAGGCTCAGCTATTTAATATATAAATTATTTAACCTACACTTGTCCTTAAAGTGTGGTTGTGCTATCATTTATGCTCAGTTTAAATCAGCTTTTTAAAAGGAAAGCATTTGCAATGATATTTGTTTCTCTTGCCATCTGTGCTGTAAAACTTCTATTTATTAGTATTTTTATTCCATTTAGATATAATGTGATTTATCTCTTTCCTCAGCTTAGTGAACATTTAGGTAGTAATTCTCTGTAGTTATTTATGACTGGACTTGAGGCTGTTTTCAAGCACTTTAAGACCTTTTTTTTTTCCTCTTGGAGTGGCATAAAAGGGCCTTAAGTCAAAATCCAGTATATCTACAGAGAGCCAGAGTAATTACCTTAAGAAGATAGAATGCAATGTTGCTGTCAGAACAGGAAATCTCCCTTCTGCCCCCAGCCCCCAGGATAGCAAGACACAAACAAGAGCGTGGACCCAAAAAGGCAAAAGTTTTCTTCTGGCGCTGACTATATTGACCCGGATAATCACTGGGATTCTCAGATACACTCCAGTGGTGGTGTCCCCTGTTCACTGCCCACAATGGCTTTTCTGCCAGCATAGGTAGGATCAGTTTGGGATTCATTCCTATCAGATGTAAGGGGACCACAAATAAATAAACTAGTCACCTAAGCTATTGCAGTATTGTATACAGAAAGTGATTTCTGCTATCCAGACTATTGTGTTATCCAGCAGATTAAAGAGTGTAACTTTTCAAGGAAAATCTGTCAAACATGACAAGAGGATATGTCAGCATTAACATAACAATGAACAATTTTGTCCACTCCAAACTAGCAGCATTATTTCATACCTCTTTATGAAAAACATTGAGTATACTATGACGTTTGGGATCTGAGTTCATGGATGATAGATACATTAGAAAAAGGTGATAATAACAAAATAATTATTCATCTTCAATGCCTATTTTTATGTGCACTTTTTCCTGAAAGGTTCTATAGCATCCCAAATGACTGTGTTTCTGTAGCATGCTGCCCGTTCATATTAATGCTTGAGACAGATATTAATGAATTTATTCATGAGAACATATGTGTCAGTTCTGCAGACAGTGAAATAAGAATGCAATGATGTTGTGGCTATCATGATTAAGTATCACCTCTGAAAGCTGTTTCCTTTCAGTGCTGATATTTGCCCTGTGTTTATACTGTGGATAGTCAATTGTAAAGATCAGACTGGAAGCAATTACTTTGATGTTTTTAAAAGTAGGAAATAATTTTTTACCTATCTGAATGTCAGTTTGCCATGAGTAAATTAAAATGTTACAGAACAGAGACTGGCAGTTACTGCCAATTGTAACTTGAGCGGCATGCTTTGGTGTTAGCATTCCTGGCAGGGCTTTTTTTCCTGTCTTTGTAACATGTTGCTGTTGTTTCATTGTATCTGTTTAAACTGGGAGAGATGAATATGGTGATCAATCAAATGTAATAAAAAATCCTCCTGATACTACATTTTCTTCATTTTTATCTTTTTTTTAAATATTTCCCAATCTGCTTTTCCTTTTGGCATATTTCAGTCATTTTGTTTATGGGCCAAATTCTACTGTGATTGAAATTATTGATAAAGTTGTCTTAAATTTATTGAGAGCAAAATGGATTTCTAAGGAGGCAGCTATCTTTGTAGACAGCCATGAGTATCATCTCAGCCTCATGAAACCAAGGCCTTCATTGCTCTGATGTGCTTAGTTTCCAGGGTTGAATGTGCAGAGCCTGTACCTGAATGTGAACCTGCTGCATAGCTGTATAAACCATGGTATGGCATAGGGCCATTATTAAATTTACTATGTGCTTCTGTGGTTCCTGGCAGTGCAGTCTCATCTACTGAGAAGCCATCGAAATAAGCTCCTCAGGCAAAACATCCATTAAAGTTTTTTTCTTTAAAGAAAAAAAATCTTCTGCTAATTTGCTGCAATTTATGTTCGCTTTGTGATTCTGCAGCCAAGCCTGTCAATGAAACTGTGCTAATCATTAGGAAGTTAGTGCCTGTATGCATTCAGACATCCTACAACTACCACTCCATAACTAAAACAATATTCTAAAAGGGTTTGGTTTTGTTTTTCCTGCATGGTTAGAGCCTTACAGCATGTGATTTTGCACTCTTTTCTCTCCTTAAAAATTCTTGAGTATTTTGTTTGATGAAATAACTGTTCTTACAGTGTACTTTTTTCTTTTATATAGTGTAGTTTAATGATAGAAAATGGATGTCTCACAGATAAAATTACATACTTCATACTATTGTGTCCTGTCCCAAAGATTTAAGCCCTGTAATCTTTTAAAAATTGATCATTAGTCGCTTATCTTCCATAATGTTACCGTTGGATAAAATTTGGAAAACAGTTAAATTAAAAGAAAAAAAGCAGAATAGGAGGCAGTAGGTAGCACTTTGTGGGAAGACCATTAGAAATGAATAGGGATTGGGTAGGAGAAGCATATCTTATAAAAGGTTTCAAGACCCCAGAAATCCAAGATGGAAAAAGAACTATTCAACCATTTTAAAATATTGAGTCAATTTTTTTCCCCTTTTGGAGAGATATACAGAAATCTGTGGACCCTCTGTGAACCTTATTATCTCATGCAAAAAGCTGCAGCTCCATTCAGATTTTGAATAAGCAATCTCCATTCCATTGTATTCCATCACACTTGAAATCTGTGGCTGTGTTGCTCATCTGAGAAGCTTAATGCTACAAAGTTAATACAAAACTATTTTAATTGCCGTTTTGGAGAGGATGAGCATCTCGGGAGGGTGGTGCGTTTTCTTGATATTTTAGTATTAGTTTGAAAATAGATAAAGTCCCACATCAGACAACCATGCAAGTGCAGGGATGAGATTATATCTGTCACATGCGGCACTTTGTTCAGACAGCCAGAATTTTCAGGTGACTTGATTGGTCAAATTCATATTAATAGCTAGGATTTGGTCTGGTGTTTGTGACTGCAAGAAAGTGCACTATCATGTGCAGTTAACACTAATACACAGTTTGTGTAATTAATATCTTGCTCTTTTTCTAATTGTTTCTAAATCCTAAAAAGATGTTGAGAGTAACTTGTGCTATCTGAGGCCAGGAAAACTTACTTTTTAAGCAATGTTTTTAGCTAGCTAAACTATTTCAGACTCTCTCACAACATGCTGTATTTTATGTTATTCTGCTCTGAATTTTTTCTCGTTTGGATCTCAGTGTCATAATTAGCCCAGAGATTTTACCATGTTAGGATAAAAACACTTTTCACTATTGGCCAGATACTAGATGCTTCTGGTGACAGCTTAAAAGCTGAGTGGCTGAGCCTAACTATACAAAATATTGCAATTTAAAAGCTCTTTTATTCTTGGGCAAGCTTTTGTTTCTTAAGCAGTAAGGTATCTAAAGAGAGATATGTAAGGGAAGGGTATGTAGTCTCAGTTATTCTAATTTCACATCTTGGTGGGAGGCCGGGGGGAGGAGCACTGCTGTGTTTTGCAGTCTTTATCGAAATAATGTCAGATCTTCACATTGTTTAATCCTTGTTTATAAATTCCAATAATCCTGGTTTGGGGTTTCTAACATGCCAAAGGTTGATGCTTTACTTTAGCTACAAAAGTTCTGGATATTTTAATTAAATGGTGTTTCTGCTAAGAATTTTAGCATTTAGCAGTACTGACTCTGTGCTGAAATTTCATTTTGCTTAGAATTCAGTAGCTATGATTATCAGGGTACAATTGCAGCCTTAGTGCTCTCTGATAAGGATGGGGAAATTGCTTAGACTGAAATGATTTGCAAATTTCTGCACATCAAGGGGTCACCTGCCAAGATTCTGCTTTTCACAAATGTGGATCTCACACAGTGGGAACGCACACATGCAATTACTCTCCAAGAGATGCTTTACTCTCAAATTTGCTTTCCCTAGCTAGAGGCAGTTGCATGTTAGTTCCAGGTGCCCGTTGTGGACAGCTACATCTGACCAGCTACAGCATCATTTTAGGTAATTTTGCATCCTCGTGACACTTGTTAAAAAGCCATTTCAAAGAGACATTCCATGCTTTCTAGACAGGACAGCTTGCTGAGCTGGTTAGGAAGAACATGTTTGTATGTATCTCGAAAAGACAGGTTGGAAACAACTGAAAGACCAAACCAGCAGGTTTCTGGGAGAGGTACAAAGACATGATTATATATATGGTGTCCTTATCTAGAGACAAGTGACTTTTGGGGAGATCAAAGGATGCCGCTGCTCTCAGGCAGCTTTCTGTAAACTGAGGTGTCGTGGTTTAACCCCAGCTGGCAACTAAGCACCACACAGGCACTTGCTCACTTCCCCCCGGTGAGATGCAGGAGAGAATCAGAAGGGTGAAAGCGGGAAAACTCGTGGGTTGCAATAAAGACAGTTTAATAAGTAAAGCAAAAGCTGTGCACGCAAAGAAAGCAAAACAAGGAATTCATTCACTACTTCCCATTGGCAGGCAGGTGGTCAGCCATCTCCAGGAAAGCCGGGCTCCATCATGCGCAACGGTTACTTGGGAACACAAAACGCCATCACTCCAAATGGCCCCCCTCTTCCTCCTTCTTCTCCCAGCTTTATATGCTGAGCACGATGTCATATGGTATGGAATATCCCTTTGGTCTGTTGGGGTCAGCTGTCCCAGCTGTGCCCCCTCCCAACTTCTTGCGCACCCCCAGCCTCCTCGCTGGTGGGGTGGTGTGAGAAGCAGAAAAGGCCTTGACTCTGTGTCAGCACTGCTCAGTGAGAAATAAAACATCCCTGTGTTATCAACACCATTCTCAGCATGAATCCAAAACATAGCCCCATACTAGCTACTATGAAGAAAAATAACTCTATCCCAGCCAAAACCAGCACATGATGGAAGAATATAAATTGAAAAGTGCAGACATGTGCTCTGATGTGAGTTTACTGAAACCAGCCTTTAACCTTTGTAATTTAAGTCTCATGACCTGTGGAGCACAGTTTCCCATGGCTGCATTCACATGAGAGAAAGAATAACTGATTTTCCTTTCTTTTATCTTTCCCTTCTTCCACTTAGTTTAAAAAAGGAAAAACTAAACAACCAACTGAGCAAAACCCCTACACTGTTGTCTTTATTACCAATATCTTTTGGACCTAAGTGTTAAAATTGGAAGTAATAAGTTTGAGAACAACCTAGGAAAAAAAAAGAGAAAGCACCTGCTTTCCTTACTGGTTGGCTGTTTTTCATGAGACACATCAACCAAGATACTCACCCCAGAAGGTCATTGCCACAAAAAGGAGCCAACTTCCTTATCTTAATAGGTGCCACGGAGGGCAAATTCTACAAAGGGCAATAAACTGGCTTCCAAAGGGATCCTGATCATACAGATACTGAAATAAGGTGATCTGTTCTTAGAGTGTCATAGCACTCCATAGGGCAGCATTTGTCACCACTGTGTCTTCTGATTTCGTTACTGCTATGTGCCATTTCTGCTTGGGTTTGGAACTCGAGGAAACACAGGAATTTACCCATCTGAATGTGTTCTTTAAGTACAAATCTTAACCTAGTATTTTTTCAGACCTACATCCACCCTGTAGAAAACATTAAACAGACAATAGCTCCTAAGTAGCAGATGAAGATGAGGAAATAATGAATGTATTTTAGGTGCTGGTATAACAAATTAGAGAGGAAAAGGTGCATAGGTGCATATGTGCTTCAGTTTTTCATAGTTTCACAAATGGTACTGGTTGCACAATGAAAGTTGAGGCAGCCTAACATGCACAAAGCTTGCTTTACTCCAGGGACATGTAGCTGACGACATACATCTACGTCCATGTTACCTTAGGAAAAAACAGGCAGAGAGAGACAGAAAGAAGAATTATGTAGTGGCCAGCTGGGAAGAGAACTGGTGGGTGCCCCCAGGGTGAGCATCCTCTCCTGGGTGTCCTGTTCCGCACAGCAAGGAATCACAATAACGTTGATAAACATTGCCATTTTTTTCCTCGGTCAGATGATACCTTTCATCAATACCTGCTCAACCTTCTTCTTGCTGGTCTTTGTTTGACAACTCTCACCATTTGACTCTGATTGGAATTTGCTTAATGAGAGTGTAAGTGTTGCACACTAATTGACTGCTAAGCCTTGTGCACACCTGTTATTTGGTCACATTTATCAGATATTAGAATGACTGTTATTCATTTACCTTGCTAATGCTAATATACTCACTTAATAGTCTAAAAGTTTGCAGGAGGATGGGGTGGTGGTGGGAATCTTAATGCAGAGCTAGAAACTGAAGCTACAGGGCAACAGGGTGAGGAGACAGAGGAGAAACAGTATGATTTAGACATTGAAAAGAATCACTATCTCAGGGACTACAACAGAAAAATGGTTCAAAGTGCAGAGCGCAAGGCTGCAAGGATGAGCAGCTGGCAGACCAGGCAAAGCCACATCCACAGTGTAGCCTCAGGGTGTGTAGGTGAAAGGTTGAAGTGAAAAGGCAGTGAAACTGTGAATGGGAGGCTTTCAGTGATACAGGAGTTAAAGTATGGTGCAGCATACTTAAAATACTTTTTCTGGATGCGTCCAAAAGCACTTCAGTTTGATAGCACAGAGCAGATAGCCACCTATTTCAGGCAGTGACGTGGCACAAGTACTCCCAAGCGTGTGCCATAGTAGCATTTAAACAACTGTGCGGTCTCTTTTCTCCTTCTTGCCGCTACACATGTGAGAAGTGATACATACAAGTTTCTCTTTAAGGAGTTCTTATTAGATAGATCCCCAATTATCTGTCTTAAGACGTTAAAGAAATCAGTCAATGTTCACGTACTCTGGAAAAAATGAACACATTCTTCCATTATTCGTGACTTTCTTAAAAGCATTTGTGTAAAGATCTGAAGTATAACTCCCAAGATCCACAATATTCATAAGGAATGTTTTTTATGGAAATGAAAAAAGTGCAAAACTGAAATCCTTAATCTACTTTCTGTTTTCTTCACAAGATAGATAAGAGATAAGACAAACAGGAAAACAACCCTGTATAGGGAATGTGAGAAGACTATTGCGATCACTCAAATTACTCAAAATCACTCGTCACTCAAAGTGAGAATTTGCCATTTAGAGAAAACATCAGTCTGAATAAGAAACTACTGTAATTAAAGGTGAACGTGGCTGTGAGGTATTTTTCAGTGCAAAAACAATGAAGTTTGTTCTGAAACAACTTTGTCATGGCAAAAAAATACCAAAAAACAAGCCAATCCTGCAAACAGAATTATATTCAGAAACTCTTGGGGCATTCTGTTTCGCTGTGTAGTGCAGTTTATCTGTGTTTCCATCCAGGTTGTTAATTAGCTGCTGATTGGGCTAAGAAATTATCACCTGAGATTTGTTTTTTTTCCAAATTGGAGTTAAAGAAGGAGTTAACCTAAACTGTCAAGCCCAGAGCCAGCAAACTTGGAGAAAATTTAGGGCTCAGACAGTATCTGATATATGAACATGCTCATCTTAGACGTGCAACATCTAACAGCAACAACTCATGTTGCACTATAATAGTTCTGTGACAAGTACCTTACATGGTACAGTTAATTTGTGGGTGAGCAAATCCTGTGTAAAAATAAGTAGTGGATTCTGCAGGTTTGATGATTTTCTGTTCCAATGAACTTTAGCTCCCTAAGTCTTTCATTTGATTTTGAAGTTGCACTTAACTTGCTGTAATGTACCTGTCACTGTAACCAAAGCAGAAATGTGGAAGTCCCAGCCTTGGTGGTGTAAACGTTTCCTTTTGACCAGTTAGTTTTCAGGTAACCTTAACTCCTCTTTGGGTTATGCTTATCTGCCAAATTGGGACTGCTTCTTGGAAGAGCTGTCTATTGCTTTTTGGGTTTTGTCAAGTTGAATTAATTCATTCATTAATTGCAGAGAGATTCAGCCAACCTGTATCTTAAACAATCTTACATCATTATCTTCCTTTCTTTGTTTATTATTTTAATGAAACAACTTCCATCTTGAATGACCCTGCTAAATTGGCAGCTGTAAATAGCTATGAAAATAGAATTTTTTTTATTTAAAAATGGGGTCACAATTACATCTTCTTCTGAAATATTTTTCTAAACTTTATTCTTTTTTTTAAATTCAAATTTGATTATACTTGAGGCTCCATCTAGGTCTAAAATAAATTTCTTTCTCTTCATTGAGCCTAAATCCTACAATTTTTTAATGCATTGCATATCTGACTGTAAGCAGTTCAAGTTGAATTTCTTTGTCAAAGGTCTCCTAGCTGGTTGAAAATTTACCTCTGAGGAGCCCTTATTTTCACCAATAAGAAACAGGATTAAGCCTCTACTGTTTAGCTTTCTTCCATCTAGAGAGAAGTTGGAACTTGACATGGATCTGAGCCACCAGAATGCCCAGTCCATATAGAAACTTGTAGTTCCACATACCTCAAACATGCTTCCATGTGTTTAATTCACCTTCTTCTAACTATGTAGTGCTGTTTAAGTTTTCTTCTTTGTGCCTAGCCTAAAAGAAAAATCACTGCTGCCTTATTTATTATTATTTAAGTTATTCTGAGTCTGAAGACACTTTGCATATGTCATGATTGTTTTACCTCTATCTCCTTTCTAATTTCCCCTGCATAAACTGGGCCTGTCTGCAGTGATAGTTAACTTAGACGAATCTGACAAAGTTATGTTTAATGCTGGCTAGATCCTGATCACAGTCACATCTAGTGCTACCTTTTGACATTTCATATACCTTGTATTTCTGCACTGATACTCAAGTGCATTTTTACTCTTCATTTCATATGCTTTTGATCCAGATTATCTCTGATTAGTCACGTTGTATCAGAAAGCTCTTCCTTTCTTTTCCATATTTATTACCTATTTAACTGTGAAAGCATAATAACAAAAGCTTAGTTAAACTCCAGTGCTGCCTTTGTAGGGATCCTTTGGTTTATTTTGGAGGTCAGAACCTCTCAGCTTCTGTTTCTCCATAATAATCTATGCCAAAAGAGTGTTAGGAGAATTTTAATTCTTTAACATCTGTAAAGCCTTGAATCACAAGGCACCTTGGCATATGCTTAGAACATCTGGCTGAAAATGAGGACTTATAAATCCTACGGAGAAAGTTTCTATAAAATGGATTAGACAACAAGCTCTATGGAGAAGGAAAAGCAGGGATGGGCAAGGTGGAAATAAAGGGAGAGAAAAGGAACAGCAAGTATAGAAGATTAAAGAAAAGGCAGATAACAGGAGGATAGTTGCTGATAAGGAACAGGTAATGCTAAAAACTATTATTCAGCAAATTAAAATTCTAAAACAAAGAACATAAGGCTAAGACAAAAAAGAGGGAACAGATTAGCCATTTGTTATAATTAAATATTTGCTTTATGTTAGTAAAGGGAATTAAAATAGTTAAAATCATATCTTTCAATAGATTATCCTTCACTGTGATTGACAAATATTTATTGCCCGTAGAGGTGCATTAATATTCTTTTGAAGAGTTTCAGGAGACAAATGTAGCTATGGTTTTACTTGGTTGTAGGTAGAAAACAACTCTATTTTTTGCTTATCCAAATATGGATTGCCCAAGCTCTTGAAGTAAAAACTAAATACTAAAATCATTATCACCAGGGTTTAAAACAAACAAAAGAAGGATATGAATTGTGTGTGTAAAGTTTCACATTACAAAGAAGTATTTCTAATTTTCTGGACTTATTCCCCCAGGAAAACATGTGAAATGTTTTAATCTCCCCACCCCCAAAATGGCGTAGTAACTGGAAGGATAGAAAATGCGAAAGGCCTCAAATGCTTCTATAAAACTCATTAGAGAAGATACAGGCTGAGTAGCCTTTCTGGTTTTCATCCAGCAGTTTCCTTATGATACCTATGCCTTGGAGCATTTATTCTCTTTAAAATGAAAGCAAAGAAAAAGGAGAGCTACCATGTATTTCTTTGTCAAGGCAAGACAACTCCATTATTTATTAATTTTTAATTCCTCTGTTACATTTTAAAATACAGCAGATTTAAAGCTATATCAAATGTTCCATGATGCTAGCATTTAGTAGGAAAGAATGAAGAAAAAAAGCATTTGATGTGCTCTAATAATTTGAAAATTATCTGTAATACAAGTTCCCATCAGTGGCTAAATAAATATAAATGAAATGTCATAGTCATTAAATATCTATCAGAACATCTGGCGTTGTACTTCAGTAGCATGTAAAGCCTGCTGCGCATGACACGTCATGCTGTTAACCTGTTTCTGGATGACTATGAATGTGACTTTATTTCTAGTGCAGGTCAGAAACTGCATTTGGAACAAATGTCTAGTGCAGAATAAATAATGCTAGACAAAAAGTAACTCCCAGTAGGATGGGGAGAACAGTGGTTTTGTGCGGTTGACTTTTGAAGATCCAGAAGGTGACACTCAACACGTCCATCAAACGGGAAGGAGAAAGTGACCGTTAACTGTATTAGTATTCATACAGTATGGATGTTTACCTGAAGCGTTTAGTAAGTACAGGAAAAACTAAAACTTGTTCCAGAACAATTAGATGAATCTTTTGTAGGTTTTTTTTTTTTCCTTTTCTGTCTTGTTTTATATCTCTGTCCTTCTGTTATTCTTTGCAAACACTTTGGGTAGAAAGTACAGCATAAGTTGATAGAATATGAATCTGTTGTCAATAGGCACCAAGAAATCACAACCTTGGATATATTATTTTTTTCTTAACCTTTGTAGATAGATAGTAGGGCAAAATGGCAAGTGTCTGAAGGTGTGTGATCATAAAGCTCTGTTCAGGTGAATTAGCGGTGCTAAGTGATGACCAGTAAGTATCCGTTGACAGTGCATTATGAAAGAAGTTCCTAGTAATGTTAATGATATGAGAACTATGATTGTCTTTTAGAATGTCATCTTCAATGACAATAGCTGTTGATTCCTTATAAATTAAAGCTGGTGATCTAATTCAGTAAAAAACAGCCTGAAGGCAGTTGTCCTTTGAGATCAGATGATTTTTAGATGTTCAAACGCTTCACCCCAGTTTTCTCATGGTGAACATCAACATTTACTTGCAGTACAGATTTGCTTTTTCAGCTGGGAACATTCACACAGCAGTTAGCACCATATATATGACACTTTCTGAATTCCATATTTTAGAATTTCAAGGAATCTCATTCCATTTACAAATATAAATAAAAATTCCTTATCACTGCAATATCTGAAGTTATATAGGCAAATTTCTCTTTTTGGAATAATAATAGGATATGCACCCTAATATTTTCTGCTGAAAGATTATGTTTCTAATTTGTTCATGGGATGTGTAGGCACTCTCATTCAGGTCTATAAAAAATTGTTTAAACAGTATAATGAATTTTCTGAAAATAAAAGGTGCTTTTGGAAATAATAGCACTTTTTTATTCCTGTAGACGGTTCAGAAGGTATTGGGAGCAGTAAAATTTATCTTTTTTATTTTGTTACGCTGATAAAACTGCTTGTATTTGTTGATTAGGACAGAGTCAGTATAATTCAAATAGACCAAATCTTTCTGAAGAATAATATGAAATGAACAAGAATGAAGTTATTAAAAAGTCTAGACCTGTGGCCACTGTATTTATGAATGCAGACTCTTCGAGACGCTCAAAGGCATAGTAAGTTCTGAGAACAAGAGTTTTCTTTATAGAGCAGATTCTGCCAGCTGCTTCATGAAAGTGTATGTCTATTGCCAGCAAGCATCCCTACTGTGACTACACACTGGTTTAAGAATCTACCTGTGCAGAGCCACAATTACTGAATTGCGTCCGTGCAAGGAAAACTTGTTTCCCTATGTGCTTTATGTCAGAACCAGTTCTGGACTACAAGTCCTAAGTTCTTGGATGTTAACTTTTATAACATTTAGGAGTTCACTGGCGAGGTTTTGAAGTACACTTTGCTGAATACAATGCTCTCGGACAACCGTTCTTCTGTCTGAAGGCCAAGAGTCAAATGGTGGTGCATATATTATGGGTTTCTCCATCAATCCAAAAAGTGTCAGTGGCAAATGAATTACTTATGGTATAAGTATATTCTGCTGTATCAGTGGGAAATTCCCACGTATGCTATAACTATTGCATCTAGAGATGCTCTGGGATAAGAAGTTTTGTATAAATGTAGGTCATTATTGTTAAGTTACATTATCTGAATCCCTTGTTCCATGATTGTTTGCTTTAGACCCTGTGGTACCATGTGAGTGGAAAAAAAAGAAAATCTAAATAAAGCACAAGGGCATCCAATCTGCCCTAACAAGAAAAAGAATTGTTAAGGAAATCAGAGTGCTAAGGTCTAAATATTTCACAATTAGGCATTCATTTGGAAAGAGCAGCTGCTCTATATCCTCCACATACTATTTTGCTTCCATTGTTTACTGATTACAAAACACAGAATATACTTTTATTGACTATGTTTTCCCCTACAGTCTTCCAGGAGTGTAATAATGAATATTCACATTAAGAAACAGCTTCAAGGTTCTAGCACCAGCAGCAGCTGTGCTTCTTACAATGTCTGCAGTCACTTGGGTTGACTAGATGTAAATAATTTACATGTGCTGTATATAGCAGCTCTTTCAGATCTCCATATATTTATGCTAATACATAAGTTAGATTTTGCTGGCAACCACTCTGTTGATCAAATTGAAACAAAAAGTAGGCTGTAACTGTTCAGGGACTAGTCTCCCAGTTGCCCTGAACAACTGCCATGTGACGTACAGAAGCCATCACAGTTAAGTGTTGAATCTCAGGATCTCTGAGGAATATTTTAAAGCTAATTATCACTATCAAGAAAGTCCTTGAGGTCAGAAGGCACTGAAGTTCTCTACAGAGTTTGTCTAGTTACCTCTTACTTCAGAATTTATTAATATCCAAACACATCAAGAAGCAGACAGTAAGCTCTTTTGATATACAATAGCAACATTGTTCCCTCACATTCTTTCATTAATGATATAAAGCTGTAGCAAGTACAGGAAAAATTGCCTTTTCCTTCAGTATCTACAATGGAAGCTTTGCATCTCATGACAGATCCCTAAGTTTATAGTTACAGTATGTAGATCTGTATGCAGTGCTGTGGATGATCAGACTGATTACACAAAAATATGAGGGGGCCCTATCTGCTTGAGCTGTGAACTCACACACCCCTGCTTATGAATGTATCTCTTGTGTAGATGAAAAGCAGTATGTGCAAGTAAAAAAACATATTCCCCTAGCTATCTGTTAAGGCACACAGGTGATCTGTTTGCATACACAGTTAGGGACTGTTCTTTCGGAAAAATTCCTGTACTGTCTTTGAGGTTTGGTCAAAAGAGTTAATTGCTAGATGCATATGGCTTACCTAGTTGTCATTTTGCTTTTCTGCTTTATTGTAAAGGATGTCCTCTATTTACCACTGTTGGTAGTTCTTTTGGATTATGGTTTCACCTGAAAGTGCCAAACAGGATTGAACTGGATATGACTATATGAGGACATATACAATCAAAAAACTCTCAGTGTAGAGAATTATGTTGCAAAGTAATATCCAATGGAAAATGCATTAATTATTGATTTTAGAGCAGTACAGAAAAGATGCACAGAATTGCTAGTGTGATGTATACTCTGCAGCTTTCTAGCAGGAAAACATCTATGGGTTTTTGCTTAAAGTTTCCATCAACCAACAAACACACATTTCAGTATTCTCTCTGATTAGTTACTGTAATTAGCTTTTCCTGTGCATATACTTTTTTTTGTAAGCTGAAAGGAAAAACGTAATTCTCACTGCTTTTGCCCAGAATAATGGTGAGGACATTCAGATGTCAGCGCTTTGTGCTATAACACCTAGGCAAACAGTAAGCAATTGCTTTTGCTGGAGGGATATCACTGTCTGGCTAATGATTGCCCAAAGTTAGATGTATTCGTGATACAAATACACATGCCCACTTCATCGAAAATTAAAAATGTTGAAGCAAGCTCTCCAGATGATAAGTCTTTGCCTCATTTCAGTCTTTCTTTTTTCTAAACCAACCAATGAGCTATACAGGCTCATAGCACTTCTTAGATGCATATCAGAAACATGGGGAGGTACAGAGAATTGACATTTTACTGACAGAACAGAAGCTAATGGACTAGTTAGTGGCATTTCAATAGCTTATGGTGAATAACAGAGTGCCAGTGTTTTAACAAGTGAGCTCATGATACAGCCTGTGTCACAAGGGGACATGTGTTCAAAAAGAGGAGGATTCAGTGACTAGAGAATTTATTTGTGTTTTTTTCCTATGTTAAACAAAAATGCTTATCTTTTACACAGGAGAAAGAGGCAACACCAAAAAGTGTTAAAAAAGAGTACAAAAAAAATGTAGTATTTAGCAGCATTTTAGAAATGCTTATATGTAGTCCTGAAGATGTATATTGAGGCAATTAACTATACAGAACAGGAGTTAAAATATTGAGCTGGGAATGAAATTTGAAACATTTACTATCTGGTGCAGTTTGGTCTTTCCAAAGGAAAATCTTTGCTCTTTAGGAATATTTTTATAAGCCCTTGGAACAATCCTCTTATGGCTTAGGAAGTAATAAGCATTAGATACACAGGTGAATCATTCTAAATGGGCACAGAAATCACTTCAGGCCTTCCTTTATTTTTGAATAGAGGCATGGAGAGAGAGAGGAATAAATAAACTTATGGACTTAAACATATTTATAGATACCTAGTGAGATTTTCAAAAGAACCTAACTCATATCGGTTTTAATAAGAAGTATTTAAATATTTGCAAAAGTCCTACTTATGTTTCTTAATTTATCTTTAGACTTACATTTGACTATCAAAATGGGCTTGTAGAATAATATTCTTCAAGTTTTATGTGGCTCAGGTGCTTGCATCCCGTTGTATTTTGCTTTAGCGTTTAAATCACCTGAGACTGAGGTGATAATAAATGGATTTATAAGTCTGAATCAAAGGTGTGACTTCAATTTGTATAAATATATCCAGCTATCATTAAACAAATTGGTGAGGATATTATTAAGATCTGTAGGTGTCAAGGCTCTTGAGTCAAACCTGTCTTTACATGTGGACCCATGTAAGCTGTATAGTCCAGTCTGAAGCATACTTTGCCACACGTATATTGATATCACAAGACAGATTCACTCAAGTGTCTCTGTCTTGCTGTAATTGCAATTTTAGATGGCAGTGTAGGCATAGCATAAGTTTTGAATGGTACAGAAAAATTTTAAGTCTTTAATTCTTAAAGGAAGTGAATAATTGAGTGGTAATTCCTGGACAGTTGCCATAATTGTTATTAGCGCAGATCATATACATACTATCAACACATATTCCACAGTATTTTCCCAATTAAAGCTTTCCAGCTGGTAACTATTACTGTTCTCCTCTTTCCCCTTCAGTAAAGTTCTACTGTCAGGCTTGTCTCAAATCTCATCTATCTCTGGTTTTGCAATGATTTACTTTCTCCTATGCAGAACAACTCCCACTTTTTTTCTTATTTTGTGGGGGTTTTCCACTTTTTCTTGGTAATTTTTTGTTTTGCAAATTAATATTTCAGTTTATAAGTAGTGGTTTCAGTTTATAAGTAGTGGTTTAAGAAATCAAAATAACAATCTTCTAAACCTTTGAAATGGAGAACTTTAAATCATAGTTGCATATTTAAATTCTTAGGTTTTCCAACTGGATTTCACTAAACAATATATTCTTATAAGTAATAAATTCAGCTTTCCATCTGCCATATAAAATGTGATATTTCTTACTATAAATCACTTGAAAACAAATATTTCTCCTGAAATGAATCTCTGTGGGAAAGTGGATCATAGGTAATTTTTATACAGGAAGGGTCCAGCAGCAGAGTTTATGAATGAATATATTATTAAAGATGTACTTGAAATGTAAAATTCTGGAACAAGTCCATGTTGCAAGATTGCCTCCTTATCCTTGATTGTCTGTTGTGAATTAGTCTGTCAGTTTCAAAGAAAATTTCCATTAGGAAATTTCCATTAGGAAATGGAAAATGTTTAGAACAAGAGAATGGTCTAACCTAAAGTGTCAGTAATTTCATGGTGAGTTATGTGTCTTGAATATAATAGTTCAGCACCACTCAGTTGACATGGTTCATTAGTTATCATCAAACCTCGAGATCATCTTTGTGCAGAAGTCCAAAAGGCTCTAAGTATGCACATGCAGTGCAATTATGAGGAAATCAAAATAAAATTTAACAATTTTGAAGTTAAATTGAAAATAGATAGTCCTTTCAAAGCCCTAGATTAAAGGGAGACAACCATATATGAATCAGATACAGTACTGCTGAATTATCTTGTTCAATGTCTGTGCTTTCTAAATAATAGACAAGGTAACTGTACAGAATGATTCCTTTGAAGGATCTGACAAGTATGATTTATGGCATAGCCCAAAACACATTCTTTGCTTGAATATTCAGTTGAAAGAGCTTCATTTTCCCCAGTTCTAATATTGTGGAATTATATCTAAATTGTGTCTTAACTTGGAAAGTCACAGGAAGGAGAATATAAATTGCACTCTTACAAAAATATACAAGAGATTTAAATTGGAAAATTGCTATTCTGGAATGCAAGACAGCAAACTACAATTAATCACTGTTCTTCCTCTCATCAGACTTTACAGTGAAGCTTCAAGAAACATAATGCAGTATTTTAAAAGGCTCATTTAAAAACCTTTCTTAAATACTATAAACATCTGGGAAAAAAGGAGATCCTTGTTTAGAATAAATAATTCAATGAGTTAATATTTGAGAACCTAAAACTAATTTGGTTTGTGTAAAGCCTCCAAATTTTTAAAAAGCTCAACTCATGGAATTATTTTTAGATTCAGGCATTTATGAAAGTTCCCTGTAATCTCCATATGGAAGGAGAAAGTGATAAATTGGAATATTAACTCCAAGAAAACAGGTGCTTCAGATTTTCTGTATGTTTTAAAGAATGGCTTATATTGTTCCTATAGCACCTAATATCAGACTATCATTCTCATCGACGTTACAATTACAGGCTTTTTCAAATGCTTGACACTCTCCTTCGTGTTGCTGAAGTTCCCCATAGAGACTTCTTGCCTAGACATATGTCCTCCATCTAGAACCCTCATCTCCATGTGCTGCAGACTCTTATGACTCAGCTTTTAAACCTCATGAAACAGAATTGCCCACATAATTGTTTGCATAAGCAAATGTTCTCTTTGAGCAACCTGTAGCTCAGAAGCATTTTTCTAACTCTATGTTCTGCAGGAAAGAACCCTCTCAAATTTGCTGTGAGGGTGTGTTTGCATTGCTAACTAGGGCTAACTCCTTTTCATGTACACCACAGATTTTGCTCTTCCTCGAGAGCTGGCTTTCCAACAACATAAAGAAAAGGCAATGCTTAACAGAAGAAAGATTGTACTTTACTTGAGAAAAAATCATCCACACAAGTGTATTTTCAGTTCATGTGGATTTTTTTTTTTTTGGTCATAATTACTTGGTTTGGTAGATTTTTAAAAATTCCACAAGGAGGTAGATTAAACACTGCATTGCTGAGTCCTGCACAGCTGTAAATCACAGGTACCAGAAGGGACCAGAGCCTGTTCAGCATATTCCATTGCAACATTCTGGGTATTCAGGATTTCAATCATCTCTGAAGGCTGATGGTGAAAAATTGTCATCAGGTCATCTGCCAGCCTTTAAGGATAACAAACTTGACCTGAGGTCAGTTGCAGAAGCATTCTTTGGAAGGAATTTATTCTAATTGCTTATTTCCATAGCTATATTTAGAGAAGGGATTTTATTGCTTAATAGGTAGAACAAGGGAATCCTATCTAGGTATTTATCCTGTATAATGACATTTTGCAACTACGCTAATCCAGTGACTCAAGAGCAAACTGAGAAGGGGCAAGTCAGATAGCTGTTTTCACTTGTAAGTCCCATAAAAGCTGTCTGGCATAAAGTCCAACTTTCCTGTTGTTACTAGAGCACAACAGTTATCTGAGAGGGGATTCAGTTGCTTGTATTTAACCATCTCAAGTGATTTTAGAAATCTGCAGAACCTATTGGACAACTGTGTCCTTCAGGAGTGGCAGCTGGGATCTAGGTGTCTAAAATGCCACTACACATCCATGATTCAGTGCTTGAATTGCTTCCTTAATGTCTTAACTGCTCAGATGTTGTAGGCTCATGGAAGGGACCAGAGGCAAGTCAGGAATAACACATTGTGTGATTAGACTACAGGAATATCTGTGAAAGAAGATACGACTTGTCATGATGCATATAATGTATTACATAATATATAAAGAGTTTTTCATAAGAAAGATGAAATTTTGATTATTATATTTTTATTATTTATTGGGATGGGTTTTTTTGGACAGCAGTAATAGGACCCAGATGCGAGGCTTTGGAAGATTTTCCAGTAGCAGCAGCTGGCTCCTTGGCAGTCTCCTCAGGCAGTTGTGTTGATGCTTCGGAGTTGCCTCTGGCTCTGTCATGTAACTAGGCAGCTGATGAGCCTCCTTATATGTTTGGATGTTATTTCTGTTAGATTCCATTGAAACACCTTTAATTTTAGGGAAGATGTGCAATTTTTTTGTACCTGTGCAAGATATGTATTTATATATGAAATATGTATCATATATATAATATGATGTATGTGATAAGATGTGCATGTAATATACGTATGTGTAAAACTTTAAAATTCCATCTATTCAACAGGAATTTTCTACTTCAGAAAGTGCTTTGCAGTGGGTTACCGAGTTCTTACGAAAAAGCCTTACAAAACAAATACTGAAGTTCTGCAAAGTAGGTGGAACTAAAAGACTCCAGACTGGTGCGGCCTGAAGCCTGTGCCCACTGATGGAACTCACCAAAAGATATCATTTTCTTTTGTACTAGCACCCAATGTGAATAGTTAGCTTAGCTAGCTACCTCTGTTATCCTTACATAGATTTACTGTACTTGTCCATTTTAATGAGTAATTTATTAGCTGCTGTTCTTTCCATACCTACATATAAAAGTTCACATACATTCAGAAATTACTTATATGGCTCCCAAATTTAAAAGAAAGGGAGGAAGAAAAGTGAACACATGTTCACATTATACTATGCCATATGTTGTAGTAAACTGCGTGTGTGAATTCCCATATGTGGATTTTCTCATCTTTGCCCCTTACATAACTTTGACATGAATGTCCAAATTGCCAGAGGAAAAGGCAATGGGATACATTTTTAGCTCATCTTTGACAAGGCTTTCACTGGATGCCTACAGTTTTTCCAGTGCAACTAGCTACAAAAGGAAAGAATGGCATTAGTGGGTATTTTTGGTGCATTTAAGATTGCTTGGAAAGTAGAGTGTCTTTATGAGGGGAACCAGGCATCTTGAGATCCATATCATATTGACTGAGCCTGCATTTCATTGCAGGTGTAAATTTTTGCCCGCAGTTGTTTCTCACACTTATGGGTAAGAAAACCAAAGACCAAATTAAAAAAATAGTAATCTAACTTCAACATCAGAATGATTTGTTGCCAAAGGTTAGAAAAAATTCCACACTTTCATAAAGCTATTTAAAACCTTGATAATGAAAAAAATCCATCAGATTTTTAATCTTTTTGGTTTTGCTTAAGAAGACCCACTATCATTTGCAACCATCCAACCTTTCTTCCATGCCTCACATACCCCTTGTGAGGAGACAAGATACTCCTGCTTTGCTTTCCTGTCTTTAGAGAGTTATTGCTCAGGTATTAGTTGCTCTTCCTAACTGTTTCAAACCTGCATTCAGCTGTGCTTACTCCAGCTCATGTTGTGCGTTCTGTGAGGCCTTGCAAGGCCTGAAGTTTTACAATAGGAATCTGGAATGGCAATGACATTTAGGCTGCAGGGCTTTTCATTAAATTAAAGGCACTGGGGAGACTCTAATAATAGGGATGAAGCTGAGAATGGGCAAAGAAGAATTTGATCAGATAGTGCTCTTGTAATTTGATTATGCTTATGTAAGGGAGAGCTGGGACTGGAAAGGGGAGAAGAGGAGACAAATCAACAAAGAGTAAGATGACATTAGGAAAGGTTTTTATTTCTACTGAATAGCTAGTAAGAGCTGAGTAATGTAATTTTTATTCTTATATGAACTGACCTAAACTTTGGGGATGATCTGGACTCACTATGCTACAAGGCTAACATGGTTTCAGTTCTTCCTATCCTGTTCTCTTCCTTATGCTTATGCTTTGGTAAAGCTAAAAATAAATTGAATGTAAATCTTGTTTATTCAGGAGTGAATATGAAAAATGTATGTTCTGCACATGCAAATGGCCTAATAGAACACGTGTTTAGCTACCTTAGTGATCTGACTTACTCAAAAGCAACAGTGGTACTAAAGAAGAGGATGCCTGTGAAGTTAAACGAGGGTTTAGATACCTCAGAAACTTCTGAGCATAACTTCAGACACTGATATTTAGACTATGTGCATTTTTTGCCATTCATAGGAAAAGAAGCAGGGTTTAAAACACTCCAGAAAGATTTCGAACATTATACATGTCATTCATGTATCCTTTGGATGAATCATTTGCTTTCTCCAGAGGAAGATAAAGGCAGATGCCTGTTGAGAAAAACTTTCCCTTTTTGTTGAGAATTAATATAAGATCGTACACAGATTAAAAAAATATATATATATTTCTGTTAATGATATTGCTGGACTCTGAAATTAAACCCAGCAGCTGAGCAGAAGCTACATGTGTTTCAAAGGATATTGCAATTCCCCTACAATAATCTGCCTGAGGGCAGGCATGGAGCTAAGGTTAGGTCACAGCTCTTTTCTTCCATCTGTAGTGTTTTGTAAAATGAAACACAGGAACAGAAACTTAACTTTCACCACATCCATGGATTGTGTTTACTTTGATTAATGACCTAATGTATATTGTTTTCATTGCAAGACTCTTTACTGGGTTTTATTCTAGGTCTTGCAAATGAAATCCCCAAATCTAATATTTGACTGGATACATAATGGTACCACGGTTCCACGAGGGGATGCTGCTGTCTGAGTTGAGATGACGTACCAAAACATGTTTTTACCAGGGACCTAGCTGTTACTTCTTTATATGGTGATAGAGCACAGTGTGAATTTGACAGTATATGCAAGTATATCCAAAATTTAAAACTACTTTAAGATACTTACAACTGATCAGGTCAGCCAATCCCCCACTCATTTTCACTTTTATTGGCAGTTTGAAATGGGAAAGATTGAAGTAACATAAACCCAAACTTGCATAGGGACTGTATGGGATAGATTCATTGTTATGCCTCGTGTCTTGTATGATCTGCCATGACGTAAAATGATGGAAAAGGCAAGGAAGAAGTTTTAGGTAAGTATTTTTGCATTTACTGTCATCTGGGAGAACCAACTTGAAATTCAAATATAGGATTCTACTGTACAATGCTCATATCCTCAACTTTTGCTGCAATATTAGTGGCTGATTTTGAAATTCCAACCTATTGTGTGAAATTATACTGACTCACTATGTTAGGCTCATTTTGTGACAAAATATGCTATGTGGACCAATCAATTCATTATGCTTTTTAGTCATGACATTCAATGAATCAGGTGATGCCATGTATTAATATGAAAAGTTTTATCAATTGATTAATTTTTAATTTGTTGTGGAAAAAAATCAAATTAAGAGAGAGATGTTAAGGTTTTGTTTTATTGAGCCTCACTCTGCTTTTACAATACCACTTGCTCAGTCATATTCCAGAGGAACAAAGTTGATCTGAGATGAAAAAAAAAAAAAATCATTTCTCACAATGTTTTGCAAAGTATTTTTAGCAGCACTTTTTACTGCTTTGTCTGCAACACTGAGTATTGTCTTGGCTCAGCCACAAAGCCAACAGACTTCAATCATTTACATTTTTCATGATCTCCAAGAAAGCAATTCTGATATTCTTCATCAGTTGTGGTTAGGTATAAAGGAATAAAAAATCCTGTAAAAGAACCTGTATCTCAGTCAACTACTACTGAAACCTTATTGTTCTCAGTTGAATTATATTAGAAATGAACGTAAACCTTACTTCTTTAAGTGGTGATCCACTGCCTGGTATCACATTTGCAAGTGTAGAAATCTACTATCTTGCAGCCTGCATTGCTGTTTTATCCTGCATGTAGTGTGTATTAGCCACTGGACCTTTCAGCTGTCCAGCTCTCTGCGTGATGTAAAGAACAGCGCAAATGCTGTACTAGTGCAAAAATGTTTAAGACCTTCTTCCACATTTTACTGTTTTCCCTGTTGATTGCGCTTAGCAAGGAGGCTTTTAAACTTGTGAGGGAAAATGCTGTCTTTGTGAGTTTGTTTTCTGCTGCTCCTTATAAATTTAGTTGTCAGATAATGCTATTACATATCTGACTTAGGATTTAAGGGAGTGTGTTCCTATGTGCAAGTGTAATTCCTATGAGCATATCTACTCAGGACAGGGTATACTCTATTATACCAGTAGCTTACAAATCACTCAGAAATGCTTATCACACATCTGAACAATTCCTGAGTGAATATGTTGATCTAGATGGGATTTTATTGCAACATGAAAACTGTAGTTACTAAAACTGGTTTATAATTTTGGCTGAAGTATGTTTTGCTATCAAATTCTAGGTAATATGGGTCTGGGTCAGGAAAGATATCCCTTGATGACCTTTTACTAGAAAATTTCTAAACTAAATTAGTGCAATTTGAATGCACATGTAAATTCCACTTTGGCTTTCAGAAGCCAACAAATTTCAATGGTTGCAAGTGGATTAAATGCATAAAATGAAAAAGAGGAAAAAGCTAGTGGCTGCTTTTCATTGTATTTAATTTTATTTCAAGAAAGCAAACGGAGGGAGAGAGAAAATATTAATTCCAAGAAGTAACAGATTTTAGAATCTTTTGCAAAATAATCTATTTGATAAAAGATAATAACCATACTAAGAATCTGCCATATAATGTTAATAACCCTGGTCCAAATAAAGAGAAACTGCTCATTCTGAGGTTTAAAACCTGAATTATCTTTAAATGTTTCCAAAACAAAATCTTTCTGTCTACTAAATATATAATTTTGGTCCTTCCTGTGAGGACAGATATCAAGGGCTGGGCAGGGTAAGATTAATCCTTTTATATTAATCCTAATTTAATCTTAATTGTATTGTATCATCTAAATTATCTGTCTATGGTTATTATACATCTAATCAAAATGTCTAATGACATTTTTAGATGCTCTAGACTATTTAGATTAGTTTAGCAGTGGTTAGCGTAGCAGATTCATCCTAGTCTTCTGTAAAAGCATAAAACATGGTGCTATTACAGAACAGATTGGAAAAAACCTCTTCACTGTTATTTAAAGCTAGGCCCATTAAATACCTACTGCCTTGTCAAGTTTTTCCTCCAAGCAGTGGTGCAAAAAATTATCAAAGTTTTAATATAGGGAGTATTGTATTTTAATATAGAGAGTATTTTACTTCTACAACAAGAATATGAATTGAGAGGTAAAGGTTTAACATTCTCTATTACTGTATTCACTGTATACTGAATTCAAGCAAATTATCCTAACAAAGTAAAACTTCTAGAAGCTTCTTATTCTGTTCTTGTCTTCTTTGGCTTGGCAGGAACAAGGTGAATGGCATGGCAGGAATGCGCTGTTAAAACATTTCTCTTACAATAAAAGCTTCAAATACCATTTTAGTACAATAATCATCCAATTTTTTTTTTTGACTTTGGGAATGTATCCTGTGAATTATAAATAAAAAAAAAATCATTAACAATAATTAATAACAGTTCACCATAGCATTAGCTTCACTGTGGCATAATTTCCTTGGCCTTGCAAATTTGCTGTTGGCAGAGCAACACTCAGTAAAGTTTTGGAGGATGTATGCTGGTAAAATACATGGGAGCTACGTATTTAAAAACTAGTAAGTCTAATTCATTACAAGAGTTAATTACTTGTATTTACTATTAATTACAACTGCAAAGCATCTTTTCTAAAACAAAAAAATGTATTTCTTATGATATACAATCTTATATCTGTTGTAGAAAAAACTCTAAGACAGACATCTAACAATACCTACAAATATATTTTTGCTGAAAGCTTTGGCAGAAGCGAGAATACACAATAGGATTAAGAGCGAAACAGACAACTATTTTTGCCAATATAGTCCATTTTCAATGCTACTTAGGATTATCTTACTAATGCACATTTAGGAATTATTAAATTTTAGCTTAGTAAATCTAGATTTTAAAACTTGAATGTAAAGGACTAGTCAGGGTTTTTTTTCCAAAATGTACTTTATGGATTTGATAGGCTGACACAAATGTCAATATTTTGCATTTAATCAGTTCTTAAAAACAAATGCTTCACTTCTTAATTACTCAGTAGCTTAAAGCTGTTCTTGTTGGATTGCTATGAGCTGTAATGTATATAGGTACATAGAATACGTCATCTATCAAACAGATTGCACTTGCTGTTAGTCAGAGCTCTTTACTATATTTAGATTTTTTTTATATAAAACTTTGCAAGTGAAATCTTGTTTACACTGAAGTCAATGGCAAAACTCAACTGACTTTAATTAGCCAGGATTTCACCCCTTGTTGAAGGATTTGCAAAATAAAAATAGCAATTATAAAGTAGAATTTTTAAATCAAAGATAACAGTCTCAGCCATTTCATTTTCACAGTCTCCAAAATATTAAAGAATTATTTTTTAAAATGTGTTTATATTTCAGGACTTATCTGTTGCATCAAAACTCTCCAGTCATTGTAGCATGCTCATTGGAATAAGGAACTTTACTAGCAGTATGTACAGAGCCATGCCTGTGCAAGCAGCCCAGAGATGTACTTAAAAAGACACCCTGGATGTGAGAAAAAGGTCCAACATGCAAAGTGAACTCTACAGAGGTTTGCATGCGTCACCCTAATTCTGCTTCTTAGAGGAGAAACAAATAGGAAAATAAATTCTTTGTCAAGTTGCTTTTATTTAGTTATGTGGCTTGGACTAGGAATTAAATACCAACTTTCTCCTTTGTACTAAAAAATGAATGCACTACTCATTTTAAATCTGCGCAAAAATTACTCGTTATTGAATATCAACTTTCTGTTCAGAGCCTTTTTTCACAGTTTAGAAATCTAGCACCAAAAATAGAAATTTATAGTGTAAATGCTGATACAACATAATAGTACTAGTGGGTGATATTATGATAATCAACCAAACCTATTTGCTGAGGGATTTTTCAGCACTTTAAATGGATGAAGCCTGTTCACAGCGAGGAGACTGTGATGGGAAGCTCGCAAAGGGTTACCTCATTACTTCGAATGTAACACAACTCGATGCAGACAGCGATCAGTATTCTAATATATTTATTTCAGGCAGAAGTTTGGTTTCTCCCTGCATTTTGATAAAGATACTGAAAACAAAATAGGCAATAAAAATTGAATCTGGTTAGGATTCTTTCCTAAGATTTGTGTGGAGAAGATAGAGTATCAAAATCAAAGCTAGCATTTGGATAAGTGTACGTGAATTACATATTTACATGTCTAAGGGTAACATTTTTACTATTCTTCTGAGTTCTCTGTTTTGTTGCTCTTTGAGACATCAGTGTGCTAGTAGGTAGGTTTTCGAGAGTTGTGCTTCTGCCTAACATTCCCTGAACCTTTGGACCTAAAACTAAGTTCCTGTTATTTTTTTATGTTAATTTAATATTTATTGGCAAGCCTAGGCTTGTAAAGATTGATAATAGTGTTTGATGGGGTATAGGAGGAAAAAAAACAATGACCTGCCTGGATCATTCAGTGGGAGTCTTGTCTGAGTGCAAATTAATGCCTAGTATTTCCCACAGCAGTAAGGGTGAGTTTAACACAGTAGGTCTTAAATACAAGTCACTAATGAGAACATGACCGGAAACTAGGTCTAAATCTTGCTGCACTGTCCCATCTTGATTAATACAAGTATTTCATTTCAGTGTCTGTAAGACTGATCAGAATGTTTAGGTGAACATGGCAACTCTGAAGACCTGTGTCTGACTCCATTTTATTATCTTATCTGTGATTCCAATAATCTCAATTTAAGTTTGCACAGAAATATTACACATGTTGTACTGCTATGCTATCTAGCACTCTCCTTCCTTAGTACTGGATAACAGAAAGTACATTTTTATCATCTAATGTCCCTGACTTTCTAGCAGTGGCATGTCCCTGACTGACTACATTTAAAGCTATAATTAATCAAAAAGGAACATTGAAGGCTACCAGATTTCCAGCTTTTCATGCCACTGTTTTGTTTTAATATTTTGTAGAAAGATTTAAAACTTCTCTACTAAGATTTAGCGTTGGGTGATTTTTTCCTGAGTTTCGGGAAAAAACCCTCCTCATTAAAAAAAAAAATGGTTTATAGCATTTAGTTTTGTACAACATCAAAGACAAAATGTTAACTACATTGAATCATATATGTACACACATATATAAATACATGTTTATTATTTAGTACCAATATAGAAGTTGGATATAACTCTCAGTAATGTAAATGCCATAGTGAATACATGACAAAGCACCAACAGTTTCTGGTATTATGCTAGATTATTGATGACTTTCATGACTATTACAATGACTCTGGAACTTCGCCACTTTCGTGACTGTTCTCAGCAGTCTTCATCCTTTTCTGTTCGTTTCCTTTTTTTTTAGATACTGACCTCATATCTTCCAGGGTCATAATACTGCTAGAAGGCCAAATCATATTTGACTGTTTAACAGTGTAATAATCTGTATGGCCAGAGCGACTTCCCTTTCTTAATTTTTTTTCTTTACTTGCACAGAACAAAAGGTTGTGATGAAAAGGGCAAAAGTGCAGAAAATAAAAATTAAAAAGCTGAACCATAAACTTTATTTTTAAAATCTTCCTAAATTCAAGGGTGCATAAATTAGGTAAACTATGTCAGCTAGAGGAAGATAATGTGCTAGAGAACTGTGGTATTATCTTCTCTAAATCTTATGATATTCTGCTAATTTTTTTGTGAGCATTTACTAAAAAGCTTTTGAAAAATGTGAGAATTTCAGGAGATTACAATAGTGATATTTCTTATGCAGGAAGAAATCATAGCTACATACATTTTAACCAGTTACAACTAGAATATTTATTGTCTGAAACTGCAAGAAGAGGGTAAATATTAGTTTTGGAGAGGAATAATTTCAAGTAATACTGTGGTATCTGGATTAAATTAAATTATAGTAAAACCACGGCACAGTAGCTCAACTAAAGTTTCACAGAATATGAGGGACTGTCCATATGTCTGCTTTTTGCTTTGGTATTTTCTTTTTTAAATAGTGGGGGAGGAAGAAAAGGCAAATTATGCAAGCCCTTTCCCAAGAGCTAAAATCTGACACTACTTTGAGGCGTTCTGATGCTGTAGCTCCTGTGGAGAACTGCTGCTCTCTGATACCTTCCATGCAGCTCAGTCTTTAGCATCTTAGCCTTGCTCTAGATAGCTCCATTGTTGTTTAATAACGTATTGTCCATCTTGAAAGACTGTTAGAAATTGGTTGAAAATATGGGGAGAGAAAACATGAAATTTGCGAAATTCAAGACAAAAGGTCCAGCCTTAGGCTTAAGTGCGGGTAAGTGTCAATGAATACACAGGCAGTAATTCTGCATGCAGTAAAGGGTTCACAAAGGTGCGCAGTATTTACCACCTTGAGCTGAGCTTTCCAACTGGTACTGCAGGGTGAGTCAGGAGCCACGCTGGCAGAGGGCACTGTTGGACAGTGCATCCAGTAATACTCTCTCCATGCCAGTTCTCAGATTTCTTTGATTACACTCTTGCATTTTTCTGCTTTACTACTTCCCATAGAAAACTTCTACATTTAAACAAAGTAGAAACTTGTATGCATTTAACTTATTTTTTTATTAAAAGAAAAGTAAAACCCACAGGGTGAAAAGTAATTTTTCCTTTGAAAAAAAGGCTTAACAGCTGGGAATTTTGAAAAGTGAGTGAAAAAAAAGAGTTTAGCTCAATTAGCTACTGTCATTCAGGAGCTTCCTCCTGGGATAACTTCATTTCTTTATTCTATTGTGTAGACCTAATTCCATTGTCATGAAAGAGAACAGATGAAAGGAGTTAAAGAAGTCTTAACTACAGCAAATCTAGTATATTAATTTTCCAAATTGTACCAAAAGTAAAGGGTGCTTTTTCTATCCTGCAGTTTTTGCTTAGAAAGCAGTTAAGACCTCAGACCTATGAACATCAGTCACACTCCTTGCCTTGGACGGATGTGAGTTCCACAAGACCCTCGTGAGCCCCTACAGACATTGAAGGGTTCTAGGATTCATGTGTAAAATAAAACTTTTTAATGTGCTTTCATAACATGTATATGCAATAAATAAAATTTGGATTTTAGAATTTCTAGGTTTCAAACATTTAACCAATGCTGTCATTAACCTGGGTAGCCAAAGGAAAAACAGTGAGATGGTTCCACTGTGAGCCTACAACTGTAATACTGCATGGTGTATGTGGTCTTCAGGTTAGAGGTCTTGTTTCTCTAAGGAAACATCTGTGCACCTGGATCTTGCAGAGGGATCCACAGACTCAGAACTTGGCAATTATTCTCACTTTCTTCACTCTTAAGTTTTGTGAGCTTTCACAGGTTCAGGACAAGAGACTGTACTTGACTCTCTTGGTTTGCCTTTCTTTTGATATGCTCTTCAGGTAAGCTTTCCATCTGTTCCTCTACGTTCTCCTTTCCCTCAGCCATATGTGAAAAGTATCTGTTGGTTTTGGCAGTGAGCTTGTGTCTGTTGAAACAGTTTGCTGTATAACTTCTTCCCTCACAGCAGAGCTTTTAAGATGTGCAGCTTATGCCCTGGCCAAATTCCCAAATTGAGTATTCTCCGCTTCTCTCACTTGCAGGACCCAATCAAAGGTAGCTGAGAATGAAAAGTTTGTGCAGGAAAGCAGATATACCTCTCTGTATTACATCCATTACACCAAGTTTGAATACTATCTCAATCTTGTTTGAAGCAGGGCTTAACCGTGGTCTCCCACACACCAGGAGCATGTTTCAGTCATCTGGCTACTGCATAGACTTGGTAACACTCTCTGTTGAAATTATTCCATGTTGTTTGAGTAATTCCATATTCATTGGGTGAGGGAAGGAGAACTAAAAGAGGAATTACTATAGTTTGATAATTAAGGCATTCATTTATATAGGACATTCAAATTCAAGTCCTTTGTCCCTTCTCCTATGAATACTGAATGACTCCTATGTAGTGAAACAGCTTCAGCAGTTGCATTATGAAGCACCTAACAGGTTGGTATGTAGAGCACTCCTTTGGGATGTGAAAAAAATTTGGTTCAGGATCTCACAGCAGATCAGCTACAATAGGGATCTGAAACAGGTCTCTCACTTAATCTCTCAGCTTTTGGGTACAGTGGAGTAAACAGATGCTGGGCAACCTTATTAATTGAACCATCCTCTAAATAAAATGTGTGTAGTGACAAGATGAGAGATTTACAATATTTTTTTCTGCTCTCTCTGAAAGATTGAATGCTTGAGTGGCTTCATGTTAAATCCTGCACACACTCTGTAGTTAACTGTCATTACTAGATATGTATTCGCAGTAGAAAACAATAAGAATGTCATGCTTGCTCAGTGCTGAGATAATAATATCCCAAGCACAATGGCCAGTGAGCTTTAGTGTAGGCAGGAATTAAAATATCTCATGCTGTCTAAATCAGTGCTAAATGCTGCATTTAAATGGAGACTCCAAATAATGTAAGATTAGTAAACAGTTCTATGTCAGTTGGAAGTAATGAGGTAAACCTTAGCCAATGCAAGAGTCCCATTTTTAGATAGCAAAAAAACCCCTGGATCTGAAGAATATTAGGAACAATCTGTATACGGTAACAGTGATTGACTGGTTATTAACTGCAGCTATGCCTAGAAAAATAGGAAGTGTAAGTGTTGGTTATATACAGTCCTTTGCATACCTTACTCCATATAGGAATGTTGCCAATTATTATCAGCGTTAATTTAGTCAGTTTATTTTCCTTCATAGTCCACATGCAGTGAAGGGATAAAATGCTGTTTGTGAATAGCATGCATAATGTGTAAATAAGACACTTAATCCTATACAAAAATAACTGTATACGGTGCAATTTTGAGATTAGATTTCAGTCTGAAGCTCTTAAGAGTAAATGCACCTCAAACTTTTCAACTGTCTTTTTGAGGAAATTGGAAAATTCAGTTCTCTGCTGTCTTACAGTAATACAGATAATGTACATTGGACAGAAAATAGGGAAATAATAGCTATAGTTACATCAGTTCTTGCTTTTGAGAGATATACATTTATAGGGCACATGTGACATTTTTTATGTTCTTAAAGTGGGACTTTATTACTCAAATGTTTAAATATAAAATATCGAAAATGTTTTCCTTCTCTCAGTTTTCGCAGATGTTCTTTGTTTTTAAAGTAAATATCAAAGATACTTTGAGCCAAATTCTTATCTCTGTTATATCCAGCCAAGCCTGCCAGATTCAGTGCACTTGCTTAAGTATGTCTGAGCATGGTTTTCTCCCCTCTCATATTTTCCCACCTATTCTTGCTGTCGTATGCTTCAGTAAAGCCTAAGTTCCATCTCTAATGTTGGATACTCTTAGCACAATCCCATGTGGCTCATGCTGCCAAGTTGCTTCTTTTTTTTTACAATAGCAAAAGACTTTGATCTTTATTTACAATTGTGAAAAATCTACAGATTAAAGAAAAAGAATGTTACAGTTGCTGCAAGAAGAAGATTTTATCAAAATATCTAAAATGCAAGGGAGGAGGCTTTTTTTTTTTTTCTTTTCTACTACCTTGGGCTGATAACATAAGTGGAAACTGCAGCTTTCATGTCCACAGTTGGCCTTTACCATATGTTAGTTTTCCATATGCTACCATATGTTTCATCAAATGCATGGTAGTCTTTCCATGGATGCAGCCTTACATTGTGTCTTCGTTATTAAAAATGGTATATCTTTTACAAGTAGGCTTCTAGCTGAAGATACCTTAATGGAAAGCCTTTTAGAAGACAAAGCAAGAAATAGTTTTACCTTTTTCTTCACCGATTTTCACAAGGAAGCTACAATCTCATATTAGCTATTTATCTGTAAATAACACCTTTTTGTGGCAGAGAAGAAGTGTTCTTCATGTAATATGCTAGATTAAAATCTACTCTCAATGTCTGAGTAAAACACAAATGGCTCAGGGTTTAAAAGGTCTTAAGCTGTGGCAGTGTTAAATAATGTGGCACATTAAATGATTTAAGCAGCATATTTTTGACCTTGTTTGAGACAAGGTACCATTTCCCTCAGTGGAAAAGCATTATGTTGGCATTGAAACCTTTCAGAAGCAGCATTACACCTTAAATTCAGTCACACTTTAACCAGCTTGGAAGGATTCAGAGAAGTCCCTGTATTAACTTGAGTTTGAAAACTATAGCAGTAGCCTAGATCTTTTTGTAGGAAGACAAATACAGTAGAAAACTGATCAAGACCTGTTTCCATAGTCACTTTGTATCAGACCAAACTTACCAAATTCAGTTGCCTTTAGATGTTTCTCCACTAAATGCTTCTACTAGAAAAAAAAGTGTCCTACTTAGTGTTTTCCTACTAGCAAACCAAGAGGTTTTACTTTTCTGTAAGTGGTATCCCAGCTAAGCAGTGCAGCCCATACTGTTGCTGGCTTGAACAGAGGAATAACATCCCTTGCCTAGGAACTGTGTGCCTAGTAAGCTCCAAATCCATGCGTGTCGGTCTCTATACATCAATCAGTGCAAAACCATCTGCATATATATATATTGCACAATGATGAGTATTAAATTAAGCTGTGTGGGCTTTTCAAGCTTTGTTTGCATGGAGTTTCTCATGGTTCAATGACCTGGCCCAGTAATACTACCCCATCAGCAGTGAAAACGCAGGGCAGGGGAAACAACCAAATAAACCATAAACATGGGTGAATTAGGGAGATTTGGACAAACAGCTTCCTAGCAATAATTTGTTAGACAGACTTGCCTGTGTTAGGGAACTCTGTGAGGATGAAATGCTGGTCAAAATAATGCCAGTTCCACAACTCTCTGGCCAGTTTACAGTAAGAAAACAAGTATATGTAGCATCTGGAAGGTGGCTGGTCAGATACCATAATGTTGAAGCCACATGGAAGGGAAAAAATTAAGGCAAAAATGGGGAAATTAAACAAAGAATGAGCATCTAGGTCAAAAGAGTACTGAATTTGCTGTTCTAGTCTTTAATACTGTCCTTACTCATGTTATGTATGCTTTCTTTTCTCTGGTTGAATCTCTTCTGCACACCAGTTGTTTATATTCTCCTTTAATGCTGTGATCAACCCTGACTAAACAGGGTTACTTTTCGGTGATTGACTCTTTGTAGGAAACCTTTGTCAGTAATCACAGTTAGTGTTCTTTCTCCCTCATCCAGCTTTAAGCACAAGTTCCTTTTGATCCTTTTGCATAGATGGTTTTCATCTTCATAGAGATAGACCTGCCAGCAAATACTACTAAGGCTGATTACAAATCTCCATTGCACTCAATGTTCCTTAAAAAATTCTTTGGTGAGCTGGTTGGGTTTGTTTGTTGGGGTTTTTTAAGTCTTTAGTGCCCCAGTGCCAGTTTGTCTATTCCTTTCTAGCAAGGTTGTGGCTGTAAGGTGACATGTATGATTAGCACTGTTATTCTGAAATTTATACAGTTTTGTCCTAATCTTTAGTGCTATAAAAAAGTCTGAATTTTTAAAATATTACTACTCATTATGCGTTTCTCATGATCATTTTACTTCTGAAATCTGTAATTGGTTTATCAGTGACGTACAGATTGTAACTCAAATAAGAAACACCTCTAAGATTATCAAAGATGACAACTGTTTGATAAATTGATAAGCAAGTTTAATAACCTGCTTCATTAAGTAGAAGTATAAATTAATCTGTAGAGGCGTTTACATGTAAAAAGAGCAAGTCAATTGCTCAGTGATTTTTTTTTTAATTATAATAACAAATCTATTACCAAATGAAGCAGTTTCCTTGGCTGTCCATCTCTCAATTGCACAGAATCATAGACCTTAGCACAATGAGATCAATTAAACAGTAGAGAAAATGTGCCATTTTACAAATTACTACCAATTACTCTAGCTTCTTTCTGAGTTATGAGGTCTTCCAGATTCCTTTGAAGATCCTTTTGGAAGCTTCATGGTCAAAATCAAGATCCAGCAATTTATAATTCAACTAACCATCATTTCCTAAGTTCATGCAAAGTGGCAAATCCTAAAGCAAAACATTGGATTTTTTTTTTTTTAACTTAACAGACTTCTCTTTCCCATTTTTCAGGCTCTGGTTGCCAAACTGTCAATGTTCCAAGGGTAACCCAGGTTACTTCTTATGAGCATTCAGATCAGAAGCAACTTAAATAAGCACTGGAAATCACACAGAAAATACTATGTCATTAATTGTGACAACTTAGGTCTGAAACATATTTTTGATGCTCTTTACACTGAGTTGTTCTGAACTTTTTACGATATTCTGATGGTGTGCAGACAAAATTATCTTTTATAATATTCTTGAGATTATCTTATAATCTTAGTTATTCAGACCCCAAATAATTTCTTTTCTAATATTTTTTTGCTATTACTGAGAGATCATCAAGGTTTGAACTTCCCAAAATCCACCTTTCAGTGGTCTTGCTTTCTATGTGGATATGCCATATACCTCCCAAACTTGATTTCTGTTTTTAAGCATGCTAAATTTTCAACTTCTCCATGCAATTTTATCTTTTTTTTTAGGCTTCTGCAGAGCAGACAGCTGCCTGGGTCAAAAACGTTATATGATGTGCATTAGGCAATATTAAGGCTAGCCAATTAAGCACTGCTTCTGCTAAGCAGAAGAATATCCCCTTTATCATTATACACCATCAGCTTTCTAATCCCTTCAAGCAATGAGTCTGATGATTATTTTACATTTCTACTATACCTATAAAAATGCACTATTCTTCCTGAGCCTTGTTTTATTTTTATATTGCATTCTTGACTATCATTTGCTGCATACTGTCAGAGAGAAGAATGTCACCAACATTGAGAGGAAGCTGAGAGTGGCTCCCAGTTCCTCTAATAACTCTTAGCAAATTTACATGACAGGGTTAGGAAAATGGCTTGCAAATTACTGATAGTCATCAGAGTAAGAGTATTTTTTTAGAGGAAAAAAAGTCTTCATATTTTTAAGTTTGAATAGGTAGATAAGGAGAAAACAGTTTCCAACAGACATCAAAACAAAGAATTAAGAGAATTGTTATGGTGTGGGAATGCCTCTAGTCTGAAAAACTAGTTATAGGTTGATCAAGATTACTAAGGGAATGGGTGATAAGTAGTTGTTGGTGGTAGGGTTTTGGTTTTTATTTTTAATGTGTTTGATTTCTGGGGTAGAGTTTCACACTGATACATTCTGATTAGTAGATACTTCTGCTCAGAGCTTGAATCCTGGTCTTTTATGAACAGCTCTATGGGGACCACTATGCCTCTGGTCTTAGGCACTTACCCAATATCCCCAGGAAACCAAAGCTCAGGCTACGGAACTCAGTTCTTAATTACACAAGATACTTCTATGGGCAAACTCAAGGTATGTCAAGGAATATTTTAGACTTCAAGAGCAAGTTAAGCTATCCGAGTAGACACAGATTCAGATCCCTTCAGTGCACTTGGTATTAATCAGTTCTAATTCTCTAGCTTTCCCCTGTCCTAAAGGCTCTCTGATGTATTCTGGTATGTCACAGGTTTTGCTGTGTTTCTTTGTTTGTATCTATAGTCTTATTTGCTACTATCATAAGCTTTCATAAGCTCTCAAATTTTCTGTCATTGCCTTGTTCCAAGTTACTCCTGAAGGATGTTTCTGATGAAAAACAGAAAAGGGAAAGTACCAGCTCACATGCTGAGATAAGCTATTTAATTGTTAGTTCTTTCAACTTTGGATGTTACAATTAAGGAATCCTCATTTAAAAAAAAACCACTACCTAATATTTAAAAAAAAAAAAAATCATAAAAATAGGTCGATGGTAACCAGCATGGATCTGTGTGTGAATGGAATCAATTCAGGTATTGCACAACATTTGATGCAAGCTTAATGTACTTTTTCCAGGTTTTAAAATGATTGTCTTCTCTTATCCTTCATGAATGCAAAGGAAACTCCACTATGCTTACTATGAAATGATGACATGCAATGACAAAAATACTCATGTTTTCTAAAGGTTTAATGATATGATTCTTGATAACTCTGCTTCCTGTAGTGTTTTAGTGCTTAATTGTGGGAGGATTTATCCACAGTATATGTTGACTAGTACTGTTTTTATGCAGAAGAATAATACAGTTATCTTTTTTCTTTGATCTATTCTCACTACTCCCTTGGTAATTTTCTGGTTTTATTTACAGAAGTAAAATCAAAAGCAGTAAGGAAAGGGGTTTGTTTGTTTCATAGTTTTACAGCCCACCTTATTTATATAGTTCTTCATCCTGAACTTACAGTCACCATTGTTTTGCATTGTAATATATGCAACATGATCAGCAGGATTTATCCAAATCAAGAGAGAAAAGGTCATAAAATTGGATACAAAGATATAAAGCAGGGGGAGCGGAGGAGAGCAACGTCACATACACTGAAATATTACATATACTGTGCGACAACCACAAAATGTGCAGTATATTATATGCAAGCCACTTTCAGAATAGTAGGTCTGTCTATGTGAGTGAAGTGAACAGGTTTTAAACCCATAGAAATTCCTTTACAGGCATGTTCTTAGTTCTTTAACTTTATTTATTGGAATTTAAATGTATTATACAAGAACAAATCTTTTTATAGATACTGCAACAGATGGTCAAACACCATGCTTACCTACAATTATACCCAAAATCAGTGTGGATGGTTATATCATCAAAGACAATTTGTGAACAAATGTTCACAAGCAAATCTGAACCATTAAAGACCCAACCTACCCTGCAGAAATCCCGTAGGCCAAGTAAAGTCCAGAATGTACACCTGGTGCTCGAAAATGCTGAAAAGTCTGTTTGATGAAGAGAGGGGTTAGAGTTCCTCCCAGCTAAAACAATTCATTAGTTTGTCTAAATGAGTTTAAATCACATCAGCTAAAATAATGTAATATTTATTTTTTAAATCACAGCTTTTAAAAACCTTATTTCTAAAGCAGTGTTTTTAAAACCTTGAAAGTACAACGAAACCTAAAATCGTAAAATACTAAGTGTCTTCATTTGGCTAGGAAAAAATGTTTTAGATAAACCACAACAACCATTTCTTTTGACTTTGGATTAAAGCCAGCAAGTTAATTATTTCCTCAGTTCTATTTGCAGCCACAGAAAATAGCCCTAACTTCCATATGGCTGCAGAGGCAAACGCTGCTTCAAAGGTGGGCACTTCTGCTCAGAGATGTTTCATGATAGTCTTTCTCACAGATAGTCAGAATACTCAGAGCTGGCCTGATTATTGGGGTACTTACATAGTCAAACCAGGATTTAATAGTGCCCAAACGTCTGCCTGTGCAGAAAGTGTAAAAGAAGGTGGCTATAGCAGCCCTCATCTTTTCTCAAGTAATTCCTCTCAAGGTTATTACAGGCTGGTTAGCTGATAAAAGGATGCCATTGCATTTCACCTCTCTGACACAGACTGAATCAATTTGTGCAACTTGTGTTTCGGTGTCTTGCAGTGTAGACAGATAAAAGTATTCTTCAGTATATTTTCCTTTCAACACCAGTGATATGGCTTTCATTGTTGCTCTAAAACAAATCACACTCAATCTTGAAACCCTAATTCACATAGGTAAAGATTAGACTTGACCCATTGTTTTGGCTTTTTAAGCATTTGCCTTTGTATCTATTGTCTGTCAAGTTTTCCAGAGTGGTCTATTCAGTATCATCTCCCTGAAGTGAGTGGTTAAAATGTTTGTGTCTGTGTGTCTGAGTTGGAGGGAGTGGAAATCAAGATAAATACTTCCATATTACCTTTTAAAACAAATACAAATATAAGAAATTATTAACTGGTTAGTATTTTTCTTTGTCTATATTCATTACAAATCTCTCAGTACTGTGGTTTGTTTGATATTTATTGTTCACAGTTGATATTTGGTAAAATATTTTATAATACAAACTTACTGATTCCTTAATTCAAAACTTCCTTGGAATTCATAATGTTTTTGACTGGTTTGCAATTATTTGAAGATTTTAAAATACCATGAAAATTAACAGGACTGCTTTGTAATATGCCATTACAAAAAATAATATATGCCCTTTAAAGAGAGCTTCTTAGGACTGTGCTCTTCAGTTGTTTATTATTTGTTCATGCTGTTTATATAATTTTAGCCTTCAGCATCACTAACTGAATTGCAGGTGAACCTCACTTTCACTTTTGCTATTTTTTTTTATATAGACTGCATTTACTTACAGTAGGAAACAGAAAGGCAATTAAGGAGAGAGGAAGGAAGATCTTTTTTTCTACTTCCTTTTGAGAGGAATAGCCAAGATGCGGGTACTAATGCTAGCCAGTATGGAGCACATTCTAGCTTAATTCTGTATGCATGTTTGCCAGTGTCATTATCATCAGTGCTATCACTGGTTCTGTATGAGAATTAGCATGAGAGAGAGCGTGCGTACAAGAAAGGCAGTAGGACTGTACAGCAAATGAGCAGATCTTACTTGACAAATGAAAGCTCCTAATTTTTCAAAAACATCACAAGAAAGCATTTGTGAAAATAGCCTAATGGAATGAATCAGGAACATAATTTTTGAGTACAGATGTTCTTAAAGGATAAATCAGACCTACTAGGCTTCAAATGACGACTCCAGCCTGAATCATGTCTACTCAAAAGTTGTACACACCACTGAAAGACATCAAATGGGAATGTCCATCAATATCACTTCCACCAAAACCCAGCTGAGAAGTGTTGCAGAGTTTCTCCTCCCTCCCTCTTTACTGGCTGGCATGCTTCCATCAGGCCTCTTGCATACACAAACTGCTATCACATGGAGGTGATGGAAAGCGGTGGTGGATAGTTATTTTCACTCCCTATGCAATCCTTCAGAACTTATTCCCAATACTTTGTATTTCATGTGGCAGGAGAGGAGAGCACCGCTTTGCTAATGGAGTGACACTGCTGAATTCAGTAACAGAAGCTTTACAGAACAAAAACCAACAGTTAGTTAATCTGTGATTGTGAGTACAGTATCATTGGCCTCCAACTACTTAATAGTCTACAACGATTTACAGTCAGATTGTTCCATGATAATAAAATGTCAGATGTGTTTATTAGAAAGTTTCTTAACACAATTTGTAAGCCCCAGTCACTTGCCTTGTGGAGGGGCTTCATATTCAAATGTAAATTTTAGGCTATAATCCCCAAATGGTTTGCTATGATTTCTAAACCTGTCAAGCAACTTAGGTTGATTTTTCATTTCCAAATGAAAGGTAGAATGCTTTCCTGTTGTTTTGGCTAAGCCTAGAGGATTCTTGTCTATTCTAGCTGCATTTCACCCCACTACATTTTCAGAGTTAATTTGAATATACAGTCAAAGAGAAACTTTTAACTTAGGGCACTGAACATAAAAATGTGAACATTAAAAACAACACCACTGTATGAATAATGGTGGGAATCCCTGTAATTCAGATTGCATTCAAGTAGTGAACTCAGGAGCATTCCCATCTCTGGATCAGATCATGTCTCTCAGGATGAGATCTCTCATCCTGACCCCTTCGGGTGCACGGGTACCACCTGTGCCTTGGCTTCTGTGGCCCATAGACATGAATGGAACCACCAAGCCCTTCAAACCGCTTCCTGAGTGTCCTTGTGTATGTTTCTGTACTTGAAGAAGAATTTAGCCCTCTAAATTCCAGATTAAAAGAAAACTCAAAAAAAACCCCAAACTAAAAAAAACAAACCCAAACAAAATAAAACCCCTTTCATTAATTAAGTTCCTGCAGTTAGGCTTGCAGACTGTATAGCAAATAAGCAGGAAATCTTTAAAGGAAAAAAAAAGGAAGGGAGGAAGAGAAACTTGGATAGATTGTTGCTGAAAGATAGCCTGGTCATGCTGCTTCCAGCCTGTTGAAAGACAGTTCAGTTTACGTTGTTTTCCAAATAGGTAGGTATTTTGTCATGGCATGACTGTCTGCCTTTCAGTTCAAATGACATTGTATTAGTCTGCAAAGCCAGAACAACTTTTCTCTTTGGGATATTATCTGCATGGTATTAGGATTAGATAAAATTAGATTATTGGAGCATTTGGCTTAATTTTTTTCTGCATTTGCCTTTCCGCAGAAAGGCTGTTTGCCTGTTTTCAGTATAATGCAAAGATCTTGTTTCCTGCATTAACAGACATATTTAATACTTAGCAAAATGGGTGTTATGCTTGTACTTTGTTAACTTACCAACCAGTGGCTCCTCATGCATAAACTCTTACTGCTGTGTTGGAATCAGTGTATGTATGTTGACTTGCATCAGTTGAGCTTTTGTCTATGTATATTTTAATCTTAATTCCTAAAATTATTATTCTAGCTGTGACTTGAGCTCCTTTTCTTAATCTTGTAATCTGGAAATAGTAACTTCCTATTACCCTCTTTTAATTCAGACTGGATTTCTATCCAGCTGAAAATGGGGATAATAATATTTTCACTTTTAGGATAAGTAAAGTTTATTAATTGGGGTTTGTATGGCAAAAAGCAATATAGCAATAGGAAATAATTAAAAACACTTAAAATTCAAGGAAATATTATGGCACTGAAGAACATAAAGATGTACTTTAAGGACCATATGTTACAAAAGTATACATGTCATTCTCCATGGAGGATTACAGAATTATATCAGTATATGGAATAATTGTCTGATTTATACTGCTTCACACTGTTGTAAATGAATAAGTGAGAGGTTACTGAAATCAAAGCTTAGGAAACCTTAAAAATAGAAGGTGGAGAGGAGAAACAGATTGATGCAGTTATAGGTGCTATCAACAGTTTAAATCTGCTAGCCACATTGTCACCTGTAAATCATTCTAAAGTTGGGGGGGAAAAAAGGTCATTCCTAGTGGACTGTTCTGAAAATACAATTTCATAGTGTTAATCATGTAGTAGTAGGTCTGGATGCTTAAAGTATATTATAGATGTTTCAGAAAACTGCAATAAAGCATGTATTTAGTAAAGGAGACTTGACCCATCCTAAGTATCCCATGATTATTTAGCTGAAGTCTTTCTAAAAATGGCTGCTTTTTTTCATTTAGTAAATTACTCATGAATATGAGATTACTTCAGTATTTACTGCCTTAATCAGGAAAGCATATGAGCAGAAGCTTTCCTGGGGACTGCTGAGAACCTCTGAAATGTTGCAAAGGATACATAAACCCAAATATAGAGCTTTTTCTTTTTTCTCTCTCACGTGCACATACAAGTGAGTGTGTACACACACTCTGCTCACACTCTTTGTCCTTCTCATTTCATTTCCCCATGCTCTGTTTCATAGCTATGGTGATCTGCCCAGCAGTCAATATTCACCATGCAGGCTAGATGAATTCTCAGGAAGGCAGAGAAGCCTTTTTTTGACAGGAGGGTAAGCAATGCAACCTAGTTGTACTGCTGTGGGGTTTTTTTTGTTGGTTTTGGAGGGTTTGTTTCCTTGTTTGTTTGGTTTTGTGTTGCCCTTTTATTTTTTTTTTTTAATATGATCCACTGGAAAATGTATTTGGAGAGAAAAGCAACCCATAATGATGTTCTGTTGAAACAAGTGATGCTTGGCTTGCTGAAAACCAGAAGGAAAATAATGACATAAAAATTGTCCTTGTTCAGGAGCAGTAAGCAAAGATTATATATAATTGGACAGTTATGAATCAATGAAACTGTATACTTTTTCATGCATCTTGGCAAAAAGTCAAGCTTCCTATGTATAAGAAATCAGGATCAGAACACTTCTAGAACAAAATAATTAATTTCTTTAACTTTGTGTGTTCTGGGATGGAACAAGATAACTTTGATCTTTCCATTTGAAATGTATTCTATTTCAGTCCTGAAGCTTTTCTGAAATATGATGGAAAAAGCTTCACTTTCCTTTTCAAGAAGAGCAGCACTAAATTTAAACATCTATTTCATAAGTATATTAAGAGAATAAATAATTGTGAATTACTAGATTTTGCTATCATGTATTCTGCCATCACTTGAGTCCATTGATAGAATTACAGTCTGGTAAGTCAAATGTTCCTAGCTTTTATTTTGTATTATGTTATGAATTTTGTTTTCTGGGTCCTCTGCTGCTTTTTGTTCTCTGGTTCTACTTTCTGCACATCCCTTCAATACCCCTTCAATATTTCCTAGATCTTGTGATGGCATTCTATTGGATAGGTTTTTCACATTCCTCTAGGGATGCCGGTTCTTGAATTTGATAGGTATGACATTGCAGCTGTGAGTTTGATTAGATAATAATGAGGGGTTTTTTTATCCAATTGTTCTCATTTTTTTCATCACAATTCTTGTATTGTTTAGATGCTTTATAGTTTCTAGATGTATTATCCTGATGAAGAATCTGGAATAGAACCATGAACCAAGATTAATTGTTTTTAAATCTGTATTTAGAAAATTGCAGAAAGGTCATGCAAAAAGGTGTCAGGAAAGACTCACATGCTTGAGAAGTATATCTTGAGATAATTTTTTTTAATGGAAATACAGCTATCAGCAGTGGAGGACTGAGCTGCAACAGGTTTATTTTTAAGTTGTGGGGATTCAGTTACAATTTGGATCAAAGGAAACTGTTTCTTTGAAGAACAGTGAACAGGAAATTACTGACAAGAGAGTGTCCTGCTGAAAAGAAATTCAATAGTTATGATGATCTCTAATGATTTAGTAAATGAGGGACAAATCTTGAGATACTTTACATGCTAGCAAAAAGGCAAGTCTTCTCCTAATGGGAATGTAAGCAGCAGGAACTTGCTCTGGAGATGCTCTCTCACTCTTCACATCAGTGCAACTTACCAGGGAGAGAAAGAAGAAATTAATATTAGGAGACTTGTCAAGGGTGTAACAGATGGAGATTTATAAAGACATAACTTTAGGAAGGGACAGGGAATTTCCACTCCTTCATATCCTGAGTAACAATAGATCATAACCCTAACCCCCTCTTGTCTTGGGACTACTCTCGTAAGCTGTTGCAAGCAAATTTTACTCAAGCTTTAATTTGAAATTTTAAAGTAAGTTCTTTCAGTCATGTTTTAGTTCACTTTTGAAAGTTTCATGCACAGCTGTCCAAATCTGTTCACTAGGTGCTTCTTCATTTGGTATATGTAAGCGGCTGCATGTAAGTTCAAACAGGTATCCAACTATCTGAACCACTCAGGGTTGAGCTACAGAGGAAAAAATCATTTAGAGCGCGATGTTGAGAATATTGTAGTTCAGTAGAGAATTAAAAAGATTTGAAACTGAAAGTTTTTCTAAATAGGATGATTGAGGGTTAAATCCGATGGGAACGGGCTATTTAATGAATGCTATTGAGCCCACTGAGTCCAGGAGCATGACAGTGTTTGAATCTCATGTGTGTTACAGGTCATAATAAATAATATGGTCCAGCCTTAGGAAATAAGGTCTAATCATGACAATTTTTGTCCGTGTTAAAAGCTGGCAAATACACACACACATATACGTATGTGTGTATGTCAGCTAAAAGTTCATATATCACAGGATATTCTTCTAAAACCAAAAGTGGATGATACAACTTCGTTTCTTTTCTACTCATCTAAAATCTTTGTGCTTGAAGCATTTTCTTCTTTCTTGAATTCATTTGGGGTTGTTTTGTTTTGTGATCTAGAAGAAGAATATAAGGTGAAGTGGTTTTTGCTTTCCTAATCATTTGTTTACTATTGGCCTAGATAAGGTTGGTTATGCTCATTTTTGTTTTCTAAGAAATGCTTCAAATGGGCAAATAGACCTGTCATCTCTTGTAACATCACATATGGGTCAAAAGAGGGTGTTGGTAAGAAGTTTACTGCAACTTATTTCTGCACCAACTCTGGGCAAGGGGAGGCCTAGAGGAGAATATCTTCATTTCTGCAGTTAATTTCCAGCACAAATGATTGCATGCAGGAGTCCTGTTCATAGAAATATAAAGACGGAAGGGACTGCAGGACATCATCCCAGTCCCGAAAAGATAATCAATTATATTTGAGTAGTTCTAGAAAGACTTGTGTCTATGCTGTTCTGAAATAATTCTAACAGTAGAGACTCCACCATCTTCGAAGTGGTCTTTTATAGTGCTTCCCTATCCTTACTGTTGCGGTTTTCATAATATCTACCCTGAATCTTAATTGCTGCAATTTAGCACATTTCTTTTTGTCCTATCCATCATTGTTATTGAGAACAGGTTATTTCCTTATTCTTTTGAAACAGCCTTTCATGTATTTGAAGGCTATTATCATGTTCCATCTCAGTTGTCTCCTGTCTAGCCTAATTCTTTCAAGTTTATCGCAGCTCGTGTTCTCTAGACTCTGGTCATGTTGCTCTCCTCACATTTCTCTCAATTGGCTCATGTCTTCCTGGAGTGTGATTTCCAAATTTGTACCTGGTATTCCTGCTGAGGCTTTATTAATGCTGAGCTGAAGGGAAGAATTACTTCACATTTTTGCAGGCTATACTTGTGTTTATGCATTCCAATATGCTGTGAGCAGATGCCGACTCACGGTGTCACCCTGAACCACGTTCAAGCGTGGAGGCTCACACTAAAACTAGGCAACTAAAGAGAAAAGAAGTACTGATCATTCTACCCTCCCACATATCTATTAGATAAATATGATCAAGGTTTATTGAAGATTGATCAACTGAAAAGGTATGGAAAAAGGCCCTCATCTTGAAGAAAAATACATTTGCTGTTTACCACAACAAGATACCAGTGATCAACATTTACTAATTTCAGAGTGCTTGACTCATCCTATTCACCAACCACTTGAAATTTGGTACTCTTATCAAGAGAGAAATCATGCATTGCAGATTAATGGCCAGGTTTGTGTTAAGGCTCTGGGTTTTCTCAGTCCTTGTGTTTATAGTCACCTAGGTCAGAAAATTTCCTAATGAGGTCTACATATCTATGGCTAAACATTGATGAAATATCTGCTGATCTCATCACTGTGATCAAAAAACCTTAGTGATATAGCAGTTTGTCCTTTTCATATGAAGGGATTAGAGATTCTAAATAAATTAACAAAAACTTAACTGTTGTTTACTACCTGGGTCTGTATTGAGTAGCGATGCAGGTATTCCCTGCTGCTAGTCATATTTACAACCAACATTTCCTCGAACTGTAGCAGTACTGGAAAGGAAGACGCAAACTTCTTCAAATGCATAACTAGCATTTTCCTTCTGGAACACTAATCTTGTGAATCTGCTTATTTCTGAGCTTCTTTAGTGGAAGAAAGCCTTTACTGTATTGCTTACACATTATAAATCTCCTTTGATGAAAAAAATGAAAGAAGTGCAAACTAACAATGATACATTTTATATACCAAAAAACTTTTTTGTAGACCGAGTTGTATAATTGAAGCCCATCTTGACTACAGAAATTACTTTAGAAGTTTTTAAGGTTGTAAGCTGTTTTCCCCTGTACAATTCAATAGCTCATTACCAGTTAAATATAATTATATTATACTGTATATAGATCCAATGTTCTGGAGGAATTCCACAAGAAGCAAAGGCACTTGTGGGATATACTGTATATCTAATAGATATTTATTTTAATGGCATAAGCATTGCTCTAAATCTCTTTTTGCATTAATGATAAATTGATCATTAGTGTGAAGTAGGTGAGAATTAAAAGTAGCTTCTAATAATTTATAGCTCATATTGATTTTGCTGGAATGTTTTAACACTAAGGTAGTGCCCAGGTCTTTGGCTTGTGTAAATTCTACTCAGGTCAATGGAATGTTGGCTGAAGCCATCCAACAGCCTGTCCTTCAACTCTCACTTTGTGGCTTTCAACCAAAGCATGTGTATCAGAGCTCGAAACCACGTGGCAACATGAGCATTACTCTTGCTTAAGTGGTAATTCATAAACCTCTCATGTAATTGTAATTCCAGTGTAGAAGTTCACTCTTAGCCAAATGAGGGTTGCTCACTGCCCCATACAATGCAAGTGCAAATGCTTGTATCTGCTACAATGGGAAGGTAAGAAACAGGAATCCTGATCCCAAGCTTTGTCTAGGTTATGTGATTGAAGGCAGGTACATCGCCCTTTTATGCAACAAAATGTAAAGCATGTGCCCTGTTACGTACCCAATGCACAGGCTGTATCCCTGTTAGGTGCTTGACACAGAGGGTTTATCTCCTACCACTTGACCTGGCGCAGGTGGTGTGCCCACATCTCACACTGAGCTTTATCAGTAATATTCTAAGTTTAAATCTGGCAACGGTGATTAATATTTAGGGTAGAACAATTATATTTTCATTAAAACTAGCTTACAGGAGCAAAGTAAATGGAAACTCAGGTCCTTAGTACCAAGTACTAAAAATTTATATCATAATATTAAATCTTTCTTCAGTATTTTTGTGTTCCTTGAGTAGGAACTGAGTGAAAACAAGGTGAAGGCTTTCAGGGCATTACATAGAGTAGGAGTTTTATTGAGTAAAGTGCCCTGATTTGAGCTATAGGAATTAACTAATTTTAGGTTTAGAGGCAGTTCTGAAAAGAAAGTATTTGAGAGAAGATTTGTTCAATCCCAACTGAAAAATAGTGACGAAGAAAAGGCATTTAATTTTTTTAAACCAAGACAAAAAATGATGAAAAGGAACATCATTCTAAAAATGAAATAATTTTTTTAAGTGTGATGCTCTAATTTTCATAATGTGTTTTCTTTATTTTTCACTACAAATAATTTGAGACCTTTTCATGTTACCAAATGAAAAAAAAAGTTTCATTGCAAGTTTTTTCTCGGCTCCACTGCTTTCACTGCTTTTTAAAGCACTTTGATATATCTGGATGAGAAGGACTATACTAATACTAACGTTTTTTTAAATAAAGCAGCCACAAATCAGTAGCATATACTGTACCAACTCCACTAACAAAACACCAGTTCTGCGAGAGGAAGGCTTATGGAAAAAACGTGATAATTCGTATTATGTGATTGTCTTCCTCCAGTGCATGGCATAATTCCGATTAAAATTACTGGCAGTACTTTGTGTGCATCAAAAGAAAAACAGCTCCAGGAACTGACATCCTGTTAAATGTGGAAGAGCTATTATAGGCTAGTGGTTCAATATGGTGGTTTTTGAAAACTTCCTAATGAAAACCCAGTATGTATTATGCCCCTAAGCTTTTCTGGGCAGTAATGCTGAACTGCGTAACCAAAGATGGCCAGCAGTGCACCCATATTTTCTATTGAAATGTATGATAGTTTTAGCATGTGCAAAGATTCAAAAAGCAAGTTTCAGACCATTATCCTTTTTAGGGCCTCATTCTTCTCATTTTACTTGTTATAAACAAAATTAGATCCAAGGGTGTTAAAAGAAAACTGCTAACTTTCTAAACCTTTAAAATATGTATGCATCGTATATTTTTTCTCTGAGTACATCTTTTATTATGCACTGAAATACATAGGTAAAATTAAGCAAGTTTTGATAGAGCCATAAAGTTGCAGCTGAGAAGTCTTGCAGTTTCTTTTCTGTTACAACCTGGTTTTAAAAGATAAGTTGGTTGTGACTCTTCATTTTAATTATATAGCAGGTGCCTTGTCTTAGCTAGGAAAATTTTTAATGTAATTCATTAAAAACCAAAACGCAGGTATGAATTAAATCATTTTCTATTTCCAATCTCTTAATAGTTGCAGCTATTATTTGCATATATGCAAAGGAGAATGAGCTTGGTCCAACATAGTCTCTTTACAGTGATAATGCTTTCACCTACAAGTTGCCCTATTAAGCAAAGTTGATCACATATTTACAGGATTCCCATTTATCTATGTATAAAAACTGAGGAAGGCCCACGCATCCATAATTATTATGAACATTGGCATTTATCATGAAGCGATCTCGAAGTGCTTTACCCACAGTATTGGCTTTAATGTTGCACTGAATGTTCTTGTTAGAGCTTTATAGATACAAACTTGTAGGTGTAGAAGACTTAATCCTGCAATGCACTGTTTAATAGCGCTTGAAGATGGAAGCCTTTGAAATCTTTCAGCATTGGTGTGAAGGGTGTAATTCTACCAAGCCTTACTCATGCAAATAATCTTTATCCTTGTGACTGATAACATTGACCTAGCTTGTCAATTAGCTATTACGTGACTAATGGTTTGTAGTGATTTGTCTGAGGTTGCACTTGAAAAGGTGTGGCAGAGGCAGAGGCAGAACTTCCATCTTTTCCATACTACCAATGGGAAGTGGAGGATAATGTTTTAGATGCAGGTATGGCACATCACCTGATAGCCTAGCCATGTATCATCACAGAAGTAGTTAATTTTACGGCGTCACTGGATGAGAGATGTGTACTCTGACAGTAAAATGTAGGTAGCTGTCTTTATTTGAATGCTTCAACAGAAGTCTGTATATTTTCTGTATTAGAATCCCCTATATTTGTCCTTAGGAAAAGAACAGAACGCATGTATCACCAGATATTCTATCTTGTTAAGTTAATTATCTTTGGCTTCTGTAGTAGCTTAATTTTTCTTGCCCTATCAATAGGCCTGCTCAAAGAAGTACAACATAAAGGGTTTTATCTGTCTTATTGATTGGCTAGAAAGTGATGTGTTTGGGACTCTTTTGGAGCTTCTCTAGTGACTATTTATTTAAATTGGGAAAAAAAATTAGTATTACTGAAAAAAAATAACTAGAACTTCATTTAACATTACAAAAGAGGGCATTGCTTAATCCCTGAAGTAGGAAATTGCTTTTCTTCATGATCCATTGCTTTCATACTGTTTCTGGCTGCTGGTGCTGAAGGAAAGAAAAACTATGTTCTCACTCTGCTTTCACTGTATCTATTTTCTTATCCTCTGCAAAAACTTGGCTGCTAATTTGTTGTTGAAGTAAATAAAGGGAGGGGAGAGCTTAGCTATGAAAAGATCTTTTTGTCTCAAATGGGCATTTGCAAATATGGAAGCAAAGCAAAACTTTATGTGGGAAACTGAAAAGAGGAAATTAAGGATTTGAAATAGTATATCAAAGCTGAAGTATATGAGATATTGCTATTCTTTGAGATGCCGTTATGGGTTTATACCTAAATTCAGCAGCATGTTCCCAGAAGATGAGTGTTGCTAAGGAGTGGTTTTTCTTGTGTTCTGATCACATATACAGAGAGAAAGAAAATGACAATTGAAAGCAAAAGGCATAGCTGGCTGAAAATTATGTTGTTTCACCTTGCTTAAAACTCATTCTTTTTTTGTTAAAAGCACCTATTGTTTTATTGCTTCTAAGATGCCTTACAAAAATATAGCGAGTTACAGCTCAGGGCTGGAAAACACTAATGGACTGTAACTAAGGAATGATTATTTAACTTCAGAAGTTACAATATTTAGTTAATGATTCCCTGACATTGTCAGGACAGGTCACAGAATGCATTTTAAAGTAATTATAAGTTAGCAGCAGCAGTTTATATTTTTCCCCTAGCAACAGCAGTAGAATTGTAGTTGTATTTTTGTCTTCTATCAGTGGTGACTCCTGTTTCTTTTTTTAATCTGCTTGCTTTTTATGTTTTTTTAATCCATTTAGTCTTGCAAATCATAATCAAAGGTTATGCTAGCAAACTAGCAATCTGAAAATAATTGTGATAGCGAGTTTTTGATACTGGTATGTAACAGAAGAGATACATGTAAGTTTTATTTTGAGTTTTTGCTTGTGTTAGCTACATGAGGAAAATAGCAAGACCACACCATATGCCCAATAAAAGCTTCATTAGAAAGGCATTAGTAGATTAATCCAACTTACTCTGTGGTTTATTTTATTTAGAATGTAATAAGGTAAGTTCATTAGTTTGCAGACTTAATGTTTTCTACTGTACCTCAAAGCAACCAGTAACAATTCCACTGAGACTCTGCGGATCTCACTAACACCTGTCAAGATAAACACATGGCTCTCTAGGGGAATCATCTTGGCAACATAACTGAGGAAATCTGAAAAAAAGTAAGTCTTTCACACACAAAAGAGTGTTACACAGTATAAACTTGATTAATGATTTTTCACATGCCTCTGAGGTCATATATATCTCTTGAAAGTGGGAAAAAAAAGTCAAATCAATCTCTGAAGAACAAATATTTTGGAATGTACAATGCTGCATTTGAAATGTATTTTAAAGAACTTGAAGGCTGTAGAATAATTATGCAATTTGAATTGAGCCTCAGAAAGGCTGTCTGAGACCAGCAATTGAGTCTCCATCCCCCTAGGGCTAATATATTAGATTACAAGGATTATTGTAGTGGCAGTATTTGTGCCACTACATTTAAGATTATGTCAGCATTTCCATTTTAAACCTGTATGTTCAGAGGTTCATAACTCAGCTATAGAAAATTTGCTTGGCGCTACGAACAACTACGGTTTCTGCACAATGGTGATGCTTTTTCTGGGGGGTGGGGGGGAGGGAAGAAAGAAAGAAGCTTGAAGCTAAATATTTGGACATTTTACAGTTATGAATGCCAAAAGTTAATGCCATCTTCTTACAACTCTGCTTTTTAAATTTGGTTATTTCTACAGCTGACTTGTAACACTACTGCTGTCTGGAGTCTAAAGCAATGTATTGAACTAGAAGAGTGGACAGAATGGTAGCAGGCTGTACCTTACCCCTTTCTTTGCCAATATTATTACAGGACTAATGCGTTAAGGGAAGGCAGGAGGTGGAACTCCACCATACATCCTCTTTTCCACCAAGGCCAGGGATGGGGTGGGGATGGGGTGATGATCATGAATCAAGATGGGTGATATCTTAGAAATCCTGTCAGGAAAATCTGCTTAAAAATGCACTCCTGACTGTTATTAACTTTAGGCACTCCACAAACATAATTTATGCCTCTCCTGGTTACCACTGGACTTCCCACCAAAAAAAAAAAGCAACCAACTTTGCCTTGCAAGGTCTTTAAACTCAATTTCCCCATTTTAGGGCCATTGTGCTTTGAGTCTAGTTTGAGCTTGGCCCTGACATGGCATTTAATATCTCAGGTATTATGTATGGTAAGCAATAATAAGAGCTGCAAACAACCCACTACACACACTTTTCCTATTTCTGGAGGCCTTTATAAACAAATAGGCTTCGCATATACTTTGTATGCTTGTATTGGATACAAAAGAGCACAATGCTGGATTCTGTTATTGGCATCTGTCACTGATCTCATCAAACTTCTTGATGACTAATTTGCAACCTATTTTTGTATATATTTTTTTTTTGTCCCTAGCTGGAGTATTTGCTGAGGAGTTCAAATTAGTAGCATTTAAGCTGTAGTCAGGGATCTCTCTTTTCTGCGGCAATGCAGTGCCAATTCCTGCAGCAGCACTGGTAGAAATCAGGGAGACTTTTGCAGGTTCTGCAGCAGTCTAATTGCCCATAGAATTAACTGCTCATGCAGTAGTCCAGAGAGAACACGAGTACAGCCTGCCCTGCTTGATACAGGACTACAAATCTCGTAAATACCTCCATCTATATACATGTGGATTTGGCCTTAATTCCTGTGGCTTTATATTGGAATGAAAGGGGGAACCTAGCCAAAGTGTTAGCACCCTTTGTGCAAAGTTAGACAAAAAAAAGAAAAAAAAAAAGAAGAAAATATGAAATTAAATGGCATTGCAGCACTGGCAGCCAGCGAAAGACAACCCCCAGTGGAGTACGAGCCATCCTCTTCAAGGCAGGGCTAACGCAAGTAATGGTAGATGGACTTGGCAAAGTGCCCTGAAGACTGACGGACCAACCAGGTCTATTTCAGACCAAGAGGGAGATTCCTTTCAGAGTCAAAATTCCCTCTTGGAAAATGTTCTCCAACCAGCCCCTTTTATTCTAAATTGAAGGGATCTGGCTTACTTGCATGGTTTCAATAAAATGAAACAAAATAAAAATGAGCTTGCTTTTGACAGCGAGGAATAGAGAGAAAGAGATTATTTCTGTCTTTGTACAGACAGAGACAAGAAACATTTAATATGAAGATTTAAGCCTATTTGGATGGACAGATTTATGGACAGAAAGACATTAACTGTACTGGGATTTATATTGTACTATGCATATCGAGAGAATAGCTGCACTACAGAGAAAGCAGCCTAAGTATTTCCATTGTAAACCCCCCTTTTTTTACATGATCACCAAAAATTTGAATTTCTGTGTATTTTATGACTGCACAAATACTCCATCCATCTCTCCTAGAATTATATTTTTTACCTTCCAAGTCTCTGCGTACTTCACATGATAGTTTATTGGCTTCCTTTCTAAAGTAAAGTGTTTCTGCCCTAAGTTATGTAGGGTTAGGACACAAACTGGCCATACTTATTCATGGATGACAGGCCTAGGTTTAGTATCTTGCAATTCATTGGCTTTTGAAAGAAACATTCTCAGCTGTTTAAAAGAGGAAAGTTAACACTTTCAGTGTTATCAGACATTAAAATGTCTGAAAATGAAACATTTTTAGTATTGGAAGATCCTGTGTATAGGTCCTTAAATTCATCAGAGTTCATAGCGGCAAATGGAAACATTAGCTTGAATGTTTTCTTCTGTAAGCCGCTGTCTGTAGGATGGATAAACATAAATTTCAGCCTGCTTAATTGCAATCACAAAATGTCCACAGGTTTTCAACTGAAGTGAGATTCCATACCCAGTAGTGGAGAAAAACTATACTAGAAAAACAGAGCAAGTGTGTTAAAGTTTTCATTGAATAGTATTCCCTGTAATACAGATACCTATTTGTGGAGGTTTTTTTCTATCTGAGTTTGCTGAACAGCACTTGAGCTTCAGGAGTTTAAGAGTGGACGTTGCAGCCCTAAGTGCAGGATTTCATCTCTGGAGGACAGCGGCGGCCAGAGAAGGTCTGGTTGCATAAGGTGGCACTTAACCAAAAGAAGCCCTGAATTTAACTGACAACTTCTGCTAGCCTAAGGCATGGTCTGCACTTACGTTTTGCTAGTGTCACCAGAGTTGTTCATCTTTACTGATACAGATGCATTGACAAGAATCAGGGTGTAGAGAGATACGGTTGTACCAGCAAGAAGTATCTGATTTTATCTGAGGAAGTAATGAAAATTATACTTGTGGAGGTACTTTTTTTGTTTGTATAGATCTTCTTTAGGAGCATTTGGTGTTTGTAGGATAACGGCATTAAAAGAAGCCAGGGAAAGATGTGTTTTTACAATTAAGGATGTTCTTGCTCATAAACTTAGGAACCTACTGGTATTAACAGCGTTCACTTGGTGGAAATAACTTGATTAAAAATCACATTTCCTACCAGTGTGACCTACACAGGGTAAGTGTTAAATGGGGTTAAAAAAAAACCCCATTAAATTAACTTCACTAAGCTAAGTTTCTGAAATGCTAAAAACTACCTTGTGAACACTATAGGGTTTTTTCACACTTTATTGGCTATGCCTGCAATGGGACATTTATTTGTTTACACAAACTCTTGTTTATTGTCTTCTTTTGTACCGCTTCTTCCTTCTTTGAGTGAACCTTCACAGACTGATACAACAATGTTGATTGTGTTGGGAGTACATGATTCTGTGCCCTTGGGGATTAAAACCAGATTATTTCAACTTCAGCTAGTCCTCAGCTAGCAAAGATTCATACTCTTATGTCAGCAGGGGGTAAAAAAGAAAGTTATTTTAAATAAGAAATGCTGGTTACCATCAGTTTTCATAATGTTTACTTCCAGATGCTTTTAACTTTTACTTTTCATTAAAAAGCTTAACTCTGAGTGCTAAGACACCCAATTAAGCTTTTTAAATAAAACATGAAAAGACTAGAAGTATCTGAATACCAAGATTTGCTTCAAATTGGAAAGAAGTGCTTGCTGTTATCACAAAAAACTGAGCAAGAGAAGATTTTGCTTCCTGGAATTTCCTTCTTTTGCCTCCCTGCCCCCATCTGCCTTTCACTTGCTTTCATACACTCTTCCTTCTTCACCTTCCTTCTTCACCTTCCTGTTATTCTTTCCATTTTCAGTCTTTCTATGATATTTTCTGCAAATTACTTCTCCCTGTTTCTCACCCATGCACTGCATCAGATCACCTTTCTCCTCCTTGAAACTTGGATAGTCCTCCTCTTGTTTCTCTGCGTGGTTCAGAATGTAGAGCCAGGAAAATGTCAAATGTTATTAGAGCTAGCACATACAAGGTGCTGAGCACGTTGTCAGATCCAGAAAGGGATCCCTGTTTAGGTGTCTGTCTCCCCATTCACATTTTAACTGAGTACTTAAATAAGAGTTAGACACCTAAATAGCTTTGTGGAGATTGGCCTTTGTGTCCTCAGCTCTTGGTTTGGACAGGCAGCAGCCAAATAGTCCATTCATTTAACAGTCCCTAAGTAGTGTTTAACATCGTAATGTAACACCTGAAAATGACCCATTATAATCTATTTGATGAAAAAACTTCTCAAATACAGATTTAAACTAGAAACTTTAGTGGCAGTTATGTGTGTGCCCTGCATAAATAGTACACATTTAATAATGCTGAGCACTTAAACACCCTTTTTATCTTCAGTAAAATATTAAATCAAGTACCTTTGAAGTACCTAAACATTTTATTCATTTGCCCTTGGTATTTAAGCACTTTAGGCCTCCCTGACACAGGAGATGGCAGAGGGAGTAAGAATTTAGATTGAGGTGCTCAAGATACAAACATACCCAACAACACAGAGAAAGAAGAACACTTGCACAAAGTCCTACTGTATCCACACCAAAGTGTATCTTAGTCGAATAAACTGTGATCAGGCCTGGAAGGGATCTGGGGAAGGCCTCTGTTGCAAGGTTACACCTAATAGGAACCCCATGACGGGGTGCCAGCCGTGCTCTCCTGGGCACCAACAGGGAAACTCCCACCAAGAGGTAGCAGAATACAGCTCTTGATGGAGGCCGTAAAACAGCCGAGCAGAAGTTAGTCTAGACAGGACTTGCCAACTGAAATTGTATCTGAACAACTGCGTTGCCAACTGTATCGTTACATGGTTGGCAATACCGGCTTCCTATTTCAGAGAAGTGATAACAATTTTAAGTTACCCGTCTGTAGGATGTCTAGAATCATTAAGAACAGTCAGTTAACTACTGCATGTTTCTAAAACGGCAGCAACGTGTGAACAGTTTACTGAAAAACTGGTTCCAGTGACTGACTGAAATATTTTGTTTCCTGAGTCAGATTGATAGAAAACCTAGTGGTATTTATGGATAAAATTTCTAACACATATTACTTGCATGAACAGGAAATATACATCAGGGGCTTTAATTTTAGGCGAGTTGGTGAATCCAGGTTGATGTTTCTTTAAGATTTCTTTAATTTTTCCTTCTTTCCTTAACTCTGAAACTTAGAGAATTTATTGTATTTTATTTTTCAAGAGGTGACAGTGCATGGCAGTTGCAAGCTGCTCGTTTGGAAAATTGGGGTTTCTTACTTCTTTTACACTAAGGCTTCTTGAGACGGGTTGGAAAAGTCACTGACTTCCTTATAAGCTGCCTTTCCCAGTGGCAAGCCGGGGGTGGCAGAGGCCAACCCCTGCCCCGGAGGACCGCTCTGCCGGGGCCGGCGGGGACCTGCCGCGGAGCCACCCCGCACCGCCGCCGCCTCTCTCGCTCTTGCGGGCTTCCTCCAGTGCGTGTGTGCACTTCCACGAAGCGCAGAAAGGGCTTGGGCGCTAAGCCTGTGGGTTTTGTTTGGTTCTTGGTTTGGGTTTTTTTTTCCCCCTTGCGGCCTTTCATCATTGAGTTATGATCTTTTTACCATTTCCCTCGGCGTCTTCGCAAAACTTTGAGTACGCGGCGAGGCTGCGCCGCGGTGGATCCAGGCGGGGAGGGGTGTGAAACGCACCGCCCCCAGGGCAGGGCAGGAGCTGCCGCTGCCTCGCCCCGGCGCTGCGGGTTTCGGGGTCCTTTCGCCGCCCTGTGCATGGGGATGCATGAAGGGCGGTTCTCCTCGCTGGGGGAAGCAATCCGCCCTGGGCTGAGCAGAGCCCGGGCGAAATGCCTTTCTCTTTCCGAAGCCTACGCAGCTGAGTAAGGGTTGTGACTTCCCTTCGCATCCGTGTGAATTGGAAAGCGCCTCAGCGAATTGCAGTGGTTTTCGTTTAAATTAACGCGAAATGTATAAAAAAGCATTCTCACGCCCACCGCTCGCCCTCTCCGTTTCACGCATCCGCACCCCGCACCCATGATCTCATGCTGCTGAAGGCATGGCACAAGATCTACGGCAGGCTGGAAACGGGGGAGGGAGGGAGGAGAGGAGAGCCGGGAGCGTGGGGCTCACACACCCTGCTGCGCCCAGGTGCGGTACTGCAGGGGCTGCGCCGCCCGCCGCCGGCTCCGGGGGGGAGCAGCATCCCGCCGAGGGGTGAAATGTTTTCCCTTTGAATGCAGACCATGGCTTTTAAACGTGATATCTCCCACCCTCGGCTGCGGTGTGGCGGGGTGTAGAGTAGCCCTTCCCGCTGTTTTCGGGGCAGGCGTGGGGCGAGGGCCGCGGCGGGGCCCTGCAGCCGGGGGGCGATGCGGGCGCCGCCCTGCAGCTGGGGGGGGGGCTCAGCCCAGAAAGGGATTTTTCAGCCCAGAAACGTTGGGGTTTTTTTTTAGTCCAGTTTGCGGCCGCGTCTGCGGTGGGCAGCCGAGGTGCGGTAGCTGAGTAGTGGTGGAAAAAAAAAAAACAAACCACAACAAACAAGCCGGTAACTCTTTGTTAGGCGCCGTGTGTGTAATTACCGGATAATCAAAGGCGATGCTCGAACAGACAGAGGGAAACATCTGATGGGCGAAGTTTAGGCCAATTAAAAGACCCGAAATCGTTCTTTTTAAGATGAAAGTGGTTTTTCAAGACACCGGTACATCCGAACTATCAGAGGAGGGGAAATGCTCCCGCCGTGCTGCTGCCTCCGCGGCGCGGGTGGGAAGAGCGGCGTGTGCCTGTCTGTCCTCCGCACCGCCCGAGCCATGTTCTGGCAGTGCGCGGCTCCCGAAAGGCAGAGGAGAGGCAGCGCGACTGTGTGGGAGCTGAACTCGGCCTCCCTCTTTAACATAGGCTCGTCCTCTGCATTGCATCCAAGCTTCAGCGATTTGCTGTTTGGAGACTGCAGATTTGCATAGCCCTGCTCTTCGCAGGCATGGTTATTTTTTTTTTTTCCCAGCTTCTTTCATCAGGGTGCACTATTCTCCCTGAAAACATCCTCGGGTATTACTGTCAATAGTCAGACCACTGAGATTGCCGGAGCAGCCTGATTATTGTCTGGCGGCGTGTGCGAGTGTGTGTGTGCGAGTGTGAGCGTGTGTGTGCGCGCCGGGAGAGAGCTGGCTCGGAGAGGGCTCACCAGTTTGGAGATGAATGGAGGGAAGAGCAGCAGTTTGATTTTCCTCTGCTTTCCCAGCGCTGGCTGATGGAGTGGCATCCCCTTTTTTCTTTCTTAGCAGAAATGTGGCACGATTGGCTACACTGTGGATTACTGAGGATGGGGGAATGCTTGGCACTCTCGTAGCCCTTGCAACTGTGGAGTATTGTTAATGAGCACCAGCCCCGGGAAAGCTGAAACTAGCGATTGTTTGAGCGCGGGGCTTTTCCCCTCTTCCACCTCTTTCCGAAGGCTCTGAACTGCCTGGATTCTCCGCCTCTGACTATGTCTCGGATTGTTTTGGGTAGAAGAAGACCTGGAGAAAAGGATCCTCATAAGCTTTCCCAAAGGGAAGAGATGGCTCGCCTGGTGCGGTGAGCTGCAGCCAGCGCCGTGTGCGGGTGTGCGAGCGCGCCTCTGCCCAAAGTTTGCCTCCTTCGCTGTGGCTGCTGCTCCTCCCGAGGACGCCGCGGGCCGGCTCGCCGTGCACCGGAGGATGGGGGGGCTCCTCAGGGGCAGCCCGGAGCCGGGACCCGCCGGCAGCAGCGGCAGCAGCAGCGCCGGGGGCCGCTTGGCCCTGCTCTGGATAGTCCCGCTCACTCTCAGCGGCCTCCTTGGGGTGGCGTGGGGCGCCTCCAGTTTGGGCGCTCACCACATTCACCATTTCCATGGCAGCAGCAAACATCATTCAGTGCCTATCGCTATCTACAGGTCACCGGCTTCCTTGCGAGGCGGACACGGTGGGTTTGGACGCCGCTCGGTACCCTGCACGGTCGGGGGTGCGCCGCGCCGCCCGCCCCGCACCGCCGCCCGCCCCGCGGAGGTCAGGCGCGGGCTGCCGGGACCCCGCGGGCCGGGGCTGCCGCCGCCGTCGGTGGGAGGAAGAGGAGCGCGGAGGGGAGGCGGGAGGAAGGCTGCGGGGCCGCTCCCGCCGGGCGGGGTGCGGGCCCGTCCCGCCGCTCCCGGCTCGGGGACCAGGAGCCGGGGCTGGCGGGGCGGGGGGGCTCGGCCGGCCTCCCGCCCGGCGGGGGCGGGCGGAGGACGCTGCCGGGGCAGCCCGGGGCTGCCGGGCATCCCCCGGGGCCGGCGGCGTCCCCCGCGGAGCCCCGGCGGGGTGGGTGGGCGCGGGGCGGGCGGCGGAGGGGAGGCTCTCCCGCACCCCTCCGCTCCCCCTACCCAGCCGCGGACCGAGCCGGCTGCAAAGCCCATCCCGGAGGCGCCTCCGGAGCCGCGGCCCCCGGGTGGGAGCGCCCCGGCAGCGCCGGCCCTGGCCCCCCCCTTCCCCAGTCCCCTCCCCGCCCCAGCCCGGGGACACAGCCACGGGAACCAACTGCCCCCGCGGCGGGTGTCCGTGGTCCTGCGCCTCGGCGAGAGGCAGGGCAGGGCGCCGGGGGAGCCCGGCGCGGAGCGAGGGGCAGGGAGGGAGCCTGTGTGCTGCTTAAATTGCTGGTGGTGATCACGCTCCTTCCAAGGCATTACCTTGGACGCAAGTCGATGAACTAAAGCAAAGGTCAGCTAATTATACAGGGCATCGGGGAAGAAGTAAGCGTTTAGACACTGAGAAGGGGAAATAATGCCCACTGTAGCGGTCAGGAAAGGGACGGAGATGAAAATTCTTTTCAGGTGCAAATACATTTTGCTTAAGAATTACAGTGCCCCGGTACTTAGTTTCTGAAGTGACAGGAAGATGCTTCACTGCCCTTTAAACAGCCCTGTTACAGTTCTTCTCTTTCTTTTTGCATGCATACTTACATGAACCTGTACATAAATACACGCAAAATAGATATGCATATGTTCAGCGTTACCAAAAGCTGTGAAAGAAAGCGAAACACCAGACTCTGGTTTAAGGATTTAAAGCCTCCCTTTGTCTCCGAGGGAGGAAAAAAAAAGATAAAGAAAAACCCTTGTCGGCTTCTGATTAGATTATACAGCTTCATTCTTCTTCATTTTCTCATCTTGCCTTGCTTCATTTGCACGATCATGCGATGTCATTTACAAGCTTTGCAAAGTAAAAAACAGATCTTGTGCTTAACCTTTGCATCTCTGTGCAAGATGACCTAGTTGCAGGCACGATGTAGTTAGGATATATTGGATTTTTTTCAGTAATTAACAGTGCTAGCGTTAGTGGATACGATAGCATTGTTTACCTGAAAATTCCCACTGTGTGCTAAATACCCTGTAATACTCAACTGCTAGAAAAGGCAAAGTGCACAGAAATAGGTTTTCTTAAGCATTTTGTTAATTTAAAAAAAAAAAGTTAGATGTCTGGTCTAATTCCAAAAAAAAAAAAAAAAAAGAGACTGAAAAATTCAGGCCACCACTCTTCTCTGTAGTGCACAGAGGCAGTACAAGATTGAGAATGCTGCATGTTCTGTATCGGATGTGCTTAAAGGGGAAAATTAAAGATGTATGTGTGTGCACATATGTGTATATGCTTATTATTCTTTCAATTTCTGCCCTCATGGAGATATCATTTAGGGGCTTGCTATTAATTTGAGGGAAGGCTGAAAGAATGAGGGGAAAAGAAAGGTGATTGTAGAGGCGCCAGCTACAATTCCTTAGAATGCATTTTAAAATCACACCTTTTGCCAATTTTTAAAAACATTACCTTGGACCCAATCAAAGGGTGATGGTGTAAAAAGGCAGCTTTCTCAGGAGAAACAAGTCTTGTTAAGGACAATGAAAGATGAAGTGGTGGAGCTGCTACTTAAGGACTTCATAGGGAAGCCCAGGAGCCTCTCCAGAAGTTAAGTGAAGGATGATTACATGTCCTAAGAAGGCATTTCAGAGTGTTTACTTGGTAACTCTAAACATCTTTGCTTTTCTGTGTGTATCAGAAATTCTAGTATCTGGCATCTAATTCCTTTCATTATTAATTCTTCAGAGAGGTGTTCCCATTTGCTTCTATAAGCCTGACGGAAGCATTTCTCTTTCTGGCTGAGCAGGGTTGGACATAGCTCCTGTGGAGCCCATTGCTGCATTTCTAAGCATCAGTCAGAGGGAACTGGGTGAGGGGTGTGGGGGGTCCTTATTCCTGACCCTGGCATCAGAGTCCCCTTCTCCAGTGTCCCCAGCCCCTGCTGGCTTAGCCAGGTGAGAGTGAGAGTTTGATTCTCAGGCTTGTATCCTTCAGCATTAGCTCCATCCAGGTTTGCAGTTATTCTGTTCTAGTCTAATAGGATTGTACGTAAACATTGCAGTCTTTATGGTGACCTCATATCTGCTTTTTTGTTACTTTGTCAGCTTTTCGTAGCATCATACCTGTTAGAAGTCGAAAAGAGCTTTTAGGGTAGGTCAATTAGTCAATCCCTGATGAAAGCATTGCTCTCTAATATTGTGAATCAGAAGTATCAAAGGAAGGAGAAATGATCACTTTGCCCAGGCATTCAATAAATGTCACCACAGTCCTCAGACATCCACACCCTCCTCCTCTACCCCTGGCACCGGCTAGCCCTGCCACCCCTATCCTCTTGGCAAATGCTTTGAATTTTTTTTATTTCGGTTTTCCTTGAGCCAACCCAATTCCAGCTAATAGTACAAGCAAAGCCAAAAGCCCAGCATGGTTGGATTTTTTCCACTTCTTTTGAAAAACCAAACCACAATCTTGCTGCTAATGCTCTCGTCAGGTAATTTTGCTGGGATTTTGCTTAGTAGTATGATCTCATGTCGTTTTAGTGGATAGTATTGTGCCTCACAGAGACATAAACCGAATTCCAACCAAGTAATTAGTTCACCCTATTAAACAAAAAGTAGTTAAGCACACAGTTTTTTAATATACTAAAAGTAAAAATTAAACATCTTTCAAGATTGACCAAATGTGATTTTTCAACTTTGCTTTCTGACTGTCATTAAACTCGGGAAGGTGAAAGATGGCTGAAAGAACTGAAAGTTTAACCACAGGAAGGAATAAGAAAATAATTCTCTGGATCGTGACATCAGCAACGTAAAGAGAAGTACAGAGAAGTAAGAGAGAGAGTAACGTTCACAAAGCTAAGTCCTAGGCTGCTCAGCACTTACCAATGGTCTCTGCAGCACGTGGGTTATTGGATGATTTATGTTCATATCTCCTTGCTCTGTTTAAGAAGGCGGCTATTGCTTTTGTTATAGCTGTATCTACCATGCAATCTTTTTTTTTTGGAGCAGATAGAGTGGCTCATACTGCAGTGCCTCTAGATTACAAAAACATGGCCTGTCCATGGCAAAGCCTACAGAACAGGAAAGAGATTGCAACTTTCTTAGTAACTTTAAATGAAGAAAGGCAGTTTCTTTATGAGTCCAGGAACACGATGGATCATGCGTGAAGTGAAAATTGCATGTTGAATAAGTAAAAAGTTAAAAGTGTAGCCATACGGATGGCTGTCACCATCCTCATTCACCCCTTTCTTCCTGCAAGCACCTCTTTGGTCTCTACTGGGCTGGGCCTTTTATTGCCCCCCAATTCCTTATTCAGTTACCAAATGACAAGTACAGTGTGACCATTTCTTCTGGCTATTTCTTCTTTTTGTGCTCTCAGGATCTTGTTCAGGCTGTTTTCTGATAAATATAAGTTGATTCTGGGTTTTTTAAATCTGCCAGAGTAGGAGCCAGGAGGTGACTAATGAAATCTGCATGTTGGTATGTGCATGTGCTTGGAAAGAAAAGGGAAAAATGGGGAAAGAATAGGATCGATGTGCTCACAGGCAGAACAGAAAGAGCTGAGCAGTGTGTGTAGGGGTTATGCATTTAATGACCTGGGTTAGCATGGTGCCAGAAGGGTTTTGACTGCATGAGACTTAGGACCAAGATATAGACCAATGGTTTAGGAGGAGTGGAGCTAGTCTGAAACAGCGGGAATAGGGTACTGGGGGCAGTTATTAAGAAAGTGGTAGTTTGGGGTGGGGAAGTACTAGGGACCTTCATGGTGGAAAAGTAGAGGGATTTAAGCTGTTGAGCAGGGGCAGGGTGAAAAAGTGCTTCAACAGCAAGTTCCTGAGCAGGAAGAAGAGTTTGTGGAAAATGAGGGCTTTGGGGAAGAAAAGTTGACGTGTTTTGGAGGCGAGAGCTGAGGTTGAGCACAGGGATGGTGTGTTCCCTCCCCTAGTCTTTTCTACCCAGTATGTCACATGGCAGCAGGGACACACATACTGATCTCCCACTTCTGAGCTAGGCCAGCTGCTTCCAGTCTCTGCTTCGCCATTGTTACTGAAGTTCACCCGCACTGGATTCATCCACGTTATGTCCATTTAGAGAGACTTCTGTAGCAGAATCACCAGCTCACTGTCACTGGAGTGCCAGACTGCGGGCTGGGTCAGCCAGTGAAGATGCCCACTGAACTCCGCAGGAGCTTTCGCTAAGTAAGAATAGCAGAACCAGAATTGCAACAGTACAGTAAAATCATTTATACCACCATCGTGAAAAATATGACCAAAACAACTTTGAAAGATGTGCATATGATGTATAGATAGCATTTTGTCTGTGTACGAAAACTGCAAAGAAAGATTTATTAGTGTAGGTAAAAATAATTTATGGCCGTTTACTTTTTTTTTAATGTACTGGAATTGCTATTTCTGCATATAATGATAATAAAACAAATATTTTTAAGGGCTTAGGGTAAATGAAATGGCATTTTTTTGCTCGAATGTGCTTATTATGTTGCAGAAAAGGGTTATATTTTGATTAAAACATCAAATGTAACTGTTTCCAGATGTTTAAGCATTGTTATGCAATGTGACATTAGAAGTAGAAGTGAAAAAGTCTCATCTTCATGTTATAATTGCCTTTTTTAGAGAGAGATCTTTTAAAATGTTTTTTCAAACCTGTTTGTATATCAGTCTTCTTGTTTTATATCTATCTCCCTTTCAGTCACAGATTTTCAAATACTTACTAGTTCTCCTGCTCTGAGTACTTCTTACACATAACTGAGACATTTTCATGTTTTAAGACTGTAAAGCATAGCAGCTTTCTCCACATCTTTAAATTATATAAATTTTACATCCCCTTTCAAAATTTCCAATATGCTCCATCAGTTATTATCCCCATCAGCTGCCAAAGTATTAACATCAGTTGGAATAAAATGAATAACAAAGCAATTTCAGTCAGCATAGTGGTTAATTGGCTGTGCAGTTAGATATGCATATTAGGAAGTGTGGTTTCTATATTATTATTTCTGTCAATATGGCTTGTCAAAGAGGCATACCGTCTTCAACAGTATTGCGGACAGTCTGGAGCACTATAATCAAAAGTGGAATGTTGCTCATGGATTTCTGATAAGCATCTTTATACAAGCCCTACTGCCTTAGTACATGCACAGCTATTGATTGACTGGGGTGCCTTTACAAGAGCTAAATAAATAACAACGCTCTGTTGTCACTTATCAGCAATACCACTTTTGCCTCAGCCTGTGGTAACCGTGTTTTTCTAGATTTAAAGCATGTTTTATTGTCTTTTAATCAAATACTCTTTGAAATAAGTTATCAGAAGAAATTAATTTAGCATTCAGTACAGTGTACTTCCTACTGTTTCTAATTTTCAAAGATGGATTTTTTCTGATAGGAAGAAGTTGACTTGGCTTTAAGGGAAATTTCTTTCTGTCTCTTCATTTTAGTCCAGAGGAGAACTCTGTAGACAAAACTCTGATGTACAACTGCTATGCCCAGTGTGAGTAAACACAACCAATTCTACAATCCTAATATTGTCTCAGCTTTCTCACACAGATGGCCATTACCATGGTTAACCATAGGATGTTACGCTTGATTTTCAACAGATCTTGTAGTGTAGTTCACTGAAGTTCCTCTTTTGTCTTCTCCTTGGTCAAAACTTGCAATAGTTCTTAACCTTTCTGAGTAATCAAGATGACATTACTGACCTCTTTCTTGTCTTTCCCCAGTATCAGTTAATTTATCTCTCCGTTATTAAGTTTGATGTCCTCAGGTCTGCCACAGTATCTGTAGCAAATTTTTCTAAGCTATCAACTTCCTTTCTAGTTTGTAAATACAGTGTAGGCAGAGCTGATAGATCTTGCTGTGATAATAAGTTGACTTGTGAATGTAGCTGTGATTATAAGTAGAATGGAACAGTCTGGTTTGATGAAAGAAAGTGTATTATAACTAAAGATACTGTTCTATAAAGTTAAAAGTAACAAACATGAAGAAGAGAGGCCATGTACTTACCATAAATTAGACATATTTTCTTCTTCCGAATAGCAACATCGATGTCTGGAAGTAATTTTCCCTCCTCTTTCTCATAACTTTATATACATTTGTGCGCAAGCATGTGCGTGCACACACACACCTATCACAGGTGTTTCCTCATAGTGAGAAAATGGTCCATAGTGTTAAATTGAAAAAGAGAGCATTTCTCTAAGAGTCAAAAATGTTAAAAAATATTCAGTGGCAATATTCATTAGCCACAGATGTAATTGGTCAGAACAATATAATTAATTATTCCCTTCCCTCTTACTTGACAGAAAAAGTAAGCTAGTGAAAACAAAGTGGGAAAAGGGGAGGGGAGAAGAAGTAGTGCTGCTGGATGTTGCTCCACAGAGCTGGGAAGAGGTGGTGGGGAGGATGCCATGCTTAGGACCAGTCAACATCTCTGGCCCATGATTAGTGAATCACCATAGAAAACTGTAGCAATTGATTCTGAATTTCTGTAAGCACTAAACTGGCTAAATCCATCAAAACAGCCCAGATTAAGGGTGTGACTGGCTCATGCCCTGTAGGTAGGATAAGAGTCAAAAAGCTTTACCGTTTCTGGGGCTTGATTGATAAGAAAAATGTACACATACAATAGATACCTGGTATCTGTGATTCCGAATCTCAGAAGGCAAGACGAGGTTGAAGCTGAGGTAGGGCTTAGCTGAAGGGGTGAGGAATGTGCACAGTCTATTTTTTTTCCCACATATTTGAACTGTAAACAGCATAATGATGAGTCTTTCTTTTACATACATAGATAGGTGTTTCCTGAAGAGCTTGCTGCTTGAGCACGGAGAGATGGAGGGCTCAGCAATAAAAGATTTACTCAGATCATTCTGCTGTTCTGGGGCCTTAGCGGGGGATGCGCTCAGACACCTACTCAGAAATGACAGAAGTGTTAACTCTTTCTTTAGCTCTTTTACTGCAGCTGCATCTGCAAAGAAACGCCAACATGCTTCTAAAGCAAGTTGACTGCTTTTCCGAATATGTTCTTTTATCCCTGCATATCTGCAACTGAGTTAGGGCTTCTCTAATTTACTTCATTAATTCAGCTCATCTGCAATTGTAAAATAAAGAAGAGCAGAGAATGACTAGACTTGGAGAAACTTCAAAAAACTCTGAGAAACTTTCTCTACCTTGAAGAGGAGTCAGATGTAGTCTTAATCCATGTTTGCATTTCTGAATCACTGGAGTTGGTTGACTTTCTCAATAAGAGCAGCTCTAGAGCCCTGGGAAGTAGGTGGAATGGAGATGGGGAGAGATGGCCGTGGGCTTAGCTCCTCCTCACTGACCAGTGGAGATGAGGAGATGTGAAGGAATTGAGGGCTAAAGAAGACACTGTTTCTGATCGTTGGTCTGGGCCTGATTTGCTCTTACTGAGGTCATGCACAAAATTTCCACTGCATGACCTGATCTGTTGTGCCTCTGTCAGATATGATGTCCCTCATGCACGCTGCACTTCTGATGTGATCCGTCTTCATCAAAATGATGCTTTTTAAGCTGTGAATGAATTATTGTAAATAATAATGCAACCACATGTATTTTCAAAACAGGTTTGATGCAGTTGGGGGATGTGTTCACTTTATTTCATATGACAAGAATTATGAGGGAGCTTTCAGCAAAAATAATGAATTGCCATATTTATGGAAAACATATGAGCATGAATTGAATCATGCTGTTATTTTGGGTTTGGGTATTAGGTGCCCACAGAGAGGGGTTTAGGAGTTTTGACAAAACAACAGATGTGAGATTAGCCCCTTTGGCTGTGTCTAAGTGGATGCATCCTAAAATCCTGGTGTCCCAGTTGGTCAAAACATGCTGTGCCTCCCGTCCACGCCCCATCCTTCCACCCATGCTCTTCTCGGGCTGGTTTGTGTTTGCAGTTTGCCTTGCTGTGGGTTTTAAATCTGCCTGGGGCACACACCCCAACCTTGGCATTCAGAGCAGCTCTCAAATACCGCTGCTGATTATTCTAAAAAAAAAAAAAAAAAAAAATATATAAATGCTGTGAATGTCCATCTTCCTAAATAACCTGTTATGTCAATTGAATTTAAATAAAACATTACATGGGCAATGGAAGGTGGGGCAGAAGTCTACCATTATTTTATTGCTTGGAAATTTTACTTAAGTTGCAGGAGTATGACTGCTCACTTAATGCCCTATAATTAGAAGACTTTATTTTTCAAGTACTGCGGTTAAGAAGCATGCAACATGGTTTCGTTAGAAATTGTTGGCTAGAATGTGTTATGTATGAGGGTATGTAGGCCAAATGCTCATTTTGACAGTGCTGACTTCTAACAGAAGTCATTCACTAAGATTGAAGCCAGAACATTTTTTGTAATGGTAATTTTTAACTTTTTGTAGAAATCTTCTCACATTAGCTCATAAAGTTTGCTTTTCATCACTCAGCACAATTTGACAGCTTTAGCTGTTGTCTGACATGAATATAGTAAAATCCACTGTATGGCATTTAGAGGGAGAAGCTGGTGAAGAAAGTATAGTAACAACATTATTTTGCAGCAACAACAACAAAAACAAACATCTTCAAGTGAGATGTTAGAATATCTTACTGTGCAAGACATTGCAAAACTGTGGTTAAGCATGCAGATAAGAGGAGTTGTTGGTCTGTTAAGAATAGTGGCCTGTAAATATCTAACTCAGGCACGTGAATTTCAGTTTGTTGCTGGCAGTGATTTCATGAGTTGTATGATTATCTAAATGAAAATGCAATTTGTACGTAAGTGTGCAGGAGCTTAGTTTCAAAGAGCCTGAGGTCAGCAAAGGTAAATAATTAAATGGGGAAAAAATGTGATACATCTGCTAGATATCTATAGAGGCGGTTACTTTAGATATGGCAGTTATTAACGCTGATATAAACAGCAAGTGACTCAACTGAAGACTCCTCAGCTCCTATCTATTCGTTGTACTTGTAGGATAAAATTTGCCTGTCAGGGGGCTTATGCCTTAGACTTTGGGAAGGTGGGTTTCAGTGCAATTCGTGTATCTCATTTGGCTTTTGCTGGCACTTGGGCTAGGGACAAATGTCACTGTTTCAGTACAAGGTCACTGCTGGAGATGTGAGAAAGGCTTATCCTATGCTGATCATAGCAAGTGTGGTGTGAGTAAATAAATATGTCAGGATTTTGCAAATATTTTATTTGTTTCAAGTCATTAACTTGATCTCTGCTGGCTATTTGATAATCACTCTCCTGTTTTTTTCCTTTTTCCAAATGTAATTATTTGAATTGGAAGAAAAACTAAAAAAAAGAATTATATGTAATCTAGGAGAAAATTTACATATGCATATAGTGTGTGGTGGCACTTTTGTCTTTTGTAGGGTTCAGTTAGCTGCCAAAGTATAGTTTGCAAACAAGGAAAATCAGGGTGAGAAAAGGAGCAGTTATTGTTGCTAAATGAGCATAAATCAGTTAAACATTGCTAAGAAGCCCCCTGTTTCTGTCATGTCGAAAAGTGGCATATGTACATTAACCCCTGTCCTGCATAAGCACTGCTATCTCTCCGGCGCTGCAGCGTATCTTGGCAATAGGCTTGTCTGGAATGGTTATTCCCGTTTCACAGAGAGGAGCTGAGGCATGGTAAATCAGCTTCTCATTTGCGTTCCCTCTTGAATGATTCAAAGAAATCATGCAGTGGTCAGATTGGCCATCTGAAAATTCCCTCTGTGTCTCTTGTGCAGTTGCCCATGATGTAAGAGACGTATCTGGGGCATGGCCAGAGTGTGTAACACTCTGTTGTCAATTGGCATAGCTTAAAGCAGATTCCATGCTGGTTTAGCGTATGCCATGCCTCAGTCATCGCTCCATAAGCAATTCAATGGGTAGTGCTTTTCCCACAGCTGTGTGTCAAACAAAAAACTAAGCACAGCAGAGGTTAAGGATTATTCTGTTCAGCCTTTGCTTGTGCTTGTTAATGAACAGCCATCCAGTTTATTTCAGGAGTACACAGCTTTATCTATCTAAATGTGACAAGCATCTAACCATAAGTCACACAGCAGCCTGAAATGCGAAAAGAAATTAAACAAAGACTCGCTGAGTTCCGTACTGCTGTTTCATTCTATTGTATTGTGCTAATACTAAGACCCAGGACCATTAAAACAATGTACTAGTTACTGAACAAATACCATTCTTTTTTCCTTTGGTGTGTAGGTCATACTGTGGGATTAATTGAACTGATTTGTGAAAAAAAGAAAAAGGGCGATGCAAAGAAAGGGGGGAGGGGAAGAAGAAAAGGAAAATGGGTCGAGCAGGCAGAGCATACCTTTGTTTAAGAAAAAGAAAAACAGGAATAAAGAAATGTATTTCTCTGTAACAGTTTGTGATTTTTTTTTTTTTTACAGGGAATACTTTCTCAGTTATTTGGTTTGATTTTTATAGAGCTGTTGTAATTATTTTAGATGTGGAAAAAGCATAAAATACTGATCTTTGTGTATGCCAGTACACTAAGCTTCGCACTCTCATGCCTTTATAGATGAGACTTGCCTGTCTTGTGGTATAAGTCAAATCTTTCCAAACTCCCGTCAGTGCTTACATTTTTGGGGCCATATGGGGGGCAGTTCCCTTAAATATTGTTCTCTGCTTGTCTTGTAATTCCAGTTGCTCATGGTATCTGATGTCTATTAAGTGAGAAGGGCAGTCATAATGCATTGAGTCTAGATTTGAACTGGTGGCTTCACATCATGTCATTTTGTTTTACAGATATTGTTTGCCATTTAAATGTTCCCTCTCCATGTAATTGCTCTGGATGTTTGAATGTTGGTTTCAGCAGGCGAGGTATTTTCTCTCTATTCCATACATGAATGTGAACGGGGTGAGGATTTCGTTCAGTGAAAACACATCTAGCTTTGTTTGAAAGGATTAGTTGCTTTCATATGTTACTTTAGGACTGTTAGGATAATTAGCAGTTCATCAGAATGATTTCACAGGCCATGATTTGTGAGAATGACTGGGACAAGGCTTTTTAGTTTGCAGTGAGTCTGTGCGATTTACCATGTGTCATGCCAATAGATGTGAGGAGTCAACAGGGAAGGTCAGCATTAACTTTCTTTCATTATTTCATGGGGTTATTTTGAGTAATACATCATGTCGTGTGTCTTTTTTTTCTTATCTTAGCAGATGTTATAATTTTTAATATTATTTGTTTGTATTATGGTGGCGTCTAGAAATTTCAGTCAGAGGTTGTGAGCCCATTGTACTAAGCAGATGGATTGAATAGAAAAAGACAAGAAAGCTGAGGAAATAATCACTCTCTACTGCTGACAGTACTCTCCAGGGTAGGTTTCAAAATAGCTCAAGAGCTGTGTAAAATTAATAAGCTGTTCCTCATGTACTGAAATCCTGTTTCATATTGCATTGGTATGAGGGATCTCTGTAGAGAGGAGTGGCTGCAAATAAGATTTGTCAGAGGATGGGGTTGAAGATTGTCCCTGAAAGTCCAGATTTTACTGTGATTTCAATGGATGAGTGCACACTAAGAACATGCATAAAAGTGGTCTGGATGGAATTTGTCCACTACAAAATCTCTGCATCAATGAAGTCTGCTTAATCCCTCAGAGCAAGGTTTATTAGGCATAAAATTTGAATTAGTGTCCTTTTGTTTCTCTAGCATCTTTATAATTTTCTTCACTGATAGCAGAGAGAGATGAGAAATCAGGGACCATTACTCTTATCTAATAGAAACGTAACAAGATATTTTTGTAGCTTTTTGAGGTACTAGGTCAATTTCTATTCTCTGATGTGGAAACATTCCCTCGGACTCCAGATTTGCAGTGTAGCATGAAGTTTTTGATTTTGTTATGGCATTTTAAAAATGTTAATTTTTCATACAGTATATGTTCAGTGCATATATGCAGTAGAAAAACTAAAAATAAAGTTGTAGCACTGAATCATAATTAGAAGGGAGAAAAATCATTACCTGTCATGGAGAAAACTCTGAAATAATAAATACCACTGGCACATTTTACTGCTATCATAAATATTTATTCAGCACATGTCCATAGGCTCAATTTATTACATCATATTCACTTAAATGTGTTGATGAAACGATCCTTCTGCACACACACACATTTTATAAAATTTTAGATTCCTTGATTAATGGCACAGACCTTTTTTGCTATGTGGCACAGTCTGTCATACCTCTAACCCAATTTTGAAATACAGGTATTCTTAGATCTTCTTATAATAAGGCTATTCTTCTTGCCACAGTTATACCTCTTTTGCTTATTTTTTTATAGAATGGATTAAGATTTAATAGTGATGTATTTCCTAATAAACATAGCTGGAGGACAGCTTCTTCCATTATCTTAGATGTACCTTTGTTACATCTTCATCGGAACCCATTAAATATTCTTGGACAGTCACTTAGCAATATATAAAATGTTTCTTGTCTTTGATTTCAGCAGAGACATCAATCCAAGTGTTCTGGCCTATGTTGCATAATTGTCAAGGAGTTAAATATGCACAATGAAGGTACAGTAGTTAAAATTTACTGGTGTACATCTAATGTTTATAGATAACCCTTTTAAAGAAGTCAGGATGTATTGCCAAGCTCAGCCATTCTATCTTAATTCTAAATCACTGTTGCATTGTCCATGTATTTTCTTTTGCAGTCAGTCAGCCAAAGACCCTATAGAACATTTACCTTGCAGCCTTGCGATTTTAATTATTTAATCGAGTGTATTAAATTCTGGTAAGGGTAAAACCAATTACAATTTTTCAGTAAGTTCATGCCTTGTTAGTAGTTTTCTAGGAAATGGAAACCAAGTTTGTAGCAGATTTGGAAGGAGAGGACTCTTTGGTTCCCTGCGTTTCCTTTGCATTTCAGACTTGGTCTTCAGGTAGTGTCACCACTGGCACTCAGTTTTGCTGATTCAAAGTGTTGTATTTCCATTAGTGAACTTCTTTTAGTTCTAATTTGAATATACACAAACTGTTGCAGATTTGCTAATATAGTCCTATGGATAGTTCATTAATGAAGTTAAAATTATTTATCTGCTATGTAGTATTTAGCACAAGAGTAAAACAATGCAGGTGAATACAGTGTATAAATGCAGGTACTGTCCATCTAACCTGGATCACCAACTTCTAAAAATCTAGGTCCTATGCATTATATGAAAGTAAAATAATCAACAGTAACAAGCTCTTATTAAAAAAAAAAAAAAAAAAAAAGAGAATGAGACTCATGGCTACAGGGAAACTCATCTAAGCTGAATGCCCTTAATCGTATATTGTAACATTAAACACCATACAGAGGAAATACCTCTGGCCTCCTCCTTGGGAGATAATATGCACAAGAAACTCTCTCTGACGTGATTACCCAGATACTCTGAAACTAAGAAAATGATATATGGGTTAACTTCAACATTGTATGAGGTTTCTACATATTGTGTATAAATCAGTGGTTAAGTGAACCAGGTTCTCACCTAACTCATGCTGCTGTCAGCCATGGCTTTCAGGCCACCAGGCTTTTTTCATTAGGCCTAGCTATGATGTGTGTCTATACCAGTAGATACAGAGGGATGCTGTCAAATGTGGTCTCGTATTAGGTGCCAGGAATATCTAGGTCAGATCTTCTCCTCATAGAGATGGTTGGAAGCTGTATTTTGCAATGTTTAATGGACATACATTCCAGGAAGACTGCCAGTTCAGCTTGATATATAAATTGCTTTTTACAGCATTTGTGCTGGCAGATCTGTTGAAGATGCAGGACCCTTCAAATGTCTGTGAGAGTTATCTAATCAAAGGTGTGATTGAACCATTGGATAAAATATGCTCTTCATTGTCACAAACTCCGAAACTAGGAGAACATTACTGGTATGCCAGTGAGCAAATGCTCTGCTTTCAGCTTGACCAACATCCCCAACTGGGAGCTGTGGTGAGAAGCTAATGTCACGCAAGGCATGGACAGTCCTATTTAATTTAAGAAAGCAGACAAAGAGCCTTCACTGCAACTAAACTGTTGCTTATTTTATGTTCTTGTGAATCACTCATAGCAATACAGTCTTTAGTGAATAAAAATTGTATATGGTAAACACTGTTGCCATGATAGCCAAATGAATTGTCCATGGAGCGAAAGGTACATATCCTGAAATCTTATCCAGGTATTTTAGCAATTTAAAAGATGTCATTTTATATGCTGGGTATTTCTTAAATGTTCCATTAAACTGAGAACTCTCTACATAAATGCTAATTTAATTAAAATGCCTTTGTGTCTTAATATAAATGAAAACAACAGGCTAGAAGCCTTGCTGAAAGTTTGCACGGACCTCTACTTATGCATAATTTTTTCTTATCTTCTGCAGCATTGTCTTTCTTTTTTTTTCTTTAAATGAAAAATACACAAGAAGATTTCCTGACTTTTTTCTTTTAAGATTACTTGTAACAGAATATTTTTGACAGGGCACTTTTGCTTTCAGAATTAAAATTTCCCCCACAAATGGTTAGTAAGAATAACAAAACACTGTGTTTTAACTTGGTAGGCATGATGATGATACCAGTTGGCATTTAGCTGTCCCATATACTAGTTCATGCATGTGAAACAAAATGATTATACTTACAATTTTTGGTCATTTACCCAGTTCCTATCAGGGAAAATTACTTTAAATGGAAAACAGTTATAAATTGTTTGGTTTGTTGGGTTTTTTTTACCAAAAATTCTTTATTGAGAGAAGAAAGTAATGCTTCAACTCCTATGTAAATATGCTTTTCTAAAAAAACCACCTACATAAGGGCCAAATCAGTCTTCTTCAGGTGTGGTAAATGTGCTGAGTGGGGACCCCTAAAGGAAAGCAGAGACTGCAGGAGAGGCTGGAATTCTTTATCGACAGGATTATCTGGACATACCAGATACACCAGTTTCTTCACCAATGTTATCAGTTCTTTGCTAAGAGAGTTGCCTGGTTGTGTGATAAACCTTGAGCTGTCTTCAACTATCATTTTTGGCAACCTGTACTGGATTCAAAATTATGGCCCTTTGAAGCAGAATAGTATTCAGACATGCCCACACACATGTGCGTATATATATGTGTGTGTGTATACATTTTCCTTTTAGTAAGACATTGCAAGCATTAAGACAATGCTGTTACTATGCATTCTACCTCTTGAATGTTACAAGGCAAAAAAAAAGACAACTGATGTAGCTATTCCAATGAAATGTTTAATGAGCCAGGTTCTGATCTCTTGTACCCTAGACAATTAGACTTTATTCACCTGTGTTTAGAATCTGTCATCTTAGCTCAAAAGCTGCCCTTGTATATAAAGGTGTGATTTTAGCTGTCTGTAAGTCCCAAGTAATTGCATGAGTGTGTTCACATAGATTATTGGACCAGCACGACTGGCGTTAAGCACAGGAGCAGGAGCAGAGATCTCCCCGTGCTCTGGTGCACTCCCTATGGCACCTCTGGGAAGTTAGTTTTATTATCAGTCGTTCTCAGGCTCCTCATCTGTAAATTAAGAATTCCTCTCTGCCTCCTGTAGGGCTGGTAACAATCTTGAGTAAAATATTTTGTGAGTTCATGGATAAGGAATAATATTCTGTAATTGTTATTTAAAAAGGGGTTTACATGTATTGCTCTTAGGTCAGGCAGTTGCAACATTGTCATGCACTGCTTTAAAATATGGCTAAGCCGAAGGGTCAGTGACAGCATCAGGCTATTTTTTCGTGAGAGATTTTAATGTCTTGTTCAGCTCTATGGCAAGAATCTCTCATTTCCAGTTGTAAAAAGCATTTTTTTTTGTCTAACAAGAGAAGGCTGCAGAATGTAGTAAAGTATGAATCTGGTTAGTCATGTTTGATCTCCCATGTTTTAGGCATCTGTGGGAATGATGCAGTAACTGCTCTATTCATAAAATTCCCATTGATACACAGGCATGTTTGAGACATCAGGCAGAATTTAGATCCAGATCTCCTATGGCTGAATTGACTAGAGGTAAACCTGTAATTACAGCATGGGTACAGGCAATAATGACAGATAATTACTGTTTCCAGAAGGGAGACAAATATTTATCATTTCTTATGCGCTATTAGTACATGTGCTACCGTCGCCTTGTGTACTGTGGTCAGAAGGCTCTTTTCCCTCCTCTAGCTAGGGAGATTCTGAAGTGCCTGTATAACCTAAAGTTCTTTTTGACTTTTTTCTACTTCTATTCACAGTCAACTTCTGTTGTCATGGGTATTTAACACAATTCTCTGCGTAGAAGAGCTATATTTCTGATATTAATTTAGCAGAAGAAACATGAAAGTGTCACCTGTGTATGTTGTTCAAGGCTCGTTTCCATGCTAGGGTCAGAAAAAGTGATTTTTCCACAGCAGATAGGATAGAAAGTACTGTTTTCAGGTTCCATAATCAAGACAAATACAACTGCTTGTTGCCATGCACCATATATTTTCCACATTATAGTAATGGATGCACTGCTGCCACCTGCTATGTCAGGACTTCCAGCTAATTGGAATAAGTTATGTGTGTTCCAGTTACTCTTACGGTCTATAAAAGGCTGCTTTGTCCTAAACTGTATAATAATTTTTGATGTATTTCCTTATAGTAGCAGATATTGCTGTACTCTGTGAGAACCATTGTTTTTCACAAACACAGGTGTTTTCTGCACATATTAAGGCTTTAGAGATGATTCTTTCTACAGAGTTTATGCTAAGGCATAGCATTTGGTGTAGGTAATATGACCCAGATCCAGGTGTAGTAAATCCTGAAAGGGACATGAATAGATGTGGTTAAGACTGTACCAGCCATTCATGACTGCTGGCTGAAAAACTCTATGTGCCCTGCTGCTTCAGTCTAGGATCTGCGATAGTTTCATCGAAAGTTGTTACATCCTCCTGTCGATGGGAGAAGGGTTCAGGCCATATGAATCAAGGGTGAGATAACTGCAAGGGTAAAGAAGTACCCTTGAGTGTGCGAGATGGGCTGTGTGCAGCGTGGTCCACTTGACCCGTTGGGAGTACGGCAGATCCACTGCTCACTCAGCTTCACCCAGCTAGATGGAAATTGTCACCAGTATCTTAGAAAACACGTGACCTTGTTCCTGTGTTTTCTCTGAATTTCTCTGTATTTTTTTTTCTCTGTGGTTGCGATCTTGTCTTAAGGTAGAACTGTAACATCAGAAATCAGAAATGTGGTACTTTTTAGGTGAAATTAATTTTTGTAATAGAAATATAATCTGAATTGGTACCTGATGGTTGCGATCTAGGTCTATGCTCATTTAAGAAGAGCTGGAGCTGTATGACTACCAGAGCATAGTGTGTACAACTTTTAAAATAAATTTCCCTATAGTAAGTGATGTGTTACTTTTAAAAGATAACAGGCTCCTGTATTTTAATCATTCTTTAATACTCAGGGTTACAGATTTGGCGTGACAGAGTAGGAAAGGGGATTGAGTGTATGTGATCCATTGTTGCTCCTCTGCTCATTCTGAAGAGCATGTATTTCAGCTCCAGCAGGAAGTCTGACCTCTTCTCTTCATAGAGTAGTTGTTCTTGCTTTTTCCTCTCAGGTGCCTCATTTGGTCCCAAATATCAGCCAATGAGTGGCCCTGCTGAAACTCCAGGTTTCATTCTTCAAACCTTCATCTTTCTTACTTCAAAACTAATTGGAATGGTCTCTTTTCTTGCCCTCTTTTCCTCCCCAACTCTTCCAACCTACTTTTTTTAGGTGAGATGGTAGGTGATAGCAATAAGATCCTCAAGCTTAAGGCCAATTAGCATTGTAAAAAACAGGCTAGCTATTTTTCAAAAGAAAAAAGAATAGTATATGATTGCGTGCTATAAAAATATGAGAAAATGTGAATTCGTATTTTATAATAAAAATGTTTAGTACCTTTTAGCACTTGTCACGATGGCAATAAAAAAAAATGTGGCATTACATTGGGTATAAAATGGTAGAATTTTTTGTGCTATGAATCTCTGTCGTACCCCTCCATGTCCCATCTCAACCTGTCAACAATGCCATATAGTGTTAGTCATGGCTAAATAGTGAAGCAAGCCTTCAGAAAGCAATCTTACATCTTAGAGGCTACTTGTGTTGTGAAGAAAAGAAAACTTCTGTGGTAACTGCTAGTGAAAGTATTTGGTACTTGTTTTGGGTATCTTCATCAGTTCATTGGAGAACAGTGTATTTAAAATTCATGTTCTTGCAGAACATGCAGGTTCTTTTGAGATCTCTATGATGTTAAGACCATTTTGCTCATTTAATAATACTTATTTTATGTGTAAGACTATATGAAATGTACAGAATACCTGAAATGAACAAGTTTATATATTACATAAACATGTATTGCTTTACAAAACACAGGAAGATAAACTCATGCTTTTTTTTCCTAAATGTATCCTAAACTAGCTTTCTTAAGCCTGTGAATTGAGTGAACGCATGGAAGAACATGTGCCGGTTTGTGAAATAGTCAGTCTTGTTGGTTCAAAATACACTAACTAAATAAATATAAATGATATATGTTCTTTTTTTTCTTTTCCTGCATAAATACTGTCCAGTGATTTCTTGTAGAACTGTAACTTCAATGGAGTATTGGTTAGTGTTTTTACTAGATACTTCTTTTTTGCAAACCTGATAAGACAATTCTTTTAAGGAACTAGGAAGCTAAGTGCATGAGCCATCTTAGCAAAGCTAGTGCAGCTAATTAATTGCTAGTCCAACTGGTCTGAGCTTTTTGGTATGGTAGGTTTTGTCACACACAAATGTCAGTAGAAATGGGAATTAGCCTGTGATTGACAGTGTCTTGACTATGTAATTAATCTTTTTCCTTCAAATGTGTGTTAGTCAAAGACTTAGTTATTTTTAAGAAGACTGAAGGATCTGAGAAATGCCCTTTGTCTTTGATCATCTCTTAAACTTGTAATTAAAAGTATCTAAAGCTAATAGTTTTTCCTCCAAAAGAGGCTTGCCAAAATGGAGGAATCTTGCTAGATTAATTAATCTCTGCTCTCAGTGAGAGCAGAGTATATAGACTTGGAAGACTGAGCGTTGCAAAGCCTCATTTTATGCTGAAACCCCATATACAGCATTTGCGGAGGAGTTTGGGTTTAGAAGGGCCTACATCCAGCCTTCTCTTTCTCAAGGATTTTTTGAAACTGTTTTCACCAGGAAGGAGTTGAGAAATAAAGATTAGGAAAGGAATATAAAAATACTTAGATTCTCTTTTCTTTTCCTTCACCTTTCCATCTGCAAATCTAAAAAAAAATAGTGATAAGTCACTAAACATTCCTCACCTCGTTACTTGATTTGGGAAAACTTTGAGTCAAAAATCACTTGTCATAATTAGGTGGATGAATAAAGGTCTCATCATCTGTATTCTTTCCCAGTTCTATTCCGGTTTACCACATTTTGTTCCTTTGCTCCTTTCTTCAACCCTTTTGCAGCCCATATTTGCCAGGACTTGTATTTTTCAGCACCAGTTTGCTCATGGTGGCTCTAGAAAAAACTGTGGCTCAAGAAATTATTCCTGTCTGAGAAAAGGTGGTCTTTTCTACAAGACCCTAAGGCATATTACTATCAAAAGATTCATTCACTTAATTCGCATTCCATGATTGATAATTCTAATGAGATCTTGGTTATTCATGCGATAGTTATTCATAGATTATTCTCTACTTATTAACATATGGAAACAATGGGCTATGATGCTTGCTTTTGAAGAATACTTACAGAAATCAGTTCCTCTTAAAACATTTATTTCACATGCAACAGCTTACCTCTTGTTTACTTTATGAATGCACACTGTGAAGATGAGCAATAGAAGTCATGTGAAAATCCAGCTATAGTAATGTATATTGAAGGGGCACTCAGTAACCCTGTAACATTTTGTCTTGCTCGTTTTTGTCACTGGTAATTTTACACAAAGAAAAGGACCTATCACTCGATATATATTGAGAGAACATCGAAGTTATGGTGATTCATATATTGGAACTCTGCCATAATAGAGAAAGAACCATATGTAGAATGAAGTAATATGATATGAAATAAAGTGATGCAGGACAAGAACCGACAGTTACATTACATTATTCAGTGGAACAGAATCTGAAACTGCTGCAGGGGAATGAATACATGATACACAATATGGACCAATATATCATGTAGATCATTTAATATATTGAAAAACTGAGGTATAATGCACTATTAAAATGGGGTGTGTAATGTATTCTGTAGAGAGAATTTTCTTTCAGTCCTCCTGTCTTAGGCATGGACATAATGGAATATGTTGTCGTGCTAAAGAGTAGCTGACCTTGCCTCCATTTACAAAAGGAGAAGAATCTATAAATGAGCTGTTTCATAAAGAGGACTACGTGATTAAGAAAATTGGTTTCCCAAAGTAGTAGCATCAGGGTCAAATCAATCTTGGACACAATCAAAGAATGTACATTTTTTTTTCTCTGAATTGTGTAATAATCTTTTGACAAATACAGTGCTCCAAAAAATCAGAATCATTACATTTAAGAAAGATTTAAGCTATCCACAAGGAGAGCTTATGTTATGTGGAATGAATGTTCAGTCAACAGAAAAGCTTTAATTTTTGAGTGTTTATCTAGACATTTTTTTTCCCTAGTGATTGGTTGCATATACCCTGCATCAGTCTGCCCATATCCAGGATCCAATTAGTTTTTTGTACTAAGTAGTATTTTTTTCATGCCACCTCATTGATTTATAATAACTGGAAGTAAGCTTAGTTAAGAACATATCTTTTTTTGCAAGAGAATCAAGAAGATCCGGTGAAGTTGCTTACAATCCAACTTAAAGCAAATATAATGCCTTACTTGTGGAAACTGGAAAAACTCTCCCTAAGGATTATTAAATGCCTTTTACAGGTGTGAAAAAGACTTCATGTTGTTAACAAATACATCCATAATGAATTTTCACACATTTATAAAACCTGTTACTAAACTGGGGAGACGTCTTGTTTCTTAATGTAGGTGACTAAATGCTTCAGGAGATGCGTCTCCCCCAAGGCACTCAATTTAAATGCCAGCCTATTTAATGTATTCTGTAAGAACAGAGGCACAGTTTATAAAAAGAACATTAAAGCGTATTTATACCCTGCATATTGGCTAGGGATCGTGCTATCACTAAGTGTAGTTTTTCAGCTATTATATTTCACTCATTAGTTGCGTGGATGCATTCAGCTGTAGAACAGGTTAATCTGTGGCATGCATTTGGGATGTCTTAGGGAAACATGAGGCTGTTTCACCAGCTGGATGTAACTTCTGATGAGAGTTCTTTAAAGCAAGTGAGTTTATAATAGCGCAAGCTGAGAGAGAGGGCCTTTCGGATCCAAAGATGCATGCTTTCTTGTTGGGGATGACTAAGATGGGGCAAGAATTTGACAAATAGCATTTTTATATATTACTGTGCAGGTTCAAAAAAAGGAACTATTTAAGCCGCGTACACAGGATACTTTGCAGTTGCTAGCCAGTGCTGAATTATACAAGAAGATACTTGTTCTACATAAATAAATTTATACTCTGGGGTGCTTGCCTAATCCAAAGCCCATTAGAGTCAAAGTAATACTCTTTGGATCAAGGTCCTAAAGGAGAACTCTGTGGACTAATTGTATGGTCTTCAGAATTCCCAATACAGTAGCTCTTAAAACTAGACTGCTTGCTTTTTTTCTTTCTTTTTCTGTTTTCATCTCCCAACTTTTGTATTTCCCTTTCCAATACACACTTTTTTCCTCGTGCCTATTGCATTTTTAGTTGCTACTGACCACTTCTTACTCCCCGCCCCCACCCCATGCTTCATTTTGTTTCTCTTCTACTCGACCTCTTGTTTCCATCTCTTATCTTTAGGAATACCTCTTTACCTTTCTTCTCTTTTTTGAAGGTATAAACCCTCCCTCTTACCTCTGTGCCTTCAGCTGCATAACAAGCAAATCATTAGGGAGCACTTTTGGCATCTATTTCCATCAGAGCTGAGTCCATAGCCCACCTTAGAAGCAAAGAGATGCTGAGGCTCATTCATTCAGTTTCGAAAGGATACTTCACATGCCCTACTTCATTTGCTGCTTTCTTGGTTCATTGCATTGACCTACTCTGGCATCGGGTAAAGTTTTCAAAAGCTCTGAAGTCATATGAAGGGTCAGATGGTATGTCTACCTGGGAAACCCAGGTGAACTGTGCCCACTTGCTGAACCGATCAAAAGCCATATGGCTTATCAGCATGACTCAATAGCTTCACTCTGTGCTAGGCATGGTTTCTGGATGTCACAAGGTGTGTGAATTTTTGGCTGCTAGTAAAAGACTCTGTAGACACACCTCATGTGTAATGTCGTAATACATATAGCTTTCTAAGTGCCTCCATTGCTTCTGAAAATAGCTTGTTGGTGCCCTTTAGAATTTTGTCCAGAAGTGTAAATAGCCTTTTTTAAAGGAATAAACACATTCAGCTCTTATTGGTTAATGGTGGAGTTAGGCAATGTTAATTAGGCATCCAGGTTCTAATATAGATCCGCATTTTAATGAGATGTTGTGTGTGACTTTGTATGAGATGGGAGTGAGGCAGGTGGACAGGAGACAGGGTTTTGTGCAGTGATTGCTCTGAAAGTTATCTGTCATCAGAAAGTGTTGTTAGGTTCACTTAAAAAAAGAGAAATTTCCTTCAATATATTAAAAAAAAGCATTTTAAATAGGGAATTTGGGGTCAATTTCTTCCTCCCTTCAGGAGCAATGTGCATTGATTTTAAAAGACTGTGTTGTAATGGAGACCTTTCATTTTTAACTGAAAACAATTGAAGGAAATGAATGATTTCTAGAGGAGTGGGGACAAGACAAGACATGCCTGGGAAGCTGGAGCTCCTACTCCTACACACTGAATGGCCTGTGAGCACCTATAGTCTTTTCAAGTGCAAGGATTAGGGATCTCAATTAACAGAAATCTGCTGGCCCCATTTTTCCATGCAGCATAAGATTAGCTCTTATTGAGGAGTCTCATTCTTTCCAGGACGTTCTGCATGTTCTGAGTAGGGTACATCATAAATCTGAAAAGTTCAGCAAAGTCTTTGCCACAGCTTTGGAGCTAACCAACTCCCTTTTATCTTGCATGAAAACTTTATCAGACCAATGTATTTGAAGAAGATGTGGCTGAGTCTTTCATAGAAGAATGTTATGCAATGGATAGAAACAGCTGCAATCTTGCAGAGTTTGAAAGATTGAACTTTGCAGAGTTTGAAAGATTGAACCTTTCTACTTCAAAATATTTTTAAGTATTTCAGAAAAATTCTTCATATAGTTTTGCTCACAATGTATTGTTTCCTGTTCAGGTCTGTTAGTGTCCCCCCACTCCCCTACAAGAGGGTTTTCCAGGAAAAGTATGCAAATGGAAGTCTGCCATAAATAGGAAGGGAGTATGTTGCTGTAATTTTTATATTAATTTTGTTTTATTCAGTAACACCAAAAGCCCCTGTTTGTATAGTTTTGGTGTGTTGGCTTTTTCTAGAAGGCAGAACAGTTTATTCCTCTATACTTGAGGAAAAAAATCCTGGACTTTGTAGGTGGTTTGTTTGGTAGACCCTTAAGTCAGGAGTAAAACTGGATGTGAGTGTGGAGTTGCTGTATATCATTAAATCTGTTGCACAGAATTTACTAATGAAAAATATGATACAGTAATATTGCATGAAGTCAACATTTAATAGAGTACTCATATGCCTTTGCATTTTGAACAGGTGCTGTTCAAAAATGTGTAGGCCATCTCCACAGAAATTAATTTTCCTGAATGTACAATAGTTTAGGTTTTTTTAATTACATGTTTTTATTATTTCTGTCACTTCTGGGTTTTTTGGTGGGTTTATTTATTATTTTTCTCATGCTGTTTAACAAGGTTAATATTTATAATAAACAACTTTATTTGTATAGTGAATTTGTAATTAAATATAATCAAACTATTCTCTATCTTGACTAAACTAAACTGCATACAAAATAGGAATGAAAGGCAACTATTCATTCACTTTTCTATAGCAATGGCTATTATTAGTAGTGGTATAGTAGTTAACACTAAATCTGAGGTATGTTTCCTGGTCAATATACAATATATTATTCCTATGTTTCATCTATTAGCAGTTGGCATGTGCAAACTGTATAACAGTTTAAATATTTTAACAGTAAGTTTTAGGGGCTTTGATCTCTGAGATGGTGAATATGCTTAAATGTAGGTCTCTCAGGTTAAAATATTAGTCCTGTCTTCAAAAGTGGGGAAAGCTTTTGTGCATAAAGAAGTACTTTATGAAGAATCTGAAGAAGTCTTTAGAATAACATTATAGCTGTTCTAGCAATTGCTTTGCATAACAAGCAATATGATAGCTACAAATACACTTACCTATACATTGTTTTGTAAATTCAAGTGAAAATGAATTCATTGTAATGTATTAATGATCCCATTTTGAAATTAACTGTGTGTTTTCCAGTGATTTTTTATAATACAAACATGTAACCTTACAATATACATGTAGTTTGTAAATTTGGTGCAGCAAAATCACTTCATTCACAAGTGTTGTACATAGAGTGTGGCACCTCTAGGAGAAGGATAACAGGGGTTGCTGTCTTTTCCTTTGATTTTCAGAAATCCTATGCAGGTAACCTTGACAGCATTGGTTCCTGCCAATAAATACAAAAACAAATAAAAGCAAGCTTTCTGTAAGATTTACAAATTACTTAACTTGAGTTTAGAGGGACAGTCTTTCTGCTTTGAGACAAAGATAAGATAAAATACTGTGATGGCTTGGGTCAGCTCAGAGTGTTACCACTCAAGGAATTTTACAACTCAAGGTATTTGGAGTCTTGTTTGTGCAAAACATATATTTATAGGAAAAGAAAAAATAAGTTTCTAACAAATCTGAAATGATCCCCAGTTTGCAATGAAGTATTAGGCAGACATTATCAACCAAAACAAGTAAAGAATCTGCCCACTATACATCTGGCTTATATGCATCAGTTTGAAATGAGCAGACATCCATGAAGCATGTAAGTAAGTACACGTAGAAAATGAATGGAGAATAACAGACATGAATCTATTCTTTCATCTTATTCTAGTTAACCTTTCTTAAAATAAGGAAGAAAGTACTCCCAAAAAATTCAGCGGAGCATGCACAGGTTTCCCAGTTCTCTCTGTGCAGCTGTTTGATCATGTTCAGCAGCTCTGTAAAATCAAAACAGTTTCCTACAGTTTTCTATTCACTTATGTGATAATGTGAAGGCTTCTCCCTGCCCCCCGCCCCTTCTTTTCCAAGTGATTAATGACCTGGAGAAAAGTGATGGTCCATGGGGAAGTTGAATACCATTAGCCATAGCTGGTCATTTATCCCCAAGGAAAATCTCTGTGTGGGTTCTTGTTTCCTTTACAAAGCCTGGCTAGTGAAACATTTTAAGTTTTCTTGGCACGTTTTAAATGCTTTCTGTGCCAGTGAGGTCTCATTGTTATTATGTGCATGTGATGTGTTTATATTGTGCATTACATATTTGCTTTGTATGCTCTTTGCCTGAGTTACAAGAAGGATGATCTGTGTTAACAGGATAATTTACAGATGTGTTTTTAGTTTTGCGTTCCAGCTCAAGGTGTTAAGTGTGCTTTTCTGCTACTGCTGAGTTAGGCAGTGGGATGGGTAGTTTTCCTTTCCTAATGTAGTCAGACTAAATTGATGTATGGATTTAATTACCTGCACTCAGAGGCTGTTATGACGGATTCCTTAAAATGAAGTGATATAAACAATTATACAGAATTAGGCCTTTGGAAAACAAAACAAGAACTAAAAAGAGATTTTCTTCTGAAAGGAATCCTTTGTCATACCTATCTAGTCAGTGAAATTATACTAGCATAAAATAAATGCAGGTGAGCTCATAAGCAGACTTTTTTTCCCCCAACTTGTCTGCTAAACACTGTGTTTTTAGGAATATGTTTCAAAATTAATATGCTCATACTCTGGGCAAGAGTAGTAAAGGGCAGTGGTAGTTCATTGCAACAAAAGGGACTTCCCAGAGCTTTTCATGTTTTCTTCTTCCTCTACCTCTTTCTGCAGAGAAAGTTTGAAAGGGGAACTAGCGGGGAAATAAAGCTTGTGAAGCAGACTTCAAATTGTGCTTATGTGTTTGGCTTGTTGCAGAAACGTCCTTAGGTTCAGTCTGCCATCGCTGCAGGTTCTTTGACACTTGCACCTTGCAGATCTGTCATAAATGGAGATCCATCCAGAGTAGCCACAGGATTGTTTTTTGCTCATCAGAAGAATAATTCTTCTTAAATCCAGTTACCAAGAAATTCCACGCTGGCAGCTTCCTGCATTAAAGGGCTTTTCTACATTGTGAAGGTGGCAGTCTGAGGATGTACTAAAATTTGGTACTCATTCCTTGTGTGATTTGAGGAGGCAAATTCTGTTCTCATTTACTTTGTCCTTATTAGTGGCTGAATTCCAAACCATGGAAAGATCCCTCAAGTGGCTTCATAAAAGACTGGAGATAATCTGAGGCAGCTGATTTACTATTCACCGTTCTCAATCCAGAGGAGAGTTACCGTAAAGTGAGACGTTATATATACTCAGATCTGGGGGAAAACTGGAGTTACATATTTTGTGGATTTTAATGCATATAGCGGTATCTTTAAAAAGCTGACTGTGAAACACATTTAAAACTTTACACCACAGCAGCAAAAATGCCATTCAAGAGACTGTAGTTCTTACAGTTTCCTTTTCAGTGAGAGAAGCATCGCTACTGAATTTAATTGCTTTGATTTGTAGCTGATGGACCTTCCAGCCACACTTTCCTTTCAAGTAAACTCTCTCTTTTTTTTTTTTTTTTAATTGGATTTTAACACTTTTCCTTTGAGTCTGATGATGTGAGGTGCTGGGTGTCGTTTGGGAAGAGTCAGATGCTTTTAACTCCCAGAGACTTTCCTGGATGTTGGATACACTCAGCACATCACAGGAGAGTGTCCCTCTAAGAATCCATTTGATTCTGCAGAGTGGATAAGGGACAGCAATGATGATGAATGTGTTATGTCAGGCTATATAGGCACCTATCTGTAAAAGCATGGTTTTATAAACCAAGAAATTACTCACACTAGTAACAACATCTTGTGGGAAAACCCATAGTTTTACATTATAATCCCTGCAATCTTTTCTAACTTTTTCCAACAACTCTCTCCCTGGACAGCTGATAATACTGTTTCTTCCTAATATACCCTTGCAATACACAGCTAAAAAATGTCACACAAAGTAAATGGCTTTACTCTGTAACTTGCTTAGTGCATTATTTTCAGTTTTCCCAGGGGACATTCTTAGGCTTCAAAGTGTACAATATATAAATGGTGTTTCGGCTTTGCAGAGCATCTTATTTTCATTAGGATCCATTTTTTTTTACCTTGCACTAAAGAATCTATGTCACTAATTGGGCCAGTAATTTCTTGTCATATCATGCTAAGTAACGTATTTGTTACCTGGTGCTCCGTGGCTTCAATTGTTTATTACACTTTGGGCAAACTTAGCAATTAAGTGCAACATGAATTTTTAATTAAGAAAAAAAGGTGGAGGAAGGAATATTCAAACAGTCTATTGGGTAAATTTAAATTTCCCATTACCTCATCAAAATACCAATACTTTATATGTATGCATAAAATTTCATGCTGCTCTTTGTAAATTTGAAATAGCCAAGAGAAAAGCTGTTACTTTATTGGAACAAATATGGGAAACATTCTGTCCTTGTTAAAAATTATCTTGTTCAATTGTCTTGCAAAGCTGCCTTCTATTTTTTCATTTAAAAATTAATTTCTAATGGCCTCTCAGCATGGTAAGTGCTAACAATAACTGGTTTGTTCAGGAAACACCATTGCCATTTGAGATTCATAATTCTGGATGTAATTCTTTTCCTTTTTAAAAATTAATGAATTTACTAAGGATTAACTGATTGTGAAATGTACTGATTTATTTCCTTCCTGTCTGCTCATTTCAAGTGACTTGATTCTATTGGAAATCAATATTAGTGGTGTACCTGCATATCTCTACCTGTAACTTCTGTTTCTTACATGTATGTATACATATGGAAAGAAATGTGTTATTCGCCTGACATAAGTTTGTCTGCAGTGTTATATGGCAGCGGTGTCTTTGTTGTGTTTGTCTGCATCCTGCAGAACTCATTGTTTTGATTTATTTATTTTTTTTTAGCTTCTCATTCTTATTTTTAGCATCTGAATAGTTTAGATTTATTCTGAGTATTTTTGCCGGATGATACTACGGGTTCCTAAGCTGATTTGAAAATTCTTTATGATCTTTTTTTATTCAAAAGTACTTATGTGCTCACCAGCATGATAGAACTGAACAAGTGGGAGGGGCACAAGGAAAGGAGGGATGTGATTTACATTAAATGGAACAGAAATTGTTGGAATGACTAATTAGACAAAGAAACCACCAAATATGTTTGGTGTCAGTGTAACATTTTGTTCACATCACGATAAAGTGTTTCATATTCAGTTTGACTTTTTGCCTAACCTTTTCCAACTCTTGCAACCCAACAACATCATCAATCTTTTTTTTCTGACTGACACTACTCATTGAATTGACTCAAATTTATGAACTGTACAGCCCCAACTCTGCAAATTTTCTTGCATTTAATATGAATTTACTATTTGTTAAAAAACATTCCCAGCACATCTCACTCTTGGATTCTGATGGCATAATATTTTGCCTGGAATTTGGACTTAATATTGCATTCCTTGTAGAGATAGAGAAGTGGAATACAAAGAAACATAATTATTTCCCTAAATTGTAGATTGAAAAAAAAAATGGACATTCAAACTGTAGCAAATTAAAACAGAGTCCTTGCCATGTGCTCTTAGTCATTAAAAAATTCTTCATTTCCTTGCACAACGCTTAGGCAGTGAATAAGAGATTTTTTGTGCAAACCTAAGTAGCATAGTTGGTTTCATGCTATTATGCCCCACATGTGGAAAAGAAACAGTAAATGTTACTTTTTCAAACTTGAAAAAGTAATTAACCAGGGTTTGAGATATAGCTATCGTACATTTAGGCAGGTCAGGGGGAAAAAAAGATAATACAACGATAATGATATGCATACCTATTTTCACAAACTTTACCTATGCTACATGCCTTATAGATTTTTGGATATGATTTTTATTTTCAATGTCTGCTTAAAAAAAAAATCCTTCTGTCTGCTAAAAGAGGTCTGGCTTAGAATATGTGATGTCAACAAGACTATCTGAGAGACTGAGATTATAGCTAGAGCTTCTCAAATAGCTCTCCTATGTCCTCTTGTATTGTAGTCTCAAAATTTTGATTTCTTGTGAGCTGCCAGGACAGGAATAAATGCTCTAAATTATTGGAGAGGACAGTACTCTAACTCCTCTGGATTTACATAAAATATGCTTAGAGTTTATCCTAAATCCTTTGGGAGACAATGACAATGATTCAGTCAGTGAACAAGGACTTCGCATTACTCACTGTGTTTGCAGGACAGTGTGATTTTGTTGCAAGTGTAAATTGTGGTGACCTATGGTGACAATGAGGAAAGTGTCTGGATGTCACTGCAGGAAAAGCTGGAGGACAGTGAGCGGCCAGCTGGCGTGTAATCCACCGGCTGGCTAAGCAGTGAACTGCACCGGGGAATCCTGAACGTCATTCGGTCCAGTACTGCCTGAGTCAGAGCCTGGTAACAAATCAGCCTCCTAGTAAAAATGAAAAATGTCATTGACATAATGTAAGACACAAAAACCCCCAAATGCTGGAGTGAATTTTCTGTAAGTCTTCTACCCAACTGACTGGTGGAATTTTTTTCAAGGTGATAATTTCTAACCTCCCTTCACTTCCCTGCTGGATCACTCCTAAAATGCCACGCAAAAGGAGTGATTCACAAATTATCTTTCTCTTCCCAGCAGAAATCAAGTGCAGACTTCAATTGCAATTGATAACTGCAAAGGCTAGAAAAGCCTTGGCTATATCTCCTTTTTGCTGCTTTTACTGAAGTATCACTCTTGTCTCTGCTCTCATACTTTGTGTGCATGCTGCATCCATGTTCTAGATTGAGAAGCTTGGTTAGGAGTTGTTCAAATATGCTTCTTCACTTATTTTGGAATCATCCTTTTTATGAAAACCAAGCAGCAGAAACATTAAATGCATGACGAAACGTATGTTATCTAATAAATACAATATTCTAAAATCTCATACTAAGACATATATGTTAAGTGAAAGGACTGCAACTTCCATTCTTGCCCTCCATGCTGCATTTAATCTTACAGGAAAAGATGAGGCTAGAAATATCTAGGCAATGTGTGCAATTCCATATTCCACAGTGTCATGATGGAAGAAGAAAAAAGTCTTTACTGATTTAGATCAAAATATCGCAGCAACATTATCTCAGGGAGTCTTTATGCTGATGTCAAAAAATATAAGCAATACTTTCAGAGGAGATACGTAAAAACCTGAAGAGAATTGTAATTTCTAATCTTGTTTCTGTCTTTACTGGTAAAAATGTCACTATCGGGGCACCTCTGTAGGAGGTAATGTTTTTCAGGCTTTAGAGTACCTTTGCTGATAGCAGCATGGTAGAAGAATATAATACAGTGACTGCTGCCATTTCAACACTCTTCTGTAGAGTTTTAGACCAAATATTGTATGAAAAGGTATAATAAGACATTTTTTGTTTTGCCATTCTACCAGCTGAGAGATTCCCTTACATCCTGTTAAAATTGTTTGTAAGCAGTGAGTTTGCCATTTGCCTTAATAACAAACACCCATAATGAACTTAAATAAGCATATGAGTTCCAAGGTCACCACTGCCATGGAGTTGTCTTTGATTGCTTACATTGTGCTTTTGATAAGTTGTCATCATATCCTATTGATCTTTCTCTGTCTGTACTTTAAGACTTAAAAGCCAAGAGGAAGGCAGCATAGGCATCTTTTAATGATGTAAGAAGATATTCTGGCCCCTTGCTTTAGAGTAAACACAGGTAAGTAAAGAAATGGAACAGATCTTCAAATGGTGTAGTAGAGTGAAGCTGCAGTGATATACACTTTAAGGATCTGAGCATAGTATTAAAAAAGGTTGAATTTGAATTAAAAGACTTTCTGCATAGTTGAAAATATTGGGCTTCAAATCCTGAGTTAAATTTTATCTTCATTCATATAGCTTCAGCTTCTAGTTAATACAGGTCTCATATGGGTACGTGCAAAAGGCAAATGTGCCTTCCCCTCAGGCATATAAACTGAGGTAAAAGCTGTCATTTATTTTTATTTTTGTACAGCATCCAGCAAAAGGAAATTGTATTAGGTGCCCTCAGAAGAGGATTGTTAATAATAAAAATTTAAAATAAAAATGCAAACTGAAATCAGTCCTTTTCCCAATTTTTCCAACTACCTTCTTAGACTTGTCTGGTTCAGTTATATATGGCTCACTGCTGATTTTGCAATTGCTATGGAGCTGCAAGTCACAAGATTATGCAAAATCTGAGACTTTTTTTGTACTGCTTCAATTGCTGATGCCATGTATCCAAAGAAGAGCAAAATACTACAACTCATGGTGATGATTTAGTTGTTTCAGGGCAGTACGCATTTTTGGAGAAATGAAAGAAATATTACATGAAAATTTAATGGATCCTTCCAAGTTGGGTCATGTTGCCCTCTGTTACTTTCCCAGAGTTTATTTTTCATTCTTTTTATCATATAGTTCTGGAACATTATTGTTGTGATACTGTTTTTGTCGTTTATATCCCTGTGTCCTGGAGAACCATAAACAGTTCATGTGTCTGCAGGCTTGGTATGATACCTAGACTAGCACAGTCAGAAAGATGCAAAGCAAACTATACCCTGATTACAATAAAATCAGAGAAGAACCACAGATTACAGTCTTATTTTTTTTCTGTATTCTTTTAGAAGAAAATAATATTGCAACCCATAATTAAACAGCATCTTTGCAGTCTAAAATTGCATCACGTGTTGGTGCTTAGTACTGTTCCTTTAGCTAATGCTTTGCAGTAGTTTCTGTTCATACCTACTTTAGTAGAAAATAAGCTGAGTGAGCCTCAAGCTTTTTCCTTCATCTTCCTGTATCTGAAAGTTTGTGGAATAGCTGAGAAGATCATCTAGTCCAACACCCATTCCTAAAAGTTACCTTTTAGATAGTCGAATATGCAGCATTTTTATATCTGTCTTACGCACAGATTTGTGGGAGTAAATTGAACAAAAGCCCAAATATTGTTATTTTTCTGATATTTTTATTGTTTATGTTTGTTTAGGACTTTGAATTCTTTCCCATTTTATTTAAATCATTAATGTAGCCAGACCTTGCTGTATTTGTTATATTACATATGTATCAGGCAAGAAAAGAAGAAAACATTGGGAAAGAAAATGTTTTATTAAAAAAAGCAAAGTAAACTCTTGTAAGGAGACTTTGAAGGTATTTTCAAAATTCTGAAATTACATTTGAAATTCTAATAGCAAGTGAGCATTTCCATAGAGAAAGTCAGGCTTTATCACGACCATCACACTTACCATAGATTTGATTTGTAAGTTTTTTTGGGTGATGCCTGCTTTGTTTTCCCTGGCATAATGATATGGTGGCCCATGATCATGGTCTTTGCTGTGGACATATTACGATTAATAGCAAATGAAGAAATACGAACACTGGGGATGGAATCTTTTTTTTTTTTTAAATTCTTGTTAGCTTCACTTGCCTTATTTTGCCTTAGACAAAGTAAGGACCAGGAGCTGAGGTCCTACGCTCACTGAATCACTTGCAAACATACACTGACTTGTAATGTGAAGTATAGCCCATAGACATTTAGGAGTACTTAGTCACGCTTCTTAGAGCTCTTATAGTCCAGTTGGCTTTGGCAGGGTTTGGCCTTGACAGAGATGTTAAAAATGACTGAACTACTGGAAGAAATCTAATTTGGTGGTCATCTTTCAATTTAGTGCATGTTGGTCTGGTGGCACCCTTGTCAGTTATTTTTGCATTCGCTGGGGAGTGGCCTTTAAAGAATTCAAACCAAGGATCCCACAAGACAGCAGTCAGCCAGAACACCCTTCGTAAATTGTGTTCCATACATCTTTTTGTGCTAGTCAAAGCCTTGAAGGTACTTATAATGGCACTTGTTAATATATTTGCTTTCCCTAGTAAGCCCAGCCTGTGAGGAGAAAGAGAATGCTCTGTTGCAAGTATTGCGTTTTCCATGAGCCTCTAGGAAAATTATTCCCTTTCTCTTGGTCCTCTCTCTTAATGTGTCCTTAAATGGTCACGCTTCTGATAATGCTGTCAGGAGGAATACTTCTGCAATTTGCTTTGACCTTTTTGCTCTTCCTCATATTTTCCCATTAGTCTCAACCAATATAAAACTAACTAAGCTTGACTGTTCAAATGAAAACTGGCCAAAATCTCTTTGGGAATTATTGAGCATTTAAGAGACAAAAAAATGCATGTGCGATATCTGGGAGTGAACTAATTAGACAAGAAAATTTTCAGGGACTGTTGTTATGACAAACACAAATTTCAATATTCTTTACAGAACTAGGGAGAGCTATGAAATTTGGAGGAAGGAGGGTTAAGTCCAGAACAAACCTGACATTTTATAGATCATTACACATGTCTTGAAGACAGCTGACGGACCTCCCTCTGCATCGCTCTTTTTCCCCTCTGCCTATCACAAAACCCACATTACAACCTATGAGGGTCATTTGAATGAAGACTGTTCTTCATGAGCATGTTTCCATCTTTTAGCCTATTTTACTTTATGCAGGCATCTTTCTCTATAATGTACAATTTCATTATTATGAGTACCAGTTCATTTATAGGTAGGAAAATTAGCAGTGCACAATATGGAAAATACATCTTTCTGTACTGGATTACTGAAATATCAGAAAAAAAATATGGTAACTCAAAGGAAAAAAATATATTTAGTAGATTTTAGTTCTTTTCACCCTACCTATCAACATTAAATAAATGTAGGTTTACTTCAAATTAGCTGGATAAAACACTGAAACTATATAAAATAATGTACATGCAATATACTCTTCTGGCAGTAAATTGCACTATGATGGATTATCTATAAGACCAAGAAAGCAGGTTGGCTTGAACAAGTTGATTCTCTTAGCTTGATTTAGGGATTACATTTTGCAGTAGGAACCTGAAACTGCCAAAGAAGTTAAAAAACCAAGATTATTATACTGCACTGATCATTGTCAACACTGAGAAGAGAGAAAAGTACCTTGCGGACATGTCCAGGATAAATGGTCTTTGCAATAACTTGTTCAAAAAACCATCAAGATGAACATTTTCGAAGCTGAAGGTCTATTTTTGAGAGGGTTGAAATAGGAAAATTACACTGATTGTCAGTTATCTGAAATTGTTGTCAGTCATTTGGGTGATTGTACTTGGCAGTATTAAATGTAGCGAAGCTTTTCTGTTCCCCGTTACTGTTGTGACACGAATGACAATGTATTGCCTCAGTGAATAATAGGGTGCTGGTCTGATTTAACTGACTTCTGAACAGTCTTCTCTCTGCAACCCACATAGGAAAAGACTGGGAGGTGGCAGTGGAAGTGGCTGTCTTCCACCTGCCATGCTCTCCTCTATATTATCATGTGTGTGAGCCAGAAAGAGAGATTTTATGTAGAATATCCACTTCTGAATTAAATTGCGGTGAAGTTAATCCAAACAAAAAAACAGCGCAAATCAGTATTTCTTTAAAAAGCTTTGAGTGGACAGAGAAAGGCTTAAACATCACACCAGTCCTGTGCACAATGATTAGTTTATTTCCATGGGAAACAAATGCTGTTGTCACTGAAGTTAGTGTAAATGTTATTAAAAATGGTGGTATTGTGCTGCTATATCAAGAGCAGACCACTCTTTTTTTAAGGTCAAAAATCTCTTGTAACTGAAGAAGTGCAGACTGTAGCTTGACATAGTTGAATTCATCCTTCTACCAAAGTGATCTGAAGTTCCTCTTTGCAGTGATTTAATAAAAAAGCATGTATTAAAATTTGTATTTCTGCTTGTGTATGGCTCAGTGCCTTGAAAAGCAGTTTTTATCTTTCTTTTATTTAAAAATCACATAGATCTGTCATTTCCTACTCAAAAGGCGATACAGCAAACGTTGTACTAGTGAATTTTGTTATACATATATAGGACATGGAAAAGATTCAGATAGACATAATATTTACCTTTAAGTTCACTGATCAATTAGTATGTTGTTACATACACTGATTTGATAATAGCAATTATATACTCCACTAATGGGAGGTACTGACAGGAGCCATTTCTGTTTCTGAAGTTGTGATGCTCTGCAACTGTGATTTGGTAGACTATAACAACCTTTTCGGAGTTGTTAGACTAGTCATGTAAATCCTTCTTAGTTTAGGGATCGTTGACTAGTTAGGCTGTAACAGCTCTTTAGGAACCATTACAATCCCAGATCCAGCTAGCAATGTTGGTGCTCTGCAGTCAGGTTGAATATTTCTTTTCATATTCTGGGTTTAATCTTACCCCGTACAAAAGCAGCAGGGAAATAGTGCTTGCTGTTTGGAATAAGGAAATCCTTATTTTTTAAGGTTGTGGATGCCTGCTGTCCCAATCTCTGGATTCTTTCTACATGCTAACTGAAGTAGCCCTATTTAAGAAAAAACAACAAAAAACCCCACACTCCAAAGTTAACACCACTTGAACATAAGCTAGGCTGAAGCAGAACTGGTTTCCTGCTACCTGGAGGTACTGCAAATGAATAGTAGTTCCTCTCCGAGACTATGTACTGATGTTTGCCTCTTTCGCATAGCAAAGGCATTTAGTCAAAAAATAGAAGTCGCCTTTTGAGCTAACCCACTGGAGAATATTGATTTTAAAAGGAGTTTGTTCAATATATGTGACTCAAAGTCTGTTAAAATGCAGCTTTTTAAACTTCATAAGTGACGTGAGTGAGGAAGAGATCCCTTGTGTGAAAATAACCAAATAAATCATTCATTCATATTTGTTGCAGAACGATAGATGCCTAGGACAATATCGGAAATTCTGATTTCAATTTAGTGCCCTGTATTTATAGCTGCACTTCAGTTTTATCACAGTAGGGTTAGTTGTATGAATAATGGTTCATCACTGTGAGCATGGGGAAGTCACAGTATGGCCCTTAGTGCTGTAATATGAGCTTATGAAAAGAGATCTCTAAAATATAGCTAAGCAGTTGATAAATTATTCAGAATAGAAGCAGAAGCTTTAAGCCGCTCATTGTACTGTGTATCTTTGCAGCAATTGTTGCATAAACTTCATATAGCACAACAAATGTACGTAAGGGTACAATTTAAGAGAGAGTTTCTCTTATTTCGGTGATGTATGCATCCTCCATTGTGCAGTACAAATAAGAATTGCTCAAATCCTTTTTACAGTTCTAGTCTGAAACAGCTGCTGTACATGGTTATGGGAAAATGATGTGCACTACTCGGTTTGAGTGATTTTTTTTCAAGATTTGTGTTTAACAAGAGCAGTAGAATACATTAGTCATAGTCCAATCATAAACACCATGATGACTCAAATCTAACTGTGTGATGTGGCAAGTGCAGCGTAGGCTCCATACAACAATACGTTCCAGGGGTTTGGAGGTGTCTTTTAATCCAGACCTGAACATTGCGCCACTGAAGCCAGCTCTGCAGGTTTATGAATGATGAAGGCTCGTTGGCTGGTCGCTAACACTCTGGTTTAGCTTCTTCAGTGTACATCAGCTGGTGTGCATTGCCCACAGCTAAGAGCTTGTAGCGGTGTGGACCAAGCACATGGCAAGTTCTCCCAGGAACAGATGCATGGTACTTCTCTTTAACAGCACCTCTCAAAATATTCACAGTTGCTTTAAACTCTATTTAGTCTCTATTTTGAAGATGCATATAATGCCCAGGCTGATATGTACAGGCATGACTGTTACCATAGGATTATAGTTTCTCCTACCACATAGTTTCTCAACACTGTTGAGCATAGTAATTTCTTCATTCCTTCCTTTGTTCTCTTTTTTTGGAGCCAAGGATAACTCTATATGAGCCACATTAATTTCTAGTGTAAGAAGAAACCATTTCCAGTGCCTTCTATGGGGATATGCTCCATATGTCCAGAATTTCATGTAGATTATGAATTGTTTTTTTTTTTAAATCTTGATTTCTTTTTTTGTTACCTTCTTTCAAATAGTTTTAAATTTTGTCTTGACTGTCCTTGTATTCCCAATTTTTTTTCACGTTTTCTCTTTTCGAGGTTTAAAATGCCATGATCTATGTCTCTGCTGGTTTTTAGTTTATGCTCACAAAGTGCTAGATTTCTCTATTGTAGAATTTGCTATTCATAGAAGATTTTTAGAGAGGTTCCTCAGTTAAAATGACAGACTAATTTGAAACATTAGCATTTGGAATTACTGCACTAGTGTGTTGATAGAACAGTTTCTCAAAGTAGAGTTTTAACACGTGTTCTATATACATACAGCATCTGAGAAAATTTTTAGGGGTACTATATGTAGATTTAAAAGTTCTGTGCTGGAAATGCTGTGAGTCCTGAACTCTTGAATCAGCAGCTCTGTCAGCACAATCTGAGGCAATATTGCATTGGATGCATGTTTGTTAGTTGAAGTGGGGAAGAGCACTTCGAACAATGGAGTGCAGAATTATACAATATGGGATCTTCTGATGTACCCAGGAATGTAATTTATGCACCAGGTATACACATGAGATGTACTTCATCATGCAGGGAAGTTTTGGTTCATTTCTGTCAGATTGTTCCTTTGAATAACAGGTTCCGAGTGAAGAAGTACTTAATTTTAGAATTTAAACAGTCATTTTATGAAACTTCTTTCAGAAACACATTAAAATACTGATGCTTAAGATATAAATCAGAGTTTTTGAAGCTTGGGACATGAATTTTTTTGGCCTAAATTATGTTTTTTGCATTCTCAGTTCACCAACATTTTGCACTTTTTCTGTTTCAGTTCTGCCTGATTTTTTTTCAACATAGATTGAAAATCCCATTACAGAGTTGCTCTATTAACATATATGCTTGACAGTGAGCTTCCAAGTCTGTTCCTTTGGTTAAACAGTCCAATAAATAAGTCTTGACCATTACTGTCTAATTGGTAAAACAGAAATGGTGAGGTTAAATATCCAGTGCCTTTCTCCTTGTGTAGTTGTTAGAAGCAGTGAAACATAGCGTGACACATCTGCCGGCACTTCACACCCACTTGCTCATGTATAAATGACTGAACAAAGGACAAAGCAATGAAAAATCAAGGTTTTCTTTTTAAATAGAAATGATAACTGGTTAGAGAAAACCAGAAATATGAGCTGTGCAACACATTAGAGAAACAAAACTCTAGAGGAAAATATTGTAGCATTTTATAAGTGATTACAAATTACGTTAGTAATTACACATATGTAGCTAACAAGTTTTGAGAATATATATAAAGACCAAATTTGACAGTGTGCAAATAAAAATGTTTGATTCTGATGTTTATTTTGTGAGGAAAGGCAATCAAGGAAAACAGCCGTTTATATTCTTTACTTTAGATTAGTTAAATGTGGGGGTTTTTAAAATAAGATTGATACAATTTCATACAAAAACCTACAGTCATTCTTTTAAATCAAATTGATTCCCCAAAATCCAACCAGATGTGTATTTCTTAGGAAAAAAAGAATTTTATTGAAAAAATTTACACATCTTTTGTCTAGAAAACAAGGAGTAAAAAGTGAAGCTCATTAGGAAAGCAAGAAGGATATTCTATTTCCCTTCTTCTGACCTGATTGATATTCTCTTTTCTGTCTCCTGACATGTTTTCTATACCACAGACCACAGAAAAATAGCTGGCAACTTAGCTTGATTTTCTTCCAACCTTCAGACTTCAAATGCAGAAAAAATGTCTACTAATTTCTATTTCAGTGTTGCTATAGATACAGTTTCTATGATGTTTTTATTTTTTTACTTCTATCTGTCTGTCTATCTGTCTTTCATCTTGCTAGCTAACAACTTTTCATCTTCTTTCCTCCTTTGCTTTCCATACTTCCCAATTCTTCCCCTGCACCTATTCCACTTGCTTAATTTAATCAGGTGTTACTATTCTCTTCTTTTTTGTAATTCAGAATCCTTACTCTCAATGCTTTGTTCAGTATTCGTATCCGGTAACACCCCACAGGTAATGTCCAATGTATCTTGTTAGGCTTTGAAATAGTCTTTCTTTCTACTATTGAAACTATAGTAATTAACTTTGCTTTCCATACTGTTCCAAGGAATGCCTTCAGGTCTAAATGCCCCCCCCTTCCCCTTCTGTTCTCAGGTTTTACTGGATTTCTCTTTGATTCTGTTTGTGGTAGGCATACACTGATGCAGCATAATACCCATTCTCTCACACTGCATTTTCCCCATTTTTTGTTTCTCCCAGAGGCTCTTCTCTTGATTTTTCTTTTCTGTTAATAGTAAATACATACAACAGCAGCAACTCAGAAGGCACTGACTGTGTAGGCTTAATGTACCTACTCATCTGCAGTCATTCATCATTGCTGTTGGATTGCTTGTACAACTGCAAAGAGCAAGGCAGTTCAGTGATGTACTTAAATTTGATGCTAACTGCTGCTGGTGAAAATGTTTCATCTCTATTATTTAAAAAAGAATTCATGACTTTATTAGTCCTTCTTAACATGCAGGCGGACATTTGATTCTTAATGTGCTATGTGAAATTCATAATCTCCTCATCTAATAGGAATGAGCAAGATCATGAAAGTAGAGCACCCATGTTTTTCCGTGGCAGTTACACCTTTCACTCCAGGGACAGTGGCACTGGGTCCGTGGATACCTTGACATACTCGCACTGTCTTAACTTTGGAGCTCTAATTTATAGCTCTAATTCAGGGCTTTGGAGTCCCTTGTATATCTACTGGAGAGATTTAGATTCCAAATTTAGATGCTCTGAATAACCTTTTGCAGAGAGTGAAGTTTCTTCTTTGGACTGTTTAGGAAACCTATGATCCTAATTGGGGCACTTAACTTTGATGCCTAGATTTACCTGCTCCTGCTGTTTTCTGTTTTATTATGCACACCTTGCAACATGTGGTATTCTCCCATTTAGGAAACACAGAGCTTGATTATCCTTAAGTAATAGTTGTCATTGATTTTAATCGGGTTGTGCTCAATGGAAAAGTGTCCCAAGTGACATTCTACCTTTCTTAAATTGGGGCAGTATGATAATTTTCTTTTACTACCTGAAGACATTTTTGCTGAGTTGGTTTTTGTTTGTTTGTTTGTTTACCAGCAGGTTTTTTTCCCATCTGTTATTCTGTCCTACTGGGCATTTATTCTGGACTTTGCCCGGGTCTTGGAGGAAGTCTCATATACCACCTTACTCCTCCTCAAATATTTATCTTCTGGCTTTTTTGTTGAAGCAATGATTTAGGTTAGGTAAAAATGGATTGATACAAATCCAAGACTGATATGGTTGGAGGATGAGATTGATTAGTAGCATGCATACTGTGCTGTCTATTGCCTATGCATGGACTGAACGGAAGGGAAAAATGCTTACAAATGAAGCAGAGCTACTGAATTTTACAAACTGCTTTGAAAGAACTGATTCTTAGTTAAAGAAGTAGTCAAAGTTACAGAATTAATGGTAAGCTTCATACTGTACAAGCTCTGGGCTGGTGCAAAGCAAATCTTTCGAGTGCCTCCTTGTACAGCTTCTTTGTTCTTAGGGCGTGTCTGGATCTGACGATCAGTTAACAAAGCCTAAATAATAATTTATCATATGTTATAACTGATATAATTTTTTATCAACAATTTGGGAACTTCTGCTTTGCTGCCTATCGTCCTCTGAACTGTTCTTCCTCCCCGACCTGTGTTAGTACTGAAAATCAGCCCCTCCCCATGCAGCTAAACTTGCTGGCGGTATTCTTGCGTGCTTTTTAACCAGTGATAAATACCCCTGTGATTTATTGAGGAAGCAGGACTTGTCACATCTAGAGCAAGTATCTAGACTTTAGGCATCGTGTCTAAGCTAGCCACAGGCAGTCAGGCTTCTCTGGGAAGGGATTCTTTCTATCCTCAGTTTAGGAAAGATAGGATGAATATATAGAGAGACACAACTCCAGGAGATGTGTTTCCACACCTTCTCTCCAAGAGGGAAGCTTCATATCAGCTTCACTCTGTTGTATCTGTGTCTACTCCGTGGAGCTAGCACAGAATATACAAACCCTTCCAAGTGGTACTTCCAGTTTTACAGCTCCAGAGACAATCTCTTTTTATTTCAGTGTTACGGTGCTTCACTTCAGTTGTCCTCAGGTGAGTTATTCCTAATTTACTTAGGTGTTAGTGAGAAAAGAAACAATCCCTGGGCTCAGTACTTTTGCTTTGAATGCCTTTGCCTTCATCATAATAACTTAATAAAATGCAAATAGGCAGAAATGAAAAGATTTCTGAAGTTGTATTTGGTGATACTTCAAAAACTGGTGTACTGTGTACAGTATGGTTTTTGGGGTGGTTTTTTTTGTTTTGTTTTTATTTTTTTTTAAATGAACAAAATTCTTTGACATAGTAAAATCTGCCTTGTAATGTACTAAATGGGAAACCTGACTTCTAAATAAGTACAGGCTATAGAGGCTATTTTTTTCCTAATCCTCTATTACTGACCTTGTAAAAGGCCTATTAAGAAAGAGTCAGTGTTGATCACTTTTACCACAGTCACAATTTATGAGACTATTATCTCACATAATCCAAATAGGTAATGTTATTGTGCACTTTATGCTACTGTTCTTTTGTGCTCAGTAAATGACTAACTGCATTATTAACAAGTATTTATATAGAAGCCCTGAGTTTAGTTAATGTTTCTGTTGGCAAGAATCTGATAGTGCCAAAACCAGTACAAACACAGAAAAAACCATAAAATAAAGATCTAGAAGATTACAGGAAAGGTTAGGCCTATTTGAATAGCAGCAGTATGGTGATTAAGACTCTAGGTATTCTCCAATGCATGAATCATTACAATGTGAGTGGTAGCACAAAGCCCTGATAGCCTCTTCCTGGGCTGTAACAGAGCCTGGAGTCTCCAGTTGTGAAACCTCTGGCTCGTCTTTCCCAGTGTGCTGATTTCAGTGCAACTATCCAAATGTTCACCTTTCTGTCCTGACTTTCCTCTCTGTCTCCTATTAGTGATGGTTATATTTTCCTCCTGTCAGTTTGTCCTTGACTGCTTCTCCTCCACCTTCCTCTCCAAAGTATATGCTACTGTCATATTTTGATTCCTTGGTATCATACCTGTTGTGTGGTCTACTTACTGCATCTTCCCGTTATAACTTTTTTTTTCCTCCAGCTATATATCTGATTAGTATTCACCACTTTAAAAAATGCTTCAGTTTTATTCTCCCTATGGACTTTCCTTTAAGAATGTTTACTTCAGGCAAAGGACAGATTATGCTATCATGTTGTAAAATCCTGATAATGCTAATAAATGGCTCTAATGGACCGAATTCTGCCCCTTTTTTAATAGATGACCATTGAGTAGGTGTCTCATAGCAGTGGGTTTATTAGAAAGGAAAAGTCAAATGAAAAAGCAGAAATGAAGCTAGCTGTATATGTTAGAAAATTAGAAATATCAGAGTCTATCAGTCTAGCATCTGTTTGCAGTTTCCAGTTGCTCTGCTGACAATAATGGGGTTACACTAGTGTGAAAACTGAATCAATAAAATCAACAACGTGCCCTCTGAGTGGTATAGCGTATTGCATGGCATAGAATATTGTACTATATATTTGTCCCAATAAAACCAAGCCACTATTGATGCAGTATAGAAAGGGGCTGGAAAATATATTGGTGGTTATTTCTGTTTCTCTGAGCATGACTGCCATATACTGCTTGTATTTTGCTTGGAGTGTAGGATTATTGATAGGGAATTAACAGTAGTCATGATAGCTTTTCTCTTCATTTATATCTAGTTACGTCTTACTTTCCAGCATGTACATTACTGCTGCAATATATGCTTTTGGTGAGCTTGACCTTGGACTGGTTGCTCTATGTGGAGCATTTGAAATCTCTTGGAAACAAAACTATCGCATATTCTGAGGCAGCCCACTTGCTGCAGCGAGTGTACTGTTGTGAACAAGTTACCCTGCTTTCCAGTGGTGTGTTGGGTAAAGACTGCAGAGTCTGAGGTCTCCATGCGTGGAACCATACCCTCAAAATCCTTCCTACCAGCTCTGCGCACACCCAGCTGTGCAAATTGGATACGGATTATGGAGGAGCAAATAATATGGTGTTTATGGTGCCTGCAGAAAGACAGATGATACGTGATATCGAGTCTGAGATGACAGAGACAGAGATGTTTTTAAATCTCTTCTGGCAACACCGGGAGCTGCTGCTGGCAGGGCATCACTGTGAACGGTTCTGAAATTCAGCTGGTGGGTCCCAGATGGTGTGAAAGGCTTCACAAAGCATACGTCTTCAGGTGCTTTGAGAACAGGCTGTGTTACCTGACCGAGTCCAGTTTTCTACACAGGCCAAGTTGCTTTTTTCTCTTATTGTGTGTGATTGTTAGCTGTTCAATGTAGAGAAGAAGGTCATGCTGGTTGTTGTAGTTGCAGAGTTGGGCTTTCTGACAGTTGTCCAAAGGTTAGGCTGCTTGCTCTTTTATTATCTCTCTTGAGTGTAAATAAATAAATGAAATACATTGAGGCAAAAAATCCCAACCTATAATAGCTCAGAGTATCTTTTCAGATGAAATGGCACTTTATTCCCATACAAAATGTTGCATAGAGGAACACGAGGAAAACATACCAATTTGGCTTCTTTTGAAATTGCTCTCTTAAGACTGCCAACTTAGAAAGCAACTGAAAGAAGCAAGGGGAACCATTGATTGTTACACACGATGTGACAGCTAAAGCGTCTTCTTTAAAGGAGAAGAAAGTTCCTCAATAGCTCTCCTCCATCAGTACAAATTGCTACAGAAAGCAATTTACTATATGCTGCCGAGAATTAATAAATTGAGTTATTGATGTAGGATCCAGGTCACTGCCTAAACCGGAGGGAAGACTTAGGGGCACAGTGACTTGCTCAAACAGTATGGTTTTTTTCTGTGCAGAAACTGTATTTTCTCTGAGATACATAGCTCATACTGACTCAGCACTTGAGATAATGAATCTTTTTCTGAAGTTGAGGTTTCTGCATATTAGTGACAGCATAATATATTGAGGCTGAGACTGATAATGGTACTAAGTAATCATCCCTTTTAAAACAGGAATTACTTTGATGAACATTAACATTAATATCAGTGTAAGTACAGGGTGTGCTTAGTACCATTTAACATGACCTTCATTTTGATAACAGCTCTAATTAGGTGGTGTTTTGTAAAAGCTGACAATTGGTTGTGTTTGCATTACTACAATACCTCATGGATTCTGTTTATCTGCAGTTTTGTGACTTTCACTCTCTATCATTTTTGTCTTATACAATGAGTTTAATCCCTTGAGCAGATGAAACATCCACAAAATATTTAATTGTGCCCTGACACGGGTGCTAGGAGAAGAGCGCTCTTCAGGGCTGTGGGTTCAGTCCCATGGCAGTCTAAGTCCACAGCTCTCAGATGGGGCCATCCAGACTATTCCAGAGGAGGAATAGGCATCAGCTCAGCTGCATCAGCTTCCTGAAGCAGTGTACCACAGGGTCTCTTGGACTCTAATGCTTCCCTAGGAAAGAGATGGTAATATACCTGGGATAACAGTCTGGGCTTTGAGGGATCCAGGCTTGTTTGACATGCTTCCAGAGGATTTGCTTGTGACTTGGTTGTGCTTTACAATTACGTCAAATTTATCAGATTGAGCTAACACGTTGCAAAAGCAGACTTTTCTGCCCCCCAGCACAACAATTAGAGCAAGACTCGTTCTTTAGGTCCAACATCTTTTTAAGATGTGCTGTGTGTTTGTGTAAGCATAAAGAGGCTCACAGAGTAACTTGAATGTCTTTGTCACATTTTCTTCCTTGGTTATCCTGTCTCGGGAGTGAAAGTAAATCTTGTATCTTCTTGTGATCCTTGCAAGTGTTGGATTCAGTTCTGTTGATGTTCCTGTTGAAGAGATACAGTATGATTCTAATCCACAGCTTTTTTTGTATCCTTTCTCTTATTGATGGTGTGGGTATACCCTCTGCTTTCTTTTTAAACCCACACCTGATCTGTGCATGGAACTGCTCGTAGGTAGGCTTTGAGGGAGTCAGGCCACACAAGAAGGTTAAAAAGCATCAGTTCCCAATATTGTCTTGTGCAGTGGCAAAGAATCAGGTCTGGCCTTCCTATTAATTGTACTGTTATTTCTGCAGTGGAAAGAATGAGGACAATTGTTCGTGCTTGTGAGATGTTGAAAAGCAAACTGCTATGGAACATAGAAATACCTTGTTATCTGCAGTGGTTTAAAACATAATTAGGAGTTCCTCCTTATTTTTTAAGGAACCTTTAGGATATTTTTGGGTCACATATACAAATTTTCATTTCAGCTGTTAATTCTAAAAATCTACTTTTTCTTAGTGAAAGTTCAGATTCCTTCCATTTTTAATATTGTAAGATTATGAGACTTTAGGGAGTGTTCCTGTTCATGAAACACATGACATTTTTCATCACTGCTAAGATTCTGTATAATGCAGATATGAATAAGTCAAGTTTGGGTCTACAAACTTCAGTGGGGTTTAATAGGAATTAATAGCAATTGCTGTTTAAGGAAATAGTCTTGTGTTTTTCTTTTTCATTATAGTTCCAGTTTAACAATCCTGTGGCTAAATTTCATGTACAGCCAAGATTCTAGATGTAGATGAGCTTGGATTTCTCTAGAAAATGCAGAAATTACTGTTTCGGGATTTGTGATTTTTTTTTTTTCCCATGTATGCTGTTATACATTATCTTTTATTTATCAAAAAGTAATTTGAAGCTTCCATTCCTTCTTTTTTAGTGTACAAGGAGTTAGTAGCTTGAGGACAATGATATTGAACATCAGCTCTAAGGTCATGTATTTTTTTCACCATCAGAAGAGGGAGAATTTTTTGGAGACATGACCTGTGGCTCTGAGAGCTGCTCACAGTTTGTGCCACATCGTTAGAAACCAAGCAATTTGTCAAAACTCTTGCAGATTAGGATTAGAAGAAGGAGAGGATGAAGGATGGATGAAAGGGGAACTATGGAGTGACTGAAGCCCTACTCTAAGCATATTGCTTTATCTGAAGCATTCTCATTACAAACAGCTGCTGAATGTTTTTTCTATTCAGGGTCAATAAGAATAAAAAATTGGGTTTGCTAATCAGATGAGAACGTCATTACTTTATTTCAGAGACCAAAGCACACATAATTTTTACCTCCAAAAGTCATGCGGTTTAACTTCACAAGGCTAATTGGAAAGTTTGATTTAAAAAAAAAAAAAGAATTTAGAAATGTATATTGTTAAAGGCAGTAACAAGAAAGGTGCAGAAAGTGCTTCAGCTTTGAATAGGGTAAAATATGTTTAAGAACTGATTAAATTATTTTTAAAAAATTATGCCTATTTTTACTGAACATATTTTCAACCTGATAATATATAATAGAAGCTTGCATAATTGAGCATGGCAGACAGGGACCATTGCACTCCTAGAGTTAAGGGTGCATTAGTGTTTCTATTACAGTCTTGTGTATTTTATGAGATAAGATGGTTATGGTAATTGGTTCCAGACTGAAACATAGCTTGAAAGATTGAGACCTGAGATCACAAGTTATATTTTTAGAAATGTATTCTGGGAATTACTTAAACTACTGTGGTTTGTTTATGGAATACTGGATTCCCAAGGTCCACATTAAGGTTCACGGTCGCATTAAAGGCGGTTTTGTATCAACAGGCAGGTAGGTACAGTAACCATGCAAGTAGTTTACAGTCTCATACCCTCAACCAGCGGGTATGCAATTTAAATAGATGCTTAATCCCACCAGATCAGGATCTGTGAGTGTATTACTAACTGAAGGATGGGTCTGAAATTCCACTTAGGCATACTGAGGTCTTTGTGCTCACTGAGAGTGTAAGGATTAGCGTGTCCATCCTCTATCCAGAGGGCCAGCTTTGAGGTACTTGCTGGCAGATAGGACTGTTGAGTGCTCGTTCTTTGCTCCAGCTGTGAAGGCTGGCTCAGGGGAAACAAAAGCCTATTCCAAATTCCGCATTTGACCTCCTTCCTTGGACGTGCTCTGGGATGCCTTTGCTACTGACTCCACTCTTGTGTGGAACAACATGAGGAATGGTGTCATGTAAGCAAAAAAGACATGCTGTGTTTCTCAGCTGGGACCTAATTCACTTGAAACTTGGGGCCAAGATGTAAACTAAGTAACAAAGCAAATTGTTCCCATTGTTTTAGAATCCCTACAAAGCTCTTTGGGTTATCTTTGGCTCATGTTACATGATCTGCAACTTTCCTGTAGCTAAGCAGAACACGCTGTTAGGAATGTCTCTATAACATTCACTAAGCGTCCTTCAGAAAAGGAGGCCTGGTTCTTTTCCTACTTGGGTTTTTATTTTGAGGTGACTTTGGTTATTTCATTTGGGATTACTGCTTGCTTGGACTGAAGAGAAATAGGCTCAGGTTGTTGTTATTGCCAAAAGCAGGATAGGTTCTCCATACCTTGTTCTGTTCCTACCTGTATCTTGAGGACAAGGGTGTTGATTTACCCTTGCCATCTGACAGTGTTATACCAGGAACAAGTAATAGCTTTGAGAGCAGAGAACTGAACTTCACATTGATATATTTTCTAAACTATTATTTTCAAAAATAAGCATGAAAACAGTTTCTCTTTCAGCGCGAATGAGATGTTACTGTCACATTTGGCCTGAGGTATTTATGATTTACTCCACAGCATCAAAACAAAGTTTATAAAGAGTTTGTCACAGAGCCTCAGGTAGTTATCCACTTGCTGCTGAAGAGATATCAGATAGAAAGAGATACACAGAATTTTTGTATACAGAGAGACATCTGTATATAAGGGACTGCATTACTAGAAACATTTGTCTTTTCATACTGTTAGAATGTTGAAAAGCTTTTTATGCTATGTATTAATTCTTGCAAATTGCTTGCCAATTTAATATCAGCAGCATCTAAACAGTAAGTAATTGCTTATGATAATGAGTGCAAACTAATTTACTGGGATATGTTAATATTCACAATGCACTTTAGAACAGCGGGGTATTCCAAAAATACTACTCTCTTGTTTAACTGCAGTGTTTAGGTTGCATTGTTATTACAAATGCTAGCAAAATCATCACAAAGCCAGCCTCGCGTTGAATAGCTACCTTATTGAGACTCCAGCATGTGTGAGCAAGGAATATGTAGTGTCCTCTGAGAACTAAACAGGATATGAACAAAACCTTCTAGATTTAAATAATGAATCTTAATTTCTGATTGAAGTTCATTAGATAAACATTTATAAGACAGATAGAGAACCTTCTTTCCCTTATGACTTGTAAAATTTAATTTAACAAATTTCAAGTCAAATAGCATACAATCACTTTTTTAATATTAGGGTGTCTTCAATGGATTTACTCTTTGTGTGAGATGTAGAAACATTTCTAGAAATGCTTTATGTGAATCTGTGAAAGAAATACTGTAGTGCAGGAGTTCTCAAAACTTCCAAGTTAGTATGCCTTAGCTGATTCTGCAAGACTGGTTTTTAGTATATTTGAGTAATTGTTTTTTCCTTCTTTTCTTGGGAAATGTTCTGGTTTTGTTTGGGTTGGGTTGGGTTTTTTTAGCAAGGTTAGACGAATGCTTATTGAAAAATGGGTTATCTCTGAGCACATTTCTGCACAGAATAATTTTCCACATGCATTGGTATTACTTATAGTTTTGAAGGGTTCTTAACATCTTTTGTGTATGTTACTATAAAGTGCTGTATTAACATAAGGCTTCCCAAACTCTGAAGACTGATCTTCACTTCAGGAAAATAAAAGCAATCACAATTTCCTCCAGCCAGAGCTTTGGAAGTGAAGGGCCTACACAAAATCACTGCTCTAATTAGTCTGAGTTAGTCTTCAGAGGGTGATTAACTGCTCACCTTTCTTGCATACACAGGTGAACTAAGTCATAGCTAATAGTACTGGCATATGAAGTGTCAGAGTTGACACTTGAGTTAGTCCCTGTTGAGATGAATGAATAGCTTACACCCCAAAACTGTTTTGTCAGGTTGTCTCCAAACACCATTGTAGAATCCAGTGGTTAAACCATGCTCCCTAATTACTCAACTATGTAAAACAGTGAAAAACATAAGATGCATATTTTTCACTGCAGCTCTTTATCCTCTGAAGCTGGCAGTGAATTGTTGCTTACAAACAACAGCATAAGGACTTTCCAAGGAAGAATGATAGCAATTATCATAATGACAAGGCATGTAGCGTTTTTGTGCCAGACCACAATTGGAAATCTATTATGTAGTAGAACAGAAAGATGTAGGAAGGAATTAAATTGGCCCAACCTGGCTGGCCCCTGTTAGCTGTTATTATAATGGTCTAATAACCTTAAAGATTCAAATACAGCTGGATCTGTGTACCCCTATTAAACACTATTTGTTTCATGTGCAAATTTGATAACATAAGTAAACATGGATGTCCCAAAATCAATCCTTGGGAAAATGACTAGAAACTCTTTCCAGGTAAGAGTATCATTTGTAGCTGCTTGCTGGTTCTTATTTTTGGGCTTCCCTTGAGCCAACCAAACAGATATTTTTACATCGTATTCTTCTTTTACCTGATAGTTTTCTGAGGTTTGAGTACATGTAATAGTGGTGAAGACTAGCTTTGGTTTTAAAAAGTGAGGATTTTTAAAATCAGTTATTACTCCGTGTACCAAATGAAATGAAATGTCATGAATTTTTGGGCTTGCTCATGCTTGGAATTAGCAAGACAATACAATGCTACAAGGCTGCAGTTAATATGTAGCCTGCTCATCAGTCCTTCCCTTTGCCAGATCTGCCTCTGAGATACCTCTAGTCACTGAACAGCTGCTTTAGTGGTGGATCCATGTGCTTCAGGGAGGCTTAAGCTCTGTGTTTTTCCAAAGATTTAATATCTTTCTTTTAATTTCATTTTTGTTAGAAGAAGAATGGTTGCTATTTTTGCATTTCAAGATGTAACATCTCTAAGAAACTATGCTCTGTTTTTCTTCAGCTATAGCCTGTGTACGTCTACTTGAAAATGTTCAGAAATGCTACCACAACATTATTTTGTCTGCTAACTATTAGTAATTGAGTAATTAATAGGACAGCATGTATGCCACAGAACTTCTTACTCTTCACTACCTTTACAAACAAACAATATCAAACTTCATTGCACATTGTCTATAATGCAACTTGCTGTTTTCAGAAGAGGCTCCATCTCAGCAAACTCTGTAAGTTGCAGTGTTGACAGTACCATCTTTCTGCTGCAAGTAATAGTAGCATCTTATCTTAGTCCAGCATCTGACATCTCTCTTGTGCTTGTATCATTTTTCAGTGAATTTAACAGGCTTGCAGCTAACAGTGCTCTTATTTTCAGCATGTTATGTGTTTCTTCTAAGACAAGTTTTTACTACTTTTGAGAGCTCTCTAAGTATTTCAGGATTTCTCAAGAGTAAATTATGAGATGCACAATTTAGCAAGGAAGATAATATGAATGTCACTTAAAAATAACTAAGTTAATGCAAGATAGGATAGCTGGTGTATTGTATTAGTAAGGAAGCCAATAAGAAATAACGACTTTACCCTAGAAGCATGCTAGACATTTGCAGCCAACGTCCTGTCCATTTTAACATAATTAAATAACTTAAGGCCAGCTATTTCAAATGTTTATATCTTCATTTAAAGAATAGCGGTTTGATTTTTAAAGGTTGCCAGAAATGCTGCAACACTTCTGAGAATCAGGATACCGCCTTAGGTGCTTGAATAAAAACATAACTTCAGGCACTATGTTTTGCATGAAATAATGACTTTTAAAAAATTATATTATTTCTTTGAAAAGTACATTGCCTTTTGATGGAGCCATACATTGAAAATTTAATTTTGGATTTTCTTCTACTGTTTTTTTGGTCTATATGCACATCTGTGCAGAGCTACTTTTGTGGGAGATGTTCAGATCCTGGTGCATAAGCAGTTTGTCTTCAACTTACAGGCCTCCCAGTTGAGTCAGCAAGCTTGGAAACTCTAACAACTCGTTACTTGGCTTACAGAATTTCTAACTTTTGCCAGGTATCCATTGAGTTTGTAAGGTCCCTGGACTGGAACCACTGAATGATTTCACATAGGCCACCAACAGATGGTAACAACATTTGGTCTCTATCGACCTGCGTAGTATTTGAGCTAATGTCCTAGTTTCTGCATCCTGTTACAAATCCCTTCAACTAACCTGTCCCTTAAGTGCATTCATTTTGTACGTTGGCACAGCTAATAAGCCATAAGAAGCAAATCAGTGCACGTGCAGTCCATTTATTTTAATGCAATTTAATGTAACAGTAGTTAAATGAAAGTATAGGGCTTTGACATTTCCTAATGTAAGGAGCGTGGGGACCAGAACAGTTCTATTGTCTTCAAGAGTACTTGAGTTTACTAATTTCAGTCTGCTAATGCCTTTACATTCTATCTGTCCGGAAATATTTTTCCTCTCATTGCCTTCTCATATGTGTTTCCTGACAACACAATTTCCACTTCTTTAGACAGTGTTCAAGAAATTTAACTATATGTTGACAAGGTTGTAGGAGGAATAAAATCTTCCTTTATTTTTAGACATTTGACTTTTAATTTCCATCTGACTTTTTGGCAAGCTTTCAGAAGCAGACACGTTGTATTCTTGTTACCTTTAATAGAGTTATAATGGATTAAAATGTTTCACGTTGACTGCACTATAACATTTAAATCAGGTTTTGATTTCAGAAATATATCATTTTCTAACCATCTACATTACATAAAGGTGCAAGGCAATAATGGGGAATTACTTGGCTTACATTTCATACAGAAATGTTCTAAATTCACTTTAAACAGCCATCCGTACTGGAAAAATGATAGGTAATAGGCAGCCAGTAAAATTTTTAAACTGAGAGATTCTGGAGAACAATCATTTTCTTTTACCAGTCTGTGTCAGACTTGTGTTAGAAAGACTGTACCCTTTCATAAAATAAATCATTGTTTTTGTATAAATGAACATGCTAATGAGATCAACAAACCCCAGAATTTTTTACTGTGGACATTTCAAATATAATCAAAATAATTTTGCAGAATCAGTGCCTAAATACTATCAAGTCTATTGGCACTCAGTAAATCACCTCATGTTTTGTTAATAAGTCAGATGAACATATACTCTAATTTCTACATCCTCTTAGGATTCCTTTCAGCTAGCTCTTGCTTAGCTAAGGTCCTTCTCAAAATTATATTCATTTTAAACACAATTGAAAGCTCTTAGTTTGATGTGCCTACTCAAACCGAGTAGTACTTTACTCCAGTTAAGTGATCTAATCTAAATCAACGGGGTGATTTGAGATGTAAGATGCTACTTGATTTGAGTAAAGACATTAGAATCACTCCAGTTGGAAAATCCTTTAAATTCTTTGAAAGTTTTATTTTAACCATGTATGTCATTTATTATTGTAAGAATGATGCTAACTTGTAATACTTATGCTAAGCTTCGTAAGAGTTGTCCTTCATAGGCATACACATCCATTGAGCCATCATTACTCACAAGTTTTAGTTGTTTCTCCCTTAGTGACCCTACTGAAATCAATTGAGATAGATATCCTCATTGTAGATAAATATATTTTGGCTTGAAATATGAACATTTTGTTCTAAAAGCAGCAAAAATAATGAATCCTGATTTTTTATGGAATGGTGCCTTGTTTCCCAAATGTTACTCTCTCTTACTGCAAGAATCCAATAGCTTCTGTTCCTTTTTCCTCCCAGAGCTCCTGATGACTCTTCAAATGTGTGGCACCATTGGCTGTCTAGCGTATTAACTGGCCCACCAATGTACAACTACCAAGTGCCCTACAGGCTATCACCAAGCAAAAAGTATAATGGTTGAGCTCTACATAGTTCTCTTTTACACAGTCATTGATTTTCATTAAACTGCTAAGAGTAAATTTTGTTTGAAATTTCTGCCTATACCTCTTTCAAATTTGGCTGAACTTGACTATTAGATTGAAAAGTTATTGGAGGATGAGCAAGGACAGTGGATATGTTGTGCGTCTCTGTAAGTTTATCCTGCACAGAGAAACTTTCTAAAAATAAGACTTCACATTTGAAACTGGCGAATTAAAATTACAAGAGCAATTGGAACTGGAATGGAGTATTTTTTCTCCCACTTTATTATGGCATGCAGTGTATAATATAAACGATGAGATATAAAGCACAAAGACAGAAACAAGGAGTGTTTGCATTTGTATAGCACCTTTAACATTTAAAGGGTCTCAAGCAAGTTTGGCAATCTCTCCACACGGAAAAAACATTTCTCTCTTGCGTTACTGGGAGAGATATGATGTGACCTAGTTCATGGAGAAGCATTCCACTGAGTTGTCAGCAAATGCGAAGAATTAACTGGAATCAGACCATGCTTCAGTCCAAGTGGCTGAAGCCAAAGGTGGAGTTGCACATTTGTCAGTCGAGCCAGTGACCAGTGTCAGGTTGAGCACTCTTTTTAGTCAAGAGCCTGTTGCCAGAAAGTCAAATTATGGGAAGACCCTAGGGATCATTTTAGGTGAGAATGCTATTGTGCCACCTGCAAAGCATTTGCCAAGTCATAGTACTGTCCAAATACCATTGCCAAAGACTGGAGGAAAGGAGTAAGAAAGGAGTGGTTTTCTGGTTTTCTTGTTTTGTTTGGTTTTTGGTTTTTGTGCACATGCACGTGTGTGTGTGTGGAGGAGGAGTGTGGTGCTGAGCTGCTTAAGCTACCTATAGAAACTCTTGTGGTCTGAGAAAAAAAACTTTGCTTCTGTGTTACTGCCCTGAATTTGCAATAAATGTCATTGCAAAGGCCAGGATGCTCAGCTTGACTTGAGACTCTGTTGTTCTGTTATCACCTAGACCTTTACCTGGAGACAGCTCTTGGGGATAGCTGAATATGGTAAACCATGCACAGCACTGTTTTATAGATCTCTGTGAAAACTTGGATGTGGTGTGATGAAGAGCCTTGTAGGCTCTGATGAAGCAAATCAGGGTCTCTGTAGTGGTTTGGGAAGAGAAGTTCTATAATACAATTTAGGGTTGTGTTTGGATTAATAGTAGCCACCTAGCGTGGTTTCTGTTTATCAAGGAATGTAGAAGTCTGTGTTTTACCTCTACCTGTTTAATACTGACATTGACTGGTTGATAGATAAACTGGAAGAGGCAGCAGACAGCAGCAATGAGGCGAAGGTGTTTCTGTTTCAGCATCTTTTATATACTGGGGATACTGCTTTGTTGGCTCATTTTAATGAATTGCTTCAGCTGATGATTGAGCTGGTTGAGGTCAGATTCATCTAATTATTGTCTGGGTGAAACTAGTTTCTTGACCATAACTTTTAAGACATGTCTCATGCTATGAAATACGCTCCAGTTCTATATTACAATCAGCATGGTATTAACCTATGCAGAGAGTGCAGATGCCTCAGTTGTATCATAGATAGTGTTGGAAGTTTGGAGATTCAGCTAGCAGTAGCCACTGTAAACATGATGTGGCTTCAGTCTCTCTAACAGAAAAACTGAATTTAGAACTTAGCTCCAACATAGGGAAAGGTGGGTGCTGCAGAAGGCTGACAGTAGGCGGGTAGACATTTTCTGTTGTCTTTATTTTCATCAGCATCTTTACCTGAAGTGGGAAGATGATACATTGATGAAGATATTAATAACAAAACCCAGCAACAGTCTTTGTCAATGCTGGTTTGGTCAGTGAGTCTTCTCTGGTAGAATGGAAGATCAATGAATAAGGTAATAGAATTACTAAGGAATTATGCCAAGCAGTGTGTGATCTTACAGTTGACAAATGTACCGGCATGATAAGACTACTAGTGATGGTCATAGTTCGAGCATGCACCTAACTAGAAATTGTTTTGAGTGGCACTCAATTTCCAGGAAAATGATGACCCTTTAAGGTTTGCCAAGCTGAGTGTGGTCAAAGGAACATTATCGATACACTCCTAGATCCATGCATCTAAGAGGAACCTTGCCAGAAAATGAAACGTTTCTCCATTTTTACCCCTATGGCTGAAGCTTTTTGGAGAGCTACAGGGAATGATCCATTTGAAGATATTCTCCTTCCCCATCCAGTACACCTCTTCTGCTGTTAAATAGACTGTAGTTAGAGAAACCTGATGTCATTGTTGCAGCAAAGCAGTTCCAATCCATATTCAGGCTCCTGCCTGGATTAGTGGGAGAGAGTGTACCAGGATGCCTTCAGGAAGTATTCAATTGAATCTGGTCTTTAGATTGAAATACTTCTTCCAGCAGCTTTTCCCATCGTCTTCCCATGGTTAACCCCAATGGCCATTCCCTCCTCACCTCAACCCTGTGGCATATGTTCTGTGTAAATAATGAAAAACACATCACAGTCTAAGAAGAAGCACACAGAAGAGTTGTTTTTTAATCCACCAAACTGATTATTTTGAAACATCCCCCTCCCTCCCCCTAGCATATCATCTTTCAGACTTGAAGCATTCCTTTCTTTCCTTACCTTAGAAAATCTGTACAAATCTACATTTGGAAATTTTGTGTACTTTCTGGAACTTCAGCTTGGGCAGGATGAAAATACATAGATGAAAATGTAAAAAGAAATATTAATGGAGATTTATATGCTCCCCTGAACATAGCAAGTGTGATTAATGCCACCATATAGATATTTGTGCAAATGTGTGTGTATATATATAGAGAGAGAGATATTCATATTGTAAATTCTTCACTCTGGGTAATTGATAGCAGCCTGCACAAATAGACTCACTGGATTCAGCAGGTTTATCAATGCAAGTAATTACTTACCAGTGGGAATAAGAGGGTTCACATTCTAGCCCAGAATGAAGTAAAGTACTGATAACATACAGAAGGAAGAAAATTACATTATTGGGTAATTTCTCATTATAACCAGCAATGCTTACCCTTCATATTTTTTATAATAGTTAAAAATTGCTTTACTATTAATGAAAGGGCAGGTAATAGTTTTCATTATTGAAGTTTACAGGCTTCAGTCTTTAGTTTTCCATCTATAGAGTGTGATGGAATCATAGTTCATTGGGGTCCAGAGCTCAATCAAAGCATTTTTTTCACTTACTCGGAATCCGAAACCTGATGTGAATGTTGAAAATAAACATTGTTACTAATGTTATATGGGAAAAATGAAATTATGTCCATTACCCTTCAGTGCAATATACCTTAAACACAAAATTGGTATGAACATGAGGAAGGTAGAAAGCTGTTGATTTGTTGTTGATTTGAGCAAACTATTAAACTACATCACATGTGACTTCAGAGCAATAAATATTGAAAAGCTTTGCAGTCATACACAGTAATAGATACAGTAAATGGGTACTAAACAAAATATCTCCTTAATACTGTATAGGTAGGCAGATGTCCTTGAGTTGCTGCGAGGCTGTGCTGAAATGAATGCACTATTTCATAAAGATGAATTTTGCAAACAAGTAGGACTTGAGAGACCCAGGCCATTAAAAAACATTACTGTATCTTGACCACTGGCAGTTTGTTACAATAGGAACCATGCTTTCATGGTTAAGAATTTCAAAGAGCTGTATGAACATTTTTCTTAAACATTGTGTAGATTCACAGACGCATAAAGAATTACGCAGTAAATTCTGCGGCTGAGAGATATAACTGGCATGTTACAAACTTGCCTACTTACAAGTACTGTGCTGATGGCATTGCTATTCTTGACATTCTAATTCTGCTGCTTTCAATTCTCTTGAGATGATAAACCCCAAACAACACAGTGCCATAAGCTAAAAGAGAGAAGGAAGATGACTGGTTTTTAGCAACAGTGTTCTGAAAGAATGGCAGAGATGTTATAACGTTTGTCAGAGAGCATAAAAGCCTTTATGGAGCAAGTGAATTAGGCTTCCTCTCTTGTTTCTTAACAGATCCAAAATTGATAGTAAGCAGGGTTGTTTCGAACAACTGCTCAGTTTCTGGCTTTTAATAGTTAATGAGAAGTCGGACTATAAGCTGAGATCAATCCCAGAGTAATAAATTTTACATTATTATATTTGTCTTTCTTGAAATATAAACACTAGAGGACCTATTCTCAGATGGCTTCCGACCCATTTTTTTCATAATTAATACAGGAAATTCAAAGAACGTGACTCCCTGTACAGCTTAGACAGAGGCAGATCTGTATTCATCAGCATGGATTAATTAGCATGTTACCAGACACGCAGTTAGTTCCAAGAGCTACAAAATGGACAGTTATAAAGAAGGGAAATCTTTGCCATAAAAAACCATAAGCCACATGTTATCATGGATAAAAGATAAGTTTTTTAACTTTGATGTTGATTCTACATAGTTTAAGATTTATAGCTAGATTTATCCAGCCCTACTGACATTGACCTTGGCTTCAATGAGGCAGCAGTATGGAATGAATTGCTCTTCATTGGTTTATTTCAAGGGCAGTATTTAGCAAAAAAATGCAACAAAGGTTCACTCTGAATAAGAACAACAGAGTCTCTCATTGTTCAGATCTGGAGACTTACTTCTGGGTCATTGTATTCAGTATGACTCCACCATCGCTTGGCAGGCTTTTTCTTTATCTTCTATGTTGGGTAAACACATCTGTTACAACCAAGAAAAGGAGAATTATGCACTCCCACTTAAATCTTATGTACTATTCTAATAGTTTCATCTGTGACATTGAGGTGTAAGGAGTTGTTTTTTCTTAGCCTTCTCATTTTTGTTACTTATAAGAACCTCATTCATGACCTGACACAATATTTTATGAAGTCAACAGACTGTCACTGTTTTTAATGAGCTTTGGATCAAGCCCTCAGTTTTTCATCAACACACAATAAATCCTTTCGCTACAGACACCAATGTGACATATACTGTATGAAGGTCCAAATCGTGTCACTTCTCAATTGGCTCAAGATTTGAAGTCAACGCTAGCAGCAAAGAGGAGAACTTGGGGACCATCAAGAGTGATATTACCCATCTATCTTTGTTTTGGGATGTACTAGAACTGGAGATTCAGCCATCATTACTGAATAGCATGCAACAGATTATTGTGCATTTCACAGCACCACATATGAGGAAAGCAAGGGTGGGAGAGCAGGATATTAGGTTTTTGTCACACACATTCCTAAACCAGACACCATTTGCCCATGTCCATTACGAAGCTTTTGTAAGGCGTAGCCTCTATCTTCACTACTCTTGCACAACTCTCTACAGTGACGATAAACACTGATTTCACTTGGAGTGTAAGTGGAACCTCAGATATCAGATCTGTTATTGTGTTTGTCTTTGCTAAAGAGAGTTGACAAGTTTTCCTAAAACACATGCAGGTTGGTGTTTTGCCATCAAGAGAAAAGCCAAGAGATCTATTTGAAGCACAGTGCAATCCTGCAAGTGTGTTGATATAAAATGAGCTTTACAGTTTTTTAAGTGCTATGCACAGTGCATAAAATATTACAGATTGATGGTACTGGAAAAAAATATTGAGTAGGTACATAATTCCATAAAGGAAAAATGATGTTAGAAATAAATATAGGATATCTTTTCAAAAGGACCAGGTAACGTTTTTGTTTTGAGACTGACACAAAGCAGTCTCGCGCAGCAGTAGAGTAAGATTTTGAGACACCTGGAAGTTGAAAGAGTGGTGTAAGTATACAGCCCTTCTTGGTTTTGGCTTTAAAAGTCTACATGTTCAAGGGATTTTAGATCCTTTTGTATGCTCACAGCATTTTTGGTCAATCTTGAAAGAAAGTAAGAAAATGACAATTATGTTGTTATGCACTATCTTCTTATGTGGACATGGGAAGTGTGTAGTGAGAGTATTGGGTGGAATAAACTGAATTACATTTAATAAAATTGAGAGTAGCCACAGAGTGAGCCAGCTTAGAACAGCTAGTAGAACTAGACATCTGTATTTACAATGCGCTGACATATCTCCCTAAGCTTTGACCTATCTTCATAGGAAAGAAGTGGACAGCTTGTAGTGACTTTAGAAATAAAAGATCAAGTGCATGCACAATTTGCCTTCTATATGCTGTTGTTAGGATACAAGTTTTAAATGGAAAATGTCCAGATATGCTGCTATTTTAGTTCAGAGGAAATATGCTGGTGATGAAGTTAAGCACCCGAGTGCTAAGTGGTTTTAGATTACAACACTTTTTAAAAATAGATTATAGATTTTGTAAGTGCACACTGGATATAATGTGCAAAGATTTCCACTCTTATAAGTTACACATTGAGCATTATGCAAATAAGCCATGGCTTACTTAGATGGTAGACTGATATCTTTTTGTCCTGACATGACGAGTAAAGTATGTTTCCATTTGTTATCCCTGTCTGTCACAAGCTGATAAACCTCAGATCCCTAAAAGTCTTATCTGAATGTATTTGTTAACGTCTTGCTTCTCTGGGCACGATGATGTATCATATAGCGCATATCATTTTCATTGTGTAAATAAGGAGCCGCATTTTTCTATCAGTCGTGGGATAACTGGAATCACTTGATTTCTTTTCCACATAGGCCCAGTTTGGGAAAGCATTTGGTTCAACTCATCCCTGTTCTGCACATCATAGAAACATGTTCTTCAAGCATATGCTTAAGAACTCTTTTGAATAGATATGCATTTCTGAATCAGAGCTATGGTATTTTAAGTTGCTGCATATGCAATTATGTTATATTCTGTGTTGATTGCACTATATAAAAAGCACTAATATTTCATTTGCTGCAAAATTTTCAGCGATAAAGACCCCTTCATGTTGAAATATAGTCTTGTTTGTTTCTATGAATCCATTTGCTATATGAGAACATCTTGATTTTTGTAGAGCATATGATTTCCATGTGGGTTTGTATTGGTGCAAGTGAGCTAATTATCTTTATTTCTGTTTTACAGCGGGAACAACATATATCTTTAGCAAAGGTGGTGGACAAATCACTTACACGTGGCCTCCTAATGATCGGCCAAGCACTCGTGCAGACAGACTGGCAATAGGGTTTAGTACTGTTCAAAAAGAAGCTGTGTTGGTACGAGTGGACAGTTCTACTGGGCTCGGAGATTATTTAGAGCTGCATATCGTAAGTATTATTAACAAATGCATGATATTTCTTCGTGTCTTGATTGTTCTTGTATTTGTGGGGTTTTTAATTTATTTCGTTTTAATGTAAATACAGCGGCTTGTTAATGAAACTTTTAGGGTCAATAGTGAACTAAATGATAATGGCTTATAGCATACAATACTGTACAGAGTCTCAGACATTTTCAAAATGCCTTTTACTTTATACAGTGCTACTTTATATGGCTTTTCAATTAAAAATCATACTGTGATACCTGTACAGATAAAGCAGTTTACTGCAATCTAATTACAGAAAACAGGATTTAGCAATGTCAGAGGAAGGTACATTAATCCTGGAGGATTTAATCTGGAAACTGATGGGGGAATTACAGTGTAACACAATTGGCTGTGCTTATTGTTAATACTAGAATTTATCCTCTGATTTAACCATTCCTTTGTGATGATAAATCTTAAGCAGAAAGCAAGATTGTCACACTAGCAAGTCTAAAAAAGTAATTTCAGCTGCCTTAATGCAAATAACTAGCAATCAAAATTGAAAGCATCTGGATTTTTATGGCAACATAAATAAATGATCAGTTGAGGTAAACATAACTAGGGCAGTATAAAATTTTGTTGTTTAGATTAGTCTCAACTTTGTTAATGTATTAGTTTGATTTTGATTTAAGAATCTCTCTACTTTCAGGAACAGAAGAGTTCCTTTTGAATGAAATTACTTATTGATCTATAACCAATTACACTTTTACCATCAGAAAACATTCAGCAGTGATCATTTTCAAAATTAGAGGGAATTACGGTATTCAATCTTCCCAGCCTCCTTATTTCTGTAAAGGCACTCTTGCATTGTGGACCAAGGTGATTTTTTTTATTTACTGGCTTGAGTAAATAAATAAATAAAGAAGACCTTAAATAAAATTCAGAGGTTGTCTATACCCTTCTCTTACATTGAAACGCATGGACAAAACAGCTGGCTGGTATTGTACAATCTTAATTTAAAAACGTGAGCAAAGCAACTTCTCCCAGGTGCCAGAAAAACTGAGAGCCTACATTTTTCAAGGCAAGTATTGTGTTGGTGAAGAGAATTTAGAATTTGCTTTCCAAAGCCGCATCTAACATCAGGTGCCTAGTCAGTATTTGCCCGTTTCTTTGCAATCTGAGACCAGATCCACCCACTGTGGTCAACAGTGTTACTTTCTTCTTACAGTGTTTTCTTTTTCATTAGCATATTAAGGAATGTTTTTCTTGTAGTTTTACTATACCTGAAGTCTATCAAAACCATAATATTCATGCAATCTTCTGTGTACCCTCGATTTTTCCATTTTAAAAGAAACATTGGATTCATTAATTATGAGTTGGAGATCAAAAATTATTGCCTGCTCATAAGTGTCTCCTTTTTTTTTTTCCCCCAAATAATTTTCTTATACCCATGCTGTAGGAACAGATGGTAAAAATAAAAGAATAATTGAGAGTTTTCTATGGTCAGAAACACTACCAGCCTAATAGGGATGGGGAAAATCATAAATTATACTTTACTGGTCTTTTGAAATTTCTGTGAAGCAGCAGAAGGCCTTTTATCATCATGCTCTGTGAGGTGATCCTGGCCTCCTCCTATTGTCTTTGCACAGACAATTGGGAACTTCCCTGAAGCCTGCTCTGCTTCAGAGCAAAATCCGTGATAACTGTGCAGAAATTTCACTGGAACAAAGTCTCACCTTTCGAGAGCTGCTTCAATGTATTCTCTCTCTAGAGTGGAGACACTAAGGGATTGCCCTGAAATTCTAAAACATCTGGCAAGGATGTTTTTAAGGTTCATTAATGTTAAATAAAGCTTGGAAAACTGCTGGATATAATTTCCTGGAATCTATTTCAAATAAAGATAGTATTCAAAAGAAGGTTGAAAGGCAGTATTTTCAAAAGCACTCATGGTACTGAAGAACATATATCTTATTAAAGTCAGTGGAACTATAGGCACTTCTGATAATTTTACCTGAGATCTGTTTTAGCTCAGCAAGATATTGTGAAACATCACAGTTATAAAAATGAAGAACATAGAAACAGAGAGGCCTATGTATATGTTATATTTGAAAAATAGTTTATTGGATTGAAGTTTTTCAATATTGGCAGCTAATACATTAAACTAGCTGTAATAAAAGTAGTAGAAGGGTTGTGTCATTCAAAACTTCCTTCTTGCACCAATGTTGAGATGCCACTAAGAATGTCTTATCTACTAAATAACCAGAAACATGCAAAAGCTGTGAATAGTGGAAGGAGAAAAAACTGGAAGGAGGGAAGAGTCTAATTCTGCATGTTCTTTTGCATGCACCCACTCACCTGTTTGTATAATGAATACGCATGAGCAGTAAATGCCTATGTACATTGAGATGCACTGTGCATGGATAACTTACCTGTGTTATAACAACTATAACATTGTAACAATGTTACAATGTTGTGATTTAATTGTGCTGGGATTCAGTTTCACAGTGTGAGAAAAACTGGTTCTTTTGTTACTGAGCTTGCAATTTACCCAGGAAGTCATTAACCACTCAGATCCTCCCCAGTGACAAAATTTGGGACAGATGTGTAAGGATAGGCTTTAAGTGTATTTTCAGCAAAATGGTGGCAAAGAAAGTTTGGAACTATTGCTTTGAGTTAAAAAATTTTAGATCATAGTCATCACTAGCATGTTGGGGAGTGTGCTTGTTTGGGATGTTTCAGAACAGAGCTATGAGGTAGCTTGCTCTTAACCTTCTTCATTCTAGAAATGGAAGAGGAAATTACAAGTTTGATTATGGTACTTCAGTGTGTGCTTGCCCTCTTTATTATTCTGTTTACTTAAAGATGATGTAAACCTAATAATGAAATCAAGCTCATAACAAATTCTGATTTGGAAAATTGCTACTTGATCATCTGAATCACAGCTTTAGTGTTAGGTTAGGAACACATTTATTTAAAGTAATCATTTAACCTCCCCAAATAACCATTGTTAATATGAGAAACATTTAAAGAAATGTGTAATCTGCATTGCTACCAGATGCTTAACAGTTCCAGTGCAAATATTTTAAAATCCAAGATAGATTATTATAAAACTCCACCTGTACTGTAGCAGCCTAGATATAAAGGACTGGTTGTATGTATGATACATATGCATCCCTGTGCTTCAGGAAGGAGATGTTAATATGATTTAGTCATCCAGAGATGCAGCAATTAGTTTTCATAGAAATCACTTGACTTCTGTTATGGAAGTGATCTCCTGTGCAGTCTCTGCTGGGAGATCTAGTTCAAGAGGAAATAGCTATCATGCTTAAAAGTCTACTGCCACTTCCTTCTCCTGCTGACAGATAAAAGAAGGACAGATAGCTTTGAGAATTACTGTTATCCTCCTTTTTTTCTCCTTTTCTTGGCATGGTCTGCATCCATCTCTATGCCAAACGGAAAAAGGCGGCAGCTTATTCACGCAGTGTTCGGTCAATCACCATGTGCATTTCTGTACTTGGCTTTTTCATTAACTTCTAAAGCCCTTAAGTAATTCTGTCAGTGATTCCTGCTCCTACCTCTGTTCTTCTTCTCTTCCCACCCTCTTCTCCCAAGTCATTAGACAGAAAAGTAGAGATACATGTGTATGTCATCATCTTTCACAGGCACTGTGCTGTTGCTGCCTCAAGTTTCCAGCTTTTCTATGGTGAGGAACAAAGTGAAGTTAGGCAAAGATTGCCTCTAAGGGCTAAGAAATCCTGTTAAATTGCTCTTTCCAGCAATGCTATTAGCATAGGAAACTGGCTCCTGTGTGGCACAAGTAGCATTTGCTCTACGAATGAACACAAGAAGGATAGGTTTCCATCAATAGACTTCAACCATTTTTAAAAATTGTTTTAAGTATAAATTATGCCATGTTTTCATCTTTCATTGTTAAAATGAAAGACCTTAAACTATAACAAAATGTAATATTTTGTATGCCTGACGGAAAGAGTCAGCAGTTTCTGCGTCTTCCTTGTTTGTGTCATTTGTTTTAAAATCAAAGTATTTTGCAAGCACAAAACCAGTGTGCTGTTTTTATGGTTACGGCCGATTTTGAAATTGAGAACAAGAAGTTTGTATGGGGGATAAGGCCAGCAGAGCATTTCAGATCTTACAGCTTTGGCGTTCCAGAAGACACCCAGCCTATGGGACACTAGCTACTTAAGCTAAACTGGGCTCACTTACATTATCTCAAGCAGGGCAAGGAATTACTACTCAGTTACAGATATGGATCTGCTGAAGTAGGTGAAGTGGTGAAGGTTGTTCCAGTAACAAACATCCTAAGGTTTAAAATAAGGAATAAGGCAGGTGTGGCAGCTTTTTGAATGTTGTCCTAACCCTCTTCTGGGAGAAGCTGGGGAAAAACACCCTGTAATTCCAGCGAGAGAAGAATGACAATCCTACCTAGGATATAGTAAACATACAAAAATAAAAATAAACTCAGGGTAGATTGTGGTAGATATTTTTTATTTCATTCGCTTTAATGTTATTAGGAAAAAATATTGTAGGGAAAATGTAAACAAATAAGGTTAATACTGTGATGGGAAAGCATGGAAAACTATTTTAAAAGATGTGGTAGCATGTTACCTGAAAAAATATGGTATGATTAAGAACAATATCTGCAAGGTATAACACAATTAACCTGAAATACTCTGAAGATGCAGCATTACTGGCATGACAGATTAATCAGTATTGTACTTAGATTTTCAAAATGTGTTTCTGAAGCCTTCAGAGTTACAATCGATGACTGAGGTGAACAATCATAGGAGAGGAAATATTGTATGTCTCACAGAAAAATGGATTTTGGATCATGAATAAATTAAGTTTGTGCTCTTTGTCCCAACTATTTGTATACTACATTTATTAAAATATATATTGTGAGAAAGGCATTTTTCATTTGAAACTCTTTCCTTGAGGAAGATGTGGATAAAAATCAAGTGAAAGCTTTTGTGAGTTTTTGTCAGCTTTGGTTAAAAATTCTCTTGGTTTAAAAGGAAGTTAATACTTCCTCATTTTCTGAGCTATTTATTCTGGTTTTGTATATGATGTAGTTCATTTTTTATAAACTAGGGAAATATTTAATATCTCCAAATGAAATGTTGACTTTTGTGTAAAAAAACCCCAAACAATATTGATATCAAGGGCTTTTGATTTTCAGCTTTAAGTTAACGGAGAATTCTGCAAAAGTCCTCTCTCAACTTTTTTCCTACTCATTTGTTGGAACTTTTTTCAAACTTAAAAGGAAGGACTATCATTTACTGCTCTCCTCCCTCTGTCTCTTTGTTATACATATGCAGTATTCTGCACCAGGCTTTTAATAGCTGACTCTGTTAGATTCTACTGTACATATACATAATATATGGATAATTTTAATTTATGCACGTATAATGACCTTCCCTCAAGTGAACAGAAATAGTAAAACTCAAGTGAGGATCAGACTTCTGTGTTTGAGCATACCAGAGAATAAATTGCAGAGTCTTAAGATAAATTAATTTGTTATTCTCTTTTTAATACTTCACATGTCTTGGGCTTAATGCCTAATGGAAAGTCAATTGAAAGATTCTTATTGACTTAGTTGTATTTGGATCAATGCCTAGAGAGTTGGATATACTTTCAGTGAGATTGATGGTAAAAATACCTTTGATTTTAGTGGTTTGTATTGGAGCTAATTAATTTTCCCAGGAAGAGTTTAATAATCTTTAAAAAAAATATTCCCAGAATAATGTTTCTTCTAATAATCATCTTTCAAATATGGAAGTCATTATTATTATATGCCTATCTGTGCAATGCAAAGATTTAGCAAGGCCAGTGGTGGCTTGTATATGCATGAAACAGTATGAATTTAAAATCAAATTATTCATGTCCAGGAAGGGCTAAAAAAAAAGCAGAACTAGGTTTCAGAAATCTGATATTTTAGAAGTGCTGAGCATGCACATCAGTGGCTAAAGTCAATGGAAGCTGAATATAGTCAGCATCTCTGAAAATCAGGCCATCATCATATCAGCTAAGTCCGTGTCAGGGGTCACTCTGGAGCCCTGGAAAGACTTTGGATCATTATGTTTATCAGAGTTGTGATATTTAATATTCTGCTACCTTGAGGCACAAGAAAATTTCTTAAGGCTGATGTTATCTAATCCAGAATTCTGCTAATATTTGGTATTTCCTTATTATGCTTTATATACATGATATTTATTTGTGATTTTTATTTTCTCATTAATATATGTGTATGGAAAATACTATAGGAAGTTTAACTGTTACAGGCAGTGATTGTTCTTCTCTTTGGGGAACAAAAAACTCAGCAACCAGACTATGTGTTAATCTCTAAACTGAAGAAAAATTACTATGAAAGAAGGATTTCCAGACTTGCTTATGTGTTTGAATAATGAAAAGCAGTGCAATCAGAAAAGAATCATTTATGGGACTAGACAGGCAGGTGAGAATGCAATTCAATGTACACAAACATTAAGTTAATTAGAATGGGAGCAATGAATTAATCTAGGGAATTTGTGCTAAATGCAGCAATCATTTACCTCACTGATCAGTTTAAAGATCTAAGTTTGTAGGAAAGAAAATAAATCAATCACTGAAATGGTCAAGCCATGCCTTGAAAACATGCAATTAAGTTATTCTTTTGTATTAACAGAGACATAGATTAAAAAAAACCTCTGAAAAGGGATTTTATGATATAAGCTTTTTGTTAATGCCTCATCTTGAATACTCTGCACAGTCTGTTACCGCGCACTGAGCAACAGTGGTCTGTTCTTGCCGTAAACAGGCCAAATTGCTGAGAGAAGGTTATGGAAATGTGCTAATTCTGGCACAGAACAGACTGATACCTTACTGTATGAAAAATATGAATGGAAATTGGACAGTTGATATAATTAAACAGTTTGGCTATGACTGCCATCATGGAGTGCTGCAAAGAGAAATCCTGATGCTGGCGTGGAAGGTCCATTATACCAGCATAGCAGGTCTGATCTCCCAGCTGTGATTTCTTGGTTCCCCGTCCTAGAAATGCGCTTGAGGGATGCAATTCCTTTAATCTTCTTCCTCTGTCTTGGGATAAATAGAATTTCTCACTTCTTCCTCTACCTAGCTAATAACTCCTTTATGCATCCTGCACCTTTTGTGCTTTTGGGAGAATAAAAGCTTCCTTCCCAAAAAGCATGCTCTATGAGGGGGTCACCACATGCCAGCCCCTTGGCGAGAGAAAATTGCACAACCAGTAGGACCTAAGTTCTCAGCTAAAATACCATGTGTCAGTTGCAAAGTGCTCCAGCTCTCAACACTGATGAATCTCCTGAGGTGCTTTCTTCTAGCAAAGGTGTAGAGCCTGGCTGAGGGTGAGTAGATATTTAAAACACTTCTGGTGGCCCCACATATATTAGAATCATCTGATAGCAATATGGAAAGAATTGCATGTGGCCATGGCATTGTATAAAATGATCTTGCAGACCAGATCGTGGGCTCTTAAGATCCCTTCTGATCTCTAATATCTCAAGATTACACTGTAAATTGAATCCATCTGTTGGCTGAACTGCTTAAGATCCAAAACTTTGTCATTGAATTTGATGGCAAGTCTTCCTTTGACTTTACTGTTGCAAAGTGTACACAAATGGGACTTTGGATCCAGCATGAGGAGAAAACATAAACATGGAACTTAATTTTCCTGGGGCCTTGTTGAACTTTAAAAAAAATGCTAAAAAAATTAAGAATAGAAGGGATTTGGGCTGAGTCACGTTATACTAATAACAAAAACTCTGCATTTTTAAGAACTGAAGTGGACCAATTTGGAGAGGCAAGCAAAAGAGCAAGTGTCGTGGTTTAACCCCAGCCAGCAACTAAGCACCACGCAGCCGCTCGCTCACCCCCCCACCAGTAGTAGTAATACAAAGCAAGCGGTACACTGTACAATTGCTCACCACCCGCCGACCGATGCCCAGCACGTCCCCCAAGCAGCGATCGAACCCCTCCCCGGCCAACTCCCCTGCTTATATACTGAGCATGACGTCACGTGGTATGGAATAGCCCCCCGCCCAGTCTGGGTCAGCTGCCCTGGCTGTGCCCCCTCCCAGCCTCCCGTGCCCCTGGCAGAGCATGGGAAGCTGAAAAGTCCTTGACCAGTGTGAGCACCACTTAGCAAGTACTTAGCACTACTTAACAAGAACCAAAACGTCAGTGTATCATCGACATTGTTCTCAACCTAAACCCAAAACACAGCCCCATACCGGCTACCAGGAAGAAAACCAACTCCATCCCAGCCAAAACCAGGACAGCAAGCATATCTAATTAACATAAACTTAATGTTAAGAGGCTCATGACCCCTTCATAAACCAGCTCTTATTTTTTACATTGTTACTTTTAAAGCTCTGAAGTACTGTATGGATTACATCCCATCTTATTTTCAAGGATTCTTTCTTTTTCTTTCCGTTCCCTTGTTCCCTACGTTGTTCTTCTGCCGTGTCCTCAAACACAAATTCATGTGCTGTGCATATTCTGCAGTTCCAGTGAATCCCAGTGAAAGCAGGTGGCAACCTCCAGGGGTCTCAGTGATTGCATACCTTTTTTTTTCCCCACAGAATGAGGAATACCATATAGCTAAAGGAACAGAGGAGTCACTTCAGATGGTGGCTGTATGGTGTACTCACATGGAAAGCCTTCTTGATGAGGACCACTGATTAGTTCTGTTTAATTAAAGAACAAAAGCAGCAAGAACAAAGCAAATAAGCATGTGGCCAAAATTAGGAGACATATCCTCTTGTAACTAGTTTTTTTGCGTATAAATACCAAATTTCTGTCTTCAGAAAGGAGGACAGAAGGATTAGTTCATAATACACAGATAAATAAATAGCCCATCTTTCCTCTGTAACAGCACCTTTCCTAGTTAACATTATATTCTCCCATTGATGTTTTAGATCCATCCCAGTCTTATCAGGTCCTTTTAATCCAAAATTCCCTGCACTGGTTACTAGCCAACATCCTTGCATATGAAGGTTACAGATATTTTAATAACTTGGCACCAACTCTTCCAGAACATTGCCATGTATAAAAAGAGCTGATGAAAAATTTAGCAGACATTTTAGCAACCTTATTAAGATTTAAAGGATACTTGACTGTTTGCAGTAGCAGAACAGTTGAGATGTTCACTGAAACCTGGCTGATCACCCAAAGGAAGAAGCACCGAATCATAGGAAATTATTGTGATTATTTGGAGAATGAGAGCTCTGGATGATTGAGGGTTGCTTCCAAGAGCTAGCCACTTTTGTCCATCTATCCTACACGGGTACTTCTCTGCTTATTATATCTACTGTATATTTTATTAAGCATATACTCTTTGTTATATCTAGTAACATAATAGAGTCAGCCCTGATATTTCCTAGCTTGTTAACTGCCTAGTTCTCATCTAATTTTAGAGAAGCACAAGATTTGCACTCCCTCCTTCCTGCTAGCCATGCCTGGCTCAAAACCAAGTGGAAGGCATGTGTACCCAGTGTGTTAGAAGCCATGACAGTGCGGGGTGTAGGCAGGGTTACAGGCACTTTGGGCTGACAGTGTGTGGTTTGGAAAAAAAAAAGGACGAATGTGAGCAATGGCATCACTTTCAGAGTATCCTAGACTATGCTTTTAGCTCCTGATGGCAGCTTGAATAAGAGAGAGTGACTCTCAGATTGCTGTGACCCATTGAAAGAGGGCCAGGTGTGCACAGGACAGATCAAGGTTTGTTTCTTATGAATAGAAGCCAGAAACCAAGATCTGGCCCATTAACTCCCTGTCTTTTAAATTTATGAGCTCTAAGTGAGGATAAGGATATAGTGTGCAGTGCAGCACAAAGTACCAGTTTAGCAGTTTTTCAGTGAACATACAGTATGAACAATATCATTTTTAATACCAGAGATTAGCGTGTTGATGCAGAACAAGGCTAGGGGAAAAGTACTGCTAGTGGCCTGAACAGATTCTGATCCTAACTCCAAATAATTCTCATCCCACCACTTCCACTATTAATTTGTCTGAAGAAACTGCAGAAATACGAGTAAGTATGAGCAGGATCTACATCAGGCCAGAGAACTCCTACTGGAAGGTGAAAGGTGCAGAGGCAATTTTGCAGAGCCTGCTGCTTTGCTTCAGGCATTTGTTTAAGTAAACATTGCTATTATAGTTAATCACTTTGTGCTAATAAGGAAAGCTTGTCTTAATACTATTCTGGTTTTGTGAGATACTGCCTTAATTGTAACTCATAATTAGTTAATTAGACCACTTATTTAATTCAGGTTTTGCTCTGTGATGCCTCAGTGTCATCACCAAACTCGAAACTCATTTTAATATTTAATGCTAGTTTGCTTTTTTTCTTCCAGATTGTTTTATCGTCTTGAGCCTTTCTCACTTTTCACTTACACCACTGTGTCAATGAGGAGTACCTATAGTAAATTCAGTGAATTTAATCTAGTGTACCGGATGGTAGAACTGAACACATTGGGCCTGGTTCCTACTTTCATGCGATTTAACTATTTAACTTTTACAATCTCTGACACTAACTCATTGCACCAGCGTCATGCAGGATACAGAGCCAGAGCAGGTAATTTATCTATGTCCTGATTTCAGCTGGGATAGAGTTAATTTTCTTCTTAGTAGCTAGTATAGTGCTGTGTTTTGGATTTAGGATGAGAATAATGTGATAACACACTGATGTTTTGTTTGTTGCTGAGTAGTGCTTACACTAAGTCAAGGACTTTTTCAGCTTCCCATGCTCTGCCCGGTGCACAAGAAGCTGGGAGGGAGCACAGCCAGGACAGCTGACCCAGACTGGCCAAAGGGCTATTCCGTACCATATGACGTCATGCTCAGTATGGAGGAAGAAGAAAGAAGAGGGGATGTTTGGAGTGATGGTGTTTGTCTTCTCAAGTAACTGTTAGGTGTGATGGAGCCCTGCTTTCCTGGAGATGGCTGAACACCTGCCTGCTGATGGGGAAGCAGCGAATTAATTCCTTGCTTTGCTTGCACGAGCAGCTTTTGCTTTACCTTAAACTGTCTTTATCTCAACCCATGAGTTTTCTCACTTTTACTCTTCTGATCCTTTCCCCCATCCCACCAGGGGGGAGTGAGTGAGTGAGTGAGCGGCTGTGTGGTGCTTAGTTGCTGGCTGGGGTTAAACCACGACAATCTGGATTTTCCAAAACCCAGGTTACCAATTATATCTTTATCTGCTTTTCAGTAATATGCCTGTGCTGTCTAATCATTTTCTCTCTTACCCAAGCACGCCATGCTTGACATCAGTGCATCTCCACTGCTGGTGTATCATTGAGCAGCCTTTTCCTTTCTCTCACAGCAAAAACCATAAGTGTGTAATATTTGCCTTCCCTATCAATCTTATAGTGATTCTTCCTGTTCGACAGTGGGCTGCTGCCGCTGTTAAGTCTCGTTTGGTTTTTTGCTCAGATCATGCTGGTCCCAAGAATTTCTGCAACAATAACAGACAGGGTAAGGATTTAATGAATTGATATTGTCAATGTTCTGGTGGTTTATGCTTAACGTAACAATCCCACTAACAACAGGTGAGTTTTCCTGTTAAGTGTTTGGAGAGGCTTAAATACCTCTCTGTTTGTGAAAGCCCATTTACACTGAAGCATTCTGATGCTCCAGAGGGTGGATTAGCTGAAGGAACTGACTCATGCATTTTTTGGCTTTCGATAATTACCTAGCTTACATTGAATAAGGAATGCCAAAGAACAAAGGAAAGACACAGGTCCTTCAGTTTTGCTGGTTCTGTGTGAAATTATGCTGAAGCCTTCAGTGCATCAGCATGAAATTACTAACGTGGCTTTAACTTCTTGTGCTAGAATTTGCAGGTGATAATCTATGTTCAGTCAAGGACCAAATGTAAGTCCAGCTATCCCCTCAGGGAGATGTAAATTATGCTTGCTGCTGCAGCATTATACACTCTCTGTGGTCCAGGAAAAGCCACTCACCAGGACTGGGAAGTCTTCGCTCTACATATTCTGCTGTTGGTTCAGGTACTCCTCTTCATCCCAGGCCTCTGGACTGAAGGATAGGGTTGAAGCATTACATCCTCACTGAATCTCACCATGCTCCATTTTGGGGATGGAATCTCTTGTTCTTTTCTGTTCAGCCCTCACCCTTGGTGGACTTGTGACTTACTGCCTACACACTGAATGCTACAGACTTTATTCTTCCTGTTCACTTTGAAACCCCATTAATGTCCTGAAGCCTTATTTTTCCCCATGCAGTTGTTTTTTTTTTTTCCAGACCCAGTGAATTCCAGGGAACAACAGAGAGTTCCTGGAGCAAAAGTACTCAGCCTTTCCCTTGCATAGCAGATGGAGTTTTTAAGACTCACTGTGGATTATGCCTTCTCATTTAGGGACAAGCACAAAGAGTATTATCATACGTGAAGCTACTTTACAGTAACTTCTACCAATTAAAATAAAAAGTGAAAAGATTATGCTATAGTGCCTTAATAACCACTCAGCATATTTGATAATGTCACTGCTGTCAGTATCATATTCACCACTATGTTTAATAGCTGAACAGATGCAGCTCACTAGAGCACCACATGGTATGCAGCAGCAGGGAGTCCCATTTGACAAGTTGGTTTTGTTTTATTTCCTTCCCAGAGAGCCTTCCCTGATATCTCAAGTTTCTGTAGTGTTTTGATTTGCTATTCAGCAAACAGGAAAAGGCAAGGGGATTCTGTACTGCTTGTTTTCTAAAGTAAGAGGGTTTTTGACTTTTTAGTGGAAGTACTATGAAATTCCTAATAAAGCTAATGTAAGGCATGTTTTACTGTAAAATTGTCAAGCTTTGATCTGAAAAGTGTTGGGTTTCAGCAGGTAGCATATATCTGCATGCATAGCAACTATGCTGGTTTTTGGAGGTAGCTTCAAGTTGGGAGATTTTTTTTTTTTTTAATTGCAAGATTTTGTGTACATGTCTGCAAGTCACTTTGCACAGCGAGCAATAACTCTTGGCTGTAATAGTGCCATGGGATGCTGCAGTTGTTTAGTGCTTCTAGATTTGCTCTCCATGGAACAATTCATAGGAGCATTTTGTGAGACTTTTGAATCTTCTAATTGCTTGTCTGGAAAAACACCTGAGTATATACTCTGAGGCTAAAATAAGATGGCTATGCACTTAATATATTCTAAAAAAACACAGGATAATACAGGGTAGATAATGAACCTTGACTATATGATTTGGGTATTTGTTTCCAGGAAACATATAGTAAAGATGGGAACAAGACTAAAAGTGCTGCAAGAATTATGTTATCCACCTTGTATTATGTGGGCCATAAATAAATGCAGAAACTCCCTTGGTTATATTTCCTATTCCTTATTAATGTGGTTATATAGTTAAAGGTAGGTGCTGCCAAGGGCTAAATTAATGGGCAGTGTCTTCCCCAGAGCTAAAAACTTGTCACAGCTTTGTGCTCAGCTGATATGCTCCTTTGGATGGTATTTAAGATTTCTGGGTTTCTATTCCTAATCTACTTTTTTAACATTTTGCTGGCTATTTAAACTGACATTCTTAAGGCATTGATTTTCTTTTCTTTCTTGCTTTTCACTGTATATTCAAACTCAAAAAAACTCACCGGCACGTCTCCTTGTCACAGCTGTAGTGTGGTACATGATGACACCAAGCTGTGCTAGTGTGGGAGGAGGGGAGATAGGGGTTGCAAGCACTGTGGAGAACTGATTAAAATTCAAAATGAGCTTGATAAAGCGGAGAAATAGTCTGAAATCAGGAAGATGAATTTCTACAAAGGAAAGCGCCGAGTTCTGTACCTAAGATGGAAAAATCAAATGCACAGATATAAAATGAGGAATAATTGTGGCCAAGAAGCAGTTCTACAGAAAAGATTGGGAAGTTACAGCTGATTGCAATTTGCTGCAGAGACAGACAGGCATCAGTCTGGGATGTATTGACAACATGTGGGGTGGCAGAGGAGGCAAAGAAGTTAATTGTTCACTCAGTACTGCTGGGACCTTAGCTGAAGAAGTATGTCCAGTTTTGAGGGCTCGGCTTTGAAAAGGAGGTAAGCAAATTAGGCAGCTAATAAAAGAACTAGCAGTATACTCTAGTTTAATTAACACATAGCTCCTAAGAAGAAAATGAAAGAATGGACTCTGTTTTGTTTATAAAAGAGAAGACAGGGAGTGACTGGATGTGAAAACTGTCTTTTAATACATATAGGTTGTTATAAACAGGACTGTGGCTAATTTGTTTCACCTGTCTGGCAGGATAAAGTAAGAAACAGTTGGTTTAATTTGCAACAATGCTATCAGGTATTGGAAAAAATTTTCCAACTATGTTTGATGGTTAGCAGTGGAGCAGGTTACGTAGGCAGGCCCTGACAATTTATGCTTTCAAGGTCAGACTACATTCCTATTGGTAATGGGAATGCCATGGAGACTTCTGCTGTATGTTTTTGCTAAAGTTAGCATAGACGTACTTGCTGTTGCCAGTGAGTGATGGGTGTAGTGAGGTCATCTTAAGCTGTACTCTCCCATTTATGCTGCAGTTTTTAACTGGCAGGCTTAGGTCCAGGAATGATTTAAGATGAATGCTTAGATGTAAGCACAGTGAGGTTCTCTGTTTTCATTCCTAAAGACACAGAAAAGGGAGAGTAAGCTGCTGCTAAGCCTTTTCTTTTAATATCCATTGGTCTTAGTGTCACCAGCAAACTCTAAGGCTGTGTGCAGCAGGGCAAGGTAGAACCTGCTCTTCCTTTGCCATATCAGCATCCCCTGTTGTTTAACGCTAGCCAGCTGCTTTGCTGCTATATGCAGGAAAGAAATTTGAATTTGTACATCTGAGAATTGCTCTCTGGCCAAGCAAAGGCCTGTTGGTGTGTTCTTCACCCACTGTTGGCATGTGCCTCCTCTTCGACTTGTGGGAAAGGTGGTGGTGATGTAACTAACTTTGCCTCCTCGCCCACCTCTCAAATGTTAGCAAGTGTTTGCTTTGGTTGCTGTGTGGGAGTAGTGAGGTAATTTGAACTGTCCTGGTGTAAATCCAAAATAACCCAAATGGGCTAAATAGATTACTGAGCAAAACTCATTTGATTATATTGCAAGAATAATGTGCAATTGAGGTGAATTTATTTTTCACTTTTTTGAGCTATTTGGCCACTTCACTGGCTGCAGATGTAGCTGCACGGCTGTGTGAAATGTTTTTTAAGTTTTCTTGTCACAATAGTGCATACAGATTATCTAAAAGATAATAATCACTCACAAATCACAGAAGATAAACTTTCCTGTTTCATTGCTAAAACAGGCTCTCTGGTTTCTTAACATTAGTGACTATGTGTCATGAAGCTTTCTAATGAATTTAACAGAATGTTGATTAAAAAATCTCCTCTAACAGTTGTCACAACTTCAGGCTCATATCATAAAAGCTCAGTACACTTTAAGCATGTAAGAAGTTTTATCTTTTAGGTGTTGTTCTCTGGGACTAAATCTTGAAACTCCGTACATGCCTTTGTCAGTAGACTGTATTCTGGGGTTTCCTCTGCAGCAAAGGCAGGGTATTGCCCTGAGCATCAGCCATGCTGCGTCTGTAGGAACTTGGTCTGGACTAAAGCAGCTTGGCTTTTGGGTTATTGCTTTGCAGTGACAGCTGATGGTGGTCTGCTTAGATGTGAATTGGTAGCATTGCTCTTTTTCTGCTGTCAGCCATGTGCAGTAGAGAACGAGCATGCGTTTGCCTCTGTGCCAAGGAAGGTAAACCTCCTCTACTTGTGTCACCCCATCCTTTAATCCTGCTTTCTAACCCCCTTCTCCTCAAGTTGTGTCATGCAGCTTCACCAGCTATTTTGCACTTCTGCAGTTGAAAAGGTAGGTCATAGATTTGCTTCATTGCCCCAAAATACACAAGTCATCCAGGCTGATAATATATGTCCTTTCATCGAGTTGGAAGAAAAACAATGAATAAAATCGTTGCTGTGACTGTGTCAGGATTGCCACTTTATCTGTCTTATAATGGAGATGTTGTTCAGCATTTCTAATTATGATATTAATCTTCACTATCCCCTGACACAGGTGTAATATCAGGAATACTAGTGCATGACAAATTTATTACTTTTAACCCTCAGAGGCACCAGTCACAAACACTTTTGGTTTGCTGGCAAACCTAATTGGTTCCCTATAGTCCTTCCTTTTCTCACTGAAAATATTTGAGAGATTCATGCTGCGTTTTTCCTATAATGTACAGTAACATTAAAAATCAAGACTGGGAAACGGTCTTGCATGAATCATGTTCTCCCACGCACATACTACTCATAAAGTGATTATCAGAAACATTCCTTGCATTGTTGTTATTTTTTGAAGTTATGGACAGGATTGATTTCTGCGTCTGAATTTTTCACATGTAAGCTTATGCTTTAGAAAGCTTACTGACTTGGAGTATTTTTTTAAATTGTTTTTTAAGTGTTAGCTTGCAAGAGAGTTCCTAATCACAAGCAAATGACTTACCTGTGGTGAACTGGAGGGTATAGAGAAAGCAAAGTATATTCATGGAGGCACTTCAGGAGGTGGAGAAGGTGGTGGAGCATTCCCTCTATCCTGCTCTGCTGTGCTTCCTTGTGGGCCTGACTGATTCTGAGTGATGCTAAATGACAGTAGCAAAGGAAAAACTGTTACTCATCCTTTTTGTCCTATTAAGGAGGCAATAGCAGTGCTTTGACTCTGAAGGCTGAATTAGGAAGTTAGTGGGCTTTTATGCTACTGCTCAGCTGGCTCTTTTTATAAATGTTCAAGGTGGGATGCTAATATTTTGGTTTTTTCTACACTTTAAGCACATGCACCTATCTCAGGAAAAATTTCAGGGGGTTTCAAACTTCTGTTGTTTTGATCTAATATAGGTTAAAACTACCCAACCTAACCCTTGTAGATGGAAATCAAGGGCTACCCATTTAGTAACTGCCCATGTGTTTCTGTTCACTGCCAGGAAGTGTATGCAGAAGGAGAAAGATCACGGATCTGATCTAGGTAGTAGTGCTATGTAAGTTAGAAAATTATGTCAGTCTAATTTCTGAATGGAAATTGGAAAGAGGAAAATTTTTAGGATTGGGATAGAATGTACAAGTGAAGGCAAAAGGACTCATTCCTTGGCACCACTAGCCGGTTGGTGCTGACTTCAGTGGGACTGGGAGAAACCTGGATTCAAATCCTTTCCCCACCTAGTTCAGACTGGGACCTGATCCAGACTCCCACACTGTAGCTTGGACTTTAATGTCAACTTTTGACTCGCCTGGGTGACTGAATCTTGGTTTCATTCTCTGTTTCTAAAAATGTAAAATTTTTATTTTTGTTGCTGTACATCAGGAAGGAGATAGTTTTCAAAAGTCTCTTTTTTATTTAATGTTTGTGAAAGAAATTGTTTTCTAGCCAGTCTTATTGAAAACACATCTTCTATATATTGATGACAAAATGGTCCTATTTATTTTATGGTCATTATAGTCCTGATTCCTGTTGCTTGTTATTGCTAAATTCAGGATCCATATAGCAATGACTTCCTTTTGGAAGTTGGCTGAAACATTTTTCAGTGAAAATTCAGGATGGAGATTTACTTTATATGTTGTTAAAATCAATGAAAAGAATTCCTTACTGTTGTTTCTAGAATTGTTTAGAAGTGCAGGAGGCAAGGAACTTGGAGAGCACTGCAACAGTTGCACAACATTAGGGACATGTTAAAGGAAAAATATCACTGTGCACCAGCTCTTAACATGAAACATGGCATATTCGCACTTCCTAGAACCCACTGTACATTTCCAAAGGCCGAAACCTTTTCTAAACCCCTTAATACCACTCCTTAGCACAATTGAATATATCTGGAGATGTGGACAAGGGACATGATGATACAGCACTGTAGTGATGGAAAAGACAGAGTAATTAGGTGAAACAATGTCTTGTACGTTGTAGTGGGTATTTCCCTAGCTGTAAAAGAGGTTTATGCAATGTTTTTAATTACCAATTCTAGCCACCTGAGATATTTTAAATCTGGATTCTGTATCATATTTGCTTGATTTATTAACACTACCTGGAAAACATAGGCAATATGATTCTCTGTATCAATCACTTGTTATAAAACTTCCAAAAGATTTAGTAATTCTAACTAAAAAGTAATGCATTAGAAGCATTAGTGCATATGTGAAAGATGCTTTTTAAAAGTCTTTTTAATGGTTTAAGAATAAATAATATTTTAAAAGCCAGCTGCAACTCCCCATTTTATTTCCTGTTCATAATGAATTCCTGCTGTATGTTAAGGCTCTAAAATTAGATAGAGAGCTAAGTTGTTTGGTTTGGTTTCTATTGGCTATCACACAATTAAGAGGATATTTGTGATGGCATAATTGTAAATGGAAAAAACTTGCATCACTGTTCATGCAGAACAGTTTGGTCACTTTTTCCTCACCTCACATCCTCCGAGTAATAGAAAATAAATAAGTATGGGTTGCAACTGTAGAGTCCTTTAATGGCTGGTATTAAATCTGATAGATTTTTGACAATTTAAAATATTCTTTTGAGGAAGACTGTGTCAATGAATTTGCTTCATTATATTTTTTCTAATTTCTAAGATATTTCTAGTGCAGCATGTACTCAGTGTATAAAAGAAACCTGTTATTAAGAGCTTGCGTGCATGTGCATTTCAAGCTTTTAAGAAATGTAAACATTTCTATTTCTGGTTGTGAACCACTTTTTTGTTGCACCATAACAAAAAAAAATGGTTGTAGCATTAGAGGTAGGTAATCCAGAGGTTCCAGAGCAGTATAGTAGAAGCTAATTGCAATTTCAACTGTTAGTTAAAATAAATTTAGAAAACATAGCTCATGCCAAAAGCAGATATCTAAGGTTCATTATATTGGCATAAAATCAGCAGAAAAGGTGGATTCATTTTATATCCTTCTGATATTGGTACCTCTTGGTCATGTTTTCAACCTTTTCTGCAAGGTCATGAACACTAGGCGCTTATTCAGTAGTAGCAGTATTTTAAGGAATGCAGTGTAAGTTGCATCTTTTGATAATGGAAATAAACTGGTTTTGCAAGGCTGTAGGAAGGGGAATGAGCAGTGAAAATATGCCTAGCCACCATCTCAGTAACAAACGTAGCAGAAAAGTGTGTCTCACTGGAGAAGTGCAGTTCTGAAAGAAGATTTCTAACCCATGTATGACTTGGAGGATTGTTCATTAAAAAAACAAAGTGCAAGGTGCAAGAGTACAGAGCTTCAAGTTTAATTGCAACACTTCTTTGAATATACAAATCCAGAGCCTTCGCTGAGATCCCCTTTTAAACAAAGCCTGTCTAAGTATGTGCATGAATGCTTCAGTTGTGCAGTAAGAACCAAATGGATGTAGTGCTTTTAAGATCTGTCCTGTGATCCTCATTGAAAAGCATAAATGAATTTTTAATTCACACCTGTGGCTTCTGCACAAAAAAATATCCTGAGGAAAAGGTGTCAGACTTGATTGCTAGAAAATTTGTTATAACTGCACTATGTATCAAAATTATTATATTGGATGACAATTTCTATTATTTTCACAAGGTCCATTCAGTTTAATTATAATTTACCACTCAAGTATATCATTCTCTTCATGTTAATCTTCAAATTATTCTTGCTTTTGCTTTAATTGCTATTTATGAGTCATAGAAAGTACACCTAATTAATAACTCTGCACATTGCTACAATTAAACATTAATCAGATTTGATTTTTAGAGTAATGTGCTACCAGTCTTCTAATCTTCTAAGTTACGACCTGATAAAAATTTCATTACCCTAGTTATAAAGTTCTCAATGGGGAAGGAATTTCTATTTAGTGCATTTAATACATAGTGGTGTCTTCTATATAAATTTTATATTCCTTCTACATCTCTATAGATAAATTGGTTAGAAAATCAGAAGTAGTGACACAAAGTAAACTGTCCTAGAGATAAGTTTTCAAAAAAATATTGTCATGAGCTTGTCAGAATGATCTAACTGAAGCACTGAATGATGTTTTTTATTAACATGGGATGACAGTGTTTAGTCAATGTATTTCCTTCTTCCCTTTCAGTTTAGAAGGGAAAGTCAGTAGATGTGAGCATGAAACAATGCATGAACTTTCAAAACCCATCTTAACAGTGAGTTTCATGCAGTTGGTATAGCATTTGAGCCTGGTTGGTTTGGGGTTTTTGGTGGTGTTTTTTTTGTTTGGTTGGGGTTTTTTTGTTGGTTTTTTTTTTTGCTAGCTGTTGGTTGGGAAAAAAACCAAACAGTGTTGGATCCCAGCATGTCAGAATGGACAAATGACTGACCTGTTGATCAGTGGTTGCTGTCAAGTTGCTCACTGGCACTGTGTGCTCCTCTGCTCTTGGTCACTGCTCCCCCCACCTCCACCAATTCCTAGACTCGGAGAGAGGCTGTTGGTGAGTCAAGGGATATATGACAAGAAGTGGACAGGTGGGGAATTAACTTTATCGTGTCCCTGAAACTTATCTCTGACTCTATTAACTTGCTTTCAATGGTGAAAAATCCTTTTCAAATCCTCGGAAGTTCAGAGCAACAAGATGGAATGAGCTCTGTGTCACAGGTTAGCTCTCCCAGATCATCTGCAGCTTAGAGGTATTTCTTACATGTTTTTTCCTCAGAGAGCTAACCCCCCTCTCTTCATTCAATAAAAAAGCAAAAGATAATTTGATCTAGGCAAGGGCATAGCAAAGACGATAGATAACCTGTTAGAACGGCTTTTGGTGGAACTGGAGAGATTCCAACTTTTATTCGGATTCTTAACAGGTTTAATTAACCCTATGCTTCTTACTCAAGCTTATTGCATTGACAGAGCTAATTTGTTTAATGCTCTGGCACTTCTACCCCATGCAGTGAGTTTGTAAGGGGAACATCTGACTTTGAATTTGTTTTGTTGAAGTAATTTTGTTACAAATCCAGAAACTTTAGACTATTCAACCAGTTGTATCTATAAATCTCATTACCAAAATATTGGGACTGATACTACCGGGGGAAAAAATGAGTTACAAAGTTGTCCATTCCCTATATTGAAAATGTGTCTGGGTCAGAACAAACACAAACATAAGTGGCAGCCTCTCTAAAGGATGGGTCATATTTTGTCCATGTTGTGCTTGTGCAGAAAGGATGAAGCTTCTTGGTCCCTTCATGGATGTTCTGAAGTCAGAAGGAACTGGTAAGGAACTGGTAAGGTCTACTATGAATATGGTGTGGAGAGAGAGTTTGAGAGCCTTGCAGCAATAGTCTGTACGTGCTGGAGCTCTGCTCCATCAGGGTTTTGTGGGACTTGGAGAGGTTTAAATGAGTGTGCACAAAGTGGTGGATCCCGAGCTGCTGTGCATGCACACAGGCACCCTTGCTCTTCCACCCCGGGAAGGAGAGGCTCCTTTGAAAGTCCTGAGCTGGTGAGCTGAGCAGCATGGTTCTGCTCCATCTCTTGTGGGGAGCGGTGTTGTGTATGTTCCCCAGTGTGAAATGCGTTGTGGGCTCCAGTGTGCTGTGTTCAGGAAGGGATGGCTCATCCACAGAGAGCTGCCGCCGCTGGCTATTCTGATCTTTGGGAGCATACTAGTGTTGCTGTAAACATTGCACAGGCTGTGGACTGAAAAAAATACTCAAACATATAATCCTGAAATGTTTCCTTTAAGTCTATAGGGAGTATGGTGAATGTGAGTTATGCTGTTGTCCAGAACTCATAACGTAGTGTAAGAAAAGAAAATACTCTTATTGTTGTGTTCTGTCATAACTGAAAGTTATGCCCATTGTCATTTGTTTTGCTTTTTCCCCCTTAAATTTTACGTACTGGGGACTTACCTTTTTAAGAGGTACCTACCAATAGTTCCCTTCTGCTACACTTCTATAGTAATATTCATGGTTATTTGCTTATTTTTGTCAAGGTTCAGTCTCTCTCTATTTTATCCTTCAGGTACTACAACACTTGTGATTATATCCCTGCTGTGCTTGCCATCAAACATCTGCTAAGCCCTATTCATAAAAGGCTGGTTTTGGTTTTTCCAAAGACTTTAATGAAGACTAAATATCTGGTACATTGAGATCACCAAGAGATTCTACTGAAGGATCAATCATAACGAGGTGTAAGAATGTTTTTAAGAGGAAGAAAATGAATTAATTTTATCTTTTAAAGGCTATTTGCAATAAGGGAGTAAAACAGCATTCAGAAATTAAAAAAAAAAAATCGTAACTAGTCATTTGGCCTATACCTTCAAAGACAGAGCTCTGAATTAACTTCACTCTAGATCCCTCCCTCAGAACTACTTTTTCTAGTCTTGACATATACTGGTTATTTCATATAGCTGTGGGCACAGGGTAGGGCTTCCAAGAAGTAACAATTCAATGCTACACTCAGCTCTTGTTAATATTGGCAAATATAGTACAGACTTATGCACTGTTCATAGAATCATAGAATTGTTAAGGTTGGAAAAGACCTTTAAGATCATCGAGTCCAACCATTAACCTAACACTGCCAAGTCCACCACTAAACCATGTCCTCAAGCACTATGTCTACCGTCTTTTAAATACCTCCAGGGATGGAGACTCAACCACTTCCCTGGGCAGAATGTTCCAATGCTTGACAACCCTTTCAATGAAGAAATTTTTCCTAATATCTAACCTAAACTTCCCCTGGCGCAGCTTGAGGCCATTTCCTCTCATCGTATCGCTTGTTACTAGGGAGAAGAGACCGACCCCCACCTCGCTACAACCTCCTTTCAGGTAGTTGTAGAGAGCGATAAGGTCTCCCCTCAGCCTCCTCTTCTCCAGGCTAAACAACCCCAGCTGCCTCAGCCGCTCCTCATAAGACTTGTGCTCCAGACCCTGCACCAACTTTGTTGCCCTTCTTTGGACACGCTCCAGCACCTCAATGTCCTTCTTGTAGTGAGGGGCCCAAAACTGAACACAGTATTCGAGGTGTGGCCTCACCAGTGCCGAATACAGGGGCACTATCACCTCCCTGGTCCTGCTGGCCACACTATTCCTGATACTAGCCAGGATGCCATTGCCCCTCTTGGCCACCTGGGCACACTGCTGGCTCATGTTCAGCTGGCTGTCAACCATCACCCCCAGGTCCTTTTCTGCCAAGCAGCTCTCCAGCCACTCCTCCCCAAGCCTGTAGCATTGCATGAGGTTGTTGTGACCGAAGTGCAGGACCCAGCACATAGCCTTGTTGACCCTCATACAGTTGGCCCTGGCCCATTGATCCAGCCTGTCCAGGTCCCTGTGCAGGGCCTTCCTACCCACCAGCAGATCAACACTCCCGCCCAACTTGGTGTCATCTGCAAACTTACTGAGGGTGCACTCAATCCCCTCATCCAGATCATCAATGAAGATATTGAACAGGACTGGCCCCAACGCTGAGCCCTGGGGAACACCACTCGTGACCAGCCGCCAACTGGATTTGGCTCCATTCACCACCACTCTCTGGGCTCGGCCATCCAGCCAGTTTTTAACCCAGTGTAGAGTGCACTTATCCAAGCTGTGAGCAGCCAGCTTCTGCAGGAGAATGCTGTGGGAGACAGTGTCAAAGGCCTTACTGAAGTCCAAGTAGACAATATCCACAGCCATCCCCTCATCCACTAAGCGGATGTCATAGAAGGAGACCAGGTTAGTGAAGCAGGACCTCCCTTTCATAAACCCAGGCTGGCTGAGCCTGATCCCCTGGTTGTCACACACGTGCCACGTAACGGCACTCAAGATGATCTGCTCCATGACCTTCCCCGGCACCGAGGTCAGGCTGACAGGCCTGTAGTTCCCCAGATCCTCCTTCCGACCCTTCTTGTAGATGGGTGTCACATTAGCTAACTTCCAGTCATCTGGGACCTCCCCAGTTGACCACGACTGCTGATAAATGATGGAGAGTGGCTTGGCAAGCTCCTCTGCCAGCTCCTTCAGTATCCTTGAGTGGATCCCGTCTGGCCCCATAGACTTGTGAGCATCTAGGTGGAGGAGCAGGTCTGTGACTGCCACCTCTTTGACAACTGGGACTTCATTCTGTGTCCTATCTCCATCTCCCAGCTCAGTGGCATGAAAACCTTGAGGATGATCAGTCCAACTATTAAAGACTGAGGCAAAAAAGGCATTAAGTACCTCAGCCTTCTCCTCATCCTTCGTGGCAAGTTTCCCTCTGCATCCAACAAAGGAGGGAGATTCTCCCTGGCCCTCCTTTTGTCGCTGATATATTTGTAAAAACATTTTTTGTTATCTTTGACAGCGGTGGCCAGTTTAAGTTCTAGCTGGGCCTTTGCCTTTCTAATCTTTTCCCTACATAACCTCACAACATCCTTGTAGTCCTCCTGAGTCACCTGCCCCTTTTTCCAAAGGTGGTAGGCTTTCCTTTTTTCCCTAAGTTCCAGCCAAAGCTCTCTGTTCAGCCAGGCTGGTCTTCTCCCCGACCTGCTCGACTTGCGGCACATGGGGACAGCCTGCTCCTGTGCCTTTAAGACTTCCCTCTTGAATAACATCCAGCCTTCCTGGACTCCTTTGCCCTTCAGGGCTGCCTCCCAAGGAACTTTGTTAACCAGATTCCTAAACAATCCAAAGTCTGCCCTTCTAAAGTTCAGGGTAGCAGTTTTGCTGACCCCCCTCCTTACTTCTCCAAGAATTGAAAACTACCATTTCATGGTCGCTGTGTCCAAGACAGCCTCTGACCACCACGTCACCCACCAGGCCTTCTCCATTCGTGAATAGCAGGTCCAGCGGGGCACCTCCCCTGGTTGGCTTGTGTACCAGCTGCATCAGGAAGTTATCTTCTACATACTCCAGGAACCTCCTAGACTGCTTTCTCTCTGCTGTGTTGTATTTCCAGCAGATATCTGGTAAGTTGAAGTCTCCCATGAGAACAAGGGCTAGAGATTGTGAGACTTCAGCCGACTGCTTGTAGAATACTTCGTCTGTTTCCTCATCCTGGTTGGGTGGTCTATAACAGACTCCCACCAGGATATCTGTCTTATTAGCCTTCCCTCTGATCTTTACCCATAAGCACTCAACCTTATCATTACCTTCGTTGAGCTCTAGACAATCAAAACACTCTCTGACGTACAGGGCTACCCTACCACCTCTCCTTCCTTGCCTATCCATTCTAAAGAGCTTGTAGCCATCCATTGCAGCACTCCAGTTGTGTGAGTCATCCCACCATGTTTCCGTGATGGAGACCACATCATAGTCGCCCTGCCGTACAATGGCTTTCAGAGGCTCTCTGCTACATCAATGATAGGAAAAAGACGACTTGCTTTTTGGAAAGTGTGGAATACTTTGCCTTCTGAGTTTTGAGCAGTCACACTGATTTCACTTGGCAATGTGTAAACTTAAGAATGTCTTTGGGTTTGGGGTTTTTTTTGGTGGTATGTTCCCCCGCCCGCCGGATCAGAGCTTGAACTACTGTACCTTCCATTTACACGTGTGTGTGTATGTATCTAGTACCTTGCAGTGTTACATGGACTCAAAAATCTTTCTGGGCTGTTACCCTTGTATGTAAGAAACTAATGCACAGGAGGACTATTTTGTCCATCAGATGTTAATGCAAAGTATGACAGGAAAGTTATTGTTTTGCTTGATTTATAGCTTGATTTATAAGATAGACCCCAAGCAGAAATGCTAACCTCTCCAGATAAAGACAGTAATCTAACAGTTTTATTATTCATTTAAATGTCTCTAGGGTAGTAACCTCTTTTTTTTTTATTACTTTAATTTCTGGTACTAAGCCTGTGCTTGTGTGTTTGTCTCTCAGTTCTGAGCCCTGGGCAAGATGTAGGGCTGGGCAGATGATGACCAGCACAATGCATCTTGATAACCATGACAATCTTGGCCAAGATAAAATACGGTTCTACCTTGATAGTAAAAGAAAAAGATGAAACAGTGTAATGTTTGCTCATGCCTCTAGCAGTAAGGTTTATATTTTTCCCCTTATTTTCTAGTTTGAGAGGGGTGATACCTTGTCCAGAAATGACCTTTTGTTATTGTGGTAGTTCGAAAGGCACGCTATGGCTGTTGGAGGCTTTTGATTTTCAAAGAAGAGAGTTTGATTTCCAAAGAAAACAGGTTTCTGTAACCATCATGTCCATCAGTCGATCAATCCTATTTTCCTTCAACATTTGAACCTTGTTTTAGACAAATTTAGTAGAAGCCTATGGTATCAAAGGTACTAAATTCTTGCCTTTTTTCTTTTTTTTCTTTTCTTTCTTTTTTCTTTCTTTTGGTGAAAATCAGCAGCTCAGTAATGGAGGGAGACCTGTTAATCTCCCAGTGGGAGAAAGGTAAGGAAAACTCAGACATTATCCATTCTGTTTGGCAGTAGCTATATGGTCAATGAGCATTTGAACATTTTGACCAGCTGGCCAGCTTGTGTGTAACTTCAACCTAGGGAAGACATTTGCTATCTTTTATTGACATGGCAGGACATAAGAAGCTAATAGGAGAAACAGGAAAACTAAATGTTTTGAGAGGCCATGAGGGTCTTGAGAATGGGCTATTGACATGGGAGGGAGAGAGGAACATCAGAGATGAATCGGTAAGAAAATGGCTTCATTAATTATACTTACAGAACAGTCTGTTGAAGATTCCCATGAAACAGAAATGGTAAGCCAAGAGCAAGTCTCCTTGTTTTCTTCTTTTTAGTGTGGCAAAATTTTCATTTTTGGACACCAAATATTCTTCTGATAAAGCAGCACACTAGTAAGAGCAGAAATCCCATAGTGCATTTTGCATTTAAGTATTATTTTATGTTGATTTTGTGAAGCTTAGCAACAATTGTAAGCTAGTTTATTACCCAAATTCAGCTGCATAAAACAGTTCTAACCCACCAGCTGCATCTTTCCTAGTTTCCTTTGGGGACCACACCTAGCTTGTACCAACCTGCCAGGTAATTTTGAAAATTGGTTTACAAATGGACCAAGACAGCTATCACTGTAATATGTGCTAACAAAAAAAAAAAAAAAGAAACCTGGTGAAATCTAAAGCCAGGTTTCCAAAGTCTGTAGTATTGAACTTAGTACTAGGAGTTGTCATTCAAAAGAATGGTTAATAAAAGTTTATTTTACCAAGAGGAAGGAATGGCATCAGCCTCAGGTCGTTGCATAGATGATTAAAAGTTTCTGGCACTTCTTGAATTTTCAAAATAACAGATAGACTTGAGATATATGAAGCTGAAAAGAAAGTAGTTTCAAATAGGTTAAAATAGCTTTTAAAATTCAGTGGGTTTTATAGCTTGTCCTCAGTTCTTAAGTACCTTGAATTATATCCACCTGTGATTGTAATAGCTTCAATGAAGGTAAAAGTATACAGTACTACGAGTGGTGCTCAGATGCAAAATTTACAGTATTCTCATTGCTTTGCTTGGTCAAGACTATGTAAACCATAGGAATATTAATATATCGGAAGGCTGTATCGTACAGCAGGGGGGGAAATTAATGAGGCAGATTCAGTATGATTTCAGGCAACTGACAAAACTGGTTTATAACTGCAGAAAGTATATAAGTTATGTATGAAGTCCTTCCAGCTAAAAATAATAGTTCATATAGTTTCCCAGTGTGGGTGTCCAGCGAAAATATTGCTATTATATACATTAGTAGACTCTTAAGTATTAGCAGAAAAGCTTCTAGAATGTATAGTTTATTGACGCCTATTTCTGTTGCTAAACCAAAATATTTATAGCAATATGTAATGAGCAGATTATCATTCATAAAATATGCGGTCATAAAAATGAGAAATAGTGGGATTATTAGCGGCTTTCAGCAGTAGAGAGGCTGTCTCTTAATGGTTTCCTCTTTCTCTAGTCATTATCACTGCAGCTGTGAATTATAGTATTACATTTCAGTGGATTCACTAGAAGAATTTGGCCAGATAAAAAATAATAATTAAAAAAAAGAGGAAATAAAATGGCTTGGTTTTTTTTATCCTGCCCTAGTAATTATAATTACAATTCTGACCGAGATATGCAGAATTTACTCTGGAATTTTGACTCTAACACATAACAGCTTTGGTAATATATTGAAGAGAAATTGATACTCGTGTAAATAAACTGATTTTGTAACTGTTAATTTTGTAGAACCAAATTCTTACTATCTGTAGGCATAGGTAAACATTACATGTGAGCACTTGCTGAAGTCAGCTCATATTGCGAGTGGACTATTTGCATAAGTAAGCATTTTGAGTCAGCTCTTGATGAAATGGGCACACTTGGTCAAGTAAAAGTGCATGACATACTATTCTCACTGTTATTTTATTTCTGTCTCCATTATTGAGTTTGAAATCTATTTCTGTTAGGATCTTTAGAAATCATCATCAACTCCTAAACAATTTGTGTTTCCCCACAATCACTATTGGAAAAAAAAAATGCCACCAAAACCAAAATAAATAAACAAACAAAATTCAGCAGATAGATAGCAACTGCAAACCAAAAGTGCTTTCATGTAGAGGAGTGATTCATTAATTAGTAATTCTAATTAATATCAATTGTAAAAAGACCAAGACTGTAATTGTGTTTTATGAAAAGGTTATAAAGGTACAAAGTGGAACTAAACAGAGATAAGGCATATATTTTCCAGAAAGCCTCTTGAGTAGCAGAGGGGGTTATATTCTCTTTTCCAAAGTTGCCTGTGGAGATTTTCAGGGATGTGAAGGCTAGTAAGTTGTCAAATGTTAATTGACTTTCAGTGAGTCAGTTTTATTTATTTATTGGTCTTTGAAAATCTTGCTTTTATTATTCTAGGGGCTGTTGATATTGAAGCGGTTTATGATCATAAGAGCCCCAGTCACTCTTCCTAAATAACTTAAGTATTTTGAAAATTATAGTTTGAATTATATGAATTCACACAACAGCTTATACCTGCATATGGCATATAGCAAGTGTACAGCTTTTAAGTCTATGAATAAATTAATCTAGTACCAGTTATTATAGACTGCTGTATGATCAATCCAGGTTAGCTGACTTTTGTGGGCATTACAGCAGAAGTGCTCTGTGAATAAACATTTTAAGGCCATACAAAATATTTTGGAAAGTGTTACATGCTCAGTGAACAATTAGGAGAAATGGCAGATGTTTTTTAGGAGAAATGAGAAGAGGACACCCATGCTTGGTTTCTGTGTGGAGTACAGTGATACAGCTGCTGGCAGAGACTAGGGAAGGAAGGAATAAATTCTAGTGAAGGCAGAAGTGGGTAATGATCTGGCCACGGCTGCAGGAACTCTGTAGCTGTATGTCTTACTGGTTAAGTGATTAATTAATACATCTGATTTTGTCCATCTCTATTTGTGTTGAGTCTTATTTTCAGTGGAAATGAGCTATCTTATGTATGGTTTTGAAAACTTTAGTGCTCCTGGTGCTTTGGAGCTGGATTGAAACACTGGTGTACTTCAGACTTACCTGAATGAGGCACTAGGAAACTTAAAGCCGGTATTTTAAGGTATGCAGCCTGTGTATATCAGATTATTTTACATGTATTTATTTTCATGCTATGTGCTTTTTTACTTGGCTTAAAGTTGAAATCAAACATAAGTGGCCAACAAACTGTCCTAAAATAGCTTGGTTTGGCACACAATACACCGTAGCCTTCCTTCCTTTGCTAAAATGTAGGTGCTCTTTTGTATGTTATGTTTCTAAGGCTTTTTGGTAAGCCAAACAGAAAGAAGGAGGCTGAAATGCAAGTTCTAGAATTTCCTTGATAGGGTTTCTGTGCTGACTTGCTGAAGTCAAAATTTATCTTGGGAATTTGCAAGTTTTGTCAACCCCTGCAGTGATAGTTGCTTAAATAGAGGGTGGCGTTTCTGGTTGGTGCTAGTGAAGGAGCAGATGCTTGCCCTGTCAAACAGCTAATAGACTTGGAGTTAGGCAGTCACCCAGCATAGAGCAGACAAAGGCTCAAGTTTTCCTTCCATCTTAGACAAATAATCCCAAATCTCCCACATTCCTGAGGCATGTTCTCATTGTCAGACTAATGGCATTTCAGGCTGCTTTCAGAGTTTTTACTATTTTACCTAATTAATCAACTTTTAACTTGATCAGGATCTGAAAGTTTCTTCACTGAGCATGGATATTTCTTCTCTGGCTTTCTCTGTGCCTGCTAATTCATGCTTTTGTTCTTACTAATCTGACAACTTTAAAACCTGAGCTATTTTTATAATCTAGGAAGTTAAATGTTTTATTGCAGTTCTAAATTTGTATGGCTCAGTATTTGAAACAGATTTATTATGGCAGTGTTAAGAGTCTTCTAACTATTAACATGCAAACAGCCAATGCTTGGACACTGAAAATATCTTTGTTCTATCAGTGTTGCTCTTCCAGTGGTGTGGTTTTTGGGGGCGGGAGGTTGTGTGTGTGTGCCTGTAAGCTAATAAGGGGTTAGGTAGGTGCAGAGCAGCTGTGGTAGCAGCGTGTCTCTTTATTTATTGATGAGAAACCTCAGGAGGAAATGGTGTGGAATAGAAAATCAGCTCAGCTGAAGTCAGTGTCGGATTGCAGGAGATAGTATGTTTTGTGATAAATGCAGCAGTGAGACCCAACAGGATCTGATTCACCTCTGTCTCTGCAAGGTCACTGGCTCTGACAGATTTAGTAGGAATTCCCCGATTCCCAGACATGTGGCCTCGTCCAAATTTAAGTTGTTGTGGCAGTTTTGATTTAGATTGCAGATTTACACTCCTCATCAAGTGCAAACCGGTGGGGATTTGGCCAGAGTGGAGCTGTGTTCAATCTTAGTGTGTAGTCCCTGTTTGATGTATTGGCTACATCTGCATTAGCAAGTAATGCAGCTTAGGAAAGGCAGATTTGTAGAGAGGACTGGTTGGTGCAGGGGACCTAAACCAACACTGCACATATTTCAGCAGATTTTTCTTCAGGCTACCATTAGTCTGGTTCAGTAAACTGAATATCCATTGGTGACAGTCCTGGAGTCCAGTTTAGCTTTGTCCCAAAGATACCCAGTTCATGAACGCTTAGACATCATGCTTTGGTCTCGGGCAAAGTGGGAACAAATGGGAGATTTGCTTCAGTAGTGGAGCCCTGATGTGACATAAGGCAGTACCCAACCCTTCCGGAAGCTTGATGAATCCTGCTGGCTGCTTAGCTGTCAGCCACCTCTAGTGAGGTGGATATCCCTCTCTGGACAGGGAGAGCGCTTGTCTTTCGGAAACAACGTCCTACAGTTTTCTAGGGCAGAAACGAATTTTGACAATGAATAACCCAAAGAACAGAGGATTAAGGCCTTCCCTGGTTCTGGCAGATGGATGGAGGAAGAAATTTTCCTTTATTAGTATGACTGTATTGACTCCAGCAGAGAATTCAGCTCTGTTCCGTTGATTAATACAACCTTTACTAAAGCAAGGGTGAGTCTCCAAAATGCTTGTATCGGCTTAAGGCAAATACTGTTGTGTAATTATTTTTATGACCAGTGGCAGCTTACTTTCTGACATATTTTGTGTTAAGATTTTTGACAGGTGGTCAAAATGAGGCTATAGTTAACATATGTCTTGCTATATTTTGCAGGTACTGTGGTAATGTGTGTGTTTTAAACTCCTACAAAGATCAAGTGACATTAATGCTTCACAAGTTTCAGATACTGGATTAAATTCAAATTCTTATTCAAGCAAAACTTATTGCTACAAGCACAGAAGATCAGTGGTAGTTATTACACTTTCTATATGCAACAAAGTTGCAGAATTTTCTAGAATTTACAGTTATATTTGTACGCTTTGGGACAGCATGGAGAGAATGCATAAGGAGTCTAATCAGCCTTTTTCTGAACATGATATCATTGCTGATAGCAAATGTGAAAGGATGTTCTAAAAATGAAAATTAACTGTAACAAACAAACAAGGAGTAAGAAGGGCTACAATAATTGAAATGTACTAATGAAACTCTCGGTAGTTTGTTCATATTATGAGCAGTCAAGAATCATGCATAATTCAAGAGTGCGATTGCTAACAGTAGGCTCACATAAGATCATTTAAATTTGTTTCTCTGGACATGAGAAACTGATCTTTGAAGTGATCCCTGATGAGGTTCTGCTTGGTCCTGTCAGCATCTTGGGAGGAGAGTGTTCTATTTTCCCTTTTGCATCAGTGAATATTTATGGCATGTAAAATAGGAATAACTTTAATTATGTATGGAGAGGGAAATATATGCAGTCCTGAGCAAGACACTTCATTGTAAAATCTACCTGAAATTCTGACAGGTAGTATGCTTAAGCACTAATTTAAGAATTAAGTTTTGTGGCCTGTTTTGTGTGTGTATGTAGATATACAGGCATGTGTGTATTTTTTTATTTTTAAAATTCTCACTAATTTTAATAATGATGACTATGTTGCTATTCTTTTTGTTATAATGCCAAGAGAGAGGCCTACAGCAGTTTGCAGTCTAAACAGCTAAGGGACAATAAATGTGGGAGAAAGGGAGTACCATCATTCTTATTTTCAGGTGGATAATCAGATCTAGCCTGGTATCACACAAAAGCTACACAGCAAAACTCTGAAGCAAACTTACCTGTTCTCATCTTTAAAGCCAAGCCCTGTCCAGAAGACTAAGCCTCTTCATAGAGAAAATACCTAGAGAAGCTATGCCTCCAGCTGAGTTTATGTTCACAATTGTTTCACCCATGCTTTCCTCTAAATGGTAGAAATTACTCCCTCCATCTGATTCTTCTCTTGGAATATTATCTAGAAAATGTGGGGTTTCCCAACATAGACAGATACTTCAGTCTGTGGAACTTCCAAGATACTCTTATTTTTGCTTTCATGTTACATTATTACAGAAATGTTTGATAGAATTTTTTTCATATGAACGAAGTGCTGCATGCCAATAAGTGACAGGATTTGAGTTGCACATAGCAATTAGCAGCTGGCAAGTTAAGAGAATTGTAGGATTAGGGCCAGGCTGTACTAAGAGCATTCAATAAGTAAAAAATTTGGTGAAGAACACTTGGTGAAAAATTACTTGAAATATATAATTTGAACTGAATTTCTTAGGAGATGTACGGTAGCAAAAAAGACTTTGAAACAAGCAACTGACTTGTATTAGATAACAAATCTTGCAGATTTGTTTTGGAGAGGAAAAAAATCATCAGGTTGGGGATTTTTTTTTTATCCACAAGTTCAGTAGAAATCTTTCACATGTTGTTACTCAGTATGTCAGTGTACTGTGGGTGTTGAAAAGTTAGTGGGGGCTTTGCAGGCATGTGCAGCAGATGTACAGTATGTGGGGAAAAATTGAATCCACAGTGAGTCAACAAACACAACCTACTTTGTCTACGGACAAAATGCATGCATCTACAGTGGAAGGGAGCTGTGCTGAACAAAGTACTGTCATCATTTAATGATGTATTTCATAGAAGCTTCAAAATATTGGCATGATGCATCCTTCTGTGGTCATCCTTCTGCTTCACTGAAACAAGATGCGTTGATTTATTTTTAAAAGGAAATATATCACAAAAGTCAGGAAATGTAGGGGAGACTGCTCTGTGGGCAGACGGTGTAGTCAGAGGTGGGGTTTTGTTTTCTTCCACGGGCTTGCTCTGAGACCTCTGGTACGCGATGTAGCACCTCTTGGTCTTTTTCTGTCTCTTTGTACTTCTATGGTTTTGGGCTATTTGTTACAGCAGTATGCAAGTGTCTGTAAACATTCACAAAATAAGCTAGAGCACACTTGATGACTGAGAAGATTTCCTTCCCAGCCTTGCCATGGGACGTGTGGCAGAGGTGGGTGTAGGACCTTCCTCGGGACATCCCTGGTAAAGCACGTTGCCTCCAAAACTTTGTTGCTGTTTTAATACATTGTTGTCACTAAACGGTGGTTTTAAAAACCCATAGAAGCTTGTGTAGTCATTGGTATAATTCTTTAGAATTTTTATGGATCTGTGATATCACTCTCAGGAATGAGGGAGACTGGGAGACAAAGTTTGGAGGAAGCAGGGGTCTCATGAAAGACTGAAGCAGATTATTCAGAACAACTATGCAGAAAGAAATGTAATTCAAGAGAAGTCAGCATGCATAGACAAAAGCTTGGGACAACTGGGGAGTGTACCTTCTCTTCGGCCTCTCTGCATCTTGGCTGACATCCTCTGAATAAAGCAGAGGCACGCTGAGTCACATCTGCAGACCTTCTTGAGGAACAGGGAGGATTTAGGCAAATGACACATGTGCTAATTGCAGCACTGGAATTGATCTATTTTTCTGTGGGATACTGAAATACAAAGTCAAAACACTCCCATAAAAAGTTAATAAACAGAGATGCTTTATTGTATTTTTATGGCCTCAGTCTGCCATCAGTAACTGATCATGCTCCCTTTTTTTTTTTTCCATTCCATGTAATTTGCATGATTAGTGAATTGAATCATTGTGTTTCTGGGGATTGTTATAGTTTTTTTTCTGTATTTTTGGAAACTGTTAGCAGACATGTGGTAAAAGCACAATTTAGCTCACATCTGAGGCAGGGAAAAGAAACCAGGCTACTTTTCCTCATGTTTTTTCATGAAACACAGCAAACTATTGGAAGGTAAAGTGATCTGATGCTGCCTGCAAACTGAAATACCATGTGACAGTAGTTCAGAGCAGGCAAGAAATCCTGTCCTCATTACTGTGCAGTGCAGTCTGTGAATATATTTGCAGTTTCCAGTGCAATTTGAATACTTTTAAGATAGTGAACTAAAAATGAAATTATATGCAAATGAAAGTATTTTAATAGTTACACCAAAAATGTCACGTTCTGTATTTTCTGTAATGTTTCATACTTTATGAACTTTGACGCCCTAGTTGCTAACAAGGGAGTAACTTCAGATTTTTCCATGCAAGAAATTTCTATTTTATAACTAATAGTTGTAATAATATAGTTATAGTTTAATAACTGATGTGCCATTATGTGCAAATAATGCTCTGAATGCAGTGTTCCTTTTACCATGAAGTAAAAATGACTTTTATACTGCAAATTCTTTTGCCAGGCTAGAAAGAAACTGCATGACCCTCCATGCTTGGGTCAAACTTGCATGTAAATGCTGTTTTTAACACACAAGTATTTCTACATGCTATGAAGTACATCAACAACTTAGGCGGTTACTGATTAATGTCAGACAACTAAAACCTTTCTCTGAACTGAACTACTGGGAGTTTTCCTTCTGCTAGCAGGTATAGTTTTATGGTTTTCTTCTACCTTCTAGTGTAGATCCAAAGAGAGGAGCAAGGGCTAGAACCAGGATTTTGCACAGGATGGAGATACTGAATTTCTGTTTGCCTGTTAAGATGTTCCATTTCTGATGCCTGTAGAGATCACTGCAAGAGACTACAAAATTACCTGAAGTATTATTAGTTAAAAAGCACTGTCCAAATATCAACTAATTAACCTCCAAAACGTGTGTGAGAGATCCTGATGTTGGCTGGACTACTACTGTGTCCACTACTACAGCATTCAGCTACTGAGAGACATATACTGTGTGAGTTTTGCTAAGGTACTTACATTGGATTTTTAACTGTAATGTTCAAGTACCTCGCACTCACTGTGACATTTCTTCCTGGTATTCTCTGAAGTATAGAAAGTAGTATCTTGACCTTGGACTATCCCTTGTATGGGACACAGCTGCAAAAGATGAAGAGACTTGCCCAGCTCTGCCCACTGAGGCAATGGGAGAATGGTGCAGAATCCAAACCAGGCTGTTGCTTGTCCCCAGCTGCAAGTGCTATGCCCTCCACAGTGTAAAGATGTTCCATTGCATCTCATGTCAGTCCTGAAATTTCTGGGCAAATTGCTCTTTTTTTTTTATTCCAGTACCCCTTGATTGTGCAACAGAGAAAAGGATGCATAAAAAGGAGAGGAAAGTAACCTTTTAATAAAAACATGCACGAAACACTGGAGATGCTAAACTCAAAGTATCTCCTGAATAAGTGTGGGGTTTTTTGTTTGGTTTTAGTCTTGCATAAACTGTATGTACCTATGTACAATAACAATATTCTAAGACTCAAATTGAATATTTGCTGTTTTCCCTCTAAAAGATTAGGTGAAGATTATATAAATGCAAGAGAACTGGAATGTACAGTAGTTCATATTACAAAGCTTGTTAAAAGGACTAAATTACACACAGTCTGTATTCAGTTTTGTGCGAGCCTTCTATAAGATGGCAGAGAAGGAAATTTGTGGAAAAAGCAAATCTTTTAGTAAGATTGTTTCCATGGGGCTGTATTCTTGAGCCTTTTAGTCCTTTGTTTACTGAAATAAAAAGGCATTTGATCATAGAATTGAAGAAATGTATCCTTTCCAAATATTTTAAGAATTTGGTCTGAAATTTAGTTTAACCCAAGATTTCTCCCTATTCTTGTCATTTAGCTATTTCAATAGTATTTATTTTTGTCTCAGGAACTGCTCTGAGAACTGAATTGTTTCTATTTAGTAGATTTCGCTGGCATGAAGACCTGATGTGTGTAAGAGGGTCTTCAGGTAGCTGCTCAGTTTTGCTCCTATGCATGAGGGTCTGTATAGTAAATGTATGTCTGCATGCTTTGAAAATCCTAATTCATTTGATGCAATAAAGCTTGAACACAAAAGGCATGCTTAGGTAACTTCTTGTTTCCTTTAAACTCTTTCCGCTTGCAAGTATGTCTGTCAAAGCTAGTAGATGTCTAAGATTAAACACAAATAACCTTGGCATATTTGCAGATGGAAAGCACAGAATTTGCTAAGGGAAAAAAAAAAAAAGTCATGTCTCAGCTTCTTGCTCTTCAGGATTTTGGTAAATAATAAGTGTGAGGAAAGCAATCACAAATTCCACTAGCTTCTTATAATTATTGTCCCTGCAGGCAATGTAGCTTCTGGAAAATATATATAAAGGTCTGATGATAAAGTCAGAACTAAACCAGTGCAATGAAAGGTTCTTAAAATTGTTCATTCACAAGGAATATAATGAGCCATGTCTAAGACACTATGTGCTATTGCCTAACATACTCTAAGAGAACAGCATGTGCACCCATCAAACACAGCTGTAAATAAATGACAGAAAGAAAGCTTGGGATTCTGCAGTCATAACATCCAGGATGCATTCATGCCAATAGGATACAATTGCAACCCAGGCTGACAAGTTCTTCTGGCCCACCATAATGCAGGCACATTATTACTTTATAATATATGTCAACCCTATATCTTATTCTCTGGCTCACTAATATGTTATGCAGGAAAACTGTTGAGAAATATCAGAAGTATAATAAAAATATATTGCACAAGAAAAAAAAAGAAAAAAACTGTTAAGACAAATAGCACTTATGGGAAAAGATATGTAAAGAAGCAGAAAATCTCTTCAGGCTCTATTTATTTAACTGGTGCATAATCACAATATTAAAGAATACGATTTAAGGATTAAGATACTAAGGCTTAAAAGATGCTGTAAGACTCATTTCATTTCACAAAGGATTATGTTTGCAGAGTTTTAAATAATAGTAAGTTTATAATATGAAGAGAAAAAAAATGTCAAAAGAAAATAGAAAAGCTGGAACATCTTTTGAGATGCGTTGTGTAAACGTGTCCCCACCCTCAGCCATTCTTCTGACGCATGAAGCTGTCAGATAGGCCTGAGAGAGGACATGTCCTTCCTCCATTCTGGGAAAGCCCATCACTGATGTAGAGCACCTTTTTATTTGTTTGGCTGTTTTTATTTGTTTTTCTTCAGCTATCGGCAAGTGAGACATCTTCAAAGTGTTCCAGTAACTCAGTAGTTCTCAACATTTATAGTAGATCTTGGAGACCAGAAACTTGAAGTGATTAGTTTAGTTTCCATGAGTTTATCATTCACCCTTCTTTTTTTCATGAGGTCTATATAAGCTGTTTCTGAAGGCAACATGGATAGTTAATGGAAACAAAGAGAGCTGATCTCAGTTCCCTTCTCCTGCAGAAGTTGCTGATGAGTACATAACGAGGATAATACACCAGAAGACTACAGGAATTTTCTTATTAGCTGGATAGACTTGGAAATGGAAAAAAGTTACATGCTCTAACAGAGACCGCTGTGATGAATAGGAGTGAGGGAGCATTATTTGATCATTTAAACCTTCTAGTCCTTATTGTTCGTTGTAATGTTCCATTCTTGGCAAGGAAAGATTTTTGGCATGTCTTTGAATATGAAGACCCAGAAGGACCCAGAAGTGTGTGATGGGAGCAAAAACTTCTCTTCTGTACCATCAGATAAGTGTAATAACTTGGTCTTGTTCCCCTACAATTACTTTCAAAGAAGCACTTGGAGCAGCAGAGGCTCTTGCAAGCACGAGCAGGAGATCTGCTGCCTGGGGAGGGAGCTAGCAGAGTGCAACAGGTTCCTTACAGCTTCTGCAGTTCCTTTACTTGGATCTGAGGAGTTGCAGATTAATAGATTGCCCTTCCGTAACAAGCAAACTTTTCTTGGCTAAGGATCTGCCAGTAAGCCAGTATATGTCACTTTTCAAACATTGTAGCCTGGATGATCACTTATTGGCACTGAACTCTAATTTGTATGTAACCTTGGTATTAGCCACTGCAGTTGTAGGCACATTGGTGAATCAGATAGGTAGACAAAGAGCATCTTTAATCCAATAAAGTAGTATTGTTCCTCTAGATTGGTCTCTCTCTTTCACTTTGAGACACGCTGTTACGAACAAGTCTTGACAACTGCTGCAGCTCTGTTCATGGTAAAGCTTATTAGTTTAGCCATATCTCAACTTATAAATCCATGTAAATATGATTTTAAAAAGGAAATGCTGACACTACTGTGACAGCATCAGTTTGTTACCATATTTTTAGGTTGAAGCATTTGAGTTTGTTTTTTCTGATAATATTTAGGTTAAGAAACTACTGAGCTCCAGATTTGATTTTTTTTTTTTATTTTTGAAAGGTAGTTTGGAGTACTGCAGAATAGACTGTCTGTTAAATTTTGATCTCTCTGCAATCTAGCTTCACCAAAGCTGAAAAGCAATTAATTGCATCAGAGTTTGAAGGTGATACAAGTGTTCTTTAAAATATATTTTTTCAGTAGTTTTCTGCTAATAAGTTCCTCTTTGCTAGGTAAAGAATGTTCTTAAATAAATCTTGGACAAGGACTTATTTTTAATACACTTTGAAAGTAAATAAACAAACAATAACAGGAAAATCAAGCACCAGCTGGCCTTCTGGCAAGCAAAAATTCTGGTTTTTCTGATATCTGTTACAGTTGTCAGTAACATTGACAGCTGCTAAATGTAAACCCTGGTAGTATAATAAGTGTTTGCAATTAACATCTATGTTTCAGTTGCCAACTCTTAGTCTGTTGTGTCACATGAGAAGCAGATGCTCTTAAGGAATATTCAACACTGTAGCAATAATTCTAATGATGAAAGTAATAGAAGTTTTGATCACAATTTTTATTTTTTATTCCTGTAGGTATCTCTTTAAGGGATCACTTTTCAGCCAGAAACTGTAACTTCTAAAAATTTGCATAAGTTAATTTAGAGTAAACTTTATGATATTTAGGAGTAAAGCATTATATAAACAAGGTAAAAGCTTTATTTACCCTAAAGCCATGCAGCATGATAACTTAATTTATATAAAATACTGCAAAGCATTGCATTCTTTTGTACTTCACTGAGGACTTCTCCTTTATAATTAGAACACGGGGATAAAATCCTTCCTCATTCAAAGTTAATGGCAAAACTCCCACTGTCTTCAGCAGCGCCAGGATTTCATGCTTAGTCGAATAGATGTGTTTCACACAGAGCTCTATGTTTGGATATCATGGCTCTTCGTAGACACCTTGGTGGTGGTGGCGGTGGTATTTACCTTCATGGGTTACTAACTTTGGCTATGTTTATGTAGGTGAAACGGAGCATGCAAAAGTGGGAGCAATCCATTCTGCCTTACATCTCATTAGGTATAAATGCTGTTTTCAGCAATATAAGGAGTGTATTTTGTTCCTTATCTTTACTTGGAAAACGGACTTTGTCTAACTTAAGAACAAGGCATGTTTGAATGTTCACTAGCCTTTCTTGCTGTAACCAATTAATAATATAGGACCAAATCTTCCCCCAAACCCTTTCTCCACCTGTGGCTTGGATTCCTCCCAAGTGTTTTACAGTTATGTTTTCATCACTGAAGTGACTAGCATTATTAGTCCTATTGTCTGCCCTGAGCGTGCATCATCAAATTGTGTATATGCACACACTGGTTCCATCAAAATCAAACGACACATTTCCCCCAGCCCCTCTGGAGGCTGGGATATATGGAGTGGGATCTCGCTGCTCCATGAGCAAGCGTCGGGAGGAACAGACTGAGCAGGCTGAGCTGCTGTGAATCCAATCTGCTTCTGGCTCAGATGTAGCCGTGTAGGATGTCTTTCTAAAGTCATTGCTTTGGAAGGTGCTTCTGTATACAGCTTTAAGTTATGCAGTGTAGTAAAACATATAAAATTCCTTCTGTCAGTTTATCAGCATATATATATTATCAGGTGTGCTGCTGGACAAACTCCAGTGATGGCAGTACATAGCTACTGGGCTCAGTAGTGGTTGCCATATGACTGCAGTGCCTTCCTTTCCTACAGCCATAGGAGGAATTATGTCCTTTATGCCCCTTCGGAGCTATGGATAGCTCTGAAAATGATGTTTTGAGCCTCATTTTGTCTGTAGATAACATGTGCTTTGTCTTTCTTGTACAGGAAGTTGCTATTGTTGTTGGCATCCCATATGTTTGCTATGAGGAAGTATGCTGACAGTCCGTGAATGGTATCTAAGGTCTCTGATAGAAACCTCTGTGGGTTTCTGTGTATAGAGACCCTACAGCATTATCTGATAGATATTGTGTTGGATTTCCTTTTACATTGAAGATTACTTTGATATTTTGGGGCTAATTTGTTTTTCATCCATATAAAAATGTTCATAGAAAACAATCAAATGTAACCATGTTTTTGACCATGTCCTTGCTTGGGGTTCTGTTACAGTGTTCCCGTTGTCTTCCCTTTTCTGTGCTTTCGTGGTCTCTGGTAGTTGGGCACAGTTAGGAACTGTCAGCCAGGTGAGCAGCTGGAAGATATGGCAGCTGACTCAGTGTGCGCACTCTTCCAGGACTTAACCCATTGTGCATGTCACGCTCGCATCTTATCTAATCTTTATCTCCTTACCATTCTACCAGCTCTTTTATGACAAGAGTCATAAAAGGCAAGTTTTCTTGCCTACAGTTTGCCCTAAATGCAGATGCAGATGCCAGAGGAGGTGAGAAGGAAGAGAAAAGCATCCTTAGTGCAAGGAAAAGGAGGCCAGGTCTTTTCTAGATTTTATGCCCAGGTCTCTAATGTCCATGGAATTCATTCTGGATTCACTGATAGCACTGTATTTTGCTGATTGTACTTTGTGTGCTCCTTTTCACTAGCAAAGAGTGATATCTAACAGTTTAAAACAGTACCAGAGCGGAGCTGTTGGCTTACCACTGTCCTATGTATGTGGCTATACCAAGTGCAGAGCAATAGAGAGTTCAGTCCTCTGTGTACTATGTTGGTATAAATATTTCTTCTGCACTGACTACAAGATTGAAGTGGAACTTCCTCATGGGATAATTAATAGTCTAAAATAATATCTGAGATCCTATGAGATGGTAGCCTTGCCCTTCCAGTAGTTCTAGACAGCAAAGGTGTCTTGACTGCTAGGTGGGAGTTGACTTAGTCTCTAATAAGGAGCTGTGAACTGCAGAAGTCAACAGTAGATAGTGGATAATCCATTTAATCCCTTGTCTGTTAATAATAATGGACGAGCTGGTCTGCATCCACCACACACACCCTTTTCTCTGAGAGGATACAGACTACAGTTTTCAGTCCTGCTCTGAAGTGGGCAGGCTCGTACCCCACAACATCTTTGTGCACTGCAGTGTCATAATCCCACGGGATTTTGGCCCCACAGGTACCTCCACAAGGACCTGAGCAGTTGCCCACCTCTTCAGAGGGGACTGCAGAACCAGCAATAGTTTGTTTTGATCAGGGGGTCATCACAAGTTGCCATGGAGCAGAAACATGCATGATGCATTGAGCTGACTTCCATCTCACTGCTGTAGAACATGCTTAGTTCAAAAATGTGTCAACTTGACTCTTATTGCTCTGAACTGAAATACATTTTATGATGAAGCCAAGAATACATGAGCAGAAAAACCAAATACTAAAGGTTAGTCTGAGAGAAGATACTCTGAGTCTACTTCTGCGTGTCCAGTTTTTGCTGTTGGCAACATCACAAGAACTGAAAATATCATTAAGAAATGTGCTGAGCGAACTGGAAAAAGTTGCATTTTTAGCCTCTTATCAGAATTTTACAGCATTTCCTCTTTTCAGAAGAATTTCATTATCTGTTTCTTATGTAAACATTTCTTGATGAATGTAAGGCAATATCTCAGTATTTCTTTAAGGGATGAGGTCTTAAGCTACCTTGTGCTAGTAAGTGACAGATTCATAAAAGGGAAGTCCGAGTGAGGAGGGGAAAAAAATTATGGTTACCCATATGTTTCTAATTAATTCCCTCAGTATCCTCTTTATAATGGAGAGCATGAACAAAATATGTGCATATCTTACTCTTGATTTAAAAAAAAAAAAAAAAAAGAAAAGGCAGCTAGTTATCCAGCTGGCAGAGAGTTTTCAACATATTCAGGCTACAATGTAGGAGGTTGAAACGAACTAGTGCAATGCTTGACAAATAGTCTTATTTGTTCAGACCAAATAGAAATTTTGGGTGAGCTGGTGGGTTTGGTGTGGAAAAGGCAAATTGAAATAAAGATGAGTGAGAAGAAGGGTCATGATTCACTTTGTGGGGGAAAAATTGTAAATAGTAACAAAATACAGGAAGAAACATCACTAATTGGATTTCATGGAACCTGTTAGCTTGAAGGAGAAGTGAAGTTCATGTGTTGCTTTGAACTTTACTGAATCTTTATCTTTTCTTAGGAAAGGACTTGTTTTCAGGATCAACTGTGTTTCAGTTAACAACTGTGGCTTTCTAAGGAGCTTATTATTTGGAGTATTTCTTAAAATTCCAACTTGTGAGGCCATGTGACAGATGAGACATTTACCTTTAAAAAAAAAATACAGTATAGACACAGTAGAGGATCTAAAATTGGAAAGCACACAAAAAGACTTTAGTTAAAGCTATTTCTTTTAAAAATTGTAGAATTATGATTAGTGTTGTATTCCATTTAAAAAGAATATTTATGGTGTTTGCAGTATTACTACATGTTTGATAAACCTTGTAATCTAGGGAAATGTCTTTGATATACCTTGCAATAAATCAGTAGATACCATTTGATGACTACTGTGGTGTGGTAGCAGGGAAAAATGGATAGTGCATCTTCTAGTAGAGATGGGGAAGATGTCTATCCTGGCTGAATATCCTCCCTGTGGTGCAAAGAGAGGTGCAGTTGGTTCTACCTCTGCAGAATGAACAGAAATGAAGCAGCTGGGACATTCCACAGATGTGTCTGCAGCATGGGATAATGGATAAATCATCTAAATCCCTGTTCAAGAAGGCAGGTGAATACCAGTGAAAACTCTTTCACATCTGTAAGTGTTGAAGGAGCTAGTTAGCTCCAGAAGTAAGTGCAGTTATAAGCTGGCCTTCCCAATAGGAGAGGGTTGCTGGGAGCTGCTTAATGATCTTTTCCTCTCTGTGCGCCTTGGAAGGGGAATGACCTCTGGCAATTAGGATGCACAGCTCTTGGTGGACATTTTTGGTAGGGATGCTTTTATTACAAATCAATAAATGAAAACGCCAGGGGAAAGAGATCAAGAGGCTGCTGATGATGAAGTGTTATTTATCTTCTCCAGGAAATGAATTCTACCTGTTAGCTTTCACAGGAACCACAGCACTTATTTAACACTTGGTAACTGCTTATGTGCTTTCGTGAGTCGAAACTTTAATTTCTTTGCATAGTGGGAATAGTAACAATTATAATTTCTATCTCCTTGAGTTAATGAGGATTCATGATGCAGATTTTGTGAACATGTTAGAAAAATGCTAGGCTTACATGTAGCAGGCAGATTGCTACAAGAGCCAGTAAGTGTGTATTTTGAAGAACTGTTTAGAACAAATAACTCTTACTTGTGCATAATCTTTCTTCATATTGACAGGCAAATGTCAAACTGTTTAGAAACCTCAGGAAATTTTCAGGGTTGACATCATCTTTTTCAAATCCTTATAAAGCAATGAGAAAAACAAGCTGATTTTGATACGTGGAATTTCTGCAGGGGAAGAAAGGGAGATTGTTGTCATCTGAGTAGCTTGATAACTTTATCTGTCAGTAAAGAAAGATGCTGAAAGTTAGAAATTTTGATGGGGATTGAACGAGGTACTTGCCAGATGAAGAAAGAGAGTGTGGAGGATTCCAGTGATTCATTCTGCAACATCTATACCTTTCATGAACAAAACACAAGAATCTGTTTAAACTCTTTAAGAACAGATTATAAAGAGCTTAAGAACTTAAGTTATTAATAAATAATAATGCGTTTGCCTTAATGCAGGTGTAGACTGCGCAGCAAATCACTGGTGTGGCTGGCTTTTCCATGGCTGTATGAGCTTACCGACCACCCTTCTGCAACCAGGCATGACTTGGTGTAGGGGAAAGGTTTGATAGTGTGGTATGGTGGTCAAGAAAAGCTGTGGTTTACTGCTTCTTATGGTGACAGGTTTTTTCCTTTAGCAGCTACTTCGTCTCACATCAGCAAAATAGCACTGATAACTGTGATAGACATTGCCATGGAGTTTGACATTGGGCAAGGCCTAGATGCCTCCATCCCTCAGCCAGCTAGATCTTCTTGTGATAAGTGGTAGATGATTCCAGCTGGTGTTGAGTTCAGGACTGAGTTGGAGCTATGATCTGTACTTGCCACCTGTTATGACAGTACTTATCAGCAGTATCTGGTTGCAGTTAGTTGGTAGCACCAAGTTCCTGCTGGCATTATGAGAAAAGTAATGGCATGCCTGGCTTATAAATAAGATCATGGTATATCACATGCTTCCTCTTCCTGTTACACTTTGAGGTCTAATAACAAATCTGGATGACAGACTGCTTTTTCATGGTTTAGTCTGAAGCTTACCAGTGCTCAAACTGATGCCTCAACTGATTTGGGAAGCTGCAATTTGCTACTTAATAGGCCTTATTTTTAGAAAGGAGCCATTGAACACTGAGAGATTCAGTACCTAAACATAGGTATCTAATGCTATGGGTAGTCCATCCTGGACTGTCTTGCCTGGCCTCCAGCTGCGGCTCCAGGAGGTTGCAGATGTCCCTGGATTCAATGTCAAATCTGCCAGACCCAGGCAAGTGTCTCAGACACCCAGTCTGTCTCAAAGGCATATGTTTAGGCTAGTGACTCACTCTTTAAGTAATAGTAATATGTACAACATTTCAAGGCAAAACAAAAATATTAACACACAGATAGTTTCTCCTTCTTCACTGCGGTGCAATGAAGGGACAAGAATTTTATGCAAGGACTTTCATTTTTCTTTTAGAAACACATTCTCCTGTTGAATTAAATGGATGATCTCCTATTGACTCCTATTAAGAAACAGCAGGATTTATTTGTAATTTATTAATGGAAAATAGCTTCTTTTATAATAAGATATTTTTCTAGTGTGATAGAAATACTTGGCCTGCTGTGCAGCTTTTCTTTACTTGATGAGATCAAAAACAGGATGACAATGAGTGAAAATTTGCCCAAGAAATTGGTGTAACCTCCAATCCGTGGTAGAAAAGTGAAATAATTTCAATGTAAGAAATTAGTTTATTGTTATTCCATTGCAAACAGCCCATGTTGTTGTTCATATCCATATACTTTGTATTGCATTAGTCTACATTAATTTTCATAATTTTTGCACTTGTGGATAGTGCTTATGACTAATTTGTAGATTATGTGGTGCCATATTGACTTTAATAGACTGTATTTTAATGCTATTATGAGCATTTTCTAGTAAAATCTTTTAATTACATTGACATTTAATGTCATTACAGTGGATAATTGACTGCAGATCAAAAACATAATACATAAGAGCTACCTTGAAGGTGCACAAAATCAATTGGCACAGCATTAAAGTTGTTCAGTGTACCTCTTTTTTAAAAGAATGCAGCATGACGAGCCATATTCTGGTCTCTGCTCATTCAGTAATCAGATGATTTTTAAAAGTGCAGCCCACCTATATCTTAATAATGCCTCTCTTAGTTGCATCTGTTGTGTGACCATCTCAAACAAAAAAGACTTCAGTCTCAGAAAGAGATGGAGAGACACTGTCATTATTGTACAGAAAATGAAGTATATAAAAATTATTTGCTAGCAATTGGGAAGGAGTGAATTCTTATCCCATCAAATTCAGTGGGAAAGCTAGCACTGACTTAGAGCCAAAGCTTCATCCAGGATGCCTTCATGCCAGCAGAGAGGCATCCAGATCTCTGGAATCCTTGTTATGATTTTTTTGTTCCAGCATCAATTTCTTGTTCAAAAGTATTTTTGTTATATTTTTAATTTCCCATGCATTGTACCAAATGAAGTAGTTGCAGAGGCTGTGAGATGAATTTTCACTAAGAAAACAAGTGAAGCTTGAATAGATTATGTCTGGTTAGTTAAAAAAAGAGCAATCTATTGTCTAACCTCACCGAAGTTCAGGTGTGGTAAGCTTGGTTCTGGCTCTTTTAACCTCAGGATAATAGAAATAAAAATAATTTGATCAGAGCATGAGCAGAACAGTGTATTATGCTATAAAAATGAACATCCAGATTAATATTGACTACTAATTGATAAATTCTTCATACTGGTTTTCTTGTTCATCAGTCTTACGTATATGGAACAGTTGACCTCTTCTAAGTATGCGTCCCTGTTATAGTGTGGCCAGTTTTGTTTCTCACATTTCAGTATGATTCTACAAGATTCTGTGTGTTATCTGATAAGGTGATATTCCTGTTATCTCAGCTTCTGAATACCAGTAGCTACGTGTTTGATATCTTCGGCTTTCCAAATTGAAAATTACTAAAATACATTAACTCCTGTTCTGATTTTTCTGACTTTTGGCGCTTGTGTGCACCCTGCAGAAAATACCCTTAGCTTACAAATGCCTTGTTGTGTACACCGTAAGGCACCACTCAGATTGAATGAGGCCTGGGCTATATCTGCCCAGCTCTTCACTGATCAGATGATTCTGGCAGCCATGGCAAAACAGAGAAGCACAGAAAAACTATTAACAACCTTACATCCTCATAAAGCAGTTGGGGTGAGGAAGCCAGAAGTGATCTGCGTAACAACTGCTCATGGGCTTCAGGAATGAAAAAAGCCAAAGGGTCGGCAACTTATGCGAACCCTCCAAGCTGGAGAACAATACATAGTTGAGATGGTAGCACATCCACAGATGTCCAACATCTTGCAGAAGGCTGAGCCCGAGGTGAAACCACTACATGTAAAGGCCAGGCCACCAACCTGGACTCGGACATGTTGAGCACCTGGGGTTGGGTTCCTCCAAGTTCATGGTGTTGGCCACAAGTAGACTGGAGAGGCAGGAGCCTTGGTGGGTATGAGGGTGTCTGCACAGAATGTGCAAGTGTCATAGCACTGAAATGTTAGGATAGAAGGCACTACATTCACTCAGTACGCCCATCTGATTTAGTAAATAAATCTTAGACTTGGCAACTGCAAGTGGTTCTTGCAGATACCCTACCCTAAATTTCCCTGTAGCACCCACAAATATCAAAACAGGGCAAGTTAACTGGAATACAGAAGGATTTCAGTACTCTTATTAACTTTTCCAGTTTTCTACTTGGTAGAATTGGCACCATGAACAACTTGATATCTTGTGTGTGCTTTTTTTTTGGGGGGGAGACTCTTCCCTGTACTGCAGAAACCTGAGAAAACTTCTCCATGGTAAAATTCACAGACACTTCTTTTTGAACCACAAAAGGAGTCAATTGGGATCTTAATGGAAGTAGTTGACAGAAGTTCAAGCAAGAATCATAGGGATTTCTAAATGACCATTGATGCCTTGTGACGGCACGATGCTTCTTTTGACACTCCTATATTTATGTTTTCCCTTACTCTGCTAAGCAATTCTTTAAATGATTAAGAATGTAATAGTATTTGGAGTCACTGTCACCTTCTGACCTGCTGCTTTGCTGTTTCTACATAACTGGCTGCATGCACTGACCTACTTGCATGATGTCAAGTTGGAGAGGAAATTTTTAAAGAGCAGCTTCTGATGGCATCTATGAGAGAATTAGCAGTTCTTTGAAAAAAGGATCATCTATACTTGCCCTACCAAACCCTGTCTACTAGAAAGGGCTGAAGATTTCACCTTTGTCTACTTTTAAAAAAATATAGTATAAAAGGGTATGGTGTTAAAGTCTAGTATAATAAAAACCTTAGGGTCGTCCTCTGTAATAAATATGTGGGTAGGTTGCATTCCCTTTAATTTCCTCCATTGGCTTTTTTCATATTTAGTCTAGACTGGTTTTGCCATTATTTCCTCTTTTGGTTCTACCAAAGTCTGCAGTTTTCATGTGAAGACCGGATTTGGTAATTCACTTAAGTTTCTGATTTCTTGATTCAGTTATTTGCTCATAAGGCTGTTAAGGCAGGACATGTACAAAATGGATTGCTCTCCCATTTGAGCTCTCACGGAATGTGATTTGGGTGTGATATGAATGGTTTTGTTTCGACTAGAAAAAATGCTTTCTTTTTGATTAACCTGAAGGGTTTATTTTTATATTTTCTCTCTACTAGAGAAATTATTTTTAAAAGCCATTCTTTACCCCTCTGCTAATAGTTCTCTTCCAAAAGAATGTGATTAGATTCTCATTACTCCTTAAAACAAACAAAAAGCACTTTATTTCTGAATAAAGATCTTTTTATCTTAGAAGAGAATCTTCATAAGAGGACCTTCTGTAATCTAGAAAAATGACTCCCATCCCTGTTCCCAAACTGACTGGTGCAAGTACTTCTGATTGGTTTCCCCGTGTAGGAGAGCTCTTACCTACAAGCAACTTGCTGAATTCCGTGAACCTTCAATAAATCTGGTTCAGTGTAAATTGGATAATAACGTCATAAGTAAGATTTACATGAAGTTTAAAGTGTCTAGAATTCCAGGAAAGTACATGTTCAGAAATCAGAACTGATTTGACCTGAATACATCACTCTTGTTAACTTGAGTATGTGTTATGGAATCATTATTCAAGACGTTCATGTTCAAAACATTTACAATTCAGAAAGAATTTTCCTGACAGAGCAAATAATTGACTGATAAGTACTTACACTTTTGACCATTTCTATTGTTACTATAACCCCACTGAACTTTCAGCAAGTCTGAAAAGCAGTGAAATGTTCATTAATAATTTTGTCGGGACAGAAGGGAACTTTATAAGAATTTTAAATATTTTTAAAAGTGGATCAATAATTAATTATTTTTCTAGGAGGTGATCTAATGCTTATTGTTATGGCATGTGAGACTAAAAGAAGAAAATACAGACCACAATAGGAATGAAGTTAGTTCATTAAAGGGCAAAAATACATACTTTGTATGGCCAAAACAGGGCTTACTGCTAAAATTAGAAATTAGACATGTAAGGCGCTCTGCTTTTATTCTCTATGCAATCTCCTTTGCTGTATGGCTCCCAAATAAAGTATAGGAAGGGCTCTGCCTGCCCTGGGCAAGATTTTGTGAAGACAGCAAATCTTCCCAGATTAGTATCTCACTAAAATTAACTTAACCCTGTAAGACCCGGTACCAAAATATTTGGGGGGGAGGCATTGTCTGATTTCTGCCCTCCCCCAGGAGGAGCTTTTCTCCTGCAGACATGTACTTTCCTGAAGTAACTTGTAAGGTCTGGTTGGACTTGGCAAGTGTCAAAAATGTCAGAAAGTCTTTAAGGACTGAGAGGGTATTCTTCTTTTCCCTATTCTGCTGTATGTAGAGGGCTTAATGGGATAAAAGAAATACCGCGTTACTAATAATGCGTTGCCAGTCTATTTGGGTTACAGCTAAGCTGGAGTTGGGGATGGAATGGTAGGTGGGTGGTCATGATGCCTGAGTGAGCAGGAGTCTGCTTACTCAGGGAGCAACTGTGGCAGTAACGTTGCAGCAGCACATCAGCCACCCAAATAAATATTTGAGGTCCTTGTGCAGGTCATGTCAGAGCTTACATGAACACGATTTCATTGCTGCCAAAATGTCAGTCAGAGCTGGTTTGAGCCCGCCTGTCTGTACTGCTGGCGCCTCGCCTGACCACAGTCCATGACGTGCTCCTTGGTAGCTCATGAGGAGTTCACTAGGTCTTGCCATAGGCTTATTGTTTCAGTTAAAAATTCTTTACATTTCTGTATTAGTTGCCACACAAATACTTAAATATTGATTATATTAATGAGTTGTGTCAAAATAGATTTTTGAATGAGTACTTCAGTTTGTGTTTTTAACAGACATGGAAGTCAAGTTGCTTGTACACTTTTACAGTACTGCATGCACACCAAGTCTGTGGCAGAGAATCTTTTTTTTGATCTCCAAGCCAATCTTTCTCCTTTCATAGAGGAAAAGATATTATTTTAACTAAAGAAAAAGAAAACAAAAGGCTGCTTCATCCCCAGATACGGCATTTTACTTCTCTCTGATCAGCATTGGCAGCTGTTCATTTTCTGCCTGAGTGAATTCAGAACAAGTCATTTACCTTACAAGTGATGAATGCTATATGACACTTGCTTGTCTATATCTTACTAGCGTTTAATCTCAGCCTGACAAAACCCTTCTATTTCTTTCTGGATCTGCTGGTAATATTTCACTGAACTAATTATTTATCGTGTTTCTGAATTGGGTCAGAAAGCCAATCATCTAACAGAGACAGCAACTTTGTTGTGCCACACTCAGATGAATTCAGGAGGGAAACAATAACCCAAACAATGATGTCAGTGTTACCAGAGCAGAGGTTTTCAGATACAAGCAGCAAGTATTACTAGACAACAAGTTGTCTTCTCTGAAACAGATTAACTTTTATTGCACTGCAATTTATTCACTTACCATCTTATTTCCATTTTGGATGTACTCCTTGGTCCATAAGGATGCAATTTTGCCGATGTTTTTCCTCTTGGGCTCAACAAATAGAAATTAAACACAGTAATTTTGAGAGAGAAAAATGAGGGTTACTGTTTATGTAAAAGTTAAGGAGAATACTGGTTTTCTTGCTGGTTTTAAGTGCAAATTTGCAAAGCTGAACCGAACTATTCCAACATAATTTCATTTTGATTGCTGTTTTGTGTAGTGCATGTAAGACTACGTACTATGGCTGTGAATGTTAGTTACCAAGTAGTAATGAGCAGCATCTCCAATAAATGTGTTACACATAAATGGATTAAAAATGTAAGTTTTGTACTTAGTAATACTCTGCTAATCTGTAATGCTTTAGAAGCTAATACATGCAAACACTGACTAATAAATACAGTTAGTACTGTGGAGCCAGCACTCTTCAATACTGCCACCACTGTAAGGAGAAAAGTAGTGTTATCAATAACACAGAAGAGTAATAAAACTCTAAGGTATCTCAGGTAAATGTTTTCTTCTTCATCATATTTGCAGACATTTGGTCCTAGTATCTGAACTTGAAGGATTTTAAGCAATGAAAACGGCTGTTTGTCAAGAAGGTTCTCCCACACATTGTGCAGTCACTACATGAGGGTCAATTTTTAGTATAAATGGACATAACTTCACCACTGACAATAGATTCACATAAAATTTATTCCAGCTGAGTATGTGTGTGTCTCTTTTTCCCCTCTGTCAAGTGAAAAGGGTTTTATTCAGAAAGAATGCATTGTGTAGCATTTAAGGGCAATGCTTTTTAGCCTCTGCAGGACATTTAGGTTAAAAACTGAATTTTAGAGATGTTGAGAGCTAAAATTTTTGATTGTTGTGAACCATAAACCAAATGTGTATTTGTGTTTGAACCAGCAAGGATGTAATAAAGCATATGACCTGGTATACTTCAGAATATATTTCTCTTTGAAAGGTGAAGAGCAATATGCTAATCTGATAGACGGAGGAATTTAACAGAAAGGCTCTTGCCAAGTGTTGCTCCATTGGTTTTGAAGCAGTTGCTTCAGGGAAGTTGCATCCTGCTGACAAAGTCTGCTGCTTTTAAAACAGCTTCTTTTCTGATTCCTGCTAGAAATCACTAACCTCAAGAATGAACTATTCCAGCCTTAGTTCCCATCAGTATGTGCATTGTACATATGTAATGCATTTACATAGCATCAGTCTTGCAGGCTTTTGGAGTTATGTTGACTGTAGCTACAAGCTTGGGGAGAGCAAACAAAAACGCTTCCTGGTTCTCCTTCCAGGCACCCAAGTACAGAAACACAAGCTTCAGTTTTGGCTTAGAGATTGCATTACATCTGGTTTTTTGTTGTTTGTTTGTTTTCCTTCTGAAATTTGACCTTATTAACCCTTCAGTGTGGGAAAAGCTAGCATTTATAGGCCTTTTTTTAAAAAAAAAAGAAAAAGTCTTGCATTCAGAGGTGTGTAAAAAGAGCCAAGTGAGCCATGCAAGCATGGTGACCAGAGTTTGAAAGGAGTATTAGTTATGAAGGAAATAACTTGGTAAGTGAGGCTCATGTATTACAGTTTTTTGTGGTGTGCGACCCCATTAACAAGGTTAAAAGGACATTAAAAAGAGAAATAGGATTTCATTTACTTTTTCAGGGTATTTTCTCCCTTTGTGAAACTTTTGCATCAGATGGCAGAAGTGGGCAAACTGATGTATTTTTAGCATATAGGTGTTTGCAGGAGATGCAAACCAGTGAGCTGTACTATCAGTCGAACCGAGCACTCTCAGTTGCATGCTTTCACTCATGCTTTCTTGGATATTTGGGTCCAGGAAGTATTGGGAAGATTTTGGGATTCGATGGGGGAACAGGGGAACAGCTTTCAGGTTGCTTGTTCCTGCACAAAATATCTTGCTTGGGATGGTTAGCAGACTCAACCAGTACGTCTGGGTCTAAGTCAGCTCTTTCTGGGGGATGGAAGCCATTAGAACTGAATGCAGAGGGGGAACAGTCCTGTTTTATATCCTGAATATTTAATGCATTATTTTCTATTTAGTTTTTTTTTGTCTTGGCTTTCTCTGTTGTTTTTTTGTTGTTGTTGTTGTTTTGTTTCAACTTTTTCAGTAAGTCACACAGAGGATACTGGTAAATTGGCCAAAGTTATGACATCAGAGTATACCTGAAAAGCTCATTATTCTCATTGTACATGCCAGTGCCTTTAACTGTGCTTACTTCTTTGCTCCAAAGTCCTTTTAGATTTCCTTATAAATTTCTCTTTAGTTTAATGTAGTTAAGTTTATGCCGTTGGGTATATTGCATAATCTTGTTGTCCATTTCAGATCTCAAATAATTCAAAAGGTGTATTTGACAATATTGGTCATTGAAATGACTTCCTATTAAGTCGTCTTCTTTCTAAAAGGTAGCCATTAATTATGCCTTTTTTCTCTCTCCTAGGTTGTTACTAATTCAGAACTCATTATCCTTTTCTCCTTTTCCTCTAAATAATCTTTTGCAAAAGGTCTTGACCAACATTAAATAAAAAAAAAAATTCTGAATGTAGCTACAGGCTCCCACTTGTTTATTATTTAAAAACGTTTTGCAAGAATAGGTTAGAAACTGTAAGCCACATTGATAAAGCCAGTCCTCTGGTTTATTCAGTCTATATTTATCACACTACTGTATTATCCTACCTTTACCTGATGCTTTAGGGCTGGTCCTGCAGGTTGGTGGCTGGAGCTGCCCTGAAGACTCTTTGTGACTGTACTGGTGTGTTGCCAATTCTGGTGGTAAACAGAACTCTGCTTCATGGCTTGGGGAGCATTTGAACCCTTAGCTCTTTGGTGGGGCAGTGAGACTCAATTTTATTTTTGTTCTGGAAGACTGATCATCTGGGAATAGCTTGCCTTACTCCTTACGATTAACAGCTTTTTTTCTTGGCTCTGCTTCTTTTCCTTTATAGTCTTCAGGCACTCAGCAAACTGTCTGGCCCTGGGCATTTAATTTTTCAAGCTGTTGTGTAGATTTGTGTCTCTGACATCATGCTGTAATTTCCTTCTAAGTTTGGACAATCCTCTTATAAATAAAGTCATCTAAGTCATTTAACTCTTTATCATCTTGATGCCTTTCATTTCTGCCTTTATCCTCTAATAGCTAGTCTACAAAGGACTGATTTTTCTCCAGGCATTTCTTCTCCCAGCTGACATAGACCCAGACCTGTAGGCCGTACACCAGCCTTGATACTAAGCAATCACTTATGTTTTCTTTAATGAAATAATGAAACATTATTAATGAAATGAACAACAAAATGAACAAGAAAGGGGTAGTATCCTGCTGCTTAGGCAGGGATGGGATCCTGATGGGATTTGGCTGCCATGAACTTGAGTCCAGATTGTTATCTACAGCTCCCTTAAATAACATGTATCCCAGAATACCATTAATTTGTTAAGAAATCTGATCCTTCTCATCCTGTCATGCACCAGTAGACATTTTCTCATCATACCATTGACTTATGCGTAAGTTACCCTTGCCATATTTGGTGCCATGCCACCATGGCACAGTTTTGAGCTAAATGGTAATACATAGTTGGAGTCCGGTTATAGCTGGCAAATCTGGCTATTTCCCCTGCTACCATAGGCATCTGATTCTTCCTAGATGATACCTCTAACTACTCAAGTCTGCTGACATCATCAACAGTATTAGTGCCTAAGCCCTTCATAAAGCCTGTGAAAGCAGTTTCTATTTGTTCTTTTGCATTACAAGTAATTTTTACCGTGCCAAAGCCTATACCAGAATTTGCCTATGCACATTTCACCCTTTCTGAACTTCTATAGCGGGGCAGATGGGGTTAAACACATTTTATGTATCTCATGGTCTTCGTGTACATGTTCTTCCATGATCCTTCTTTATCTTTCTTGGGACATACTCTGGCTAGCTCAATCACAGCAGCACAATTGGCGATGCTGAAAGAGGCCCTGTCACCCAAACCTGGGCAGACTCTGCCCTGTCCAGAGAGAGATCAAGAGAGAACATCTTCTCTACCTCTTCCTCCTTTTCTGGAGGTGTCTATACTGGAGAGAGACCAGGGTCATCCTTGGTGTGCTGTGCATCAAAACAGGAGAGCAGGCGGGGTGTGACGTGTGTTATCCCCACTGCAAGTCAAAGATATGTCAGCATGATTTCTTAGGAGTTACTGGGATGACTACTGACTTACTGAAAAGGGTCTTCCTACACACTAGGTGTCACATCATCCTTCCCCACTTGCCCAGCGTTATTTCTAGCCCACAGCTTTTGTCTGCCCTTTGTTTCCATTCCGTCTCCTTTAAGAAACATCCATTTGTAATCCTTTCTGTAACTATCGGGTATGCTTTTGATTTTTAGAGGATTCATTGTAGCCTTAGTGATTTCTGCTGTGTTGCTTTCATCTTGCTTGTAGTTTTAGTTATGAGATTAATAAGCAGCAGCTTCCATTGCTAGATATTTTATAGGTATTTATGGCTGCTATGGCTATATCTTCTCTGTTTAGCTCCTTTTAACCAACCTCCTGAAAGATTTAAAGGTTTAAAATTTAGCCATTTGAAATTCATCACAGCTGCTTGTCCTTGATGATTGTTGTCTATTAGTTTTTCATGCACAATTGCATACTCACGGCAACTGCAATACAATACTTCTCCACATTATTTTATTAAGAAAATGCTACAGTTTCTACATATTGCACAAGATGTAATTGAGAACAGTTTTCTTTCTTTTATGCTGCAGAATTCTCGTACAGAATCAATATAAATTGCCTTTGGTATGTTCTTTAAATACCTTATTCTGGGAAAGATGAAATAAGAGAGGTTTGATAAAGTTTATTTTTCTATGTGGAGCTAATCTGTCAACAATATATGCACGAGGTTTCCTGGAAAAGTTGCCATTTGCTAAGTCAGAGGTACCTTTCCAGTAAGGTAAGGAATAAAGTTTCTTCAAACTGTCACTGAATGACAGGCTTTGCTTACTGTAGGCTGTGTGACGAACAGAGGGAGGTATTTTAGGCTGTGATTTTGAACATTGGCATGGTTGTGTGCAAAAAGCTTTCATAAGAGTAGCAGAGTATTCCTTTTCCATCTGGTATTTTCATGTTTTCATGACAATAAATAAAATGTATGCTTTCAAAATGGGAAGACATTTGAATTAAACTATGTCTAAATATTTGCAGATGTCAAAATGCATTTTTCAGACCTTAGATGAAAATTGCATCAAGAAATATTTGTATATACCAGATAGCGTCTGTGTTTAACTTTGTGCACTTAAAACTGACCAGTTCTTGCCCTCTGTTGCTTAGTAGATTGAAAAATGAAATATTTTTTATTAGTTCTTAAAATTTACTCATCTGCTCAGAATAGGTTCCTATACTAACTAAATAACTAAAGCATTTGCATTTAAATAATCGGTAGTTCCCTCTTGTTACAAGTTCTAGAAACAGTATTTGAAAATGACAGAAACAATTAAATGAACAGTCAAATTCTCTAGTAAAAAAAAAACAAACCACAACTATGTGCCCAGCTATGCATTACAGATTGGGGGCAGTAAAACAAATAATATCTTGCAAAGATTTGATTTGGTATGTGAAGTTATTTAGTAGCTGGTCTACCCTTGGCTTAGAAACACAGTACCGACTTAATCAAATCTCTAGTTCTGTTCTTGAGTTGGTCAACTGCAGACAAGGAACAAGGTGAAAGGTTTTGAAGCTGATGATGTCTGTTTAATTATCTTAAGATTCATTGTTTTCCCTCTTCTTAATTAAGCTAAGGTAATAATGAGATCTGTTTGACAACTGTACTCTAAAAGTCGTCAGTTTGTTTCTCGTCTATTTGATAAATGGGCAGGTAGAGGACAATTAGTTTCAGTCCTTTTGCTAGTTCTCAGAAATGAAAGAAGGAAGAAAGAGGTTATTTAGAAAGATGTTTTAGAATCTCTCTTCTACAAAAATTGTGGTAGTAATAGAGAAACTATATAGAATGGAATTTGAAAGGTTCGATCAACCAACCAGCCAAAAAGAAAATCCCCACAACCTAACAAGCCATCTGAATTTCCCACACTCTTGCTGTCCATGAAACATCAGAATATTTTTACAGGCTGAGGACTTCAGCTCCTATAGGGTGTTAGGAAAGAGCCATCAAATGAGATCTGCAGACAAGTAAAACCACAGTTTTCCAATATTTGATTTTTATTGTTAGTTGGTATGAGGATCTTGCCTTAATATGATTATTATATGCATATAGTACTAAATGTCACTACGTGGTGTTAAATATTAAGATTAATGACTGAAGAAAGTCAGGGAGCCAAATCAAGCTATTTCTTTTCAAAGTGCTACTGCGACATCAATATTAAAATCCAACTTGTGCCTTGTTAAGGAGGAGGTGATTCCTATGGGAGCTTCCTGATAGCTAGGCACTCTGCAATACTTTTCATGTTGCAAGATGGTGCTAGATCCTGAACCATGGAAGTATAAATATACAAAGCATGCACTGATGTTAGTTTTCATACTTATGTGCATACTTTTGCTACAGTGAAGTAGTTTTGGACTAAAAAAATTAAATTGACAGGCGATCTATAGTAAAACCCATGTAAATACTTACTGTGATCATTGAACCTATCATTTTCTTGTGGAAACCTCTATGAGTGGCTTAAGGGTAAATATATTAGGAGGTGGGGAATAACCAGGAGGATTTAAAGTCATTGTGACCTTAAATATTTAAAGGAGTAGCAGCAATTTAGTAGAATGTAAAAGATAAGCAGGATTAGTAAAATGTATAAACATTCACATTTGGATTTTGCAGCCCTTGTCTGTAGCATGGACACAGAGCATTAGGCTTGTGCAAAATGAATGGGCAGGATGTTTCTTATTGTGATTCATTTATAAATGATAATAAATATTGTGTCAGCTGCCAGAGTTCTGCTTATTTCTGTATCTGATCTTGCTAAGTAAATGTTTTATTAAGAAATAGATATTTAGAAAAATGACCTTGTCCCTTTTTTACTCTGCTGGATTGGGTGTTTACCATTTACTTGCTGTAGTGGTGTGGATTAGCAAGGTTATGTAGCTGTTAATGGGTTAATCTAGTCTGGAGTTTTACAAGTCCTTGCTAGTTTTGTAGTCATGAACATGTCATCTAAGATAACTCTTCCTGGGCTAGGAGAAAGGTGCATTGGACCTTAGGAATTCCAGAAACAGAGCAGAGAGAAAATCATGACTTAGATCTGAGACATAGTTGTGTGTTTCCTTCAGTTTTGCTCCAGCGTTTTTCCAAGTCTGGATTGCTACTTTCTCCATGCTGTGGATCAGGCTGCATTCCTACCCCATTTGTAATGGCAGGCTGGAAGAAGCATCTGCTAAGGACTGTTCTCAGCCTTGCGTTACTAATGGCAATGAAGACAGGTTGAATGAAGACACTGCTGGAGTTGACTTTCACGAGTAAATTATGTTTATTGTGATTTGGCCCCAGGTAAATAGACATCTTCATGAACATGTCCTGAGGCCAGAATAATCAATAGACATTTATTAGCATGGAAAAAAAAAAAATCTGACTAAGTTGACCTATTTGGAGAAAATGTTTGGGAGTACCTGCTTGTAATGTCCACCCAAATGTATCTACCCAGGCTACATGCTTGTGTACCTCTACAGTCTTTATAACTTAAGCTTCTACGCCATATTTTCAATACATCAGTCACACTGAAATATCCAAAATAAAAATAAATATAAATCATCTGGTGTGTCACTTCCAGTATTTCAAAGATTCTCTTCTGTCTTGATCTTAGATATGATTTCACTAACCGTCTTTGAAAGACTATACCTTTTTGCTTCCACGAGCGTTTCAAAAACATCCAAGTGACCCTAGAATCCTGCTGGGGAAAAATGGCATTTTCCCGGCAAGGTACAGTGTTCCTAGGGGACCCACACAGGATACATGCTCATTCATCTCTGTCTCAAGAAATTTAGGCCTATAATTTATAGATCTAGTTTGGGGTTTGTTTTTCCTATTTTTTCCTTTTTCTTTCCTGACAATGTATTTCTTGTTCTGGGAGAACAGACCCGTTGTCTCAATTCTTCCTGCTTCAACAGAGCAAGGCTATCTTTTCAAGGGACAGATCATTAATTCTTGGTGTATCCTGTTAAATTTTGCATGCCAATATTATCGAACTCACCAACAGAGATGTTTTGGAATCCTTTTCTCAGCTACCTCTGTAGCCCTCAGGAATAATTTTCTTCCATATGATTCATTTGTTGTTGCTGGGTTGTGGGTTTTTTCTGTTGTTGTTGTGGTGGTTTTGTTTTCTCCTACTGTGGTATGCATTTTAATCAGTCTTGTTTCTCTAGAGAATCGTAGCTCCCATTCCTCCCCAGGTTTAGCTACCTAGAAGCTTTCAACAAATTTTTGATTCTTAGAGCAGATTATTTCCTATATGCACTTAGTATTTCATAGCTGTAAGTCATCCAAGCCATAACCTTGTGAGTAATTTCCCGGATATAGCTACCAAACAGAAGTGTTCTTTATGTTGAAGGCACATGGCTCTTCAAACCAGATGGTTATGAGGAGGAGGAGTTAACCAGTTCAATAGCTTGAACCATGTGGTCATGCTGTAGAGTGCCTGATGTCATCCTTTTTAGTAATTACCTGAAATCCTTTGGAGAGAAGCATGCACAATAGAATAGAGAATAATGAAAGGCAGAGGTTGAAGCAACAGTTCCTGGAATGTTCTGGACTATCTTCCTCTTATTCTATTTTTCCTTTCTTCTTTATGTACAGAGTTGGGAGTGAGAACAGTTGTTTAAATGTTTCATATGTGCTTTTGTTCACAGTTCTATTACTGAAACACCTTTAGAATCATTCTTTTCAGTGCTTGAATTTCCAGGGACTCTGAACACCCATGGTTCTCACTGCCTTCAGCTTTGCAGTGGGAAGCACTGAACTTTAACCATCCGATTGTTTAGGCCTCCTATATTTTTCCCAATCCTCTTTATTCTTTATTTATTTTACCTAAATTAGTAAAGAATAGTGAATATTTCTTTACTTAACCGTTTATTTTAACATATTTGAGGGGTTTTATTTTACTTGCTCGAAGTCAAATTCTCCTTTCTGCAAAGAGCAAATGAAAAGTGATAATGCTATTTAAATTACTTTATGTTGTGTTCAGAGATGCTTAGATTTCAGTTTAATCTCCTGCACAAAGGGGAATTTAATCTATCAAGACAGAGAAGACAAACTAGTTTCATTTTGTTTTGCTATGGGTAGTCTGAATGTGTACCTATGTATGTTTTCTTGTTTCTGCAAGAGGTCAATCTTGCAAGCATTTGCTCATTTCTGATGCTAACTCAGTCCTGCCATGAACCTTATAGAAAGTGATGCTTCTATAAAGTCCTAGTTCCTATAGATGTGTGTCTTTATTAGAATCTCAGCTGTTGTTTAAAGGCGGGTGTTTGTATATTGCTGTCATTATTTTGGAAGCAAATTTGGAAACATGAGCCCTGCTGTCCAGAAAACTGCAAACAAATATGCAAATATATTTTAAATCCAGTCTTGTAATTAGGGGGTGCGGTTCATGATTTCTGAATGTTTGAGTTACTATACTTATTCTGTCTTATAAACAGAGCCTAAATAGTGAAGAGTCTTTATTGCTGAATTTCTACTATATAGAGTTAGGTTTATAAAAGACTGTCAGAGTCCAAAAAAAATCTTTGCTTACTGGTGTAACTTTCTATAATCAACCACTGACTGAGGTTATGAATGAGTGCTAATTGCAGTGGCACTAGAAATACTAGCAAGAATGAAGGAGAAAGCAGTGGTTCACCCAAACTTACTCTTCTCTCTGGTTCCATACACAAACTAAATTAGAAATTCTGCTGCATTCAAGGGTCTCTTCTTGAGTTGTATCGCTGATGCCTTGTTCCAGTAATGTAAAATTGTGCTTTTATTCCTTCAGTCTGAATGAAAAGATGCACATTTATAGAACAACTTGAAGCTGTGGAACTACATTCTGAATTGGATGCCAAAGCTAGATGGCTGATGTCTAAATTAATGTTTATCTCGCACACTGCCAGAATTTTACAGCCATTGTTCTTCCTTCCTCTATAGTTTTCTGGACCTTGACAGTTCATACTTAGATTTTTAAAATGATGATATTATAGCTTACAACTGTACATGAAGCTATGATGGTTGCTTATCTAGTGTGTAAATGAGTTAAACTTCTTCTCAAGATGATGTTCTGAGGTTCTTACAGACACAAAGAAATCCAAGTTCTCATTATTGTTCCTGTAGAATATGTGGCTGCACCAAAGAAAATGCCAGATTCTATTCTGGTCTGAGTAGCTGGAACTGGCTCTAGACCTGCCATTACATGGGGGAAATTCACCTTAAGATTTTACATGCTCTATGTGTATTAATTGTTCTTTTTTTCATTACACTGGTAAACTATTTACTCAACTGTATTGCGCTAATTTTCTTTGGGTTGGAGGGAACCACATTTACTAGGTGATGCAAGTTCTAAAATTTGCCTGTGTACTTTATGGCTCTGAAAATCTGCCTTTCCTCTCTCAGGTATCATCAAACTCAGGTCATTGGTGTCAGGAGCTGCTAAGATGGCTTTTCCTGGGTTGCCCCCATCATGTTTAAAATATCTTTATACTTTTCTTTTTTCCCCCCATTCTTGCTATTGTGTTCCTTTTCAGACATCTTTTCTCCTGAGTGATCGTGGGTAGAGCTCATATCCTTCTTTTTACACAGACCTCTGGTTTTGTACCTGTTGGTAAACTCTAATTTCTTAAATTTCCATCTCCTCTATTCTTCGTCTTTTTTCCTTTAAATATGGTGCCCAGAAATATAGCTCAAGGGCTATTTCTCCTAGGCTGGTATAGCAAAACATCTGTGCTTCTGTTTTTATTGCAGATTCTCTCGGCAGCACAAACAGCTAGGCACTTAAAGATAATGAAATGAAGGCTCTGAGTTTGCAGCTAATGGCAAAGTTGCAGAATTTGCATTATTTCTTGTGTCTGCTTTTTCCCAGCATCCTAGATTTTTGTCGCAAGTGCCAGTTTGGATGACTTTTGGCCTCATGTAAAATATTCATTAACCAGAGTCACAAAGGTTCTGTTAAATACAGCTGAGCTCTTCGGAAACTCAGTGATTTTTTTTTTTTTTTTTTTATTTTTTTCCCCACTCCTGAAAGAATCCAAGCAGAACATTTTTTATTTACAGAAAAGAAGGCTAAGCTTCCTGTTGCATCTTCTGCAGGTAGGTGGCTTGCAGTAGTACCACTGGTGGGGCTCAGGTTGCGCAGTCACAGTTATACCTGGAGCCCCGGATGCAGACATACTGATGTAACCCCAGAGATGCTGCAGACACAGACCAAGGAGATTGTTACAGCGAATCAAGACAATGGGATGAAAGATTCATATCAGATTCTCAGTGTCGGTGTGTTCTCTTCACCCAGGCTGTAAACACCTTGCCCTTATTTGCCCTGCTTTGTTACTGATGGAGAGCAAACACAGCTGGGGGAAGGGGATGATATGCTTGGGGAATGCCTGTTCCTTACCCACAGAACCATCCTTAATTGTCAGTTACCAAACTGGGGCCGCAACAGTTATTTCTCAAACCAGAAACTCAGTTTGCTTTGTCTTGTTTTAAACTACAAAATTACTCAGCATTAATAATGATATGCATAATGATTAACTAGAGAGAGCAATAAATTAACTTTTCTTCTTGAAACACATGTCGTATCTAACATGAAAGGCATATTTGCCTAGAGCCTAACTGGTACCAATAGAAATAACATAGCTAATTAATGTCAGCTCATAAAACTAATGACTGTGTTCTTTCCAGGTGGTAGCATCAGTTCATTTGGTGGCATGTACTGTGTCTTTGCTTTTAGTCACTTGGCTTTGAATTTTTTCTAAATCAGAAGTCCTGTCCAGAGTTTCTGCTCTATGTTTTTCATCTGGCAGTCCCAGAATATGTTCTCTTCAAACAAACCCAAACCAGGACTAGGCAGCTCTGATTCATCCTGTATCTTTTCTTTTTTTTTTTTTTTTTAAATTCTGTATGCTGTTGTATTTCAGTATCATTTCTCTTTGAACATTTTTATAACTTTAAAACCAGTATCTTTCTGTTTTCAATAATCATTAGGGTAGATCTGTTTTATGACCAAGCTTGCAAAGCCCCATCTTGCGATTTGCATGCCTATGTCAGCACTTACACCATTCAGGCATTCAGAGAGAAGATCTGGAAAGTTTTTCAAGCATCTTATTTTGAAACGTCAGCATTTATGCAAGTGATTCCTGACCCTTGGGATGAACTCTGTTAAATTCAATTGAGTTCCTGTAAAGCTAAGAATACACTTTCCTTTGCTTTGGGGCAAATGATGATGTTAAAGCTTCAGGCTCCTGGCTATACAGTCACCAAAAGCAAAATTCCAGCTGAGTTCAGTGACATTATCCCACCCAAAGCCTAAAACCTACTGTTCGGTTAGCCACTGAATATCACCAAATACGCAGATGGGAAGAAAAGTAGTCATGAACTTGTAGCAAGAGAGGGAGAAGGAAGGAAGAAGAAAGACTGAGCTCTTAAAAACTCAAGAGTTGTAAGGACAGGAAAACTGAGGCCTGTAAAGACATATAAGGCATTTGTATGTCTGCAGAGTTGGAATGGTTTGGTCTTTGCAGACATACCAAGCATTTGGCAGCTGCAGTTCGAGTCAGTGGAATCATACCAAATGACTTGTTCACCTGAAAGACCCAATGTAAAGCGGCTGTGAGAACTGGAATTCCCTGCTAGGACAATAGTAAATTAAGGAAAAAAAAAACCCAGAGGACATTGTCAGGACGTTTAATTCAGTTAGAAAGGATTATCCCTGCTGCTTTTGTCAAATATTGATCAAAGACAGTGTTGCCTTATCACAGGTCCTAACCACAAATATTCCCACGCAAAAAATCTAGCCTATAAAAGAGTAGGGGTGCTTTTAACCCCACTGATAGACTCAGCAGAAGAGATACATTAGAGCTTCACTTAGCTGCACTCGTCAGCCAGTTTCATAGCTGTGTGTTACTAATACTCACCCCATCCATAGTGTGTGTGTATATATATATATATATATTGTTTGCCATGCTGCTGTTCTCACTCAAGCCTTTGGGGATTTTGAATCCTTTTTTTTTTTTTTTTTTTCTGGAGCAGTAGCACAGCTGTGTGCCCCTGCTACAGTAGTTTTCAAATGCTGGTATGTACTTTAGCTGCTGTCAATGGCTGCACAAAAATCAAAGGTAATGGGCCCACAAAATACCATGCATTTTTTAGCCACTCTCTGTTTTCAGATTTCTCTAGCAAACTGCTGCATTACACACAAGCCTGAAACACTGGTTTGCTCTACCTTCGCGTGCAGCCTCTTGGTTTTCATACCCTTTGCATGTCCAGCACATGCAATCTCAGGCTGTAAATTCCCCCAAGGGAAGTCTTTCTCCATGGAAGACAGTGACGATGTTTGCTTGCAAGCATGTTTAGCTGGCTTGACTAATCAAACCAGTTTGTTTACAATTAGATGAAAATGAAATGCATGGAAAGTCAAAGTCGTCTTCCTAACTGGGATTGTACCAAGATATTTCACCATCAGTCAGCTCAACCTGAGTTAATTGTTATAGGTTTCAAAAATTAGCTTAAGTATATGGCATAACACTGGTCTTCGGAGAGCAATAGCTGTAACTTTAGCTGGGAAGAGCAGAGGTGGATAGGCTTTTGGCACTGGCATATGAGGAACATGAGTTGAAAAGCTTTCTGTGTGTCACAAGGTGTGGGGAGAATGAAGTCTGTAGTACCTTTTCATTTCTGTGCTGGGTATTGCACTCCTCTAGTGTAGTGTTCTCTGTTTGGCAGGTTTCTCCCTTTCTTAAGAAGTTTATTATTAGCTGAATGACTATTGGGGAAGAAGTAGAACTGAGAGAAGCAAAGGGAAAGGAGCTGCTGAAATGCTCACAAATGAGTTACATTGCAAAAGCGAGCTGTTTGCCTGCCAGTCTCTTTTCATTTTGTTTCTCAGAACTGAATGTCTTATTTTAATTTCACTGAATATTTCAATAAAGTCACCTTTTGCCATCAGCATTTATCATCTATGTTTTCCTCCTTGCATCATGTTTAAAGCTCTCTACCTTGATTTTGTTGTTTGGCATATATTTATTTATTTACTTGTTTACGTAAAGCCTTATGCCATTAACCAGCCTGCCATCAAACCAATAAATGGGTAAAGAAATAAATGTGTTAAAAGAAACTGTCTGCACTGCAATTTATGCAGAAGCAGCTGACTCTTTCAGGTTCTTAAGAGCTGGATGGTAGCTTTGAAAGTGACAGCCTTGAACAGTGAATTGAGTTTCCTTGATGGAGCTGACCTCCAGGAATCTCTTCCTTTTCAACTGCAAGAATAAAAACTTTTCCTAGTTTCAAAGTTTGTCTCTTTCTTTAGTTTTCTTTTCTTTTCCTAAACCTCTCTTGATAATGTTAGAAGGCTGGGACCTTAGACAAGTTGTTTTTATACCATTTTACTTTTTCTTATGCTCTGGCTTTGACAGATTTGCTAAAGAACTGGAACTACCCAAGCTTGCTCACTCGATGAATCAGTTTACCTTTTTGGATCTCAAGCTCTATTCTGCTCTGTCCCTAATCATTCCTTTCAGGAATGAAGAATATGGCAGTACAGGTGCCTTAAAAACATGTTTGTTAAATTTCATGTGTGTTGTTGTTTTTTTTTTTTAAAAAAAAGTATATTTAAAGCTGTACTAAAGTTCAGCCTGAATGAGCAACGACCCAAAGATACTTCATAACTCTGAGTTGTGCCTGTCACAAAATGGACTATAAGGAGAAGTAGGAAAATAAAATTGAGGGCTACTTCACTTCCACTTGCTTCTTTCATTCCATTCATAAGGAAAATAGCCCTCTACTTTACTCCATTTATCCAACTTTTCGGCAATTTGGAGGCGACATAAATAAATGAGAATTGCCGTAAGTAAAGCATCATTCAACCGTTATGTCATTATAAAACGAGCAGGAGCTAAGAACGTATTCAAAATGCAGGTGCAAAGAACTCAAGAGCCAGAGTAGCATTTCTATTATCCAGTCTAGCCTCCCCAGCCTCCTGCAAGTGCTCTGAGCTTATTCTCAGTGGAATGATTTGACTGAAAACCAATTAGAAAAATCATATATGTGCCACACTCTTACACAGAAGTGCAAAACACTGCAAACTCCAAGTAACCAGATATTGCTCTGTGATTAGACTTCCCTGCCCTGAGTCTCGTGACGTTATCTAAAAGACAGTTTTCTGGTTTCACTGTCTTTAGACAAGAGTTTCTTCAGGGGACAGCACTATGCTAGCCCCTTCAGCTGAGTTATTTTAACAGCAGTGTACTAGGATCAGAAATAATGGTTGATGTAATATTTTGTGTGTTGCTGGTCAGGCAGCATCACCAAGCCTTGTTCTAAGATGCTCTGAACTTTCACAGTCGTCCCTGAAGGAACAGGATATCAGGAGCAGGTGATGAGAGCTCTTACACAGTAGCACAGGTCTTAGCAGCATGTAGCCCAGTTTGAGCTCTGGCTGGAACATGGAGCAAGAAGTTTATAAAACGGGGTGTGAAAGAAAACTTTAGTCATGTTGAACTGAGATGCTCAAGAGCTATGGGGAGGAGCAGAAGAACTGATGGTGTAGGATTTGCTTAGATAGCTGCAGATGGGCAGTGGCAATAAATTTGAGGCTACTACTAACTCCCTGAAATAGTAAAAAGCTACTGGGAGGTTGGGAGCCTTCCTCTGTGAGAGCTGGTTACTTAAAAACTGTCTTTGCAACTTGTTCTTCTGCATTGATATGGATGGACAATAAGTAGATCCAGGCTTGGTCATCACCAAGTTGAGGAATTGCTGACTACTGTTGCCATTCTTCTAAAAATCCTCTTATATATTTTTTCTTTAAGTAGTTTGGTGCAACATTGAGCATGCTTAGAAAACAGGACTCCAGAAAGGATTTAGAGTGCTGGGATGCTTCATATCTGAATCGAAAATATCCTAATGTGACTACCCTTGATAGTTACCCTGGCCAAGAAAGAGATGAAAGGGAATACAACTTTCACTGTCTAGGGAAATGTCTGTTTTAAACTGAGGTGCCTTAGGTGACTGGGGAAGGTTATCTAGCATTTTCTGAAATGTTTTCTTGAGCTTAGGTGCTTCAGTGCATCATCAAGTGCCAGCTGAGTGAATACTGCCTTCACTGGAAGTAACTTTCAGCTGTACTTTTCAATTGTCTGTTTAGCCCAGATGCCCAGACATGTGATATCTCAAATAATGTCAAAATTAGTAGCGGATGTTGTGATGTTCAACTGCTACTCGTCTGAGATTACCAACACCCAAGTCTTCCCCTGTGGATACCCAAAGAAACATCAGATACTATTGTTTTTTTCCTTTCCTATTTTTCCCTTTGGGTAAACCAGAAGCCAAGAGCAGAAAATGTTTTGTATTCAGTGTGTATTCCACAGCCAGTTGCTGCAGTCATCAGGTTCCAAATGAGAGAGTGTTTCTAATGGATTTATTGTATCTATTTTTCTTATCTAATATAACCGTCTGTCTCTTAATGCTTTTGGTAAGCTTTCAGGGATTATATCAACTTTCATGACTGCAGTGTGGGATACAAAGACTATTCAAACTGGCTGTAAATGTACTGCTTGGAGGTCAGGAGGAGTCTACTGTGGAGCTCCCTTTAAGCTGATTTACTGAGCTGAGAAGTCACAGGTGGGATGCTCACTGAAAACTAGCTGAGGTTTCTCTGCATTGCACTGTAGTTTGTGGATGCATACCTGAGCATAGGAAATAATTTCTGCAAGGTTTGTTCAGCTTGCCTTTTTTTTTATGATTCATTCTTTATTTTTAACACCAGTGTTATGGAAAAGAGGGCTGATCTCACAGTAAAATAGCTCACGTCAAAAACTGCGTTTGCTATGGGCTTTCCATATGATAATTAATATGTCATCTTACCATTTGCATTTGTTTACAATATAAGCATGTACACAATGTAAAAATGAAAAAAAATTTAAAAAGGGATATTTCTGTGCCTGAAGGATACATTTTGAATGAGTGTGGGATATTCAACTACTGTGTGGCTGAAGTCTATGAATGTATAAATGACTAATGTATATTCATGCTGTCAGTAGCAATTGAAAGGCTCCTGCTCTCCTGACCACAAGAAATTGCATTCTGGTTTTTGTTCTCCTCCAGTCATTGTGGCTTTTCCACTCTACCCAAGGGGAAAATGGCCTTAAGAGTGAGTGAAGCAGAAAGGATTGCTAGAGAGTATTCAGAAGAATGTCTCTCTGTCCTTTTTTCTTTTTTTTTCTTTTTCTTTTTTTTTTTTTTCTTTTTCTTTTTTCCTACGTTGGCTCAATTTGTCCTCTACCATCAAGAAAAAGCCTGTGATAGCATAAGCTCTACATGCACAAGGACAGTCATGACTCTGGTTTCATACCTGAGGGTGCCAGGCCTGTTGGAATTACCACTGACCTTGTTTTAATTGCACTCCCACTGCCGCGGAGTTCTAAAAGCTCACCTCCATTTTTGATCAGATTTGTCATGGTGCTAATAAGAATTACATTAAACATAATAAGCAAAGCAAGCCTGTCCACCTGTTTCTCTTTGCATGTAACTTTGTCCTTCTTAGATCATAACTGCAAATCAGGCTTTTTCTCAGCCTCTTCTGAAAAGACGCAACAGCAAGAGTGGTGTATCTCTGAGGATGAGGATCCTGGAGGAAAAAGTGTGAAGTGGGGACAGTGTGGTATCCAGATACCACTGGATCAAACCACCAGGACAGGGACCACACTTTTCTTTTGTCATCTCCAAATTCTTTATAGCTTCTTCAAGAAATGTCAACTGAGGCTTGTCAAGTGCTTTGTACTGATGATATGCTGCAATATTTCTTTTTCTCTTTGGCACTTTTAAACCAGTAGCATTTCATCTCTGACAGTGATTTTTTTTTTTGTTTGCTTGGGTTTTTTTTGTTTTTAGTTTGTCATACCCCTTGTCCTTGGAAATTTTGTGGTGTTTTGTTTGGAAAATAGAGTGGTTGTTTCTCATAAAACTGGTTTATGTTTGATTCCTAAAGAGTTCATATGTGCATTTTACAAGAAGAGTTAAATAGAGTGTTATAATTTACTCTACTCAGATGGTCTGTGGGGAAAAAAAAAAAAACCAAACAGTAGAGATGCCAGAAAGCAAGAACGTGCTTTTCAAATACAATCAGTTCTGCACTTGGTTGCAATGTATTTTGCTGGTTAAAAGCTACCATATCCTTTTATGTGAAAGATGCTAGACATAATGAGCGTGGCCTGATGTTTGGCAATTTCTTTTCTCTAACCACGGGCTTTGATTGCCTGTTTAACAACAAACACCCTCGGGTGAAATCCTGGAATCTGACACGCTACCTTGGTGTATGTGGCTTTCAGTTATGAGAAGCAAAAGCGCATGCAGAGCCCAGGTTTGTTGACAATTAGATTCTGCACTTTTAATGTGTTTATTGAATCACCTGTTAACTGATGAAGAGAGAAATAGTTATTGTGATTAATGCAATAAAGGTCATGTTTACTACTACTGCCATTTTATTCCACATTCATCTTTTATTTTGCTCTGTGGACTGGATTATTTTAATCCAATATTTTTATGTTACTGCCAGAGGTATGTAGGAAACGCTCTGTTAGATGCACTAGAAAGACAGAGAGGTGATTGAGTGTGTAGTAGACATGTCCTGTGACTTACAGAAAAAAGATGATTCCTGGGTTTATAATCTAATATATCTATTCCCCCCATGTCTGTAGAGGAGTTTCATGATCTTAGGAGGCATGAGGACCTTAGTGATAAAAAGTAAAGATGAAAAATGTGAACATCTGTTTGTTTATTGTATAAAAGAATATAATGTCTGAAGGTTAGGCAGGAACATAATTTTCTGTAACCTCTTTTCAGAGAGGCAGGAAGAGAGCACGTGCACATAACTGTCTTGGAGAATCAGCTGGCAGTTTTATAAACATTTTTCCATGGCTAAATTACAGCTAATTTTGGTGAATGATTATATTTATAGTCACTGAAACTTTAACACTCTTCAACTTTTGTCAGTCTTCTGGGATAAAGCAGTACTCTGTGAATGTGGGCACGTGTCCTTCCTCACTTTATACTTCAATTCATTTTGGCCTTTTCAAAATTTTCATATTAAAAATAAGGTAGCTTTTCACTTTTACGTCATGAAAGGAAATTGCTGAGCAATGTGGGGATCGTTTTGTGCTGTACATTACCACCGGTTCACCTTAGTGCCCACTGGCTCTCAGCAACACTGTCCAGGGCATTTAAAGTGATTATTATTATTCGGCAGCATTGATACTATTATGTTCTTTGATATTACAGCTAAGTGGAAGAAAAGTTAATAAAATTATTTTCCCATTAGAAAATGCTGTTCCCTCAAACTGGTCTTAATGTATTAGATTTGTTTATTTTCTCTCTGAAGATTTTAAAATTTGCAGGTTTCATGCTGCTTTAAACAACAGAGCTCTAAAATCCAAACTCCTTTGCCAAACAGAATTTCCATTCTCTGTACATCTCAGCTTCAGTTATGGGCAAGGACTTCTGATTTCCTGCAGGCACAAGGCAGGAGGCTAAAGATCATCAGCTGCACTAATGTCCACTGCTGGTTAATCCATTATTAGTATTATTATTTGAATCACAGCAGTGCTTAAATGCCTTAATCAAGAATGTGATCCATGTGTGCCTATGCACACATGTATAGATAATAGGAAATAGATTTGATCAAATGCCTGACTGAGCAAGCAAGAGAAGAGTAGAAGTTTGGTAGGCAGTAGTGAGGACCACAGGGTATGACATTAGTAAAAGGGATGTGACAAAATCCCTGGTGCTGCTCTGAAAGAAATCTCATTGAGAACAAATTGGGTTGTTTTTTCTGTTTTCACATTGACCTTACAATGCTCCTTTAAAATTTCCCCCTTTTTTTACAGTGTCCTCTGTTGCTATTCTTTGTTCCCCTGATTCTCATGGTGCCCCCAGTGGCTAAGGGAACCAGGACTGACTGAAGAGACTGCAAAGCAGAGCTATTGCATTTCTTTTTATTGCTAATAATTTCAGCTCCTGGCAGATGGCCTAATTGCCAGAACAAAAGGAAGCTCATGAGATTCGTGGCCGTGGAACTGGCCCAGTGACTTTCAGTAAGATACATGGCTTATAAGAGCTCACTGTACATTGGGACAGTAAACATTATTGCTGCTTGAATGTTCTCAGAAGACTTTGAATAACAGGTTTATTAAATGTAATTTACAGCCAACTATAACTGAAAGAAATGAAGCAAGGTATGTTTAGCAATTTCCTTTCATGCTTTCTTTGGGGCAGCCAGGAGAGTAGCCACTGTATCTGAACCAGAAGCTTTCTTAACTGATGCTTTCACTTCTCTCTTCAGGTACATAATTCTCGTTAAGGTTAATGAGCTACCTGCAGATGTGAGACACACAAGCGTATATTCCAAAGAAAGGGAGTTGTACATATTGACTCCAATTGGCTTGTTTTGTGAATATTATATTAAGTATGTTCTTAGGGGGTTGGAAATGGTTTTCTGCAGCAAGCCAAGGAACGGCAATATTTCTGGTTTGTTTTGGTTGTAGTTTTTTTTTTTTTTAATTAAAAAACTCCTCTTCTCCTAACTCATTTCAATACTTGTTTTCATTCCTATTGTTTGAATTGCATCTGCAGCCTCAAGTAATGATCCAAAAATGAACTAGGAGTGGAGGAAGCTCTGCTAGATATATAGGAATGTAAATTACAAAAGCAAAAGAAGAAAAGAAGGAAAATAAAAAACTTGTCTTGATCTTTTCTTGAGGTCAGAAGTGGGACAGAAAGATTACAATTGATTGCTTGGCTTGTCTGCTTGCCAAGTTTAATATTAAAGTCATAGGATGAAAAGGCATATAGTTAAAAACTTGTTAGATGGCAAACATGGAATTGGAGTTTATTGCTTATACTGCCTTTAGCCACGCCCCTGCTCCACCCTTTCTGTTGTTGTTTCTTTTGCTTTGTTCTTGCCATCCTTTGAAGAAGTCTGCAATCCCCAGTAACTTCAGTGGTGATGGGGAAGGAAAGAACAGTTTCTTCTCTGCTGTGTTTCCTTATATTGTATCAGACACCAACTTTGATTGTGCTGAGGCCCGCCCTGGCATAGCAGCCCCTCAGGGTGTCCGTCCCATAACTCAGTAAGTGGATCCCTGCAGCTGGTACTGAACAACAAGATTATCAATAAGGCATGTTAGGGTTGCCAGCTAGAGCTACTGTGATAGCAGCTCCAACTAGGTTTTTAAGGACAGTGAGCACAATAGAAGGATAAAAATTATCAGTACGTGGTTTTATTTGGATGCCTCAATGTTATTTGTTGCTGATTTCCAGTACATATGCAGTTTACTGTTCTCTGCCTTTTTCCAGAATATAAATGAGCATCTCATTAAATTTAAAGCTCAGCTGTGCTGGAAAATATTACTGAAGTCAAAATCTTCACTAATATCTTTACATATGAGAAAACATTGATACTGCCTTTGCCTGCTTGCCTCATAGCTGCCCCAATTTAATCAAAGCATTTTATGTCTAGGAGACCTGGTTGTCATGCAAAGTGCTGTCCTCTGTGAAGTTTGGGATTTTTTTTCCGCCTGGCACAGTTGCTATTTGCACGCAGGCACCTATTTGCTATCACATGGGCACAGGCCAAAGTGAAACAAAGAGCTATTTCACTCTGAATTCCTGTCCTGACCTAGAGAATTCCCGTGGCACTAACATCGATGTAGTGGGAGGTAAAAATCATGCTCCTAGTTTACAGGCAGAGCAGCTAATTTGCATAGGCAGTTCATAGAGCTGCCCTAGATTTAGACCCTCTCCTTGATTTGAATGACTGGGGACCAAATACAGGCTGAGGAAGTTAACTAACGAGACTCCCCACTGCTTCACGTTTCCCTCTTACCAGCAAGGACTATTGCAAAAAGAATAAGTTCATCGACATGAATTTACTGTGTGGAAATATTTAACAGGATGGGGTCTGAGAGCACTGGATAAGTGCTCAAAGAGCATGTTTTGAAACTGAAAAGACAAACGGTGCCTATGTGGAGGTGATGTGATGCAGATGCTTCTTCCCCCATGCCCATTTACCTAAGTTCATGCTGGGGCAAGGTGAAGAAGAGCAGCTTTTCCCCTTCACTTTCCCATTCTCAAAATAGTGTCACTGCTGCAGACATGTCTGGTGCAGTGTTTTCTGAGCTTCTTATTAAAAGCTGAAGCTGCATTGCTGCTCAAGAAGGTTGTGAACAATAGCAACAGCTCTGAATCCATCTGCTGATCCAGGAAGACCTTTAATTCATAAAAAAAGAATTGTATACATTTCTGGTTATTGGAAATGGTATTTTATATTCTGCAGTAATTAGTGGTGTGAATTCAGTTGCCTGTTAATGCAAGTTCTTCTTTCTTCATAGCTAATTCTGTTTTTTTTCTCAAGCACCACATACTTTATGGCATTTCAGCATGTGAACTATGACACTTGCATCGTTACATTATGGGATTCTACAAAAAAAGTAAACTTGACCCTTTTAAACTCCTCAGGTAGCTTGAACTTTAAGATGTTTTTCACAGCTGGAAATGTAACTTTAAATGAAGTTGAGATTTTCCCATAGCATGACTCTAATAGTTAAATTCTTAAAGGATCAGTTATTATGAGATTCACAATAAGATGACAGTAGTCAGAAATATAACCTAACGAGTTGTTGTTTGCTTTGGAAACTGTTCTTGTCACTTCAGGGTATAACTTATACATCCCTACTAAGATAGGTTTTAGGGGGCTTCTCTGCCATCGTTGCCCTATTTGAAAATGCCCCAGTTTCCCTAACTTGCAGTATACAATTATGGAATACAATATGATTTCAAAAGACTTATTCCTTTCTCCTTTACGAGAGAACATCTGCCTGGAAAACAGTTTTGCTTGAGTGGTAACGTTAACACTTTTGACTGGAGAAAGAAGACAATCTCTGTAGCTGTGTAAAAGTAATCACTCTTAAAATAAGCTGTGCCTTAAGAAACAAACAATTCTCTGTTATTATAACATTTATATACTGGCTTAAATTAAAGCAAGTTGCCCAGGCACGTTGCAGTCCTGCACTAATCCCATTCAAGTGGCTTATGCCAGACATGGTAAAAATGGCTTTGTCGTTGCTAGTCACTGAAGCGAAATGGAGCACTTTTGTCATACCGGGCGAATAATAGCTTACAGTTCAGAACATAATTGGCATTCTTGGGAACTGGCTACCAGGAGGTAAAATTCCTAACAGTCAGATGCAGCTAATAAATACAGTTGAATATTTTACATTGCTGTGGTCCTCCTTAATATAAGTCCCCAGGGAGTGGTTTGGTTTGTTTTGTTTTGTTTTTTAACCTGGAAAAATTAGCCTTTGCTCCAGTTTTGGGTGATGATTTTGTGAGAGCACTGCAAAGGCATCTCACAGCCCCTGGCAAGACTCTGCAATTCTCCATTATCACCTTAGATAACAGAAGAGAAGGTACTTTTGATTCATTGTCACATTGAGATAAGGAAGGAAGGAAGGAATCCTCCCCAGCAAGTGTGAATAGAGTCCTGTAAACACAGGGGATTAAGTACGAAGGAAAAACCCAACCCTCAGAAAGGAGTTTTTGGTTGCAAGAACATTTCCACCTTTAAAGCCATTTTTGGCATCTTTGTGTTGCACAGCAGAGCTGTATATGAATAGTCATCAGCAGTATGGCTTCCTTCCCTGTCGATTTTGACTTGGAGATGTTCCTGCAGGAACACCTTCCTTGCTCTGCCTGCTTTACTGGTGTTTTCTCCTTTTTCTGTGCAATACTACAAGCTGTGCATGGAAAACAGACTTTTTAGCTGTGCTGTTACTGGCTAGCACAGTATCAACGATCTAAACTGAGTCAACCTTGCGTTATATTTTTCCCCTTGCATGAAAATTTGTGAACTTTTATTGAGCATTAACCATTCTGTTAATTAGCCACCAATCTTGAGCAGTAACAGTATGTTTCATTCAAATTAGTAGAAAAGATCCAAGTGCTCTCCCTAGTCCTTCAACATACCATCAATGTATTTCTAAGTATTTGTTTTGGGCTTGATTGTCCTGATATATTAGTGTAAATGAGATCAGAGTCAAACAGACTGGCCTTAGCTGTCTCCATAATAACCACAATACTCTGAATTAGCCTGTCCCATGCCCTCGGTCATCCTCTACTTCGTTGCAGTTGCTGTCTCTATTGCTTCTTCCAGTAGTCTTCTACAACGAAATGAATCACCTGTACATTTTTCATGCGAATTCCAGGAATTATTCAGAGGCAAATGCCCATAGTCTGCTATCATGCGCTTGCCAACAGTCTGAAATCTGCTCGAAACAGTCACCAGGAAGCCATAGTTCATTTTGCTGTCACCTAATTGCATGCACCTGCTGGTGACAGCAGTAAAATGTGATATTTCTGACATGATGGCAGCAGATGGGGTGCTCAGAAGAGCTGTTTCCATTTTTCTTCCTAATGAGCATAGTCTTTTCTCTCCTTTTGCCTTTTCACTGTGCTGGGAAGATACAGAGAGATGCTGGGAAAGATGATGGCTGAGGCACTGGAGCTTAATGTGACATTGCTACTTTTTTCATACTTTTCCTAATAATGTGTCCATCAAATAGTCATGTATGAAACTTTCTTTTTAATGGAATTAGTGGATGAAAAGACTTTTATAAACGAAAGACCTCACAGGAACTCTGTAATAACAGTGGTACAGTCGGCATGCGTAAAGCTACAAAAGAGGTAAGATTTATAGGGAGAGCCAATTCCATTTCTTTTCATTGCTTTTTGATGCTCGTACCTAAACAGGGCCTTGTCAGTACGAAATTTTGTCCTTTCCCCCCCCCAGTTCTTGGTTGGTCTAATGGGAAGAGATTTCTTCTCCCTACAAGCCTTGTCTCTGTGTAGCCTGACACTCACTGGCTCGTGTACCAATGTTTTAAAAACTGTACCCTGGTGAACAGTAATGCATAAAGGATTTGCACTTTCTAATGAGATAAAACCAGCATTGTCAGCTTGATGCATTCCAACTGCAAATGTGCTTAATCAGAAGAAAAAAAAAGGCAGTCATAAATTTTCTGACAGACTGTTTTTGGGGGATTAAAATGCTTATACATCAGAAACTAATATGCCTTGGAAATAAGTCCCTTTCATGAAAAAGTGTTCTGAAAGAAACTTTTTTTTTTCCAGGAAAGGCATTTAACCAAGGCCAGACTTGACAATTGAAAACCTAAACTTTATTTTGAACAGTGTAATGATGTACTACTATTTAAATTTATGTTACAAAATCACTAGTGTCCTACTAGCACTATGCCTCATGCAGTCCTAGTCACAGACTGAGATTTCATGCTCTGTAACCTCCCCGCAGTGGAGCAGGAAATCTGGGATGGCATCCCAGTTCCAGAGTGGGCTTTTAGGAAAGTCAGTCTAAGACATCACTCCATGTTTCTGCTCTTGAGGTTGCCATGGATTTGTGACCTGAACACTGGGCTGTATTTATAAGGTTAGGAGGACTTGAGGAATAAACTGAGAGTTCATAAAGCCCTCTGGCATATTGCAGCTGTGGAAGTGCAGTGGTCTTAATGGAGGTATTTGAGCTCATATGAATAGAAGATGTTTCAGACATAATTCTGCTGCATAATGCTTTAATCAGTTGTTTGCTGGTGTAAATGCAGAAAGCTTTCATTTTTGCTGAATTTGATTCTATCTTATTGTTTTTCAAATAAGTATAACAGAAACATTCAGCTGGTGATTTCCATTGCTGAGCTGTGTTTTGCTTGGGACTTTCAAAAGCACTTAAATTAACTTAGGAGCACAGCTTCCATTAATAGTCACTTAAGCACTTTGAAAATGTCTTCTCAACATTCAGTCCATAATTCTCCCAGAGGAATGATTCAGGTAATGTTGGCTATATAAAGCCTTTTCGATCTGAGCTTAGAACTGTTTAATAAGTTGGGGGGGTTTATTTAAAGCATTCAGCGGACTTTGCTGCTACATGCTGATCGGCGCAGTCGGGGGTGCAGATAAATACACTGTGCAAATGAGCAAATATGGGCCTCATCAAAGCCTACCGAAGGCCATCAAAAATCTCCCACTGTGAGGAACGTTGGCTCAGACCCATAACAAATAAATACAGGAAAAAAGCAAAGAGATTGCACCACTGATTGCCCTTTATTCTTGCGGTTGAATAATAGCATTCTTTTAGTGTTAATTATTTTGTTTCCCAACTCTCTCCCTCTCATATGGACATACCTGCACTCCCCTCTTACCGACCATCCCCTCTCCCCAGTGGAAAGTGGCCTTAGCATCCCAGAATACTGCAAAGCTCCTCTTTGAGGAGAGGGAGATTACACACAGTCTTGCTGCAGGTGGTTCAGTCCAGTTGATAGAACTGGCTGTTAAAATCACAGCTGGATCCCAAACAAAAACTTACCTCAGGCCCTGTTCCTTGTGCCTGCAGACCCCTCTGTTGGGAGCTGTGCTATGCGGCCTTGGCTTGGCTCTTCCTTTATCATCCCCTTCCTATGCAAGCTCAGACCCAAATTTCCCTGTCCACTGCATGGGAGGGAAGAGCTCTGCTTGTCCCACTCCATCTCCTCTTTCCACCCCCTTGCATCTTGGTCCCATCTGCAATGCTGGTTGATATTTTCTTGGCAGTGCATTTTTGATAGTACCTTGATAATATGTGCAGAAATTGCTGGTAGGGCTAGAGCACTTGGTTTCTTTAAATTATCCAGCTCAGTTGAGTTTTATTGAAGTGCAGTGCTGCAATTTAGGTATCAGTTGAGATGCATCTTCAAGATATATCGGTTTTGTTTTCTCTTTAATCACGCTCTAAATCTAAATAAATAAATATGTAGCAGTAAATGCTCTGTGGTATATTTGGTAAGATTAACAGTCTTCCAGTAGCATAACAGCTCATGATAGTCTTTGCTATTTATGTTCCTGCTGAGAGGAGAGGAAAAGCAGATAGTTCGGTGAGCAAATTATAAAGTATGTGGGTTAATGAAGTGCCTGTCATAAAACTGATTGTTGCTTCTTCACATCCTCTCTTTTTCACTTACAAAGCTCTTAATATTCCAAAGCTTAGAAAATTGAACCTTCTTCTTTATTTTTCAGTGCACACACATATTCAGAACAAAAAAAATTCAGTGAAATGTTTATTTTTATCAATCCAAGTACATACTGTGAATAAGTTAAGGTATGGAAGTAATATAACTGCTTATTGAGGCATGTAAATCCTCAAAGTTTTCTTTTGGATCCCATTTCTACTAACAAGGTATTTTTAAGCTTGGATTACTACAGTTTTTCATGATATTTTCCTCTCATAATGTCTATGTCTTCTTGATAGAGACAATTTTACTTTTTTTTAAATACAAACAAGAGGAAAGGGATCAAATACACCTTTCTGCATCTTTGTGGTCACTGTTTTATGTAGCTCGCTAAAGCCATACTGCTGTTCAAGAGATTATTAGGGCGGCTCTTGTATAAAACAATGAGCTTTTGATTTTATTTTTCCCTTGCATGGTAGGGGGTTTTGCGCCTGGAGTTGTGACCTATACTTATAGCTGAGGAATAAAAAAAAAAAAATATTCATACCTATGAACCCTATCTTCCCACACTTACAAATACACATTATTGAATTGCAAAGACAACAGGGATAGAAAGCATGAGAATGAGTTACTACTGAAGGCATTTACTGCCCCATATTTACCAGTAGCAATAAGACAGGCAGCGCTCTGCTAAGATCTAATCAGGAAATGTGATTGCAGATGCAGTTTCTTCTATGTATTTTCCCTTCCAGCTAAATATGCTCCTACCCCAACTCTAAAAATAACATCTCAAAGAGGAGATGGCAGAAATGTTTTTCAGATATAATATGAACATGATTAATCAATATATACACTTCGCCTCAGCTTAAATTTCCTTTGGAAAAGACTTAGGATTTTGCTGCATAAAGGGAAAAAGTGCAAAGGCACACAAAAGAATCATCTCTTTTGCAAGTGTCCTGACTTGCACTTTGCAAACCAAGATGCATGTTTGAAAGATCTTCATGTTCTTGCCAATCTCTGTGGGTTTTGTTATCATATTTTTAGGAGCAGCACCGTGTCCTCGCATCTTCCCTGGCATCGTAGGGCATGTTATCCCTATTGTACAAAAGATGAACAGAAGCAAAGAGATATTGAAATTACTCTGGTAGTCTATGGCACTAAAAAGTATTAAGCTGGGAGTCTCCTAACCCTGAGACTCTTGCTTTTTTCTGTATCCTCTGCAACAGTGAGACAAGCATTGGCAGGTGCAGGCAAGTACCTCATATACATCCTATCTGTATTTTCCAGGAGGGTTTGATGTTCAGTTTCATTTAATAATAAATCCTAGCAGTTTGCTGGTCTACAGCAGCTGTAATGGGATGCTGGCAATAATATAGCTGAAGGCTGAGGAAGTTTTGTTTTGTTTTGTTTTAAATACGCAATGTCATTATGTACTTTTCTTTGTAATATGAAGCATAGGTAAAAGCAGCGAGGCCAGCGTTAGAGGGGTAGTCACAGCAGTGCACTTTCCTCTGTTAGCCCCCTTCACTGCTGTGCTACACTGCTTTGCTGCTGGTAAAAAAATCTGGAGAAACTCTCCAGAGTATGACTCTAGAAGATGGAAAGAGTGCTACAGTTGTTTCCAAGAATTACAATATTAAATTAAATACAGGATTTGGTCCATCCCACCCTTAGAAAGTCATGCAAGCAGCAGCTGAAAATGGAGCAACATGCAGCCTCTCCAGGCATCAGGGAGAGCAGTACGAAGCTCAGGGAATCTTTGGAGCTTGCCATCTCTATTCTCTTTTGGGTGCTGTGCTCTAGACAATTTCCTTCCAGACCTTCATGTTAATGTTTGAATTGCAGTGAATGTTTTTTATCCTTTTAGCTGCTGTGTGGCTCTATCCAGACTTGATTTACTCTCATGTATTGAGGCACTGGTCAAATGCACAGTCCTATTATATTTTGCTGCATTTGGTTGGAAACTCTGATAATATAATTTCACTAGCTCATTTTGTTACATGGGCAGCAAAAGAAGTATTTACCAAAGTTTCCCTCCTCCTAATTTTAGAAACCATGATCAGTTTGCACTCCTGGGACCTCCTCAACCCTTGTTTTCTCAACAGCATATTTAAGGGGAGAGACTAGGTGCTGGCCATAGTATAGCCAGCCAGAAATGTGACTATATTCCAACCACTCTAACTCACACAAGTAAGAGTGGTAGTCAAGATGAGTTGCAGTGTTGTAGGCAGCACCAGCTGCTGGCAGCTTTGCATTTGAGTACCCTAGTCACTGTTGAAAGTTTATTACCCCATCTTTATAGCTTCTCTTTACAGGAGAGTGGCCCAATGTGCGCTGTAGACACACCTTCAACCTGAAAAGTTTGGTGTCATCTCAGAGGCACTGGCAGAGGCTGACTGATGGGTTGTCCCACCTGATGGTGAATACAAGACCCAAGCTTTGATGGGAATGAGCTCTTTTTTCTGCTGTTAGGAGGAGGAAGAATAAATAAGGTGATGTTTAGAGAAGGGAGGGGCAACACGTAGCTCAGCCTTGCATAGTCCTTTCTTAGGGTGTCCTAGCTGGCTTTTGAAATATAGGGAATGAAGATGTGCCAATCAAAGTGAGCAGAAATCACAGCCCCTTAGCCCTGAGTGGTGGTCATGGGGAAGAAAGGAGGTATCAGTCACGTAACAACACAGGATAGATGAGCTAACTTCAAAAAATAAAATAAATCCACATGATTGGTTGTTAGGAGTCTGTTTCCCAGCAATAAAAAGAAATATCCAGCCTATTTCTTCTTGCTGTAATTTTGTCTCCAGCAAAATCTGAAAACCTCAGTTTTGATTATTGCTATTGGGAAACATATGTGTTGTGTTTTATTTGATCCAAGATCAGCTGGAGCAGTCTGAAGCTGACCACATTAAACTTCCAAGCGGCTTAAGCAAAGAAGTTCTTGGCTTTTCCCACAATGGCTATAATAGCAAATGCCACTTGCACATTTTTGTCACATATCAATAGAAATTTACAACTGAAGAAAGGTTTTAAAAAAAAAATCTATAGTTTTTCATGACTGTCTGAAGCTTTATGATTTGGCTCACTGGGTTGGTTAGAACTGTTTGATACTATTCTGGTGGTAGCAAGAAGGTGTAAAATACTTTTTTGGAGCCAATATCCACATTGAATTGTTCTTCTAAGTCTACATAATATAAAATTATTTTGGAAGCCTGTACAATCATTCAATAGACATTTCTGCATTATTTTCTCCATGTTTGCATTTGTTATTTTGAACTTATTTGCTTTTTAAAGTGAAGCAAATTATTACCAACAATAATATCCCTAAAAGGATTGCCCAAGGGGGGCAGAAAAGCAGTTGTTATACATAGTACTTTTTACATCCACGTGTTTTACCATATTGTCTTTGGAAAATATGTTTGGAGGTGCTTTAGGGGGTGGGGTAAGGGTATGTGGATTACAAAACATATAAGAAAGAATGGGGGCAAGTAGAGAGCAAGCCTTAATTTCATAATCTAATGCCACTGATTCATAGGAAAACTCTTTAGGACCAGGCTGTGTGGAAGGTATTATAACACTGTAGTATGTTGATATTTTAATCACTAATGTGTTTTCAAAGATTCCTGAAGTCACCACCGTGCTCTGCTGACCTGACCCTTCATGTTACAGCTCCCTTTTATATGGCTTTTTCTCCAGGAACAAGGGAGATGCGGAGTGGGCTCACTATTTTGTCAGGCTGTGCTACAGAAAGTGGAACTAAGGAAACCTAAAAACTCCAGCTTGGCCAGGAAATCTGGGGATAAAAAGCAGGAGGCTGCACAGAAATAGCATTTAAGATCTGCTTTTGGAATGGTTGGGGAGTCTGGTGGTGGGAATTGCCAAGTGGGACTGCTTGGACTCACTGGAGTGGAAAGTACTCCAGCCTGCAATGACATGGTGTGGGATAAGAATATAGTGTTTCCTAACCCAGGTCTAAATCCTTCTGAGTTAAGAGCTGCCTCATAGGTTTTTGGGGTTTTGTTTTGGGTGGTTTTTGTTTTTTGGTTTTTTTTTTCTTTGTTTTAATGGCTTTTTTTAGGCTGTAAGCATGATGTAAAAAGTTTCACTAGTAATTGGAATCTAGCTCATATCGTAGATTTATAACCAAAAGATTATAAATGGCCAGGAAAAAAAATTACGAGATTACAAATTGCAAACTAAATCTTGAAAGTTAAAGGCCACTCCTGCTGCACTGCTTCCTGCACTCTTTGTTTGCTTCTGTATCCAACAAACCTTTAGTCCATTGCCCAATAGGGACAGTAATGAGAAAGAAGTTAGATGCTGGATTTGGAAGGTTTACCTCAATGTATTCGGTTTTGGGTATATTCTCTTACTAGAAAACTGTGACGGTATTAAGTGCTTTATAGTTGGTTATGGATTTTTTTCCATTTATTTATTTTTATAGAAAGTTTTCAAAGCTACCCTCTGTAGTGGATTGTAGGCCGTCTTTGCATCAGTTGCATCCTGAGGCTTCATATTGTGTTTCATTAATTTCTAGAACAAAACAATGGTTTGCAAGGAAAACACATCTGTTTTTTCCCATTTTTATCCATCCCAGTTACTAAGAGTCAAGCTAGAACCTTTTCTTACTCGATATAAATACTAATAAGTACATAAAGGTAAATATGGTAAGCAGCGAGAGTTTTGTAGTTTCAAACAGTGAATCCATGACACCTTTCTAAATGCAGTCATTTTAGCTATATGTCAACAGGAGAGCTGGGGTTTTTTTTGAGGAAATTAATCTTTTGAAATAATTGTTATGAGGATACATGAGAAGGAACAGAATCCAGCTACCCTCCCTTGGGGTACGCAGAGATAGACGTCTAGCTGTGACAGCACACATCTCGGCACAAGATTTCCCGAGTATTTACCCAGCTTCTCTAGATAGGTTTGGCAGCCTGATTTTTCTCTAATGCCACAGCTGCTCCTCATATATGCATACCTGGGGTTGTCTATGCTATATACCAGTCTCACTAATGACTGTGGAACATGCACACCCTTAGGTATTTTATTAAGTAGGCGCATTGCGCATTATTTTAGTTTACTGCTTCTTACTTGTTATATCTGCAGAGGACAAAGTTAAAGATCTGTCTGTGCTTCAGTCAAAGGCATGACAATTAGCTGTGTCAACATATCTAAGCTGGTTTAAAATCCTTTCCCTCAAACAGTGGGAGAAGGGCACTGAAGGGACAATGCAGCATAGGCTGACTGTCTGGATATTTATCTGTCTAGAGATGTACCCCACTCTTGCACTGGTATCAGCACCTGAACTAGGTAGTTTAAGGGTACTGGGGGGAGTCTGAGAACTGCCCAGATCCCACTAGTAGTGCTATCTCTGCAAGAACTGTTTCAGCAGGGTAACAGGAATAAAAAACAGCAAACATTAATTTTAGTTAATTAAGGCAGTTGGGTCTTACTCAGAACAGATATACTGGTTTCAAAAGATACCATTTTTATTTGTTTTTCCCTTAGAAAATAAAAATACAGTTGAAGAGTTTGAAATGAGCTGTGAATCAATTGTTCTGTAGAGAGAAATGTGTTCACACACAGAAATTAGAGAATAAATTAAGCTGTCTGTCATAGAAGTTGCCCCTAATTAAGGTCAGTTCTCCTTGATAAGTAATTAATCAGGAATCTTTATTATAGTTTAGTCTCTGTTAACAACAAACAGAGCATTATTTTATTTTTATGGTTAGAATAAGTCTCGTAATGGATAGTATTCTGCAGGAGGCAAACATCCATCAGCACTGAAACTGATACACTGAAGAAATTTTAAATTAGAGCAGCATTAGTTAAATTAGTCAAAGAACAAAACTGCAAAGCTCAAGAATGTACATCTTCTGCAAAATTCACCTTTCTGTCATTTGTTGCTTATAAAGAAAAAAAGCATGTCACCTATCAACAAATGAGAAGACAAGGTCTCTGACTTGAAGTGATTACAAATGTTAGTATTTAATATTATCATTCCCATAGAATCCGGTTTACCATGGTTGTCCTACTCTGCTCATCATCTTAGTACCAGTACCTGAACACCTTTCACTAAGCAGTAATGGCAAATAATTGTTATGTTGTTTTGTATTCTTATCCCTCTATATGGAGCGTGTGCAGTAGGTTGTTCTGTTTCATCTCGTCATTCATATATATATATGTATGCATACGTAAAACATAGATATACAAGCATACACGCACAGAGGCATCTGCATACATATATAGATCACGATGTATTTATAGTGGTGAAAGAAGGAAGAAAAGGTTTTGATTGTCAGTACCTGTCTCTACTTCAAGTTTAGTTTCTGAGTGTGGGATGTAGCACAGAAAATAATTATCATTATCTAGGAGGCAAAGTAAGTCCTCCTGTACTATAAGAAGTCAAGCTTAGTGGAAGAGCAGCTCCAATGGATTCCTTGTTTGTGGTATGTTCTGTGTGCTGGAGTTTGTGGAGTTTCTTCACAGCAGGATGGGCACAGTACTTGCACGATGCTCTGCCTGAGCAGTCCCCACGATGTGCAGAGGTGACAGATGAAATGGGAGAATGCTTATTGGGGAGATCTGTCAATCACAAATGCCCTTTGCTGTGGTGAAAGAGCCAAGAAGTCTGTTAACAATTGTACAGGCAAAGCAGAAGTGGCAAAGAGCTAGCTTCACTTCAGGTGAAAAAATTTATGCATGATGTCCTCTAATGATACTGCTGCTTAATGAGACTGTTTGTGGGCAAAGAACAATTTGGAAAAATGAGAGAAGAAAAAGAAATAGGGTTTGCTTTTTATAGCCCTAAAGTTATCACATTTAGTGCAGAAGAATGTCTGAAAGGCTGTGCGTGTGCACAGCCACACACATATGCACGCACACCTACCTTGCCTGATGCTATACTAAAGCCATTTTGAGCCTAATGCTCTTGAATAAATTGCTCCAGAGTGGTTAGTTCACCCATGTGGAAACCTCACCTCTGTGATGCTAGCAAAGTCAGCAAGACATTGGGTTATCTGCTGCAAAGCACAAGGCATTTCAAACGTAAGCTGCCCAGAAGGCTATTTAAGATTCAGAGTTTTCCCCTTGCTATGTTTTTAGGAAGTCTTAAGAGGGGGACTTGATCCAACAGGTCCATGAATCCCCTTCCCAGTGACTCTGTGCTTTTTATTTTTCTCTTTTTGTCTTCCCTTTTAGAGATGCCCATTCTTTTCCCTGCCACCCTGATGTATTTGCAAAGGCTTATCTGACCAAATAGAAGCAAAGGTATTCACAGCCTTCAAGTAATCCAAGATTTGTATGTCACACATCATAGATAAGCCAGCCACCTAGGTGGCATTTTGGAGTGGCTGAGCTACAGGGAGGAGATGTATTTGTAGGGTCGCTATTTATAGTGGGGGTCTTCTGGTGTGTAAAATCCTGCCCCCTCCCCTTTTTTTTCCCTTTTTAAATCATCCCTCAGTAACATTAAAGCTGTAGAAGTATGAAAATGAAAACAGTTACATGTCTAGTTTCTACTAAGCTTTCTCTAGGAGAACTTTGATCTTAGTAAAGCCAGAATTTTAATAAAAATAGTGAAAGCACATCATTTGCAGCAGCTGTCTGTCAAATATTTTACAATCACATCTCTTCCACACTGAAATATGGCAGAATAGTGGTAAGAGGCAGAAGCTCCGAAAAAGTGACAAGTAACTCTAATGAGAGATGCCCTGGTTTTACCACATTGCTGTTTCTAAAGTGGCCTTGATTTCAGTAGAGTTACTTCTGACTTTTAACTTTCAGAGGTAAATATCTGCCAGATATATAAAAAACACAAAAAGAAGAAAGTAGATGCACTAAGGGCAGAAATCAGGAGTACACTACCAGTGAGGTTAGAGTAATGCCCTAAAAAGTTGATTGTTGGTTGCCTAACAGACCCCATTTGCAAAGTGGTAATTCCCAACAGTAGCAAAAGTCTATTGTAAAGTACATAAGAAGTGAAGAATTTATAACTAAAAGGATGACATATTTCTATTCCCTTGTGCAGTTTGAAGATAATGATGCATTTTGCAATTTTGGCTGTTAACGGCTGTTGTGCTACATGTTGTAAAGCAAGCATTTATATACTGTTAGGGATTTTTTAAATACCATTGTGTTCATGAACACAAATAATATATTTGGACATCATTCAAGCCTGATGCTGATCATTCCAGTGAAGACAACAACATTCATGACTGTTCCGTGCTTCAGAGAGGCATTCAGAGCCTGACAGTACTGAACTCTGTTATATGCAAAGCTCCCTTGCTGTGGGTTAACTTCTGTTTTGATTTTGTCTGATTTGCTTGGGGTTTAGCCTTTTCAAATATCTGGCAGGTTTCTTCTAGATACAATTATTTGCAAGCTTCTTGCATTTTGAAGAGCATATTGTTGAAGGTGCTCGTGCTATTTGCAATGCTTCCTTCAAAGATTTCCTCCTTATAGAAGTTGTTTATGAACAATAATGATTTCCTGTACACAGCCCTTTCATTTACTTTGTGGCACTTCTCTTCCACAGGGTGTTTTTTTGTTTTTTAAGATGCCAAAGCAATGTCATTCAAACCTTGGGGGCTGTTAGCAGCAGTAGCAGAGGAGAATGTAGAGGTAGCTATCAGATTTTGCTTTCCCCTTCCAGCTACCCGTTGGATTTCACAGTCCAGTCAACTAAAGCTGTTTGATCACTTCATGTGCTACATGTATTCAGTGTAAGAATTTTTACATGCTCTGCAGCATTAAGTGATCAAAAGAAGTGAGATCCTCTGTTGTAGCATTGATAATAGGTTACTCCACAATGCGTATCTCAGCACAGCACACAGGGAAATTGTCAAATTGGTTTTGATTCTGAAAGATCTTTGAGATGAATAAAGGTAAGATAAAGGAAACTACTACCATTGAGAAAAATATACATGGTATTAAAGCTTGCTGTAGGATGACTTTACACTTGATGATAAGAGAAAGCAAGCTGGCAATAGAATTGATAGGAGTGCTCAGAAAATGAGACAACAACCAGGACTTGCCTTTCTGTAGGGAGCCCAAGCCCGGCTCGTGGCATGTTGTAGCTCTGCTGTCTGGTAATAGCATAGCTATGTTTCCTTGTGTGAGGTCTTTTTGCTTCAGTTATACATTTGTCTCATAGACCAGTAATTGATTTTTTTTGTTTGGGTTTTTTTGGTTCTATTTCTGCTTACCTACTTTGCAGATATGAATTTTTTCAGATAGACAGTAAGTTTCTGAAGTGAGAATATTGTGTTTTCTTCATTTTACAGATAGGAGGCAAAAATATTAATCTAGGTCCAATATTCAGATACTTAGCTTTTAAATCACTTTGTGGGCTGGGTTGTGTTTTGGTTTGATTTTTTTTTCCTTTCAGTTTTCTTTCATGGAAATCTGTGTCAATAATGAATATTTAGCAGCCAAGGTGAATTAGGAAAGGTTGCTTGCAATTGGAGACTCCAAAGCAAGAGAAGAAAGGTTAGGAAACAATTCTGGGAATACATTTGTATACAGGCAATCAGAACAATAAAGGAATGCAAAGTCTGCATCTAAACAGTGTTTAAAAAGTACTTTGTCCCAGTGTCTATGGTAAGCATCTGGAAATATTCAAGAATGTCGTTAATATTAAAGGAAAGCTTATCAAAGGTGTGAATGGCAGGTGGGTGTTCTGTTTTCATTAAAGCTCAATAGAAGTTGGGTGTCTAATACCATTTTTGGGTTTTAATAATTCCCTACAGGTTTATTATATGAAAAGCCCTTTGACCCAGATTCTCAAAAATTTATTACTTGTGTTTTCATGAGCATGTGTGTTGATCATGTGGCTATTAATCATTTAGCATGAAAGCCTGCATGAGAATTTGCTGATTCTTCACTTCTGGTCCCAGTTATACCCCCTTCTGACTCTGATTTCGGATTTGTTTCAGACACGCAAATTATCATAAGAGTTCTGTGAAGCCTTTCTAAGCACAGAAATCAATACCCTTAAAGCAGCACAGTTTCCAGTGTGGATTAGATTCTACCAATATCAAGGTGCTACTTGTTTGGGTTTTTTTATAGGAGTATCTTTACACCTTTGGATAACTGTATCCAGTCCCAGGAACACTATTTTAATCATCTCTGTATAAAAACACTATAAAAAAGTGGAAAGCAAGCCTAATTTTCAAATCTCACTGTGCTCGTCTGGAAACACATGTTAATATATGTGTGGGGAGGAGCAGTGTTTGCCATTTTTGAGTAGCTGGAGCTCCCAATGAGTATGCCATTCCTCAGGCTGGGCATACTATGTTTGAGGTGCACAAGCTCACAGGCGTCTGCCTACATGGAAAATAAGTGTGCAAGAACAAAGTCAAGGCATGTGAGTTACCTTGGCCAGTAGTTAAAAGACTTTCTTTTCCTTCAAATTAGGCTCTGTTTGGTGTAACAGCATCTGTATGTAGTCTTTTCAACACATCCATACCATCTCATCATAACTGGGAATCCTTGGTGAAATACTAGCAAGGTCAAGACATTTCTGTGCTACATGCTGTTTTGACAAAAAGTACCATGTTAAGGGCTGACTACTTAAATTGTTCTTTACTGCATATTTTCTCAGAAAAATTTAATTTTGTATACAGCAGTAATGATGCTGAGTGGATAATAAGATGCACTATGCTGCTGCTGCAGGCTCTACACCATATGTCTTCCATAACTATTGCATTTTGGGGGGCTGGTTGTTAGGGTAATTGTATCGTCTCAGTAATTCATCATCAGAGTAACTTGAAATAATACAGCTATGATATATAGCAGTGAGAATTACAATGTTTAAAACTAAACAGGAAAACTGCAGTCTGAGAGCTGAAGTGTCAGAATTGTAGATTTATAAATATTTCTACTTGCTGAGCTTTATGTATAAATTGAATTGCTATAACAACACTTAAAGCAGACTGTGAGGACAATTATTTTAAAGCAGAAAGTGATACAAGTCATTATTTCATAGTAGTAAAGAGTAGTTGCTTCCTGCCCTGAAACGCTGGGGTGGTGAACACTTCTGTGATACCTTCTTTCCAGGCTTTTTGTTCTGTGATCACATATATGACATTTTGTGGCATAAAACAATCATTTTAAGTCATGTGTCACTTATTCCACTTAGTGAGCCACTTAAGTAGCTTTTTTTTCAGGTACGCCTCAGTTGTAAATTAGTGTGATGGTGGGCCCACATTTCACTTACCTCTTTTAAGGGTCATTGGTTTAAGGCTAGAAGCTGCTTAATTTTTATAGAGCAACATTTAAGAGTGCAGTAGCTCTGGTAGCATCTGTGTGATTTTGCATACCTAATATTGTTACAGTGAAAGTGCTATTTCTTATATGTCAACCAGGGGCATCTGGTGAACAATGAATTTTTATTATTTCTGTATTGATTTAGAAAATCTAGATAACTTAATGGCATGAGACTGGGGTCATTTAAAGGTTTATGAAATGATCTTACAGAGCTTCTGCGTAAAATGTGAGAGCAAAATATGTTGCAAATTCTCTCTTCATCTCTCTTTGACAAAATCTATGAAACAACTGATTGAGGATCCCACAATTAGGAGGGGAAGAAAAGTTTTGTCGCTGTATATTTGTGATTATAGATCTGTTTTTCAAGTTCCTTGAACTGTCTCTGGAAGGATCTTGGTGTGATGAGAAATGTGTGCTCGGGTTTGCACTTAGGTGAGCATGCAGGAAATATTGGTAACATTTGTGGCTCTGCAGACAACATTTTTCCTCTCTGAATAGTATGAATAGTGGCTTAGCGTAGTGTTAGGCAGCAATTTCAAATTGGGTTGGTGTGTGCAAATGGGTAACACAGACCTGACCGCGCTTCTTGCAGGAATCCAAGGGTCACATTTGGATTCCAGCCACCACTCAAGCCAAGTAATTATATCCCTCAAGATTTCAATTCAGTTTCCTGAATGCAAGCTCTTTGTGTACTGGAGGCTCAAAAAGACCAGCCAGCTGCAGATAAAGTCTTGTAGAGCAGTTTGGGAAGTAAGTATTGTCAGTTTATCTCTCCACCCCTACCATCTGGGGACCAGGAGGCTGAGAGTCAAGTAAAGGAGAACAAATCTTTCCAGAAGCAGGTCCAATGATGAAGGAGGAGCAGTCAAAATTGCTGGGAGACTGGACTGAGAGGAAGCCCACTTTGCTGCTTGTTGCTCAGATTTGATATGAGTGTGATGAAATCAGTGTCATTTACACAGAGTATCACACCTCCAGCTGGAAAAAATCAAGCATTTAGTTTAAAATCACGGGATTTAACATTATTTTCAATTCTTTCTATTAGCTTGCCAATGCAGTAGCCTGCAAGGTTTTGGGTTTTAAGCTTTTCTGTACAATCATCAGAACTAGAAACTTGTTTTAAAATGAAAAAAGGGATTTTCTCGTAACCAAAGGTCTACGGAACTGTGGATTTAAGAAATAAACAAATATCGGGAAAGTTGCAAATAAATGGTGAGAACTGGCAAGAAGGAACACTGGGAATAGCTCAGTCTCCTTGCTTAGGCAACCAGGAAAGGGAGAAGATTTTTTTTATTTTATTTTTTATTTTTCCTTCTCCACAGAGAAGGAGAAACCAAACAGCTTCACACTTGTTAGATGCCAGTCTATCAAAGTGTATCTGGGTGGATGCACCCTATCAGACATCAGCAACAATCTTTGCTTCCTTCCTTGAAGTGTCTACCTATGACTGATAACTTTGCCTGTTAGCACTCTGATAGAGTTTTCAAGCCCCTCCTACATTTTCTACAGTATGTCAAACACTGATATACTGAAAGCTATAATCCATCTCTGAAAAGGGTTACCTTTCTGAAGTCACGAAGGGACGCAAAATCTGACTGTAAGTACTCAAGATGAGGGATGACATGAGGATGGCTGTGTCTATGGTGTGTTGTCTTGCAGTTGACTAAAAAGTAAAAAGATTTGATTACTGATGGTAAAAGTTAGGTTGAATATTTTATCACTTCTCATAGGAAAAGAAGTAACAAAAATATTTAAAAAATCATTTATGATGTTAAGTTAATGACACAATACCTAAAAGTATGAATTTAAAAACCCATATCCAGAAAGTTAACTTCTTTCATTGGAATATAAAAGATGGATTCATTCAAAGAACTCTTCCGAGACGTTTTATATTTTCTGTGTCTTTCCCAGGAAACATTTCCTCTGGAAGACACTAGATGGGAATAAGAAATACTGATGGATCATTAGACTAAAATATACGTAGTTACTCAATTAATCTTAGAGTTCAGATGTATCTTCTGTCTATTATGTATCCCTCCCCTCACTTCCTGAAGCAAACAGTACTGTTTCTACATATGCATTTCCATACAGGATTCAGAAAATCAGAAATTATTTTAATTATTTTGCATACATTTCTATAATATAGAATATTAGCCTTGGATTGCATTTGAGTGAAAATGATCTCACTCTGCTTAATAAAACTCAAGAAATTTATTCTTCAATAAAATCAAAGTCAACCATCAGTTACTTCTAAGACTTTGTTATCACATTCGCCAGAAAGTTGTGCCTCAGGGACTGACACTATAAGATGCAAGCTGGTATGCTTGATTTTTTTTTTTCCCCTCTATTTGTTCACCTGTGGGAGTCATGATATTATTACTTTTCTTTGGAAGTGGTTAAAGGTTGTGTTATGAGCTTAAGTCATCTGTGGTCTTTTCTAAAACTACTGTTGTGCCAAATGTGCACATGCTCATGTTTGATTCCAGAATTATTACTAAGGAGAGCAGTAAAATCTTGCTGATGCTATAGGAAATATCATTATTTTGGAGATATATATATATATTTTATACTAGCATAGGTTTTACAGCATTTGGAGTTGGCAGATCAGTAGCACTGGACTAGGGTCCAACAGGGAACAAATTGCACTGTCAGCTGTTGGCTTGATTTGCATTTCACGTTTCTCACTCGGTTGTTGGGTTCATCAGCATTCTCGGTGCTTTGTCAGAAGCCTGTTAAAGCCAAGGTAGAAGTACTTAGAGTACACAATTAATAAAACATGCTTGAAAATAATCTGCTGGAGTTGCTAGATGACAATAGTAGCTGCCAGTGCTTTTGAAGACAAAATGTTTTGAAATGATTGGTGTATGCACATGCATGCATGCACACTTATACTGTCTGAGGAATCAAAACTCCTAGTGTTTCAGAGCACATTAGGAACATGGGATTGGAGCTAGACATGTATATCTCATGCTTTTATCCAACTGCTTTGACGCCATTAACATATTTGTCCTTACCCTGTGAGCTTGGACTCCTACAAGTGGCTGGACAGCAGACCACAGGCAAAACCTACATTACACGTTGCAGTAAGGTGTAGGGGTACGTTAGGCAACACCAAACGAGCTTATCTGCCTGTGTCGTACTGTGGAGAGAAAGTCACCCTGGCCTCAGAAACAGGAGAGCTACATAGCCAAAGCACCTCCAAACCAAAAGTTTAGCTTTTCTGAAGAGCTGCTGGTTGGGGCTCAGCGTGTCAGGTAGCTTGTCTGTAAGTGAATCGGAGGTCCCTGCGCTGCTTTGTCCCAGGGAGGGGTGGTGGTGATGTCATGGTTGTAGCAGTAATCATAGCGCCTTCTGATTTGAAGTTCAAAATAATGTCCAGAGACAGAGAACAATGTTTATGCTACTTCTTGAAATGCTTCATTCTTCTCCGGAATGCATGTCCTCTCTTCTGGCCTGTCTCGGAAGTAATATTGCAGACTCTCCCATCTCCTACTTGTCTCCATCCTGTTATTGTGGCCTTCCCAGTTCTGAGTACATAAAGGCAGAGTTAGAAAAGGAATTGATTTCATTTTTATGTTCTCTCACAACTGGGTGAGATTGAGAAAAATAAAACACAGGCTAAGAACCATAAACAGCGCAGTGGACTTCTACGGGCCCTGTGTACAAAGCTGATTTTCACCAGAGGACCTCTGAAATGATCATCTTTGCTAGTGGGCAAACATAACCTCCTGGAAATATGAGCCTGAAATGCTGTGCTGTTTCAAGTCACTGGCAAGGATAACATCATTCAACAGTAATGTTGACTTATTGCAGTACTTAATAATGCACAGACATTTCTATAGTGCCCATCATTGGGGTGCTGAAGAGGGAACCTCTCATTCAGCATTTGTCTGAGGCCGTTTCTGATAAGAAGAATAACTTTAAGATTATTATGAATGAACAAGTGATAAAGGAAAATTTCTACTTCTGCACTATGCAACAGAGGCTGGCAAAGCGGAAATAGTAATTTAGTATGCTTCAGTTTTATCAGTCTCTTCCCTTTCCTCACTACCATGTTGCTCCAAAAAGAATAAAAAAATAAAAAGCAGTTCTTTCTACTGGGCTACAGGCCCATTATATTAAGCATCACAGGGCTGAGGGTTGATATCAGGTTATCTCAACAGGTTACTGTACATCAGCTGATCCACAATAACTGTATGTGCACATGGTCTTAACCAATAACAAATGAAAAATAATGTGATTTACGTTATCTTGCAGTGAAGGAGGAGTACAGTGAGTCAAACTACATGATTATGCAAGGGCTAATAAACCCACTATCTACATACAGAGGTGCTTATTGCAACTCGATACGTGGTGACTTACAGCTTTGTGGTAGTGTCATCATCCGTCTGGGCCCATGTACTGTCAGGTCTTTGCATCATGTTTTATTTTGTGGTTCTAAAGGGCTGTGCACAATGGGGTTGTAGTCCATATCGTGTTTAGCATGATGTTCAGAAGTCAAACTTAAATATGGATATAAAAATAAGGAAAACTTAAACCTGAAACCCAGATTTGCTTCCTTGTTTTATGAGAGGTTACATAAATGCCCACAGGTGCTTAAGAAGTGGGAAGAAATGAAACGTATCTTTTAAATATGGAGTTTTTCATGTTCTCAGCTACACAAATATATTAGAAATAGTGCCAAAAAATCACTATAGTATGTTAGCAACTATTAGTGTGATATTCTTTGCTGTTGCAGCTGCGTGCTTGGTGTCTGTGCACAGTACTTCTGTACAAATGTAGGGAAGTCAGGGAAACTTGCTTGTTTCACTAAAAAGTATGTATGTATCAAGTAAGGCTAAAGGTCTGCCTTCAAGTCTGTAAAGCATTCATTTCACTTGCTAATACCTGGCCATTTACAAATGGTAACTTGGTAACCAGTGCAGCACCACATTCTCTTATTTTGGAAAAGCTGCTGCTATATTTGCCTTTTATGCCACTTCATTTTGCCTGCACCTGTCCTATTAGCTTAAAAGTGGGTTTTTTTTCCTTGTCAGTTTTTGATCTAAAATAATATGTGTATATACATATATATATAGCAAATAGGAAAGCAGGTATGTAAAGTGTAGGTTATGAATAGTATAATTATGAATCACTGTAAAATTAGTCAGCTTTTTTTAATCCTCAAAGCCTTTGATTTCTTGAAAGTACTGTGAAAAGGTGCATATGCCATTATCATTACATGCTGTTTTTCTGCATTGCATAAATTAGTAAAAGAGGAGATTGCTTTAGAGCCAGGACAATGTTATATTTCTTTGTATACATTTCTGTATAAAGAGAGTAAGCATTTGAATGAAACAGGTGAAGTAAATAAGCTACGGCATCCATGGGAGAAAATGTGTGAAATCTATTCTGAGCCATAGTTGAACCAGTTGAAATAAAATAGAGCTACAGTTACTCTCCCAAGATAACTGGGAGACTGCTCTGCAACTCACATGAGAGGCAAACGAAGGTGAGCATGTGCTGGATGAGGTGGAACCCTTATTGACACCCTATAGGCATGGAAAAGTAGGACCAGCCAATAGAGAAATGTTAAAATAATCCACAAGGGAAAAAGAGGAATATTTAGAACATGATTTAAGTAACTGAGCAAATAAAAAACCCCCAACTTTTCAGAGTCATTCTGCAAATCCCAGCAGGGAATGGTCCTTTTATTGTTTTAAAAAAGATCATAGCTGAAGAGGTGACAGTGTAGTGCCAAAACGTTGAGGGACTTTCTCCAAAGGTGTTTAGCAGCTGCTCAACTGTGTAACTGGAATATGCAAGCACTATTGGAAAATGGAGTCAGGTATTTAAAAAGAGAATAAAATAAAGTGGAAGAACTCCTGAGTTCTTCACTTGGGAGACTTCCAGAGATGAGGAGCTGCAGGATATGCTTCCTGCAGGGAGTGGTGCCAGGGTAGTAAGAGAAGGAAGGAGCAGACACAAAAGCTACACGGGAGAAGTGAAGCTGGTTCTGGAAAGATTGACGTGAATGACCACGAGGTACAAAGTGAAATGTTTCACTGTGTTTCATCTGGTAGTGTAAAAACTTAAAGAAGTTTTTTAACTCTTAAGAAGGATGTACCAGTACCAATGACATGAAATTTCACATAGAATTGCCACTTATTATGCACAAGCCTCTAATCTCATATTGTGCAGTGCTTTTCTTTTTTTCTTCTTAATTTAATAAGTGTGCTTATTCAGAAATAGAATTGATTTTATAGGAGAAAAAAAATATCACAAAGCCCTTAAGTTAAACTTTTAGTAGACATTAAAAGACTTTGTTAAAATCTAAATGTCCCATTAGAGTGAACATCTTAATAATTATAAGACAATAAAAATGAAAATGTGCTAATATCACAATCATCTGGAAAATCTACAGCCTTGGTCCTGAGTATGAATGTGCGTGTGAAGTCCCCTTAGCCTTAGGCGCATGCAGGCACAGGAGCTTACAGGCAAGTCCCAGCAAAAACATCAGTCTCGGTCTGTCCAAGATGCTGTCCCTGTGTCACAAATGCCTTTTGCCTCTTTTTGGCTCTGATCAGGAAAGTCCTCATTAGTCAATTAGTCTGTGCTTGTCTTAATGATTCGGAGCTACTACAATGTGATGCAAAAAATGTCTCCATTAGAAAAAAAAAAAAAAGTTTCCTTCTTTGTTATCATTTGTGAAGACTCTGAGTATGAATGAGGTATGGAGAAAGGAGATGCAGGGCTGGGCCTTGGCTTTTTTAGCCAGAAAATCCTCATACCTCTTCCAAGGGACACTGCAAGGCTTTCTATTTTGAAAGCCTAAATGGAAAAATGGTGTTTAATCTTCATGGAGGTGAGGGAGGGGATGAAGAAAGAAAACTTGAACTTTGCTCTTCCTGATCTTGGTCTGAATCTCTTAGAAAAGGAAAGAACTCAATTTAGTGAAATAACTCATTTGGAATATCAATTATCCATCAAAGAGATGTCCTGGACTTACTGAGCTGTCAGGAGACTTGTCACTGCCACATGCAAGCCTTCAGAAGTGACATCTGAGGAGGGAAGATGTTGTTAGAAATCTTTCCCTGTATGACACACTGTCTCTTATTTCTTGCTAAAACAACTCTTAATTAGTTCTTCTTTTTCTTCTTCCTTCCTTTTTTTTTTTTTTTTTTTTGTAAAATATGCAGCACCAGGGAAAAATTGGAGTTAAATTTAATGTTGGAACTGATGACATCGCTATTGAAGAGATCAACGCAATCATTAATGATGGAAAATACCATGTAGTACGTTTCACAAGAAGTGGTGGCAATGCCACGTTACAGGTGGACAACTGGCCAGTTATCGAACGTTACCCAGCAGGTAAGGGCTTACATAAACGCTTGTGAGTAAGAGGGTGGGGGATGCGTGGAGTTTGGCTCATTTTGCTTCTCTTCTAATACAGTGTCAGCTCCTTTGCAGTGTTTTAGTAGCTAATCAAGTAGTTAAAGAGTCCTGAGCAATGTGCAGTTCATGATGATGGCATTTCCTAAGTGAGTTAAAAGCACTAATTCAAGTTATTACTGTAAGTGGAAAAATACAGTTATAAAGGCATGAAATAGTGGTTTTGTTTCTTGTTTTCATTTGTTTTTATTGGATTATTGTTTTAGGGGGAAAAAAAGGCTTTGACAAAAGCTACATGGTAAAGTGGCTTCCAAATCAATATCCAAGTGATGGGGTAAAACATTTACTGAGGAAAAGGTTGTCTGTGTTCTTTTAATTACAAGTTGTTATTAAAGCAGTCTGAAGCTTATGAATTTAGCAGAAGTGTTCTGACAAGCATAAATCAAAAGGTATATCAATTATTTGCTGTACAACCAACCAATCAAATTAAGATGCCTTAACTTAAAATGCAAACTACAGGTTATTACTTATGCAAGTGATGCTGGTTACTTGAACAGGACTGCTTGTGTGAATATAGAGTTGCCTTGATCGGGCCCATATTTAATTTTATGCAAATGCCACGCACTGAAGATTACTGTGTTACTAATTTTATTCGTTTTTAAAGGCAACAGGTTTTTCAGATACACAATCCCTTTCTTATTGAATAGGACTACTGAGCCGTTAATGGTAACTTACAAATCTGCATGTTATCTGTTAACAGTTGGTGTGTGTGATTATATTATTAAACAAAAGGCAGCAAATCCAGAGCTGTAAGTGAAAGGTATTCTGGTTTGCATATTTGCTATTACATAAATAATAGTTCTGATTTATCTGTTTAAAAGTAAAAAATTCTTCATTTTGGGGGTGGAGTGGGACAGGAGGGTATGTTTCACTAATAAGGAATGCATAAGCCATTCCCTGTACTAATTATTAGTATTTAGCGTTTGGGGTTTTTTTTTTATTTGGTGTTTGAGTTGTAGTCCAGCTGTTCACCTGACTTTTTAAAAAATAAAAATAATTTTTAAAAAAATCTACAGGTGAAATATCACCCATCATATAATTTCTTAGAAATAATTTAGAATTTAACATAAAAATGAAAGTATGCATCACAAATGAAATTATGTATAGCAGGAGTTGTTAAAAAATCCTGTGTGCTAATGCATTATGAATGAGTGACAGTTCTGGTGGTTAGAAACAATTAATGGCTTTAAGTTAGACACATCTCTAAGAGGTGATAAACTCTTGAGGGAACGGAGTATACTGAATGAAATATGTCCTGCGATCTTTCAGATATTCCTGTTTCCCCCTTACCCTCCTTGTTTTCTAACTTTTGCAGCGTTTGGTAAATGGTGGCTGAAATGGTGGAAGCTGGGGAGGACTGTGTCTTAGTTTGTGTTCAAGACCTATATAGCAGAAAGGAAAAAAATAGATTTGGGTTTTTTTTGTTTTGTTTCTTTTGGTTTTTATCTAAATGATGAGCATGAAAATATTTTCGTTTTTCTTCTCTGTTCTGTTTCTTCATGAAAATATAAAGTGGCTACAACAAGGATGAACTGCAGTTGAGTTCTGAAGATAGTGGCACACAGAATTTGTTTATACTTGAACATAGATCGATTTAGAAAATAGAGTGATTTCCTTGTGATGGGATTAGTGGAGTGGAAGGAGGTTGGATGTTTTCTTTGAAAAAGGAAAACAAAAAATTAGAGCTTCTTGAGCTTCTTTTTAGCAATCCATGAACAAGCTGCATTCAAAGGCATTTTCAGTTGCTTCATCAGCCGAGGTACAGAATTCCTTGGCTTGCTTTATTTCTTGATTTTCCAAGACTGCTGTTGGCCTTTAATTTTCTTTGCCTTTCCCATAGTAATATTTTATGGCTCCTGTATGCCATAGCATCACTTTTGAAATCTGTCCTCCCCCCTTTTCCCTTCTCAGTGTGAGAGCACCTAGCCATACCTTTCTCTTATGTTTCCATGCTGCGCCATCAGGTTTGGCACTCTTCATTTAAACCCTTTTTAAACACTAGTTTCTTTACAGACTGGTATTGATGTACCTTTTAGAAAAGATGCAGGCTTGCGCTGAAGACTGTGCTGCCTTTGAGCAAGGTTGATACTGCTCTGAAGATATTAATGGCACCATGTTCAAAGCTACCACTGTCATTCCAGTTCTAAAAGTAGTATTTCTAAAAGTGACGTCTTAAAGATATCAGACACCACAGTTTGGCAAATGCTCCTGCATCCAATTTAGATGTGCTTCTGCTCTTAGTATTTTAGGGACTGGCAGTAGTACCTGGCAGTACTGGTTAATCAGCTAACTTGCTCTTTGCTCATGTTTTGGATGGAGGTCATGTTGCAGTTGTACAATATGGACCAAATTTTATCCTGTTTGCATGAGTGAGGGCTCATTAGCTTTCATTTCAATGCTAGAAAGAATATTCTTTTTTGCTCTGTGCCTGTTTTCTGAATTGTTTCTTTCTGCATGATTTCTTAATGTGCCTTCACTACTGTACATAAGCACAGACTTGTCTCTTCTTCTGGGTTTTTTTAAAACTAAGATTAGAAATAATATTAGCAGCTTAATTAGTAAGTTTTTTATTCTTAAATATGATGGATTTTCTTTTTAAAAAAGAAAATAAAAAAAATCAGTTGGTTGCCTAAAGCATACCAGCTGATGAATTCTGCTTTCTTTACAAGGAAAGATTATACTCTGAATTACACTTCTGGTTGGAGTGTCTGGCTACAAGGCATTGCTTGTTTGTGATCAGCGTCTTAAAATATTGGGTAAAGATTTTCTGAGAGGAGTTTCTGGTCAGAGGCTCAGGATTTTCCGGTTTCATTGCCTGTGTAGCCTTCATAGAGCCCCATCTAACTGCTGTAGATAGTGGCACCCAAGGCCCAATAACAGTTGGTGTTGCATCACTTTCTAGGATGATGCTGTGGGCATCCCTGTTGATAATCAAAGCAAGCATCTTTTGAAGAAGAGCTGTGGCCATGATTGCCACAAGTCTATGTGGGATTTGTAGGGAATCTGAACTCAGTCCTGAGTCTCAGGAGCTACCCAGAGTTTAGTGCTATTGCAAAGGGTTTTCTAGCTGGTGTATCCCACATCATTCTCTAGTACTGCTTTATGAGCAGTCAGAGAGGTAGACACCTTGCAATAAGTATCATATGTCAGTGCTCCATAGGGCTTCAATGGTTGCTTTGTGGGTTTTATCCTAGAGCTGCATAAAATGCAGAAATGACCCTGGAAGATGAGTAGGATCTAGCATGTTTCTCTTGTACATCATTCTCCATCCCACTAGACTCAAGTGTTATGTTTTCTCTGGGCCAATGCACCTTCAGTTTGTATCTGAGTAGATGTGAAATGAGAGAGCTGTGAAAGAGGTGGGGGTGGCCAGTGGGAGAGGATAATTATCCTTGTAAAGGTGGCTGGTTGTTTTTTGGAGTAAAAAATTTTTGGGGAAAAAATGTGGTTTAGTCCTAGACAAATGTGAAGAGTTCAGTGAAACAGCTGGATGATTTTCAGAAACAGGTTTAGATTTAGATTTAGGTACCTATGCTCTTCCAGACTCCCATCAAAATCTTTTTTTTACTCCAAAGTTTCTCTCTTGCCATTTCTCTGAGCACAATGCTAGAGCTATGAGGATGCACACTTCAATTTCTGCCTTTTATTAAATGTTTCTCCTGTTTTCCCACTTCCTCGTTGTGTCAGTGGCTGGTGGGTAGCCCTATGATTGAGAATGGTCTATTGTAGTTTTTTGATAGCTAAGGTGCCCAGATCTGTACTGGATTTGTATATTCCATCTTCCTTAACTAAATTCAATGTTATGTCTCTTTACTGAATGATTATCATCCCTCTGCACCTTCCTGAAGAACTTTAATATTTCACCTTGGCCTCTTTTTCAGATAGTGATTTCCCATTTACTTATCTGGGTGCAGCCTAATTTCCGATCATATTAAACAGGAATGAGAAAACTGCTGACTGTGCAGCAGAGTTCCTAATCAATAGACTAACCCCATTTTCCATGCAGATCCATTCTACTCCTTATGGCTTATCTTGTCTGCTTCACAACTTAGTTTTAAGTGCCCTTCCCAACTGGCTGGCTGCTGTTGTGGTGATGGGACTGCACCATCATAGCAACTCCAGCTACTACTGTGAACAGGCTGCTGTTGTAACTTCAGTTAGGTAATAATTCTACACTGAAATGTAGATTTGCTAAGAATGCATTTATGATAAGAAACCAAAGGACTTGTTAATTTGAGTCAAACGGAACTAACAATTATGGCCAAAGGAAAAACAAAATAATAGGAAATTGGTTTTAGTAATGTCAAAATACTAATTTCAGTATTTTCTAAATAAAATGTTCTGACTTTTCTTGTCAAGATTGCCCAGTGTTTATAAGGGATTTAGGTAATCTGAGAATAAAGCATTTCATTTAATTTGAAACAACCTTTTCTTCCTTACCTGAAAGAAAATCTGTTTCAAATCAAAACAAATGGGGGAAAAAAAATCTTTCTCACAGCAGTGCTCATAACCATATCTATTTAACAAGAAAAACAATTTTCTCAATTTTCTAATTTTCCTTCCTTAGTAGTGAAGGGTGTGCATTTTACCAGTTTGGGAAAGTATATTGGAACAAGCTAGGTGACTTTCTAAAGCCACAATAATCACCATTTATTGTGAAGGATTTTCAGACTCACTTTTCTGTGAATAACTCTACACTTTCTGCACTCAAAGGGAGTTTGCCCAATGCTGATTCTTTTAAAAATCACGGCACAACCAATCATTTTATCAGCAGGAACCTACTCTTCAGGACTTCCATCATAAATCTGACTGATGCAGAATTTTCTGGATATAAGATGCTCTGTTAGATATTGGCCAACTGGTCTATGGTTTCAAAGCTGTTCAGACTGCTGGGAATACTCAGCAGTTCCTGGGACCCTGCAGCAATCTGGAAGATACAGTCTGATGTAGGCAAGTATCTAAAACAAAGCCTTCTCGGTCATCCCTGGATCTCTGGTCAGCTTTAGAAAAGCATGACTTAGTTGCAGCTGTCCTCATGTACTCCATGGGTCAGCAGACATTGTCAGGGATGTGTCTGACAGACCTGGATCTGACAGCATGAGCATCTTGCACATGTTCACATAAAAGAGATTGTCCAAAACACTGCCAGACTACTGGAACAGATGTATCTCTGTGACTGGGGAGTATAAATTACGATCGAGCATACACACCAAAGAAGAACCTGTGTGAGAGTCCATGTATGCTGGCAGAAGATCAAACCGCAGGCTGACATTATGGTTAGTGCCAAGTACCTCTGCAATATGGCAATTGGTAGCTGAAGCTCTTAGTATAATACAGAATAATTCTGCTCTGGGTTTTGGTCTTAGGGTTTTTTTTGTTTTGTTTTATCACATAAGGTTAAACATCTGAGAGCACACATGTTGTCTTAGGGACTTTCTTTGGATCTGTGGGCTAAAGATTGTTATTGCAGAACATCCAAGTGCTAGAGGAAAGCAGGCATCTCATTTAAATGCTTTTCTTTGTCCCTGTATTCTGGAAAATAGACAAAGCGTCTCCCATTTTTTCATGGGATACACCTGACTTTAAGATAAATGCTAAGAGTCAGCTATTACCATGTATCCTCTTTAGTGTAAGTGCTATCCATTTGTCTTGGTTTTGTGTGTTCAGATTGACCACAAAATTAACAGGAGACATTTGTGTCAGTACATTTGTTTCTCCAGATTGGATTAGTATTTCCCAAGCAATCCACGTAGGTGTCTAACATGCATACCGTTGGCTTAGAAATACCTTCCAAATTTAAGCCCCTACAGCCACTTCTGAAAAGAATCAAAGATCTGTTTCTCAGGCATAAGTGTGGTAGCCAGGAAAGATCTCAAACTCTTTCACAAACATATCTTCCAAAATTCTAATAAAATGGACAGACAGCCTTGTTATCACCACATCCATGCAAAATTATAATGGTCAAGGTGAGGTAGGAACCTAACAAGTAAATGGTCACTCAGTGTTTGCCTTGCCTTGCATTTGCCGTAGGGTAATTTTTCAAACCTCCCTGGCCACTGCTGTTAGGACATGGGATTTTCAGGGTGTTTTCCATGCTGAAATAATATAAGCCTTCTGACTCCTATTTATATATTTATTTATTTGTCCAGCAACACATCGTCTTTACCTTTTTTCTCACTTGCTTCCTTCTTTGGATAAAAGAAAACATCTTGCTTCTGTCTCATGTGCTTTCCTTTGCTATGGTCAGAGTTTTGACACTCCTGCAGTCAAATCTGTCACCTTGATAAGTCAATCCCACCAGTGGACATAGAGGATATGAAGAACACCCTCTTCTGATGAGCTGCAAAGCTTGCAAACTTGGAGCAGTCTCTCATTACTTGGTGAGGGCAACACTCCCAAAGACAAAATAAAGACTACCTTTCTGCCCTGGAGGGAAATGCAATGGAAAAGACTTAAGTTTTGTTCACAGCAATTAAGCTTCTGTGAAACAGATACTGCCCAATGGCTCCTGTTTTGTATGTCATTTTCCTGCTGTGAGAAACTAGCAGTGCCAATGAAACAAGGACATCTCATAATACTTGCAGATAACAGTGTTTGGAAAGAACAGGGGGACTTCTCAGGAACTCTCCATCTGGGAACATGCAGAAGATGAATTATACAGTGCAAGTGAACACTTTATGTAAAATTTTATGCCATATGTATAAAATCAGGCTATAGATGTGGGTCTAAAATATTTAGTCCATGGAATTAGTAAGAGGAGAAAGGGAAAAATACCAGTTAAGTCAGTAGTTCCCTGGTTACCAAGTAATGTCTCATACTCACAGATTTGGAAAGCAAAACTCATCAATGTTCTTTATGGCCTTTCATGTGTCCATGGATTCATGTCTCCCTGGGGTTCTGTTTATGCTGAGGTCCCTGTCTGGGAATGTCTGCTGCTAACTATTATAGTTAAACTTACTCTGGTTTGATAGGAGATAATGGGGCATAAATATGAATGAGTTAACATTTTTTTTTTGGATTTGCACAAAGTCTTTGACAAAGTTCCATATGTGAAAATGTTCAGAAAGAAATTACATAACCCAGGTGGTAAAGGCAAAGTTCTTTCATGGATCAGACCCTGGCTTAGGGAGAACAGAGGCACAGATTCCCACCTAATGAAAATCAACAGAGTAAACCCATTGATTTTTCAACCGAAGTATGATCATTTAAACCTTAAGTTATATATTTATTAACATTATTTTTTTTAAATAATAAAAAAGTTAGAAACCATACATATTGTCTGTACTAGAGAAGATAATTCAAGATAATTGACAAAGATTAGTGAATGAAGAATTAAAAAAACAATGTATGCTTCCTTTGACAGGCAATGAAAAAACAAAATGAAAAAATGAAAAAAGGTATTTAAAGAACAAAAAAAAGATATTTTAAAACAGAAGCATTACAACCCCCCCAATTTTTACATTTCTAAAATTTAAAAATGAAAAATTTAGTGTTTCATGCAATTTATTTGCTTGCTTTCTAGTGAGAGATTTTTGTAAAAACTTCATTAGCTTAAACAACTTTTTAATCTTACATAAAGATCAAAGTATTTTTTTCATCCTCGTCCCAAAGTTAAAAAAACTTGCTCTGTTGAATAGGCATCATGACAGTAAAAGAAAAGTTGATATATGAAAGATAATGCACACAGGTGAGATAATTTGAATTTTTATAGAAAATATTTTTAATTAATTGCACTATCTCAAGACAAAGGCTTAATGCTGTAGACAGGTCATGGATTATTTTCATTAGCAGTCAAAAAACAAGTAAGATCTGAGAATGTTTAGAATACTAAAGAAAATACTAATGGAACTGTATTTAAATCAATGGTCCACTTCTCTAAAGGATTAGTGTTTTGGGTTTGGTTTCTTTTCTCCACATTCCCATTTCTTTTTTCCCCATGTGTATTTAAAAGTTATGTTAGTGATAGAAGAGCCTAAGAAATGAGAAAGAAAAATGGACTGGGACAAGTCTGCTTCTTTGCATAAATTGCTTCTCTGAGAGGGTAACTTTGGAGAAAACTCCTGCACTTAGAAATTTTCTTTCAGTTTCCAGTCCAAACATTTTCCAGTTCATCCCACTCTGTTCTTGTATGTCTTCTCACAAAATAGTTTTCTCATTTCTCTGCTCAAAATAGATTAAAAATTAATCTTAGTTACTGAGCCACAAACCAGCACTTAAGTGATGGATGTAACTAGGCCAGCATGCTACCTTACCTTTGCCAACATATAACTGCACAACTGATGTCTTGCATCTTTTTTTGATTCATACAGCTCTGACGACTCTTTGGCTATGATTAAATGTATTTTTCAGCATGTATCTAGGTCTCACTTTCAGTAAAATTTTATTGTTTGTGTGCAAGATTGATGCTAACAAAAATGGTGATTTATTTTCCCATTCTCTTTGGGTGAAACTCTGTTACAGCTTATCCAAAGTCAATGATTTTTTATTTTTTTTTTAAAAGCACTGCTGCCCTTTGAGAGATTATGAAATTGTTCTATCCTGCTGTCTTCTTTAAATAAAGAGTCTAGGTGATACCCAAACAAGACACTACAGTAAGTCTCTTTTCAAAAAGGGGTTTCAGTAAAGTTTCCCAAATCAGCTTTTTAATTTGACAGCTTATCAAGTTTTTCTGTCAGATAATGCTATATAATAATGCTTCTCTAAGTCTGCAGACAGATTTTCTTTTTTCCTTTCTTTTTCATCTTGGATATCCTGGTGAAATACAAAGGCTCATCCCTTCTTAGACTTGATAGATCCTGTAATTAAATTCAGATCTTGATAAAATGTGTGGCACGGTTGTCATTACTTGATCTGAAAGGTATAACACCTTTCAGTTAAATACAGTAAGATGGCACAATGCATCTAGTTTAGAAGGAGAAAGAAAATGTCAAATGAGCAGTGATTCAGAAAAACGTGTTCTAAAATACTGAAAGAAACAGATAATCTCTTCTTTTTGTGTCTTATGGCAAAGGATGGTGCCCATACCTGCTTACCATAATTAGGCACAGGGTGATATGGAAATGGAATTTCTGAAGAAGACCACAAGCTGTGGGTATTCAAGTTAGAGGAAGAAAGTGGGAGTGAAAACAGATCTCAGAATGAGACATGGCAAACCTGACACAGCTGGTCCCATTCACCTCTTCAGGAAGATCTATTAAGAATCGCACTAAAATCGGATCACAAAAGATGAAATATTGCCAATACATAGGGATTCTTTTGCACACTTTTATTTGGTTTGACATACATTTTCCATGTAACCTGCAGTATCACAACTTATTCAATGTAGTAGGATAAGTTCAAATTGTTGTTGTGTTGTTGGTTAAAAAGAAAACGATTCAATCAAAGTCTCTACCAAGGAATTTTAGCTACTCAGTAGCTTCTTTAACAATACAATGCTAGTATCTGTGATAGAATCAATGTCTTAAAAGATATTTGTCATTACTCTCTTCTTTCCCAGTGGCAGGACCACATTGTCAATGCAAAGTTTTGAACATCAGATTCCTCTATTTCTCTTTCCTTTCAGCCTGCCCTCTAGTAGGTTCATAGCTGTCACCATTACACAGGACTTTACGTAACATGTCACTCACTAAGCCAAACCAATATCCACTCACTGACTTCAATGAAATGACTTTTGCCTAACACTGAAGTGAATAAGTGTTGGTATGGTTGTGAGTGCGCCCCTCAGTTTAGATGCCTTATTTGATGGGTGTACACATGCATTTGCTCTAAGACTGGTATTAATGATCCCGGTGGCTGATAGAGCATGCAAGAGAAGAGTAGGATAGTGTACTTCTGCCGTGTGTTCCTTCTGCCATGCAGTTTGTTTCTATTAGCTTCTGGGGCAACCCTGAAGTCAGTCTGAAATGGGAGCCTTTCTCGGGACAGAACAAATCAATGCAGTGTTGAGCCTTCCAACCAGACAATCTATCATATGGAAACCAAAATTAATTTCTCTGCAGTGCTATTGTGTTTTAGGTGCTCTCCGAAGATGAGGTATTTTTCTTATTTTGGGCATATTTGTGCATGTCTCTCCAGATATATTTTACTGGTGTTGTGAGGTGTGACAGCAGAATGTCTTCAGGGTAAGAACTTCCGTTAAACTAACTAATTCAGAAGCAGTAACTATAATCCATACTGCATCAGGGAAAACAGCAACCTGGCCTGTCCTAGACATATTTTCAAGAGACTGAACCACATTTACCATATATCCAGGAGGACACAAATCATTGCTGTCTTGAATGTATGAGTATGTACATGCTTTAGACTGTCTTTCTCCCCTTTGTGCCATGTGAACACAGGATTGAAGACATACCCCTGTCTCTTCATCCTGCAGTGTGGTTAGCTTTCTGCAGTCTTAAGCCCTGTTGATTAAAAAAAGAAAACATCTTGAAGCTGCAGTGTCCATACTTTCAAAATAACTTTGTCTTTAATACTTTGGATTTGTGATTAATGGCAACTTGGTTGTAATCAATTCTACAGGACTGTTGCATTATATCGTGCCCTTAAAAGTAAGTTCAGAGTGTTCCAGGAGTGTTCAAAGAGTTACCTTGACCCTAGCAAGGTGTAGCTAAAACAGAGGGTCTTTTTTGTAGTCTATCTTACCTATCAGAAAAAAACTGAAAAGCTTGTGTGATTTATATAACCTAGAACCCTTATGAGCTTCACCAGAGTCAGATTCTGTAGAATACACAATTTCAAGTAAATTTGAAGCAGAAATTGAACATCCATCACTGTATCAGAAGCACAAAACACTGTGAATGACATCCTGATTTCAACCCCTTACAAGCAGAAGTTAACTGAATTAAAGGCAGTGAAATTAGGCTTTTACAAATTGGTTTAATTGAGATGTGAATGGTTTATCTTCCTCAGTGGACTATTTATAAGGAGTTAAATGGCCTTCCTGGTGCAGCATCAAGTTTAGCGGACATTGAAAAACTGAATGAAACACAATGTTGTCAGGGTTAACTATATATAAAGACAATTTTGATTTTCCTGTTTTACAGAACTGATGGGCATTAATAGACTACTGGTTTAAAATTACAGTTGCACAATGGGGAGAGAAGAATAAATATGCCCTTTTCAAAAGAACAAACGGTACTAAAAGTTTAATGGTAGCTGGGTATAGGGCTAAGTCTTGAAAATATGCTCTCATTTTCAGAGCACAGCAATTGCCTCACAGAAATTTTCAACCAAAGGATTCTTTAGCATCTCACTTTAGGGTCCTAGTCCTGTAGGTCTCTCTCATGCAAATTCGTGTGTGTTTTTGTCTGAACTAAAATACGAACTCAGACTGAAGACAGTGCGATGGTTGTGCTGTCAATTCCAAAAAGCTGTGATAGGATAAGGTACACATGAAGGATTTGCACAGAGAAGTTTCAGGCTCAGTTTCAGGGTTCCTCCTCCCCTTTATAACTTCTCTGGTGCTCACAGGTATCCTGTGTGTGTAAATCATCCTTTATGAGCCAAATTACCATCCATAGAGGCGCAGCGCTGCAATGTTCGATGTTGCAGTGACTTTGGGGAGCCTGTGTATCACAGACACACGTCATTGTCAGTCCCAAAGCTGATGACTACTCTTCATAAAAGTGACAAGCAGTGAATATAGTTAATTTTTGATTAGTCAGCTTGAGCTAATAACCTCAACATTGCATACAACAAAAAGTTATCAATGAGGAGCATTCATTGACCGGAATCATGTTCAGTGGGGTTCTGTACTGGGCTTGAAAATATCTAACACTTTTGTAAGTGGCCTGGAAGTCTGCATAAAGTTATTGCTGATGATGTGTGACCATCACAAAGACAAAAAAAGTGGTAAATAATAGTGAGGGCAGGGCAAATACGGTGTGTGAACACAATCGCTTGGCAAGCCAGGAGGATTAAAAGAAAGTTGCAGAAAGCACTGCAGCAGTGCTAAATGCCAAGGTATGAGTCTAAGAGGAAGGAGTGAAGGTTATGGCAATGTAGACAATGTCCTGGGAATGTATAATTCTGAGAAATCACTTGTGGGGATCTCATCTTCCAGGTTGCTCCATATGAAACATCCTGTGATGCTGTGACAAAGGAGTTCATGGAAATCGCTTGTGGGCACAAAAGACTAAAATGTTAGAATTGGGGAGGTTTTTACCACCCTTTACAGCACTTTGAAACCAGCTCTGGAACAGGTATCAAAGTCTGTACCTGGGGTCTGTGGTTCTATGGAAAAAAAAATGGTGCATGTGTAACAAGAGTCACAAAGAGGTGCTATCTCAACTGATTTATAGTGTCAAAAAGAAAACTATGCAGTGACTTGATTACGGTATAAGTGCTTTCAGCGGGAGAAAATACTAGATGTTTACAGTGCTCTTTAGCTGTTCCTAGAAAGCCATAACCAGAACTAAGAAATTCATGCAAGAAATAGAGCACATGATTTCAACAGTGAGCCTTGGAATTCACTGCTGATTTTCCTCTACTGTGTGTCATCACATTAGGAGAAGGTATTTTCCTGGAAGACCTGTTTCAGCCCATTACAGGTTATGAATTAACCAAAGAATAATTTTATGGCTGAATACAGGATCAAGTGGGTCAATATTCATATCCTGTGATATGCAGACCAGATAATGCCTATGTCTATATTAGGAGTGTATTATCAACATAAGAATAATGCTATGGTATTGTGTTCATAATGAAGATATAACTGTACCTTCCCAGGAATTAACCAAGTTGGACCAGAAAAAAAGAATGTTTCCAGGTCTAATGTCTATATCCAGAAATATTACTGTGCTAAACACCAGCTATACAATGCCTTAAACATGTCAGTCCTATTGCATTAAACTGAGAATGTGGTTGTAAAAAAGCAGAAAGAGAATACTGAAAATGCTACCCCAATCCTAATGTATCATTCATCTTTCTCTTTCTCAGCTTTGTATATGTATACATCCATGAACCCTGGTAGCTAGGAAAATTATTATTAGTTAGCTGCTTGCTTAGCCATTCTATCTGATATCTCACAGTTAGTTACATGTATTTTTTCCAGTAGCTGGCTTTACTTAAAGAGCATTCTATGGAGTAAGCCTGTGTACAGCTTTTCCAGCTGAGCTGGAGAGATGAGCCATGTTGCAAGAGTCTGTCAAAAATAATCTGCTGTCTGTACACTCCGTATCTGCCATCACTCTGTGGATGTGAGCACCATGTGTGTTCTGTGCAGAAAACAAAACGGGATGTTACTTCAGTCTTTGTCAGAACCACATTTTGGCCTTGTGCTTCATTGATGGTAACAATCCGTCCTGGCAGTTAGACATATTTTAATCTTAATTGGATGTACTTCAGCCTTAGCTATGAAAGTTTGTTTATAAATTCTAGTGTTCTACTTTGGAAGTAGTGGCAAATCCATGCACATATTAATAAAAGCAAGGATGGTAGGCAGTTTCCTTTTCCCATCTAACCTGTTGATTCCATGGCAGTACTTTCATGAGTGATGGTGGACAGTGGACTGATGGAATGATGTAGTCCTTCCTTCTTAGAGTCTGGAATTTTGTCTTGAAAATATGCTTATTAAACTGGAATGCATTAATATTTTATCAGTAAGCTATCTGTACGTTTTAGCTGTTAGTGTATTATCTGCTTAGAATTAGATGTTTATTTAATCCTTCGTCATTCTCGGTACCGTCATTTAAAAATAAAAATAATTCAAATAGCGTATTGCATTATATTTTAATATAATGTCAGAGAAGCTACTAGAATTCATAAAGCTGGAAAGATTATAATATCCTTACCTAATTTCTTCAACATAGTGAGTTTCAGTATGTTTTTAAAAGGTCAAGTAGTTTCCTGAGAAAAAGTGAATGTGTAAATTGTGCTAGCAGAGCTATTTTCTTTCAAAAGTTGTTCTTTTCCCCATTTAACATTTCATAAGTGTTACAAAGTAGAAGTTGAGTCTACTTTTTGGATATTGCATTAGCAAACGGATTTTTGTAAAAGAAAGTGAAAAATTAAACATATTGACAGTTGACTACCGATTACATATTTCCTTGCAAATTCATATACGCTTAAATAGTTCAGTATTGATTGTTTTTTCATTCTGGTGTTTCAACTCAGATTAACTCTGAAAATCAAGCCAACAAATTTAGACCTACACGAGCTAGCTGCCAGCTTTGCATTGTCCATCTGAAAAGTGGCCTTGTTAACTTTAAAACAGAGTAGCTCCTCATATGAAAGTGTGTTCTAGGCAAGAGCTTAAAGAATTGGGATATCTTGATTTAAGTGGTGCAGGTCAGATACAGATGTGTCAGATCTGGCATTGGAGTCAGTGGCTTTCTCTTCTAGTTGCCCAAGGCTACTTTGACACCAGCTGTCTCCTGAAAACATCCAAAAAGAGATCTGTAGCTTCAAAGGCATTTTCAGGCCATGATTTAGCAAGGCACTCGAGAATTGCTTCTGTGGTTGATGTTCAGCGTGTCTTTAAGTGCTTTTGCAAAACAGGGTGCTCTGAAATGGACTTTCCATAGGAGTGGTTGGTAGCAACATTGACAGCCTCTCTCACACCTATCCCCCGTCACAGGCGCTTTATTCAGCAGTGGGTCTTTCTCCCATATTTACACAGAGAATATGAGAAGTCATGAAGCACAGATTTCAGGAAAGTGATAAATATGTTATGGTAACCATCTTTTCCCTCCCTTGAGAACTTCCTAAATCATAAAAGAAGGAAACTATAGAAGTTTTGGACGCAGAAATCCAGAGCATTTGAGCAATGCAGTTTTCAGTTTTCTTCAAAATCAAACTCTCAAAGCAAAATAAAATGTTTCACAATAATTCTTAGTCTTCTCAGTTAGACTACACAAAAAACTGAGGTGTAGGGGAAAATAAGGGGAAAATACCTAGCTAATTGGAAACACTTTGCAGATTTAAAAAAAATAAGCTGTATTTCATAAAAAGTTACAGTGACATGCTACATATCACAGATTAAATGGAAAATATTAGTGAATCTTTATTTTAATGTATAAATAGGGAATCAGATTTATTTTATCTTTAACGGATAAAACTAAATCACTGCTGGGAGACTACCCACGGCCATTATGCTATTGCGTGGTGGACTGCTCATTATAGTTCTGCAGTCCTAAAGCACTCCTCTGTTTTTATCTCAGTGAGCATCTGTTTCTATTATTTACAGTTTCTGTTTCTATGTCTTGCCAAAAGCATTAAAAAAACCCCTATATGTTCAAGTTTAAACCTTTCCATTTGAAATAGATTATTCTTTTATAGTAAAATGCCTGCAAGGCATAAATACACAAATTGAAATGCCACTTTTAGACAGAACTGAAAGTCTGGAGCTTACTTTGGCCAAGGGCTACTTTTTTTGCTGCACTGCTGACACAGAACAGATTTTTATCTCTTAAATGCCATTTTTTAACTGTATGGGTGCATTTGGTTTCTTCTGCTTGGCAAAGGCTTGTCCAATTAATGACCTCACTTTTGTTGTTTCCATTGGCTTGTGTGTAATCATGCAAATCCCTAGGAGAACAAGCTGACGCAGCCTTGGCAGATGTAGCGAGTGTGACAAAGCACCTGTATGGTCCAGGACTTTGGGGCATAATGGTGGTTAAATCTAGCATTTTCATGCTTTGTGAAAGAACATGAAATCAACATTTTTAATATTTGCAGTTGCAGTCAAGTTAGTTTGTGTGCTGTTGAGGGTTGATGCTGATTGCCTTGGATTTCTTATGTTTTTTATGTCTCTGGTCATGTAATGAGCATGAAATTATCCTCACTGCACTCTGCATTACCTCCAAACCGTCTGCTAGAGCAGTTCAATTGCAGCAGCTTTGGTGATCTCAACTGAAGGCCAAACTCTATTTTCTCTTATAAATCATATAACCAAGAGCAGAATTTAACCCCAGAGGATTTTTTTTTAATTGTTTCAGATAACTTTTCATGTTGCAAATGGTCCAGAAATAATACATGGAAAAAATACATAGAATTTCCCAAGCCTCTCACTGACTACAATGAAATGCAATGACCTTTTGACAGTTGCCCTATTCCATCCTTGGAGCTTGCAGTGTGACTAAACTTAATTAGGAGGCTTGCATGTATTTAATAAGACTATTCTTATTGATGGCTTCTACCTGAATACTGGATACTCATGGGGTTATAGACCAATAGAAATTTAAAAGTAGAGCTGAGCACAGTGTTTTCCATTTGCCATTGTTCATTTATATAATGTATTATTTCTGTCAAGAGACATTCTGTATAGCAGCTCTTTGCTAACATGAAATCAAGATCATCCAGATTGCTGCCTGGGTGAAAGTCAGAAGAACACATTCAGTAGTTGCTATCTCAGACCTAGCTACCTAATTTTAGATACAGTGGGGTTGAAATATTCTCCATTTTCCAGTTGTTGAAAACCTATTGAATAAGAAACTGCTTACAGTCAACTTCTGGTTAAATTTCTATAGGAAAAGTAACATTAAATGCTGTGTCATTATGATTTAGAAATAGTTCATAGTCCTTTTACCTTGGAGAACTGCAAAATGTCACTCTTGGAGTGATGTGGGGCAAGGTACTGTACTTATAACAATTCATTTTTTATACTTTAATCTTCCTTTTTAATGATTTCTATCAATTTTCCTGCCTATTTTAGCAGCAGCCATACAATATTAGCTCCTTAAATGCTGCACAGGCAGTACAAAGGATCTTTTTAAAACTCCTGATAACAAAATATGACCTTTAATTTATCAGACAAGTCCTATGTTTTCTTATCTCCTTCTTGTTGCTTTTCATCTTCTCTTGCTTGCTTTTGATATAATACACCAATCTCTCAAAGTAAGCAGTCCAACACTGCATAAACTGAGACAGATATTGCATTACAGTGAGGAAGTGAGAGTCAGGAAGAGCACACTCTTTGTTTAATTAGTAATTAATCCAGTGAAAAATAATCAAAAACAAAACAGGCGGAAGGTAGTTGATTTGAAGTGAAGATTCAGATCTCCCTGAGAGGTTAATGAGAGTTCTCAGTTTTATCCTGTAGAAAGTTGTAATACTATGATTTAGTTTGTTTAATATGCAAGCATGAAACAAGGAGCTTACAGGTGAACACATTTTCGTACAGTCTGTAGTATCAGTGGAATGGGAATCAACTGACACATACATCTTCCAATAAATCTGATAATTGGATTCTTCTTTAAGGCAACCTAAGTTTTGCTTTGTGTTTAGCAGTGTTATAAGCCACCGATGAGATATTTCACTTTGCTATGAAGACTGTTGTCAGTCATTCTGTGAGCAGAATATCCTCTTGGGATACCTAATATTCATTATAAGGAATCTGGGAGTCCCTGTAGGGTGAAAAGGACCATATTATGTCATGGTCATTTAATATGAACTTGCCAGGTTTGATGCTTTAACGTTTGGAGAAGTCATACCTCATGGTGTTTCCTTTTTTTATAGGTTAGCTCTTCTGGAATAAGGTAAGGCATTGTGGAGTTGCACTCATTAGTTACTTGCTACAGGTTCTTTCTCTAACTTCAGAGTTTCTTTGTGCTTTTATTTTCTCACCAAGCTGACAGTAAGGTTTGTTCAAGATGTCCAATGGGAAAAAATACACATCCTAGAACTGTGTGTCTACCTTCCCTTTGAGCACTGGAGGAGGTCCAAATCAGCCTGCTGGATATTTAACTCCTCATACAATAGTCTTTGAGGCTGACCACTGTACTGTCCTCCATCTCTTCCAACTCGTCGTCCTCCACATTGTAACAGGTAGAGCCGGCATATTTTAGCAACAGAAAAAGACATACAGCTTTATCTGATCCATTCAGAACTTTCTCATTCCTGGATTGAATACCAGATAGGCAAGTCTGTAAGCACTTAGCAAAAATCTGGGTCGAAGCAGTGTCAGAGACACCCACAAACACAGTGATTTCCTGGGGTGAACCTGGACCTCCTGTCCTCTGCCCCATCCAACCCAGTCTCATGCTAGTATATCCTGGACCCAGGGGGTTGTGATGGAAAAGGTGATCTTGTGTTTGCAGGCAGAAAGGCAAGCTTACTGATGGCCACTGAGGACAAGATGCTTGCGGGTAATAGTAGGGCTATTTAGGACAGCAACAGGCAGGATCAGATGATGGGATGTGCTGCAGACTATTTAGGAGCTAAGTTTGTTAGGAGTAAGGCTTGCTAGAGGTTTACAGTGGCAGGTGAAGTAGGGTTATGCCCTAGCACACCTTACATACCGTGCATGGAAAGTCTGGGAACATACTCTGGGTCTGCAGCGTACATGTGAGTGGGGAGCTCTAGCCTGAGTGACCTTTCTAAGGGGTCTTTGGTGAAACAGAGCAATGTAGACATTGCCACTGAATTCCTTAGATGACAGTTAAAGACTATTCAAATTTGAATCTTCATATAGCTTTAGTGAATGTCTGTATATTGGCTATTCAAAATGCATTATGGTCTGAATCTATTGTATTGTTAACATCTACTTACATTGTGACTATGATGATACTGAAAGCATCCACATACGGCCAGGACATGGAGCAAGTGTGAACACCAGCATGACAAAATTAATGTAAAAGTTTGCGCTTGCAATTGATAGCACTTAAAATATCATTCCCTCTTTTGCTGGGACGAGGCAAGCTGCACGTGCAAAATCATCTGTTGTACAAATTTTAGACCACAGTCTTTGCATCTCCAATTTATTCCAACATTAATATATATTTGTATACACAAGTGTGTGTGCACAGTAATAGATGATTCAAATTAACTTTAGTATGGGCCATTACCAAGATTGTGCTTTCATTTCCTAAGCCTGGCCATGTGAGACACTATGTGGACTGTTTGCCCCTGTACCATAGAGCTGCTGTGGCTTCCTCCCATGCTGTGCAGCTGACGCTTCAGTCAGGTTTCATCCCTAACTGCATCTGGAGGAATGATATGGGTCTCTGCCTTCCTCTTGCAGATGTCAGGGGAGTCTGATTCAGAAATAGCAGTGTCAAGGTCATGATGAGCAAAATTAGGGAGAGGGGGGTTTATAAATGGAGATAGACCTGGGTTTCATCACTTTGTTATTTATTTCCCTAGCAGATCACTGAGACTAACAAGGTGAATTTGTATTCTGTTAAAGGGTTTGTTTCAAAGAAAGTATTCTCTAGTCTAGGTTGTTCTTCACAGACTCTCGATTTTCAACCTTCTTACTTATTCTCTTTCAAGGATGCTGCTATTTCACATCAATAACTGACACCTTTATTTCAGAGAACAAAATAGAATTACACTCCAGCACTGACAATATAATAAATCAGGAGGGATAAAATACATATTAGTGAAGTTCACATAGTTGGTTTGTCCCAGCTGACCTATAGATATAAAGGTATGATTAAAGTTTTCTTGGACTGCTTCTTCTCAATCTTGCCACAAGATTTAGCTCCAACTCAAAGATTTGACCTTTGCTGCTCCTCTTTGCTTACCTTGATTCTTTGGAATTATTGTTATTCCCTTGAAGCCTTTCTGCCCGTACAGAATTAACACTGTGTTGTGACAAAATATTTTTATCTATTTGGCAGAAGAACGAAGCCATCTAGAATTCAATCAGGTTAGACAATGTCACAGTGCACATCCTGGATGAATCATTTCTACCTAGGTTTTTTTAATCAAAGAAATCTCAGCCATATAACCAGGAAGTGTCATGCTGGATAGTCACATAGCTGTCTACAATTAAAGTTTAGGCATATCAGTTGTTTTTTTATGAATTACGGTTGAAAAGCAGGCCTGCCAGAGCACTTAATCTTTCAGACAGGTAACAAAAATAAAATCTCAAAGCCACAGGTTTATTTAGAGTATGAAAATATTTATTAACCTTCTTGGAAGTGTTCTTACTGAAGAAGTTCCTTGTGGTTCACCATATTGGTAAGCACAAGCATAAATAAAGCATGAAAAATGTGCACTGAATACTCCTGAGAAAAACAATATGTGGTATTTATGTTTTCCCTGCTGGAGATAAGATTACCAGATGAAGTAAATGCACATAGTTTTACTGAATTCAGTGGGGCTATCCAGATTCATTGTAGCTTGAGTGTATGACCCAAGCCAGCTGTTTGGGAAGAAAAAGACGTGTGTTTTTCATGATCTAATAATAGGGTGTTCGTTGCTTTTAATGTAGTTTCCATTATTTTCAATGCTATGTATCTTTTTTTTTTTTTTTTTAAAAATGCAGTTGTTAAGTTACCTATGTGCCTACTAGTTTCATCAGTACTAAATCTCTGTGTTCTCCTTGAAACTAAATCTGGATAAGTTCCACACCATTTCTCCCTAGCCCTTCCATTTATATTATATACTAGAAGAATTTAAGCTAATGTAATAGTGTCAAATTGAGATGCATTTGACAATGCACTTTTCCTCTGATGAGGGATGGGCTAATGTAATCAGCAATTATTTTTTTGTGTGACCTTTACAAATCAAATGGTTATTTCCTTGCTTTTCATTTGTATTTTGCTCCCAGTGGTGCAAGACTGCTGCAGTTAGTATAAAACATAATTTATAGATAAATCACATTATAATAGGGTGCAATATCTCAAAACCCGTACATACTGCATGGACTTTTTAATGAACTAATTCAAAGAAATGTATAAGCTGGCCAAGACTAAATTTATGCTGTTAATTCACGGAGGAGTTTCCACGATCACCATAGAGAGGTCCTGGAGCAGCTGCCAAGTAGTGAAAGTGGAGGCAGCAATAAACTTTGTCGAGGATAAATCCTGTGTTAGTAATGGAATTACAATAGAGAGATGCCATAGCGTTAGGGATCCAGACTGGTGAATGCAGAGGGTCCTTCTACCAGATGCACCTAATTTACACCCACTGGTTGAATAAACAACATAGAGTTTAATGCCTTCCCAACATACGCAGTGGTGAACAGTGTTTCATTTTGACATGACTGTATGGTTCTTCTGAGGTCTAGGGAGCATTTGTTCATGAAAGGCATCCAGTGAGTAACAGTGGGTGAATCTGATGAGTGAATGATGATCTACATCCATGAGACTTCTTTCCATTGCATTAATAGATTCCTTATGCCCGCAAACCTCTTCTCTGTCATTTATAAGAAAAGGCTAAATTGTTCAAAAGAATCCTGCCTACCTCCCTCCCCCCCTTTTTTTCAAATATAGATTAAAAATCCATGCCCAACAGCAACAAAACCTCATGATTAATTTGTTTTACTTTCAGGAAACCTTTTGGAAATAGGACGTTCTCTCACTTATTCAGTGAATCAACTGATAATGCCTCAATAAAAACTGTAGAAACATCTTATTGAAAAGCTAAACATAAGTGTTAAAAGTAAATGGTTGTCAGGGAATATAAATTATTAACTCACTGGTGTGTATATATATATTTTTTTTTTAATAGAAGATACAACAGAAACATGAAGGACAGAAACATGGAGGATCACACAGCTTATCTTTGTTCCCATGTTGATCACATGACATTTCTCATGTTTTCCCTGTACTTCTCAAATTTCCATTTAGTCACAAGAAGTTTGTTGTAAGTGAAGGAGCCCAGGATGAAGAGCAGTAATTTTAAATATCATAACAGGAAAAAAAAATTAAGACATTCTGTATTCTCACATCACAAGAGTTGTGTTTGGAAGCCGTTTATTCTAAATTTTCAGTTTCTTGAAGTGTTCAAGGTCAGGTTGAATGGGCTTTGAGCAACCTGATCTAGTGCAAGATGTCCCTGCCCATGGCAGGGGGGTCGGACTAGATGATCTTCAAATGTCCCTTCCAACCCAAACCATTCTATGATTCTACCTTGGAAAGTGAATAGGAAAAGGACATCCTCTCAAAAGAAAATAGATCAGCTTTTGGCATAGTGAACTATGTCCATGCTAAACCAAATGAGGGATACATGAAACATGGAAAGTAGCAGTTCATGTCACTGCAGAATAAGTATCTGCAGAAAACCACCATGGTTTTTGGCACAGAAGCTGTTGCTCATGCTATTTCTGGGGGCTCTGGTACTGATTCTTCCCTGCAAGCCTGTTATGGCTTGTGATGCTGATAGTGGGGATAATTGTCTGACAAACTGGAACATTGATTTTCTGAATTTGGATGATACTTTGGTTTGATAATAAGCAATAGGGTCCTTCTAGCTCAAGAAAATTAATTTCTGAGCACCACGTGGGCTACTGCATCCTGTACTTACATTTCCACTGCAGTTACAGGACTTGGTTCGTTGGTGGGTTTTGAAGTCAAAGACAATATGCACATTTGAGCTAGTAAGATTGACTTTGGATTCAGACCTGAATTAGGAATGGCTGCTTTTTACTCATCTGGCTTTTCTTATCTCTCAGGTTCTTTACTAATATGAACCAATACAATGGAAGAAAAAGGTATTGTTGGTCTAAAATACTACTGCCACCAAAACCCTGTATGTTGAAGGAAATATTTAGGTTTACTGTTCTCCTAAGAAAAGTTTTAAGTAGAAGACATGGTTTTCGGAGGGATCACACCTGTATCATTCAAGCACAAAAAGATATAATTAGGAATAAATATTTAAAGTGATTTGCTAATTATTCCTCCTGTCTGATATTTTTCTGACTCTACCAGCCTTATTTTGTCTCCTTGTTTTATTTAAAGAAGTCAAAGATCTCTGCACAGACTGAGAATAGATACAACTAGCAAATATGACAAGTTTGTGTTTTCCATTGCTGAGTTCTGGTTAGTTCTTAATTTATGAAACCCCACTACAGATGACCTCTTGCTAAATTTTAAAGCGCTTCCACATTTCAGAACCAGGCTATCTTTCAGCAAGTCACTTTTGTCAAAGCCTTGGTGTTCCTTCAAGACATTGTCAACATGTCCTATGAGAATGTACAAACAGTGAATATCCTGGTCTGTTCTGTACCATATATTTGAATCTCTGGAATTCGTTTAAATGAGCGAATAAGAATGTATTTTTTCTGACTAGGAAATAAGTTACAGCAGGTCTATTTGTAGACAGCAGAAGTAAGTGTGCCTTAGATGGTGATTAAGAGTTGTGTTCTTCTTCTTTAAATGACTAACTTGGAGTGAGAGGTTGGATGTCTTTTGAAAACTTAAACCTGTTTCACCTGAACATGTTTAACTAGTTAATAAGAAACATCAAAAAAGACAAAACCCTGAGGTCAATGATCATTTTTTTGTAAAGCCATTCGATGATGTTTAAATTTGTTTTTTGGGTCTGTCTATAACATAAGTTTAATAACCTAGCTCAAATGCAGATTTCTAATTTTCAATTAACATAGGAATAATTTTGTTTGCTAAAATAAAATAAATGAATGAATGAAAAGTCTGAACCATGAAATGTTCTAGGTAGCACTTTTTAAAATTCCAAATTTCAAAAAATCATGTGGCAACTGTATAGCTCAAGCTTTAAGTATTAACTTTTAACCTTTGACCTTACAGATTTTAACCAATGAAATGTCTCTTTAAACTTTAAAGGAAACAATGATAACGAGCGCCTGGCGATTGCTAGACAGCGAATTCCATATCGACTTGGTCGAGTAGTTGATGAATGGCTACTCGACAAAGGTAAAAAACATTGATTAAAACTTCAAATAAAAAAATAATTTGAACATAACCAAGTAGTACTTCATTGTAACACTAATAAACATAAAAAATAAATTTCAGTAAAACTAAATTAAAAACAAATTTAAAAAAGTAAAATATAGAGTAATATTTGCATACCTTGTATAATAATTTCTATACATTTCTAGAAGTACCAGCTGTTTAATAATCTTACCCTGTTAACTTAAGGTTAAAGGGACTGTTAAATATAATCCACTAACTCAATCTATGAAGGTACTCATAGCAAACATTAACCAAAAATTATAAATCATTCATAGATTATATTACATGTTCCAGCATCTAAATTATTAACTAAAAATATATGTAGTTATGCTATCTTCATTATGGTCCTGAAAAAAATTTGTTTAAACTGTAGGTATCTTAAATAGTGGGCAATATGAATTGCCAATCAAAATGAAGTCCCTTTAACGTTTGCAACCTTCTAAGGGGATTTTGGAACAAACACTAATTAAAACAGAACTTAAAGTTGTGTGCATGCTTTTTGTGAGCAGAAACCAATCTGCTAAAGTGACTATTCTATTTACTAAGAGTGGTACTGTTGCTGAGGATTTCTCTGTTTAATGGAAATGTGCCATGATTTCTCCATCGGTATGTGTATCATTTCTGAAGCCGCTTTTACATCTAAAATCTTTTATTTTAATTGATAGCCTTGCTGAAAGCCAATCAGACATTTATTTTTGAATCTGCCTCTGAGATACTCAGTGTGAACCCTGTGTTTCTTTTCAGTGTGGATGTTGACGGAAAATAAACATTTAAATACAAAAAGGAAACATTTAATTTAAAATGTAAATATTTTATTCACTTATATAGAGATATGACAGATTACTGCATAATATATTCTTTAAAATTCACTGGACCTAGTGACTTGTTGGCATATATATAAACTCTCTCTGTGTGTATATACATATCCGTATATGTCTATACATACATAAACTCACATGTACATACTTAAAGCTATAGGCCCTATGCTGTATTGCATGGAAAAAAACTTTGAAATGTTGGCAGACTTGAAGAAAAAATAATTTTAAGGAATTAGAAACCTGGCATTCTTGACACACACCAAAAAGCTTAACACTGCTTTCAGGTAAAAGGGAGAAGGGGTATCATTTGTAGTACTAAACACATTTGCAAATATATTTGATTGGCCTTTTAGCAAAAAGAAAAAAATCCCAAAACGTCATAAATTAAGAAAAATGCAAATGATCTCAAAACTTATGCATTTCATGGACACCTCATTAAAAAGCAATGAATTATGAGCCAAATCCTTTTCTTATAGTTTATTGCTCTCATTATTCACCCCATGAAAATCTGTTATCACTTGTGTAGAGTATAGTGTTCACAGTCAACATTTTTGCATGTATATAATGTTATCTTCACAGGGCGTCAGCTCACAATCTTCAATAGCCAAGCAACCATAAAAATTGGAGGCAAGGAACGTGGCCATCCTTTCCAAGGCCAGCTTTCTGGTCTTTACTACAATGGCTTGAAAGTTCTGAATATGGCAGCAGAAAATGATGCCAACATCGTGATAGAAGGAAATGTGAGACTTGTTGGTGAAGTGCCTTCCTCTATGACAACTGAGTCCACAGCCACAGCGATGCAGTCTGAGATGTCCACGTCAGTCATGGAAACAACCACCACTTTGGCCACGAGCACTGCTAGAAGAGGAAAGACTCCGACAAAAGAACCTATTGGTCAGGTTAGTCGGCTTCCTCTCCTTTTGCAAATATTTTCCCATCTTTGAGTGTGGCTTCCTGTATCGCGTTCACTCTGCAGATGAATTTGTTCCTTTTGAAGAAATGCATGAATTACAGATAAAAGTTCTGTACCATACATGGCTCATGGATGCGATGTTGATCAGCATTTAGAGGGAAAGTAAGGACTTTGCTGTTGTTCTAAATTAGGCAAACTTACCAGTTCAGATTTTTATTACCGTCATCGATCTTCATAGTGGCGCATATTTTTAAATACTCTTTCTTCCTTTGATGACTTATATAGGTTATTTTCAGTGTCGGAATGCAGGATGTCTGGAATTAGAGATAATGAAATGAAGTGGTGACTTTATCCATGAGATAGAGAAAAGAGACCCAGTTTGAAGAGGGAACAGGAAGGAGGTGTGAAGACAAAAGTTGGAAGAGGCTGGAAAAGAAGGAATTAGCAGTTTTTCTAGTCCCATAATTGATCACCTTCTTGGGCAGAATTCCTCATAAGAGGCAGTGGCAAGCAGAGGGGATTAAGAGAACTCTGCACCCTGGGAGACTCAGGCTCCAAGTCAGAGACTGTTGTTTACTGTTTGTTGAAGTTATATGCATCTCATTAATTTAGTGATATATTTAGTAGCTTTCAAGTTTTGTCAGGATCTCTGTATATGTGGGGGAATTTAATTATCGGGAAAAAGAGGGGGAAAAACAGGTGAGTGAATTAAGTACCTTCATCTTGTGGCTATCCTGAGTAACAGCAATCAGACTTTGTGCTTTAAAAACCTAAAACTTACCAGGACATTTCTGTGGCAGAGAAGATTCTTTTATTTTTATTCTGCCTAAAAAAAAAAAAATCAAACAAAAAAAAAGAGGTACACTGCTAAAAGCTTTTGCTATGTTTACTTGGTTGACGTGCTTGCTTGTGTGCCCACTGTACCATCAAGCCATGACAGCTGCACTCTGAGATCCAGAAGTAGGACAAGGAGCAAAGAAAGTGTCATGAGCCGTAGGGAGGAACAGGAGCACGGCATGATGAATGAGGTTAATTTTCTCAAGAATGGAGGAGAACATGCTGATTAGACAGGGAGGATGAGGTCAAGTTGCCTGTTTTCTGTGTAAAACCTCAATTCACAGCTGGAATTTGATCAGGGCATAAAACTCAACACTTCAGCTTTTCTGTCTGTAGTATTTTGTTACACTTTATACTATGGATTGAAAACTACAGTGATGTAAAAGTAAAAATTGTTATTTTGTATAAGGAAGCAGAACACTTAAGTTAAAAGTGAGCTTTTAAAAAAACATTTTTACTTGTATTTTCAAGTACACAGGTTTTATGCATTTTCCTTGTATATTTAAAATGCATGAGAATCCAAAGGGAAAAAAGGGGGCAATAAAACCCAACTAGAGATACATGGAACCAGCTGCCTCCAAAAAATGGCATCCATTGTCAATCATAGGTTGCAGTTCTTTTAGTTATTATTATAGTAAACTGCAGTGTTTTTATTAAATAGGCAATACATTTTCTTTGTTATTAATTCTGTTTTAAATAGTATCTCCCACTTTATTACCCACCTAGTCTGACCTCAGTATTTTGCAGCAATGAAATGTAAGACCTCATCGAATTTGCACAGAGGAAGATCTGCATCTAAAAGTGCAGGACATCCTCACAGCATGGAAGAATTTGGGCTAAATTAATGCTACTAAATTAAAACTAAACTAAGTTAAACTGTTCTAACAGTTGCCTGCATGCTTTTGGCCTCTGCCACTCTCTTAGGTACCTCCCAGGCACAATCTGGGAGGAAGAATGTCACAGTTGGCACCTTGCATGATTTGTGGGCAGTGGGAGTTTACTGGTATAGTTGCTTTGCCAGTTGGCCTCAGCTTCCAGGAATATTCCTCAGTATGATTTACTCACTTGTTTGGCTGTCTAGCCACTAAGATTTTTCTTTTTGAGGTGTTCCAATGGCATATTTGGGGAAGAAGAAAGTTTCTTATGCTAACAACTATGGTGAGGTATAATTTTTTTTGAAGAGAGGAAAGAGATGATTAGGCAAAAAGACCTTCCACAGATCTTCTGTTTCTAGACTGTGGTGCCTGAAACAAGCTGTGGCCCTTACTGACTTTATCAGAGCATCTACGCAATTTATTTAGAGCACTTTGCTCCCACTGGAGCAGAGTGACCTCAAAGTCACAGTGCCATTCCCTTGTCTCCTCCTGGCTGAGCTGGCTACACTACGATGCTGTCAGCACCTGCTCTTTGATGTCCCACCCTCACAAGCCTCAGGCAGGCTCCAGAGGTGCACAGCATCTCGCCAAAGCACGTTCTGAGGGTGAAGGTTTAGATCAACCTCTCACCTGTTAGCCTGGCTGATGTGAGTCCATGATGCAGCCCATTTGAAACAACTTGGCAGGAATATTTCTGTATCTAAGAGCCTGAAACCAACACTTCTGAGGAAAGCATTCAGTGTTAATGCTATTACAGCACATGGCATCCCGAGTCTGTAACTGAGCCCTTCTTGCCATTAATAATACACAGCGGTTTACTTCAGCTATGTCTAAATATCCTGCCTGGTAGGGTCTGTGTTGTCATTATGACTATACACTTCATTAGTCAGGGACTGCACTGGAACACAGTTTGCAATCAGGCCTGTGATTTGATTTGAAGAGAGTGATAACATCCCAAAATCAAAGCTGAAATTTGTCTGCAGGATGCTGTGTTATTCATGCAACAAACTCAGACCTAGGAAGCTACTAAATCAAATTAAGGACATAATTTCTTCCCTTCATTAATACCTGTTTTCTTATTCTACCTGCATGTAATAATTTCTGTGCTAGTGACCCATAGGACTCCCATGGGTCTGTGCTGCAGGGTGCTGACTAATCACTTTCCATCTTGATGTCACTGGGAGATGAAGGCACTCACCATCTCATGGAAAATCTACTTTTAATTTCTGCATTCCCTTTCATTTTTGTCCTTTATATTTTTTTTCTGATTTGTATTTATATATAACCTCTGCAAGAGTGTCAACTACATTGACATATTGTAATGCACAAGAAGAAAAATTACCTTTCTAGCATTAATTAAGTTACTGAAGAAAATATGCAGCTCAACAGCAATTGCTAATGAAAAAATCTTACATTATTGCAAACCAGTGCATGTCTGAAATAGAATAGAAGCAAATGATCTAATCAGTCAGAGATTGTTTGCTCCATTTGCAGAGGTATTGAATTCAATTAAAGATTACAATACTTAAAGAAGATCATTTAAATCTCTATTTATAGGAAATGTTCTTTTAAAAAATCTACAATGTTAGCGCTTAAATTGATGGAGTGTGTGCTTCTCAGCAGATATCTAACTAATGAAATATATGATACAAGATAGACATGATACTTCCAGAAAGTATGTTGAATACTGTTGTGCATGATTTTAGACAAATGAGGTCTTAGCACTACTGAAAAAAAAATGCTTTTTGTTAGTGACTCTGCTCTAAATGAAGGTTTTCCCTACTTGGAGGCTGTGTCATATTTGAACAATGGATGTTTTGGTGATGACAGACATCTTAATTATTATACTTGTAAACGTAGATTTTTCAAAGGGAAGAAAGGTACTCAAAGCCTATTGAATGTCAATGGTAGGTGAACACCTCATTTTCCTTAGTGCCTTAAAAATCCCCCACACACCCCCTCTTTTATTATAATGGCATCTAAAGCTGTCAGCCTTCATGCAAGGCACTGCATAAACAGATAGGAAGTGACAGCCCCTGCCTCAAATATCTTACAGAATAAACAAAATGTATCAGGTAAGGAGGAAAAAAAAAAAGGAAATTAGGAGGTGGGAGGAAGAGGGAAATAAAGCAAGCATTGAGCTGTTTCAATGTTAACAAGCAATGAGCAGATTTGCAGCCATCGTGGGAGGGATAGTTTACTGCCTGGTTTTTGATCCAGGCTCTTCAGATAGCAACCCCTGCGCTACAGCTGTCCTGTAGGATTACTGCGTAGTTTACGGTAGACTCGAGCAGGCAATTTAAGGACTGGGCTGTCCAGTTTGTCCCAGTTGGGCAGTTGGTGCAAAATCAGCACCAGTTGGGTGATCAATGAGAGGTTTTCTCTACTTTGCTCCTCACTTTGCCATTGACACTTGGGGGAAGCCATGGCCACTGGCACGGGAGGTGAGGATTGCAGGAGAAGTCCTTCGCTCCTCCCCACACTGGGCGGGAGGAGGCTCAAAATTTTGCATACCTGTATGAGCATGAAAAGAAATCCCCAACCTTAAGTGTTAGAAGAACAGGACTTCTGTTAAGTGAAAATATGCAGCTATGTGTTGCTAACTTCTGGTGAGCTGTAAGTATGCACTGAGTCTCAGAAATCATTAATTTGGTCTAAGAATATCATCCTCTTTATGAAGTTATTCAGCAAAATGATGCAGTTAAGTTCTTTGTTCTTTTTCTCTTTTATTTTTGACACTTTTTAAAAGTGTCATTTGCAAGTTTTTCTATTCAATCATGAAAGTGATAAACTTCTTTTAAAATTGAAAATAAAGGAGATTCACATGTATAACTCTAGGAGCTAGAATGTTAAGCAAAAGATCAAGTACTGCAAGGCTTGCAATAAAAATTGCAAGAGTTGGCAGAAGCGGAAAGGCTTCAAAAGGACATTGAGTATGGGTTTTGCTTGAATTTGGATAGCGCAATCAGGCCTTTAGTATCTCTTTGGCATGGCTTTTTGTGGATGTGTATTAACTGGAAATCATAAATGAAGTGATAGTAAATCAAGAATAATATGCTCATTTCTCATCCATTTCTAAAGATTTGACTATGACAACCCATCCACAGAGCAGCCTCTGCTCTCATGCATTGGAAACTGTTTCTGAAAGTTGTGTGCAAAATAGCTTTTTTTATTTTTATAAGGGATTCTGGCAGTTCTCTTTGTTCTCATCAGAGTGGGCTCTTATCAATAACACTAAGCCACTTAACCAGGAATTGCAATATACTGTGAGATGATTGCATGTTTTGGAACAATAGGCACTGATTTTTGGTCAAGCAGAATTAAATTGACTTCATATTAAATTGATGAGCTGAAATTTGGTCAGTTGCCTTGGAGGGCATATATCAGGTGAAGGGTATGTTTCTTTATGTGTACTGAAGCAGCAGATTTAAATGGTATTCATTGTAGCAGGGACAATGACAGGCTTGGCTCAGCATCTTCACCTGCCAGATAAAAACAAGTATTTGAAAAAGACAGGGGTGTTTTCCATGGAAAGAGTTCAATTTTAAGAATGGTAGTTGAGTACCTGACCTTTACACAGGATAATAGATGTGAATATATTTTATGGAGACACACTAATCATTAAATCAATGTAGTTAATAGGAGGAAGAGTATTTTCCACCCATCTTGGTTTAAAATTATCCACTGTATGGTTTGCAATGCCTGTTCTTATACACAGGGGTTGGGTTCTTGCCGTGCCTCTGCGCTGATACCACTTCTTCCTCTGGACGTTCACACCAACCAGTCCACAGTTCACTGTCCCCAGAAGGCAAAGGTCTTCCCCAGGGGTCTGGTAAATCACAAGGATTTGACTCAACAGATGCTCACTAGTGTGAAATGAATCCCATAGCTTCCAGCATCACAGTGCTCAGCGCCCATACATGCTTCCTAGGTGACAGAACCTGGGGAAGTGTTAAGGACAAATCTCATTTGCGCTAGGATCTCTGTGCAAATATGGTAGTTGTGGAAGTGCTCACATCTTAATTGCAGGTAGACAGAAAACTAGCTAGGTGCGTGAAACCCACGCCCCCTTTTTTTTTTATCCCTTTTTCTTTTGTTTAAACTATCAGACTATGCTTTTTTAGTTTCTTCTAATTATTTTTGATAATTCGACTGGTTATTTAAAAACATAATTGTTTGTTAAAATTGACACTCAACTAGGATCTCTAAAAATTAAAATAGGATACCATGAACACTAAAATTATCTAGCTATGTTTTAGTATTTGCTACCCAATCACATCTGACTTTCTCATTCTCCTGCAAAGTATTTGCATATTGATTATTGGCTCTTCAGTTGGAGCACTAAAGTTACATAAATGGGGTGGCTTTAGAAATGCAGCCTTCAGCACACCTGCATGTTGGGTTGGCTGATTGGTTTGTTATTTTCAAGTATGACTTATGTGATCACATGGTTGTCTGTCTGCCTCTTAATAAATATTGAATCCCTCAACCAATTCAGTCAAACCTGTCATTGCAGAAAGATTTCAAGGACATTAAGCTCATAGAGAAGCCAAATTGCATGAGTTCTGGTGGCATCCTGGTTTTCTGTTGCATAACGCAGAGCCATGTTTTCCCCCATTTTGTGTTTAAAAAGCAAAAATTAAAAAGAAAAACAAAGCAAATGTGTGCTTCGGATGAGGTTTTCAAAAGTTCCCTTAAACTATTAATGTTTCTGTATTACTTCAATGTTTTTGAAAATCTTATCCAAGTCATTTCTATATACAGATACTGTATCAGAGTATCCTTAACGTGTAAGTTACTTAAGAAATACATGCTTTTGTGCATGCAGCCTTGCCATTGAACTCCTAAATAATAGCAATTGTTGTTAGCTTTATAGTCTACAGAGAAATTCACCTCTGAAACCAGAGCTTTGTGTCAAGCTCAGAGGATAAGACTCGCTGTTAGTTGTTGTTAGCATTCATTAGAGAGGAAAAGTTCATACAGGCAGTTTGTAGCACACTGGGCCACCAAAGGCAAATCTCAACCAGTTGCTTGAGAAATTACAGGCATAAAAATGCCTGGACCTGATCAGCAATGATACTTCACGTCTACTGCGCTATACAGTCCAGAGAAGACCGACTTCTGTGTGGGCTGCTTTGTCTTTAGCTCTGCGGTAGATTAGCTTCAAGAGGCACCAGCCTTGTATGATGCATTTTGGTCATGAGATGTGGTGCAAAGCCTAGCCTTTCACAGGTATTACCTGAGAAGGAGCAGCGTGGAGGGGACCCTCTCCATTTCACTCTGTTAATTGTTATTCTGACTTGCCAACGGAGTTTTAAAGAATTAACAGAAACTTGCAAGTTTCGCACACTGGCACCCCTCCATTGACATCCTTTCTTTGTTGTTCAGTGCAAAAGCTGACTGGGATAGGTTTCCAGCCCCTCAACAAGGAAGCCAAACAATGCAATTTCCGTTAAGCCAGTGAGATATGCCTAAAACCTTGAGCACTGCTTTGAAAATACCCCATACAGTGTGTACGCACATGGTAAAAATATTTGTCAATTAAATTACAACATTATTAGTATCGAAAGAACCTCAAGACACTTGTCTAAATAGTTAATTGATTGGTTGCAAATCAAAGTTTCTTTTTAAGTTCAGTTTGGGGGAAAAAGGATCTGAGGCCACTTGCAGCTTCAATTTTGTCGTTCTTTCATGTTCAAATGACCAAGCTCATTTATTACAAAGTTTGCTTTATTATGTGTTTTTTTTAACCTAAATTGGTGTTATCCAGTCTCAAATTCTGCCTTATTGCATTTTTTTTAAATATGGTGAATTTCCATTTTCAAGTAGAGCAAACATTATCTTGATACTAGCATTTTTTCATAGCATGCTGCTTTTCTCCTAATATGTTGCTCGTGTCACGTTAGTGCTGTAATATTTCTAAAACATCCCTCTGCATAATATGAGACGTGGTATCTAATGGTTGCTGAGCAAAGTCACCCCCAAATTTAGCCAGTGATTTGTTGTTGGAGAAATATTTCCCTTGCAGTCACAGGCTCTTTCTTCCAACCGCTTTCTTAGGAAGGGTCCTCTCATACGAAGCAGTGGTTGGTTCTGTCTCATACTCTGTATCTGTCTGCTGTTCCCCCTCAGTGCCTCCAAGCACACTAAACAAACATCATTACATCAGGATTATACGGAAATGGGTTTGTTTCACCTGGGTGGAACAAGAAGCTGTTGCGGAGTTGGTGACCCATAACCATACAGTCACGTAGCTGTTACACACTTCTCTGCATTGAGGATGGCTGAAAAGGCCTGGGTGTTACAGACACTACTGATTTTCAGCAGCCTTCCAGGATAGAAATCCTTGCATTGTGCCTGAGAGCTGTTGTTCTCCTGTGAAAAGAAAGCGATAGTTGTTCAGTCCCCTTATCATTCACGGAAGCTGTGGTAAGCCTGAAGATCTTCTTCACCGTTTCCTTTGGTGAATTTCTATGACTGAAGTGCTGTGTGTTTTACATACTCAGCTCACACAATTTCCTTTCAGAAAGCACATTCTATTTCTTCACTTTTGTGTATGATTCCTTAGAGCTGAAGAAAAGGAAGGTAGACTGAGTTGGGGTGTGACTCTCCTCTCCCAGCGGTGGGAACCCAAAGCAGGCAGCCACCTCTGACAAAGCATAGCTTAAATGTGCTGCTATGCCTGCAGACCCCCCCAGGGTACTGCAGCAAAGTATCAGTCCTGCTGCTGCAGCAAACGATGATTGCAATAGTTTCCATGCTATGTGTATATGAGTAGTGCTCAGGTTAATTACTGCAGGTTGCAGTGTTCAATGTGCTTTTATGTACGGCTGGTAAGGACCCATCTACAACAGTATGTTGTTTGATGTTTTGTTGAACATCAGACGTGTATCAGAACTTTTCAAAATGTAGGTGATACAACCATATTATATACCGGAGGTTTCTCTAAACATAACAGTGACAGCAACGTGTGAAGCTTTTCTGCTTACTTACTGTTATTAAGAACAAAGCTTCATTCACAGGCATGCCTGCTTCATAGACTGCAAATCACTTTCTTTAATGAAATAACTCTTGGGACTGTGTTCAGTTAATAAGCTAGTATAGAAGGTTTATTCAAAAAACATTTGCTTTTTTTTTTCCTGTGGGTAGTACTAACATCCTATGTCTGTCTTGAATAAATCAATAATTATTTTAAGACTTCTGTCATTTAATCTGTTAGCTAAAGTTGTCTTTAAGTATTAGGTTCCATTTGGTATTCAGCATTTGATCTGAATAGTTGGTGCTCAGGTTTTGTTTATATATGGGCATTGTTTCAGACTTAGATAATTTCTAATAGTTATGTCTCCATGCTCTTTACCTAGAGGATTTGCAATTCTGTTACAAATAATTTTGCATGCAGGCAGTGTATTATTTCTTTCATAGTTTTCCTTTCCTTTAACCACTCTCTGTTGAAATGTCCCTTTTTTGCAGTATGGTTTTGCAAGCACACACACATATATATACACACACACATATGAAAGCCAGAGGAAGTTATTAGATTGGAATTTTTTTAATGCAAAGGTGAACAGTAAAGTCTCTGAAGTGACTTAAGGAAGAAACATGTGAGACTTGCCAGTTTCTCCCAAGAGAGGCAATAAAATAGAGGGCCCATAAATGATGGGCAGGTGTCCTGGTTTCAGCTGGGGTAGAGTTAATTTTCTTCCTAGTAGCTGGTATAGTGCCGGGTTTTGGATTTAGGATGAGAATAATGTGATAACACACAGATGTTTTAGTTGTTGCTAAGTAGTGCTTACACTAGTCAAGGACATTTCAGCTTCCCCTGCCTTGCCAGTGAGAAGCTGGGAGGGAGCAGAGCCAGCACAGCTGACCCCAACTGGCCAAAGGGCTAGTCCATACCATATGACATCATGCTCAGCATATAAACTGGGGGGGGGGGGGGGGGGCAGGGAGTTGGCTGGGGGGACCACTGCTCAGGGACAGGCTGGGCACTGGTCAGCAGGTGGTGAGCAATTGTATTGTGCATCACTTGCTTTGTATATTATTATTATATTATTATTATTACTACTACTACTGCTACTACTACTATTTTACCTTATTTTATTTCAATTATTAAACTGTTCTTATCTCAACCCGTGAGTTTTCTCACTTTTACCCTGCCAATTCTCTCCCCCATCCCACCAGGGAGTAGGGGGGTGAGCGAGCAGCTGTGTGGCACTTAGTTGCTGGCTGGGGTTAAACCACAACAGCAGAGATGTCTGCATTGAACTGAAGTTGTCCCATGGATCTAACTATGCCACTATCTCCTAGAAGTGCATAGGAACATGGACTGAGAAATAGGAACCATTTCCTTAAAATCCACTCTGAAGGATGACATGATATATTGACCAATTAAACAGAAATCAAAGACCTACGTTTGTATTTTGACCTGGGGGAAATGATACCATCTTCCTCCAGTTCACCTCTCATCAACAAATTAACTGAGTATTTCCCTGCTGTGAGTTGACGATGGGGTGAGGATGAAATCAATTAATGGTTTTGATTATGTTCAGATAGATTATTAAGGATTATATCTGTATCTAGAGACACAGAAGCGGAAGTACTAGGTTCTAGGGAACATGTAGCAGGTAAATTAGAAGTAGTTCTGGAAAGAGTGGAAACTATGTGGGAGGAAGCCCGTGTGAAGAGATTGTGTGGTCCTGACATACCCTCAGATCCAGGAAGAAAAAAGGCTCACATGGGGAACAAAGCATATGAGGGTATAATGTACTATATTATTTTGCTACATCTTTTAATCTAGCCACATACTAAATGTTTGGGATTTTGTGGGTGGATTCTGTCAAGAAAGAAGACTGAAGAGGTTGACAGGGTTGTTGAAATGCCCATCAGCTTGCACGAGATTTTGCTCAGCCCCCAGCATAACGCTATAAATATAGAGAACACATTTATTCTGACATTTTCTTGCTTTAAAAAAAAAGGATGAGGTCAGAATAAATGGCCTTAGACATATCTTAAATGACACTTGCATATTATTTTCAGGTTTTTAAAGCAGGGCATTAGTATCTGTGCTGAGTAGATGCTGTGATAATGCTGGGAACACCAAGAGTGATATTTTGATGTCCATGTAGCCATAGGTGACTTCACTGACTAATAGATTCAGGAGTTGATCATTTGCTTTGCTTTTCCTATCCAGATTCTCCTGTGACTTTCACAAATGTGCTGGTGTTAATAAGTATAAAGCCCTAAGAGAATATTCCCCCTTCCTTCTGTCTATTTCTGGTCATATTTTGGGAAAACTAGTGTAGATCCAGCCTCCATGTTACACAAGGCCATGAATTCACTAAAATTAAATGTCTGGGAGTTTTACCAAATGCTTTAGGGAGATCCAGCTAGACTGAATGTGTTCAGTAAAGCTGATAATTCCTTACATTAATACTAAGACTTAGTTGTTTAATTCCAGGCTCCCAGAGGTACGGAATATGACAATCTGAATACATTTTCTCTAGGTGTGATGCACTTGCTAATTAACTGATTTAATCCATACCAAAGCATTATCAATACATTTGTATATCATGCCACGGTATAGGATAGCAGTGGTAGCTAGATACGTGCTGCCTTCTAAAAATAACAAGTATTTGCATATGTATTTGAGTGTATAAAGACAATTTTTTAGTTACATTTTTGTGGTGATGTCCAATTGCAACTAGGAGAGCATAAACACTTAAAATATTTCCCTGATAATTTCACTGACACTAACGTTTCCTCTCCCTGAGGTAGATGCTGGTAGCCTGAATCATCATGTGCAGGAATAGTCTAAGAAATAATATTTTCTAGAGTAATCCAAACAGCCATATTATAATTAAATGAGAGATAAAGGCAGTTGTAGCGTTTTCTTTATGAAATGGCAGTCATGGTTAAAATCATATGCACAAGTGGCAGGAGAGGAAGGTTCAGGATGTGATTATTGGTTTCCTCAATGAAATGATCAATGGAAGAATCATTTGGGATGACCCAAAATAGTTTTTCCATTTTTATCAGCAACATAACAAGAGCAAAGGAAAAGAAGCTTTTGTTCAAATCTATTTCTGTTTGATTTTTTTTTATTATTCTTTAGCATTAAGTTTAGGAAAATTTGGAAAAAAAACCCCAAAGATTCAAAATGAAAATTCAAACAAGACCAGCGTTTAAAAAAAGTTCTGAGTGTATTATATTCATCTCATTAGATATAAACCTGTAAACGGCTGAGATCAGCCCAGTGTTTTCAGTCAACTGTCTGAAAAGCTTTACAAATCTGTTGTGGCAGTGCCTCTTCTGTAATCTTAACTGACCTTAGCATTTAAACTTTTGCAATAGTCTCATAGTGCTATGAGCCCCCACAGAAATAGAAACCATTATCTATTTTTTCAGTGTTATACAGGTAAGCTTTTAGAGCTAAGCCTCTAAAGAAAATCCTATGATGTGGGGCAAAACACTTAATATCTTCATAGATTAAAAATAGCTATCAGTTTGCTTGCCCTGCGAATATATTAAAGTGCTTTGTTTTTCCATAAGAGGGAGTTAACAGATGTCTGACATGATAATTCCACCATATGGCAATTTCATTTTCTTTCTAGTGCAATATTAAAATGATCATGATGAACACTGAGTAACGTTGTTAATCTTAGTAGGTGGAAGTTTCACCAATGTTTAAGAAGCAAAAAGTGGTGGTTTTAACTTGGTATTGAACATCACAAGTGGTGTGTTGTGGTTTCCCCTCTTTAGTCCTGGGTTGATGGTAAAATGAGCTAGATCCCTTAAGAAGACTTCACCACCTCTGACTTGCAGGATGCTGATAGTGGCGAGGACAATAGCCCTGTTCAAGGGATGCTAGTGAAGCTCATGGGGCAAATACTCTGTTTTCTGGTAACAGCAAGCAGGAGAGCTAATGCTACATGTTTCTTTCACATTATTTCTATTTCTTAACAGTTACTATAGACCTCTCAACATCAAAGCATACCATTTGTCTCATGTAAAGTTTATCCCTCCGTGTTGGTGATAAGAAAAGTCCTGAATTTGTCATATGAGAAGTCTGAGCTGTGAACTGTTGAAGGTTAGGAGGGTATTCTAGGAAAGTATTCACTTCTGCTTGCTGTATTCCTATGCTCTTTCCAAGGCATCTGCTATTAACCATTACGAGGAAAGAATACTAGGCTAGATGAACCTTTAAACTGACCAAGTTTAGGCATTTTTATAACATGGTGTGGCTTCTTTTTTTGTTTTCTGCTTTTCTGAAGTTATGTGCTCATATTTCAAATAAGGGTTGGGTTTTAAGCACACAGTTTCCCCAGAATTATTTGCAAACTTTGCTCATGTTGATCAGCTGACTAACAAAACAAACCAAATGGCAGGTTTTGATTTTGAAGTCTTGGCAAGGCAAGTTCATCAGTATGAAACTATACCCATATGATCTAGGTAGATGGAGCCAAGGGAAAAAAAAATGAGAAACATTAAAGAAACTGTATTCAGGTATTTCAGTCAGGTAATAAGGAGGGTCTGTACGCCCACAGAAGAAAATAGGAAGTTAGAGTAAAACTCTCAGCTGGCATTCCCTTGCCTCCTTTTGGTCAAAGAAGAGAAAAATGCAGTGGCATGGGTGAAAGTCACAGTACGGGCATGATTTTATTTACAAACGCTGTTGTAAGGTAGAGCTCTAATGCTGCACTATCTGAGTATTGACTGTTAATAGTTGAAATTGCTTTATTTTCTTGCAGCAGTGTAAAAGGAAGTTTTATAAAATCTATTGCTGATGAATAAGGCATATGAGATTTTTCAGATGATACATTTGGGCCCAAGTACGCAGAAAAATTCCTATTCAAGATAGCATTTAAATATATGTGGGTTTTTTTAAACACGTGCTTAAGTAAATGCTGGAATTGGAAGGGATTTAAACACGTGCTTTTCCAGTCTTGTCTTGAACGAGCAACGAAATTGGAAATAATGCTGCCCATTCCAGTGTCATCTTAGCCTAGGACTGAACTAAAGGTAAAATCTGAATCAGTTCGCATTCATTCTCTACAGAAGGAGGAGTTTGGTTTTCTTTTGTTTTTCTAATTAAGATGTGACATGAGGTGTGATTCTGATATCTGCACCACTGTTTTGTAAAATAAATATGAAATGAATGGTTTCATTTCTGTTCAGCTTGGGTGTCTGTGAATTACATTCTACAAAACCACACCCACAGGTGATAAGGCATAAAGTGCAATCTGATTTGCTAGTTTTAAATAGCTCATTAATCACTAATGCCAACATTCTCTTAATTGTGGTTCTTTGTGACTGGCAGAGCATTTACTGGTGATCTGCAGAGAAGATGGCTCATTACTTTCTTGGCTCTCCTCCATTTTTCCCACTTGCTGTACCACACTACTGATGGTTAAATATACATGAATAATTGACAGATTGTTTTTCTATGTACTCTGCTGCCATATTTGCCACAAGAGCCTGTATTTAACTTCCTGTGGGAACAAAGTGATATGCGGGATCTTGAATAGAAGGTATTTAAGGGCTGTGAGGCCCTTCTTTATAAAGATGAAGTTTGGACAATTAAGATATTTTGAGAAGTTAGATAGGATAAATTAATTGCCTTAGAATATCCCATAGTTATAACAGTCCTGGTGAAGCTGAAGAAGTTACGGGGTGCTAGCAAGTAAAACATGAATACGCCCAAGCATGAATAAAAGTAGACCTCAGATCTGCCAATCTTATGGCATATTATGGTATAATATAAATTTTGGTATAACTTTGCCCAGCACAAACTTCCATGACTCTCTCTAAGTTCCTAACTCTGACTTTGAAGAAGAGCTGGGATAAATGTGGCTGATTCTGCTCCTAATGTCAGTCCATTCTGCCAAGGCTGCCAACAAGGTCTCATTTAGTGCTGGAAGTGGTGGGTTTTTCACTTGCACTCTGGGAACTGGAGTGAAAACACCCATTGAAAGCACACAAGGTAACAAGCAGTCATTGCACAGAATAACTTGTGGCCACTATTGACCAAGAGGAGATTGTAACTTGTGGGCTAGAGAGGATGAACTTCTGTTGCAAACTCCCTGGGCTGTGCTGGCAAGTTTCTTAGTCTTGTCAGAGCTCCCACATTTTTGTTTCTTTGAGAGGAAGTGTTTCTCAAAGAAGGACAAAAAGCCATTAGTATCATTGAAATAGCTAATTCTTAAAATTTTGTTTTAATTACAAATGAATATGCTCTGAGAGTTGGATCAGAACTGTTTTTTATCCTGGCACCAGAAATGGACAGAAATGAAAGGGTAACAGATCCTTGACTTTGGCTAAATAAACAAAACTGTTTAACGAATGCTTCCTACATCAGCCAAATTCTCAGTCACAGTGGTACAACTCTATTGACTTGAGTTATGGGCATCAGTGTAGCCAAGAGGAGAATGTAAATCACAGAATTGTTTCTATGCACTACCTTGGAGGTAGCCTGTGTTTTGAAAAGACATTCATCACTATTTCTTCATATATAAATTTGTAACAAGTTTGAATTATAAAAGAGGAAGTTAAAAGTTAAAGGTGACAGCACCAAAGATTAGAGAGACAGAGTTTTGACTGGAAGAGCAAGAAAAGTTTTAAACAAAAGTACGTGTGCAGATTTAACATACGCTACCACCACCACCAAGATAGATAAAGCTGTGAAAGAAAAAAGAAAGTAGGTGCCATTTAGCTGAGAATTTCAAATGAACAGATGTGCAAAGTGGCAGCAAACCACTTGGGTTTGCAGTCAGCCCCGTTAACCACAATCTGCTCAGGTAGGCACCAACATTGCGTGCTATAGCATATGCAAATGATCAAAGATTTAGGTCCAAAGTTAATGTTTGCTTATGCAAGACAAATTAAGAGCAATAGATTTGTACTGGGATAAGACTCTCTTTCCCCTGAATATTATCCTGTCATTTCAGGCAGTGTGTTTATTATGCTGACCAATTTTCTAATTCAGATATTGCCAGTACTTGAATGTTGCCTGAAGTCGTATGGGACTCAAAACAGTTGCCTACACAGAGGCATCCAATGCCATTTTGGATACCCTGGGTTATCTGAGACTTGCGCAGGGCTTGCAGATTGTTCTGTTTTCGGCTGGGATAGAGTTCATTTTCTTCCTAGTAGCTGTTATAGTGCTGTGTTTTGGATTTAGGATGAGAATAATGTTGATAACACACTGATGTTTTAGTTATTGCTAAGTAGTGCTTACACTAAGTCAAGGACTTTTTCAGCTTCCCGTGCTCTGCCAGGTGCACAAGAAGCTGGGAGGGAGCACAGCCAGGACAGCTGACCCAGACTGGCCAAAGGGCTATTCCATACCATATGATGCCATGCTCAGTATATAAGCTGGGGGGAGTTGGCCAAGGGGCAGCGATTGCTGCTTGGGGACAGGCTGGGCATCAGCTGGCGAGTGGTGAGCAATTGCATTGTGCATCACTTGTTTTGTACATTCTAATTATTATTTTTTTCTTCCTCTGCTGTCCTATTAAACTGTCTTTATCTCAATCCATGGGTTTTACTCTTTTTTTGCTGATTCTCTCCCCCATCCCACCGGGGAGGGGGAGTGAGCGGCTGTGTGATGCTTAGTTGCCGGCTGGGGTTAAACCATGACACAGATGTGACATGGGGCTTGTGGGAGCCCTGCGCCCTTCTGGAGGGGTGGGTAAAGGGCAGCCAGCGATCCCTGGGGCATCAAAGGTGGGCACGCTGCTGTGAAGCCATGCCCTAACCATTAAAGGAGCTTTTGTGGCAAGAAGAGGATCCAAATTTTCTAATGTTCTTTTGCTCAAAATAGGATCATACTCCTAACAAAGTAATGGCAATAATACTAATATTTGACTTTTAACACACCCTTTCCAATCAGTGTGCCTCTGTGGCTTTTGTGAAGGAGATTGGATTGCTCTGCTTATTTTGCAGAGACACAGAAGCCGAAGTGACTTGTTCAAAATCAGCAATCAGCAGAGACAGGACATGAGAGACCTCGGGTATCCTGAGGCGACCTTTGTAGTTAAAAGCTGTATTTGACACAGGCAAGTTTCACTGTATAAAATAAGTCTGTAACCAGTAAATGGTTACAGATTTACAACACATGCAACCCTGAACTGCATTAATCAGGTTTGTCGTTTTTTAAAATCATATAGCTGAACATTTCAGGTTAAGCTGCAGTCCTAATTTTCAAACAAACAGGTGTTTTTCTTCTCTCTTGGGGGCGGGGTGGGGGGAAGATAATTGTATTTTGTATGGTGATAGGGGATTTGTGCTAGCTTCAACCAGCTGCTGAAATCAGTGATAACAGCCACTGGCCTCACCCACTACTGTCGGATAAAGAGCTGCTGCTGAGTCTATTTCTCAAGCTTAAGCTGAATTGCTTTGAAGGCTTGTGAAATTCAATTTGCAAGAGAATGGAGGATCCTCTCCATGTAATTTCAAAATGTGGAAAATAGTAATTGCTTTTACTTCATTCAGAGTATCCATGTAGGTAAGCAGCGGCATCCTTTGGGCCCCAGCCTCCTCTGCTGCTGGAGTCGGTAAGATGTTAAACCTGCACGTGGCTGTGAGCGATGCTGGACCCCACATCTTTTTGCCACAGCCCTTCCTTTTGGTGGGCAGGCACGTCAGCTGAACGGCCAGTGCCACGTCTTTATATCTGCTTGAGGCAGTGCTTTGTATCTCGCCAAATTACATGAAAAAGGGTTTCATTACAATAACTCTCTCTTTCATTGACTACATTTGTATTTGTCTCTTCAGCATGGAAGATAATCCTATATATGAATAATCAGGGTTGATCTCAGATTTATAAGGTGTTTAGATTTGTTCTGTTCAGTAGAGAACATAAGTATTAGCGGATTTTTTACAAGTCTCCTGTTAGGAGTCATCCTTGATCCTATGGCTGGCTTGTCTGCAGGTAATCTTTTTCCGTGCTTGAAGAGCTGACAAAAGCATCTGGGCCTCCCTGGCAGTAATTAGGGCGAGCTAACTGCCTGCTGTGCTGAAAAGTAGCTCTGAGATTTGAGGAAATGCAAGTGCAAAATGCAAATTGGCTAGCATGCCAATACCTTGTTTCCTTTATACAAAGGAACCGCTGCATTTGATTGCATTTAACTGAGACCATTATCTTGGTGTTTTGTTTGGGTTTTTTTTGTTTTGTTTTGTTTTTTAACTCAGAAGTTTTACTAAACTCTGGTGTTATCTTGAGAACTCCAAGTTCAGAATAAGGTGATGGTTTTTTTGTTTTTTTTTTCTCTGTTGCACAGCTGTAAATCTAGAATTGCCTTTACAAATTAATCAAAAGCCTTCAGTTTTCAAACATTGTATTTTAAAAAGCTAATGGAGGAATCTTCCTCTATCCAAAAACTTTACAACAGCAATTCCTTGGTCAATCTCTTGATGTCAAATCATTGGGTACTAAGTATTTATGAAGTTCACTCCAAAGTGAAACTTAAACACACATAAACCTGTAGGTGGACAAAAGATAACATCAGTCTGCAATCTAGTAAATTTGTATCCAGGAAGCCTACCTCCCTTAAAAGAGATTGAACAGGAACATGAGAAGGGACTGCTTATAACATGTATTTCACTAACACAGCAGCCTCTGTGTACTTGTGCTCTCAGGTTTGAACAGCCTTGCTTACCACGGGATGGTTTGCAAGCTGAGAGTGTAGGTGGCATGTTGTGAATGACCACATCCCCAGCAAAAAGTTGTGGGGAGCAGCAGCTAGTTCTGGAAATTTACCTACTTGGATTTGGATTTTTTTTTTTTTCTGTGGGAAGAGAATAATGGTGTAATTTATGAGCAAAATCCTGCCTGGCTCCTGTTTAGGCTAGGTAAATTAGGGCAAAGTAGCCTGTTCCTTTCCGCTAGTGGACTTTTGCAGAGGCTGGATACAGTTTGTGATCTTTTCTTTGAATACTGAATAGGGTGTGAAGATGCCCTGAGATCCTGCTTTTTCTACAAGACTATCTCTGTGACAGATGTTTGTTACTCTTGACATTCCTTTCTTTGACGTTCATTATAGTGCCATTACAAGGGCTCTGTTCTTCTCCTAAAAGCTAAAGCAGCATCTTGTGATTGAAATAGTCAGAAATACTGGCACTATGAAAGAACAGATTTTGTTTTCTGCAAATCACCTGAAGACTTTTCTTTAAATCTCCATCTTATTCTATGACTTCCTGATTATCAGATCCCCTTCTTCCATTACTTCTCATGTTGTAGCATCATCAACATTTTTTCCTTCTCTGCTGGAAGAAAAGTAGCATCCCCTCCCTCATCGTAAGGGAAACAGTATCATAGACTGGCTGACAGCAGGTGCTGTTAAGTCCTGCAGTTATTTTTCTTTCTCTCTTCAGAGGTAATTATCAACAAGTCTTGATTTATTTTTTTTAAGATCATAAATGCATTTGCCACAGCACTGCACCTTTGCTCTCACTTATGCTCAGTTCCACCACGGTGTGCCCTGAATCTGTTTTGTGATACATGACACAATTATATTTCAGGGAGATTTGCTCTTCCCATCCCTATGTTGTATGATTAATTTATATGCAGCCAGTCCATGCTTGGAATGAAATAATTTTTTTACCTCTCTGCTTTTCTTCACATTTTTGTGCTCAGTGGTTTTTTTTGAGAGGGAGGTTTCCACAAAGGAGTTTTGGCATTTATTTTCACTGAGAAGCTTAGTTAAATAATTGAAACAGCCAAAAAATGGCCTAAAAAAGGGCAAAATGTATTTTCTTGTTTTGCTTCATGAACAGCTGAGTTTGAATACAGATGCAGACACTAAAGTAAATTAGATTATCTCAGTTCAGTATTCTGCACCACAGTTCCAATCCCCATCATTGTCCCAATCCCCATATCTATGAGATGGAAAGATTAAGTAATAATGAAGATATGTCACTGCACCTGCTTTCACTGTATCAAGCTACATACAGTAAATCCACCCGTAGTTTCTTTTTCCCCCCTTAGGCATTATCTGTCGTTCACAGCTCCCAGCTGAGGGCCTGATCTAGATCTCCAAAGACTCTAAAAACACATTTCTAATCATTGCCTGTTCAGATTTGCCTAAAGATTTTTGAAAACAAGCTGCTTTTAAAGGTCTGTCTACATAAAGTAAACAATAAGCATTTGAGTTGATGTGTAGTTTCATTTGTTAGAACTTTAACACTGGTTAAATGGTGAACATCTGGCACATAAGGCAGTTTAGTGGCTACAACATTGCGACTGGCATGGACGAGTTTTTGAGGGTGTTATGGAAAAGGTAAGAGTTCACCAAAATAAGGTTGTGAGGTGTGTGTGTAGCCTTTGAGTCCCCAAGAGTCACTCCACAACAGCAAAGAAAGCTTGTGTCCTACCCCGTGCATGTGAAGGTGGTGCATTTCCTCAGCGGTGGACCTGCAGCAGCTTCTGGACTTGCCTGCTACCTCCTTTGCACATCCAGCTCAGCATGGCAGTTAGCTCCTGATGGCACAGCTTTGAGTTCCTGCATAATTTCTCAGGATAATACAGATGAGATGAACATATGGTGGGTGACATGATAACAGAGGAAATAAACCCATGAAAGGGCTGCGAGTCCAGAAATAAGGATCAAACTCTGATCCATTACGTTGCTATGCTCCTTGAACAAATTACAGCCATGTCAAAGCTGTGTTTTGTTTTGGCACTGGCATGGCCTTTGACCTTCAGTCTCTTTCTCTATTCCAACTTATTTCTTTTTTCCTCTCCAAACTGTTCTTCCTCCTCTATCAATCAGCATTGTGTATGCAAGAATTGCTCATTTTTAAAATTTTTTTTCTGCCCCACTAGTATGCACTGTGATGATGTTCCCCTTTACTATCCCCCAGCTGTTTTTCTTTTTTCTTTTTTTTTTAATGTCAGATGGCCCCTTGCTGTTAAGGTCATGTGCCATCAAGCCTCCTGGAGAGTCTGAGTTCCATGGCAGACATATAATTGACTTGATCTCATCTCACTGAAAGGTCACAGTGTGCTTTGGAGGGTGCTTTTCCCTTGTCTTAGTAGCATTTTGGATAGGTAATTATGTTTCATGCAATTCCAGACTCTTGGTTTGAATTTACAGTTTTTCTTATTCTGTAAATGGAAAATATATTTCATATTAAGCATAATTTATTGTACTCAACAGCTGCTGTTATGATGTATCAAAAATGGCCTATCAGGATTGATATGTTTACACTGAACCACACCATCTGGAATTTCCCCATGTGTTCCTGTCCTCGTCTGCCGAGGTCTGAAGCCTTTGGCTTTGGAAACCAAGCTACATGAGATGAAGAGTTAGGGAGTGGGAGGGAAGAGTCCTACAGACCCTGCAGCTCTTTCTGGCTTCTGCTGATGCTTTTACTAGCACAGGGAGAGTTCTGCAGATGAAAAGCAAGGCGGGATGTGTCTGGAGATTGAAATTCTGTTTGAGTGCTGAAAACAACTCTTGTTCCTTGTTGTCCTGCAGTGGCCTAGACCCAAAGTTAACCTTCACCTTGGTGCTGACTCCTGCAGTTGCAGTAGTGAGGATGTTTCCTGTTGTTTCCAGAAAAGAGGCAAATGTCAGCCCTTCTCCATGTATCAGTAGTCCAGGCATTGATTTGTTCCCAGTTCTTCTTCTGCAGCAAGTCCCTATCTTTTTAGGTGATGCAACCAAAATATAAATAATAGGAGAAGTACTTCAAGATAACTGCTATTAAAAACTAGGTGCAACCCTTATAGCATTGCTATAATGATAACTTCTTTATCCGTTTTGTTTTGGTTTTGTTTTTTTTTTTCTTTTTTTTCAATCTGCCTTTTGGTATCTGCAACTTAAGAGTTCACATTGTCAGGTTTTACTCTGCAGACCAGAGAGCTAGAAATTCAGCTTTCTAAAAAGTGAAATGAGATTATGATATATGCATTTGCAAAGGCTGAAGTTCAGACAACAGTGCCAGATACCATAAGACCTGAAGGTCTTACAATGAAAACTGGCCACACATGTATGTGCTAGAAAAGACTAGAACAATGGTTTCACAGGAGTGTTGCTATAACATTTTATTAATACACTAATAAACCTAAACTTTGGAAATGGCTGGTACTTTCATCTAGAATAATTATTGTAATAGAAGACTTCCTGGGTCATTTTTATTGCTCTCCTGTGCAGCTGAAGCTGTTCTGGTATAATGGAGTTTGCATATTCAAGATATTTTAAGACCTACGAGAAGGTCATCTGTTAATAAAAAATGGTGAGTCTGAACAGCTCTGCTAGGCTCTGTTTTATAGCTTGTCTTTGGACATAAATGTAAGCTTCAAAAGAATAATAATGCCCAAGCTAGTAAATAATATATCAGTCATCCTTGCTAATCTAGAAAAACTGTGCACACTACTTCAGAGTATATATATTAACTCCCTTCATTGTCTGAACAGAGACTTTTCTAAATCATTTGCCTCATATAGTAGATTATGAATCAATTGCTGTGAATTGGGGAGTTCTGGTGACTTCCATTTTATTGGATTTAATCTTCCTCCTGTCATGGGTGTTCCAGGGAACTGGCTGTATTTGTTATGGCCCACTGTTGATGGCAGAGATGTATTCCCTTGCAGGAAAGCTTCTCCTGCAAGCTGTAAATTGAAGTTGAGAACTAAATGTATTCCTTCTAATACCTCATGCTGAATGGCTGAACTTCAAACTAGTCCCATAGCATCAACTTCGGTGTTAGTTTGACAACATTGCGTTTTCAGTATTTATCTGAATTGCATAATTTAGTGCAAAGTATTGTGACTTTTTCTGTATGTACTGTGCTTTAAATAATACTTCTCCTTTTTCTATTCACATATTTTATTAGCTATCAAGTAGTTTGTATGCCAATTGATGTTTTGAGGTTTGCCCAACATATTTTATGGTTGTATAGTACTGGGTTTGAGTGTTTATACCTTGCTGATGCTCCATCTTTTACATCAGCCTGGGAATGTACTATATATATCATTCAAGAAGGGATATTTGATGTTATTTCATTTTTCTGGGCTATCCTTTTTAAACAACACCAGAAATTGCCTTGATTTTGTCAAAGAAGAAGAGTGCATTTGAATAATAATCAGAACTAGGAATGAGAAGAATGTGAATTTAGCAACCCCATGCATTTGAATAGCTTCACCTAATCATTTTTGCCCTTTCAATAACCCCTTACATTTTTTGCAGATGGCAGTGAAGTCCAGTGAACTTACATACGGAAGAGAGTACAGTAACTTTGCGGGAGTTTTCCCTTATTTTTTTGTCTGGACAGGTTTGGGGTTGTCATCCATTTTTGTCCAAAGAGCAGACGTCCTTATCTTTATAGCACAAAATGCAGATGAGAAATCAACATCTTTTTTGATGCGGCTAGCTCAGTTCAATGTACATTGTCTTAATGGTTGTAGACACTGAAAGTGCTTTGATATGAGAGGTTGCAAAGAACCATCCTGTCTGTAGTTACAAGTGGGATCGTGACTCAAGCCTGATTTCCAGTGCCTCCTACTCCTGTTTTCTGGAGAGTAGGCCCTCTCAGGCTCACATGGGACCAGACTCTGACTCTCTGCTGAACTGCAGTGCTGTAAATGTGAGTAGCTGTGTGCTTAGGCATCTGGAATAAAACTACATAGGGAAAAAATGCAAGCAGAAATTTTGGTCAGTCTCCTCAGTTATGTGGGGAGAAAAACTTACTATTGAAAATCCTTTTATGTATTTTAGCCACTCCACAAGAGACTTGTGAAGGTGGTTTTTTGGGGTTTTTTATTATTATTTCCCTTCTTTGACTTTTACTATATATTTCTGATTTCAGGATCAAGCATTTCTCCTGTCTCTGTGGCCTCTCTTTGACAAGTCTGTTCTTCTAACCAGCTGTGTCAGGCTTCATAGATGCTTTTAGAAACTCCTGTCCTGTGGTATAGAGGCTTGACAGTCATTCAATTTATATCCTTTACCAGTTAAGCTCATGAGATTCAAGGGTAGGGTCAATGCCCAAGTGTTCCTTAATTTTTTTTCTAGCATTGCTGCCAACCAATGTTAAAATAGAAACTTTCTCAAAAAATATTAATATTAGTGCACAGAGAGGCATGCTAATTGTGCAGAAGGCTGAAACATGAACCCTTCGATTTGCCTAACCATCTTTCTCCTGTCCCCAGCTGCTAAACCTTTTCATTTCTGTGCATCTTTAGCTCTTCACAGTTACTCCCCATTGGACCCATAACAGCGCACTGTACTTCTAGGTGGTAGCTCCTACCGCAATGCATAAACCCAACTAATGAATGATCTTCTCTGTCATGTGGTTTGCCTCTCAAATAGTTTCTTTTTATCCCACATGTATAAGAACAGTTACCTTCACAGAGCAGAGGACGTAGAGTATTTTTTCCTAGTAATACATAATAAAAGTCCCCCTTGAAGGGAAGCATCCTTGTTCACAACCAGTAATGAGATTTTGAGTTCTGGAGATACCAAAGAGATGGCTCTTGGAAACAAAGACATCAGTGTGTTGATGCTATGGCTGGGTCAGCAGGTGAGCAAAGCTACCCTGTAGCCCATCCACATGAACCACTAGCCATGAGGTCTGTAGTCCCACAAGTAGTGCAGGAGTGCAGATGTTCTCCATTGCCAATCATATACAAAGGAAAGACCTCACTTTAGAGTTCCCTGTCCCTCAACTGGGAAAGAGATGTCATTTTTATGCCTCTGTGTCAGTGATGCTTAAAAGGTCTTGGGAACACGTAAAATAAAAATCCATTTGGGATTTTGAGGTTTGTTTGGTTTTCTTTTCTCTTCAAGTGGCCTGGGGCTAGTATTCTCTGTAATCCCTTAAATAGTAACCACGTGGGTTCAGTTTTAGCCTCCACGTGAAGTAAATGGGATGGAAGCAGGATTGTTTGAGACGGAGGTTATTTCAAGTAAACTGAAACTTCAAGAAAACAGTACTTTCCACTTTTTAACCAAGAGGAAAAGGTGGTGGAAGTTTGGGAAGACTGTTACTGGCCTGAAATGCTTCACTCATGTTCTCTATTTATATGAGAAGGAGCACTATATCATAGACAGATTTCTTGTGATTGTCTTCCCATTATAAAATAATGCAATAAAATAACACTGAAAACAAAACAGAAAATGAAAAAGATGAGAATGTATAGGGAAAAGGGCTCTTAATGTTTAATAGCTACCGCTAAAGTTCCTAATTCAGGCTACCAATTCTTATGCTTCTGTAAGTAAGATGAGGTGTCAAACATAATTGAAAGCGTATGTGCTGTGAGATTGGACTATGCTTTGTGTTTCACGATTGATAAAGTATTGTTCCTAAATAAATCTTGCAATTCTAGCTGCAGTGACACAAATAATAGAACATGAAGGTGTGAAAGAAAATGGCCAATTTGAGTGATACGAAAAGAAGCAATGCTTCATTTGGTCTTAGAAAATAAGGCACAGTACAGATATGATTGCCTTTCTTGAATGGTTGTATAGGAATGCTACTATATAAAGCTCTCCCTGCTTACATTTTTGGAGTGACTTAGTGATTTGTGTATGTTGTGCAGTGTATTTTTCATTTTTGAGAGACATGTTAAGGTATTGGTTCTGTAAAATTTTAAATGTCGGAACTGTATAGCTCATTTTGTCATCAGATTCTGATTTGTTCACAAATTATGTATTCATGTGTAAGGGTGGCAAAACCAGGCAGAACACTGATCCTGAGAAAGAACGCAGCTCACAGAAGTAGTTGTCATTTTATTTTTGTGTCTAATGGTCTATTTTTAAAAGCTAAGCTTTCAGCACCAGGCACTTAGGAGAAATTCATTCTTCTATCTTTGAAAAATATCAGTCTAAGTTACACCTTCTGGACCTCTCATACCCTTTAGCATTTTCACTGTCTGATGCTGTTTATACTTCAAAATGATTTTCAATCTTTAGCCTAATGAAAGAAAAAGTATGCATGTTTCTTTATAGCAAATATGTAAGTGGCCAACAGGTTAAAAATTACAGTTACAGAGAAAATGTAGACTGACTTCATAAGAAAGTCAGATTGACAAATACCACTGGCTTCTTGTGTTCATTTCAAGTTGGATTTAGTTAATGCCTGCATGGCTGTAATCTCTGTGAGGTTACTTTATTACTTAGAACACGTGTTTTGAACTGGCAGTCAAAAGGATGAGGGCTTGGGGTTAAAAGACTTTCCAACATAATAATTCTTAATCAAAATCTCATTTGGAAAAAAATGGCACCTGGATTCAGTAAAGCAGTAAAGCACCATGACTCTCTTCCAGGGAGTACAGCAGCCTGTCTTGACAGTGATTTATGTTCTTTTTTGCCTACCATGCCCAAGTATATTATCTAGGTTGACATGCATATGTACATATATCAAGTGAGGTCTCAGCACCTGCTACAATCCCCATACTGAATTTATCCTTGTTGATACCTCTGAATACTGGTAGGGAATAAAGGACACAGTCCCTTGACACGTATCAGCTAGATGTAGCACAACACGATTTCGGCACAAGCTGGGCGTATATTTAGGCTCTGTGGCAGAAGTAATTAAGAGTGGAATTTGATTGTCATCTGGCCTTGCAGTCGTTCTTGCCATGAGAGTCTGGCAACTTGTAATCTCACAGGTCAACAAGCAACCACCTAACTTCTGTATTCTTTGACATTTCAGGGGCTATTTCTGTGTAGACATGAAGCAAGCACTCTGTGGGAAAAATATTACAATAATAGATGTGACTCCTGAAATCTTGTCAAGTGCAGAATAATTTAGATTGTTCTGCAAATCCTATGCATACATTTTCCTAAATTAAAAACATGCTGCACTATTTGAAAAATACCTGGCCTAAGTATTACTGCCTTAAGCATTACAAAAAGGTCACTATATAATTTACTAGAAAATGATAACCTTCAAATAGGTTTTGAAACGTCCTGTAAAATTTAATACAAATACAGTGTTCCAGCTTGGAGTCTTCTGGGGCACCACTGAAACAAAACAAAACAAAACTGATTTGCAAATTAAATTTGTTCAAATAATGTCTATATAATCTTTGGGTATCACTATTCCTATATTAGATGGGATTTATTCATAGAAGTTATTTGTGCACTGCTTTGCCTTTTCTTAATCTCTTCCATCCCCTCTACCCTCAATGCATAAGGTATTTTCTATATGGGGCATTATTATCTTTTTTATTTGCATTCAAATAAGTCTTGCTTAAACTCCTAAGTGGACTCTCTAAAATTACTTGGTTTGCTCTTGTAAACAGCAAAATTTGACAAGCCAATGCAGATCCTCTTAAAAGTTGTTAAAAACTCTGCAAGCTCACAGCATGCTTTAAGGGATATAGGGCAAAAGCCATAGAGGCCTCCAACATCTAAAAATGGATTTTAGACAGAAAAAAATTTAAAAAGTAGTCCAGAGCCCCTCTACTTGGCAAAAGCTTCTAGTCACCTAAATTAATTTTGCTCTGAAATTTGGGTGGCAGAGTTCTCTAGGTACCTTAACTTAGGGTTTTCCCTGTTAAACCAGACATGAAGTTAAGCTGCATCTGAATTATTTCAACAATTCTCCACAGCAGAGGCTGTTTTTTCTGTGCTGTGTCTGAACCTCCTGTCACCAAAGCGTTACGCAGGATTTCCTCCTGATGGTATAACGTAGCTTTGTAACTTCATTGCATTTGCTGAATTTATATGTAAGTAGTCAGATTCCAGCCCTGTGACTATGCACCAGAAAGAGGAGATTTCACACAGATCTCATTCTCTGCCTTATTCAGTGGAATCATCAAGTTATTATCATCTAATTATTACGTGGAACATTTAATGGGATATGTGCTATAATTAAGAATTTGACCAGGACACATTAAGGAAAAATCTTAGCATTTCATCAAGTGAATGAATCGTACTTCAGAAGATGTGTGAGGTTATTTTCAGGAGTAATGCACAGAAGTGAAGAGTTCAGCCTTGATTTATGAAATGCACAAGACACGTTATGAAGCAAATTTGAAGGGCAGTATCCTAAAGTGATGAGGACATGTGGGAGAGGTTCAGCAGTGAAAGAAGTGGTGGCATAAATCACAAATGGGCTGTTCTTTGGTTGAAGATCTATTTTAGTGGGAAGGCTATGAAATTTGCATTTGATCCTGGTTCAGGCTGAAGTAGCTCAGTGCCAGACCTCGAATCACACGTGTACTTCTGTGATCGTCTTTTGCAGTATACTCTGCCAAAACAGGTTTTGGGAGGCAGAGCTGTAAATACATCCCTGCTTACAGTGTTGAAGGTGCGGATTGTTTTAAAACAATGAAGAGGATTGACTCCATTAGAACATCCTTCAAATTTCAGAAACAGAAGTAAGCTGCAACAGTTTAAAAGTAAAGCATTTTTTATCAGCCTAAATGTATTATTTGGAGAAAAATATATGTCACAAAGAATATATGTAAGTAAATAAGCCATTTTACTCAGTATTTTAGTGAAGTTTTTTATGCTGAAACAAATTATTGTCTGAAGCTTCTCTTCTTCAAAAGAATTGCAGGTTAGGAGCTACAGAGATGCTAGAAAATACTTTTAAAAAAGATATTTGATGCTTTTGCATTATCCACTGATTAAACAATAGGTAGCACATCCATTTTCCTCTGATTACTTAAAACTCACTCTAGAAATGTAGGGTGTGTGCATATCTGGGACTGATTTCAAAACAGACTTTTCTCGATGTTTCAACTCCCTGAGCTTCTGCTATGAAGAGGTGGGTGAACACATTCAAAATGTATTTAGCAAATGCAAACAAATGTACTTGAAGACACAGTCAGCTGTGCATTACATTGTCTCTCTGTAATGGCACTCTGGCTAGATAAGAGTTTTGTTGTCTGCAGTGGAAAAGACAAAGATGAAAAATGTGAGTTTGCACACTAGGGATAAAAAAAACATCAACAGATGGGGTAATGTTTTGCAAGAGTTCAAAAAGCAAAGGGACGTGGGGAAATAAAAAGCTTTAGTAGCGTACTATATCTGACATTGTTGTCTTTCTCTGTGTTCACTCTCACCCACAAAACAGATAGTTTCTTAATTTTTTCACGTGTTTCCTTTGTATTTTTCATTAACTGTTCTATTTTCCATAATTAATTACATACTTCTAGATTTGTTCCTCTACTGAAAAATTCTGGTTGATTATTGTCTGCATCCTTCCTCCCTTTTATTTAGCCTCTTTAATCATTATTATCTTTCTCCCTCAAAACCTATTCCCCATATTTTTTTTCTGAAGCAACAGCATTTCTCAAGTTGCCATTTCTCATTGAACTTTACCAGTGTCCTTGCATCTGTTAATTCCCCATGGCTCTGTTGTTCTTTTGCAGTAATAACAGCCTTATTTTTTCCTTCCTGGGAATATCGGCAGTGAAACTTTCAGGAAAAAGCTTCTAAGTCAGCATATGTAGAAATGGGGTGCTCCTGTCAATGCCACAAGTAGCTGTCTTTTTTAATAGACATTTATATGGGACACACAAGTGTGGGTGCAGAAGGAGGCTTTATTGCTTTGTGCAGAATGTGTGTCTCATGAGCAAGTCCGTATTGGCAACCTAACAGTGAAATCTATGCTGGTCCCAATGGATGTCTTGGTTCACCTCATGCTAATCAACTCCCATAGGCTAAGACTCCAGTCTAGTTAGGTTGTTGATTTGGTGAGCCCTTCTGTGATCACCAGGAAAGGGGAGAAAAGACCTCAGAGAGGCTTGATGAGTATTTTTCATGTGAACGTGCATTTATATGGAACCTGATCTCTTCTGTATTTGTCCATATATTTCTGCTTTCAGTGGATTTTTCATCTGCAGTGGCATTTTTGCCAAAAATGATGTAAACTCTTTGTTTCCTTCTCTCCTTTGTTTGCCTTTATTTCTTTTAGACTGTTAAAAAAATAATGGAGAAAGGGAGAAAGAAAAGGGTTGAGAACAGAGGAGTCTAAAAGCTTTTGAGTCAAAGCAATCATAAAATATTAACTTATTTAAAAGAATCACAGAGAAGACTGTCCTTTGTCTCACTGTAAAGTTAAGGCTTTATATGAGTTTTCCTGTGAGTTAGTCACCTGTCATAGTGGAACGAGAATTGCTAGAGTTTTTGTTTTGGGGAGGTGTTGTTTGTTTATTTTAAACAAAAAAATAAACCCTGAAGGCTTCTAATTATGGAGAGAAGGAAAGGCATCAGGTACCATTTCTTGTTGCAGAATGACATGTCTCAGGTTTGGGATGGGCCAACTAATTTTAAACTATTGAGTCACCGCTCAGTCACTCACTCGCAGCACTGGACTACCATGAAATAAAAATATAGTGTTGTCTTTATGAAGCAAGATGTAGTAGTAGCCTGTGAGAAAGGTGCTTTCTTCTTTGTAGTAAAGAATGTGTTACACGTGTCAGACTTCAACACTGGGAATATAATTGGTTGAGGTATGTATTTCTTGGGTGTCGGCTGTAAAAGTGTTCATGAGAAGCCACCACTTGTAAGAGGAAGAAATGCATGAACACAGGCATCTGTGTCACTGTAAAACTACCTTTCTTTTGCTTCTTAGGTTGAGATAAGCCTATTTTGAAGGCTCTGGTGACAGGAATTTCTTTGGAGACCAAAGCAGTAGGTGGAAATGTGAGGAGAGTGATGTTAGTTTCAAGATGTTTAACCACACACACATTTACATGCAACATACCTTCTCAAATACCTCGTCTTACTCCTCAGGACCTTACTATTTAACAGTGGTTCTTGTATCACACTTTTCCCATGGTCCAGCTATCAGGGAGTTTTGCTATATCATTTGTGAATGTTGTGTGCTTTTAAAAGAACATTATTTTGTAGGCAGAAGTTACAGGTTTTCATGTAATAAAACAATAGTGAAAGTACTGTGTATTTGTATAGCCCTTTCCTAACAGATTTCTGAATGTTAAGAAGGGCACGATTATTTTATCATATGATGGGCTTTATCTTCATATCCTGTCCTTGTCAGAGGATAAATGATCTAGGAATGATCATCTTCTGCTTGAAAGGTCAAAACTCCCACAAATGTATGAGGTCATGATCCTTAGTGCTGTCTTATTCATTGAGCTCAATGAATTATGCGAAGTTTTCTGACCAAAGTGGGCTGCACCATTGCCTCATCTTACTGCAGGTCTTGTCCTGAGGCAAACTGCTGAATATCTCCAGAGCGTCTTGACCGAGTTGCATGGTCCTCTTGGAGCTTGGTGTTCCTATGGCTGTGGGGTTGGTTGGTTACCTCCTCTAAAGGTACCTGGGCAGCAGTGGTCTTTAATAAGAAGAAATGGTTCCCCTGAAAGCAAGAAAGGAAAGATAAAGAATTTGCAAATACCTACACGTACAAAAGCAAAACCTCTTACTCAGAAGTTGCTTTTCTGGCTCTTTGTGTGAGCACATGTTTAAGTCATCTGTAAGTAGTGATTTGCCAGTAGGCTTTTAGCCACAGTACGGTCTGTTAGGAAAGGCTCTGGGAGTTATAAAATTTTTGTATTTTCTAAACAATTAGTCAGAATAGGAACAGTTATTATTTCTTTGCTGCTTTTCTTGGGATTGGAGAGGTGAGGAGAGGCTCACAAACACTATGCAGACAGATCTCAGAAACTGTAAACCGTGTTTTTACAATCAATAAAAGTCATTTTAAAAATTTCATCCTTCAGTTCCCTGCTTGTTTCTAGTTACTAAATCCCATGAAAAAGGCGTATCATTATCTTATCCTCTGCTCCACCATTTCAGATGTTCAGAGCCCTTGATAAATTAACAGACTGGTTATTCAGAAAAATAAAATTACATTTCTGGATTGGATTTATGATTATTATGCAAATGTAACTGCCATATACTGTGCAGAAAACACATTTAAAAGCCCAAAAATAGCAATAATCCTGTTCAGGAGCTACTCCAGTTAATACTTTCCTATATAGAATTGAGTATTCATTAATAACTTCTGTATTGTTATTAGAATTGTTTTATTGTAACATGTAATTTGCTTGAACTGACTACTTCTTTCTCAAAATGGTTTTAATTACAGAAATAAATGACAAAGCTTAGTGGAGATGCTTATACAACAGTACAGTCATTTTCTGTGTGCCAACTGGAAATTCATTCTTAACAGATGGAATTCACCAGTCTGCAAAGAATGAACACGAGGCTTTTGCACAGCTTAAAACTTTACTTAATCTTTCTGATAAAGTACGAACGTGATGTCATACATGTTATTTCTTCTTGGCTTCTGCACTATTTATCAATTATTCTGTTGAAAATGCAGAAAAAATAAAGAGTTGGTCAATTTACTGAGGATGTATTTTGCTATTAGGAGCAATTTTATACGTCAACAATACGTACCACTGTGGGTCAGAATAAAAGTATGGCTCAAAATATTTCCTTTTTCTTTACAGAGACTGACATTTATCCTTCTTCCTTCTGGGGGTGTGGGCAGGACTGTTGCAGATTATTTTGGCCTCTTCTTCCTCTCTCCTTTTTTTATTATCATTCTGCCTGACTCTGTTCTTGTAGCTCTTGTTGTCTTTATAAATCAGTAGGTATGATCTTCTTCCAAATTCTGATTCAGGATAAAGGCTGTAGATAGCCATAAGATGAAGCCAGGACTTTAGATGCAACCTGCCAGGAACAGAAAACCAGTATTTTGTTCCTAGTTGATGAGCTGGTTGATTGCAAGTCTCGCCTCTTTCTTGAGACTCACTAACTTTAATGAACAGCAGTAAAAATGTAGCCCAGGAGTAGCTCAAAAAGTGGAGGTGCGCTGATTAGGCATGACATAAAGAAAGGAGGCATCGTCAATATGGAGAAAATGAGGGTTTCAAGCTGAATGACCCTGCGGACTAGGGTAGGAGCAGAGACATGAATTCATTAGTATCAAGTACAAAATCACATACTTAAGAATAACAAGATATGCAGCTAAAAGTTAATTGCTCATCAGTTAGAAATGAATGAGAAGTAAAAGCTTGTGATGTGCTAAATGACAACAGGATGAGTAAGCCGGAGTGTTGTGGCCATGGAAAAGGCAATTGTACTGCTGGCCCCTATCAGGGGAGAGAGAACCGGTGACAGTCCTATCCTACAAGAGAAATAAAAGTGTATAGCTACATCAGCCAGTCACTTCAGCTTTATGTGGAGCTCTGTATCCACTGGAAATGTGTGTGCCTTCAAAATGCGTGACTTCAAAAAAGCACAACATTAAGGTAGTTACTGTAGAGCATAAGAACTGCTGTGAGTTCACATCCTTGCTCCTCTGATGTGATCTTGTTCACATTTTCATCCTCTAAAGCAACGTAGCTTGTTTTAACACAGCAAAACAATAACTAGAAGTGAAAATAAATAAATCAGAGAGGGGAGAGGACTATTTATGCAAAGGATTGAAGTGACATGAGAGAAAACCGAGATAAACTGGCTACTGATAAACTTAGGTTGGGAATAAAAAGACGGTATCAAGAGAGTGGTGTTCCAGTAGGAATAACAGTCAAAAGTAAACTGGTGTGATCAGTTGATAAAAAGGTCCAGTGCTGGTGATGATCAGGGGCTAGCCCTGTTGAACCAGGAGGTCTCCCCCAGCTCTGCCTTCCTGTAAGATCACTCTTGGGGAGGTCTCTGGTCGAACCTCTCCTGCTCAGAGGAAATGGTCCTCCTGAGAGATGGATCTGAACAAGAATGACCTGTCATGGCATCTGGCAAAAAAAAAAACCCTAAAAAAGACTTAACAAAGAAATAAATGTTAGGCCAGTAGGCAGGACTCAGAGATTTTCCAACCAAATTTTGCACTAAGTAAACATTTAGAAATAATGTTATTAATGAAATAAATTGGATCATCAGTCGTGGACTCCAAGGTAAAATAAGTTCAACATGAAAATTATATCAATTCTAAGCATAGTGACTTTTGACTTTTTATTATATATAAACAAGCATTTGCATCTGTATCCTATATATATTTTTTTTTCTTAAAGTCTGCTTCCATCTTGCCATGTCATATTAATTTGATTATTTCTGCAGTGGCTACAGCAATATTCTGTTAAATATTGAAAAGTCTGTGAATGCTAAATAAAATTCAATTATATTGTTTTTAAAAAATATAGATTGGGGGAGTCTGAGCAGATGAACTGTCTGTTTTTGTAATCTGTGAATATACAAATATTGTTGGCAGAAAGTATATCCCTTCTTCTTTATTGTTAGAGTTTAGTGCTAAATCCAGTTCTTCAGTGGCATAAAGAAGGGCACTCTAATGGAGCCTGGAGAGTACCTGGCTTTGCTGCCCGAGGATGCTGCTGGTCCAGCATAGCTGTGCTGTGGCTTCTCTTCACAAGGCTTCAGCACAGAAACCTAAACCTGGCGGGGAGCCCTGAGGGAGGATAACGTGCTCCTTTCCTTCACTTTGTGCAAAAAACCCTCCTGTGGCCAAGGAGCTCTCCCTGGCACAGGAGGAGGTGCCACCTGCAGCAGTCAGAGTGTGCCTGACCTCTGGGGCTGAGCTGGGGCAAAGCAGCCATGAATTTTACTGCAAAGAAAAGAAGAAAAACCAGATTTGCATTTCGCTTGTTTTGATTTTACTACTTAAAACTAATCTCTGGTAGCTTTTTTATTTTCTTGAAAGCTGCTTTGTACTGACTAGCCCTTGGTATTTGTCAAATTCTTTGTTTTCTCCGCGTATTCCCTGCTGGCCTACTGAGAAGCTAGTTAAATTATGAGGATTATTCAGAGCTGCACTGGATAATAAAATGGTCTATTGATTAGCAGACTTCTAATTACTTGTCTCTTAGCATGAAAGAGAAATAAGAAGAGTTGATAGTAAACAAAGCAGAAAACAAATAGGGTGTTTCCAACATGTAGGGGTATACATGCTTGCGTGTGGCCTTGTACATGAGTATTGTAATTTCCAGTTTATCATCATGAGCTTATTTGACTGCTTACAGAACTGTGACCTGAACAAGCAGACGGTTTGACAGATAATCAGCCAAAAAATACAACTCCTTATTTTTTTTCTGAAATACCCTGCATACGCACTGGAAGAATAACATCATGATGAGCAATATGTTTTTGATTTTTCATGTCTTGTCATAATGAAATGAAAATTATGGCTAATTTGTGTTTTAACTAGGTATGTACCAAGAGAAATGAATATGAATAGTGTGTCAGAGTTTCAGCTTGAAAAATGGTGAACACCAGTAGGTAGTGAAACTTTCCACTTGCATCACATGCATCCATACTGGTTGAACATGTCACATTACCTCTAGTCTTCCCTAAAAATGATGCATAATATGCATTCCACCTTCAAACCAGTTTCTCTAATGGCACTTGTCTTAAAGATGTGTGTGAAATTTTTAAGGATGCAGATCTACAAATCTACAAGCCTTGCCTAGGAGGAGAGTAGTGCTGACATCCTCCTCTCCTTCCTTAGTGTTAAATAGCAGGGTGATGGCAACAGTGCTCACAAGAGGACTTCTCACTTGTGCTTGTAGGTGACTGTTTCCCAAAGAGGTATGAAAGCAGAGGACAGACTTCGGGATGTTTTGAAAAATAAGGATTGAAATCTTGGCAGAATTGCTGTTGATTTCAGAAGGACCAGGGTTTCTCACCAGCCCTTTAATGCCTCTTCCATGATTCACAAAAGTTTTTGCATGAATTTCTATGGGCTCTGCATGCCTGTCTTATTTTTTTTTCCTAATCTCTTTCTTTAAATGCTATGAACTTCAAACAAAAAACAAGTAATACTCCCCAACAAAACTCTGCATAATTCTTGCCCATGGCAAAATGGCTGAGCCAAAGCAGTAATTTAATTAAAGTGTGAAAATCATGTAATTCTCATGAAGTATTCAAATTCCTTTTTTTGTTGGGGCTTTTTTTTTGTTTCATTTTGTTAGAGCTGTCCAAGTACAAGGGCTCAGTTTCCTGTTCTGTTATGCCCTTCTAGAGAATATGAGTTTCTCATTCAGAAATTAAGCAGTTCCCATTGCTTTTGATTTTGCCTGTGGGTTGATTTGACTGTGGTGTAGTTTGCTTGGCTCTTCTAGTTTGCCTGGTTTTCCTTTATCGTAAAAACCCTTTCCTTTTAAACCTGGCTGCTGGCAGAGAGGCAGATGAGCAGCCCTGTGCTTTGTAGATACAAGCAGCCTTGTCAGCCCATCAGTCTCCTCCATCTCCCGTCACCGGGAGGTTGATGTCAGAGCAAGATATTCTCCGCTAAATGTGAAATCCTTCATTAGTTTTGTGGTCTTCCTCTAGGTCTGTAATTAGAGCCTTCCTGATAACCGGCACACAACTGCACCCATTAATTAGCTCTTCATTTGAAGGTTTCTCTCTCAGTGTTTCCATCCTTGTCAGCTTACAGGAGTCTCGGCTACCTTCAGCTGCTGCTGCTGCTTGAATCCGTTATCCATGTCAATGATCCTTCCCGTAAAAACCCAACCCACAGGCTCAAGGAAGCCCTTAGCATTGCTGCGGGCATGGGAAAACCACCCTATTTTCACACAGGGAAGCACTGTGCTGGGTGAAAAGCCAGCATTACATTGTGTGTGCTTTTGTGGATGTCTGTGTAGTTATTCAATAGCTGCTTTATTTTTCCGCGGAGCACAGAAAAGAGACATGGCCCAGGCTCTGCTGTTTACCTGACAGAACAGTCAAAACAGGTTTCTGATTAAAGAGGCAGCAGTAGACACCCAGTCTCTGCAGGCTTCTCCACATTAGGGGATAATGGAAGCATTTACTAACAGCCAAAGAAATTATTTATTAGGATATGAAACCTTTAATTTAGAAGGAAGGTTTCACATTCTCATGTATTTTTTTTTTCCTTATACTCCCACTTTGCAAAAATGTAGCAAGGCCAAAAATTAATGCATTTGCACATCTATTTCTAAGCTATGTGGGTGTCTCCGAAAAGGTATGATTTTGAGGTAGAACAAATAATATACTCATGGCAATCTTCTCTGAACCAACAAGGTTTTAGAAACCCGAAGATTCAGATCAGTCAAACCCAGTATATTACATTCTCTGCTCTGTTAGTTTTAGATTTAAACTGTTTTATAAATGTTGAAATTGCAACAAGAATTCCCCAGCTGCTAAAAATGGCTCTGCTGGAGCAGGGCAAAGTCACATCTGGGGAAAATACGCTGGAAGCCGAGACTTCACGTTTCTTTCTGCTCCCCTATCTGTCTGGTACAACAGGTTTGAGTCTTATGATATCCATTTCATCATCCTATATACATTTTGATGTAGGCAGTTGCCCCTGTTATCCATACAGGAGGCTGACACAAGGGGTAAAGTCTTTCCTGACCCTGCCAAAGCTGATGAGAGAATCACTTTGAATCAAATAATTTCTGAAATACACAATCACATTGAAATATTTAAGTATCGAATGTTGACAAAGGTGTGAAATGGTATAAACAGCTTTATTGTTTACAGAACACCCTGGTCTGCAGTTGTTCCTAGTTTATTTGTGCGCACACAGATGCTCATTATGTGCCCAGAAGGAAAGAACACAAAGACTTTTTTTCGTTATTTTGCTTGTTCTTATTTGGGGGAAGAAAACGTGATCTCAGACATGCTGAAAAGCACAGAGCAAAAGGCAGATGTGGGGCTCTGTCTCCTGGTTTCCCCTCCCCAACTTCTGTTTTCATCCTGTTACAACTTCTTGTGCATCTGGAAAACACACCTTGTTGGTGTGCTGCTGGAGGCGCTGGAGCTCTTTCTCCCCTCTCCTTTGGATCCTGTTGCTGTTGGCAGGAGGAGAAAACCTTTATGCAATTTAGAAGTTTGCTTCTGCCTCAGCTGTGCCAAGCTCGACCCTTTCCCCGTCCTCATCCGAACTCCAGGGGCTCATCTACCCTTCTGAGCCTCTAGAGTTAATTCAGGTTGTCTCATAAACCCAGGGCCTGAACCGACATCCACTGCAATGAGAATAGCACCTGTAAAATCACTGGGTGTTGGTTTAAAATAACAAATCAAAGAGATCTGGTCCATTATTGTGCTGTGCTTCCCTTACCCCTCTACAAAAGAAGCAGATGGGCCCACGAGAATCCCCTATGGGGAAGAAAAAGCTAGTTTATTTAGGACTTTGTGACCATTACAGAGGCACAGTCGGTGCAGAAATCAAGCCAGTTTATGTCTTTACAAGTCTTTTAGTGGACAGCCAGGTGCAAGTTAAGGCAGCCTTAATACTTCCTAGATTGAAACAGGGGGGCAAAACCCTTTCTAGCCAGCACAGGATAGCAAGGGTGAATACGATCTGCCTGTCACACCTTGTGTCTTTATGTAGCTATAGGGGCGAAATGGATCATTGTGAATAAGTGAACCTTGTCATTCTGGATTATTTTTAATTAGGAATGTGTGGGCATGATACCTCCAAAATTTCAGAATGCTGCACTGAGTTTGTCTCATCTGGTCTTTGATTTTTTTTTTTTTTTCCACTGAAGGGTATCATACACTGTTTCTTTGTATCTGCTTTTCTAGATAGGATCAGTCTAGGAGCAAAATCTCTTCCTCTTTCTTCTACAGGTGTTCAGCTTTAAACATGCTTCCAATGATGTTTAATTTTGCCATTTCAAAAATGCTAAGGTTTGCAGTTGTTTACTTTTAATTATCCTTGGAAACATTTCAATACAAGTAGCTGACTTCTTCACCCTTCCTAAATCTGTATCTATGTATCTTCCCATGTAATTTGTCCCCTCCACCCTAGGAAAAGCAATGAGTACTTATGATTAAATCAGATAGGTGTGAGCAATCAGGTAGTGTTAATATTTGCAAGGGTAAGAAATGAAATTTATGGAGACAATTGAGACAAAATAAACGTGCCCTATATAATTAGCATAATAGCTGCATATCATCAAGTTTTCCCTGTGTATTATTATGACTGCGTTGATTAACCAGGTGTAGAAGGATTTGGAAAGACCAGAGAAAAGGTAGGGAATAATAAGTAGGAGGTAATAGGAAGTGCAGAATGAATACATATGTGTGCCCGGCAAAAAGAGTACATTTCATCTGTTTCTTGTCAGTACAGGCTTAGGGACTAAAGCCTGATGGCAGCTGTTAGTTCTAAACAGGTAGGATTGATCTAAATTATGGTTTCTTGAGAGGGTAATTTCTTCCAGCGACAGTTTTTCTGCTTCCATTTGCTTAAAGGAGGAGGAGGATCTTGACCTTTCGAGCAGTGGAAGGCAGTTCTCTTAAAGATTTTCATCACTGTCGAGCTTGTTTTCTTACGATCCATGGGAACAGAGGTATCTGCAAGCCGGCCTGATGGGCGCAGTTTGGCTGACAGCGTGATGGGAAAGTTCAGACCTCCGGGAAGGAGATTACAGACTTCCTGCCAGAAGGGGGTAATTTTGTCACAGGTGCAGAGTACACTAAGTGTCACAGAGATGACAGAAAGTGTTGACATTGACATTTCTTTCCCAGAGTTTGGTAGTTTAGGAGAGTGGAGTCTTGCAGAAGTCTCTGGGGGAAAGCAAAGAAGATGTCACAGTGAACAACATCCCAAATTCTGTCCCAGTTCTCCTGCGAAAGGAATAAGGCTACTTCCTTAATACCAGCTCTCTCTGGATAGGAATGAATTTGCGTATGAGTAATTATGAAATTAAAACTCACTGTAGACTGCAAATCCACATATGCCTCAAAGTTGTTAAATCTGTTTCCCAAGGACAGTATTTGGGGGTTTGCAGGTGACTGGGTGTCAGTGGAAGCCCACCTGAGCATAAGAGAGATGTGACTCTCAAGCAGAAATGCCAGTTTAATCCCTAAGGACACCTGGAAGTTTATATTTAAAACTCACATAACTTTCACATTCATTAAAAGCATTAGAAGTGTTGGGTAATGTATTTCAGCCTGTGAAGTGGCTATCTAGGATTGTAGCTATGTGTGCAGATGGACGCATGTATATGCACTTATTGATAAACTCCTGCAAATTATCAAATGCTTTTGGGTTTTCATCACACAAGGTTTAAGTACATTATTTGTTCATGCAGAAATTAAAGTATATGACAAGTCTTACTCTCATCTCAAACTGCTTCATTTGTGCCTGCCCTTAGGTTGAAGTGTAAGAACTTAAGGCTTCCACCTCTGTCGGAATTGTAGATGCAAATTTTTTTGATAAAATGGTATCTGCAAAAAAAAAGGGGGGGGGGCTTTTTTGCTCTTGGTTAGATCTTTTTCCTAGATAAATTACAATAATTTTAACTGCCTGTTCTGTGCAATAGCGAGGATTTTAATGATGATATGTCTGTACAGTTCTTGTCTAGTTAATGAAATATGTAACATATTTAGATTTAAATCAAATCTCAAGTTTGGCTTCTTCTGTTCTCGGTTTTGTATGTTGGACTTTATGTCATTTTTTGTGTAGGTTTTTCAAGCATAACGCTGTTTTTGCATTTTTAGTAACTATATAGATTTGTCTTTGTGATATTTACCACAATGTCCCTTGCTATGAAATATATGCTATACTACTCATTTCCTATCCCTCACTGCATCGACAAGCAGGTTTTTAAGCAATATTTTATATATATTTGGCAAAATACATACATTCAGCAAAACTCTGTACAGCTTGAGAGTGTGTACTCAAGCAAATTCAGGTTCATCACTTTTTTGCATTTAGTGTTATTTTTTGTATATTTGGCCTTGATTCAACAACGCACTGAGGAATTTACTTAAATGTAAACTCACGAGTACTTAAGTGTAAAGTCAGATGCATCTCTAACAGCTTTGCCTTGCTAAGCCCGTAATGCTTACAGTGTCTTCACATCCTTTGGGTAAAATCAATCCTAACCACATTGTCTACTGTATCTCCATATCGCACCATAGCACGTCACACGATACACATACAGCTGCATCTCCATGAAAAGCAAAAAAACCCCTGAACATGGTTAGATGGAGGGATATTCACCAACAGAGGGAATTCCATTACAAGCTGATTTTTGCTGAGCACCCAGAATCTGTACGGTACACTTTTCTGACCTACCACGGCTCATAGCAAGCTGTGGTCTGCAGCATTTCTCCCAGCACTTCAAGGCAAGGCTTCCCAAAGAGCATCCCATCCTCATAGACATCTGCTCAGTGTTTGAGAGGAGTCAGGATCTGCCATCCCTCCTCTATGCCATTGCTACATTTGTCCCCTGAATAACAGCACATGGGACATATGACAGTCCATTACTGTTAATGGTATTATTGTAGAATCACACTACCGAAAAATACTGCCTCAAGCAAAATATTATAGATAATTTAGTCCTGTCTTTCAGGAAGGCGCATGCTGGGGTTAATGAAAGTTTGACTTAGTGAGTGTGAAAGGACCCCATTGTTTGGACTGCTTGAAATGGTATTTAGTAGTCTCATTTAGATGTTTTTCTTAATGAAAACAGGAGTGGTTTTCTTATTTGTTTTGTCCCCCAGATGAACTCCGTTCATTGAGGACACAGCCTCGACAGGGGTTATTGTCAGGCAACCCAGGGAAACTGATGCTGATGCCAGAAGGGCAGTTGGAGCACAGCTGCAAACCATCAGCATTGCCCTTGCTGTCCTCTACCCTGGTCCCTGAGAAGGGATGGGCAAAAAAGGATGGAAGGCTTGACCATTGCCACCCCCGCAGCAAAACACTGCACAAGCAGCCACGTAGTTATGGCCTGATGGTGTCCTCTGCCATCTTCATAAAGGGGAAAGGTGCAGAGTCAAGATCTTGGGATTTCTAGGGTGCTCCTTGGAGGGCCAAGAGTTGCTCTGAGTGGAAACACTGAGCGATTTACAACTGTGGGAGCTATCAAAATATAATGTCCAGCTCCGGGGTACCTCTTAATTTTGCTGGCCCACACTAGAAGAAAGCAAACTTAGGAAAAGATGTGTAGAGCAAGTGAATGTAGTGCTTTCTGCGCCATCCACTTGCACGTTGTCTTGAAGGCTGCCAGTCTCAGGGTTGAGTCAGGTTCTGCCACGAGGCAGGTGTAAGAGACTCAGGGCAATGACTTTTCTCTAATTAGCACCACGTAGCACAGACATTTAACAAACAGTAATGCCACTTCCAACAAGCCATGTGGCATTTTTTTCAGCATTAACTATGTTTATTTCGACTGAATTGCAGCCAAATGAATGTATGCAGACAGCACCCATGTCCAGCAAGCAGCCTTGCTGCTGTCTAGCTGGGTTGTTATTCTTCATTTCATCGGGAAAAAAACCTGCAGACACCTATTACACATGCTTATAATTTAATAACCAAGTGTTAAAAATCTAGGTACTACTATGCAAGTCTACCAAATATACCGAGCCACACACCTTAGGGTCAAACCTGGCTCTGTGTTTAGAGGAGGGAGATGTTTCTCATACAGAGAAGATCTTATTAATCCATCTCAACTTCTTTTCCATTATGAAGTATATTGAGACATAGCATTAGCTTTGTTTTACTGCCACATGATGTGGCCGTTAGCAGTAACATCCATGCAGACGTGTGGTTTGTCAAATGGTGCTGCAAGTTCAAAATGCCTTTAGAAACTCAGCACACGGTGCCACTAAAAGGGATGCGAGAGGGAAAGGCACATCAGGGCAACCTTATCGTCTCTGAGCTCCTGGGAAGGGTACGGCAAAGTTAATTTCAGCCGACTTTTTCTTATCTCACTTGTCTTTGTCCTTAGTGTAGACATCCATTATTCAAAGTAGTTTTGAGGGCTTCTGGGAAAGCCCTACAGGAGTAAGGTGGGTGCTTGGTAACTTTTAACTCTTGCAACATCAGGATTTGCTAAAACTGTTAAGGAAAAAAAAGAGGAAAACCCCTCACTAAGGCAAATCCAAATAAAATTGTGTTGTTTTAAAAGTTGTCTGTTGAATAGACATCACGGTTGGAGATTTTTGGGTTTGTTGACTAGCTTGACCGAAGTGTTTTCACGGGCTGCTTTCTCTGTCGAGTTGCTCCCAGCACCTCGCTCGCCGTGCAGCGCTGGGTGACTGACCTGGTGATCAGTGATGGCAGATGCGGGTTACAGACATATGGCAGCCCAGCTGCACCTTGCCTCGCTTCCCGTGCCAGGCCAGCGCTGCTGCGTGTTCGCCTGTCACATACGAGGTGCCTGGGCAGCGCTCAGCGGGGGGCGAATTTGAAATGAAGGTGAACGCTCCCATTTTGAGGGGTTTGGTGGGTGATCTCAGGCTCATTATTCAGACCTCAACTTTTATAGCGTGATTAAGCTACCGAGGTGTTCCGCGCCGATGTCACACCCCCGCCTCACGGGAGCCACCCCACTGAAATGACGAGAGACCAAAGCCCCCCCCCCGCCTCCGCCCCAACCCCCTGCGCCAGCTGGGGGATCCGCGCTCCCTCCCTCCCCTCCCTCTCCCCCCTCCCTCCAGCGGCGGGGCGGTGCCGGTTGCGGTGCCCGTTCCGTTCCGCCCCAGCTCCGCAGCGCAGCGCAGCGCGGGTCCCGGCGGCGGCCATCCCGGCTGCGGGGCCACCACCCCGGCTGCGGGGCCACCGTCCCGCTGCGCGCCGCCGGGCGCGGCCATTGGCTCGGCGGCGGCACGTGTCGGCGGGCGCCCTCTCCTCCTCTCCTCCCCGCCGCCGCCGCCGCCGCCGCCGCCCGTGCGCCGGGCACTGATAGGCCGGGCTGATGCGCAGGCAATTTATCATCCTCGTCTCCCGCGGAGGCAGGGAGTGCGCCTGTCACCAGTATTGATTTCAGAGGATGGACTAAATTTCCTAGGATTTCCATTAAGAATTAAGGGGGAGAGGAAAAAAAAAGCTATAAGCACGCAGGGTAGCCAGGCAGACATGGATATGAGATGGCACTGTGAAAACTCTCAGGTAGCTTCTTCTCTCACAGCCGATGCAGAGCACAGGCGAAGCACTGCAGCATGCAGGGTTTAAGATACCATTAGTCTGACAGCAAGGAGAAAAAAAAAAAAGGCATTTGCACCGATTACTGAAAATGACTTTTTTTTTTTTAAATTAGAATATGTCTCCTTGGAGATTGCATGTCATTAATATTGAGATCAAATTTCTGCACGATATCTGTTTTAAATATAGAAAACTTTTTAAATTGTATTTTTTTTTTTCTGCTCCAAGAAAATAACGCTTTGGTACCCAGAGCATGGACGTTTCTGTTTTTTCTCTTCTGCTTTTTTAAACAATAGAGATGGTTTTTAGCATGTTTGCTACAAACGAGTATAAAGGAAAGGAAAATTGAGAAGAATCAAATAAAAGCATGAATAAAAACTGCTTCAAATAGTTGCCAGGCTGCTTTCTTTTTAATAATCTAGCAATTATTTTGGCTTAAATGATGCTTAAACCCTGACCATGCATGCTTTTCATTTTGGCTCAGAATATGCGTGTATGTGTGTGTGTATGTATGTGTGTATTTGTTTTGATTTGATTTTTTTTTCAGTGAGCGTTTGCACAACTGGAATTCCTGTGAGTTATATGCATGTTTTGATAAGAAAAATTGCATACAAATGAATGACTATATCTGATTGACTAATATTTCGTGATATATAATGCAAAGTAGCTTCATTTTTAAATGAGTTCATTCTGATCTTTTGGGGGAGGGTAAATCGCTGCATGTTGATGACAATGAAAGTGTTTGTGTATTTTTTAAAGATTGATTGTTTATTTGCTTGTTCCTAACACTGAAGAGCAAGGGGCTTTCATTTATTTATTTATTTATTTATTTATTTATAAATAACAAAACTCCAAGGCATCTAATTTAAAAGAGCATCGGTTATAAAGCTTTCCATATTACCTGAAAACAAGCAGAAAGGTATGTGTCTGTGTGAGAGTGCTCAGCTCCTTTGGGGAGGTGCGTGATCTTTTCTGGCTCCTTCTTCTCCCCAAGAAGAGTTAAAATGCCGTGGCACTATCACGCCTACGTGCACCATGGGAATTCTGCTGGCAAAACCAGGGCTGGCACCAGGTGGGACGGTTGTATCGCGATAGCGAGCAAAGACAAAGGTGAGGACGAGGGTTGCCAAAAGCGGTAAAGGGGCTTTTAAAGAGAGGAAGCAGCAGCTCCTATCTGTACATAAATGTCTAATTTTCCCTTCATTAGATAGAAACTAAAGGGGAAGAGCTTTCCTGATATGTTGTTTTCTTTCAAATGAATCAGAGGATAATAAAGTGGGGGAGATGGTTGTTCAGATTTATCCCGGTTTACAGGTTGTATAACCAGGGTGTTGAGAGGACTTATAGTTTGGGGGGGCTTTTTTCATGACTGTGAAAAGGTTACCAGCTGAATTGGATCCGAACTATCTTAATTTTTTTTGGCTGCGGTTGTGGGGCTGAGGATCAAAGCTTTGTACCTTTGGTGCACTGGGTATATTGTGTAATCCTGTTTGCATTTGTTAGCTAGGCTTCTTCAAAGTTCTGCTATTAAGCCTTTTTTTTTCATGGATGCATTTAAATCTCTTAATATGCAGTTTTATAAAGGAGCTCTTCTCTTATTGCCCTGGGCCAATCCATACCTGGTTTTGCTCTTCCCATAGCATCTTACCCCTCCAAAAAATATTCTGGGTGGTTGTTAAGAGTTTTCCCATGCCAAATGGTTTTGGCCTGTTGGTATCTTAGGCCACTATTCAAATTCAGGCTGAAAACTTTGTGAATTGAGTTTGTCATTCCTAGCTCTGTTCCTAATACTCTTCCACATCACCTAGGCATCATATATAATTTGACACAGTTGACAGCATCTACTTAGAAGAAGCTTAGGGCTGAGCCAGAGTGGAAATTGAATTGCCTCTCGACTCACTAATATTAATGATCCTTCCAGGTCAGCACAGAAGTAATTGCCAGGGCAGCCTGAGGAATTGTCCATTAAACCTGCCTAGATGGTAGCTCACCTGTGGAGAGATGAATCCAGATAACATCTACAAAATGAATTCCATTTGCTTAATATAAGGTCTGCTAGAGTTATGAATATCTCAAAAGCTAACATGTGGTCTCAAGTTTAATATTGAGTGATTTTTCTGGTATTTTAAGATTGATTATAACCAAGACTAGACAGATTTGCCTTAGATCTGTCTGAAGAAAGAAGTACACCCAAAAATCTGTGTGGTGGTTATATCTTGAAGGGCAAGCCTGTATTTCTGTAAAGGTATAGTTCGATCTAAAACCTTGTGGTATAAAGCAAGAGAAGAAAAGTTCATGTTGTCCATGTTCTGTAGTCCTTGAGGTATCTGCACATTTAAAATAATCCATTAATCAGTCAAAGTTTGTATACACCAGGGCAACCTGATGAGGTGGGCAGCTGGACCTTTAAATCCAAAAATCAATATTCAACAAGAATTCAGAGGAGACAAACAGCCTAAGGACAATGTTTAAAAACTCAACTGCACTTTATGTCTTGGAGTAATGCTGATTTAGCAAGAAATCCCAGTCACAGTGAGAGAGGATTTATTTTTTGACCTTGTGCATTTGAGGTGACTTAAAAAGTTAAGAGTTGTCAGCACGGCTTTATTGCAAGGAGGAAATGCAGAGGAGGTTCAGCCATCTCCTGTTGCCTGTATGAAAGGTACCCACGTAGAGTACCAAAGAACACAGGTGCACAGAAAAGAATAAAATACTGATGGTTCAAAATAAAAATCACGTTCTTTTGAACTTGCTTCTGTGGCAGGTAGATGATTTAACAAAAATACAATCATGGGGATAGTTTGGTGACATAGGTGAGGGAATGATCTAACCTGCTGCAATCCAAATGAGAGATATCCTCTAGGAGATCTTGGACCACTATCTGTTCATCTGTCCTCTCTCTCTTCACAGCTCCTGAAAATCATGGTGGTTTTTTTCAACGGCCATGTAAACTATAGCAGCTCTGTATCATAAAAGGATTTCTCACTCTGCTGACACCCTTCTGCCTTGGGTCACCCATTGCCACTGCTTAGAGCAGTTGTTTCCTCTCCTTAGAGCTCTTTATGTCTTCACAGTGTTAGAGATGGTGTTACAGCTTGGTTGGGTTGTGTGTATCTAAAGAAATCATCAAGATAAATCGTTGAAGAAAACATCAAATTCACTCTTAGCCAAGGAGAAGCTTGACAGTTGGAACCTGTTGATAAACAGTAGATGGTTTTTTCATAACTTTTTGGTTGACATTTTCAATAGCTTGAAATATTTTATCATTATTTTTAGTTGCATATATTAATATAAGTTTAGTCATTCTATTTGTTTCAGTGTTACTGAGTCTTACGAATTAGCTAAGTTTTTTTCAGTGACTAACTGATCAGCTTTTCTGACACAAAAAATAATTTTACACTTGTTTTGCATGTTCAGCCAGTAGTAACTTTGGATTTCTCGCTCTCTTGTTCTCTCTTTGTTTTTACATTTCTGACATGGTTTTTCAATCCACAGGGTATTTTGTCCGGCTCTTGCAGACTGCTCTAAGCAGCAGATCCAAGAAGAGTCTGACAAAAGTGTGAGAGGTTGCTCTCCTGGGGTAGCTTCAATGATTACAGTATTTTGCCATGCTTTTCTGCATTGCCTCTCTCTTTTTATCTTTGTCTACATCTGAATTGTACTTTATTTTTCCCTGTGGGATGCATAATTAGATTTAGCTATATAGTCACACACAGTTAAGTAGGGCTAATCCTTTTTTTCAGATCATATCTTGCAATCCCTTTTGGGTGAAACTTAAGGTAATACCTCCAATCTGAGTACCATATCAAGATGAGACAGAGCAGGGGCCAAGGGCAAAACTTAGAGTCAACAGCTTTTTGAAAGGGTGTGAAGTGACTGTATGTCAACAGGCAGCCAACAAAACCCTTGCAGTTGCTCATCTGTAGTTCCTCCAAAGAAATACCTGTTGTGACTGTTTCCGTGCAGCCCATGTGCCATGGCTGGTTGGTTTTTGATGGGATGCTGCAAAGGAGGTCAGATTATTGTTCTGTGCTCGTACATCCTGATTGCTACTAGCAAGAAATACTGCTTTTTTTTTTTTTTTTCTTACTAATGCTTTCAACTGCATAAGGGAAAAAATGCATGCAACCTTTAAAAAAAAAGTAGAAAGGCCAGGGATTAGAAAGTATGTTTCATATGTGCAGGAAATCTGAGCATTGTGGGCACACAGGTTAGTCTTGTGCAGCAGTGTGGACGGGTTTCCAAAAAAGGTTTACTTAGGTTGAAATTCTGCCAGCGTTAAGGTCAATGGAAGTTTTGACATTGACTTTAACGTCATTGACATGTTATCCCTGGCAGAAGTCTGACTAGCACAGAGTATGAAGTCCAAGTAGGTAAGAACATATGAATTGATTTCAAAACCTAGCTATCTCTTGGTTGATTGTTGCTAAAAGTATATCAGAAGTGAAGTGAAAAATGAGCCAGATGATATTTTCACCAAAATGATTAATTTTAAATTCCATTTCATGAACTAAATGATTACTTGCCAGTGAAGAGCTGGGAAGCTTTCAGGTGTTAAGGCATTTCTTATACTGATAGTTGTAACGTCCAGGACCTTGGAACACCTTCTGGTTTGAGTCTGGCTGTATGTTTTTGGCACAAATCCAGAAATGAATATAGTAATTTGTGGACTTTAGCACAGAGTAAATTGCATTTCTCGGTGACAGTAATGTTAGTGCCTTGTGTGCTGGTTTCTCTAAATTGGCTGTGGTATGGCTGCAAACCAATAAAACCTAAACTATATGAAGTACAGACTTAAAAGTATTTTCTTTACATTTCCACAAGTTTCATATTTGTTTTTTTCTTTCTTGTATTTCTTCTGATTTCTTTTATTCCCCATTTCCTATACTATTCCTAGCATTTTTCAAAACTCCCTTGCTAGTATTCACATTGTGAAGGCTACACCATCATGTATGCTCTTGTTATGTTATTCTGTACTGGAGACTGGGGAGGTGCTTTGCTTTTCCATGTTGTTGTTTAGTCCTGCTTCACCTTAGTTGTTCAGGGCTTTTGCTGGATTTTCAAAATTTGTCTGTGAGGTTGTTTGAACTGTTAACCAAAACCAGTAAGTCAGCAAAGTTGGCGAGCAAGTTCAACGTCAGGAAAAGGGTGGTTAGAGTCCAGGGCTGTGTGTCTGCACTATGACCACTACCAATTTTTACAGCTTCCTCAAAGCAGAATATACATGCACAACTGCATCGAAGAAGTGGAGAATGGCTTTTGATTTTCACCTCTTTTACCTTGCATGACCGAAGGGTCTTTAAGAAATGTGTTGCCCAGAGAGTACATAGAAAATGAGCAAATGTACATTATTTGTGTAGAGTATATTGTACAGTAGAAGCAAAAATGAAGTTCATATGGCCCTTAAGAGTAAAGCGTATTTTTGAGTTCCTCATTCATGTCACAGTTCCTTAGTAACAGGGATATGACAGCGAAAAAAGTTTTACTTTACATACAACACAGGTATAGTAAGTACAGGTATTAAATGTCAGTAATGCACCAAAGATGGGGAAGCTGAGGAATGAGTACAATGGAGTTTGACAAAGAACAAACCTCCATCATGTTTCAGAGCAGCGAGGTGGCAGCAAGGAGGGGGTGGGAGGCCACTCAACCAAAATCACAGCAGGCCAGTAAAAAAATCCCCTCCGGTAAGCTCCACTCCCAAATGCAAATATGTTCTGCAAGGTTGACAGCAACGTCAACCGCCATTTCCCGGGCAAGCTCACTTCCCCCGGCCCATGCCAGCTTCACAGCAGTTTGTAAAGCCAAGCTAAAAATGTAGCTTGTGATTTCATAGAGGATGTCCATCTGCACCGAACAGCCTGAGCAGCCCCGGGCCCTCACCGACAACTGCGTCTGCGGAACTGCTGCATCCCACGTGAGCATCGGTGACCGATTTCAGCACACATTGCATCAGTGCCAGAAATAACTCTCTTCTTGTCCTAGGCATAAAGGGCACAACACTAGGGCACTGCACCCTTATTCGTCTTTAGGCTTAGCCCTGAGAAATGCAGTTTGCATCCTTTAAATGAGTTTAAACTCAGCCTGGACCAGTGGAAGATCTCCGCAGGAGTTCCCTGGCATGTTCAGTGCATGTTGGATTATGGTCGCCTTGTTCAATTCTGGTTATGAAGAGACTTTACAGGAGAGCCTTTCTGTTACTCCTCTTTATTGACGTTATTCTAGCTAACTTAACAGACAGTAAGATGCTCCTGCTAACTCTTGCAGGGGTCAGGGCGCATGAAATGGCTAAGAGAGAATCAGCGTAATTTGTTTCTTTCTGCCTGTATCTTAAGCGCCAAATTGCAGGTTGCACCGTTTTTACCTAGAGGCATAACAAAGTAAGACCCCACATTTTTCCATAAGCTACACTGACAATTGTCATCTTTACCAGCCCTAACTCTTCCCTTTGCAGCTTTACCTGCGCAGAAAATTTCTATCGCTACGTAATTCCCCTTTCTGCTGGGGATATCTAGGGAAATAGCATAAGTAAAGCGGTAGCGGAGACATCTGAAAAGGCTGCAAAGGCGACCTTTGCAAAATACTCCTTCAGGGTTACTGGTGATGATGTGTGAGGCAGAAAGGATACAGATTGACATTCAAATCTCACTTCTTGTGTAGCAGACGGTTACAAAGGAAATAATAGCAACTTTTAAGCCCATAGGAATGTATCTGTCACTTTGTCTAATCTTTGTTTTCTGGCAGTCTACAATAGGTGACTAAGATGGTCAACCTAGTCCTGAAAAAGTCTGAAACAATTTTCTTGCATCCAAACTGTCTGTAATTCCCCATTGCTATATAGGTGTTTTATCTGAACCAGGAAAGAGCAGCAGCTTTTGTGACAGTGGGAGCATTCTTCCAGCGTGCAGTCACTGCAGGATGAGGAGCTCTGGCAGCTGATCCATGACCCTTGCTCCTGCCTTACATTGTGCAGAGACTGACTTGACTGCTCTAGTAGACTTTGTGTTATTCTTTTTATAGCCCAGTATCCAGACGGCTACAGGGATTAAAGTCAGCTTTTCAACTTCAGGTAGTGTTGTATGTGGAAGTAAAGCAACTGAAAGTAACCTGAGTAAATGATCTGAAAATACAGTGGTAAGTGACTAATTCCCATTGAAAGCCTACCTCAACTGTAATTCGTTCCAGTTCCAAGAGAAGATTCTCATTTATTTGTGATTAATTAGACAGAATCATCTGAGATTACTAAATAATAAGATGACCCCGGAAAATAACATTATTCCCCTTGAATGAACTATAAGCAGCTTCAGTTGTTTATCAGACTATTAGTGCATGACATATGCCTGTACTACTGATGAGCTATACCGAGCAAAATGGAAAGATGTTGCCTTAGCCATGTTGATAACTAGAGTAAGAGCAGATGAAGCTGTGAAAACTATTGGTTAAACAATGTTCTCTCCCAGTGTGGAAACTGGTGACTTATTCAGAGCCTGACTACAGTCTGCATTTCTTAGCCAAGGGCTTGGTGTTGTGGGTCCTGTTCTTTCTGGCCCCGCTTCCTTGCCAAATCAGTGTGTGAGTGCAGGATTACCTGTATTTCTAGCTTGAATGTAGAAACTCCTGTTCCTTCATCTGTTTCTGGGAACTTCACGTTCCTCATTCATTTGTGAATATGCCACATAATTTCTAGGTTTTAACTGAATTTGAGGATCCAAGCAAGAATTGAGCAAAACACTTATTAATGACATTATTCTGGCATTTTGGAGAAAGTTTGTGTCACTGTTTAACTAACCCACATTCAATTCATGGTGAGCTTTGCAAACCGCCTTTTATTTCACATGGTCTTGTACTAAAACATTAGTGCCGTTATTTTCAGTTATTAAAAATAATTTTCTTTTCCCATGAATATTCTCTATTGGGCTTTTCCTCCAGCACCAGTGTCCCAAAACAGGACATCTGTCTAATAGAGGGCATTGGGAGTGACAAATAAATTGTCTTGAGTTGAAATTATCTTGAATGTTAGCTGACAGTCTCATAATTAAATATGTTAGAAAAAGTGTAATCATGCTTGCATTTTCCAGGTGCCATTTGAGTTATTCTCGATTCAGTGTTTTGCATGTGTATATATGACCTGAAATAAGTCAACAATTCAGTAAGGTACTTCTTTGGGGTGGGGTGAACTTTTTCCTCCAGTGAAAGTTTGTTAATTTGGAGGTGGCATTTTTTCCTCCTGTGAGTGGTTTTGCATGGATGTATGCTCAATTGTACTAGTGCTGATAACTGGGAGGGGCAAGGATATTCTTGGAAGAAAGGAAAGGCAGGAATGTCCTGTGACCCTTGCAAAATAATTGGGAGTGGGAGTTAAGGAAACTACTACATGTTCTATATATGCTGAGTTTTATGCCCTCAGAGGATGGTCCTGCAAGTTAGTCACTGCTATCAAATATGGTCCTCAGACCTGTGGCGATTAGTGAGGTCAGCAGTCAAAAGAAGTTTGTTGGGTTTTTTTTTTCTCTTTGTAAATTCACGTAGACCTAGTGGAAATGTTAGTAACTCCGTAAGTTGCTGGATCTGATTTCCATGTGAGCTGTTCTGGCTCTGAAATACTGGAAAGGATGCTCCGCTCAGCAGGTGCTCTCAGTCTCCAAAAAAAGAAGAGGAGTTTCAGTGGGGAACACTGCCATAGTACATGCACAGGGGTGGCATCTGCAGTCAAACCACCGATGCTCCTCCTTGTGCTGGTGGCCTGATTTCAGGCTATAAGTGTGGTGTGTGTGCCCAGTCCACAATCTCTGTGGCTGAGGGAGCCAGCCAGGTCTGGATGCTGAAATGAGCAAAACACTGGCTTCATTCCAAGGATCTCTAATTTTACTAGATTGTCTATATGAAGCAGGTGGCTGACTGACTACCAGATACATTTTAAGAGTTGAGATTGTAGTCTTTATTGGGGAAGTTTTGTTTATCTCACACTGCAGAGGTCAAATCAGGTAAAACAGTGGTGCTCTCCTTACCATCAATTTCATGCCAATTAAAATCTCAAAATAAGAGTCTTGCAACTGTCTCTGCTGCTCTTGGTAGTGCAGTCTCTTCTTTTTATTTTTTAACCTCATTTACAGTGGAAGACTGAGTGTTATACTCAGATTTCAGAACCAGCACCCCCCTGAAATGTCTGGGAGCAATACTTCCTTCTTATATCTGTCGTTTCTTTCTGGCTGAAAATTCAGCTGAGCATCATTGCATCTGTCCCTGCTCCATATCTGCTCCTCTGGAATTGCACATTGGGCCAGTAGCTCACATGCAGTAGTCTCACTTAGAGCCATATCAATATAAAGGGGAAGGGATCTTAGTGCAAGAGCTTGTCTTCAGTGTATTTTTAAAACAAAGCAGCCAATACTCTATAACCATCCATCTGCCACCAGGATCTTGCAAGCCTGCTGGCTTTGATTTTTGCCTTTGCACGCCATGCCCGTCACACACCCAAGGTCACACGCCAGTGTGCTTTTATGCTCAGAAAACTGATGACGGGTTATTCAGAACAACAAAGTGAAAAGTCTCTGAAAGGATTCGTCCCTCAGCAGGTACTTTGAATCTCGCATGCAGCCATGGGCTACAGCTGTGAAAGTCAGAGAGTTATAAATTAGCCTTGTGGGGACAGCTAATTGGCAGCTTCTCCTTCAAAACGGGACCCTTTTGTGCGATGAGTATGCGTGTGCGTATTTTCATACTCAGGCAGAGTTGTAAAAATATTTGATATGCAATCTTCCATTTTTTCTGCAGTGATTCAGCTGTGGAGGACAGCTTATGTATTTGAGAATGATTATAAATAGCTCTTAGCCCTGATACAAAAGGAAAAGATTGTATTGGAGTAATCTGATTTCAGGCAGAGAATCTTCTTGGGACAGACATGCTACCCCGAACTTCTTGGTTGATGCTGTCCTCAAGAGCACTCTGTAAAACAGTGTAGTAAACACTGATTAATGTCATGGAGGTGGTGGAAGAGGGGATTAAATAAATTGTAGAAAGTTATAATATTTCTTACGTGAGCCAGTGATTGGGAAGCCAGTCTTGGAAACTCCTGTAGCCCCTTTAAAAAAAACAACCTAAGAAGGGCATCTTAATCTTCCAGAAAGAGAAAACGAATCTCTTCAGGGACCGTATGGTTTATCCTTGTGGTATTCTGAGACAGGAGGAGGATACCCAAATACAACTGCCAAAGAGCATGGGTGCACAGGGAGAGGATTTGGGCTGCAGCAGGCAACAGGGAAGTTTTATTTTCTTCTTGTTATACATTTATGAAAACTTCAGTTCCAGCAAGACCTGAATAGAATCATAGAATCATAGAATCACTTAGGTTGGAAGAGACCTTTAAGATCATCAAGTCCAACCGTTAACCTAGCACTGCCAAGTCCACCACTAAACCATGTCCCTAAGCACCACATCTACACAGCTTTTAAATACCTCCAGGGATGGGGACTCAACCAATTCCCTGGGCAGCCTGTGCCAGTGCCTGACTACCCTTTTGGTGAAGAAGTTTTTCCTAATAGCCAACCTAAATCTCCCCTGGCACAACTTGAGGCCATTTCCTCTTGTCCTATCGCTTGTAATTTGGGAGAAGGGACCGACCTCCACCTCACTACAACCTCCTTTCGGGTAGTTGTAGAGAGCAAATAGAGGGTAGATGCAGGCAGGCTTTGACCCCATGGATTACAGCACACATTCCTTGACAATTACTGTCCATCTCTGTATCACAGTGAGACTTACCAAAATGCAGGATTAAACAGATAAGCAGTTGGTAGCAATCTGGAAAGTACAGGAGCTGTGTTTGTCCCCAGGAAGGGATGCAGTGATGCTGGAGAATATTGTTAAATACTGTTTGTGCTTTCCCAAAGCTGTAACAAGAAAAAACATGAGCAGGTGTGAATTGGGCTGGTTTGGGGAGGAGGGAAAGCAGCCTGGAGAAACTGGTAAGTAGCTGAATATGCAGTTGGTTGATGTCAAAGTTCACCAGAGAAGACAGAGGCAGGACAGGGTGGGATTATTTTAGCTGATGTTCACGATACATCTGGCATTTATCTGTCAGGTGCTGTTGTGTTGCTGGAAGCGATCAGTTAGCCAAGTTGCCTGATGGGGTATTTCACAAAAGGGAAGTTTCCTGCCTGTGAATAAGTGGGCAGTAGAAGAGGCCAGCTTGCTATCACAGCTGAGCCTGGAAAAGCATGAGGAATATCAAGCTCAAAATAAAGCAACTGAGATCCAGAGTTTCCAATATCAAGAGATCCATTCAACCAGAGAATTGAAAAGATGATGCTCATTAAAAGTGGTTTCTTACATCTGTACGTGTATTTCAGCCAACCTTTAGAAGATGCATTAGAAACTGTTTTCAGTCTGTGGCTTCTGAGATGCATCAATAAACATAAGGCATTGGGGGAGAGAGTTTGAGGATTTTAAAATGAAGTCAGGTTTTAGCCCGGTTTTTGCCAGGTTTAATAAAATAGGTGTCCCTTCCACTTTGATCACCCAATGTAGCCATTAGGAGCTGTTTATATTAAATGTGAAAATCATGTCATAGAACCTGAAATGTGCAACTAAACTGTTGGAGCCCTTCATTTCATAAAGCCCATTTTCCATGTCAAAAGTAACATTGCAAAGGAAATGATGCAAGGTAGACTGGGACATGTATAGCTTAGCAAGGTCTTAAAACCTTTTCAATATAAAACTTCTTTGTGAAAAAAAGGGCTGAAAAGCTTATCACTGTGGGGACTGGGTTTTCTGGATGGGAAAGAAGATATTGAGTTGGAATTGTTGCAAAAGCTCTGTGATATTCTGTGATTAAAGAGCACTAAAGTGTTACCTGAAAAGGCAGAAGCTGGAAGAGAATTGAGGCCTGGGCCAGTTTTGCTACAGGCCGTCACCTGCAAACAGATTTATGGTTGGGAGAGCCTATGGAAACTACACATCTGTGAGAGTACCTGGGACAGGTCACATTTTGACGTGTGTGTTGATAACATGGTCAGGCACAACACCACAAAAAAAGCAGCTGCCAGAAGGAGGAGCGTGTGTTTGCACATGTTCTGGCATCTGCCTCCATGGTAAAACAGCAGCAGGATTGGGAGTTAAACTGGGAGAGCTCTCCAGCATGAATGTGGCCTTACATGCCAAAACCCTGGGATGAGGAGAAGAAAACCTTTTTTTTTCTCCCTTTCTACCCCCCCGCCCCAATTGGGGAAGTTACAGGTGATGATTTGCTTGCCTAGATCAGTCTTGCACTTTTTATTGCCTGGTTGCTTTTGGGGAGAGGGAGAGTTTATCAAGTACAAATACTGGACATCAAACAAATTTAGACTTGCTATTTCTAAACCAGAACAAAATGGCTTTGTTGAATCTCCCAATATATAGAAAGAGTCTCCACTCATCACTGGCATGGGAGAAATGTCATAGCCTTTTCCAGCTAGCAAAATGCCAATTCAGTTAAGAGAGACTTCTGACTGAAGGCAGGAGAGTCTAGCTCAAGACACAGATTTTAAACAAAAACTCATAGTGCTTCATTCACCCACACGGAAACCTATTCATAGCTACCCAAGCTGAGAACATAAGACCAAAAAAGAATTTCTGGGTTGTAAAGTCCAGTCTGTTTCCAAAGTTCTCCTCTAGCATGACAGTTTTAGCTGGACCTTTCTAGCAGTAGATATGTATTAGAAGTCTTTAGGCAGGAAAAAATGCCCAGCACTGCTCATTTGGCCATTTAAATTAGTTGTTTAGGAATGCTAAACAGTGAACATATTTCTCTATTTTATTTTTCTGTCATTTCCCTAGGCATTGTTTTAATATAGCAAGACCTGAACAAATGACAAGTACAAAACATAAGCATAAACATAGTTCTATACCATAATGAGAACTTGCATTACTAGTTACTGACAGCCTAAGCTAGATTCTTGTTATTGGACATTTTTCAGATGCTTCTTTCCTGACACCAGCAATTTTCAAGTTGCTGATGCCTTCTTCAGCATTGATGTTTTTTAAAAGTCATCATCATTTTGTGTTTTATTATAATAACGAGAGTAAAACATTTGGGGGTGGTAACAAAGGCTACATGATATGTTCTAGTTTGGCATATCTGTGTTTCAAAATGTTGACGAAGAATGCTCGACCCTGACAATGTCTCATGACCTCTGGGGTGGCCTTTCACAGTCATCCTAAGGAAGACATCCATTAGCTGAGACATATTTCTGTACGTGAACTGTGTCATTATCTAGAATAACCATGTTTTCAACTTTGGCTCTGCACAGTATAAATTATGGCATGAAATACTGATTTGTTGCAAGGCATGGTTCCATAGCCTATTTGCTTAACTCCTGCAGTATTTTAATGAAAATCCAATTTGATTTTGACAGGTTAGGGTTGTACTTTTAAAGGCAAAGTGGCAGATTTGTAGATAGTGATTCCTCGAAGAGTGATTATAGAGACAGTTGCTTATATAATTACTGCATTATGTGTATGTTACCAGTGTTACATGACATTAAAATCAGTCATTAATCCATCTTCTTATTATCCCCGGTAGCTAAAAACACAGGGAATGAGAAAAGTAGACCAACTACCATGAGAAGTAGAATGGGCCCTCAAAGGAGGTCCTGATTGCTTAAGAAAATGAGATACCATGTCTGATAAGAAGATTGTGTGCATGTATTTCTGAGATTCTGGCATTCCACTCTGCAGATAATTTTCTTATCTAGAATAATTAGGGCTATTTGTTGCTTGCATGTTTCTATGTTTTAATGCTGAGCTGCTGTCACAAAAGTACTGGTTTTCTCTTGGGTATACCCAATACTGGCCCTGGCTGTCAACTATGCACAGAAGCATTGCAGCTCTCGCTTCTCTAAGCTAAAGTGGCTCTCTTACCAGATCAGGCAGAGCAGGAGGGGCTAAAAATAAAGCATAATAAAGGCTCTTGGAGGTCATGGGTGATTGCCCTATGTAAAAAGAAGCAGGGAAACTTAAATTAGTTTTATTTTGCAAAACATAAGTCTGTGTAAGTTGGAGGGGGGGTTTGATCTAAATGCTTGGACTTGGGACAGAAATAATGAGTTTACTGAATCTCTAACGCTTCTAAATGTGTATAGTTCCTTGCAAGTAAAAGCGGCAAGGTTAAAACCATGGTGTGCAGTGCACGGCATCTCCAGAACTGGATCCTTCTTGACGTGGGAAAGGCAGTGCAGACTTTGAAGTCAGGACTTGATCTGAAGCTGAACACAACCATGTGGAAAGGTTCACCAGTCTTTGAATTGATGCTTTAATGAAGTTTTGAGTCATACAGCAGTGACCTGTGTGAAAACAGCTGTGAAATGGTGATCGTATCTTTCTAAACATTATGAAACGCGTGGATTAAACACAGAATCTCCCACAAACACACACATGTTTACTCTGCCTGTTTTCTAGTTCACTGTGTATGAGAAGAATTAAATATTTAGTAATTTTTCCTCTTCTGCATGTAAGATTACACTTTCTTTTAAATTATTCTTTTTTAATTAGCAGTTCAGGTGCCTGAAACAACACAGCAAGTTCAAAGGTTTATCTGCAAGGCTAAGCTTTTGCTGTGCTGGGAAAAGCCTGTTGCTTGGGTGGGTTATTGTTTGAACCAAGCAAGTTTCAACCACTGTTAATTAGCTTTTGAACAATATATTTTTTGTTTCATAATAATTTCTCATGTTTGCTCTGTGCTTAACCAGGTAAAGTAAACATTAAATCTCAATTAAGATTGCTATACTCATCAAGCAGAAATTCTCAGTAGTATTCAGTTCCTCCAGCCGTTGTTTTCGGGAGAGCAATGCTGTTGTTTTGCATGAGGTGGATGCATTATACACTTACAGACAGTGGACAATGGGCTTTTATCTAGTCCCTTGAATATGATGAAATGTGCTGCAACAGATGTGCTTGTGAATAAAATATTCTAGCAAATTAATTGCAGGTGTGCTCAGGTTGGGTGTGTTGTGTAATATTGAGGTGTGTCTTTAACATACAGATCATGTTTTCTGGAAAATACAGTACAGCCTGAGAAACCGTGTAGAGCCAGGCTCAGCCTACTGCAGCCTTATAAGTAATAGATGGTACTTCGGTGTGTTTCATATGAACCCCACTGAGAGCAGAAAACCTGAGTGCTGGAAGAGGATCCCTATATCACAGGGGAATTAATTATCTTAAAAAAAAAATAAGGTGCAATAATGGAAACGTAAGTTTTTTGTAACTTTAATAAGTGACAGAGGAGTATGAACCCCTCAGTATCTATAATAGAAGAACTGGGAATTGTGACAATCCCTCTCTTGCAAGCAAATGTTCCCAAATAGCAGGCGCTTGCAGCAGAGAGGGAGCACTGCTGACAGTGCCCTCTCCTCTCATTGTGGGGTCCAAGTGCCGGCTCTCATTTGCCATCCGCACTTGGGGACCAGTTGGACCAAAACGCATGGAAGCAGCGCATGATTTCTTGGTGCTTCACTGGAAACGTACCCAATGAAGTCGGGGCAGGGGCTGGTCAGAAAATAACTGTGGGGTGGGACAGTGGCTGTGTGTGTCTCTGCTCATCTCTGTTGCTAGTGCAAAACCCAGTGCCATGTTTCCCTGGGGAAGTCGTACGTTTCCAAGTGCGGTGAGAACGTGTTTGTCACTGCCTTAATTAGCCAGGAAAGAGGGCTGCCTTGCCATTTGCATTAAGGAGAAGAGTCCCGGCTCATTCATATGCAGGCAGCCAAGCCCAGGGGGTTTCAGGGGACGGGAGTTTTCACCATCACACAAAGTCGCACTGGTAAATGCCTGGCCCAAAATGGCATCTCTGCATTTCATGCCAAAGCTTGACCAGAAATATGCAATGTATGTCACAAAGAGAGTAATTAAATTCTAGTTTCAGATAAAAGAGAAATAAGCAGAAAGACACAGACTCGTTCGCCTGGGTCCTCTGTATGTTTTTGGAGCACAGCTTTTGCTGAGGAACCTTTGAGAAGTAAAAATGATATAATTTTGTCTGTTCAGTGAGCTGAATTATTCATTTTAAATGAAAATATTTATAATCATATGTCAGAAAATGAGTGTGATTTCTAGGCAACTATGCCTAATAAGAACCCTGTGCTCCGAAATCTAGTCTATGGCTGCTAAATAGTTATCCGTCTTAAAGCTGTGCTGGCCTATGTGTATTTTTAGGCACCCTATCAATAAATATTTTATAAAGTGCTGCAGACAGTCGAGGGAGAAAATGTTCTGTTGCAGAGGAATCCAATTTCAGGTTCCCCATAAAATGATGTGTTTCATAGGGTTTGATATCAGATAGAAAAACAAGGATGTTGTATAAAACGCCTCAGATGTGATCACTGAAGAAACCCCACTGTGTTGTGAATAATTTGTGATCCTTCAAATAAAACTAGAAGGGCTCTAAGCAGACCATGTAGTGATAAATATCAATCTACATGTGTTCCTATATTGATGAAAAAAGCTATTTCTTACTTTTATTAACAACAAGGTCAGATCGGTAGTAAAGGGAAAGAAGACAAATGATCTTTATTGATACTTACACTACATGTTTAATGGAGAATAAATTTTGCAAGTGCTTGCTATAATTGCATATGCCGTTGCGAGAAGTCTGCCATCTCCAAGTCAGCATTTGGGGATTATAATCACCTCTCAGAGGCTTTGCCCCGGCGTTTCCAGAACACCTGATTTGCGGCGTCATGCGGTGGTGTCACTTGCTGTATGTACATTTTCTGTGTACATAAGAACCACCTAACCTTCAGTTTGCTTCTGTTAAATTGATGCAGGGGATAACAGCCTTCCCGAAGTAGAAATTGACATGTACAGCTGAGGTTTAGCTATTAGCATAATCTTATAATGGCAGACTTAACTTTCAGAACAGAATCACTGAAAACACCCCGTTTACTGGCATACACCATGCCCTGTTAAGCTGAAGAAACACCCAGTCATGTTGGAGAAATGGCAGTAGGTGCGGTGGAGCGGTGGTGCTGTGCTTTCTGCTCAACAGCAGATGGGAGCCACTGGCCAAGACCCCCGTCCTGCCTTTAGGAAGCAAAATATTAATTCTTCTCTGATTACCCAGTTGGAAACTATCAGCCACCCCTCTCTTCATGGTGGGTTAGTGCCCACCTTTTCCTTGAAGTCCTTTCCACATAAAGCCATCTTGATGTTGTTCAGTCAAAACTGAGCTGTGGGTGCAGAAGGTTTTAGGGGGAAGAAATATGCTGTTCGCTCTCCGTCCTGCTGTTTTAATTGGAAGCTGTTGCATAAAGCTGCAAGTGCGGAGCTATGCACGCCAAGGTGATCATTTCTCCTGAAGGAAATCCATAACCGAAAACGGATTTAAGACTGCAGGGAAGGCTTTCATTTCCTTTGTTTTTCCAGCAATAAAACCCATACGAATTAGGCAAATAGCAGCCAATGAATGGAAAACATGTATTTCTCATTGCCATCCTGGAAACAAGGATTTTCTGAGTTCTGTGTTGTTTTAAAAAGCTGGGACTGGGAGCATTTAGAGATTTTGTGTGTTTACAAGTAAATGGTAGGATAGGAGAGGGCATGACAGCAGGCTTTTTCTTGGGTCTACAGCATTACAGCTACCTGGTATTATGGCCAATAAAGAAAAAAGGGGGTAAGTTCCAAGGCTGCAGAAGAAGAAATAATCACATCAGGGGCGTTCAAGTTCAGAGAAAAAAAAGAGAACTGCATCCCAGGGTACGGTGTAACCTGGGAGAGGGTAACAGCTCTGCAGGGCCCATGCCTCCCTAGTCCACAGCTTTCTGGGGAGGATGTCAGACTCCCTTCTTTTTCTGTGTCAGGGTGTCCCCCGTATTTTGGGGTGGGAGTTACCAATGAGTTTCCTAGATATCTTTTCGCCAGTCAATAAAGCCCTCGAGACTGTGTAGATGTCCATATTTCTGTCACCTATCAAGAGAACTGTACTTTTAAATGTCAACCTCATCGTCTCCTCATCTATTTTTAATGTGGAGAATTGGGTAGGGAAGCTAAAGAGCAGCTCTATACACAACTGCTAATTTTTAATATCAGTTACCACTTGTTTTATTGTTTGGAGTTTAAAAAAAAAAAATAAAAAAGCCAAGGGTTGACAGGGCAGCCTGTATGTACTGAAAACAAAGCAGGTACTTCCAGACTGAGCATTAGCATGTGTCAAGTGCGTTTTAGAAAATGGCTTTGCTCTATTGCCTGTAAAAATACTACAGGGAGTGGCTAGCCTACTCCACACATTGATGGATAAGGTTAAAAAGTATGACTTTCATGTGTTGAAAAGGGCTTGTGAATTTTATTTCGAGACAAAAAAACAAAGAGAAATTATTATTTTGCTCAGAGAGCACTCAGCTATACGTAGTTTTTTTCTAGGATTTTCATCCCCCCAAGTATCTGAATGTAATTTGCATAAGTAGGTATTTTATACCTACTTTAATTCAGACATTGTTGCAGAAGAAGGCTGGAAAGAACAAAGGAGGGAGGCTGCAACGTTTTCAGTATGCTGAAGCAAAATATTAAGACATGCTGAAATATGTGTATATTAAGTCGATAGGCTGAAGATACTGGGAAGGAAATATTAAGGAACTGCCTCACTGTGTATCTGATGAGTTTAGTGAGAAGTTTTGTCATCTTGGTAAGCAAATGCAGAACATAGCCAGGTCCCCTGTGGCCTCATTTTATATAGGGCACTCATTTTGTACCATGATGGATCTTTCATTACCAAAGACTTCATTGTGAAATTAAGCATTATGCACTCCTAGGACCCATCCTGTTCTGGCTGCTGAAGCAGTTTTAAAAGTATAAGATCAATTAATGAAATTAATTGGGGATTAAACAACAGTAGGTTGAAGAAAGTGCTTCTAGCTGGCTGAGTATATGACTTGAGCACCCCAGAGGGCCTGGTCTGCAGAGGTACTTTGTCCGTTGTCTGTGAGTTTTAGATTCATAGATTGCTTTGCTGGACTGAACTAGCTTCAAACCTAAACCTTCTCAAAGTCTGGGATACTGGCTCTGAGGTTTTGATTTGAGGCCTGAAGCTGCCCAGTAGTATCACAAGCATTGCACAATTGCATTTATTTTTAATGAATGTAGCCAGGAAAATTTAGTTTAGCTGAGCAGTGAAGTATTATTAAATGGACAAAATACATGCAAGGTTGATTCAGATATGTCTGCTTTATCTTCTGCTTGGGCTTTTGAGAATACTTGAACATTGCGTTTTCACACCCCTCATTTATGCTGAATGGTTATAAAATTTTATCTTGATCTAAGTTTTTCTTCCTTTGCTTCCAAATATTAATCTGATCTTAAATAACCACTATTCAAAGCAGACCCCATTTGAATAATGTATTATGCACAATAATTCAGAAAATGTAATTGATTGCCTTTAGAATATATTTATATAACTTTGACTTCATGGAAAAAAGCAGTTGAAGTATGTAACTGAATGCATAGATATAAAGGGTTTTTCTGAACATGATTAAATGTTAGTAACAAAAACTATTCTTCCATTCCTAGTTATTGGAAGTACATCACTATAAGTAATTTACAAATCTTATTAGGACACAATAAGCATCAGGCAGTTTATATTCTGGTTATGAACAGCATGCATGAGCTGAGCAGTAGGCTTGAGAGCTAAGATGCGACTGATGCACGTTCCCACAAATAATTGCTATAGCAACATTGTCATAATGTTGGAGATCTGCCTCCCTTGGGTTCACACCTGAAGTTTTCTTTATGGTGAAACAAAATGCCTTCTTAAGTTGAAAATACTGCGTAATGGTGAGGGTATTGATGGCTTTTGCATTTTTTATTTTTTCTTCAAGTAATTAAATTTCAAATGTTGAGAAGCATAATGGAACATTAGGGGAAATCATTTGCTGTCATAGTGTCCATTTATCATGAAATTTAACGTGGTGTGGCTCCTTCCATACAATTTATCTCTGCAAATTGGTGCGATCAGGTGAAGAAATTCTCTGTGGGCGGTCTCACCTAACTTGCGGAGTTTTTCCTTCCCTTCGTCTGAGTGCTTAGATGTTACATTAGTGTTCTGTAAAAATCAATCAAAATAAGGTTTCAGAGTTGTTATTTCTCTTATTTCAAATCACTGCACATTGTGATGTAGGTTGTGTCTGTGCTTATTAGCTCTTTGACTCAAAGCACTGAAATACAGCATTGCATACATATCAGCTTTCTTGAGGGACCCTAATAATACAACTTGCATTTATGTAATATCTTTTGGCCAGATTCTGGACCCCAATTTCTGCTTTGTACTGTTGGATAAAACTAGCAAGGGATGCCCCGAATGGCAAAGGGTGCATCACAGAGCAGCCAAGGAGTACTTGCCTGTTTGGTATCATAGTGTAAAACATTCATATGCATCTGAAGACTGTTTTTTCTGCTTGATAGCTGATCCAGGAGTAGAGGGGTTGAACAGTGCTTTGCAGGCAGCTCCTGCACTCCTGTCCCTTCCAAGCAGCTCAAAATCTGTTCCTCTGTGTTGAAGTTTATTACGGATATTAAAGTTCATGATACATGGGTAATGTTAGGTGAAGAGTATTACTCCATTATCATTATAATGAACAGAGAGCAACAGATGAAATAATTTCACCCTGGGTCCTAGAGTGATGCAGTGAAGTCTGAACGATGACTGCGAAAGGTAGAGCACTGAGGGCAACAGAGGACTTCGATCATCCGAGCAGGCTAATTAGAAGTCTTTCAGCAGGGAGACAAAGTTGAGCAAAGGTTATAAAAAATGGATCTTGCAGTGATATTAGGGAGAAGAGAGAGGTCCCATGCTCCAAAGGACAGACGTCAGGAGAACAGCAGCGGAGGAAGAAGACGAGGTTGAGTCCCTTGTGTACGACCAAAGAATACTAAAGACGTGAGAAATCAATGATGGGCAACATGTGAAGGTAGTTTTATAGCTTTGTTCAGGTCTAAGAAATCTGGGGAATCTAAGAAATCTGGAGAATCTAGTGATTACATGTTTGTGTAAAGATCTTTAAAAAAAAAAGGGGGGGGGGGGGGGGGGGAGAAAAACACCTCCCTGTACTAAGGTGCTGTGCTACACTGCCAAAGGGAGGGACAGTATCAAAGCTTCCTCAGACTCATGAAAGCTTAAGAGACTTGAAAATGACCCTTCGATGGCTGTCCAACATGAGGAACTCGGGGCGTGCTGACAGTGACAAACTGCCCTGATGCTTGATGTTGAACCAGTGGGAGAAGGACTGAAATAGTCTTATTTAATTCAGATTTTCTCATACGTTGGTCTGCATTGTTTTGGTTGTGCAGTTTGCTCTCCTGACAGCAGTAGATAGCTGTTACAGGGAAGACTGCTACATCTGAAGAGTTGAAGTGTAGTGGAGATTGCTATGCAACCAGACACATCGAGCATGTCACATGTGACTGTAACGGCTTGCCCCCCATAAAGGGTCTGACACATCGAGTTGCTGCCATTACACAAGTATAGATGAACCAGTGCAGTCTGACCACTTCAACTCCTGCTGTTGGTGCACAGACTAAAACCATGGGCTGGATGGATGTAGCTTACACTGCCCTCCAAAGCTACACAGAAAACATCTGGTCTTTTTTCCTCAGCATAAATTTATCCACTTGGGAGTTATACCAGTTTTAATTAACTTCATTTATATCACAATAACATTTCCATATAGACAAGACTGACAGACTCAGGGAGTTTAATTATAGCCTTTCCTAACATAGCATGCCTATTTAGGGAGCCAAGTGAATGTCTTAGTTGCACCAACAAGAACTTCTAGATTCCCATCTGAGTTTGAGCCTGGGTCTTATCAAATTCTTTTTAGTTTTAAAGAGGAACCTTACACTACCTTTCTGTTTGCGCTCCAATCAAATGAAATTTCCTTGCTTTTGTGCTGTATTTCAACAAATAAAATAATAAGGTCTTATGAAAAGAAATTTGAAAAGATAAAGACTCTTGCCAGAGAATGGAAAGACCTTGTCAAAATATAATGCCATACTGAATAACTGGGGTGTGCATGGATGGTTAATTTCTCACTTTGCATTCTATTTTAAATTCTCTGCCATATTCTTAGTAATTGCTCATAATGTAATAATGAAAGTGAAACATCAGACTTTATGTGACTTAATGATTTTAACTTAGATTTTTTGGATTACCTCACAGTAGAAATATTTTTGGAGCATGTCTCAGAAGTGTGCCATGCTGCAGTCAGAAGAGCGATTACTACATAGCCTTAAGCACATTCAAGTATAAGATAATTCCGTATGGGTTTGGGCTTTCAGTTTTAAATGATATCACAAGAAATGATGGGCCAAATACACAACTGAAGTGTGAACATTTTGTTTCTCTGGAACTGTATAGCTTTACACCAGCTGACATTCAAATATGTTGTTATTAATCTGTACCAGCTTGTTATTAAAGATGGCATCAGATTGTGCAGGCACAAGGCATGTGAATTAAGGCTTCATGTCAGACTTGAGTTCTGGCATCCCCTAATTGTTGGGTGTTCGTTTTGTTTCACACTTAGAATTTTTCAAACCAAATGTTTTGCATCTGGTTTTCCCAGTTGCTTTAAAAACAAACAGCAGAAATGTATTCCACTATGCACTATCAGACTGACACCCCGAAGCGGACAGCTGGCACAACGGGAGCCTGTGGATCCACCTTGCAGATCTCTGAGGCTGAGATAACAATGATTAGTGGGAGTCTTCGACTTATGTCCTTTAAGATGATGGATCCTCATGGACCAGACATCTGCAGAAAGGTTGAAATCTTTGCTAGAGTGATTAGCAGGTAACTGGTGACAGTGGATGGAAAGCTGAAATCTTGGTGCCTGTTCTGATGGCTACAAACTTGTAATTTTTCCTGCCAGTAGCTGGTCCAGCATCCTTTGCCTTATCCCAAGCCTCCCCATGCCCATTGTTCTTTTTAGCTCTCTATGTACCACTTTGCTAATTTACTATAACTCTTTGTCCCCCCATCCTCTCTTCCCTTTGTAATGGTGTGTGTTCCCCCCACCTTACACTAAGCACAGTGTTTCATTTCTCTTCCCACATCCTCCAGCATCTTATCTCAGTTACCTTTCACACGTTTCTGGCCCTTCATCTCAGTATCCCATCTTGCCGTCGTTCCGAGCCTGATTTCTCTCTCCTTCCTACTCAGTTCTGGCCTATTCCTCCTGACTGTCCAAATGCCATCACCAGCAGCATGGACAGCACAGGAGAAATTGTCTCCCAGGTCTCAGTTCCCTCCCTTTGGTACTGGAAAACCTGCCTATCCTCTGAAGTAAGACCATATTTTTAGGTCCCAAACCCAAATGACCTCCTGTGTGAGCTGCAGTTTTTCTTAGGCTGACACCCTTGGATAGATTTTCATACATGTGATGAAAAAGGTAGGTTCCTGATTAACAACATGGTTGTAAACAATGTCTGCATGTAAATAATGTCTCTGTCTGTCTTCCTCTTTTTCATTTTTGCTTAACTTGGTCTGAAAAGTTATGGAACTGTTTCATTACAAGTGTGTGTGCATGCATCTAGACTTATGATTTGATGCACCCAGGCTTAAAAAGTACCAGTGGGGCTGGAATGTATCTTTAAATAGCTAATTTGATAAAAATAAGAGAAATTGCAAACAAGATCTTCAAATGGAAAACACTGAGTCCTAAGCATAGGTATCGGACTATTCTATGACGTCTATTGAATTCATAGCACTACAGTAGTGACAGAGAAAAAAACTTTTCTTATCCAAATAACACAGGTTTAAACCTTCTCTGCTTTTTGTTGAAAGTGATTACTTAAGAATTTTGAAGCCTGGAAACAATTAATGGTACATAGGTTCTTGAAGGCTAAATGATGCCATCTGAAGCGTGTGCCACTCCCACAGCAATCACCTAGAGCATCTCCCAGGCATGCAAAGCATTGCTGCTTTCCTGTAGCATGTTTCTCACCTGAATTTTGAGTGCCCTTTGTGAGACAGTTATGAAATAAAGGTTATCATTAACAATCCCAAATACCTCTGTGACAAATGTATACTTTCAGAAACTAACTAATTAACTGTATCTCCAAAACAGTGGCTTTAATGAAACTCTTATTTTAATTGAAAGGCAATTAGGCATTGTCTCCTTCCAATGCATGTGTAGCTAACTCTTGTTAGTATTAACAAGTTGCACTTGCAGAATGAAGCTCTGTAGGACATTCCTTGGCTCTGCAAAACTAGTAAGTTATTTCCTCAGTACTTTCCCTGGTCCTTCCAATGTTGTTTGAGTTTTTAAATTAAAACATTAAGATAAGGAAATGTGGCAAATTTTTAGTAGTGGAACTACCTGCTTAATATTTGAAAAGGCCGTATTTCAAAGACAGGTTTGTGAGAAGCCAGCTTCAATTTTCCTTTCCCTGCTTTGGGTAAACCTGTGTAACCTAGTGATACTGGGGGATAAAATGTTACAAAGGAGCTAGTATCTGGGAGTGAACAATGTGCCCTCTTAGCCTCTACAAAATTTTAAATTGTAGTCTTTATTATAAAAATCAAGGAAGGAAAGTGTTGGCAGCGGGACTGGTGCTCATCTTTCCTTCAGGAGAGGAAAACTAGGGTTGGGAGAGGGATACCAGCAGATGCTTACCTGTTCTGACTGACTTAAACTAATTTGCCTTGAGTCAAAGACATGCTTAAATGAACTTGAAGAACTTGACATGGGTAGGTCAGTGTTAAATAGAAGATCCCATGTTTTCTTTTTACTGTCTCTGTCTCTCACTTGTCTTTCTCTGGGGCAAGATAAGATGGCTTGTTTACCTAAATGGCTAAAAAGCAGTCTGATAGTTTATGCAGTTTTCTACATTTCTTCTAAAATTATTATTTTTTGCTCTGTGTTTTGAAACAAGATAGGAAAGCTTTTTCCACACTGAAAATACCGTGACTGAGAACAGAGACTGCATATTAATTGCAGGAAGTATTCCTTGCAAAGGGCTTTTCTTGCCTTCCTCTCTTTGGAGACCAGTAATAAAATTCCCATGGATATCAGTGGAGCAAGATATTCTTGTGTGGCACAATTTAATAGTCAGGGATACTCACAGTAAGTAAAACTGGCAGTACTGTAATTGTATAAAAAAGATGGAAGTGTAGTTCAACATAAGTGCCTTTCTAACTTTGCTGTATAAGGGGGATTCTCATAACTAAATGAATTATAGAATCATAGAATACCAGGCTGGAAGGGACCTCAAGGATCATCTGGTCCAACCTTTCTTGGCAAAAGCACGGTGTAGACAAGATGACCCAGCACCCTGTCCAGCCGAATCTTAGAAGTGTCCAGTGTTGGTTCCAGTCTTTCCTCTAACTTTATATGCTAAGAATGGTCTTAAACCATGTGATTAAGTAGCAAAAAAATAGCCCATGTTAGCAGCTCACCAGTCAATTAAAAGCAACCCAACTTCCCCAACAAAAACTCAAATAGTCATTTTTGAAGTCTTTAATAATTCTATGCCTGACTTTTCTGAGATGAATACAAATGCAGTGTCTCATATTCCAAAAAGTCAACAATCTCTGTACATGTGATTGGTAATACAGGAACAGAAATTAAAAGGTTTGCTATCATTGTTGTAATGTTGCAGTTTAGTAAGCACAGAGTCTCTGGGTTAAAAAGAAAAAGAACCTGCAAAAGTCTCTACTGTGTTTTCTGAGTTCAGAACTAATGGAGACCAAAATGTTTGCTTCTGCAAAAGAGATGGCTGAAAATAAAATGATATCAGAAAATACAAGCATAATGCCGAGAAACATTTCTCTCATACGTAAAGGCAAAATTATTTTCTTGCCTAGGAGAAAATAATAGGATTGCATTTCATCAATCACATTCCATTCCATATATTTCAGGCTTAGTGCAAATGTAAAAACAAAGCAAAAATCAAAATGCATTTTTGTTGTTCTTGTTCTGTAATGAAGTATGGTGTTTATGAAAGAAGAATATGGATGTTCTGAAGAGAATCTTGGAAAGATAGCACAAATGACTTTTAAAGAGTTAACAGATTACCTGTCCCTTGTTCTCAACCTATTTTAGTTACCTAGGGGAAATAAGGGTGAACAAGGTAAGCTGAAGAGAAGCACAGCTTCTTCTGATCACTATGATCTGTGACAGAAGTATTTGTAATGGCAGAATGATAATTAGCCAAAAAAATTATGTCTGGAAACAGAGATGGTACACCACTGTGTATCTAAAAGTTAGATGAGAGAGGAATAATGTGACGATTCAATCATTGTTCATCCAAGCCATGACTACTTTAACAAATGCCACGTATAAATAATATACTAGGCATTATGTAATTAGGTGCCAGTGATTTGTTTGCTGGCATGTTGTACATCAATATCTACTTTCAAGGATAAAGTTCAGGTTTGTGCCATGTCTCTTCATCTGTGGTTTTTTCTCCAGCATGAGAAACCATTTGGCTAGTGCTGCCTGCAACCTCACGTGGATTGCTCAGGGCTCTGGGGTCAGACCAAGCTGCAGGGTCAGCCGGCAGTTCCCAAGAGCACCCAAGAGAGGAGCCCTGAGAGCAGGGACGTGAGCTCCCATTTCCATCAGCCCCACTGCAGAAGGGAGGGAGAGGGCAGGGTGGAGCAAAGGGAGCAATGTAGGCATGGTGCAGAGCTCATTTCTTATTCCCAGCCAGCCACCCCTCCCCAGTATCTCCAGTAGGAAGGATAGAAACAGTTTGGTCTTTTTACTGTACCTGTAGTTCTGCATCAATCACAAGTGAGACCATGTCATACCATTTTCAGGAAAGAAGTCAAGGGCTGGTCCATTCCTCTGGCACTGCAAAACAAATTTAGGTCTTTATCAATGCAAAATGTGCATGATGCTGACGTGACTCCTCATGCAAAACACACCATCAGGTTTTTATGACATGAGTTGGCTTTGATGTGAAGGGTGTGAAAGGTGGACAGTTCATCCTCCATTGCAGCCAGCACTGTTTTGAAGCCTTAGTCCAATATTCATGGTAAACATCAGTTGTTCACTTTATAAATACCAAACCCTGTGCTATAACTTAAGACTGCGATCCAGTAACAAAGTACTTACTCCAAAAAATAAACCTTCTTCCTCCTGCCGAAAACTGAGGAATGGTAACTCCCATCCTTGATACTCTGTCACTGTGTGGTTGCTGCTTGCTCTGCTTCCAAGAGCCACAGCTAGTATGGGATCAGCTTGTTTCAAGAAGAGAAGTCCAAAATAGCCCCTGCTGTTACGCAGTGAGTGAGGTGTTAAATATCTCCTTGCGAGGCCTTTAAATAGGCAACAGTGGCCAGTGAAAAATATATTGATGGAGATGTGTGTGTTTTCATTAGTTAGAGAGATAAACAGGGAGGAAAAGCAGTGGGTTAATTTTCCAGCCAGCAGCTCTCAAAAAGTTTCACAAGGGGATAAGAAAAGTGACATTCATAAATAAAATTAATATAAAAATTGGTTTTGGGTTACATCTGTGAAACTAACATTATTCATCTGTTGCAGGAGGTAAGGGACATGACCTGATAGGAAGAGATTTGGATTATTTACTGATTTTTAATTAGTACCACCTTTAAAGATTAATGTGGAGTGCTGCCTGGCTGGCTGTCCAGGTAAAAAGTTGTAGCTTTGCCAGCATGTGGATTTTCTCAGCTCTGCTGCTGCTTTTTTCCAGATGAGATAAATGGCTCTAAGACTTTGACCAAAGCAATTAACTTCAAATTCAGAGCTTAAAGGAAAGCTATGCAGTTTTGTTTACATTATTTTACTATAAATCCTTTTCTCAAATATATTTCTGCTATTTGTGGTAATTTTGCCCATGAGAATTTAGATGTTTGGGAGGAGGTGGGGAGCTGGAGAAGTAATACAAACGCTGCTCTGCATGGAAATAATACTGTGGATTTTAAGGTTGTTAAGTGGAAAGATAGACTTTCTGTACTTTATGTAGAGAGGTGGAGGCCAGAAATGAGGTTATTCTGCTTTGCTGTATGGGGCAGCTGTGCTCCCATCACTGCTGGGATTCGGGGACAGAGGCTGGAGGTGGCCTGCAGGGTGTCTGAGGCATCGTCTTGAGCTTTTTACCTACACCTCAGAGTTTAATTTCTACAACACTCATTTCATTAACTGAAAGGCCTTATTGTGTTTGGTTATTATATCCTAGATGTTTCTTTTTTTTCTGTGAGAGGAACTTGTTAATCAAGGCTTTTGCTTTCTCCCAGTGTCAAACACTGACCGATTCAAGAAATAACATGATGGTATTAATTAGATGAGAGACAGTTTTGAGAAAGTGTTTCAATTTTCAGTTACTGTATTTTCACATTACAGGGTAATAATATGTCAGCAGTTAATAAAAGATATAATAAATATTGTGTATGTGCTTGAAATATTAGCATTTTAATATCCATGTCCAGAAATAACATTTTTCAGTAGCACGGTGCCAAGAAAATAGTTCTTGTATGTGGGTGGACGAGCAGTAATTGATGCACATGTACTTGTTTGACCTATAGTAGGTTAAATAAAACTTCAGAGGCAGTTGTCCAAATGGCATGTCATCTGGAGCTGATACTACTGCTAGATCACTGTAGCACCTTTCTCAATGTCCTGCTTTCAGCTGGGATAGAGTTGATTTTCTTCCTAGTAGCTGGTATAGTGCTGTGTTTTGGATTTAGGATGAGAATAATGTTGATAACACACTGATGTTTTAGTTGTTGCTAAGTAGTGCTTACACTAAGTCAAGGACTTTTTCAGCTTCCCATGCTCTGCCAGGTGCACAAGAAGCTGGGAGGGAGCACAGCCAGGACAGCTGACCCAGACTGGCCAAAGGGCTATTCCATACCGTATGATGTCATGCTCAGCCTATAAACTGGGGGGAGTTGGCCAAGGGGCAGCGATTGCTGCTCGGGGACGGGCTGGGCATCGGTCAGTGGGTGGTGAGCAATTGCATTGTGCATCACTTGTTTTGTATATTCTTTTTTTTTTTTCTCTTCCTCTGCTGTCCTATTAAACTGTCTTTATCTCAATCCACGGGTTTTCCTTTTTTTTCTGATTCTCTCCCCCACCCCATTTGGGAGGGGAAGGGGGAGCGAGCAGCTGTGTGGTGCTTAGTTGCTGACTGGGGTTAAACCACAACAGTCCTTTTTGGCATCCAATGTGGGGCACAAAGGGTTGAGATAACAACAGATCTGACCAGAGCGTGTTAAAACAAATTTGTTATAAGCATTCATTATATTAGTTTAGTAGTTGCTGGTCACAATGTTGATTTCCTTGCTCTCAAAGTTGTTGTATTTGTTCTCAGAGTTGTGTCATGTAACACCTTACTTGCCGTATATACTGCTTATCAGTATTTATGTGCTGTTTATCACCTCTGGGAGGTGGATTAAAGTTATCGCTTTGCTGTACTGTGTAACACTGGTTTATGGTATGATAAAATTACTGGTTGTGAGATCAGTCTCGTATTTGTACTCAGCATTGTCGTCACCTCTGTACTTCAGGAGTCATCTATTGGAAATTATTAATAATTACCCTTTTTACTTTTGCTTCTCAGAGAGCCAACCTATGCAGGAGACATCTTCCTCCATCTTCCCCTTATTCTTTTGTGATTGTTTTTCCTCACAACTCACGTACCTGTGCCTCTAGGCAAACTGCCTTATGCAATGGGAGGTTGTTAACACTAGGGAGAAGCTAGCTGAAGAGTACAACTGATTAATATGACGTATTTGAGTTTCTTTCTACAACTGTCTCAACAGCCAGTCATAGAGATCTGCTTCATACACAGAAAATTAAATTTAAATTACACAGTCTTGGCTAGAAAATTTTGCAGTTAATCCCATCCCAAAATATGAAATTTGATTTTTTCCACATGGACTCTTTTGTGATTTTTCATGCCCTGTTGGTTTCTGCCAGCATTCCCATTGGTTTAGGTTACTTTATTCCTCCATTTAAAAGAAAAATAGGGGGAAAAAGGAATATATGTGAGGGATTGGTTTTTAGGAAAGTCCCTCACTGCCTCAGAAGTTAATGTGTCCAGTGCAAAAGTATGAAATGACTGCTCTAAGATCCCTTCTGTAAACATTGCATGAACCATATTTTTAAAGGAAAGTTTGCCACAGCTAATGAAGAAGGTAGAGGTGTATATCTGTTGGTTTTCCAAAACCTTTGTTTATACTATGGCTCTAGGTATACATCCTTCTGCTAAGCTGAAGCAGACGTCTGTGTTTAAATATCAGTTGTAGCTGAACTAAATGGCAAGTTCTCTCTGAACTAAATGGCAAGTATTTGAATAAGCTTTTTTTCAGGAGGAAAAATGAAGTAATGTAAGCAGAGATGATAAGCAAGCATTTCAGAAAAGGGGAAAAGGAGAATTAGAAGTTTAATTTCCTAGTCCTGCATCTGAAAGTATGTTTTCAGACAGTCATTTGTTAACAGTCATTAAATTCTTACCCATTAATCTTCACATAATCGGGTCTGTTGATATCAACTCCTTTGTATCTTGGCCATCCCCTTTTACCACCTTGTCCCCTTTGCTCTCGTGACCTTACCATTAATTTCTCACTTTCTTTGTTACTTCCCCTCCCAACACAACCATGCTTAATCCTCCCATGCCTTAACCATCAGGCTGTTGGCACTGCCTGCCTCTTCTAGCGCCGCCCCGGCTGTCCTCACCTCTGCGCTCACCGGACAGGGTTTTAAATACACCGAGTTTCCTCAGAGAGGCTTGCAGCCTCGGCAGTGCTCTCCAGGCACCATCTGTTCCCAGCATCTCTTTGGCCAGTCGCACGTTCCTGCCTGGCTTTTCTCTGCCTTCTCTCTTCTTGACCTTCCTCCCTGCCGTCTTGGAGCATCATTTTGGAAAATTTGCTAGATCAGAGCCTGCGTAACTGCTAGCGCTTATCAGTAGCATCCTCACCTGACCCTTCTCATCGTCTGCTCCCCTCTCTCACACTCATTTGTTCCATCTGGTCAGAAATCAAACTCTAAGCTCCTCAGAGCAGAGCCTTTTCCTTCCAGCTGCCTTTAGCACCAAGCACAACAGTGCCTGGCTGGTATCATTAAGCACCAAAGCTGTACAAATAAATAAGAATAGTTTTGATTACACAGTTCAAGTTCTGATCTAAAATAATTTAAACAGTAGTCACAAGCAGTTATGCTGTTTATAATTCATATAATAATTTAGGACTGGTAGTTTTTAACTGTTGTGTAATTTGGATTTGCTTGCAGTTCTCATGGGATAAAGTATGTTATTGAATAAGAAGGGAATAAACTATATTCAGAGTAGCTGTAGGGTGCTATGATTTAAAGGAGAGCTGGTAGAATACTAGAGGAGAAAATATGCAGGATCCATTATACTGTTAATGAATGCACAATTCAGATTGGTGATTTAATTTTTAGATCATATTTCTCTGGTACCCTCAGGTATAACAGGCTTCATACATAAAAACTGAATAAGACAGTACTTATTTATGCCCAGTCATGCAAAAACTGAATAAGAATAAAAAAAAATTACTTTCCCATATTGTTTATTCTTTGCAATTTTTTTTTTTAATGACATAGCATTGAAAGAGCAGTAATAGAAGGGCACAACCATAATTGCTGGTACTAGTTTTGAGCCCATGATAGTAACCTTTGAGGCAGCTTGGTATTTATCCATAGCTACACTGTCACTGTATTTAAGCCATGACTAGAGCATCATTTTTTGATCTGGCCAGGAGCTTTCTTGAAATAGACACCATTTCCTTCCTCAGGCAAGGTGGCAGATTGGTGATATTTTAAACTCCCTCTTGGCTAAGAGAGAAATCCCAAAGTCCTTATTTTTACAAGCAGACCTGACTGATGTAAGCAAGACCTGTTCCTGCAGGGGCCACACCCATGAATAATTGTCAGAAATGACATTATGCAGTGACTTCTAGCTTTACAAAATGTGATTTTTTTTTGTTGATTTTTTTATATTGGCACATTAATTGTAAGCTTTTTCTACCATCCTTTTTCTGAAATGTGAACAGATGTCCAGCTTTTTAAGAAGCCACATATTAAAATGGACTGCATTTTAAATTGTACAACCACATCCGCAGAATGAATCTGAAAAGCTCTGAAAATACACAAAGAAAAGAAGATGCAATCAAAAGAAATTCTGCCTGGCCTTCCAGGTTGTACACCTGCTATTTTAATATTTTTTTTAATCTCTTACAACTAGAGTATCGCTTCTTAAATGAATTTGAACAACTCGCCCAAGAGACATTCTAATCCAATCGTGTATTATGATGATACCAGTTGGATGTTATCCTATTAGGCACTCACTGTAAATAAGGGATTTTCCACTGACTTTTAAATCCTTGATTAATGAGGATGCTCGAAGCAGTGTCCTGTAAATTAGCCATAGTACTAGCAACAATTGCAATTCACTTAGGAGTACTGATTTGTTTTAAATCTTCCTATCCAAATTAAAAAGCATGAGGAAAAGATAACGTGCAGTAAGTAAAATGTATTACTCTATCTTGCATTATTTATCTGTACCCTGTGGCTGGCTGAGACCCTTAGGTCTAAATCCCGCTCTCTGTTCAGGTAAATTCCCGTCAGTCAGAACTCTTTTGGAGAAAGAACTCTGGTAGCTCCCCACAGTATTTCTTTAATTTATGTATTCTTTATATTCTCTAGTGTTTTAGCTAATTCTTAATCCCATTTTAAATTGTGTTAAGCAATCCAATGGCTTTCATTTGTAGCTTGGTCACTGACATCTCACTTGCCTTTCAAAGCTCCTTTGCCTTTTTTCTGATAATAGTATGTATGAGTAGAGGGAAAGAGGTATTTGGATTTGGGGAAAGGGGAGAATAGGGGGAGGTTGTGACACATATGTTAACTGATACTTAAACTGGAATTCTTCCTGACATTTTTCTGAAGAAAACATTTTTCACATCATCTTACCACTTCCCTTCTTTTTCAAATACTGATACTTGATTTATTGCTTGCAACAAAATTAGGTTTGTATCTGGTGTAGACTTTGAAACATACATTATTTCCTTTAATAGTTTGAAACATTAATGAGGTCTTTCTTGACATGCTATATTCACATTTATTTAAGGTACTATTCATTTCTGTACCCATAATATACATGCACTTTTATCAGTTAAGAACATCCCTTTGTTCTTGTAGAAGTGTGAATACTCTTTCCATAGATTGGAATTAGTGTCACTTCATAAAGACAGTTTTGACACTCCCTCTTGTAAGTAACTGAGCAAAGCATCTCTCATTCGTTAAGACACTTGAAGTGTATGATTTTTCCATAGTTATTTTCTGGTCATTTTGAACATAGTTCAAACTGCACAAAAAGTAGAGTTATTTAACGTAAACTCTGACCATACTATCCTCTATCAAGAATAATGAGAGACACTGAAATAATTCTATAAATCTGTCTGATCATTTTACCTCAGTCCGCTCAAGTTACAAGGGTTACTCATCCATGCATGTACCAAAGCACCCTTAAACAAAATTCCAGTTAGACCGGTAGATCTCGCAGAACATCATTTTTTGCGATGGCTATTATGTATGCATGTGATGCTCTCTGTTTAATGGTATTTATGTACAGTTCCCCAGTGATCAATTCAGTATTCTGGCTGCAGGTCATAACTATGTAGTGTCTTCTCCAGTGTTATGGGCAGAAGGAAAAATATGACACTGTGGTTTCACTGACCAAATTGAAACTTTTTGGGAAATGCATGATATTTTTTTATACTTATTAGTTGTGGCTTTTACAGTACAGAGTTAACTTTTTATGCGCAGGCTTTATTGGTTACCTGGTTGTTTATTTTTTCTTTATACCTTAGGAAAAACATAGGTGCTTTTCCAGAAAGGGACTAAGATGTTGATTTTCAAGCTTAAATGTTTGTATTTTGGGGAAAAGAAATGGGCATTAGATATTCAAGAGGATGTTTGCAGCTGGCTTTTGTTATAACTCTGTTTTTCTACATAGCAGAAAGAAAGGACAATTGGAGTACTTTTTTTTTTTGTCTTAACTCTCATTGCAAATCTGCCAGCTCATTTTGGCAGCCTTACAGACTTAGAGTGGTTTCCCCCAGCTATAAATTTTCGCAGCTATAAGGAAAGATAATTTTTTGTGATTATGACATTGAACTGTGATATAACATAGCTATTGTCTATAGCCTTTTTGGTTACGTTCAGCAAGTTACTTCATTCGCTTATGCCTCAGTCTTCTACCTGTAAAAGATAATATTATTATAATAGGCTTTTCTTTGTTATGCCTCACATATTAATGAATGTATTCCTGTATCACTTCCCTACTTCACAGAAGTGCTGAAAGCATTATGTTTGTTAATATTCTTGAAGCGTGACAAAGAAAAGCCTATTACTGTAATACGTTTTGCTTTAAAACTTCAGTTAGAATAATAATGATAAACAACATTGGTTAGGTTTTTCCCATACTGTACAGAAATAAAATTATTACGTACTCAGACTTAAACTGATGTAAAACTTTGATGTATTGTAATGTCTCTCTCCTATACTCATGCAACCACCCCCTCCACCAAAATAATATTTCACGTTGACCAAAATGGGTTGTATCTCTTCATTGGCATATGTATCATACAGATAGAAAAAAAACCAAGAATGACTTTTTGCCTGCTATATTCTTAGCTGCTTGTTTCAGTATCATGTAGTCTTCTTATTCTCTCTGTGTATTTCCTTTGGTGAGGTGAACAGAAGCTTGAAATGGACAGTTATGAAATGTCTTGCCCATAGGAAAAGCTTCTTCCTAACCTCATTACTAATTGCTTGAGAAATGACCAGGAGCATGACAGTTTATATTTCCCTGCTATTATTTCCCCTAATAACTGTGGATGTTCTTATTACATTTCTAAGTGACTGTTCTCAGAGGTGGCTTGAACAGAAGGTATTTCATTTTATCAGGTTCAGATTGATTGCCTCAGTGTTTCATTGAATATCTCCTTGTTCTTGCACTGTAAGAAGCAGTAGATAGGAGTCCCCCATTTCTTTTCTTTATAGTGTGTTGCATCATACATCCCTTGATTTGTCTCCTTTGTCTTGATTTATTTGATTCCTTTGTACAAAGAACTGTCCAAACTCATTTTGGACAGATGTTCCTAGAGCCCCTCGGACTTAAGCGCAGTAGTCAGGCAATACGTATTTAAGAAAAGAGGATGTTTTCACTTATTTAAGAAAATAGGATGGTACTTTCTAACACTGCATATATTTATTATTGCTTTGTTTCCTTTACTTTCTTTTAATTTAGTAGTTTTCAACTTAATGAGAGTTATATTTGCTTCTTTTCCATGTTTTGGCTCTACATGTGAGAAAGCAAGTGCAATTAATGGAGAAAACATCACTACATTTCTGATAGTTTTAACAGCTGCAGGCAGTTCAATATTTTGACTTGTTTTTTTAATGCTCTCAGTGTTTTCAGCAATATCATAGTAGAGATATTGGAGAAAAAGAGGGAAGACCAGCAGCCCCAATATACATATTCTATCCTTCTACTTTCTGTTCTTATTACAAAAAAATATTAAAATGTTTAAGTGCCTGTGCTGGATATCTAACACAGTTCTTCTAAAAACTGACAAGTGCGAATTGAAAAGCAAAGTCCCATTAATACAGAGTTGGAGAGTGTCACTGTGCCATTACATATTAAGTCCGGAATGCTCCGGGCCTTGCATAAATCCAAGCAATAAAAGAAATGCCAGTGAGAATCTTACAACATGTTCAGTCAATTAAAATATATCTATTTGACTTTTATTTTCTTTGCAGACCACAGATGACATCCTGGTGGCCTCGGCTGAATGTCCTAGCGATGACGAGGACATCGATCCCTGTGAGCCGAGCTCAGGTGGGTTAGGTTAGTCAACTTTTTTATTACTCTCTTTTATTTCATATTTGCATGCTCCAGTCCCCCAGAGTCCCATCTAGTGGGACAGTCCGTCCTTGCATAGCAGGAAGAAGTTGAATTGGGGCCTTTCTACACATGGCAGTGTCAGTGGAGAGGGAGAGTTTGCTATACGTTTTTCAAAGACAACAGATGGGAGCACATTGATAGTTGTGATCTGAGGAAAGTTATAGCTTTACCGAGGACCTGAGGCTGGACTGGGAAGGGCATTCTGGGGCCCCTGCAACTGTGTTGTCGTGATAAAGAAGGGACAACTTCATTGAGGAGAAAGATGTTGCAATTGCTTGTGCCTTAAGCATTTCCCCCAAATAAGATAAAAGTACCATATTTCAAGTGTCATACTATGTCAGTAGTAGAAGCAGAGTTCATTTTGAATTACTGTTTATGGTATAAACTACTGTATAGATGGTAAAAACCTGAAGACATAGAATACAACAGTCTCAAATTTCAAATTGTTTTACGGCCTTGTTCCAAGCCAAGACTGTTCAGAGTGTATGTTTCAGTTCTGCTTAGAAATGAAAAATTTTGACATTCTAGTATTTTCCATGGAACATGTAGTGTTTTGGCCATGTCTTTCCTACTCCCCCTGAATAATGGAGATTTGGTACTAATTTTTCTCTTCGATATAATTTCCCACTTACCTTTATATTCAATTAATTCTACATACCTTCTCTAAAAATCCGAATGTTTATCACAGATGTGAAAGGGATGTAAAACTTCATAATAACAATCTGAAGAATTATGTTACTCTATGACCTTTAAAAAAATCCCAGATGTCCAATGAATTACTCCTGCTTTCTTTGTTGGCTTGGGTTAGTTTTTAAGTTTTCTGAGTCAACAGCTTGTGGTACCATATATATCTCAGTTTTTTGTATTCACTTTAATGCTGTGATATTCAGCAGCATGCTTACTGTCAGTTGGTTTAGGTAATTTGGTACTCTTTGGTACTTGCTATAATACTTAATAGTAAAAGAATTAAGATCAATTTGTTGCACTGTAACATATTTAGTTCAAGAAGAAATCAATGAAATCTGAGAGCAGTATATTAATGCAAATCACAACTGGCAGCCATCTTAGTACAACACTCGAATCTGGGGCAGGGGATATGTCTACATAGCCTTAAGACAAATCAAATTTTGCTTCAAATGCAGATGCGTGTTTCCTTTTTGAAGTCACATAGCCTAATACCCACACCTAATACCCAAATTTAAGTAAAGGCAGAGACATTTATGACTTGTTTCAGTGTTTGATGGACCTGCAGGGTGGCATTTGAGCTCTTCCAGGAACCAAGATATTTATAGATTTGATGAGAATACTTTGGGGTTGGTTTCTTTTGCTTTCCAATAAAAGGATTTCAGAATGTTTTTTGAAATGCCGTGAGATGGAATGACCATTCTTAAAACTCAGCAGCAACAGGTACACCCACCTAACACATTTTTACACCTCTTAGGAAGATATTTCACTTGCAGAAGTCCCAGGCATCATGAGGAAGATATTTGGGAATTGTGATAAGAATTCATTTGTTGAAAGTTTAAAAATTAATTTCCAGGGTTGTTTTTTTTTCTGCTCTTTCCTTCTTATTTTCAGAGTTTAACAAGACTGTGTCTTGTCTCGTACGAGTCAGTGCAGTAGCTCAAATGGCTCTGAACTCATCCATACCCATTGCTTCTTTGCTTTAGTTAACTCAGGCAGTGCTATTCAATAGATACATTTACATTTATCTACTCTAAATGTAGGTAATTTTAATATTTTTAAAAAAATTTTATAAAGTAAATGCAAAATAGTACATTAGTTACCTACCACTAAAAAATTTCCCAAGCCCTCTTAGAGTGCAGCTGTTGTATTAGAAATGTATTTGCATTACCTTAGCCTTACAGTTTGCTGAAAGACAATTAAATTTCAGAATAATTCTTCTCTGGGGTTGTTTTGAACTTCAGATCTGGGGCTGCAATGCTTGATAGACCTGGAGCCAAGCACAGTGATTTAGCTGGTGGGTGCAGGAACGGGAGGGGTGAAATGGAAGCTTTCTGACAGGTTATCATTTCTGTCCAAACTGTGGTCCAGAAGGGGAATGTGAATGTTAATCTTCCTGCAAGACCTTGCCATTAGCTTTACATCCTAGTGTTAGCTTTCCTATTTTAGCTTATCATTCGTCACCCAGCTCCACTTCTCATTTTGTTTATTTGAGAATGGTTTTACTGTTTCGTTTCTTGGATCCCAACTGCTACTGCTTTCTAAAAAAAGTATGGATTGTCACAGGAATTATGTTCTCCATAATCCCAATTGTCTGGATAATTTTATCTGTCATCCTTCACATCAAAATGTCACTTGTCCTCCTACTCTCAACTTTTAAAAGCTATTAATTTGCCTTTCTCTTCGTTGACCTTGTCCTTTTCTCATATTTGAAACAACATGAACCAAAGGTGTTACTGGAGTCATAACTTCTGGCATATTTGTCTCTCTATAAGCTGTTTGAGTCTTAGTCACTTAGTCTTATGAATAAGGTTTCTCCTTCAATAGTCCTGTAGGCACTGCTCCATCTCAATAATACTGCAGTCTCCATGTGGATTTGAGCTACTCCTAACAGTAGGCTGGAACTTAAGGGAGAAAAGCATAATGTTGTTGACAGTGACAGATTAATGATTTTTTTTTTTTTTCATTTGGGATAGGAGATGCAAAAGGATTTGTCCCTCCATTTAAATTCTTCCCATGGCTCAGTTCAACTTTGTCCCCTTAACCCTTTTCACAAACCAGGGTTGCTTCTCCACAGCCACTCCTTAACATCCTCACTAATGCTGGTGAAGCTTATGTTTCTTAACAGATACTTCTAAGAGGCAGAAAATATGATGATTAGGACAATTTTGCTCTTATGTTTTCACCTCAGAGGCTGTAACCTCAGATCCCGTTAGATTTCTTCTCGTGCTGCCTAATGGTCAGTCAGCAAAGGGATCCACCCCAGCACAAGAGATGATGCAGCACACTCAGAGCTCTCAGGTCAATGGTTTTCTTGCAAGAATACATTTAAGGGATGGCCAGAGCCCATACAGTTTTATTGACAGAGCCATAAATGTACATTTACATGTTCATCACCCATAATATGCCTATTTCTAACCAAAGTTCTCAGCTCAAAATGAGAGACTATTAAACAAACAGTTTGAATATGGTAAACCTATGTATCACAGAAACTACTGATTAGCTAGATTTTGCTGATTAGCGATACTTACGCTTAAAATAGGGCATCTTTTCTAGGATAAATATGTTGCAGTTTGTAGTGGCTAACAAGTCTCGGTCTGCCACCACCAGCTTTGCTTTCTGTGCACCTGTCTTCTAAATAATAAATGGAAAGATGCAATTTGCGACAAATTTCATATGGGACATAAAAATGTAGACCAGATTAGGAGCTGCTAAGCAGCAATCCCATCAACTTGTCTGGAACATAAAGTCACAAAAATTATAATTGCAGATTTCATTGTGGTATACAAACTGCTAAATGTGCCATAATTGGATGAAGTCATAACAAATTTATTAGCATGCAAAACTTAGTCAACATATTTTGTTTGCATTATGTTTTGTATAGTAAGGCAACACATACTGCTTTCATAGTCTCTCCACAGTCCCCTCTCCTACTCTAAATAATAATAACAACACAACGAATAATGATGACGATGATGATAATAATAATAAATAATAATTGTTTATGTTTCTTCAGCTTCATGTCATAGAGAAAATAATAAAGCCTTTTCATTTTGTAGACAAGTTATGAAAAATGTTAGTGGAAACCTATCAAAAAAAAAAGACCTGGGATGATTTACTGATTTTATGTGAAAAGTTGTAAAACCGCAGGTGGACAAATTGCCATTCTGCACATCAGGACTGCTGTTCCAGCCTTTCCTGAGCTATGTACAGAGCTCTGATTTCTGCTGAGTTTCAGTGAGCATTTGTGCTACACGGTTTATTTGTTCCAGTTACACTGGGCTGGTATTTTATTTGTTAGCTATTATCTAGCCACTTCTGTAGCTATTGAAATGTTCCAAAATGCAGAGAGGTCCAAACTGGGTCAAATGAAGTGAAATCATTGAGTTTAATGGCAGGGAAATCTAGACCAGGGAACAACTTTACAGTTTTTAGCATATGCACAAACAGTTATTTTTTTCTGCAAATTACAGTTAAATCCTTCTCAAACTCGCAACTAGACAAAGGTTTAAGTTAGAAATTAGGTTCAAAACCTCTCCTTATGGCCCCAGCAGAAATGGAATGGATAGAGGTTTTAGCAGTCTTAAAGCTGGAATATATGGTATTCACTGGTCTTGGAAGTTTTAACAGAAGACAACCTTCAAAGAGAAAAAATAGTCTTGTAGAAACAAGGTTTTTTCAGATTCAAACAAGTGTCTTTCTACCAACAGAAGTTCACACATTGAAAACATAAAATACTTCATCATCTCTTGATCAATGTTTGGCAGATCTTGGGTTCCACTTCTCCAGACAGTGTTTGATTGGTATCAGATCTTGTTCTGCACGTGCTCTGTAGTAAATAGGACAAAAATAGCCAGGACAGAGTTCAGTGATGTATACGAACTGGTAGCATTAATTACCTTTCTTAGCCCTGATTCTTGATTCTGAGGGAGAAATGGGATCAGTTGTTTTCCTACATTATTAAGTAAGGACCAATAATAGGGTAGATGCTTATGGACTGACCTTTGAGCATGTGTTGTTTTTCCTACATCTTGGTCAGGCTCATTGCATTGCAGAAAACAGCTGGCGACAGTCAGCAATCTCCAAAGCATCAGTATAGCTGAGAGACAGCAAACAAGCCACTACTTAAGATGACTCTTACAGTTTAGTCACTGCTTTGGGGAAGGCTTTGTCCTGTGAGCAGAAAAGTATGGGGATTTGCATGCAAACTGCTTCCTGCATATGTACGTCCCCTGCTGTGTGATAACACGTATTGTATAGATGAAGATGGCTAGGAACTTTACGTTCTCAAATGCTTTGTGATGGTTTAGTTTTGGTCCCAGAATTTATACCTATATTTCTAACAGGCAGAGCTGTGAAATATGGACTGTGAATGATTTATGCTCATTATTAGAAATTTTGCTCTTCTTTTCCTGTCACAAATTATTGCACTGTATTCCTGGTGCATCTGGCAGCAAGATAACATTGCGGTAGGAGGTGAAGTGACTCCTATAATTTATACATCACTGCAAGTGCCCTATTTAATGCACTTCATGGAATTCATTGTGCAAGGAGCTGAAACAAAGAAAAATAAAATTACAGTTAGTTCACAGGGCTACTGTGTTCATTATGGCTTGAGACATAAAGGGAATATTTGTGCCTCAGTCCAATTATCCTGTAGTTCTATATGTGTTTCTAGTACTAGAAAGATCGTTGGGTTGCCTTGAATCAGCCTTTTAAAATGCTTAGCTGAAATACATATAGACATGTCTGTATGAGCTACTACAGGGTGAAAATTATGCTTTATTTACAAACTTTCCAGATGTTAGCACTTACCATGTCTATAGATAAAGGAACTGAGGGGCTTCAGATATAGATTAATTTTCCTATAATTGAAGTTAAAGTAGTTGTTAAGGTTATTTAATTTTTTTATAAATCATAAAGCCCCCCAAAGCAACAGAAAGCAAATGTTGCATTTTTCCAAATTATTTTATTGCGAACTGAACCACTTCTTTGTCAATAGACTGAGCTCTTAGTGTCTGTCACTGTGAATTACAAATATGGCATTTCTCATTTGAATTTGATCAAAAAAGAATTTTTTCCTAAATTATCTAAGAAAATGAGGTTAAAAATGATGATTGATCTATTGTACCAACACTGATCTCTACTCTTTGCCAGCCACGTCATTGAAACATGGGAATTTGGAGTAGAATTGTAGCTTTACAGCCAGTCCTAAGGATTTTTATACATTCCCAGTGTTGGGAGCAGTTGAAAACAATAGCACGTGCTGAAAGGAAGGGTTTTCTTTCACTCTAACAAATGATTTGTCAATAGTTTAGAGACTTCTGACTCCTCAAATGCATTCTGTGTAATTTTGGTGGTAGTGGTGGTGTTCACACTCTTATACACCCTTTCTTTGTGTAACCTCAGCTGGTACAGGGGATTTGTGACCAACATGAAATTATTTTAAAGTTTATTTTTTAAGCACACCTTAAGACAAAATGCAGTTATTGTTAGCTAACCATGCCTTCTAAATGTGAACAATTAAGTAGATACTCCTTGCCAAACATACATAATTTGAAGAGAGGTTTAATACATAGCCTAGAGATGACAGCACAGGCTAATGCTTTCTAGCATGTATTAATTGCAGGCACAGTGATATGAGCATATCAGAAGGCAGAATATGGATGGAAACTGGGGAGCTGGTTTTTTTCCTGAGCATAATGGTTTTCTATCAATGTAATATCAGCAGCTCACTATGCTCTAAGACTGGTAAGAAATATCGACATCAGGTTGCTATAAATCATACAAAGCTCTCCGTTAACTTGCACAAGACCTTCTCCACTGGTGCGTAAATGATGAACGGATTTCCTTGTGTGTGAACTTTGAGGGTGCATTCATATTCCGCTCATATTCTTGCTGAAGCTGGGTGTTCTTACTTCTATAATGTGTATAAGAATGGCAAACTTTCATGATGTAAATACTGGGGTTATTATTTGTATGGCAGTACCTAAAGCTCTACCTCATGCTCCAGATGTATGCAGACAACATGAAAAGACATTTATTAAGAAATTTATTAAGTGACAGTTATTAGTACTGCTGTTACATGTTCAGTGGTTTGGAGTTAGACATCTCCACAGCATAGACAAAACCAGATGGTAATGTTTCTAGTAGTTTGAAGAAATTTACTCATTTTATAAACAATAATTCAAGAAAAATGGGCACATTACTCAATGCTCCTGAATGGGTGGCCCGTGAAAGAAGGCTCTGTTATTTTTCTTTCTTTCAAAGATGTAAAACACTGCTTGTGACTCAGATGAGAAGTATTTACATGCCTAGCTGAAGCACGTGATCCTGCTGTGATACCGGGACTGGGATGTGAATGCAGAGAAGCAAACCAGGCACTCCACATCACTCATTCACAAATGCATGTGGACAATGCGTGTCATCCCCACTGACTTAGGTGGAAATCCCTAGATCTTTCAGTGCTTGTCTGGATCATGGACAATAAAATGTCCATGAATATAGTGTCCTTTTATTCAAGTGTAGAAGCGATATGTTAGTCAATCAGAGGCAAGTGTACAGTCCGTGCATGAGATAATGTGAGTGAGAGGAAGCGAATGGAGAGCAAGTCAGAGCTAAGGGTTGCAGTTCTGTGGGCAGGGATGGAGGAGAGCAGGAGAAGTCTACTCTCATTCAGCACACACTGGGGTGGAGGAATATAGTCTTGTTTCATTGTTGAGGCTATTTGGGAAAAATTACTTGTCTCACAATCCATTTAATATTCATTCTCCTTTGTTGTCTCTCTTCCTCCCCACAAGTATATGCATACGCTGTTGAGGGCTTACCTTCCTGACTTTACCTAGAAAAATTTGCAGGAATCACTACTGCTGGCATATAAGCAGTTGCTTGGCCTATTCTTTTTGCTACTCCCAGATAGAGAACCTGCCTTACTGACCATCCCAGCATTAACCAGAGAGTGAGATATGTCCACAACGACTCGGAAAAAAAAAACCAGAAATAAATCTAACAAATTACAAAATTACTGAATACGGTATTACACAGATGTTAAAGAATTAATTGACTGCTAATGCAGTGGCTTTGTCAGACAAAAAAATTGAAATTGGATCTATGACTGTGCTCTCTTAAACAAAGCAGTCCTGATTTTCAAGACTGGTATTCAAGATTTTCAATAATACAACTACATAAGTCCCAGTTTCTGTGCAGGTATCCCTCATGTGTGAAAATAGGTTCTCGGAAATTCTAAATCTTTTGTGATTCTTAGTTGTTAGCCACAGAAATAAATATGTGTGTGCCCTGACAGCCTTTACTATGAGATGTTTCCAACATTTTCAAAAAAAGTGTAGATCTTTTTAATCTGGAATCAAAGAATCACTTAACTGAAGAACAGGGTGTAAAATACCTTTTATATATATATATGTGTGTGTGTATATATATATGTTTTTGAACTATCATGAAGGATTTTTTTATGTATATTTCAATAGATAAACTATATTGTTCATTTAGATGCTAACAATCTTTCTTTCTTTCTTTCGTTTTTAAAAGACCAAGTCAGATCTTATCCGTTATGTGGCCCGTGTTGATCATGCCAATTGAAGTTTTCTGAACTCCGACAGGGAACAATCTCTATTTTGTCTTCTAAAGTATAGTCTTTCCAATTTGGGATAGAAGCACAATACACAAGTAAAGTGTAAGAAAACCAGCACTGACCTGTCCTAATCTGCATCCTGAGAGAGGAATTTGGCTTTCAGGTTATTTTGTAAACATCAGATTTAATGAAACCAATTAAATAAAGCCAAATAAAGATTATGTGGACTCTTCTGTCAGTGGATTGCACACTAACATTAGTTGAAAAATGCAGAAAATAAGTAAATTAGTAATTGCAAAACTGAGGTTTCCAGAAATCGTTTAGTAATTTGCTGACTTGAGTGAGACTTTTGTCTTATTAAATAAGGAATTCTAGAAAGGCAGAGGATTTGCTTGCACGAGGATGAAGTAAATAGCTGATTGAATCTGGAACATGTTGCATTAATTTTCATGGGAATCTGCTTCAAAACCCTATGTTAAAGTGTATAATCCTGAAAACTGGTCCTTTGAATCAAGCTTACACATAGAATCAAGACTGCATGTAGATTGTTGACATAGATAAAGGAGTTGTTCTAGTTTGTTTGAAATTAGATGATGTGCTACTGGTGCCTTGTTTAATGCAAGCTCATTGTGTTCCTTGAGCTACACTTCATTCTGGTTTGATTTGCTACATTTAGTGCATATATTTTGTTGCATACTGTATTGTGGACACTAGCAATACTGAAACTACTTCTTGTCGCTTTGTAATACATATGCATTGAATTTGCCTCTTTTTGTGGAAAAAAAATCTTTTCCTCAGGACTATTTATCATCCTTGTTTTTATGGACATGGTAATAGAAGAAAGGTTTATAGCCAAAATACTGGCCTGAATTAACATCGTATTGTTCAACTTCTATGCCAAGGCCTTCTCTCATACCACATTTGAACAATGCGATGTTAAATCAGGTCTTTGAAGTTCTATAGGAAATTTGCTTTACCTCAGCTACTATTCGTAGGAGGGACTAGACAGAAAGATGGGAATCTGAGGCAGCCGCCCCTGGCAAACAGGGAAGATAGAGTTTTGCTAAGGAAGAGGGAAGCTGGCTGCAGTGCTTTGCCTCTGAGTTAAATGACACAGGACACTGTCTATTCCAGCATGCTCTTGCAGCTCAGTTTTTCTGCATTCAAACAGGGGAATTACAGGTGTGTAAGGAAACCATTGTGCTTCTAGCTAACCATTTGCAATACCTGATAAATTCAATTAATATGGTGTTACAAATTAGTTGGTGTATGCCAGCTGCAGCTTATCTACTAATTACCATGTTAACAGACTACTGGCAGCAAAGAGGGTTGCTTACCCCATTGACAGACAAAGAAGATAAGGGCAAATGGTAAACTTTCTGCTGGTGTTTTCTACCCATCAGTACAGCATGAATTTTCATTATCTTTTGCATACCTAGTAGTAGGACTGTTGCTGCTAATTTTCAGCTATTTGTTAACACCTAATTTAAACCTCTGTGGAAACATTGGAGTTTTTTACTGTGTGGCTAGTCATTTGACAGCCTACAAAGTGGCAGGTGGATGCTGACAAGTTTGAGAACTAGGTATTCTCTAAGGATATTGCTCATAAATGGAAGCAGGGAAAATTCAAGGCAAAAGTAACCTGTAATGAGGATGCATGTACCTGAAATAGTCTAACCTTAGGCTATCTCCTTCTAACTATATAAATACCTGAATGAAACCTTTTTCTGCTGTGTTGACATGCTATTCTGGCCCATATGTTTCAAAACCAGCACTTCTCCTGAGATTAAGAGCTGTGGTCTAGATTTGGGACTTTGACAGTTTAAATGTAAGCTGGCTTAAACAGTAGATTCTGATCAAGATACAGCACATGTTGTGAACATACCCTTTAAAAAGTTACAGAAAAGGAATAAATGAAAGATGAAAGCAGCAAGAACATGAGAATCATATTCCAAAATAAGATGGAGCTTTATAGCTATCTCAATCTTTTTCCTTGTGCTAACATCAGAGACACCAGTATTGTTTTGTAGAGTATGAGAGAAGCAAAGAAAAGCAAGGTGGTCTTATTCATTTTAATAATTTTATCATGAGAAAGGGAACATTAATTACATCAAGTGTAATTTATATCAATCCTGAAGTCCATTTATCTTTCTCTTCCCACCCCCAGAGAAGCATGTAAGGTCTTGGCAGTAATACGATTCAGGCTGAACAAGGGTAGCTATATCTGCAAGTTGTATCCGAGCCTTTGTTTAGCGGGTGTAGTTTTGGTATTTGTAGTGGTTGCATTTCCAGTGTGTGTGCATGTATATTCTGGATGTCTTGAAAGCCTGGCCTCTTCTTTTCCCAGGCACATTATCAACTTTGTCAGTAATGGATCTGACTCAATGACAGTATTTAGAGCAAATTGAATGCAGCGTGCTTTCAGCTCCAACAGTCAAGCCATATATATAATGTTTGTGGCACAGACATTTATCTCTTCATGTGGTAGCTGCTCAGTGAAGGAAGACCGTCAGGGAATCACCCACGGTTGCAAAGATGAATGTGGGTGTCTGCACCTCCAGCTCATTTCATGGGCAAGAATCATTTCTTGCTCTGCAGGCCAAGCCATCAGATTCCTCACTCTTTACAACTACATTTTGGTGTTCCCTTGCAGAAAACCAGTTCCTAGATTAGGTGGTTTGGGTTTGGGTTTTTTTTGCTTTTTTTTACTGAGATGATAATGATAAAAATAACAAGCAATGAAACCTTCGTCCTGCGAAGCTCAGTGGCAAGGCTTTCGCTAAGTTCAATGGGGCCCAAACGTCATTGTCACTAACACTGTAAGTTTTTGGTACAATGAAGTCAATCTTACAGTTAGCTGCCACCAAAAATTTATGTTTCCACTGCCCCTGCCCTTTTCTTGCTGTAACACTGGTGTTCATCTGAGTTTTCAGGGAGCTAGAGCTGCAGGCAGCTAACTGAGCAGAAGATACAGGTTTAGCTGTCTGAACTGGTTCCCCGCGATTACAGCAGCTTAGCTCTAGCTTGAAAACATGCTATCAGTAGTGTAATGTTTGGGGTTTGTCTTTCTTAATGTTATCTTATTTGCAAAAGCATTTAATTTTTTTCCCATTTAGGAATACTTCAATTTAAAATCTAGACCACCCACTGGATCTGCTGATCAGTCAAAATTTCTGAAGCAAAGTGACAAATTACCAAAGATTTCCCAGAACACACACAAAGATGGGATAAATTACTCCATGTAGAAAAGAAAGAAGCAGAGGTGCAAAGGTGAATGACAAAAGTAGAAGTGGGGAGAGGTAGGACTGACAGGTGAACTGGTAAAAGGGGAAAGGATCCATATTGGGAGAGGAGGAATACTAAGAGAGGAGGAATACAGCTGAACTTGTTAAAATATACTAATAAAGAGAGTAAGAGCATGGGGATGAAGACTGCTAAAAACATTAAGTGATATATTGGTTTACATTTTCCATTTTGGCGAAAATTAAATTTAGTTTTGTGGAAAATGTTTTCACAAAAGCTTCTTATTAAACTGTGTGAAATATTCCCCTCAGCTCTGCAGAGCATACTAACTTATAAAACCTATTGATTTGGTATGCTCTATCAATTGGCACTGTGCTACCAACTAACCTATCTCCCTTCAGACTTATGTTGACATTTAAAGATTGAGACAACAACCCTCCCACCTGTCAACCACAGGAAAAAAAGATGTTACTTGCAAAACCTGCAGTCCTAAAGAGTTGGTAGGATTTGTAAATGATTTGAAGTCAATACATGGCAAATCATTGCACATGGAAATAAACGCTATATTCTGTGCAGAGACAATGTTTAGCTTCTTAGCATCTGTGGATGGTGTTGTGCTGCTAGACTATTTTTATGACTAGCTAAGTTAGTTAACGTCACTTTAGAGGTATTTTAATGCATTATATCTTTCCTTCGGAGAACCTTCGGGATTTTGATTTATAGGAAGTAAAGAACCTGGGTTTGCGCAACAAAGAGTAGAACAGCTACCTGAATAATGTTCTCTTAAACACATTTGAAAGTAGGTTATTGTCTTGTTCCCTCAAGCTTAGTAAGTGTCTGATAAATTTCTTAGAACAAATGCAATGGCATGAGTTCGAGAAGGCAAATGTAGCTACTCTGCTCGTAAGCACCACACCTCTCCACCACATCACAGTGTGTTGTGTGTGCAGGTCTCAGCTCCCATTCTCTTTGAATCATGATGCCATTATGATCAAGGAGCGCAGAGTGTATGTTCAGCAATGCACCTAATTTCATGGTAGCTCTCTCGCGTGGATTAGATCAGGGCTTTGGATATAGACTGTTCCAAGTTTGACGAAAGTTTGTCACTGAGCTGTAGCAGCCACATGTGGAACCACCTCACACTCCTTCCCTCCCATGACAGCTCAGTCATTGATGGACATTCCCTGGGGACCCAGTTCTTGCCTCCCCTTGAGAGCCACTTGAGGCTCAGTAGGAAGGGAACAGGCTGAGATATCCCTCTATTCAGACCAGGGTGGGTTTGAGCTTCATCTCTTGCACAAGTTTACAGCAGATCCTCATCCTGGTTTTGCAGTTGGGCTGCATCTATCCCAGTGGTTCAGCAGAGGAAGCACTGAGATTTGTGTTTCAGATATATTTGTTGTAATGAGACATTGAAATTCCAGTGAGCTGAGAAACCAGTTCACCAGAATCCAACAATGCTACAGAAAGTCGATCACAAACAGGTCTACAATGATAGCACACAGAGTGAAAATTAGTATGTGTCCTGTAAATAATTGCCTTCATGCCTCATTGCAAACGCAGTAGTTAAACATTCTTGTCTTGTGAGTAATTTCCTATTCACAGTTTGTGGGAAGGCATAAATGTAAAGAAAACAGGTTTGGGGTCCTTTTGTTGTTTTTTTTGTTTTGTTTTTAAGTCTGCTAATTTCAATTCAAGAACACCATGGGAGCCTGCAATTCCAATTTTCTTTTCACAGTATTAATGAAAACTGGGCACTGAAAATAGTCAGATTTTTCCCTTTAAATTTTAAACCACTTAGAAATACAGTCAAGAATAACAACTTTCTAATCCACTATTACACAATGTACAACTGTGCTCAATTGCTATTATTTCATGCAAAGTTTTTCATAAGTGGTAGAAGAGGCTTTTAAAAATCAGTCTCTTCTAAGCTGGTCTTTGACGCAATCCAAAAAGGCTGGTTGTATGCTGTTCAGAGGAAGAGTTGTGTATCAGAGAAGTTGTTTTAAGAAGGGATCCTTTCACCACAAGATGACTTTTATTTACTCTAATTGTTATGCCATTGTTTGAGCATAATCACAGTCTTTATGATTTTCTTTTGTTCCTAATCAAACCATCCTCAACTTATTATAGATTGTTTCAGGCTTTTTGGGGCATGACTTTTTATTCTTAAAAATCGGGGTCATTTTTGTAACATTTAATCTCAACATTCACTTATAAGGTATTTAGCTTCTGATTTACAATAAGAAACTTTATCTGCAATGAAACTAGTGTCTTTTTGATGCTGCAGACACTAATAGGGACTGCAGCCGAGTAGCAGACGAGGTTACCCATAGACATACCTCTGCTGCTGTGCCAGGAGCCAGTGACTCTGCCTGGTTCAGCTACCAAGATGCTGGGAAGAAAACTGCATCATGTGTTTCTCAAAGAGTTGGAAAGCAAAGAGCAAGATTTCTGTAACCTTATAATCTTCACTTGCTCTCCATTGAGATCACCTGTTGTCCCTTGCAGTAGTTCCTGTCTTGCAGGGGAAAAAAAATCTAGGTAAAATTCCCTCGGGTACTCCAGTCTTAGTCAAATAAAGGCCCTACTTAAATAGAAGGCAGCTGTTTTGGCAATGTTATGGATTTCAGAAATGTTGGCTGGCCTTTTCCCAGTGGCCTTTTCCTCCCATCTCAGAATAGGACACTTGCTTTAGCATGTGCTCCATTAGCCTTTCCAACCTAAAATGCTCACAGAAAAACCCATGTGCTTTGTAAAAGTTTCCTCTTATTTCCTCCTCCTTCATTTGTCCTGAGAGGCCCTGCTAGGTTAAAAGCATATTTTAATGTAAACGGAAGAAAAATAGCAAGAAGTCATTTCCCTTGCTGAACTGCTCCTTTTACAGAAGTCCAAACAAATGTAACAACAGATGCTTTGAAAATGTTGTAAGTTTAAATAACATGAACATAGTGGTTGAATATTCCTCAGACAGATGGGATAAATGAGATAATTGTGAAAACATTCTTAAAAATAAAAGGATGCCATCAGGTGAAAGGCAGGAGTTTAGGTAACGTTGAAAAATATTCCTTACATGGTTTTTTAGGTTGCAATGTTAAAAGAATGCTTTCCTCTGAGCAAGCTGTTAAGTGTCATTTAGTAGACATTAATTGTAAAGTTAGTTGATGGCATTTGGCCCAAATGTCTGTATTTTAAAGAGAAAGAGCAGCTGTTATTCCATCAGGTATTGACAGAGTTTATTCAGTTGCTTCTATTATTTCTCAGACAGAAATTAATTTCCTGAAATCATATACAGTAAGATAAGACTTTGTCTCATTTTCATTCACTGTGGAAATACTCAGGAGTCTTTGTTCTGCAACAATGCATTGTCTCTTGTAAAACAATAAATGACACCCTATGTGTAAAGGAATTTGAATTTTCTACAATAACTACAATGAAGAAACAGGATCTAAACCAGTCACTGACTACTTTGAGACAGACTGCATTTCTTAGTAGGTTGGCATCTACCCTGAAATGAGAAAAAATCTTAGAGCCTTCTGAAGCAGAACTTCAAGATCTTTTGTGTAGTCATAGAAAATGCCAATTGTACCAACTCATAACTAAGAACTTTCAGAGGGGGGAAAAAAAAGGAAGTTAAAATACTATTTGACACGAATGACAGTTTTCTTGAGTCTTACTATGGTGCCTCTGTTCTTTCAGCCAAATAAAATGTCACCTTCTTTAAACCTATGTGGGATAACTGCCAGGAAATGGTGTTTCAACAGTAAGAACACAAATTACCAATGAATAAATGATGAGCAATACCAAGGTGGGGAGGGAACTTCGTTCTTTTGGGGATTTGTGGCTTTTTTGCTGTGTTTTATTATTCATAGGCCAATTGTGGATGTTTGTAGCTGGTGGCTGCTTTTCATTCTGGTTGTCCAAACTTGTTGCAATTTTTTGACCAGTGTTGATGAGCAACTGTGGCATTACCTTTAATGTAGCATCCTTAAAATCATCATCTTCCTATTACGTCTTTACAGTGCAAAAAAAAGTGACTGTGAGGCATAGTGTGCTTTCATGCATCTTGAGAAAGACACTTCTCTAATACACTTCAATAAAGTGCTAGTTGTAAGCAAGGCCTGATAAACCTATCATTATGAATATATTGTAAAACTAGTCTTTAATAATACTTTTAGTTAACATTTATATTTTACTGACTGCATTTTTAGCCATGGATAATGATTTAAAATGCAGTTTCTATAAGCCAGCCTGGATGCTTAATGAGAGTGTTCTGCACTGCTCAGTGGGAAACCCTGGTTCACTCACTGCTCTTTTCTTGCTCCTGAGCTCAGCCAAGGCTGGCAGTGCTAAGGGTACACAGCCTCTCAGGAGTTTGGAAATGCTGGTATAATTAGAGGAATATTGCATAGACCCAGGTCACTTCATTTTTCTCCATGACACTTGCTAAGTTTTAGAAGATCCATCTCAGCTATTGCCACTTAAAGCAATTCTATACAAAGATCTACCTCTCCTCCTTCTGCAAAAAGCAATAAAGAAAGGAGATAATGGGAAATGCATAAGCATTGTGTGTGCTATGAGGATTTAACCTAGAAATTCCTCCTGGAATTAGGCTTTCATTCCACATGGCTGTGCAAGGGGATAAAATGTGCCAGAAAACACAATAGTTCCTATCAAGAAGACTCTACAGTCTAAAGACATAGGTCAGTTCAGTTCATATCACAACTGAAAAGACCAGTCTGGCCTGAGAGGTGGGTTCTTAGAAGGCTGAGCCCTTGCTCTGTGCAATTTGAGAGTTTTTTTCTGGGCATAAAGCATTGCTTGAAGAAATATCTGGTATTGGCATCAACGACGAAAAGAGGGAATGGGAGAAGTTGAGTGAAAAAGTGCTCTAAAGTGTAGCCATATTCAAGGAAGAGTCTGTGAATTAGAAAAGAGAAGGTAGGGTTGGATAGCTCTCTAAAAGTAGTAAAAATAAATATAATAAATTTGGGAAAAAAAGAAACAAAATATTAGAAGGAAAGGAGAAATTGAGAAGCTTGCTGAGGAAAGTCTAAAGGAGAGCTGAGGATACCTTATTTGTAGCCAACTTATTGGCTGCTATCATTTATTATTAAGGGGAATTTTGATTTTTTCCCACATTTTGTTTGGTAGTCTGTCTTATCATCACTGTCTTCTCAATAAATACTATAGTGTCACTTCTTGTTCTTTACAGAAGGCAAGAAAGAGAGAGACGGAGTGGGAGGTCCTTTCCTCCCAGATGTTTGTGTTCTGGCATTTAAATTGCGGAACGCGTGTTATTCCAGATTATTTAGGCATTCTTTTCTTAATAGCAGCGTTTGGAGAGATTATACTTTGAAGGCTAAAATGAGATGATTCCTTGCTGTCCTTTTCCTTGTTTAAAACCTGTTTACTTGTGCTGACAGACATGAAAATGGAATGAGCTGCAAACGTAAATGTTTTCAAACCGGGAGAGTAGGGTACATTGGTAGGCAGTCCTGACCTAGCGAGTGCAATTAGAAAGATGCATGTTTGTAGCAGGTAGATATGACTAATTCTTCAATGTGCAAACTCAATAATAACCTCTCCCTTATTTCATTATCTACCTACAGCAAATCCTACCAGGGCAGGAGGAGGAAGGGAGTACCCTGGCTCGTCCGAGGTCATTCGTGAATCCAGCAGCACAACAGGCATGGTAGTTGGGATCGTGGCAGCAGCGGCGCTGTGTATCCTCATTCTCCTGTATGCTATGTACAAGTACAGGAATCGAGACGAAGGATCATACCACGTAGATGAGAGTCGAAACTACATCAGTAACTCAGCACAATCCAATGGGGCTGTGATCAAGGAAAAACAGCCCAACAGCGCTAAAAGTTCCAACAAAAACAAGAAAAATAAGGATAAGGAGTACTATGTCTGATCTCAACATCTAAAAGAACGCTTGTATAGAAATAGTCTTCATTTTATCTGAGACATAATACAAACTTACTTTACTTTTTATGAAGCACATTCAAAAACAAACAAACAAAAAAAGACAGGGAATGCAATCAGAAAGGAAAGACTGTTTTTAAAAACAAGCATTTCATGCTCTTGTTTTTCAGAAACAGGAGCTGATAAATTCCCTAACATCCACAGTGTTTTCATTTACTCTGCCTGTCTTTATGTTGCTGGAACATTTCTGAAAGACAATGATGACACCACGCATTCATAAAGCAAGGAGTATTACTACAACATCAAGGCACAATATGAAACAAAACAAATTTAAAAAACAAAACAGGAAAAAAAAAGAAAAAAGAAGCTACCTATGATTCTGGATTTAGCCAAAGTGCTAGCGCTTTCTTGAGAAGTAAGTTAGTCTTATTGTCAGAGAAGACTGTCATTATATATGGTGACTCAACAAGCAAACGTAAAGAGTTTGCCGTCTGGTGCAGTGAAGCAGTGATTGGAAACTTGCATTTGAAACAAAGTGCTGGCTTTTCTGAAGACTTACGTAGAAATACTTTCAAAAAGCCCCTTTCTGGTTGTGAGGAAAATAGTACGGAGGCCTTATTTTCAAAAACAAAAACAAAAATCTGGAATATAAGGCACACTTCCACAAAAAAAAAAAAAAAAGAAAAAAACAAACAAGAGGGCATAGATGCAATCATTGGGAAATTTTCATGCACGCTTAATATGTTATTACATATGTTTATATAAAAACACATCTATATGTGCTTTCTGGACTGTGATAAGTGATGTTTTATAGCCTGTTGTATAGAAAATGCAAACTATATCTGCTCTTCAGCCATTTTTGGTAAACTCAATGTTATAAGTGTTGCTAGGTATAGAGAGTTTTATGACATCTGGAGCAACAGACATACTTCAGTTTTTTTGCAGCCATTATAAATTGTCCCAGACTTCTTCCCCTTTTTTTTTTTTTTGTTTTTAATTTACAGTGTAGTGGTTATACTAAGGGGGATGTGTATGAATGTATATAAGAGTCAGCTAATTTTTTTCTTACCTGTACAGCCTCTATTCTGTTGCAATTAAGTTTTAGTAGTTTGTATGAAAGAAGTGGACTAGAAAGCAAAAATATATCTCTACTGTAATTTGTCTTCTCCCTCCTGTCCCCATCTCTTGCTCCTGATATGCATCAATGAAGTTGATGAGAATGGCCAATTTTCCTAGAAATATACGTTCATTAATTAGCTAAATATTTAGTGACTTAAACTGGCCTTTGGCTTCCAGTCAAAGCTTCACTATTAGAGAGCATGGTTTGCCTTACAGAAACCTTGTTCTTAAGAAATTATGAGAATGATGAGTTTCTTGAGAATCTTAGGAAGTATCATATAGTGTTTACCTGGCATTCAGTTATATGAACGACAACTACTACAGCATGGGTGGTAAAAGACCCATTTTAATTACCCAGGCTGATTCTACTGCAGAATTTACCCCTTTCTCTAAAAAGGAAGTAATCTTGAGGTGCACGATAGTATTTTTCAATGGTGGGCATTTTGACATATGAAAAAGTATTTTTAGCTAAGTTGATTGTGTAGTATTGCAAGACATCATAACCAGACAAATATAAGTTCATCATGTTTTAAAGTAACACATAGCTTTTCTTGCATATATAAAACATTAATGCATTTTAGTTAAACATATTAAATATAATGCTGTAATTTACATGTTAAGTTTTTTTATCTAGTATTATTTCATTAGGTTCGCAGCAATAAATCATAGTGTAACATTTTATTTACACGGAATTTCAAAGGGAATACATTAGACAGAAAGAGGGTAGTTCAATAGAAATCAACCAAATCATTGGAAGGCCTCCTGGGAGGGATATAGATGTTCACACTTTACAGACAGGAAGGAGGAATTTAAAATTAGCTTTAAACAGCACGCACAAAACATTTTGTTGTGTGTTATTCACTGTAGCTGATGAAAAAGGCTGGAAACTGGTACAGCTATCTATCTGGGAGTCAGAGCACTTTAAAAATACATGTAGCTGACATGAAAACACCTCTCCTGAAGGTTGCCAACCACATCAAGGTGTGTCATGTTGCATTTGTAAAACACTTTTTTATTTTCATTAGCACTTACATAAAAATAAGAACAGGTTCACAAAATCCATCTGATGTTCATTTCTTAGATTGTTGTTCACCTGTGGCATTCATAATTTCTCCCACCTTTACAAGACAGCTGTACTCAGGGAACGGCAGAGTCAGGCATACTGGAGGTCATTGCTGGAAGCGAGAGACTTCAGCTGGAGGGGGGAAAGAAGAAGTTGAAAGCCAGGAGGTGTTCAGATTTCAGTGCTTGAAGACACATAGAAGAACAAGAATAATCTGATGACAGGAGACTGGACATGACGGAATATGGTTTGGGTGAGATGAAGTGGTCTTTTCTGCTTGGTATTGATTGCATTAATGAAATAGCATGGTCAGGTCAACTTCCAAGCAGTTTGGTAGATTAATCTTTAACTAAATCCATACATCAAGGAAAAAAAGATCTGCTACTACTATAATAAGCAAACACGATTTTAACACTGTTTTTGAAGGTTCTCCTTTTTCCTCTTTAATTTCATAATTTAACAAAAAACAAATATGGATGTATCAGAAGTGCCAGCAAGTGGATTTAAAATTCCTTTTTGTTTAAAAACAACAGCAACAACAAACAAACAAACAGACATAAACCAACTACCTAACATAAAATTGGATCCTTTCTCTATAATAACCTAATTTGTTTGACTGAGATGGCTTCATTTCTATGACTGTATTGTGTTGCCTTTTTTAACAAAACACTAAATAACGTGTGAAACTTTCAACCCTAAGACATCCAAGAGAGGCCCAATGCCCCTAACCTTATAGTGCTTTCTGTGATAGATATTTACGATTTTTTTATTTGTTGCAAGGCCAATTTATTCATTATTGGAAATGCTAAGCAAGTGGAATTTACTGTTTTGTTAATAAAAATGTTTCTTAATACAAATGCCGGCTTGTTTCTTCTCTTGCTCTTAGATCTGGAGTATCAGTTCATCTTACAGCAGTGAAAAAAAAAAATGGTAAATTGCTATGAAATTACAGACATTCATGTCAGGAAAAAGTGACCTCAGAGATCTTTGTACACTTAAGTGAAAACCTTCTACAAGTCTTGTGTTCAACTGGCCCAGTTAGAAAAGTATGAATTATATTAGTGCATTGTTTGGTTTTGCATAGAATTACTTCATTTGAATTTTTCTAGCTTTTATTTAAAAAAAAAAAAAACCACAAGAAATTAAAACTTGATGTTCTCCTCCCCCTATGAATGAAAAAATAATTCCTTTCCTTTTCGCCACTTTTTTTTTTCTGGTGGAAAGAAGATGGCAGAAGGTAAGGTAATGGGATGAAAAGTTAAAACTGAAAATATTTTCCCTTGTCTAGAAGATGGTTTAAAAATTAATGGAAAAATGAACGTATTTCAGGTCCTTAAAAACATTCCTAGGTAATAATTACAAAATTTCAACCGGAGCTAATCCATTACATAAGTACATTCCTATTTAGCATGGCATTTAAATTCATGGGTAACTTCAAGCAAACATCTAATCCTATTGATTTAAGGAAGTGTCTAAACTTGCCTAAATGTATTGCTGAATGGGGATGGAGTTAAGCTTTTGGATCTAAACTCCAAATAGAATTGAAGTATGTATCTTCTTTAATCACATCAGTAGCTTCTTTGACTTCAATGGGATTTATTCATCTGCTTAATTAGGGATAGACTGAAGTATTTTAGATCATTTAAATTCAGGAATATCTGGAGAAAACAGCCCCTATCTTCCATTGGTATAAAACAATTTATAGTTAAACTTACATTCTAAACTGCTTTATACTGGGATTTGTGTGTGTATATGTGTTTTTAAATAAATACAGAACATTCCATTTAGGAAAATGCTTTATACACATTTAAAGGAGCTATAACAATAGTGATTTTTGTTCTACTACAAAAAAACCCACATTTAATTATACACTTTTTAATTCTACAATGTATTTGTTCATTTTTTTCTTACATCTATACTGTGCTTTCCCTTTCACCAAAATCCTAATGGCCTCTCAGTACCTGCATCATCCATCATCAGCTAACTGCTTTAAGTGATGGCCTCCGTAATCAATCATCACTGTGGCCAAGTAGCTAAAAAACCTTCACAAGATGAGGGAAAAAGAAAAAATTAAACAACCCCCCCGAAATGCAACTTAGAATAAGGGAAACAGAGCACACATGTAGGCTGTAAGTGACAACTGTGTTTGTTAATTCCTCCAATATGACTTCTTTATAGTTCAACAAAACAGTTTTAAATTGGGTATCTAGGTATGATTTTCATATTGATTATAGAAATTTGCTTCTAAGTTCAGTACAGTCCTGTTTAGAGGTGCTTGGAAGCATTGTGCTGGGGTAAGCCAGATTTGTCAGTACAATTTTATTTGGAATGAAGGCTATTTGCTTTATTTTAAAGCCCCCACTTTGTTAGCAACTGTAAGTATTTCAGTGTTAAAATGTTTCTGGCCCTCATGGGAGCGGGGAGAAAGAGAAATCCACATTGCATTTAAATCAATTTATGAATTGATGAATACTTGGGGATGATAAAATTGCTTGCCTGCCAGCCTCTGATTTGTCTGGATGGTCTATTCCTCCTTTGGTTGGTCATTGTTCTCCATGAAACCAGAAGCATCCCCTGCAGGTTAAGCTCTGAGCTAGAAATTCCAGGGAAAAAAAAAAAAAGTCATTGATACAGGTCTGCTCAGTTTTGTGAGCCACAGGGCCAGAACTCACCCAGTCCTTTACCCGCTTACTTTGGAGGCTTCTTCCTACTCAAGGTCTTCAACAGACTTCAGCCATCAACTCTGACTTCTGGAAAAGAAAGTATGGCCCCTTGCCTTTCTCAGTTACTCACTACCATACAATTATCTTCATTTGTTGTTCAGAACAAGCAGATTTCCATATGACAGTGCTCCTCCAGTGGGGCTGAATTGTGGTAGACTTGGGGTTTTTTTTAAGAAAAAACATGGTGACATAAGGGGTAGAGTTATTTCAAAGAGTGTGGGTTTCTCAGTGAGTAAATTGCCTTTAAGGACAGTGATTTCATGCTGGCATACACTTGAGAGGTTTAAAAATCCAGGCCAGTAATCCTCAACAACATCCTTTCGGTAAACAATAAAGACATTAGCTCGTTTGTCAGCAAGCGCAGGAACCGACAACACAGCTATCAAAATGTGAACGTGTTGGTCTGGTTGCAGCAAATAACACAGGAAAATGGAATCTGGGCAGCCAAAAATAACTGCTGGCATGTTGGCCGGACTCTTATGAGCAAGTCCAATTACAAGCCAGTAAGCATTTATCGGATGATAAATAGCAAAATACTTCTATTAGTCATAGTTTGGGATGCAGCAGGCTGACAAAACACAGGCACGGCCTGCGTGGCCACGTCAGCTTTTTCAGGCCCAGGGGCCCGGTTGCTGTTAAGGTGCCCTCCAGTCGGGGGGACTGGGCAGGTTTTACACAAACAGCTGCTGCATGCCAGTTGATCGGCTGTTTCCAGATAAACCTTCCTTTTCCCTTTGAAATTAAAATACATTTTCTGGGAAAAGTACAGCAGATTGCTTCGTGAGACAAATTAAGTGGCTCCCAAAACATGTCGCAGCACAGCCAGCACTGTATGAAACAGAAACCAGACTCTGTGGCTAGGAGCAGGCTGTGTGGCTGCAGGGCTGGTGGGGAGAACTCTGTCCTGCTCAGGAGAGCCCTGGCCTCAGGCACAGCGGCTGAACACAGTCCAGAAATGAGAGGTCCCACTTCACACTGGCGGTGGCCCCTGGGTGCAGCAGACACCTGAGCTTGGCAGTGGCTTTGTGCTCCCCATGCACAGCAATGGCGGCCGAGGGCAGAGTGCTGGATGAGGTGCACAGGGAAACCCTGTAGGCCAGGATGGGTTCAGCTTGTGCTCCAGGGAAGGACAGCAAGGGCCAGGACAAGAGGAAGGGCTTACAGTCCCTCGTGTTGCCCCCAAAGGGCTGCCCTTGCTTTCACTCCCACTAGGCCCTGAGTTTATACTCTGCCAAAATGGCAGGTCAGTGTGAGGTGGGACCCCGTGGTCCCAGGGCCATTTTCGAGTCCACAGCAAGCAGGGGACAATGGGCAGCGTCCAGCCAGTGCGTGGTGGTGCGTGGCCCCTCTGGCCAAGGCTTGAGACAAGGTTGTTGAGATGATACAAGCATCTCCCCTTTTTTTTTTTTTCAGCTCCTGCAGCTCCTATAGCTGTGGCAGGGCTGAGGCCCTCAGAGCCACATTACCCCGGCAAGCACAGTGTTTCAGGAGCTGGTATGACCCCCTGAGGATGGGTGGCTGTGAGGTGGGAAGATACAAGGGCTGCAGGCCCCAGCCCAATGTGACTACAAAAATGGGGGAAAATTCAGCTGCGAGGGTCTCACAACCAGGCCTGGAGGGGAACTTGCCACAGGGCTTATGGCTCGGTGAAGCTGGAGCAGGCCCAGATTTTCCTTAGCTGCCAAATCCCTCAAAGGAAAAAATAAAAGGTTTCTCAAAAAGGTGGTGGCATAGAGAGTTTAGGAATTTAATTAGGAGTTAGTTTAGTGTTTCTTTAGAGCGTTACCTGCCTGTGCTTCATGCCAGAGAGGAGAAGCTCAGGCCTCCTGAGGGAAGGAGGCCAGGCAGCAAAAGCATCCCACAGGCATTAAACTCACCCAACAGCAATACAGGTATGTCTAATTTTCTGGGACAGTGGGTCTCGAGGATTTGGACCAGAAAATTGACGGAGGGTGAGATCCAGCAACATGCTCTGTTAAACCATAGGGAGAGGGACAAGCTTCACAAGGAGATGTGAAAACCTTAAGGAAGAAAATATTAACACAACAGACCCCCAGCCCCCCTGGGAAATCCCACCCCACCTGCCACCATCTGCTACTCAGCTTTTCAGGCTCACAGGTGGGTTTTATTCCTTACTGATTACACGTGGAGAGGTAGCAGGCTTGTTACATCTGCCTGTCAGTCCCACCTGGCAGAAGGGCTGCCCTGCTAGCGAGTGCAGAGCCTGCTGTAGTTACCAGACCTGTCACAGCACGTGTGAGATAACTGTACAAAGATTTTCCTTTAGATTCAGGCATTGCTGGTGACCAATAGAAAGCAAGGATTCATATCAGGGCAGAATTTAAAGGCCGGAACCACTTCATCCCCTGCTTTCTGGGTTTTTACTGACTTCCATTGGATTTACAGAGCAGGTCCAAGGCACAGGACAAGAACATACTCCAGTGAGAGAAAGAAAAAAAAAAATGGCAAGCAGGCTTTGTCTTGTGCTGTCCAGCAAGCCCCATATAATAAGCAGAGGAATTTCAGGTAATTAATTTATTTAAATCTTAGTTTGTTGATGGATGGTGCTTGGGAAAGACAAGTTTATGCTCAGCTTTCCTGAAGGCTAAGTTTGGGAGCTCATTTATACCTGTCTGCAGGCTCATTTTAGATGTTGATATCAAAATGTTGATAGCACAAATACAACAGTCATTATCTGGACCAGTTTCTCATCTATTTTAATAGCTTTGTCTAAGTAAGGATTGCAGGATTTGACTCAAAATTAAGGCTACATCTGCACCAGCAAGTATGGCTCAATAAGAGTAAATTTACAGGGCAAAGCAGTTTGTGCTGAGGACCTGACCTCCATGTTTCAGGATTTTCTTTGAATCAGTTGTAGTCTGGTCCTATGGACTGAGTACCAATTAGTGCTTAGGTGCATTCATGGAGCTCATCTATTTAATCTGGAAAGTGTCCAGTTCCTTCATGCAGAGTGCTGTGTGAAGTTAATTGAAGTGTAGCAAGTGGGAACAGCTGGAGTTGCTTCAGAACTGTATTCCTGACCTTAAATAAAACTTTCCTGTTGAAACACCCTTTGTGCATTGCTATGTGCCAATGTGCTCATAACAATTCATTATAATAAAACTAGGGTATATTTTTAATGTGAAGTACCCAGCCCCAAATGAAAATTGCTGCTACACATTGAGGCCTTCCTTGTATTTTTACAGGACTTGCTGTCTTCGCAATTCTGGCCTTCATCTTCCTTTTTAACCACCACCCCTGCTTCCTAGCATCCCCTCTACCCTTTTCTTTAAACCTAAAGAAATAATGGTTTGAAGGACTTGTTGTCTTTGAATAGGTTGAGATAAATACGGAAGTATTTTTAGGCACTGCATGAGGAAGCTGTGTTACCAACACTGAGATCACCAATAGTGCAATCACAAACTTGTAGAAATATGCTATAAGCAAAGCTGCCTCTGCTGGAGCTCTAGATGGAGTAGGTGAACTGGGAAAAATGGCTGGAGCAGAGCTGGGTTTGGCCACTGCTCAAAGACACAGAACCACACTGAACAACCCTGGTCTCTGGGAAATTCTACATCCACATTTTGCAACACAGATCTGCTTTTAACCAAAGTTTTGACAGTCTTCTCTACCCTAGTTCTCACCAAAATCAATTTTTTCCTGTAAGGGAATTAATCATAATCAGTTTCCTGATTTAGTCAGTGTTAAAAATATCATGAGAAACCACAAGAGATTGGGCTACATTTTGAGATCTTTGGTTGTATCTTCTGCAGACAGGAAAGCTGCCATTTCCATTAAGACTGAAACTTCATTGCTGCTTTTAACTACAGAGTGATTACACTTCCCTCTAGCATACTGCATATTATTATGAGTATTTCATACAAGTATTCTGAATAGTCATCATTAATTCTTTTAGATTTCTAAGTGTTAGGCATCAAAGACTGATGATACAGACTGGTGATAAAAGATTTCTAAATCTGAATTCTTGTAAATGACCATATTTGTGTTTAAGTGGCTGCTTATAAGTTTTGCCTAAGTTCCAAAAATAATCTTGAGATGTCTATTTTTATTACTACATTTTAGCAAAAGTTGATTGCTAAATATAGGAAGAAACATTCTCTGTTAACATAAGCTTGTTCAGAAACAGTTCAGTTTCAGTCGAGAACAGTTCAATTTGGCAACAAGAATATGACTTCAGAGTTTTTAGACATATTAAGTGAGCTTTTGGTATCATCTAGGCTAACTTAGAAATTTTAGAGACTTCACATTCAAAAATAAACGTAGAATTACTATTCGTCTAAGTCTTGATGGGAGTTACCACACATCCTGGGTGAAGGTTTCAGTGTGTATAAATAAAGTTGTGGCAACAGTCTGGTGCCTTATCTCCTCACACCCTGCCTTTCTGAAAGGCAACTTTGCCAGACCTGCACGTGAGCATGGTCTTTGCCTGTTATGCTGCTCTGCTCCCTGCAAGAGAACTTTCAGTGATTACCCATCCATGGGAACCATTGCATAGACACTGCTGCACACCAGCAAAGCCCCTGTCTCAAAAGCAGAACTTGGCATTAATATATACTCTGAAGCAAAACTCCCATTAACTTCAGTGTGAGCAGGGATCTCATCCTGTGTATGTAGCAACCCAAATAAATCAGATATTAGAAAATGCTACAGAAAGCAGATTGGGAAGAAGGGTACAGCCGTGCACAAGCATCCTGAACGCAGAATATAGAAAAGCCAATCCAAACAACCTAAACGCAATCTGATTTCCTAAAATGGACAATAGGCTGGTGTGGATATATAACTTGCTTTCTCAAAGTCCTTAATGGCCTTTCATAACTTGCTTTCAGTTCGCTGGACTGGTGAGATGTGAAAGCCCTGATGTTACAGCAATAAATAATGCAGCCTAACAAAATGGGGACTGTACAAACAGGACACTTGAATTTTCAAAATTGTCTTCAGAAATTGTGCAGATGCTATGTAATGAAAGTGGAATAAAAATCCAGCACTGGGACTTTGTGATAATAGGATGGAACAGCAAAATGATGAAGGTCACCAGCCACAGTAGTTGCAACCACCTGGGAAAATAAAGAGGAAAGGAAAAGAAGGAAAGGAGCCAAATAGCTCTGAATATCCCTGAGCAACAATGAGATTTTGCTTCTGTTGTACCCTTGTAAGGCCCTCAGTTCTGCAAACATTTTGGGGATGTTTGCAGTGCTCTCAGTTATGACTGCTAGATAGGGAGCTGAGGCAGCCTAGGATTTGTGGCTGTGGCAGCTGTGAGCTCAGTGTAGGTTAAGTGCTTCAGCAGCTGCCCAGCTTCTCTCACAGCTCTGTGGTGCTGCAGATACGCAGCCATCCACGCTTAAGTTGGCAAGTGTAACGTCAGCTCAGTACCTCTGTGCAAGCTGCAGTGCAGACAGGCCTGTTTGCCACACTCCCCAGACAGAAGATGCACCATGCCTGCCTAACCTGGCCTGTGGGATACAGTGAAGGGGAGTGAGGGTCTGCCACAGGGAGAACAGCAGAACTCCTTTGGAAGCAGTGGCAAAGCACTAGCAATTTCATTCCTATGGGGCACATTCAGTCTCTGCTGCAGGGTGGTCCCAGGGCTCCACCTGAATTTGATTCATGAAGTCTCATCTTCTGTCAGATGCTTATTGAACACTGTCAGCTGGAGCTTCTTCACTGAATAACCACATTTCTTTATGACTATCATCCACCAGGAAATTTTAAAATGTAGAGAAGTGTTTTTGTCACTGCATATGCTTTTCCCTTACAGGTTGGTGGGGTTTTTTAGTTTTTTCTAAGGCTGGGAAAGAAAAATCAAATTATATCAATTTTGAGTTAAGTCATAATCATCTTTCGAATTCTTATCTGATGCAAACACTTAGGTTTCAAATAATTGGGCATTAGAATGGTAAATAATTTTAATGGGAGTTTTAAAATAATTTGAAAATTTACACAAAAGGCTCATTTAAAAAAAAACAAAACCAACAACGAACCTATTAATACTGTCCAGTAACTCTTACTGTTGCTACAGTGGTATCTATTGCAAGCACTCAAAGTACACGAACCAGACTACAAAGCCTAAGACTTTCATTAAAATAACAGTATTTACAACATATGAAATGTTAGTGTGAGTAGGGGGAGAGAGAGTTAAAAAATTAAATAATTGTCTAGATTAATTTCACCAGCATATTGTCATTATTGAGTAGGATTTTGCCATTTAGAGAGTGTTTCTTTTCCCAATATACCTATACCCATGTAAGTATAAATGTGGAAGGAAATTATCATTTCTAAAGCATCTACTCAAACTGGTCTTGCTTCCTGTACTAGCATAAGTCTGTCTAAGCACATACACAACCCCCTGTGCATACAAATGTAATAGTAGCCATGCTGGCATGTTCAGTGGGAGAAAGGAAGGAGACAACCACACTATAATGTAAGTTTGAGCTTGCACATTTCAAGAATAGGAAATTTCTTGATTATCCAGTTTTCTAGTGTATGCAGTAGGAAACGAAAGTAGGAATGAAAGGAAGATGTTCTTGATGATTAACAAAACTCCAGTTACGAGCAAGTGTTCATATCTACCACTGGACCACTACCAAACATCAGAGACATCAGAGGTAGACAGTACTGTGTTAGGGTGGGCCAGGATATGTGTCTTCAGGTTAGCCCATGGGTGTATAGCTGATGCAACTTTATGGAAGTTAGTTGGTTGGATTCCAGCCTTGCTCAGAAGCATTTTATGTCAGCATAACTCTGTAGACTTCATTGCAAGTTTTTTGTGATTGTGCCAACATGAAACTGAGCCCAGCAGTATATGTCCATGTCACTGGGATTTAAAGTCCAGACCTTCCTTCAGCCTCGTAAAATGGATAAAGCCCTGCTTTCTCATATTTTTATTCCAGAGGGAACGTTAAAGTTCCATTGTTACAGCACTACAACACAAAGAAAGATAGATGTAATCAAAAGGGCCTTTTATCTTTTTTTTTTTTTACCTTATTAGAAAAATCAGCAGTTCTGCAGCACTGATTCTTGAAGGTATATAACACTACTTTGTTACTACAGCAACAGACAGCACTGACAGTACCAAGTTAAAGATGAACTGGGTCCTTTTGCAAGACCAGATCAGAACTAAAATGGTCAGGACAAATCTGCTGTATGTAAAGTTGGTGGGATTAAAAAGTAAACAGGACAAACACAATATAGGAAAGTGCCTTATTTTGCAAAGAAGCTTTTGCGGTCCTTCACAACCCCTCCAGTCAAAACAGGTGGGAATATGTACCAAATCTTCAGCAATTAAATCAGTGCTTCTAGTTTTGTTTTGCATTGTTCCACAAAGGTTTGCCCCATCTCTTGTTTAGGGACTGAGGCATATCTCTAAGCAAGGGGTAGCAGGTAACTATTTTCACAGTAGTAGAAAGAGCTGTGCCTAAGGGAAGGACAGGACTTTCCCAAGGGTCTTGATGTAAAAAAGATAATGTAAACTGCCTCATCTTGGATCTGCTGCTTCAGAAGCCGAAGAAGACTTGCTCTGCTTTTTTCTCCACTTCCTTTGGGGATATCTTTAAAAGACACAAAGTATATAGGGGAAAGAGGGCAATCCTACCTTTCTCTTTCCTCCTTGCCCTTCATTCCTCCTCCTCCCTCTATGAAAGAGACAGGATCTCTATTCTTGCTAAGGCACCCTCAGAATAAATACTGGATTTGAGTTATTTCAAACCCTGAGCCCATATAGACACGTTAATGCAGTCCAGCTTTCAAAAGCACACCGTGATGTGAGCTATTATATGCTGAGCTTTTTAGAAAACCTGACTGTAAATTCTGTTTTATTTACTAAGACCCAGTCCACGCTAGTGTTTGTGATGCAGAAATACTTTCATAAATTGTGCCAACACATTTCCTAGCAGAGAAGCTGCTTATACTGGGCAAAATGTGCTTGTGGCAAGAGAGGTTAAAAAGAAATAAGGGATACAATAACAAGCACAAAGCATTATATTAGTGTAACTGTACCTAATTTAGCTCCAAATGCTGATATCGGGGCTGCTTCTTCCCTTTTATCATCTTCTGTACAGGGTGAGAAAGGAGCATATCCCTAGAACAATACTGCCCTGTCAAGGACAGTTTCATATTGGCTTTGCCTAAGCAAAAGCAGGATGAAAGCTAGCAGAGCGGCTATGAAGAACTAAATTACTGAAGTACAATGCCAGTCTGTGTTGGAGTAAGGCCATAGGATGGGATTGAGTTACAGAAGCTCGTTAAAGCTATTATGTATTAACTGAGCCACTGTATCTACATGTGTGCATGCTCTGAGATTGCCTGAAGAGTTGTGTCTTAGCTTAAGCAATAATGAATGAGGGTGAGGCTCATGCATTTTGCCTTGACTTCAGGGGGAAAAAAAAAAACCAAACTGTGATGGAGAATGATGTCAGCTGAGGAGACAGGTGGTAACTTGTTAAGCGATCCTGACTAATCTGTGTTAAATCTTCTGCCTGTACCCTTAGCTGCAGCTAACTAGACTCTAAGGCAGATAAAGAAATAAATGCAGAGACTGTATGAGATCAATAGCTAGCTCTCTAAACACACTTAGCTACTCAAAAACATGCCTGAAAAAATTGCTCAATTAAGAGAGAGACCTAAATAATTCACTAAATTTTTAAAGTTTTACACTCTCTGTCATTGATTTCTGACTCTCTGGCATATTCATCATTATATGGCATATTATTGAATTACTGACTCTTGCCAAACTGAAACAAACTAGTTAATTCTTTATGTCCTTAAGGAACAACAGAAAAACAGAAAGAAGCTGATCTCTCCATTATCTCAGTCATACAGTTCAACCATGCTTTCTTTGTACTTTCAAACTGCTGCATATTATTAAAATGAATAGTCAGGTGTTGAATACCTCCAGCTTTCATCCAGTTGTCAGAGTACCGACAAAGTTAAACCTTTCCATAGTTTAAGGTCCTTAAACATAAAATAAACACACAGATTCTTGGAAAGTCGAATAGAATTCATTTCACTGAAATTTACTGTATATTTAAATATCTACATGTTAAAAGTCAAATCTAGATTATTCTATAGTCATCTGAAAGAAATAAGCCCTTTCAGAAGGTAATATATAAATCATTTTAGATGTTTGCCTTGGAAAAACCTAAATTCTGCTCTCCACTGCCTCTTGAGAGACTCTAGACAGCTCACATTACAGGTTTTTTTTTTCTTTTTTTTAATTAAAAAGCTCTACTTAATTGTGGCAAGACTTTGCATATACCCATCATCTTCCATCTGGAAAGTCTTCCATGATTAATACATAACCCAAGCTGAAGTAGGAAAATAATTTGACTCCTATTTTATTTGAGGCATAGAGGCTACTTCACCATTTCTTGTAGACATGCTCATCAAAGGGGCATGCCCTTAAACAATGAAAATGCTAGCCCTATGAATAGCCTCAACTCCCTTGTCACCCTATGTGGCCAGAATGTGTTTCACTAGAGGCTACTGGCTGATTCAATGAGGATCCTAAAGCCCTTCTCTCCACTGTTTCTGGTGGCTCCCCTTCTGGTGGCACCTTCCTGATGCTCCTGCTCTCTAGCCATCCTTCCTCATTCAGTCCTTCATCAGAGAGCTCTTGGTAGTGACTGAGGTAGGAGATGCTGCTGCTGCAGAAAGAAACCATTTCTTTTGATTGTCTAAAGCTTAATGATGATGATGATAGGGTTGAGTGTTTATGGGTAAGAATCAAGGGGAAGGCCAACAAGGCAGATATGGTGGGAGTCTGTTATAGACCACCCAACCAGGATGAAGAGGCAGATAAAATATTCTATAAGCAGCTGGGAGAAGTCTCACAATCGCTAGACCTTGTTCTTGTGGGGGACTTCAACTTACCAGCTGTCTGCTGGAAATACAATACAGGAGAGAGGAACCAGTCTAGGAGGTTCTTGGAGTGTGTGGAAAATAACTTTCTGACACAGCTGGTGAGGGAGCCAACTAGGGAAGATGCACCACTGGACCTCTTGTTTGCAAACAGAGAAGGACTTGTGGGTGCTGTGATGGTTGGAGGCCATCTTGGGCATAGCGATCATGAAATGATAAAGTTTTCAATTCTTGGAGAAGTCAGGAGGGGGGTCAGCAGAGCTGCTTCCTTGGACTTCTGGAGGGCAGACTTTGGCCTGTTTAGGAGCCTGGTTGACAGAGTCCCTTGGGAGGCAGTCCTGAAGGGCAAAGGAGTCCAGGAAGGCTGGACATTCTTCAAGAAGGAAATCTTAAAGGTGCAGGAGCAGGCCATCCACATGTGCCAAAAGATGAGTCGGTGGGGAAGAAGACCAGCCTGGTTGAACAGAGAGCTTTGGTTGGAGCTTGGGAAAAAAAGGCGAGTTTATGACCTTTGGAAGAAGGGGCAGGCACCTTAAGAGGACTACAAGGATGTCGTGAGATTATACAGGGAGAAAATTAGAAGGGCCAAAGCCCAACTAGAACTTAATCTGGCTACTGCCATAAAAGACAATAAAAAATGTTTCTATAAATACATTAGCAACAAAAGGAGAGCTAAGGAGAATCTCCATCCTTTAATGGATGTGGGGGGAAACAGTGACAAAGGATGAGGAAAAGGCTAAGGTACTTAATGCCACCTTTGCCTCAGTCTTTAATAGTCAGACCAGTTGTTCTCAGGGTACCCAGCTCCCTGAGCTGGAAGACAGGGAGCAGAATGAAGCCTCCATAATCCAAGAGGAAATGGTCAGCAACCTGCTACACCACGTAGACACACACAAGTCTATGGGGCCAGATGGGATCCACCCAAGGGTACTGAGGGAGCTGGCAGAGGTGCTCACCAAGCCACTTTCAATCCTTTATCAGCAGTCCTGGCTAACCGGGGAGGTCCCATTTGACTGGAGGTTAGCGAATGTGACACCCATCTACAAGTTGGGACGGAAGGAGGATCCGGGGAACTACAGGCCTGTCAGCCTGATGTCGGTGCCAGGGAAGGTTATGGAGCAGATCATCTTGAGTGCCATCATGTGGCACGTACAGGACAACCAGGGAATCAGGCCCAATTGGCATGGATTTATGAAAGGTAGGTCCTGCTTGACTAACCTGATCTCCTTCTATGACAAGGTGACCTGCTTAGTGGATGAGGGAAAGGCTGTGGATATTGTTTATCTGGACTTTTACTAAAGCCTTTGACACCATTTCCCACAGCATTCTCCTGGAGAAACTGGCTGCTCATGGCTTGAATGGGAGTACTCTTCGCTGGGCAAAAAACTGGCTGGATGGCTGGGCCCAAAGAGTGGTGGTGAATGGAGTTAAATCCAGTTGGTGGCTGGTCACAGGTGGTGTTCCCCAGGGCTCAGTATCAAGGCCAGTTCTGTTGTCAATGATCTGGATGAGGGGATCAAGTGCACCCTCAGTAAGTCTGCAGATGACACCAGGTTGGCTGGGAGCGTTGACCTGCTGGAGGGTAGGAAGGCTCTCCAGAGGGATCTGGACAGGCTGGATCAATGGGCGGAGGCCAGCTGTATGAGGTTCAACAAGGCTAAGTGGTGGGTCCTGCACTTTGGTCACAACAACCCCAGGCAACTCTTCAGGCCTGGGGAAGAGTGGCTGGAGAGCTGCCTGGTGGAAAAGGACCTGGGGGTGTTGGTCAACAGCCAGCTGAATATGAGCTGACAGTGTGCCCAGGTGGCCACAAAGGCCAATGGCATCCTGGTTTGTATCAGGAATAGTGTGGCCAGCAGGACTAGGGAAGTGATCGTCCCCCTGTACTCGGTACTGGTGAGACTGCACCTCGAATACTGTGTTCAGTTTTGGGCCCCTCACTACAAGGACACTGAGGTGCTGGAGAATGTCCAAAGAAGGGCAACGAAGCTGGTGAAGGGTCTTGAGCACAAGTCTTATGAGGAGCGGCTGAGGGAGCTGGGGTTGTTTAGTTTGGAGAAGAGGAGGCTGAGGGGAGACCTTATCGCTCTCTACAACTACCTGAAAGGAGGTTGTAGCGAGGTGGGGGTCGATCTCTTCTCCCAAGTAACAAGTGATAGAACGAGAGGAAATAGCCTCAAATTGCACAAGGGGAGGTTTAGATTGGTTATGAGGAAAAATTTCTTCACCAAAAGGGTAGTCAAGCACTGGCACAGGCTGCCCAGGGAAGTGGTTGAGTCCCCATCCCTGGAGGTATTTAAAAGCTGTGTAGATGTGGTGCTTAGGGACATGGTTTAGTGGTGGACTTGGCAGTGCTACATTAATGGTTTGACTCGATGATCTTAAAGGTCTTTTCCAACCTAAAGTATTCTATGATTCATTCGATAGCAATGTAAAGAGTGCTTAAACCTAGAAAAAGTATCCACACTGCGTCATTATGTTTTGCTTTAAGGAAACCTATTGCAGAGCTGGTCGTCACATTCAAGTTTCCTGAACCTTATTCTTAATTCAATAAATCTTCCCCTTTCTGTGTAGTGCGAATACCTGGAAAAATACTGGTGTGTACAGAACAATGGCCAGTCTTCTCTTCTGGAGAGTAGAGAGGCAACAAAAAAATCAAGTGTATTTCTTGTGCATGGGAGTTATGAATGCATATAGCCTGTAATCCCAAGACTGATTTAAACTGGAAAGTTCATGAGGCCTTGATCAAAACAAACAACATTTCATTCATCAAGCAGCATCACTGGAATGCACCAAACTGCCATTTATCTGATTATGGCAGCATCTGGATTAAACGTTCTGGCCTTGAACATTTAGGATGTTAGAGATGGGGGGAAGAAAAGCAGAGACAATAACACCCAGTAGGATACAGAGTGCTGGATAGCTTTTTGTATTCTTCTCTTTTCCTCCCTTTTTTAAAACTTCTTCCCTTCTGAGCTTAAAGTATTAAAGACTACAAGCTCTTCAGCATAACAGTAAACCTGCAGACAGAAAACAATGTAGATACGCTTATGTCAGTTATACCTTGCTCCATTCAGTAAACTACTGTTTTAAGCATACCCAGCTTAAATGTATCTGCAATAAACCTTTTCAGTGTCTAGGCTGTTTTCACTTAGTTTTAAGAATTCCTGCATTATAGAGCAACCTTGTGTTTTTCTGTGCTATAAATACCTCATTCACGTCTTTGCATTATCTATTACTATTTAGCTCTTAAAGAAGGAAAATGGAACAGATCTAGTGAAACTTACAGTTGCAGAGTAAATAAACATTTATTGTGCATTTCTTCCTCAAACTTTATGGGCTGCTTCAATGTAATTAGTAAACAAGATAATTTTCAAGGACTTGGTTTAAAAAAAAAAAAAGAAAAGCTTGACAATTGCAAATAGATCTTTCCAGAGAAAGATGGGAGTCATAATTTTTCTACCACCCCTTCCCAACATAGGCTATGGAGGTAAATGTGTCCAGCATTTACTGGTAGCATAATATGATTAGTAATATCCTTTAAACTCCCATCCATAAAAAGCAAATGGGATAAGTAAATTCCCACAATACTTCCTGGAGGAGAAAGGTCTTAGGTCTCCCCTCCTAAATATAGACCACACAGCTCTAACTTTGATTTCACACTGGTGTAAATGACCAGGTTGTCTTTCCGAGGTAGCTCATTCTTGTCTTTTTTGAAACCCCTAGCCTGACTGGCCATTTCAAGCTCATTTGCCATTTCTGGATCCCCGAAAACCAGAGTCATCTCCCCGGGTGCCCTACCCACCTTGACCTCTCCTGTCCTGGTATCGCCCCCTGTATCTGCTCTTATCCTAGTGCCCAGCCAGCACCACCCTGTTGCATCATGCTCTTAAACTTTTTACATACAGGGACTGCAGCAAAATAACCAGGTGACAGTGCTTACCAAACATACCTACTTGAAAAGTCCTAGATATGCATCTTTCCTCACTACTCCAGAGAGCATATCTGATTCAGCTGATGTAACTGCACAAGAACAAATGAGCTCACTGAATTTTGAGACCAATTTTGGCTCCAGTTCTCTCTGCAGTTTCTCATGTCTTGACTGATTGATTGATTGAGTCATCATTAACAGCCTGAACCTTTGAATGAAACCAGTGGGAGTCTTGCCACTTTTACCAGCAAGAACAGGCTGCTGCATAAGTTTCCCACATGAAAGTACAATTCACTAACATGTAAAAGGGCAAAAAAAAAATCCAAAAGACTGAGATCACAGCTCATAAGTCAATTTAGTATAGAAATCTTGCACTGAGGCAACTGTTTGAGTACAATAAAAAAATCTGTGGATGGTTTTTGTTTATTTTTACACCCTAATTTCAGTTTGTCTGACTTCATTTTTTTGCTTGACTAGAACATAGGCGGGGGTGCTTTTGGTGTACCTTGAGAACTACTGCATCCCTCCATTTTTAGCTCCTATGGTCTCTCTCCTTTCTCACCCTCCCCACCACCTCATGTGGCATAGTCATCTTTGGGACCACTGAGGATAGGATATCTTCCCAGGGAGCCATCCGTGCTCTGATTTAATTGTCAGTCTGTGGGGTGTCTGTGGGGTATCTGTGGAGAGATGTGTGGTGTGTGGCAGCAAGCACTGGGTGAGCTATAATAGAATCACTGATAGTATAATCTGAACCTCCCACCTATCAGAGAAAGGACCTACCACTAGGTTACTGAGGCAGGCTGACCAACTTTAGCATGATATATTGGTTTTAACCTCTAAAATTCCAGGCTAGACTTGAACATAGAAGCAGACTTTTACAAAAGCCCTTAGGAGTGCACACAGTCTCATATGTTATACTTCAGTGAGCATCATAATTTCTTGGTCATAATATCAAGGAAAGATATAATTAAATTTATATTTATGTGCTTTTTGCAACATATAGGGTTATTTTCTGTTTATGCTATTACTGCTTTGAGAGTACAAACAAAACTGATGAACGCACTATTATACCTTTATGAGGGCAAGTTATTCGATGCATGAACACTAGTGACGCTTTCAGTACTGTGCTCATGATGCTTATTCTGATCAGAATGGTTTAAATAATACATGAACTCATGCATATACATATTGCAGCTCAGCTCTTTCATTAGGAGCCTTGCTAAATTCTCTCAGCTAGTCCTCCCGAGCACTCACACGTTTTCAGGGTGAAAGTCCTTTTATTTGTCACAGGCAGGTTGAAAATCTTGCTGAGATATCATTTTAAATTTGTTTGGCTGTGCAACCTAGTTTAACAAGGGCAGCTTGCAGCCTTTGCTTTTCCTGTTCTTCCTGGGAAAAAAAAAAGAAGCTTATGTGAAGTGTTTTAATGTATAAAAAAAACATATGAAAGGAAAAGCAGAAAATTGGATTTGGTAATTAAGATTTTGTGTTGGGACTGCAGTGGTCTCAATTCAGTTCCCTAGAGTTTCTATATGACCTTGCGCAAGTCACGCTAATCTTTCCAAGTCTCTTTAAAGTGTGGTAGCAGTTCCTTCTTTTCTTCCCCCTGTGTCTTGTCTGTTTGGCTCAGGTACAGATTCTCTTTCAGTGTGTTTATATGGTGCCCATCATACCATGGCTTCAAACATATTCAGGAATTTTTGTACAACTCAAGTACTAGTAAGGAAAATACTTACAAATTTATATCTTTGGTGCTCCAATTCAGGATAATAACTTTAAACAAATATGTTGAAGAATGTGTATTTATAGAGAAAGCTCCCGCTCCCAGTGTTTTTGGGCAGAAAAGCAAGATTCTGTGTTGAGAGCAGGATGGGATCTGTGCATTAAATACAGCTGGCACAGAGGAATGAATCCATCTTTCGTGCCTGCTCTAGGCTCTGTGTACTTTGGAAGTGCTGCAAGAGAGTGAGGAGAAATTCTAGAGAGAGGCCTGATGTATGGCAACAGAGCAGGACTTGGAAGTTATAAGAGACAGAGAAGTGCGTACAGAGGATCTCTGCTGGGAGAAGAAGTTATAGTTGATTGTGTCTTACTTTTAAAGGAGTGCAGGTTTGTGTGGCTCTGTTTTTCAGGAGAGTACCTGCCCTCAGTGTCTGCAATGCTTCCTGCGCTGAACCTAAATATACGGCTTTGCATTGGAATGGCTGTGAGGATTTCTCCTTCCTTCCTGCAAACCACTGCCCAGTATTTCTGCTGAAATAAAATGAAAGTGTCTGAAACAAACCAAACACTGTCCCCTACCCTAGCCAAATCAAATTATTTTAATGAAATAGAATTTTAAATCATGAATCATACACCAGCACCTATCAGACCAGGACATTAGGGGCTGCTAATGAAGCACTGCTGTTCATTACCTGGTATGCATGCCCAGCTTCTTCAGTTCAAGGTGATCCGTGCTCATCACTTCCACAGATGCTGCTGTGATCTCAGAAATCCTTCAGGGTCTGCAGCCGTACATGGGGGTCGTTCACAAACAGGCAAAACCAGGCTGGGCTGTTTTTCTGCATACTGCAATAACAAGTCTGTACTGCTCCTCTAACTCCACAAAGAGTATGGCACAGGGCACAACTGGGGGCTGTGTTTATGAAAGTGTCCCTGGTTCATTAGCTCTGATTGCCACGTTAGATATACCTGCATGCCCACCTAGTCCTGACACCATCTATTAGGCCAGAGTGACCTCCCTGCTGGGCAGCAATCATTAGTCACTCTGCTCTTAAGAGAAGCGGATGGCATTCACCTGGGCTGCTCATCAATTTCTAGTGTCTTTTCTGTTGTTCTATGTTGTAAGCCATGCTTTTCCCTGAGAATCTGCTGTTTCAAAGCTACAGTGACTTGAGCAAAAATGGGGAGTAATCCTGTAACTGAGGAATTTCCAATCTATTTGCTGTCACTGGTCACCCTGCTGGAAGTTGTACAAAATCTGAAGAAAAAGGTTAAAACAGATCTGCCTTGCAGCCTCCTTGCAATTCTCTGACAGGTCCATGAGGATTTAATGTCTTAAGAGCATCACTGGCACTGAGACTTTGATTAGAAAAATTCCTGTATCCAATCCCTCCTTAGGATCCTGTCACACTGACGTACCCCAGGTGTAAAATGCAATCCTGTAATCCCCTGTACCAAGAGGGACTGTGAAACAGTGAATCCCTCAGGGCTCTGCTTGATGCCCAAAATAACCCGCTGTCTGGCCACTTGTAGGGTCCAGCAGGTTCAGGAGGGTTCTAGACCAGGAAATGTTCCCTTGGGTGATTAGGGTTTGTTTTGTTTTTTTTTTTTCTTAGTGAGGTTCACACAATTATGTACCTGCATATTAAAGCACAAGGGGTTTTGGAATATCAAATCCACAGTTAATGCATTTCTCCAAAGAGTTTCCAATAAAGCGTATTTCTGGAAATAGTAAAAGAGCTGGAGAGGAAACATGAGAACTTTGCACGGCATTGTTATGTTTAGAACAGGGAGGCTGCTCTAGCTGTGAGAATTTCAGATCATTTTTTGTTCAGGACAATCTGGCAGGGAGAAAGACAAAAATGATCAAAGGAAAAAACTGAGGCAGTTGTTTGTAAGGAACAACTGCTACCCTTCTTACTCTTGGTTGTGGGTCTGGTTGTGCCACTATTGAAGTTGATAGCAAGGCTTGAACAACTTCAGTGGCAAAAGACCCTAAAGGAGAGTACCTGTCTCATACCTTTTTATCTTTGTAACTAATTATAAAGTGTTTGAGCTAGATGATCGCTCTGGGCTATTTTCTACCGACTGTTCTACCTTCTACTCTTACCTTCCATTTATGTATAAGTAATGTTCAGGAAGCTTGTTACAGCTGATGTACAGTAAGAGAGATTGTGCCATCCAGTCTGTAGTTGCCACATGTCATCCTCTCCAGGCTTTTTATGTTATAAACATTTCTTTTTAATACCTCAAAGAGAAATACTCTAGTAATTATAGCAGCAATTTCCTTCCTTAGCTTTACTGTTTCTTCTCTCCTGTGCAGATTATTTCATTTAAGCTGATATCCTGAGCAATTATAGTACAACATCATTTGAGACGTAATCACCTCTGGCTAACCTCTTCAGGATCCCTTGGATATAAATGTGTTGATGTCTAAGCATTCCAGTGAAAACATTTCAGTGAGAAAAACCAATATCAAATCTAATATTTCCCAGGAAACTTGGGCAGGAGTAGAGCAGAACCAGTGCGCTCTGTCAGGGAGAGACAAGGAATATCAGAAGAAGATATTGCATTGATTTTATGGCCAGAAAGAATAACTGTGATCATCTATTCCCATCGCCTGCAAAACACAAGCCAAGATTGTGGCTGCAGCCAGTGCTACTGGCTGTAATGGGCCACATCCAAAACCCTGTGCAGTCACTGGAAAAAATGCTGTTGGCTTCAGTGAGAGCTTTGGATCAGGGTCGGTGTGAACAGAAGCCCAGCAGTGCAGCACAGCTGTGGGGAAATCCCTGGCTCGTACTGAGCAGTGATCATCTGCCAGTAAATGGGGAGTATCAGCGGCTTCCTGGAGGCAGGACAGTGCCTCTTCCAGCATTACTTCCCTGGCTCTGTGGCTGTCCTCTCTGGGGTGGGAAGGAAACTCAGGGAAAATGGCTAGGGAGAAAACTACTCTCTACCTTCCTGCTCTGTCTGCAGCCCCTGCCCCTAGGGCTGCTCTCAGCAGCGGTTCCTGTTGCTGCTGAACACCTGCACAGGGTAACTTCTTTGTTCCCTGTTGTGGATAATATAATACAGACAGCTGGAGTCTGGTGTGCACATCTAATGTTTTGGTAAAAAGAGAACTATTTAAATCTTTGGTTTAGGAATAGCTTCATAAAAGTTGATGAGAAATTTGAAAGGTGCTTGTGTGTGTGGGTGTAGGTCATTTGACAAAAAAGTAAACGGCAACAAATCACTACATCAGGAATGTATTAGATCTATCTGACTAGTCTTTGGGAAAAACGCAAACAATCTAAAATAAAAAGAATGCTCAGAAGTGCTCCTCTGGGGCTCCTTTGGGACTTCAAAGGGCAATAATTCAGAAATACTGCATTTTGTGACAAAATTGCAGTTTGCATTTTAGCAGTGGCAAAACTCAGCATAAATGTATAATCGATGTTTCCCACTCCTACAAAATAAGCTGAAGCACATTGTGAAGGAGATGATACAACAGGATAATTCCCACTGGTGATGTAAAACCTCTCTTTCCCACAGTTAGGGCTGCTCTGGCGTGCATGCTCCCCAGCACAACTCTTTGCAGAAGCAGGGAAGGTGAGTGGAAGCCTGCAGGATTTGTTATTTTGCATAAAAATATTCATTTTCAGACCATAGTTTAATTCCTTCCCAGGTGACTAATAAGAGTGCTAATTATGGTGTGGGGTTTTGTGATATACAAGCATCCGGGTCCTGCTGCTGTTCCTGATGAACAAATTCACCAAACCAGGCTGCCAGCTGACCCCTTCGGCACAGGCAGCAGCCATCACAGTGGTCACTGAGAGGCAAAAGCTCTCACTTCTCAGAGGATGCTCCTTCTGAGTAAGAGTTACCACTCACTCATAGGAACATGTGCACTCCTCCCTGTGCTGGTCTTTTTGCTGGGTAGCTGCAGCTTTGAGAAAGCTCACTTACAAATGAGCTAAATAGCGTCTTCTCTCCCTTCCCCTCAAGTCTCCTCATAGATAAGGGAGGGATATTTAGGAATACTTTTTTTTCTTTCAAGTTATGATCTTTTGTTGTAAGACTGTTAAGCAAGTTGGCCAAGACAGCATTTAAAGTCTGGATTCCCATTGCTGAAAGTACCTTGAGGACACTGACATCTGAAAACTCCCTATCCCTGGGCAGCAGGTAGGTGCCTCAACACAAGCGTCTAGCATCATTTTAAATGCCCTCGGGGCCCAGACTTCCAGCTGCCTCTCTGCTTCCAGACAGAGATTTCCCTGTGTCATATCTGTCTGTCCTGTGACAGACCCACACTCTTCTGGAAAGGCAAAGGGCAATCAGGTGAAAGGCCCTGACAGCCCAAAGGGATTCAGCTGCTCAAGGGGCTTTGATGGGACATGGCAGGGCAACACAGGGAGACAAGCTAGCTCTGCATAAGCTGGTGCTGGACTGTATTGCCATAGCGTGCCAGCTGGGCCCATAAACCCTGCTCTGCAGTCGGCACAACCACCCTGGCAGAGCAGCTTTTTGATGTAGCTGTTTTGTTCCTAATAACTCCATTAGTTCAGGGATAACTCTGTTATCCTTTCAAAACACTTCATTGCACCATGTAGGTACCCCCTGAGGAGCTGTTTGTTCTAAAGCCTTTGATAAAACAGGAGGTGAAAAACTGTGGATCGGAACTTGGAGCACAAAGCTCCAAGAAGTGGCACTGGAAAGCACGTACCGCCTCTTAGGACTCACAGGCAAGTTGAATATTTGGTCAAAACCTTTATCATGGCTGTAGCAGTAGGCTGATTTACACCTGCAGGGAATCTAACCCTTTGCTTTTCTCACTCTGCTGTAGCATTAAGCTGAGCGTGTGCCAGGGAAGATGGAACAGGCCAGGGTATATATAAATCTGCTTCTTCTGTAAGCTAAGGGGAAGAAATACAGCTTGTCTACAGCTACTTGTTTCCCTTGATATGCACCCTCTTGCAGGAGCAGGAGGAAAGACAGTTCCTTTTGGGCAGAAGTAGTGCCTGCAGCTCTTAAGAGCAGCTTGTGAGCTCTGCATTGGTGTTCTGGGTCAGGTTTACTTCTGTCTGATTACTTTTGAATGAACACCAGTGTGGGGTTATTAGCGGCATCCCTATTATGCTTCTATTAGTCTTGTTAACATGCAGGAAATCGATGCTAGGAAATGTTAAGGAGTGTACAGAGGAAAGTTAGTGTACTATGCTTTGAGGCCCATCCAGGTTTTATCAATAATAATTGCTCTTCTCCTAGGACCACAGCTTTTTGTTTGTCCTCAGTAAGACCAAGACGATATTTGACATTGCCTGAGCTCTTTGCGTCTTGCTCAGTTATCTGTGGGCAAAATGTCTGTTCCCCAGCAACAGGGACCATACAGTGTTTATCTTGGGAGCAGCATTACAGTGTAGAAGTGAAGAATTGAAGGTCTTTAAGAAAATGATTAGAGAATCAGTGAGGAAAAAGGGCCCAGTGGGAAATGAATTAACCTCACATTTCAGAAATCTTTTTCAACTCTTTCTGCTTTGCAGGCTTCCTCTATGTCTCCTGGTCCAGTCATTTCACTTCTGCTTCCATGCTGTTAAATGTGGATACTAGTCCTGTGCAAGACGGAAATACTGCAAGGTACTCAGATTTTAAGGGGCTGGGAGCCACTCAAGCATATTAGTGGACTTTACTCCTCTAGTCACCATCCCAGTTCCTTTGACCTCACTCATTTAGGGCCTCCCTTACCTTCTTTTAACCTGGAAGACTCAGAAAGCCTCTGTGGCCTCTAGGAGGGAGAATTCTTCCTGCTTTATCCCTGGAGAGTCAGTCAGTGTTATATCCAACACTGTTACACAAAATAAGACAGACAAGACATGGCATCTTTTTGGTGAACAGTAGAGTCCTTACGCAGTTGCTCTCAGGACAGATATATTAAGTACCAGTTTCCCCAGTATTCCCATGCAGAAGGCACTCATGATGCAGGTATCTGCATTTTCTGAGTATAAAAGGGACCCTGAAATACCTTGGGGCAACACTGCAAAACCCCAAAGGAGTTATCTGGAGCACCCATTGTTAGCACTAAGAGAGGAAAAACTGAGGAAGGACAAAACACAGGTACAGGTGTAGTGAGTGCATTGCTGGGTATATTGCTCCTCTCCTAGTTTCCTTCCCCCACTGCTGTCTCATGGAACAATCACTTCATCTTTTATGCTGAAGAAAAGGAAATATGACACTGTTGATCAGTGCTGCTTCTGCCATTGTAATAAAATGAAATGAGATCCAATGTACTCAGCCGTTACTTGAGCGAGTCAGGCTTACTGACCTTCACTGTGGCTATTAATGTGCAAAAGTCTCTGTCTTCCAGCTGTAAAAGCTGTCCCTTATTTCTGAAGTGAGAACACGGAAAGAAAAAAAGACAGAAGGAAAGAATTTTACACCTATGAACGCCCCTCTTTTTTTTTAACTAACAGTGAGTATTTTATCTGTCATAGGTATCACCTGATTCATTACATGTTCCCATAAGATAAAGAAAGTCTTGCTGTTTGCACATGCAGTCTTAGTGTCCTAATAACTTATTTCAGACCCTCAAAATATCTCTGTATTTTCAGTCAGAACCAATGTTTCTCTAACAACTACAAATCATTCACGATTTATCAATCTGCCAGGTGGGATTTGCCCTGTGTTCACAGGGAACAAACTGTCCTGTGGCATAAGCATACAGTGGGAACAGCGCTTGGGCTGGTGGGAGCAGCTGACTGAATGGAGGCACTACTTGCTACCCAACATTGTCATTTTCTCAGGGAGATGTTAATGAGGTTTGCTCGGTGTTTCACAAAAATTTCATTTGCAGCACACAGGGCTGCCTGACAGAAGGAGCTCTGGTGAATCTCACAGAGGTGGTTTAAGCCGTTACAGCCTCCTGCCATGTGCTCCCTCTGCTTGCGAGGCTTCTCATCCTTGTAGCTGTGGTAGCTGAGTAAAAGAGGGGCCTAAACCCCAGCTGCTGCAGTCTGATGTATTGTATTATATTATACTGTCAGTGAAGGTGACATGCACGTGGAGGGAGTCACACCATGATCACATCCTGACTCTGCCACAGGGCTCTGAGTCAAAGGGGAAAGGAAGGGACTCCTCTTCCCTGAAATGTACACAAAAATTGCTGCTGAGTCAGAACAGTGAGGACACCAACTGAATTATTGGGTTGTTTTAAGTATTATTACTTTTAACACCCTGCTCTTGTATGTGTCAAGGGAGACCTTGAAAAAACAGGAATGCTCACAGATCCCACAAATTCTCAATAAACTCAGAGTAATATTTTAATAATTTCCTTCAAGACTAGGAACTCCTCCACTTTCATTTTCAAAATCAGCTTGGGTGGCTCAGGTACCTCAGGGCTCATATGCATGACCCGTTGCAGACAACTGCATGCTAACTGTGCCTGCCCAGTACAAGACAGTTTCAATTCACTGCCCAGACTAACATGTGAGCATGTCCATGCTTTTAAACCCAGCCTTGCTGCTGCGTGGTTTAGGAGCTGGTTAAAGCTGACTGGGTGCCTAACATCTGGCTGAAAGCCAATTGCTGAATCTGCACTGCAGCTCCTGCATAGACTGCAGCTCCTGCACAGACTGCAGCTGTGTGGTCCAAGTTTAATGTGGGTGGCTTAAGAGGACTAGCATCCTGTGCAGCTGTCCCTGCTGTGCAGGAGTAGCCTGCTAGGAGGGAGAGCTGAGAGGAGGAACCATTTCAGGTGTCTCATTCACATCTGTCACACAACATGTGGGCTCAGCTGGATGAACAGAGGTGACATCTTTAGGAACAGATGATAAGATTACTATATGTAGTTTTATCCCCTGGGACAGAGAAACATCTGAACACCTGAGTCATAACTCCTGAGCCACTGCAGTTCATAGTGTGGTGTTTCAAGAAAATCAAAGCCTCTGATAGTCTCTGATAGATCACATGGTTGGAAGAGCTAATTGGTATCCAGTGGGGTTAATCACACCTAAATTCCCATAAGATGGCTCTCCTGGGCACTAGTAACAATGAAGCTGTGAGCTGTGTGGCTGGCAGTACAAGGCTGCCTGCACATTTACCTAGCCATTGCTGTGAGAAATGTAGTTATCTCCCTAGAAGTGAAATGGAAGTGTCATTTAAGCTCTAACCAATTCCTTACAGAATTATGCTAAAAGTTATGTGTCAAGTTTATAAAATCAGATTAAAAGCATCCATATTGTGCTTTGTTCCTGCTTAACTATGTTGGTAACTGCTCTGGGAAAGTGGTGCAGTGTTGAATATCTTTCTGTAGTAATTACAGAAGAGTATGAAAATGAGCTACAAAACAGGGAAGTGCTTTTATCCCGATTTTGCAGATGGAGAGCTGAAGCACTAAAGGCCAAATCTAATAAAGAATTACAGTACTGCAGCACCTACCTTGCAGTCATCTGGTGCCCATATGGGATCCAGAACACTGTTAGACACCTAGTCTCCATTTAGAGGAGCCTACATATATAGGACAGTCTCATCCTCTCTAAATGGGAACCAAAATAGCCAATGTACTGAGAAAGAAGCTGCCTTAAATTAGTACTCTTGGATGTCTCTGATTTGAGCTATCCAGCTAAGAAATGCTATGAGCAAGGATAGGTGTTAGACTGTACACCTTGGCTACCTCACTCAGGTTTTCGAAGAAGAGTTTTGGCTTTGGATCATCAGCCATGCTCTCCTCCAGATGGGTGTCCCACCGCGTTCCCAGCACTTGGTAGGGTTCCCTCAGTGCTTTTAAAATACCAGAGGAAGAGGAGGCCTTCTCTCCCTCTTCAGAGTGCTTTAGTGGCCTGCTAATGTATTCAGGAAGATCCAGGTTTAATCTCCCTTTCCCTTCCTTCCCACACTGAAGCTGTTCCCTGCATCAGAAATAATTTGAAAGCAAGACAAGCAGTAGGAGGGAGTTTAGCTCTGCAATGTGCTGTCTGGGGATAGTGTTCAGGAAATAAACGCATTCTAGGTATGAACCAGGACCTACTTTGGTGCATCCTGATGAATACCCTAACTACAGTAGTATGAATACAGTCTCCTTACACACAATTTCCAAAATAATTTTTGCACAATGATGCAGCTGTAACATAGCTGTGGGGATCCCCCTCTTCGGTCCCTCTGGACAGAGACAGTTCCGATGCTCCCGTGAGATGGCAGACACATCTGAATCCCCTTAGGCAGGTGCAGGAACTGGACCTGGCTGTCCCAAGTTGGGTCCTTTAATGACTGTTACTTTGATGCCTGTCCAAGTTTGATAACAAGGAGATTGAAGTCACTGTGTGTAAGCTTTTTCCAGGTTACAGTTCTGCCTCCTTCCCTCTGTAGTTGTCTACATCCCATTTTGAATCTGACCTTGAGTATCTCATTTAGGTACCAAAGCAGAGTCTGTGACAGAGCAAAGAGCTGAACCCAGTCTCCCAAGTCTTGATGTATTTTTGGATCTGTCTTTCCCTTTAGCTCATTTAGATGAGGCCTTACCTTTACTCACTTCTTGCCCAAACAAAGCTTCTCTTGATGCTTCAACTCATGGCCAAATATTAATTGGAGATCTAGAGACAGAAAAACAGATGCTATTCCCCACAAAAGAAAATGAAAAGCACGTTTAAGTGAAATCTTTCCACAAAAGAAGTTAGATGCTTTTGTTGTTTTTCTCATCTAATGCAACAAATACGATGCCAGCTCCTAACAGTCAGGCACACGCAATAATGGCTGCCAATTTTACTGGCTGATAGAAGCAGGATCAACACCTTAAAAGAAAGACATTTAGCTGGAGAAACCTCTAAAATAAAAATTTTTGCAGGGCATTGCAAAACAGGTGGGAACCCTGAGCCTCGTTTAGTAAGTTCACCCATCACTGATACACTGCCCGGCCTAGCACTGGGTAAGATATTCCTGGCTGTATGTACAATATCAACATCACAAAGGTCTTAGAGACAAATACAGCTTGAAATGACGATCCTTAGGGCTTTCCAGAAGGGGGACTGATTAGAACAGATGGGGAGTATTTAGCCACACTAGGCCAGATTCTCAGCTAATGTAAATCATCTTCACTCCACAGATGATTTACAGCAGCTGGAACCTGTAGCTTCAAAGGATCAGGTCGCAGTCTCCTGAGCAACTGAGTCTGCACAGATTTTTACCAGTAAAATTAACAAGGCCAGTGTGTGTTGGGGGAGAAGGAATCCTTAATTTAACAGAAATTGCTGAGACTTACATAGCCATTTCTCTAGTTACAGGCTCAACGGGCTTTTCTCTTAGCTTCTTAGGCCTTTTTGCTGAACTCACAACACAATCAATACAGGACTAACACATTTGAATGGCCTTGGATGGTAGCAAGCCATAAAAGCTTCTGGAGGCTGTTAAAATGAAAATCTTCCTTTCTAAGTGGATGAAGTTTTTAAGGACAAGACAGCAGCTGCTTTGAAATGTCTGTGAATTCTTTTTCCTTGCAATTAGTAGCAAACAATAAAGGCCTCTTTTCTGAGCACTGATGGCGTTTCCTTGGCTTTGGCAGCTTTTGTCTTTTCTAAATGATAATAACTGTGCGTGTTTGTTTCTGTTTAGTAGGGAGTGTGTATCCCTGTAAAGCACGCTCGTTCCATGTGCTAGCTGTAGGCATGTTGTTCTGAGAAACTGTTTCAAGTCTGGGCCTCTGTAATTAGTATTTTTACTGATACATAACATAAACTTAATAGTGTTGTTACATGAAGCTTACATGAAATTGGTAAGTAGTGAAATCTCTTACTTGCCCAGCTGCTCAGCAGTTGTCTCTCAGTCCCCCATGCCCTGCAGAGCTTTGTGCTTCTACCAGGAATAAGAATTTGCTTTGTCTAAGTGAAGTAGAGGGATGGAGGAAAGGTTTGTTTGGCTGCTTTCAATTATTTGTTGCTGTGTAAATGGTTTCAGGCAGTGTTTGAATGGAAAATCTCTAGTGAATTGGCTTGTATCTCCCTTTGCTGGGGATAACAGGGCATTAGTTGGCAACCTAGAAAGCTGAAGCTTGTTCCAAGCTCGGCCGTGGACCTGATGTAAGAGCTATCTGTTTACCTGATAACATTTTCATCCAAAATCCTTTTCTCGCTGAGCATAGTGCCTTGACTGCTTCAACAGGCTCAGCTCTGAGCTGCAGCTGGTAGGTGTTTATAATCTACAGTCCTGAGCTAGGGAACATGTGCCTAGGAACACCTGATTAGTTTCAAATGTGCCTACTTTATTTCTGGGCTAGGAGGGCTTTTCAGAGGGGCTTACTAGTTGCTTTGTTCATTGAGAATAGCTTCCATCTTCTACAGATGGTGAAGGACTCTCAGGAAGGTAAAGCCAGACATTTCATTTTAAGTTCATGTTGTCTATAGAATTTTCTTTGTTAGGTTTTCGTCTCCTTGGGGAAATTCTTGCTTTTAGAAAGTGAGATTGTTGGAACTGGAGAGGACTTAAGCTGGTCTCTTGAAATGCATTCCACATAAAATCAGAGAGGATCTCTAGCTTCTCCTTTAGCATTTCTTCTTTAGCAGGTGAGAACAGGAAGAATTTCTGCTTCAGAACTTGGCTGCTGAAGGCTGAGTTGCAGGGTTTGCTGGGAAGCTCCTGCCACTGTGCTCCAGGAGATAATGGTAAGCCTCTAGCTGGGGGAGATTCCTGCTCTTCCAGTTAGTAATGGTATACTTGTAGTCCTATGCATTCAAATATGTGATTCAGCTGTCTAAAATCATGAAACAATTTTACATCTGAGGCTGTATTTTTATGGTGTTTGGGTCATATGTTCAAGTTTTATTGCTTACCATAAGGCCTAGAGCTCTTCTGGAGGCTGAGATTTTTGTTGTCCTTCGATTCCAGGAGTTGGGGTTTTAATTAAAAACATCAAGAAGTTAGAGACTCGCAGTAAAAGCATGAGGTTGCCACCTTGGACTTAAGAGAGAAGTAGGATTTTTCAGAGTGCATAAAGGCTACAAAGGTCACTTGTTCAATTTTAGCAGCTTTGGGTTGGTTTTGGTTTATTCTTTTCCCCAGCTGGAATCTCATCTAGGAAACCTAAGGAATGCAGAGAAGTCAAAATGATTTGGAGATGGTCTGAAAACAAAACCTGTGAAGAAAAACATCCATTTTAAGCATTTAGATGAAGATAGGAAATTTATTCAGCTGATGAGTTTGAGCAAAATACTTCTTAAGGACAGAACAAGGCATGAAATACTGCAGTTTGCAAAGAATGGAGAACAGCACCGAAGGAAATGATGTGTCTACAAATTAGATTCTCATTTATAAGGACACACATCACAAAACAATCACAGAACAGAGCAGGGGATATGGTAGATCTTCTATCATTTGAGATATTTCTATCAAAAGCAAGCATCTCTTTAAAAGGTATGTTCCAGCTCAAGCAGAGCTTGAGGCAAAGATTACACATGAAATTCTCTATGCTGTGTTACACAGGAGGTCAGACTTTATGCTTATTATGGTCTTTTGGTCTTAGCATCTATTAATCTGTTTCTGTGCACTTGCAATGCTACGTGCACCAGATTTTTCTCATCTCCTTCAGTAAACTAATCCAAGGGAGGAGGCTTAAGTTTCCTCTAGTTACAGCCTGTGAATTGCTTTAGGTTTTAGTGAAAACGTTTCTATCAAAATATGTCTTGTCTGCACAAGACACAGGTGCTGCAAGGAGGTGAATAGCACAAACAAAAGAGACAAAAATAAGGTTGCTTGAGTGACTTTAAATGTACATTTCTATGCAAATAGCTGTGTTGTGGAGTTCTGGGTTTTTTATTATTTTTTACTATGATCTGAACTTTCAATTCCCAGGATTTTTTAATTATTTTTTGAGAAAACTCCAGTATTGTCTTAAGGTTTTTCCCTTCAGCAATAAACAGCTGTTTAGAAGCTTAACTCTAGTTTAATGAAATTGTTTTTGCCTGGGAATTTTCTGTAGGCCTTGTCAACCAGCCTTTCTTCTGTAGCACTGGCACAATTTAGCGTAGAGGTGGGGAAAGGGACCACTCAATTTTTCAGGTTTTCACAGTGACCACTAACTTAGTGAGTGGGGCAAATTCAACTGCCAGCTATGCTGGAGCAACCCCTGCTACCCACAAATCTGTTTTTGAGCTTGCTGTGAAGTTCAAACAGAAACATGCCTCCAGAGCTGATAAACCACTTCTAGTGGAGACAAAGCAGGGCTGTTGACTCAGGGTGAAAGCAGCATTCAAAATCAACTCTGACTGGCAAACCTTAATGCATGCACTGTTTCCAGTGACCAAGGCATTGTTAGCAGGCTCCATAGCCTTTGTGAAAGCAATCATAATGGAGACAGCAGAGCCCAGAGTAAGCAGAAGTGCTCCTCACCTTGGAGGACAGATGCAGTTTCTGGCTCTTCTAGCCATGAAGATAAATCATAAAACAAAGGAGGAAAGGTTTTTGGTTTGGGGTTTTTATGTTTGTTTGCTTGCTTGTTTGGTTGGTTGGTTTTTTTCCTCTCTAGGATAGCTGAGTGTCTTGTTCATCAGTATGCTGTATGAGATGTACTTTTTCTTATAAAAATGTGCTTGTTTCACTGTTCATTTATTATAAGATATAACAGTGCTCACATGCCAGTTTTCTTCTATTTGAACCTAATTTCATGAATGCCTGCAGAAAGCTAAATATACCTATTCAATTTGCACTTAGGAAGTATATTGCTGCATTTATAAATACTCTAGTCTTTTCTCTGGAATAGTACAGACATTCTGCTTCTGGAATTAAAATTTATCCTAATCTTTTACGTTTTACAAAACTTTGAGCATTCTCTCTGCTCTCAATTTCTGTCTTTTTTCAATCTTAATGACAGGTCACTAGCTGGACTTTTTCTCAAGGGACCCTTCATGAGGCTGTTAAGCTACAGTGCAAATACCTATATAATTTTTTTCTTTTTTTTTTCCTTAGGTGCCTCATAATTCTTGAGTGTGCTTCATAAATCCACCAAATGGCTGTTGCTCTTCCACCTGATGGCTCATCAGCTTGTCATTTTAGACATATAAAAGAGAAAGACTAGTTACTTAGGCAGGTTTGGAAGCATGCAAGGAGCAGAGAGGGCAAAGCACTTCCTTGGGAAATGTCAGGGAGAGGTGCAAAAAGGGATTTTTTTTTAAGCCCTCAAATGGCAGCTGTTTGTTCTAGGTCCTTTTTTATTTTCCCAGTCAGCATCAGCTTTTATCATACAGTTTTCAATGTTCCAAGTAGTTCAGTAAAATCTTACCATGAAAAACAGAAAAACAAATGTCTTGCCATGTCATGTGAGTCTAATGTGCCACATTCCACAAAGGGATTTTACTCACATTTTTTTTGTTTTTCTTTCCACCTTTTCTGCATGCTAGTATCTGCTTCTGTTCTCATGGTGTCATACAAGAACTGCTACTGAAGTGGAGCATAAGTGTAATAAATTAAAACCAGATCTGCTTAAGGCACCACTGACAATTTTTGCTTTGTCCTATACTAAAAACCAGATGCATGATCGTTGAAGAAGTATTGCAAAACTCGTCTACTTATTCAAGACTGCTGCTGTTAAATTGCATCAATGTAACTGAAAGCCTAATCAGACCAAATGAACTGCTGTGCTGGAAACTTTTTATTGTAAGCCCTGCAATGTTGGTGTCTTCTTTGTATTTTCAGCTCCTGGAGTCAGGTGATTTTAAAATGGTTTTTCTGAACATATGAATATATATATATATGCTTGTGTGTGTGTTTGATCACTTGCTTTTCCATACTGGTGGAGAAGTTATGAAAGTATGATTTTCTTCCTAAAATCTCAGAAGTGAGAAGGTAAACAAGAATTCAAATGTATTTATTTTTTTAAAACAGAAGGATTTCTTTTAGATATATCTCATGATTTTTTTTTAGATCAGTTGTGTGCCTTGTTAACATTCAGGGTTGGAAATACTTAGGCTGCATATTGTTTCCAATTACATCTGTCCTATACACAGCAATCTGTTACACTGGCTTTTGATCTAGAGCAATATAACTGAGAGGAAAATTCTCCCTTCAAATGGACTTCATTTTCTCAAACCCTGGCAGCGTTTAAAAGTGATCTCCACCATCTCACTTTGCTTTATACTCAGTTCAATTTGAGGTGTTTATTTTCATCCACCCCTTTATGTTATTTATTGCTCCCTTGAACAAAGCAATACATATTTCTTTCTCAGCAGAGGAACAACCTGGGCTTGTTTCCAAGGCATTTTTGAAGGGAAGTAAGCCATGGCTGCTTGCAGCAGTACAGAAGAAGATACTCTCAGCTACACCTTTACAGGATAGGTTTGTGGTTACTAACTTAAGGTGCATCAGTGACCTGCTTAATTGAGAAATTCAAAAGGGAGAAAAAACAGGCCCCTGCTTCATTCATTCTGTAGTTTCATCCAATGAACAGCTTAGAAATAAACCCAACATTGTCCAAAAAATGGCTTCAAGTTACTATGAATGCAGACAGGAATTGCTATGAATAATGTGTTCACTGGACAGATATTGTTATGCGGAAAAAAAGGAATAGCATAATAGGAAGGAATAAAGGTAGTAAGCTGCAGGTAATTACTTGCTATCTACAACTTATTGCAAGTATGGAAGAGAGTCTATTTTTGGTCCAAATGGAGTACTTTGTTTAGTAATTTAACCATCAGCCTTTTGATGTACATTGTATGCCTCTAGCAAGACGTTCTAGCATCCTATTTGCCTCCTTTGTTAATGTAGCAGCATATCAGGTTGAATGCTTCAGGAATGTTTCTGAAATAACTACTAAATCTTTTTCCTGGACAGGCTGCTGTAACACCTCTCTATTTAGTGTATAATACCCACTTTGAGTCGTTGCTACAAGTCTCATTATTTTATAAGTCTTCACTGGCTATGTATGGCATTGCTTTAAGTAGGTGATGTTTCAGTAGTCCTTCCCTATCAGCTTTTTTTTCCTCTGCTGCATATAGTCTCTCTGTATAGTATATAAATATAGATTATCACCCCCCTTTTTTTTTTTCTCTCTTATCTGAAGCATACAGCAGAAACAGAGGGTTCTGGAGAGCTAAAAAAGATTAGAGGTATGGAAAAGGCTTCCATAAGAAGACAGACAGAGAAGATTAATACTGCTTAACATAGAGACACAAGGCCATGCTATACCTACGCTAAATAATAAGCATTACCGGGAAGGCAAATTGTGTGCATTTTGCTTCTCTCCAAGTAAGAGCAAAAGGATTTAATGCAACTGTCAAATTACAATGTAATATATGTAAAAATGCAAGGCAACACTTTTACAAAGAATGTGAATCAGGGAAACTCGTTGCTGCGAGGCAGCAATGACTCAATGGCCTGCCCTCTTTTACACCATGCTGGGGGCCTGACTCATTAAAAGCTGATGTTGCCATGTGCTTGCAAGGCCAGGGGGAATGGTCTAAGTGCTGCAGCAGGGGTGTTGTGGGGTGAGCCATGGGAGGGTCTTGCTTTTCCTGGAAGATCGTCTGTAGTAAGCATCTGGATGGCTGGCATGTCAGAGCACCTGCAGGTGGATGCTCAAGGGCTGCCCACGTGTACAAACAAGTTATGCACATCCATATTTTCATGAGTTGCCATTGCGTTGAAGAGCTCCACGGTATGGCCAAAGCATGCAGCCCCATCCATACCGAAGCATGGTGCATCCCACCGCTTCACTTAGTGCCCCAGCAGCCATGTGCCAAGTAATCAAGGGGTGCTGTTCCCAAAATTAAGCTGATCCATCCTCAGTGCATAACCAGCTGTTTGGCATCACAGCCCTGGCAGTGCCTATCCCCCAATTTACACCAACATGAGGAGGTTGTTTCCCAGTCACTCAAGCAAGACACCTGCACCCCAGCTCTTCCCTGCAGAAGGCCCCAGCTGTGTCCAGAGAGCATGTCTGCACTAGCCACTACAGCAGTGACCTAAAGGACAGGCAGGTTTTGAAGTGCTGCTGACTGGCCATTTCCAGAGGCAGGGACCTTGGTATAGGTGGATGTGATCAGCAGTGACATGGTGGATACGTCATTTTGATAATTCTTCAGGAAATGCTAGAATCAGGCATGAAGAAACCACTGATGCCCCTTTGGTATCAGGCTCATAGTGGTGTGACAGCCTGGCTCCACTGGAATTGCTTTGATGCATGTGCTCTGTCAGGAAAGAGGCAAGCTCCAGATTCCCTGGAGGCAGGCATGTTCCTGTTGCTGAAAATCCTTTGATCAGAGAGTTATTCAGGTTGTCAAGTCACCTCCCTGGTTCTGGATGGGTGAGTTGAATTTCTTTTTGGAGATCTGGTGGCAAATGGACTTACTCCAGGCTTCGTTTTATGCTGCTGCAGTGTGGTCTGTAATTATATCACGTAAATTGTTAGTGTTGAGAGCTCTGGGTTATCCTGTTAGGTTTTTGCATGGTGAAGAGGAAAAAATAAACTTGTCCTCACATTCCATTCTCCATCGCTTTCCAGGATTTATATGTTAGGGGGGGGGGGCATGTTATGTAGAGTTTGCATTGCATTGAGGAATCTTGAATGTAAAAGCCTACAGAGACTTAGCTTTGGACATGAGAGGGAGGAATTAAAATGGCATGCAATCTGTGGGTTTTTCTTTCTCACCATTATCTAAATTAACAGTTTACTGTTTTCTTTGTGTCTCTTCTATTATAGGCTTAAGTACTTAATCTAAAGCTTAAGGGCCTTAGTATGAACAAATTGAGAAAAGTCCATAAGGAAATACAGCTCTGGTTTCTTGAAATGGGCAGTATTTAAAGGACCAAACACACAGACCTCCCACCCTGCAATTTTCTGTCACAGGGAGAGCGAGCGGCCTGTACACGTGTGGCTCTGTGCTGCCAGCACACCTGGCGAATTTGAATGTGGGAAGCTTGCTGGGGAGATGTAGCTCTGGCTGGCAAGCCTGGTGGTCTTGGGAGGTGTGGAAAAAAAGACCTTCCTTGAATGATAGGGAGCTAACAAAACCCGTGGCTTCACTAGGCTTAGTTTAGGTGGCTTTGCCAATCATACATGTACAGCTTTCCAGCTTTGTTAAATTCCTTGTTAAATCCACAGGGATAACCTCACCCCACTCCAGACTGTAAATACTCTACACTGTAAGTACTCACCTGCAGAAACCCAACAAATCCTGCTTTGCTGCTAGAGGAGAGATGTCACACCTCTTCAGTAGGGACTGTGGACAGCCAGAGAACACAGAGGAGCACCAACTCAGGAACATTAGCTTATTAGAAACCTTGCATGAATTTTTTCCTAGCAGAGCTCAAGATACCTCATATCAATAGCTTCTAAGAAGGTTTTTTTTTATTATTTTATTTTATTCTTTTATGTTGCTGGCTACTGGTCTTGATGAATAAGCATATCGTTTTGTTTATTTCAACATTATCAGCTATTTTCTGTTTTTATTAAGGTGCATGAAGAGTTCTGGGCTTGGTCAGTCATTAATTATAATTTGTTTTAATTACTGCTTGAATCCCTGAGGAAATTAAATACAAACCACATGCAGTTTAGCTACAGAGCTGGCGGGCAAATACACAGAAACTCAGAATGATAAAACTGGGTTTGTGCTTCCTTCCTCTTGTTAGGCTTCTCCTTGCCGAGCTCAATATATTCAGGCACCAAGCACAGACTCAGGGAATGTATTAATAGCGAGGCGGAGAGAACATGCTTCTGGAGCATCACTGAGCATGTTGGTGGCACTCATTTTCCCAACAATTCCAAGTAGTTACTAAAATAACATTGGGCCCTGGAGCTGTTATGGCTAAAGAAGCTGCCCCAGCTCCAGCAGGTTATGGAGATGGACCAAGAATGTGCTTCTGAGTCATCTCTGTGAGTCGCATGAACCAGCCCTGCTGGCAGCTCCGCTGCTTTCGACCTGCGCTCCATGTGGTACACCGCCTGTTTTGTACTCTTTGAGATGACAAATATTTGTAAACTGGCAGCATAGATACTTGTCTATGGGGTCATGAAAGGCATTTCAGGAAAATTCTTTGCCAGACAGTGGCAAACTGTCATTAGAGGAAGCTAATAGAGACAAGGAACAATGCTGATGCTAATATCCATCAAAGGCAGAGCCTTGAGAGATTCAGTGGCATGAGGAAAGTCCCCCAAATGAGAGGTCCAGCTTCTCTGGAAATGGCACTCTAGGACTGTAAACAAGGGAGGAGGTGGCATGGCTGTAGGGATTTATCCCTGATGTAGTAAGACTATGATACGAACACTGCTGCCTGGTAGCGTTTCATTACTGCCTCGATGATGTTTCATTAGACAGGGTTGGTTGAAAGAAAGCTTCATCTCGTAAAATGTGACATTATGTCCTAGCTTTTTTTAATGTGGAAATTGGCTAGACTGTAAGTGTTTCTTGTTTGTTTGTTTTCAGTTTGAGCTTTGGAAAAAAGCTATGCTTTCTAAAATGTAAAACAATCCTCCCTCAGAAAGTATTCTCTTCAGATCATATTGTACTTCAGTTTTTTCAAATATATATTGACCTGAAATTTAATGTCATTGAACATTTTAAATTCATAACATGTAATAAGGAGTTATTAGTTCCAAAAGAAAATATCTGTTAAAGTAGTGAAAGTACTCAGTATAAAATAATAATTCTGTAGATAACTTGAGCTTTTCTATAGCAAAAAAAACTTTTAAAGTTTGAAGTGATGATGCCCCACATACTACAACTCTGATAACTGAAAGGTTAGCAAAAAGTGGTTAAATGGTTTTTGGATCAAAATTATATTTAAGAATGCCCTTAGACCTGTCACTGAAAAAGACTGAAAAAGGAACAGAGTTGGAACAAGGAACAAAGGAAATTCTTGTCAAAAGAATATAGACACCTGTTGCCTAACCCACTCTCATCTTTTTGCGTTCTGGTATTATCATAAAAAAGAATCATCTCAGATAGCAGGTCACTATGGCCAGCAGCTAAACTGTGACACCACAACTGAAGCTGGGTCAATCTGGGAGGAAAAAAAAAAAGAAATAAAAAGCTTTTTTTTTTTTTTTATGCTGCTGCTGCGGGACCCAAAGTCCAGCACTGAAGGTGTGAGAAGGAGAGTGTCCTAATCTACTTTATCAAGTTTTACCAGCAGTATGAAGAGGAAAGTACAGAAGCAGAGGTGTTGCTTCAGAAAAACAGTCAGGAATTGTAGCACTTATTACAGAAAGGCAGTGTCATAGACATTGTGCATACAGAATGGCCATACACGATACTTGGGAAGATTTATCCAAAGGAGAGCAGTTCATTGTTGCTCAGGAGTTAAGCTGCGTAAAAAATATTTCTTTAACTGTATGTTGTGTTGTGAAAGTCCCCCATCTTTGGAGTGGCACGAATACAGGACTTATGAAGCCTGACTTTTGGAAAGCATGCACTCTCTTGGAGCTGCTGGGGTCCACAACTTTGATGGAGGATGCTTTGCTCACTGCGCTACATCCAGAGGTGGCACCTCTAGCAGCGCATGTTGCAGGGGTGGGCCTGGTTTCTGCTGGAGATTAGGAGAGGGTCAGGTGGCTCTGTGCCAGTGCCCTGAGGACACTCATAGGTCTTAATCTTTCTGCCCCACCCACACACCTATTGCCCATGGGCCAGGAACCCCATCCGAGCCCAGTTGCCAGTGGAGCCCAGCCCCAACTCTAGATGTTGCTGGGACAGTTGGGGGACCAGTTGCCAGCCTGGGTGCTGTGGGATGGTGCCCATGGTGATGAAGGCATTGTCCTGTGCTGGAGTCTCCTTGGTTCCCTGCTTGTCCCTTCTCATATGGCAGCCTGCTCCTGCTGCTCACTGACACTCTGTTTTCATGATGTCTTGTAAAGCTGCATTTATAGCATGAGTTAATGAGCAGATGTTCTTGATCTCTACTTCAGAAGAGCCATAGGCAGTTGAAAGTCTTCAAAATCTGTGTTTCTCTCTCCTTTTCATTCTTTTGCACACAAGGTGTGTAAAGAAACATATCTGGGTGTTACAGCCATGGGTAAGTTTAGAACAGACTTTAGAAGTTTTAGTTTTTAGAGGAGGTTTTCTGCCAGTCTCTTCTTTCCCAAGGGAAAGAACCTAGTTTTTAAGGGACAATTTATGGAAATTTATGAAAAGGATTAAACAATATGATGATGTGCAAGGGACTGATTCTCAAGAAGTTTCCTCTGGTTCTGTTTCTGTAAATCTCAGGATCTTTGTTTTAGAGATTCTAGAGAAACACTTCTCTGGAGGGTGCTTATCTTTCCTGGGCACTTCTGATTTTTGAGCCTTCTTCCATCACATTAAACCCATTATTGCAAGGCTTCTAGCACCCTTCTCTTCTGACAGTTTTTCTGTCCGCCAGTTGCTTTCCTCCAGCAGAAGGGGAGCTGTTCACCGTGCAGATCACCCAGCTGTGCCAGAGTCGCACAGGAGTCAGTCCTGTTGCAGGGGCTTTTACTGATTCTGTAGCTCAAAATAACCTCTCAAGTGGGGAGAAAAGGGATTCCTCGCAACCCAAAGCACGTGCTTTCCAGGCTGGGATCTAGCTTCTCAGTAAGACAGCATTTCCTTTAAGCCCTGGAAGGACTTAAAGCTTCACATTTCTGACATCTTTATGTATAAAAGAGTTATTTTTGGTCCGTTTTAATGGTTTTCTGTGATTCCCCCTGAGCTCTCTATAGCTGGTAATTACACACCTGCTTTTGCAGGCAATAGAAGTATGAAAGAACTTCAGTATATTTTTTAAACTGTCTTAAAATTCCATCAACAAGTTGTGTGTGGGTTTTTTGTTATTTTGCGTGGGTTTTTGGTAGTATGTATCCTCCACAAAACATGTGATGTTGGAGATGTTGAAGTAAAAACATTTTTCACATTTTGTTTAGGTAACCTGCAAAATGCACCCCTAGACATTACAGGGTTTTTTTCTATCAAAACCTTACCATGGGATTGTCATGGCTTCATTTGTGGGGTCACATGCATTAGTGAGGGGTGTTGGGGTCCTTGTCTCCCAGGGAAATGTGCAAAGCCTTTCCAGATAGCACACCAGTGGGGGAAAATGAGAACGCAAGAAGAGAGTGGCTTTGAATAAGGTCTTAGTTACACAGCTGTATGCATAAAAATATTAGAGAAAGGGGAGACATTTCTGTATTTGCCCTCCCTATCCTGCAGCAGTACTGCAGACACCTGTGAGTGGTGTTTCTTCAGCTCTGGGCCTCCTCTTAAAATATCTCCCTGCTATGCCTGTGTTGTCCATTCTTGGCAGCTTAGCCTGTCCAAACGTGATACAGGCCTATGAATCAAGGACAGAGAAGAGAAGAAACTCTTGCTCTATTTTTCAGTCTGTAGACCCTTCTCTCTGTTCTGCTCTAGTTCCCAAAGTAATTTTGGGGAGAATGTAAGGTGCATGAGAAAGCAGGATGGAAAACCTCGTTGAGAATATATGAGGCTACTTTGAGCAGAGCTTATACTGTGCATTGTGGCATTATGTATCATACCATGCATGGGCAGGGTGGGGCGGTGGATCCCTTAATACTTGGAGTTTGGCAGGGTTACTCCTCTCAGGAATAATAGCAATGTTAAATTACAATACAGAGGATAGCCAGTATATGCCTCTGGGTACACCACAGCAATACTGTGTTTGTACTCTATGATATTTACTTTTTTAGACTGTAATAAAAGCTAATTTTGTTTCAACAGCTGAAGGATCTGTGACCATTTTTTCCCCATGATGTTATTAAAGAAAAGAATATAGCCACTACAAAGACATTTTCACATTTATTGCCAGCTTTCTTTGACTGAAGTAGTATATGCCAGATGAATTATCACTGGTTGTCTTGCCCAATATTTTTTGCCTAATATCGTGGCTTTTTGTACCTATCCTTAGGAGATGCAGCTCCAAAGCTGACAGGGATAATGCAGAAGACCTGGAAGTCAAATAAAAAGCAGAAGTGACTGGCAGGAACAGAAGCCGGTAAGTACTGCAATAAAAGTGCTATTTAACCTGCTGGCTAATACAAAAAGGTTATTCCTACAGCAAGTAGTGGCACAATATATTTAGCAATTAAATTAATCCAAACAAACAGGGATTTTAACCCCATTGTCCTGGCTAAATTCCAGCTTAGGTAATTACATTCTGGCTACCTGTATTCCCTCTGGAGTTTCTGCTGGGTAAGTTACGGCTTACGCCATGCGTGCGTGTGTTGGGCTTGTTATGAACAGTTGTGTAGCATGTCAGTATCTGGTAAATCCTCTCTGGTAAAAAAAACAGAGATGAATGCTTTTCAGTGGAAGTAAGGAGCAACTGTTCTGTCGTATTTAACTTGTTAGTAGGATTTATAGATGCAACAAACACCAGGACTGGCATGTTATAGTGATGGCCATAATATAAACAGATAGGCAGTGGTTAGAAATACACAAACAGACTGATAGACAAGCTGGATTAGCACTTTCTTTCATCCCCAGCCTTCCTGTGTTAGACTTTCCTGTGCTTCCTTCTGAAGATGAACCTTTTTCTTTATGTCAAAGCCAGCTTGAAGTGGCTGCGTGTATTTTCAATCACGTGAGTTCATCCTCCTGGTTCACAGAGTAGCCACATAAACAGATGCACAGGTGGAACTGAGAGGCGGCATTGGGGAGAGAAAAGGGACTGGGTAAACTAGCTTTAAGACACAGCATCCCCTCCCGGTGGCGCATGTGCAGCTCCAGCCCTTTGGAAGATTCAGCTGAGGCTGGCACATTTCTAAAGCCCCTCTGGGAAGGTGCAGTGAAACACTGAATTCGGATCTAGCTTACACCTCCTGCTGTATCTGATACAAAGCAGTCTCTGGCTGTGGCTTTGATGCCATTTTTAAGGGCCAGGAATATCACAGTAATTTAATTCATGTTATTGATTGCAAGCTCATTTAGAAAGGATCTTCCTTGCAAAGCTGAAATGTGAAAGCTTGAGTTAAGGGTGATGTACTGCGTTCTCCATGAATTTCCCTTTTCTTTTCCTGTTCCATTTCAGAAAATATGGCACATTTTGTGAGATGACAAGGTGATTAAGCTGTACCTAGCATACAGTGAACAGGTGAGGGAGTTTTCCCCCCCCCCCTCTGCTTTTTGATGGAGCTAAAGAAGAATGCTCATCTTTCCAAACTAAGAATCCATTCAAATCAGTCACATATGAGATACAAGTGGGTAAACGCACTGGTATTTGGATGTGGAGCCACCAGGAAAATTCAGAACCACCAGTATTTTAATTGTGTTTTTGGGACAGCTTTGCCAAAACACATGCAGTCTATTATCATAACCTGGACTTGGGAACTGTCTCTTCATGGTACTGCTTCTCGAAAGTGAGGACACATTCAGCTTCTGCTAAGAGCTGGAGTTACCTGGAGATTGGGCACGTGCATACCACCTCACAGGGAGCATCTGAGGGCAGTCAGCTCATTGTTACATGCAGTAGAATGAATTAACAAGAATAGCAAGGTCTGAGGCAAAGAAGTGGTTCCTTTCACCTAGACAAATGTTTTAGCAGCTGTGCAAAACACTTAGAGTCCTTGGGTGAATGAATTAATAGAAATGAACACTGGCAAGCAGACTGTAATGAGAATTGCTTTTGAACACAAAGATCTTTTGGTGATTAAATCCAAGCAAAATCTGCAAATTTTTAAAATTGTTTTTATTTATTTATCAAAAGGAAAACATTTTCAGCAGGATAAACAGAAAACAAATGTATCAGCTTCAAGCTCCTCTTAACAAGTTCAATTTACTTCTGTTAAAATGATTCAGCCATCACCATTTCTCTACAATAGGTATTTTGTTGGGGAAACTAATTTGAATGTGCATGATAGATGAACTGCATTGAAAATTCCAATTTTTATCAGCTCTAACCCTTGATCTTAATTAACTCCACATCTGTTGCCATAGAAACCAACAATACAATCAATAAAATACTACAGCTAGCTGCTTGTATTGAAGAAGTATGGAGAAAAAAATTATTTTCGGTTATTTTCTTCTGACCAGTTTGTGGACACAGCAACAAGTGTACTGTATTGCCCTCAAAGGCATCGCTGTGCTTGATCAAGGGCCTGATCGCTGCTAGAGAAAAGTACATCACATAGTGAAATTCCCTCTGCTGCACATGTGGGTGAGTAAGATGTAAAATAAGGGTGGTACCTTTCTTCTCATTTGACAGCAGTTCTGACGGGGCCAATGGAAGGAACCACCTGTAACTTTTTTCCATACAAAGAGGAGTCAGATCAATATCCAATATCTATTCCATGGGAGAAACTCCTGTGCCTTATCCTCTACCCACAGGAAAAGGTCAAGGCAAAGTGAAGGAGAACAGCTGCAGTGTCCTTTGGGTAACATCCTTCAGCTGCCTGAGTACCTGCACCACCAGCGCTTGCAACACTCTCTCCCTTTTGCACAACCATATTTGGGAGCACGTAGACCCCATGCTAAACTGTTTGAGGGGTATAAAATCAAAAGCAATAAAACCCTGGCATCTAACTCCTACAGCAGTGCTTTGTAAGCCAAGTACATTGCTATGCCATGTAATTTTCAGCCTTCAGAGTAGTGCACTTAGAAGTCTATTAGTGGGCACTCTGATGTACCTTGCTATCATTCAAGTCTAAAGGTTGCAGAAATGTAGTTTAGCCTAAGTATATTATTGTTAATCAGTGGTTATGCAATATATCCTTTGTTTTTGAAAAACAGTTTATTGGAAAAGAGTTACGTAAAAAGGAACCATGCTCTGTTTGGGTCAGAAGGGCTAATGAGGCTTGCATATTGTCATGGTGGAATTCAGGATAGGGCGGACACAAGGACATAATCATATCACTCAGTCACATATAATCTGCAATGTATTTACCAAGTGGGATGGGCCTGGAGAGTGGATAACAAATTTTATAGTAAGATTTCTGATCAAAGACACTTGTACGTGACTGACTCATACCAGTCAAGACCCCAGCCCCTCTGGCCCAGTTTGGACCAGCACCCAGGGGAGAGAAATGCTCACCCTGACTGACTTATTCAGGTCCTGGCTTGTAGCTTCTGCACATAGCATTTCCAGCTGCTGCTCAGTATTCTGCATGGCATTGGGCAGCTGTGGGGACACGTCTCCAAACTCATTAGGATCCCATCAGCTCCACTGTGGCTGATTTTTTTTGTAATCTAATTTCAGTCACATGGCCAGTACTGTGCCGTGTGTATTTTATTCATCTCTACTTTAATACATTTTTGTGTAAAGCATAGTCACCTGTTGGTATGTTTTAAGCATTTTTAATGCATTTAAATACTCCATGTTAAGAGATACATAGTGCCTCCCTAGACAGAAAGAACGTTTTACTACTCAGGGAGTTAACAATCGGCTTAGTCAAGCACAAAAGAGGGCAGCACCTGACCTGTCAGACATACGGACGTTTCCAAAGAGGTGAGAGTAGTTAATAGTCTAATAAGAAATGTCAAATAATTCTATGAAGAAGGATAGGGGAGTGAGAATGAAACTCAATGAATCCTCAAGGAAGCTCCCTCACAGAAGTGCAAAAATCAGTCTGTTTCCTCAGACCAAGAGTCTCTTCTATGAATGTAACTCAGAGGTAAAGCATTGGTAAAGAACTGAAGCCTCCTCTAGAAGTCTGGGAATGTCTAATAACCTGAAAAGCTGAAAGCGCTGGAGACTTTTTTTGCAGGTAAGATACACACATCCTTTTAATTGTGTTTATATGCTTTGAACTCTTGTAAGTTAATACTTGCATTTGAAGTAATTTTAACCTGGCTTGCGTTCTGAGGGGTTTCAAGGTATTTTGTTTTGTTTTGTTTTGTTTTCCTATACTAACTCTCTTAAATTTCTCCAAGGTGACCAAGCAGCAATAGCTCCAGGCTTTAGGACCACTTGGGATGCACTGGGTGGATGGAAGAAATGTCTGATGGTTACAGCTGTTATCCAAGTAAGTATCCTGCTATATAGAGAGATAACAGAGAAAATGTCAGAAGCCTGAGGGTCCTGAGGGAGTCTGACACTGATAGATATTTGGTTTGATCTCATCTGTCTAAAAAAAAAAAAACAAAAACAGCCAACAACAAACCAAAAAGCAACAAAACCAACAAAAAAGCCCAAACAAATAAACAAACAAACCACTTGGCTACAGGCGCTGTGCTGTGCTGTCCTGGATGTTAGTGACAGTGTCCTGCAGCTCACTATATATGATCATGACTATCTGGGTCTTTCACAAAACTGATACAAAGAAGTTAAGTGTCATATTATTCTTAAACATTGTGATTCTATTACTATTAATAGATGGGGCAGGGGATTTGGGGGCACAGTTGCAGTGGCCACAGAGGGTGCAGACAGACTTTAATATGCATATTGTAATTACCACAAGAGTATGAGCACCTAACACTCTTGGTAATGTATACATTTAGAAATTCAGCTCTACTGTGGTACTGTGATAGTTTGTCCATCACTAACAAGAGCTAGCTCATTTTTTCAAGAGCTGTGAGAGGACTATGGCTGGAATATGCATTTGAGAAGGGATGTGATAAATTGCCCGGAAAATTAGTTTTTTCTGCTTTATATATTTTCTCCTTAAAGAACTCCCCTGGGTGTTTTTATTTAAGCAAATGAAAACTTAAAGGCATTTGTATACGTTCATGTTTCTGTGAGTGTACATATCTAGATTATTAGATTTTTTTTTCATTGTCATGGAGATAGACACACACACAAGAAGTTTATGTGTATGCATTCATGTATTACAGGTAGGGCTGATGACAGTTTCTATAATTAAAGTTGCCAAACACTTCCCAGTACAAGAAACTGAAAATAGGGTATCTTAGCTCTCTAAAACATGAATTTTGAGGGCAGGGTTTTTTTTATAACAGGCTCATATATATATATATATATATATATTAATTTCAACAAGAATGTTCAGTTGTTCCACATTTAAAACATGACAAAAAAATGTTTCCTTGTCTTAAAAAAATTGAGTGAGTCACTTTCAGAGAAAGGCTTCAAAATCTGAATGGAGAAGGGAGTTTCTGTTAGGGATGCTCTTGTTATGTCCATAAAAAAAACAATTCCACTGTCAGGCAAACTATAAGCCTTTGAAAATATCTGATTTGCTGGAGTTCAACAAAGTTCATAAGTTTGACAGCTAAGTCTTCCAAAGCATCTGCTTGGATGGGGCATGGTTTAGTACAGGACTGAAACAGCCTGCCTCATAATTACTTATAACGTCATGCTGGAGCGCTACCAACAAAAGGAAGGATTTTATTTCCCCTGTCCAAGAAGAGAAGCCCGTGCTGGGCACCAATACCAGAAATATGACCCCTTCATAGGAATGAGAGCTTGAATTTGCTGAGGAGGCAAGCATACACTGGTGACAACATGAAACGAGGCAAAAGGGCAAAAGCTAGAAGTGTAGAGGTGGTGGAGGAAAAGGAGGGAAAAAAGCCTGAAAGCTGTGAGGAAAGGAGATGGAGACTGCTGGGCAAGATGAGCAAGAAGAAAATAGATGGGGGGAGGGGTAAAGTTTGTGTGAAGAAATAGAAGAGATTGCAAGACTGGCTGGACTAGAAAAATGGAATTTCAAATCATGGAATAAGGGATAAGGAAAAATTATGAAAAGCAGCTAAGATACAAAGGGTGGGATTGGTAGAAACATCTGAAAGAGGAATACAGAGGTGGCATTGAGACTTGCTGAGGAACTGACAAGACCATTTCAGACTGGGAACTGGTGTGAGAAGGGAAGATTAAGCTGGGCGAAGGGAAACACAGACAAGGTGAAGAGTTAGCAGAGTAGAAACCAGACCAATTTGAGAAATGATGCAATGAACAAAAAAAAAAAAAATTGAACTCTAATAGAAAGTCCTGTCATTTATTAGTCACTAATTTTTGTTTGTCACAAACAAGGCATCCAGAATTAGTGTATTTTTCCCTTATTCTAATTTCTTTGTATCAATTTCACTTTTGTAAACTGAGGATGGTTCTGTCCTCTTACCTCAGAAAAGTGTTGGGAAGATAAATCGCATAATGTTTGTGAAGCACTCACATATGCTAATGATGAGCACCACAGAAACACCCAGGAGGAAATTAATAATGCTGTCTTCAGAACCACATTTGTAAATGTGCAGTAAATAAGGCCTGGGGCGATACACTGAACAACAAACAGAAAACAAAATATTGAATTGCTGCTCATTAAGTGAGCACAGTCCATTCTATGCACAAAAGGAGGCAGGAAAAATGCTGTGGAAAAAATATGCTTGTATCATCAAAGGTTGTATTGTAACTCACATAGAAAAGGGAATCTGACCTGAGGCAGCACTAGCAATCTTAATTCTTTCCTTTCCTAACCCTAAGAGTTTATCTTTAAGACCTTGTGCTGGTTTTGACTGGGATAGAGTGAATTTTTTCCATGGTAGCTTGTATGGGACTGTGCTTTGGATTTGTGCTGAAAACAGTGTTGATAGTACAGGGATGTTTTACTTATTGCTGAGCAGTGCTGACACAGAGTCAAGGCTTTTCCTGCTTCTCACACCACCCCACCAGCGAGCAGGCTGGGGGTGCAGAAGAAGTTGGGAGGGGGCACAGCTGGGACAGCTGACCCCAACAGACCAAAGGGATATTCCATACCATATGACATCATGCTCAGCATATAAAGCTGGGGGAAGAAGAAGGAAGGGGGGTGGTGTTTGGAGTGATGGCGTTTTGTCTTCCCAAGTAACCGTTCCACGTGATGGAGCCCTGCTTTCCTGGAGATGGCTGAACACCTGCCTGCCAATGGGAAGTAGTGAATGAATTCCCTGTTTTCCTTTGCTTGCATGCACGGCTTTTGCTTTACTTATTAAATTGTCTTTATCTCAACCCGTGAGTTTTCTCACTTTTACTCTTCTGATTCTCTCCCCCATCCCACTGGGGGGGAGTGAGCAAGCAGCTGTGCGGTACTTAGTTGCTGGCTGGGGTTAAACCGCAACAGACCTTAATAATGTTCTCTCAGTATTTTTGTGTTTGTGAAACTGTAGATATGTAGCACAAAATGTTATCTTATGAAGCTTGAAAAGCACAAAAAAGCAATATGGTTTAAAGAACAGATTTCTGTTCTATTCAAGTAGCACAAAAACAATTCCACTATTAGAATGAGATTTGAGATATGTAATTGCACGTTATCTGGCATGGGTATGCTTATAACTGTAATATAGATGTCCTAATCTCACTTTTCATGCCCATCCAACCTTGTGTAGCACACTATTGTATTGTGAATTTAAAAGCAGCTCTAATATGCTAGGAGGAATGAGGCAGGAGTATTCATGACGGTCAGGATGTTTTTACCTACTAAGTTGTATTTTCTTTATAAGTAAACATGAAGTTGAAACAGCCCTTTCTTTAGAAGTAGTGTTTGCAGTTCTACAGGTGTTGACTTAGTAGCACTACCTTACCTAGCTGGATTCCTCTGAATAAGGATATGAAACCTGTACCTAGTGTTCTAATTAAAGCTGAAGGCCATTCATCTCTCTAATTGCAACAGTGCCCTCCAGGATAATTTCATCCCAAATGTACCATTCTTCTTTTGCCTGAACAAGTGACTTAAAAACCATCTGGATCCTTGCCAAGCATGAAGAGAAAAATTTACTGGCTGTGATATCACACCAGAAAACATTACAGGATGAAAAATTGAAGAGGTCAAGCAAAGTGGTGAGATTTTTCTGTCAGGCTTCTGGAAGTATTGACATCTAATGCCTGAACATTAGTGGTCATATCTAATTTTTCCCACAAACTAGTAGGAGTCATCTGTTAATAAGTAAAGATTTTCTAAAATGTTCTGTAACCTTTGGGGCTGCCAGGCTTTTTCTTCATGAGGAAAAAAGGCAAGTGAATTAGGCCTGGGAGCAGGATGTGCAGTCAGAGGAAAGCTGAAGAGTGCAGTCAGAGGAAAGCTGCAGAGTGCAGTCAGTGGAGCTCTCTGAGCACGCATGACCAGCCTTAGGAGACGGGTTCTTTTGTAAACCAGCCAGCTCAGTGAGCAGGATTCATAGGATTACTGGGGCTGGGTTTTACAGACCCAGCATACTCTCCAGACTTAGAATTTATTTGCACTTTGTAGGACATAACCTGAAAATCATAAAGGGAAAAGAGTACGTTTCTTGATTCTTTGCAGGTTGAGTTCATCACTGTCAACAACATTTTGCATGTCCGATTGATTCATTCTAGCCCTAGGGTACATGCAATAGATTTTCACTGCTGAAGATTAAGAAGTAACACTAAATATCACTTACTTGGCCTAAGGACATGCACTAAGAGGCTTCTTTGTTTTTTCAATGGGCAAGAATCGCCCCATTAGCTTCATCACTTATTTCATGTGTTCTCTGGAGTGAGAATTTTCCTTCTGTGGTCTACCAAGCTATTAGAAACAGTGGCATAACATTAAAGGAGATTACTAGAACTAAAGAGCTTTAAGACCTCAGTGAGGGAAACTACATGTTTGTAGAATATGAACCTGATGTTTCTCTGTCGTGTATTTTTTGCTTCAACTGGTCATGCACTGCTGCACCAACATGTGAAAGAGTTGATCTGGGGCACAAGTCCAAAAAGAACGGTAACATCTCCCACTCACTGATTTTACTGAGAATTTGTCACCCTTTGGGCAATGAGTTTTTTATTGATCACACTTATCTTTAAAATGCTGAAAATGCCAGAATGCAAACACAGTATTTTTCATGCAATTTGGTGTGTTTTTATTAAAAGAAGAAAAGAAAATTAAAAAAGAAAAAGAAGCCTTGGTCCATCTGAATTCTGGCATTTCAAGTTTTTTTCTGTGATAAGTCCCAAATGGATCATATATTACTAGCAGCTAGATCATCTCTCTTTTAGTTTGTGCTTCATAGTACCATATGACATGACAGACGGGATCAGGCATAAATGAATACAAACCTAGGTACATCTTCATAAGATCTCCTTTCCTCTCCCTTTTTTCATTTCTTAAGAGCTGAAGCTTGAAAAGCAGTTTTCAAACCAGACTTTCTTTTGCTGGAACACATTGAAAAATCAATTGTTTCCATTGAACGACCTTGTGCACACCAAGAATATGATTTGTTGTTGCTGAGATATGGAGATTTGATGACTCCAAAAATTATTGAGATGTGTGGGGGCTAAATTTCATGCTGCTTCAGGGTTACTCTGTGTCCCAGTACCCTGGGAGATACAGCTGGTGTCACTTCAAGTGTCCTCAGGAAGCTACACGCAGGGTGGCATCCTGCTGTCTAGTCACGTCGGCAAAGGTCTTGCATTAATGGTCAAACTCAGAATTTTACAATGTAAAGAAGGAAATGGTGGAGTGGTGGAGTGATGGAGTGGGAGGTCCTGCACAAACCTGTAATCACTGATGATCCCTGCCTCTGGGGGAGAAGAAAAGGAAAATGCTTACAAAAGTAAGCTAAAACAGGGAAAAAAAATCAACTTTTTCAGCCTTGTAGTGAAGATTTCACCTTGGATTTCACAGAGTTTCTCTCCTGTACCGTACTCTGGACACTTACCCTGGAGCCAGGAGTAGGTTCTGGTGGGACAGGTTCTTCTTCCACTCTAGTATGACCTGGGAGCATGCCGTTAAAATTGATAGTATTTACAATCTTGTCAATTTGAGAGCTATTTATACCCTGATCTGTAAGATACTTATTTCTGTGTCTAGTTTATGTACCTGAGTAGTCCTATTAAGATCAGTCAATCTACTTAGACACTTAAAATTAGGCTCAAAATTAGTACTTTGCTGAACCATGTCTTAAGTGAAGTGAATGAAAACAACATTTGGCTTTACAGTTGCTGATTTTTCAAAGCCTCAGTCAGGAAAAAATAGATCAGTAATGTTTGTCTTTTTTTATTCTGCAGTGAACAATAGGTTATAACAAAAATCTTAATGCTTACTGTATAATTGTGAATCAGATATAAGGTCCAGGTTTCACTCACTGATACTCTTTGTACTGTGAACGTTTGATAGTGAAATAGTGAAACTTTTTACCTTTGAGGAAATTGCAAGAGCAAACTTCAAGTAAACTGAAGTGTCTGTTTCTTTTAGTGGAATCTGTGAACTGTCTAGAAAGGTACATATGAGCCTGGAAAAATGCAAGATGGAAAAACCTGCCATTCGTTATAACTAGAATAGCTTTTCCTAAGACACTGTTTCAGAGCTCTCATCTTCTGCTCAGACAGATGGAGAAAAATCTTCAACCCAAAGCAGTGGCAACATCACTGCATGAGTCAAACATACGAGGGCAGGTGGGACCAGAGAATGGTTTACAGCTGGCATGCAGCACTTCTGTTGTCTCTGCTGGTGCCAACTCTGTCCCATTCCTCAGTGAACGTGTTGCTCCCACTATTTTGACCATGATGCCTGGGAAAGGATTTTGTTCATATCTTGTTGATGAAACAGTCTTTTTTTTACTGTTGATTTTCCCTTGACTTATTTTTCCATCACCTTCCTGTTCAGATGAAAGGAAAAGAAAGATGTTAGTTTGTCCTTGCCTCATCCCTACCACAAAAGAACTTGTTGCTGGGTTCTACCTGAGATAATCTCATGCCATTCCCAGAGCATGCACTCGCAGTTCCCTTGAATTCAAGAAGAACAATTAAATATCATGTATCATTTCTGCTGGAGAGTTGATGTGTTTATAATTTCCTTTTTCTGTACTAAAATACAAGAAGATAACCGTGTTCTTTCCTCTATGGTCTTGTATGATCTACTGCTCTGCAGAGACAGAGATTACTTGTGTGTGAGAAATAGAAAGAGTAATTGCTTATTGATGTAATGGGAGGAAATGAAGATATTGTAAAGGGCAGGGAAATGACAGCATCTTTCTGAAAGATATGCAGAACCTCTCCTGCTTCTTCTGAGGTACTTGCAAATGTTGCCAGTTACTTGCCCTAAGGTGAGGCTGAAAATGCACTACTAGAGTGAAAGTTCAGAATACGAGTAATTAAGGTACTCCTTATCACTGTTCTCATTTTATGTCTCTTCTTTTTCAGTGGTGTTTGTTTCCTTTCCACAAAGATGACAACAGCTCTGAATGCTGATAAAACAAAGCTTGGCAGAGTCCCAAGCAAGATATGTTGTTCTGGGACTACGTTCAGCCTGAGCTTCTCACTTACCTTGCAGGTATGTGATGATTTTTCATAGGCTAGACTGACCACCTCTACTAATAAAGACAATTGGGATTTCTAATTGTTGTTTTGCCTGTATTTGGATGCCAATATTAAATGTATTTAAGAGGGCTTTTGTGGGCAGACATAAGCTCATTCTGCCTGTGCTCCAAGCCAACATATTGGTCTGCTACTGCAGGAGAAGAGTTTATCAGTTCAGGCTGGTGCCATGTTAACTGGTGGCTACAAGGTCTTAGCTTGGTGTGAAGTACAGAACAGATAAAGTCACCTGCTGCACAGGCATAACCTTAAGTGCACAAAGTCAGATCCTTAAATATGACGGTTACCTCTGTGGGGAAGGAGTGACTATGGATCATCTCCACCTTTGTCTTGTCCTATTTCCAACCTGGGATACCTGTGTGCTAGCAGTCCCTGAATGGTAGTGCCTCCTGAAGAAAGATCTTCCCCCAGTCAGAGGACAGCCTTAGCCTGAGGTGCTCTTGAGTTCAGCCCAACACTCTCAAATACAGAAGATACTAGAGGCACTTTGAGAGCAATTTCTGCTTTTTTCAAATTGACTCATTGTTTATAATGATTTGTCATATTAATTTTGGTTAGCTATTTTTAATGGTTTATCGCACAGCTGAGCAACTTAATCTTTGTTCATATACAGGGCATTGCAGTGCTTATTTTATCGCATTAGAAGTTTTTAAGGGAATAACAATAGGTAGCTAATAGGTAGTGCCTTCTCACCCACTAATATAATAAAATTCACCTGAGATCTGACAGTTGTAATATATTATTGTATAGCACCTTATTGTTCTGCATTTTGGGGGGGGGCGGGAAATAAGAGGCCCATACCTAGTTCATGAGTCTAGATCTAAATAAACCAGGCACTTGTGGGGTTGAGAAAGATTAGGCATTACAGAAAAGGATCTGGAAGGCCTTGCAAGAATTTTGGCAGAGCAAGAAATGAAATCCAAGCATCCCATGTCTAATCTAGTACATTTTTGATAAGACAAATACTGATTAATTTTCTATTGCTATAGCTTATATTGCACTGTTTGAAATATGTTTCAGCACAGGACCTTACGTATGCTTTCCTCTACAACTTGTATATAAATCAGAATGTTCGGATGCTAGATCCCTTCTACCCTTCAGACCCATCTTCAGATATTCAGCAGGACTGCTTGATAACTTTGTATTTTGACTTTTCTGCAAGTATCCTCCAGGAAAGTGTGTGTCACTCTGAGGCATTCTGACAATGGCTGAATCATGCTCTGTTTCACATTACACTGAATCATTTGTAAACCACCTCACAAGTAATTGTTTATTTTAAAAAGTTATTTAAAAAGAAAAAAAACAGTTCTGCCAATCAGAGGATATATCCAGTAACACAAAACTGAAGCACTGGCCAAACTGTTTGTATGTGATAATTGGGAGCTAAACCCACACATTTTTATTTTCTTCTCATACATTTGTTATATGCAGAGTCTCTAATAGGTTGCTTTAGAATCAATATTTACAGTAAAAGCTCACTTGTTTTCTAGTCCTTGACAAGATGACAAAAACATTTAAAATAAAGCAATAAGGAATGCAAAGTGTCAGGATGACTTTTCCAATCAATAAGATTTCTTGGTAAAATGCATTAATGCTCTGGGACACACTCTTTTTACAAATAGCAAGCATTTGTCTGACATCCAGATAGTGTAACTCCACTTGTGTTTACCAGCAAACTTGTGGAACATTTCTATTCCCCAAAATTACATTAGAAAAGATAATTTCAACCAGTTTTGGACACCTGTCATTTGGGGCACTCAGTGCATTATGTAGAGCATGCAAACTCAAGGCAGTTTACTGCAGTATTTATTTTGACTGATGCCTAAACAATGCCTAATATTGTCCCTTCTGATGTCTCTAGTAATATGCTGAGATATCACAGAAAGGGTGTGGTGTAAGAACTGGAGCAGACCAGAGCAGAATACACGGTTCCATTACAATAGTCATGATTTGTCTCCAGAATGCACAAATTTCTTCAGAGAATCAATTAACATTATCTCCATGCATCCTACCTGCAAAGTACAGTGATTATAAACCTAAAAAACCATAAAGACTGAAGCCTTCTTTCCTGTTGGATATTAAACTGGACTCTCACTACTTGGAAAATCTCTGTGCTCTAAATAGTACACCGTCTCCATGGCAATGTGCAGTTCAGTTTTTAACTTTTCAACACATAAAAATGGTAATTTATTTGTTTTAAGCACTCTTGCAGTTGTCATAGCTATGACAGCCTCAGGATCGGGCACTTTCCAGGAGCAGTGGAGCCATCGGGTTAAAGACTGGGTTAACTGCCAGGAAGTGCCTGACCTGAAGGTCATTGTTGCCTAATTATATTATTATTTCCTGTCGGCTCAGCTTGTGAAGTGGCACTCAAAGCATTAAGCAGCCAGCACACTTGGAGCATTCAAAGAAATTGTGTTTCTTTTGTTCTTGATGTTAAGGACTTCTTTGTAAATGAATGCAGCCTGTGATGAAGTAGAGGCATAATAAATCCTGTGCCCAGAGTGCCTGACTTTCACAGCTGCTACGGTTACAATCTTTTTTTTCTTCTTTTAAATTTGTGATATGGGTACACATTGTCATCTCCTTGAAGAAGGCAGGCAATAAGTTTATATTTTTGGCATTCTTTCTGTATTGTTTAATCCTTTGATAGCTTGCCTTTCTGCTGTAAAAATCATTGGCCTTGAGACTGTCAGAGCCCTGCCTGGCAAAGTGCTAAGCATTTTGGTTTCAATCCAACAGAGCACTCAGGCAGATGTTCAGCTTCAAGTATGCAGGTAATTTTTACTGGAGACTAGAAAAGAATCTCTTGTCCTAACCTCAGAGCCTTCTGTGATTTTCTTGACTAGAACTGGAGCATTCAGTACCTACGGGATTTAACCTACGGATCAGCAATTCCTAAATTTTGAGCTCTGAAAAGAGCTTGAAAGAAATTCAGCTTTGCTTGATATTTTGGCTAGTAATGGGGTTGTCACCCTTTACAGATAAATAATTTCATACAATGGAAATCAGGGTACTGTCATGATGTTTTAGGAGCAAAGGAAGTGGGAATGTTTATTGCAAATACAAATAAGCTTAGGACCAGTTTTTAAGATGAACAAATTGTGGATAAGAGGGTTAATTCATTCACACTAAAATGATCTGCATCAATGCAACCCTTCTTATCATCTCAACTGGAATGGGCTAATGCCCACTAATATGTCTAGGCCACAACAGTGAATATATTCAAACTAAGTGCAAAGAGCTTGACTCATGCTTAATTGTCTCCCAGAGTCCCACATAAATCCTTGGACAGTGCAGGACCATGGCTTACTTTCAAAACATGATCAAAAGGTTTGTAGATTATGTTAAGTTACAAAGTATAGTTAAGGGGGAGTTTAAACTGAGATGGGAAAATGATTGTTTTGTCACCAGTTCCTACAATGTGCTTGGCTTTCCCGTGTGGGGATTCTCTGACTGTGATTCACAGACCAGCACAGGGAGCTCTTCTCTGGCCTACATAATTTGTTTGGCAAATTAAGACGTAGGACACTGAGATTGGGAAAGGATTGGTAATAGTGTTGACTATTGGTACCAATAGCACCAACCATCATGAAACAGATTACAGAGTGAGCACTGCAGAACAAGTCATGTCCATAGAGTTCAGTGATTCCCCATCCATTGCCATCACATCATGCAGGTTTATTTTATTCTCCCTTAGGCATTCAATCTTCAAAAGCCAGGAACATACATCTTTGGGAGATAAAGTTACAACAGATTTTTGAATAAACTGAACCTGGAAACACTTCTGGCTCAGCTAACAGAATGTCGTGGTGGCCTTGGAAAACGGCACACTCTGCAGGCTGGCACTGGGGGAAATGAAGATGCAAAATTAGAAGGGTTTTGAACATGTGGGAAAATGATGGAGAAACAGCTTCAAAATGCTTACTCATCACCTTTGAATCTTCATGCTGGACAACAGGGATATATATGAGCTGTAAAGAAAGGTACCTCCCAGTGAGTATGCTTACTTTTCTTTTTATAATTAGCCTCATTGGAGCACCAGCCCAGAGACTTCTGGACTTGGAGGGAGACTTGTCATTATAACTGAGCAAAACAAGGATTCAGGTTTATTCCAATACTTATTCATAATGCAAATATGGGTAAAGACAGAGTTTATAGTAGGACTCATAATTCAATCTTGACTCTTATTATTTGCATATGGGAAAAGAAACCTATTCCTCCTAAGCAGACATACACCATAAAACCTTCTCATAAGGCTGGAGGGGGCATTGGCAGTCCATTATCCTTCCCAATAAACAAACAACTGTCCAAAGCCACTACATTTCTCAAATCCTTTTTTACAGTATTTATAGAGAAAGGCCATAAAAGTCCTAGAATAAAATAACTGACCATGGATTTGCTGGGAATGCTGGTGTTTTTTCTCTACTAGTTTGTTTGTTTTTTTAAACTATGGTGTTGTCACTAAGTTGTCTGATACCAGATGTCATGACTAATATTTTCCTTATTTTGTCAGCTTGTTCTATTAGAGAAAGGATTGAGAGAAACTGGGGCCATCCCTTTCTATTCCCAAAGATTATCTTTTTCACTTTAGCTGCTACCACATTTGTTATAATGCTATGAAACAAGTCTGAAGAGCTTTGCAAAGACATTAAAACTAGTAGAAGTCATTCTTTTGCCTATAATGAGAACAGAATCTAGCATTTAATCCATTAGAATAGCCAGATACCATCAAGGAGATTTCTGAAAACAAACTTTCTAATCCATATCATTTACAAATAAATAAACAAGAGGTCTGGTCTTCTTTCTCGAATAGATACAGTGAAAGGACATATATGCAAACATATTAAAACATTATCAGAAAAGCCAGAAACAGGCTACACCTTTTAAAGGTATTCGCTGGATTTAAATGGTTGTAGATAGATCATAGTAGAAAATGGGCATGAACAGAATAGAGATGGATCCATATCAGCACACAGAGAAGTTTAGAACACTTTTTCATTGCAAGATACCATTCCTGTACCTCCACTTCTCATTTTTGATTTCTAGTGGTTCTGAACAAAATTGTATTTCTATAGACATGGCCATCACTTACAATTATTTAAGAAATGTTGCAGGGAAACATGCATCTCTGGGATGTTCACCATGTTCCCCACAGCCAAACTGGTGGACTTGTGTTTGCATCTTGTGCTCATGTGGATGCTTGTAAAATCCTAATTCATAAGTAAATCCCGTATATAGAATGGCAGAGGTGTGAAACCTAGTGTCTGGTTATCTGTCAATATTTCTCATAGCATCTGGGGGAACATCTCCATCTTCTCCCTCCCCTGCCCAGGTTGCAATATGCATGCATATTCACAGACCAGTGAAGCACTTGTGATGAGCCCATGCCAAGATGTCAGTCAAGGACCTGGGAAACTTGCCAAAAAAACTGTTCTTGTGTTGAGCTAATAAACTCTTGGCATATTTGTAATTGTCCCTATTACTTAGGGGCACACGTTAGGAGCAGCACTAAAAAGATGCTGGTGGGGAACCAGATAAAAGGGAACTTTAGGGACTGACTGTATTTGAAAATATAATCAAAATTATTAACCAGAACTACAATAAACTTGGCAGGGCACTCAGCACAGTCAAACCTGTGGTGGTTAGCATCACTTCAAGTTACTGCTATGTATAAGCTTGACCAGCTGGCAAGATTGTGAATGTGACCATCCCTCTTCTCAGCCAGGGCTCTGTGTGGTGCCAGGTAGCATATGCTGTAACATCATGGGATTTCCCATGAAGATGTGCCCTCAAGTTCTAGGCAACTGTTAGTGGCAGTCCTGAAAAAGGCATCATGATCAGCTTAGTGTCCTGACCTGGCACAAACGCTAATGGCAGATGCTGGTGGCCTCTGGTAAGGAAATAGCTGTCTGCGCTGGACAAATTTACTGGAAAAAAGGAGCATCAAATTCATTTTCTACTGGTGTGTGCATGAATCAATTCCAATCCACACAAAGCAAAAGGAAATCGGCTATGAACATGGTAAATCAACATTTCAGTTTATAAGTCACCAAAATGATGACAAATCATTACTATCACTCTTTGCCCTTCATAATTACAGTTGTGAGTTTGATTCAAACCTCAATGAAGTCAAAGCAAGGCATACATTGATTTCAGTGTGCTTTGGATAGGATGAAAGATAAAATAATCTTGTGTTCCATAAAGCAAAATGTGTAATATGCCCCAAGAGCTTTCTCCTGAAACATTAATGCACATGAGTAACTCTTCACACGGAGAGTTCCACTATATGAAGATATGCAGCTGCATACTCTACCCACCCCTTGCAGCAGCAACCCAAATTCTGTTTCTTGACTGTCATCTTTGGTTATTTGTTTGTAGCTTGAAAATTAATATAAGTATTAATATAGAATATGAACAGAAATGAGGCAATTTATAAACAACTCCTTTCTTTGAATGTTACCTAGAAATTTATTACTCAAGGCACTACAACCATTGAAATGAAATTAACTGCCCACTTGCATGATTCACTAAACATATTTCCACAAAAGCAAAACATCTTCGTCTTTCGCTCATTACAAGCATATTTTTTCTGACCATATAAAAGTGTCCCTGCTTAGACCTTGCCCAGTGCTTAGCCCAGCTTTACAAGCATATTATGCTCTCAGGACTTTGCTGCTGACTCCCTGAATGTATTTTTTCATGGATGTTTTTTTTCCAAAGCCTGTCCAAAATGTTGCATGACTGTCTTTTCTTACATGTTCAGCTGGGTCAGAACTCTAGCTTGTGCAACACTGGCATCAGAAATATCAATAAAAATGAAATGTAAGGATAAATATGCTTGCAGGAGAAGAAGTCAGCCCTAGCATTAAGGTGTGTTTACATATTCAGTCAAAAAGGATAACCCACTGTATGCACAGAATGTAACATGACTTTCATGAGCCATGAAAACAGGAGTAACAACAGAGGGGTCTGTAATTGCCCTGCATGTACATAAGGACCTAGAGGAACATTTACAATAAATTTTCTGGTGTCTTTAGTGGGTGGCATTTCTTTAAGAATCTCTACTTTCTTTCTCCTCCATTTCCTCCAAGACACAGCTCATATTTTATAGCTCAGGAATTATAGCTATGATTAAATTTCTATATGGTGATTTTTAAATCTTAGAAATGAAAAAAAAAAAAGAACAGAAAACATACAGTGTTTCAAATGTCTTTTTTCTGCTCCCATATCGTGACTCAGATTTGTTATACTCAATCATTTCCATTTCATCAGTGTAAGACTGACTGCTATGGCATGGTGTGTTATACGTAGATAAGATATGCACTGTTGTCATTATGTTTAAGAAGTCAGGATGATTAGGAGTCACAGAGATTAAATTTCACCTTTTCTGCAGAATGCAGTGACTTGACTGCTGCACAACTTGATGCTTAGACTATTTGCATATACAGTAGACTCATATCAACCATTTGCAACAAAACTAAGCTGTACCAATTTTAATTTTGTGAAATCTACCTCACCCGTTCAAACCTGTATTAATTAGGCTTAAACCAGCTCTTGTGATTTGACAAGGCAATATGTTCATTGAAATCACTTTACTCAAGACAGTATTTCACCTCTTGGTGTCTCCAATTAGTACTTTAAAAAAGAAGTGAAGAACAACACAGCAAAAAAGGGAGCTTTATTGAATATGAGTATTTTTCACTGAAATATGTATGCTTATGATAGAAAATTCTACATCCTTCAGACAGAACTGAGGTTCACTGTAAAGCTTTCTGCATATGGATGTACAGAACAGAATTTGGAGCTCTTTGTACAAGCTACAGACTGTACAAATACAAAATAACCACCTTATTTTGCTCACTTAAAATCGTTCCTTGGTTCCTGTATTTCCTTTGCTCAGCCTTGCCTGTGCAGTTGCAGTGGTCAGTCCCATGGTCCTGCAAAAGCTAAAAGGAATGGGGAGAAGTAATGACAGTGCTGGCAACATCTTTGAGGCCTCTAAAGTGGATCCATAGCCCAGATGGAGCATCCTGCCTTACCAAAACTTTTAGAAACACTTCTATCCCACATCTGTGTATTTGGGCTCATCCTAGAAACTGTCAGTGAAATCTGGGAGAAGAGCAGTGAGTTTCCACTGATTTCAAAGGAGCCCGTCTTTCACGTATAGCCCCGTAGGTCTCCTGGGTCATGACAAAATGACGCTGCCCAACACCCCCTTCTGGGGGGGCTAAAAAGGGAAGCACGGTGTTACGGTGCTATGTTTCTTGTAAGTCGGTGAGATTCCTGCCACATGAATCCTATAAAAGTCATTGCAAAGTTGTGTGACTAAATCCTCCTGCAAAGGCTTCAAAACTTACTCATTTTATGTCACCTTAATGAAGCCTGTTGTGGTTTAACTGGATGTTTATCGATGATGGGAGAAAGACAGCTTCATCAAGTCACCCAGCCTTTATGAAATGTTACAGCAGAAGCAGAGCAGTGACAACTCTGTTGTGACAAATCAAAGCCTAATGAGTGAACAAAAGTATTTCAGATATGTCCCAAACAATTCATTATTGTAGCTGTCTGGCTTATACTGTAGTTAGGAGTGCTCTGTCCCTGTTTTGCATACCTGTGGTTAAAATGACTTTTTTTTTTTTTTTCCATTTCCTTATAGACGACACTGCACTTGAACAGTAACATCAATATCTAATCGGCCGGCAGAGTGGGCTGCGCTATGCTTGACTCCGTCTGTACCTGCTCTACCCAGATGGCACAGAAAGCAAGCTGGAATTGCCCTCTGCTGGTTTTCCCTCCCCAGATTGCTGTGGAGGTCAGGCTGAGCTGCCCCACAGCTGAATGAATTCACACGTTGGTGAGTGAACCTCAGGCAAGCTGTCCTGGCTTGGATGCACATCTGTTTTGTGTGACATTGCAGTCTTTCTTACTTTTTTTTTCACTTCTTCCATTGCTCTTAAGTACAGCTGGTTTGAAGATACATTATTAAAAAGGACTGATCTTCCAATAGACCATACTTTTGTGCAAGAAATGCTACAATTCTCTTGTTAGCAGTTCAGATCCAGTTTTGTCCAAGTAATCAAATATAGAGGTAGTCTAACTTTGCTTGAGGTAAGCATGCAATAAGGAACTGAGAGGGAAAGATGTGCTTGTTGGCAAGAGAGGTGGGATGGGCATGAGGTGGAGTTGGTAAGGGGCTGTACATGTTTGAGATACCACACATGCAATCTGTGGATGATGATGTGAGGGAAAGTTTTCCCTTTATAGATCTGAGGTGTTTGCAAAGCCATGCAAAGGGGTTGTTGGATAAACTCCTTCATATTGCCCAGAACTATGTGTAATCATCCAGCTACTCAGTCAAAATTTTTGTCTGCATATTTATAACAGCTAATTCACAGATTATACCTTGTTTCCCCAGACCATCATTTTCTGTTGCTTAGTGTCTTGTGTAAAAAGTAGAAAGGAGATTCTACCAGATCTTGATGTATCCCCTTTTGCAACAGATGGAGAAGAACACAAGGTGCGAAGCCTTCCAATTGGAGATAATGTTGTTTCATTTCATCTGAGCCTGAATTTGGAAGCGTTCAGCCACTCACCTCTTATTGAGAAACTCAAGGTTTCTGAATTTCTTTAATGAAAAAATGACTTGATTTTAAAGATGCAAAGTCAGACTGTGCCATCAGTTTAATTGGGTTTGTCTGTGACCACTTTAACTTTCATTTGTAATAGGAAAGGCAGATTTGGGGTGATTTTAATCATTCTTAAAACTCATGAACAGAGGGGAAAAAAGTTTCTGCTATAGGTCAGTGAAAATCAGTGAGGACTATGGCCCAAGGCACATCTTAAGGAAGACTACCCCAAAAGCTGTCCCTTCAAGAGGAAAACAAACTAACAAAAATACACCTGATGTGTTTGAGATTCAAAACCTCACTGCTGTGGAAGCTTTTAACTTTTTCTTTTGTTTCCAAATGCCAGTTGAGGCAGCCATAGCTATCAATTTCTTTGCATCAGATACAGTGGCATTACGTATAATTAGAGGACAGTGGAAGTTAAGGGGTTTGTTCTCCCCTGGGACACTTCAATGGGAGTACAGGCTCCCCTGATTTGTGTTTCATCCTTAATTGCTTCTGAAATGACTTTGTTGTGTGTAAAACTGTATCTGTTTCATGTGTCATGGAATCACATTCTTGCTCAATGTATTGCTGCTTATTTTTGGACATAGAGCAGTGAAATTTTGCATACAGAGTTATTCATCTTGCCAAAAGGAAAAAAAAAAAAAAGAAATCTGTAAAAATTCCTAGGGAATACATTTTTGCAGTTAGCAGCATACAACTGAAATACCATAGTGAAACAACAAAATAACTGTGCTATCATGGTTCTACTGATGGGTAAAAGACGAAAATAATCTAAGATCTGTCCCTTGCCATTCCTCAACAGACTTCTTTTAAACTAAAAATAGTTCATTTGGAATGATTTCAGTTATTGAGGCATGAAGCAGAAAGACCTATTTTGGGAAATTAAACAACAGTTTTGACAACTGTTAAAATGACTTGTAGGTTGTCAATACAGTACATCTAAGTTTGCAGGTGACAAATCCTTGGGCACAGTCCCAGGCTTTCAGTACTTTCAGTACAGCAGGGTTCTTGTGGGGTTAGGCTGTGGTCAGGAGGAATTTGGGACTGATCCCAGATAGATACATAAGCTGTGTTTCCCTTTTGGACACATGCAGCCCTGCCCTGTTAATTCCTGATATGGGAGCAGGGAGGCTGGCGTGGATCAGGTAACGCTACAGCGCACTGTTGTGCTCCTCCGCCTTGAATGATGTATTTCTAAACAGCCTCTTTCCTGGTGAATCGCCCTGCCGTAGGAACACTTATATCAGTGCCAACTGTATAATCCCCACAGGGACGAGAACAGCATGGGAGTAATATCTAATTAAAACTGCAATGAAGTGGGTCAGCTAATATTTCACAAACAACAGCAAGTGCTCTAATTGTTAATAGTTCGGAGTTCCTGTATTTACTCTGAGCAACAAAAAAAAATGTATATTGCCAAGAAATGCAATGAAAGTGCAAGCAGAAAACACGTGCCAGAGTACTGCAAGCAGAAAACACGTGCCAGAGTGGATTACAATTGTAAATATTCATGGCCTCCAATGAGTGCTGTACCTTAACTCCTGCCAGTACATTCAGCAGTGGATTAATGTTGTTACTCCCCTTCTTTTTCAAGATTGAGGGAGGACTGGCAGAAGAGGGTTAAGTAGTGCCAGATGAAAGAACAGCTGAGAAAGCCCTGCTTTCAGTCACAAAAAATAAGACTATTGTAAAGAAATGTAATACCACTCTCAGATGCCACAATTGGTTATAATATCATAGGACTATTTTCAAAAGTCCTGGACTTGTACTTTAGCCAAGTCTTCTGGGGCTTACTGGTCTGCAAAAGTAAGTGAGATATGATCCTTTTCTCTGAGATTCATCACCTTTTTGGCTTCATCCTAGGGTGGAAGCAGCAAGAAAAGCAGCAGCATTTTCAATTTCCGTGGGATCAAGAAAGTGCAGTGACTGATGAAAATTTGTAATAATAGTATTCAAAATGTTAATGTTTTTAAACTCTCAGAAAGAACATGCACTATTTGATTAATTGTTTACTATGACTAACTAAACAAAGAAACATCTAGAGGCCTTGCAGAGCCAGATGAACCCATTATGCTGGAATGTAGCAAGCACTTTGCAACTGACTATCTCTGCCCCGAAAGTCTTGCAACTTAGCCAAGATGGTTTCATATGAGAAGCAGGTTCCCTCACTTAGAGCTGCTGCTGGGAGCCCATGTTGCAGAGAAGAGCCCTATTTGAGCAGAGCACAAGTATTTGATGTGAAAAAACCCCTAAACTTTTATTTTCATTTATAAATACCAACAAATCAATCAAGGATAAGACACCATAAGTTATAGATATCAATTTTTATACATCTGTATGCATATAAAGACAGTTCAGCACAGTTGTGCAGAAGGTCCTCCCTCAGCAGAGCTTTCAGATGGTGGACAGTTATAATCTAACCTCTTACACTACCAAAACAGCAACTCCTCAAGGACTAACCCACCGGATACACCTCCCATAGCCTTATTAATGCCTCTCTGGTTAAATACACTTCCTGAGTAGCTGGGCCTTTAAATAGAGGGGGAAGTCACCCCTAGGCCTCTAGGAAGTAGGCAAGAGGGTTACAGCAGCCTGGGCTAATCTCTTCCATTCTAGCTAGGTAAGTAGGTGACTTACTTTTGTTGAGTTGTTACATGTAAGGGTGGCTTCTTCTGGCATTTTGAAGGACCTCCTTATGCTTTTCTTTGCAGGAGGTTTTTAAGCTTCTCTGCAAACCTGGCACTTTGGTTGTAATGTGAGGTTTTTGGAGCTTAATGATCATACCAGCTAACATGACTTTGTGGTTGGCTTGAGAAGTTTGTTTAAAATAAAAGAACAACAACAAAAAAAACAACAAAAATTGCCTTTGATAACTTGAAGAAGGCCAGACTTTGATCCCTCTACTGCCTAGCTCTTGATTACTCTGTTTAAATGACACAGATTCCCTTTGGAAGGAAAGCGGAATTGAACCTCAAAGAAGCTGTGACATGTTAGAGCTTGTTGCATTCTCAAGGTGAAGGGAGACTGCATTGTATCAAATCTACACCTGATCCTGTAGTGACTCTGCTGATGGGACAGCCCTTGGATGGGGACTGAAACAGGTGGCATGAGGGTGTATTTTAAGTTAAAAGCAATCAAAACAGTCTGTGCTGTGAGGAAGGGTGTGTAGTCTTTCCCCTACTCCCTGTATGGTCTGTAGGTTTTTGTAGTGCTGATCTGATGGGCTGTTCTCTCTGTCTGGTGGTATCAGTGGCACTGTATTACATTAGGTGATGTAATTGTAGTAAACATGTGTCGTGGTTTAACCCCAGCTAGCAACTAAGAACCACGCAGCCGCTCGCTCACTCCCCCCTGGTGGGGGGGAGAGAATCAGAAGGGTAAAAGGGAGAGAACTCGTGGGTTGAGATAAGAACAGTTTAATAATTGAAGTAAAATAAAATAGAACAGTTAAATAGGTAAAGCAAAAGCTGCGCACACAAACAAAGCAAAACACGGAATTAATTTGCTACTTCCCATGGGCAGGCAGGTGTTCAGCCATCCCCAGGAAAGCAGGGCTCCATCATGCAAAACGGTTACTTGGGAAGACAAACGCCATTGTGCCGAATGTCCCCTCCCCTCCTTCTTCTTCCCCCAGCTTATATACTGAGCACGACGTCATATGGTATGGAATAGCCCTTTGGCCAGTTTGGGTCAGCCCCCCTGGCTGTGCCCCCTCCCAGCTTCTGGTGCACCTGGCAGAGCATGGGAAGCTGAAAAGTCCTTGACCAGTGTGAGCGCCACTTAGCAAGTACTTAGCACTACCTAGCAAGAACCAAAACATCAGTGTGTTATCGACATTATTCTCATCCTAAACCCAAAACACAGCCCCATACCAGCTACCAAGACGAAAATTAACTCTATCCCAGCTGAAACCAGGACAACATGGCATGAGTCTTCCAAGTGATTATGTATGCAGAGGAGGAAGGCTTTAAAATTAAGTACTTGAAGGAAAAGATCTACAAGGAATACAGGTGATTCCTTGCATTGCTTTTCTTTATGTGGAGAAGCCCTTACCAGGGAAAAGGGAAAAGTCAGTCAAGGGATTCGCCGTCTCCTTGGTGACCTGAAGTTACAGCTTTAGTCACTCTCTATTCACCCAATATTTGGTCTACCAAATCAGTGACTTCAGAGTTGGGTTAGATTACCTATCTAAGCCAGAGGCTGAAACCTGTCTACACAAGTAGTGACTGAGTTGCATTTGCTGTCAGAAAGCATAGGCTATTCCTTCAGAGCTAGCAGCAATCCTTTACTTGTGGTGGACTAGCCCTGACTCTGCAAAACTCCTACAAGATTGCATATGTGGAAAAAGAGTCTGGATCCAACGCCACAGAGAGCTTATGCTGAAAAAAGACCTATTCTCTGAAACATGACCAGGACAAGGCAGGAGGCATATGCCAAGTAGCTCAGTCTGGGCAGTTTCAGGTAGGTACAAACGCTGTAAACAGTTGAGTAGGTAGATATCTTGTGAGTATAGGCAGCTTCAGATTTCGGCAGCAACTCAACAGGGATTTTCTGAATCACTGTTTGAATTTAGGAGCCTCAATGTACTTGTGTTCTCTTTTAGAAGATGAAGTCTTTCAATGGACTTAGTCCTGAATCCCTCTGAGCTTTGAGTCTTCATGTTGAAAATGATGACTGCAGCATGCCTGCTGCCATGGCCGTAGTGTAGTCCAGGCAGGTGCTAGCCCATAGCATCACCAGCATGTTGGAACTTTAAATTGCTCATATAAATATAGTAACAGTTCTTGCAGGGTCTTGTGGCTGAAGTATTTATATTTAGTTAAAATGACCCACATTTAAAGTGAACAAGATTGAGCTATTCACACACTAATGAGAAGAAATCGCCTTGACCAATTGAAGTGTGCTAGCCATCGTGCCTGTTTTATAAATGAGATTAATGACTCAATTTGCAGTAAATGCTTCAGCAAGGAGAAACTTATTTTGCTCTACTAATTGTGTCACATATGTGCCTCAAAACACCAACTGTGCAAAACTGGATTTCCCTGTGGTGCACAAGATGGCTGGCCTCTGTGGTTTTATTAATGCCATTGCTCCAGTTTCTTTGCTGCAACTGATCATTTTGATCTTTGCGTTTAATGCTGCAGTGTAAATGCTGCTGTTGGTAAAAAATTATTGTTTAGTATAATACTCTCCATTAGTGAAAGGACAAGAGTCTCTCTCTAACATAAGCTGTTCAACCCTATTTTCCCCACTATCATGAATAAAACTCTGACATTATTTATTTAGGCGTACAAATAGTTTTTAATTGTAATGAAATGATTAATCATTGGCAGAGCCTTTAATTTCCTCAGTAGTTAGTGTGATTTTAATGGCTTTTAAAAAAACTTTAACATTGTCCATTTATAGGGCATATTGTATTACTTTGAAGGAGTAAATGAATTCAGAGAGTTTCATCAAATTAATCATTACACCTACTTTTGCATTTGTTCCCATGTTCCTAACAGGTTTGTTAATGTAAGTGTGAGAAAACAGGATTTGCTGACAATGGACCAACATCCACAGATGGTGTAAATTAACCTTGCCACACTGAAATCTGTAAGTTGCTTTACACCAGCTAAAGTTCTGGCTCAATTTGTCCATTATTCATCCTGTTATCCTGGTTGTGATAGTGGATACAATTGTCCTCACATTTTTCATGCTTTTTACACCATTATAGTTTTGACGTCAGTGGAATTGCTCAGAATTCACAGTGGGGTTAACAAGAGAAGCATCTAATCATACCGTGATGGGATTTTCTTTCCAACGACAAATTTAAGATTCTCTCCCCTGACTTTTGTATGCAAATATATTTGGTGAGAAATGTAGTGTAGGTTTGAATAGATGGTTTGGCTGTAGAATTATTTTTATAAATCTGTTTCTATGCTTCATGCTTTATTAAATGTGCTTCTGGTTTCAGCTGAAACTATTAGCAGTTGCTGTATACATAGCTTCTGTCATACCATGGAGCTTTCTACCTGTTTACAGTGAGAAAGGACAGTGTTTATTTAATTTTGTATCTTGGCAAAATACTGAAACGAGGAGTATTACCCCATTGTCTGGGGTGTATGTGCATTTCCAAAGTAGTCGATGAAAAATCCAAAGTAGGCACTCGTGCCTTTGAAGCCTACAAAGCAATCCACAGTGCAAGAGCAGCCTCTTTGTTGCCCGTTCTGAAAAACACTCTGAAGTAGTGTTTCAGGTTCTTTATTGAAAGTTAGCATGCCCCTCAGCTTCATCCTACCCTCCTGTGCTCAGCCTTGTGACAACAGTAAAAATGATTAGTTTGTGCTCTGTTATATTTAGGTGACAGTCTTGGACAATAAACTGGGTGTTACTGAGTTCAGGGGCTTTCACCAAGCGTGATGTATAGCGTACAGATGGCCCTGAAGATGGTGCATGGACAAGTCCCTTCTATAGAATGGTTTATGACTGAAACACAAATATAAGGGTGTACCTGGCTGTACTCATCATACCCATGTAGCATACAGCTGTAGAGCAGTGCTGTTAGTTATCATGGGAAACATGACGTTCATAGATGCAGCATGGACCACTGTCAAAGTGGTGCAGCGTGTGCCCTCTGCAGCCTCATCGTGATGCTCTCTGAAGCAAAGGGGTTACAGAATTTCAGAATCTGGTGAGCATCTTTGTCTGTAAAACCTTGCTTATAATATGTAGTATTTATGCCATGTTGCCTTGCTTTATGGAAGAGCTTTACAGACTTGAATATTCCACTTTCTAATTTGTTATATACTACTGTGCATAGTTAGTAGACTTCCCCTGCTTAGCAAGCCTCCATGAAGGAAGAGAGAACTATAACATGAAACCCCAACCTCTTACACTGTCAGCATGGCATCAGCTGAAAATATTTCACAGAAATGCAATATACTGAGAATGTGATATTCTGACTGCCTTCTTACAGGAAAGACTTCAGACTGAAAGGTTTTCCTTGTCAGGTTGTGTGTGTTTGTATTCTGACCTAACAATTCTCTGGTGGTGGAGGGAGCTTTCAGAATGTAAAGGTAACTTTAGAAATCATACGATACACTGATCACTTTGCACTATCTTTTTGAACTCTTGATTCAAAATGCTTGGTATGGAGAGAGCTGATTGCCAGTGGTGTAAAAGAGAGATTTAAGAATGTAGAAGTAAGGATTTACTAAAAGGACTGAGATTAAGTTCCCCCCTCATATTTTACCACACTAGCTCCCATCTCCTGCTTCTGTGTCATGGTTTGAGAAGATCTGCATCCCCAGATGAACATATGGGTTTTTGTTCCAACACTTCAACCTCATATGTTAATAGCAAGGAGATGGAGATAAAATATGGTGCTGTGCCGAGCTGAGGAGTATGTATTTTGTGCTCTATCTGCTGCCTTATACAATGGATTTTTCTCTATCATGTAACCCATCCTGGGAGAGGTGATTTAATTGCGGTGTGATTGCAACTACTTTCAGAAAGTATCCTGGCCACGGCTAATCTTGTACTTGTTAGTACCATACTACTGGAAGGTGCTAGTCATTATAATGCTAAAAGCAATGTAAGAACTGAGATGCTCAATTAAAAGAGTTTATATATTATTACTACATGGGAAACCTCAAGTCGGACTTCTTTTTTTTTTAAAGTGAAGGCTTGGCAACTGTGACTTTTTCTATTTGCATGGAAATATAGATGCATAACATGAACAAATACACCAGATTTGTAATGCTGCAAAGTCCTCTAGTCCTTGTATTCTTGTTGTAGACTATCAGGGGAGAAAAAACCTAAACCCAGGTGAATTGATCATCCCTTTGCTCTCTTTGAATAATTTTAGTTAAGCATTATGTTATTTTTCCTACCAGGCTTGCAGCCGTAGCTGGCAGGCTTCTTTCTGTTAGTCTCTGTGGTTTGCTCTCCCATTTCCTATACATTTCTTAGCTGCTGGGTGGATGCTATTATGGCGCATCCAACCTTTGGTATAAATAATTTATTCTGAAGGTTCAGTATGTTATAATGTGCATGAAGCATCTTGCATTTATTTTTAGTGCTTCTGCTTTCCTGAGAGCTTTCTACATCCAAAGCTACCATCAGAGAGAACTGTCAGTCTTCAAGCAGAAGAGAGAAAACTTTTAGACCGCATCATTCTATTTTTCTAGCTATAAATGATACACTACTGGTGAAGAGTGGAGCAAACAGTTATTTACCATTTTGAAGAACCTGGCTTGAATGATGTGAAAATGTCTGTTTGCATTTGGTGTGAAGTCTCTGTAAGCAACTTCAGTGCTCACAAGCGTGCAACTCACATGCTGATCCATTATGGGAAGCCAATAAAATCAGTGAAATATTGAAGGGCAATTGGATGACTGATAGATGTAAGTGCTAAAATCATAAAAAGAGATGTAGCTAGGGCAGCAGTAGCCAGGAGTTGTTTGGTACTAGAGCACAACCAGGGGATGAACCCACCCCATATGACAGAGGGAGAGACAGTTCAGCCCTATGGGGGAAGGTGAGCTGATCTCTGCTGGTAGTGGTGGGGATCGTCATAGCCATCTGTGCAGTCAAACAACAGTTTGCTCCCTTCTTTCCTTCATGGTTCCTTCACAAACTTCAGCTAGCACCATGGCTGGTATAAGCTAGGATTTAGAAATATGCAGGAATTGTATTTTAGGCAGGCGTTATTTAATGGAAACACTAATGGTGGTGGGAGGCTGTTCCCTTTTTTGGGGGGGTGGTTTGGCAGGTTTTTTGTAGATCTTAAAAGTCTATTTGACATACCATCCTTGAATTTATGCTGATTTAGTACTAAAACTGTATTATGATTAAAAACCAAACATCTCACATAAGGCAAGTTTGCATCAGACATTAGCTGAATTAAAATCCACTTGGCTACAGACAACACAGCAAATGGAGATCTAGCAGTGCAAGAGACATGGTCTCTAGTAGCTTCCCCTAAAAACTGGAGCCTGATGCTCTTTAGTGTTTCTATTGACATGCTAGGCAGTGATAAAATCTTGTGATTTGCAGACTTTGTCAGAAAAGAGGACTGGTAATAGAGCGAATAATGTCCAAGAGAGATCGAAAGAGGATGTGAAACTTCTGGAGTGAAATCGATGGAAGGATTCAACAATGATAAAGGGAAATGTTCCGTACATGCTCATTTAGCATGTACAGAGACTTAACTGTTTGTTAGCCTTTTAAGAGGCTTGTGTAATATGACGCAGAGAAATTGGAACTGAACCACTGCCTGCAGCAGTTTATCACAGACTTTTGAAACATTTGCATGCACAAGTCTCTTCAATGACATTAGAAGGGGATTTCATGGCTGAAAATCAGTCCTGAAACATGGAAAGTGATATGATAGAAACTGTTACAAGGTATATCACAGTTCAGTAACTGGAAGGTGAAGTCGAACTAATTCAATTTCAGAATAAGAGGGAGCTTTCCAGGCACAAGGAAGGAGAAGGAACAAAGAAGGCACTCCATAAGAACAGGATAATTAAATGCTGAGATAGTTTACCCAATGAGTGGACACTATGAGTCTTTCAAATTCATTCCACAGAGGATTTTAGCCTGTGTTGTCTGTGTGGATTAATGAGGAAGAAAACAAAATTTTCTGCTTCGGTCTCAGTGTATTCATGACATTTTGGTTTTAAATTCAGCTAGTTAGTACTTTCAGTTAGTTACAGAATCTTGTGCTTCAGTCAATTGTCTGCAGGCCTCAAAGAGTGTGTGTTAAAAATTTTTTTCATTTTTTATTTTTCCCCCTCCTTAAATGCACAACTAGAGAGATGTAATCAGAGCTGGAAAGAGACCAAAACTCAAAGCCTGGATGGTTATGGATGGATGCTGCTCAGTCTATTCTCTGTTTCATCATTCTTAGCTACCTGGCTGGTATTTCTTGTACATGATCAGGATCAAGTTCTAATCTATTTTAATTAGAGTTTTTGGCTCAGTGAATGGGCTGTGCTGTCCAGCAGATCAGACTGCGTAATGTAATGGTCTTTTCTGGTCTTAACATTAACAAATAGAGCTAGCTGGTCCCTACCAAATACTGCTGTGCATGTGTTGTTAAATTGCATTGACTTGTACTAATACATTTCAGGAAAATGTCAGTGCTGAGCACTACTATGAACTAATGAAGTTGCACTGAAATTAAAGGTGTTACATGCACTTAAATTAGGTAAGAATTTGATCTGCAGCATATGATATCTAACACAATGCTGAAAAAACTAAAATACCCAAACAGTGAGTGCTGTCAGATCCTAACTGCGTTCCCCCTAAAATGACAAGTTCAGGTACTATGTCATGTCTCCTTAAAAATAAAAAAGTTTTTTATACACAGAGCATAAAATATCATGTCTTCTTTATCTGTTTCTGCCAATACTGTTCTTACTTTGGCTTGATTGAACCAGCAAATTGAAGCTGGATTTTTTCTTAAACCTTTTTGTAGACCAGGTCTAATTGGTGTTTCACTTGCATTAGTTTTATTTCTTTGTTTCTACATTGCCTTCAGTTAACTTACTCTAAACTTATACTGGTCTGAGTGGAAACAGAATCAAGTCCATAGACTTGAGCATGATTTTTAGATATTTGTAGCTGCTTGCAAACAACTCAGGCAAAATTAAGTGGAGAATGATATTTGAAAATGTGGAACTACTTTCAGGGTTTTTTTCTTTTTTATTAAGCATTGTTTCCAGGAGATCAATCTTTTAATTACACTGTGCTTTCTTCCCAGTGATGGCAATAGGTAACAATAAGCACGTTAGCACTGGCTATAGCCTTCTCTGCCGCATGTTGATGCTATGAAATGTGTGGATTCCCATATCTAACACTTTTATTCACTGACTGCATGCTTCTCTAAGTGAATCAGTACTTTCTAAATATGCTGTATGACTTGCTACTTGGGAAACCATTTCCCTATGCCTGCCCCTTTTGTAGAAGTTGATACAAGCAGCAAATGCCACTAGCAGTGTAAGTCTAAAATGAACTATTCTGCTAGGTCTTTGCTTTCTGTGTATTTGCTATGCTTTACTTGCCCCTGGCAAGTTACAAATGAGAGTAAAACACATGGCTTTTTGAGGGAAAACAAGCCTCAGCCTTATAAAAAAAGGAACAATAAATAATCTGGGTAAATAGTCCTTGCCATGCTGACTTAAATACACCCACAATCCTGCACAAGCCATTTGTAGCACAGCATGGGTCTGATTTTTCCTTGCTGTGCTGCAGTGATTTCACTGAAGTCCATGGGCCTGGTTTTGTAGAACACAAATCTCCATACAGGCAGGTCTACCTGCTAGCACTGCCTGTACTCTAAGCCCATGAACTGCCTGCCGGCTTTCATTTGGGAGCTGCTTAGACACCAGAGCATGCCCAGTAGCTGTCAATGAACAGTCATGCCTAAAAACTTCTCTATTATCATTGTGGAAGTATAAAATTCCTTAGGTCCTGTTGCTGGACAATATACAGTGGTGTTAGCTTCACTGGTGCCATGACCAATCAGTTGTACAAGCATGACTACGGAGGCACACAGTGATAAATTTAAGCCACTCCTTTATAGGCTGCCCTTATGGGTACGAAGGCTATTATGGATACCGAAGTTGCTTTGAGCTACCATAGGCAATGGTATAGTACAAACCTACTGGTTAGATGCTAGCTTATGTAGTGGTGTTGAGCTTCTTGAATGAATAACCTTTTTAGGAGACAGTTAGTATTCAACAGACATGCTTGCATGGCAAGTGTTTGAAGTGCAAAAGCTGTGTACGCATTGCTTCTCTTCCTGACTGTCCCTACAAAGAGGGTTTGGAGTAATGTGACTATCATGTGTAGGCAAGTTCTTCTGACATGAGAGAAGTCTAGATCCTAGAGAGATCCCTGGAGAAAGCTGTGGTTAAATCAGCAGAATTTACATGCAGGTAAAAACTACTTAGCCAGCTGCACCATTCTTCTAACAGCACCAGCATGGTCCTTGAAGTTTATTGCCTGCTGCTGTTCATCGAGTTGCAATTGTCGGATTAATGTAGTTTTAAAGCAGTGAAGCTCCTGCATCCTTGCTCCAAAGACAGGTGGTAGTTTTGCTTCCACTGCTTTTTTGGAAGGGGTGATACACATATATGCTGATTGAAGTTTTATTGGTCCTCTGCACTGTTCATATATCACCTTCTGCTTCTTGCATAGGGTTGCATAAGCTCAGAAGCACAGCAAGAGGCAAAGTACAGCTCTTGTACTAGTCTAAATGTTGGCCTAAGTATACTGCTGAGGTCAATTCCAAGTGGGTTGCCATATACCACATGGATGAAGATATTTTGACTGTTAAGTCCTGCCTTGGAAGGCTTTATGCAGTAGCATGGTGGCACATGTAGCCTGTATCCTTAGGTCTGTGCAGGGAAGGCACCTGGCTCTGCAAGTGTCCTACAGCAAGCAAACCAGACCCAAAACAGACCTTGCTCAGAAAAAGACTGTGCTTTAGTTGTGTGTTCACCAGTCAGCATAGCCATAGCGCTTTGTGAACGGAGGTGCAGAACAGCCCCATGCCTTGTGGTGTTCAGCACTGCCAGGCTAGAGAGGACAGAAACCTCAGGACATCTTTCATATCCATTTGTCATTTAACAGGATGGGGGCCAGCTGGCATCTCTCCTCTATGGCCTTGTCAGCAAGTCTCTTGTTCTGTCCCGAATCTATTATGGCCCATTTTTCCCTTGACTGAGAGTTCAGGTTGTTGCTGCTGTTGCTATGCCTCAGTAACAGCCCTCCTCTGATGTTATGTATAATTTTTCCTCTGCCAGTTCCCCTGTGAAGGTGGTGCTTGCATGGTTCCAATGGCCTTTGATGGCCGCAAACTTTATTTATCATAATACCTCTCATGTGATACAAATATTAAATCTTGGACTCCTCTGCTTCTCTGCATACTACTGTAGAGCTTTTCTCCCCCATGCAATACTATTGTTTGAACTGCTGTCTCTTATTCCCTCTTTGCAGCCCTATTCAAGACCTTCTCTGCCTTCTGAAACTGCTCTCCTTAAAGTTTCTGATGTCCGTTGTAACCCAGGGAGACATAAGTGGGAAGAGAGGGGATTTGTCCTAGTTTCTGTTTCAGTGAAGCCAATCCTGCAGCAGCAGAAACTGAGGTCTGTTGTGCAGGAGACTTGGAGCCAAACCTCTGATTGCTGGCAGAGCAAGGACCTCACTTGGGGTTTATCCCATTTCTGGTGAGCGTCTTATTGATGAGGGTGTTTGATACAGTGAGTGTCTAATGATTTCTGGTCATCATTCACCCCTCCGTAGCTTGGTTTAATTCAGCCTTGAAACAGAAATTCTCTAAACACCAGATGATTCATGGGCACCTGTAGACAGCTAGAGGTGTCAGATGATTTAGCAGTGCCATCACTTGCTATTAGGTCTATGATCATCTGTGTGTGTAACACGCTACAGCTGGAAAGAGCAGAGCGACCTAAAGGGCAGACTGCTTTAGGAATATGAGAGCAATAAGAAAGTAATTTATGCCTGGGAGCTCTACCCCTTTGGCTGTACCGATGCATCCCCAGCCCCTTATTTAGAACAGGTGGTGCATGATACCATGCTCCAGGCAGGGGATGAGGATCCAGAGCAGAGACCATTTAACTTGTCAGTCACAATTGTGTCCTCACCTGGAGTGTGAAGATCCACGTAGAGAGGACCAAAAACCTGACCTAGCCAGCCAAGCCTCCCAGTGCCAGAAGCTAGGAGGCAATGAGGCAGCAGCAAGAGCTGTCTGCCCTTTGTCTCTGTTACAACTGACAGGTTTTATGCCTGAAGAAGGAATGAGAAAGCACTTTATTTCAATAGCTTATTATATGGCTTTGTGTGTATGTGTGTGCTTGCACAGATGTGGGGAGGGCAGCTTTAGGGGGAAATGTAGTCATCTCTGATTCTAATAACTGCATGTGTGCTAACTAAGCTTAGCAAATTGTTAAATAAAACAGAAGCCAGTCTATATAGAAGACTAACTGCTAGTATTTAAAAAAAATGTAGCCCTTTGGCAGCCCATCTCATATACACATGTCTCTGAAGCATAAGAGAGGTAAAGCAATTCCCATCTTGTGCTGGTTCATTGCATTAGGGGACCTTGAGAACAGGAAATGGCATCTAGAAATGTGGAGCTCTCCAAAAGACAGACTTTCCCATTAATGTCAATGAAATGATTTCTAGTTTCATAATAAAGCCCTCTGCATAATTCTTCCACTATTTATACATCTCATAAAGATTCAGCCTGTATGGAATGAAAGGCAAAAGGGGAGAGAGGAGAAAAAGACTGGGGCGGGGGGGGGAAACCCCAACAATTAATCAGATTACTTGTAGACTGGGGAACTGACAATGAGTGTACCCTGTCCTAGAAAAGAAATGGTTGAAACCGCATCATATTTATTTCAGTAGTGCGGATGAGAGATGGTGTGTTGTATTATATTACTATACTTCATATTGTGTTTTCTCCCTCTGCTGGCAGTTGGATACAATGAAGTTGTAGCTAATAGAGAACAACAAAACTCTCAAAAGACTGAATCATTTAGGAATCTCAAAACTCTGTGTCATATGCTGAAAAATTAGGTCGTACCATACTTTAGTCCAATTAGTCCTGGAAATGGCTGACAGGCATCTCATGTACAGATCAGAATAATTCTCACAGAAGATTTAAAGTACAACTAAATGCAGCCCTCTTTCCTTTAGAGACACAGCAGATATTCTCACTTGTTAATGTTACAGTAAATATAGCCTGCAGAATCAAACTTGGAAGTTATTTATAATTTTTTTGGAAAGAACAATTTCAGGGCTGTGATTTTAGAAACAGTATTTCATGGCTTTATGTTACAATGACATTCTGTGTACTTATAGGGGTTACTGATTCTTCCCTTTGGTTTTTTTTTTTTAACTTTCTCTTGAAAGTATTTCCATAATATACAGACCTAAGGGAAAAACCTTGCTAAAGCAGTTAAATGAAAAGGATTCTGCCCTATGTATTTAAAAAAAAAAAAAAAAAAAAGGATTTATTTTGTTCCAGGGAAATTCTTTAAAACAATGGGTTTCTAAATAAATTCATGTAAGCTTACTGGCAGTAAGTATTTATTAATAATATTGCCCTATAGGAGAAAATAAATGCTACAGACTTACTTAAAAGGAATAACTAGCAAATAAAAATATAATCTTGACTATAATGTAGATACTACTTTCTGCTCCATAGGACTGGGGTATTAACCTTGCAAATAATGTTATTCTCATGACTGCAAACCATAAACTATAAATCTTAGAAATATATATCGACTTCGTGTGGAAATGTTTATATTTTCCCTGTACCAAGTCAGAATCAGTAGTATTGAATGAATAACATTAAGCTTCTTAACTATTCTTTGAGCTATTGTAGTAAATATTATAGCCATTTTATGGTTCAATAAACTGAGGCAGAAAGAAGTTTGTTCAACAGTCTAGGAGTGCTGATTTCTAATCCTCCTTTTATTGATATACATATTAAAGGCAGGTGGAGATTTTTTCTTTTGAAGGGATGCCTTTAAAGCAATAGCTGATGAGGCTTAGAGAAGTAAAGTGTATTTAGTAGGAATTTAGCTAGGGGAAAATGCTGGCAGATGCTAAGGAATAGTCAAGTTAAACAAAGACATCTGCGAGGAGTGGCAGTGCTGGGAGAATAATTCTGTAGTCAGCAGCATAGGAGGACTAAGTTAGAGATGCCATGGCAGGTGCAGGTTGGGACTGGGATGTCAGGGGGACTTTTCAGTGGTGTTGTGGCTCAGTTGAAGGAGCCAGTTAAAAGCACTGAAAGTGTACAAATAGGGAAAGCTTTAAAACATGCATTAATAGTAGTAGTAGTAGTAACACTAGGAATAGAAGCATCTTGGATTTTTTCATACTTTCTCACCGCTGTCCAGTTGTCTGCCCAAACCTGAAACGGCTCAGTCAATGGGTGATGCTTCTTCAGCACAGGCTGCTTTCCTACCAGTTGCAATTGCTCTATGAAGATTAGCAGAGATGTTTCTCTGTTGCCCTGTAGCAGCACAACATCTTTTATTCATTTGTTAACTATTTGCCATGGTAGGCATCAATGCAGTGGTCCAGCTCCTTGATTTTATTAACTGCCCTTATTAACAGAAGAGTGAATGTCTTGTTTTGTTATTTTGCTGAAGAGTCAGCTTTATTATAACATTTAAAGATTAGAGAAGATCTATACATACAAAGATGTTCCCAACAACGGATGGGAAAGGTTCACACAGAGATTTAACACCTTTGTGTTATTACAGCTGTATGCAACAATAATGAATCCCCTTCACTCTTTCAGAGCCTCTTGCTGTGACCACAGTTTGCCCAGAACAGCACAAGTTGGGGGATTCGTAGAGATACATCCTCTCTGTTCTTATGGCTGCAGTGGCTACTTTAAACCTGCCTTTTCCTCTAGCCTAGATGGAAAGACCATTTAAAAAATAATTCTCTTCCTTTTCTCCCACTGTTAATTCCCTGTGATTGCATAGTGACACCATGTGTAATGTGCAAGGCTCTTTTCCTCCTCTCTAAAGATACCACATTAGTATTTCTGTTGCCCAAATACATTAGCATCTTCCTGACTTTAGTCTTCAGACTCTTTTGTTGCAGTTGTTTGAGAATGAACTGGTAAAACATTGTCATACAATGAGAAATACTAAATGCACGCTCTTGTTCCTAGATCCATTACTGGTCTCTTTGGGAACCTCATACAAAGATTGTTGATGATTTGACAAATGGAGAACTTCCAGAAGTGGTCTTCAGAGTGGACATACTATATAAAAGAGTAGGATATTGTTATGAGTGGGTACATAAATCCTACACATGGAAGAGCAAGGCAGTGCCTAAGAAAAGCCTCTTAAATTGTGAATGGAGAGTCCTGGGCACACTTCCACAAAGCTTAGAGGGAAGGTACCTAGTAGAGTCTTTTGAAAAGAGGTGGTTGGGTATGCCCTGAATTGTGACTGCTGGACAAGACCATAAAATAAGCCTGTGCTAATAGATCAGCTGTGTTTTCTGAAAGGATGAGCTCTTCAATAAGTGCTTAAATACTTTACATATCACAGAGATGTTCTTTTCTTTTATGTAGATACTTTAATTAAGTATTACTAAGTTATTTGTGAACCGCTACTATTTTTGTAGCATGTATTGTTAGTATTTTCTGTCAAGGAAGCAGGTGTTCTAGCCCTATTAAAAATCACCGTAAATGACCCCCAGCCCACTTTGAAATACACAAACCATTTTGGACTGTGGGTCTTGGTGTGAATTTGTAAGTAAGTCTGACTTTTTCTTTGCAGATGATTTCAGTGATGTTCCCCTTTTGCAGCAGAAAACAAAGCCTGGTAGTTCAGCAAAGCCAGAGCCTGAGCTCAGGAAACTGAACAGGGAGAAGATCTGAAGTCTTACCTCATATTGTATGTCTAAATTAAAGTGTTTCCTCAATCATCTGTTTGCCTGTTATTGTCTTCAATTCACTTATGTAGTCCTCGCGGAGTATGTTGCAACAGACTGAATCGTTTTCTGTCTTTATCAAGCTGCATGTGGAAACAGTGTGCTAAATAGACTCTGAAGATTGCCTCTGATTTGCGTTTAGCAGTTAGAATGGATACTACTGCTATCCCCAAAATACTATTGTTGAAGTTGACACCGATTTCTTTGGGGTGCTAGAAAATATATGCTGAAACTGGTAGGATAGCAATGCTGATTTGAATAGTGTATTAAAGTAATAGGACCAGTCCAAATAGATGCCAAATGCTTTCAGCTTCCATTGGCCTCTGGGATTTTGGAACTCGGTGCTTTTTAACCTCAGGCCTGTAGAAAGGATTTATTTTTCTTTTCATTATGTTCTGATAGAGATGGGGGTTTTGGTGCTTCTTTCCCCCTCTCCCTCTTTCTCCACAGAACTGTATGGAGGCAATGTTTTGATTTCCTTTGTCATAAGGACAGTTCCCTCATTCTATGCCCTGTGGTCAAATGTAGCTTCATACATTGGCCAGCTGATTGTAAGGATTTCCTTCACGAAAAGTATGTCAGCAAGCATGATATGTCCTGCAGCATCCTGCAATGTGGACGGTGTATGTAAGTGACAACAGCTAGAAGATGTGCAGTTAAATATGAAGTAACAGGGATTCAGCAAAACAAGTATGAAAGAGATTCAAGCATATACTGAGCCAGTTTTTATATGGCTTTTAGACAAGTGGACAAAGATAACTTGCAAAGGAACCTCTCATCTGATCAAAAAGACTTTTCTCTTCCCTATGTATATTTTTGAGGAACCTATAAATGTAGTAAGAAACACTTTGATAGCAAAATCAAGAGGAAAATATAGTCATATCTACTAAGATGCATATATAGGACTAGTAGAGTTGATGCATATATGCCATTAAAAGGAAATATATCTGTACATATTGTTGCTGAGCTCCTAACAGTGCTTTTTATTTTTCATTCCTCTACATGGACAGTGTCATTCTCTTTCCCTAAACAGTAATCTTTCTGGAGCAAAGGCCAAATAATGTAAAATCTCACTGTATGGGAGATTTATTTGAGTGGGGCAGGTAAGTCCAGATTTTTTAAAACATTTTATTCTTTTTGCTTCTGAATATAAAAAAAAAAATCAAAATAATTGTATATTTCCCTCAAAGTGCATACCAGTCATGCACTATAACCTTCTACATATGTGCTCAAGTAGATGATCATGCTAATAAGAACACAGCTAACTTTGGCAACTACCTAATTTCTACGGGCAAAACCAGGTTTTGCTTGTGCATTGAATATGTCTGCTCCTGTAGATGGTTCTGTCTCCCTTTCAGACACTTGAAAAAACAGACCACTAATTCACAGGTGGTTTTTTAGCCTAGCTTGCTGTTGCTAGCTCTAAAGAATTTAGTTGCTGAAAGGGCAAAAAATTTCAGAAGGGCTAAAAACCAGGGTTAAATGTTGATTTTCTTTTTGTAGGTCTACTTGCATTGCTATATGTTAATGGTATTCTCTTATGAATTATGGTACAGTGTAAGTTCATGCTGACCCAGCAATTCATCTATTGTGTATGCCTGACAGCTCAGTCCTAATAGCTTTTTGCACTATTAACACGTCACAGTATGGAAAGACACATTAATGTGTTTTTAATGTGTTTTAACTGTATGGGCCTATTGGGCATGTAGGATGTTGTAGCAGATGGATTTCATGTAAATAACAAGTACATTTAACCTAAAGAAATAGAAAAATATGTCACTTCACCAGGAACTCTTACTTGCAAAGTAGAAGAGCTCTCTTCCTTGCCTTCCTGGTGGCAGCTGGTCAAGATGTTTATAGGAAACAGATTATTGTTTCATCTTTTAGTGCACAGTATTCACTGTTGCCTTAGTCATGCATGTAGGAAGATGCCTCACAACTGACCTTAAGAAACAAAAGGTATGATGTGAGAAAGCTAGCAAGAGGAAGAAGGGAGTGATGAGAAGGATGGGAGGGAAACACCATGAGATTATTTAAAGTATTCCCTGTATGAACAAATTGAAAAACGATAGTAGTGATCATTGGGTGCATTTGCCTCAGCCATGAAGAGTTTCACTTGTATTTTAACTCTGTTCCATATCTTTTCCTTTTACTCCTTTGTCAGCTCTAACCTGGCATAGTTTTGCTCATGTCCATACTCTGCTATAAAAATGTGCTGCCTTATCAGTCCAAATTTGGTGTCTTCCTGCTACGTCAGGTACATTTTTTTTGTATGTCATGGAATAGCTTAACTCGGGATGATACTTCAGCACATGGGCAATGAAGCCCAGGAGATACTACATCTCTTCAGAACTGGGTGTGCTTGCTTTATTATGAGTCAGGGAGATTTGAGAAATTGATGTAATACACTACAAAGCATGCATTATTCAATGAATATTTCTGCTTTTCCTATTTTTTTCAGAAATCCCTAAAACATGCCAAATATTATCAGCAAGTCAATATGTTATTAATTCAAATTCTTCAATTGATTTTTGCAGAAACTTGTAAGCAATACTGAAGTTTTGTTGAGAAATTTCTACCAAAAATAAACTTTGCTTTGCGCACTGCTTGCAATCATTTACAGAAATACTGTATTGCAGCAGGTGGCAAAACACAGCATGTGATGTGGTTCCTGTCTTCTGTCAGAAAGGATTATGAGTAACCAGTGAATTTCAAAGTTTGGATCTGAAAATAAATTATCAGCTGAAATTCATAAGTGTAAGTTAAGTAAAGGATTGCTTATATACTTCTGGGAATATGAGCATAGACATACTGATTTTTTCTGTTTAGTTGTTTCTAAGTAATTGCACAATGAAAAGTTATTAGGTAATAGACTTAGAGTGAGTAAACGCAATAACCTGGCCTCCTAAGCCAAACTGCAGCTCTGTCAGAGTCCTAAAAGGAAAAGTGAAACAAAGGGATGAGGAATTGGTGTTCTCAGATATAGCATGGGAAGAAAGGAAAATGGAAGAATCCTATGATTTTTCTGGAACTTATATACACACATACTTTTAAAATGGAACTTCTTTTTAAAGGAAATATAGGGCAATTTAGGTTGCTCTGCCTCTCCAAAGTACATTTGTGGAAAAGTAACTCAGGCTTTGCATTGAATTTATACTGTTAGATTCAGCAACTTTATACAGTAATAACAGCATTCCCTGTCATTGTAAGTATGCTGTACATTCAACATCTTATATTACTTTTTCTGTCAATCCACTCAGCCAATTGTTCATAGATAAACTCACTTGAAAATCTAGATAAACTTGCCTATTTAGCACCTATAGAAAAGCAGGTAAATGCTATGGTGTTCAAATTAGAACCAATTACATTCTCTATTTCTGTCCTTACCCTTGATTATAGTCATTGCTAATCTTGGTATTTCAAATATTTTGTTAGGCTGCCTCCACACTAATTTTTCCACTGTCTTTGTAATATGGCCTTTTTACAAGTTCCCTGGGAACAAAATTTCTACCTTGGTACTAGAGAATTGCTGCACAAAGGACACTTCAGTTGCAAGTATAAATGAGTTATTGTTCTGGATAAAGGGTTGCTCCCTGTGGCTGGGGACTCTCCACCAGTAGAAAACAGCAGTGGGGAAGAAAATCTGTGGACTAAGCAGGGGGGTGCTCTGCACTTCTGCAAGCTTGCAGCCTGGGAGCTCTCGTTGCCTGTGACTGCCCGTGGCACTGGAGTGAAAAGAAACATTACAGAGCTGATGGGAGGAAAAAAAAACACAAAGAGAACGAGTGGGAAGGCAGGGTTTTAATGCACAATACTGCGTTTAATGAACAGAAAACAGGGAGAAGGATCAAACAAGGGTGCTGTGTCCTCACACCCATTTCCTTAACTTCCCCTGAAGGCAGCAATGTTTGTTCCATCTGTAATTCAGCCCAGGCCTCCAAACAGTCAAAGCTTGAAGAAAATGACCCATGTTTTGTGATTTGTTATAGTCTTTATCCTTACCTTAAATAAGGCATCCATGCCACCTGCATTTAAGGGTATTGAATTGCCCTGTGGAGTCTGGTGTCTCTTTTCATTGACTGCGTAAGGAGTCTAGAAAGATTAGTCTCCCAAGGAAGGTGTCTAAAAAGCTTGTCCATAGCAAAGGTTATTGCCTTCCCCCCGTACACCTTCCTTTTATACCATTCTCCACTATGATATTTTGGAACAGAACTATTTTGTCTGGTTTCTCCCTTAAGGAAGCTATATTTGGAGATTCCTGTACAAGAAAAAATCTCTGCAAACTGATGCAGAGTATTATTATTTTTTTACCCTCATTATTTTTTACTTGCCTTGGCTTATTTTTATAGCTCTGCCTTTCTTCCTCCTCACCAGATTGTTTATACTTAAAAAGAAATAAGCCTTCTGCTTGTTGCATAGTCAGTTCTCTTTACATTTTTCTTAAGTTAACATTGCTTTCTGTTGTCCTTTTCCATGTTTAGACATAGCCAGGATAAATTTCAATGACAGCCTTTCCAACTGTTTCTAAATATTTCTCACTTTTCTCGCAGACCAATTTCCATATGTTATAAAATTCAAATCAAAATTCCATAAGGCATTCTCTCCATCCCTCCAGCCATCATCCCAAAAGTGAAGGGGTTCAGTTTGTTCAGGTGGAGCTCGCTTTCTACGCCCCCAGCACCAGCAAATCTGTTGGGAGTAGGAGGACAGTGGAGCATGCCGCCCATGGCCACCTGCTCTGCCAGAGGGCCCAGAGCCTCGACAGCACAGTGCCAAGGCACCAGCTCGCGGTGGGAGTCTGCAGGAGGCACAGATCAGCAGGGAGATGTGCTACTCCACTTCTCCCTCACTCACTCTCTCCTGGGTAACCTTTATTGACAAAGATAAAGCCTGGTGGGTTTTTTGGTTTGGTTGGTTTGTTTTTGTTTGGTGGTTGGTGGTGGTTTTTTGGTTTTTTGGTTTTGGTTTTTTTTTGTCTCTATCCTGGCTAACTACTTGCTCATCTTACATATAGACATCTGGTCAGTTGTAAGAGTATAGCCTTAGTTTTTCTAGCGAGACTTCAAATTGTGTAACATAGGTACAGTATAATTACTTCCTCAGTAAACTGGTTAGCAGTGTGCACAACCTTACTATTGGAATAATAGCATCTATTTTGTAGGTGTGACTGTCAGGGGAGGAGGCTTCATCGCTTCTACTAGGACATTATTTTTATGTAGACAAGGCCTTAAACAAGCTCTTATCAGGTGCTTTTCTAAAAAACCACAAACAGCACCAAACCAAAAAATAAGCCACCAAAAACCCCCCAAATCCCCCCCAAACCAACCCCCACCCTCCCAAAAAAAAAGCCAAAAAAAACCAAAAACAAACTTCAAATCTCATGTATGCAAAACAGAAGCTACAGGCTCTTTTTGCCATATAAGCACCTAACTAGCATCAGCAGGTTGAATGTGGCTATTCATCTGTACTGCCTGCAGACGCTGCAGCTTTGCTGTAGTCCAGCCTCTCTGATCCCTTAACAGGGACTCAGTAGGAGAGACAGAGAGGGATGCCAGATCAGCTCCAGCCCAGCATTAGGAAATCTTGCAATGCATTATTGCAACTGTGGCATTTCAGACTGGAAATCATGAATAGTCCTCAAAAAGGATTGTCCTGGCGTCCCTACTTACTCACTGGGAAATGGGTATTCTCTCATGGAAGGCAATGAGACTCATAAGACAGAAATTAGGTCACCAATTACTGTTTTTTTAATATTAGCTGAGCTTACTTCTCAGTTATCCATTAGGTTAATTACAATTCCAGGAATTAAGTTCCCTGAAATGTCATTATTATAGAGTCCCCAAACCTACAGAACTCTATAAGGCCAGGATCTAATACAAAATATGTTGGTTAGATACAGATTGCCCCAGATTAGCCTACTGTATATACTGGGGCAGGTATAGGCAGGGCAGCTTCCAGTACATCTTCCCCAGCCTGTTGGATTGTGGACACCTGAACTTGCCCAGGGGTTCAGGGTGGTCTCAAGCATATTGGAGAGTGCACTATGGGCTGTGTACTAAGCCCAGCTCTCCTGCAGCAATCTCAAAAAGCCTAGCTGATACCCTCTGTCTTTGCCCCTTTTATATTGTTCCTTCCCTTTTTTTTCTGCAGACAATTCTAAAAATGCCCACTTTTACTCTGTGAACCTGTAGAGTCATGAGTATTACCTGATGTGGGCCATCACTGCTTTCACTGGGACAGCTCTTCTAGTCTTGAAGAGCACAGCTGTACTTCATGTTCTTTGAGTAAAATTGCGTGCCTGGAAATGACTTGGCACAGAGTCTGACTTTCACATTAGCCAGAGACTTTTGCAGCATCAAATGGCATTGGGTACCAGGATCAGTGATGCAGGGAGCACATCAGACACCTGGCTGAACCTGGGCCTGGGGAAGTAACTGCTGATTTGCAGGTGTTTCTGCAGTATGTACCTGATTTCTTATGAATACTGGGCTTTGGGGAAAGAGGTGGGGGACTATGCGGCTGTCAGGACACATACATTTTGCCATGCGGGCATGGGTGTCTGTAGGGGCGACAGGATAGTGGGTGTGTTGCAGAACAGCCTGTGCTTATAGCCACTCTAAAAGTACTTTTGCATGACCAGGTATGGTGACACAGCCACTGAGCTCAAACAGGTCCTTTCCACAGACTTTGAGAGCAAGGCCATAACTCTCTTGTTCTCTTGGTGGGGGGAAGGAGTCAGTAATAATAATCCTTAGCTTGATTTTCACTTTTTCCCCTTCTGTCTAAATTTCTTTACAAATTAGCTAAAAGAGGGCCGTGATTCAAAAAATGCTTATGAGTATTCCTTAAGAGCTTCTTAAATATTTGTATTTAAAAAACATCAAAAGAAGTAGTGAACAGCCAGTTGTCTTTCTGGTGAGAGACACAGAAACTTAGCATAAGAGGTACAGTACCTAAAGAGTAACATGAATCTATATTAGGCTATAAAGATAATAATGTTGAGGGGTTTGCAATCCCTCAATCTCCCAGTGATTTCTGGTAATAACGTGATCATTTTGCAATGCCTTCTATCTTCATTACTTTCGTTGTCACATAAATAAGGCATCAAAGTTTTAATACTTTGTGAACAGTATTCTCTAAATTACAGTAATGTAGTATACTACTTTGACCTTTTCAATATTGTGTGATTTGGTTGGCTGGTCTTTCTATTTATAGCTGGGCTGAGTAGTATGGTATGAGTGAGTGGATACCAGCTAATGAAAATATAGAATACTGGAAAAGTCAAGTGAAGGTACTATGTTAGAGCATAATGTTATATTTCACAAAATGTATAGCATTAAGTATTGAAATTCTGATAAATCATTCTTATGACAAAAGGTATAATGAGATTAGAAACTGCAACAAAAAATTAATCCTTTCTAATGACATAGATTGTGCCTAGGCGGGGAAATGGTATGAATTTAACTTGATCTCATTATATTCCTAAATTTGTAATCTCATTTTCCTCCTCAGATGCTTCACTTAAGAAGGCAGCAGAGTGTGTGTGTGTGATTGGGTGTGATACATTCTGTATTTGGGAAAAGTTACTTAATCCTTTAACTTCAGTGCACCAGGAAGTGAGTAATCCTAAAAGCAGAGGGAATCTTCCCTCCTAAGATTCAGAAGAGTCTTTTGGTTCTTATTCAAGGTTCTGCAGAACGTAACCAGTGTTGACTGGCTCCATAAATCTTCCCCGTTCCAGTGGTCTTAGCCCTTAAAAAGCCTGTTCCAGTCTGTGAGGAGAGACACATGCAGAATAATTAGAGCAGAGAACTCCACAGCCAGGACATAGATTACAAAGATGAGGTTTCGGCCGTCAGCTCTGAGCAAGAGCTACGGTTTGAACCATAGCATGCCTGCAGTGGACCTAGGAACCTCTCAGCCAGCCATTACCCTCTGGATCATGATTTTTCACTTACTTGCTCCATGAAGTGGATGGCTGAGGGGGAGGTGGGAGGGAAATGAAGAATGTCATTTCTTTGGAGCAAGTTATGTCTTTTCTCTTTTCCCTATTTACCATATTCTTTCAGATATGCTGTCTAAGTACTAAATGATTGCACTCAAGGCTCTGACAGTTTTTAGCTGTGCTTACTTGTCTTGGGAGGATAAAGGACACAAGAAGAACCTGCTTATTCCTGTGCATCCATAACTGAAAATGTGAGCACATGCAGGAGCAACACATGCATGCATAGCTCAAGTCACAGCTGAAGTAACAGAGCCCCAACCTAAAAATCTTGTATGATCTCCTGCCTCCTCAGTGAGAAGGAAAGAAATAACGTAGAATCCAGGTTTTATGTTGCTGTCAGGGCTGGATATGCAGTGATTTCTTTCTCAACCTTGGACTAGGAATATGCATAAGCAAGTAATGAGACATTTAGGAGCTCAAATTAGTCTCTTCTCTTAGCAACTTCCTTCTTCCCACACCTCAAAACACTCTAACTAGTCCTTCCCTCTTTATAATCCACCTCCAGCATTTGAGCAACATAGAAGCTTCCAAAATGCAAGTGCTTTCAACAATAATCCATCTAGCATAAGTGGCTGGCCAGAGAGGGAAGATGTGGGGAGAGCTGGATGGCAGAAGCAAGCTTCTGCCCCCCTAGCTCAGAGACCAGGGCCAGGAAGCAGCTACCACCAAGAAGCTGTGTGCACTGTGCACAGACTCCGGTCTCCTGGCCATGCCGCCTTATCTGTGTAACTAATAGCTGTAGTACAATTGCAATGCACAATTCAAGCCTATTTTTTTTCTCATTTTGTCTCTGTCAGTTCACAGCTTGCACACCACTCATTAGAGGATCGCTGTGCTGTTGGAGACCCGTGTGAAACTTACTGCAAGTGTGCCCGTGCTTTTGTTCTCAGTCCTACCAAGCAGAGCCCCCTCTCCTGGGCTCCCTCTTTCCTCATTTCCATTTATCCACCACTCATTTGCTTCCAGCTATCCTGCTCACTCCTGTTTTCCATTTCTTTCCCAGTCTCTCTCTTGATGGCCACTGAACAACTTGTCACACCCCTCCTCCACTCTCCTGGTTTCTCTCTTCCCAGTTGCCAGTTTTAAGGCTCCTCTTCCCAAACTGTTCCCTGTGTCCCCAATATCAGCCCCTGCCCATCTGTTTTGTTACTGCTGACATTGGCATCTCCCTGTTGTCCTCCTCTTCACTGCCCCAGTCCAGCAGAAATCTAGGCAGAAGAGCACAAGATAAAATCTCCCCTGCCAAATTCGTGCATGTAGGCTAAGTTGCAGTAGCCTGTCTCTGGGACTTGAGGTGCTAGACTGTAAGTAACTTTTCCTAAGAATAAGCATGTTGATAGTGAGGGTAAGAGAAAATGTACAAAAGCTTTTAAGATGTTTGATGTGGTACAGATTTTTGCAACAACGGCAATGAATACATTTTTAATACAAAAAATACCTCCTGCCATATTTCAGATCCCCTCATCAAAGCATGACATGGATAACTGGAATTTTTTCAATTCATCATTTACAATTTCTTCTAATCTGGGCAAAGCTCTCTGGGTGCATGGAGTGTTATATTTATATTTTGTACTTTACAGAGCTACAAAAGAGGCAGACAGTGGCATAGAACATGAAAGTTTGGCAAAGGTATTAGCAGGTGAGAACACGTTCAAAATGGAAAGTGTTAGGCAGCCTTAGCATTATGTAGAATTAACAGTCATGCCTGTAGTAAGTAGTTTGTTAATAGACAGAGTGGTTGGAAACAGCATTCCAGAAGGTGTATGACTGTGGGTTATGGAGAGTCAGAAAACATTTTGCTCACTGAAAATTGCTACCTTGTACACTTCTGTGTGTCTGTAAAGTTACCAAATGTGAGAGGATTATGCTCTGTTGTTCTAATTACAGGTGCCTTGAAGGTGGATTTTCTTCATACAAAGAATGTTGCAGATCCCCCCCCCTCCCCCCCCCAGTTTCTGGAAACTTCATGATTTTAAGCTGCCAATGAGGGGGAAATCAGTAACACTAAATATTTTTTGGTTACAGATATATTCGGATTAAAAAAAAATGTTGCCACAGTGTCTCATCATCTCCTGGTTGAGCAATAAGTCTATGAAAAAAACCCCACCTCTTCCGTGAAGGTAAGGAGAAGTTGCATCATGGGCAGCTCTGTTGTGTGCATCAAGGGAAAAAAATGTAGTCTAGCTTTTGACTAGACACTAGGGAGATAAAGAAGCAAGTGACTCCTGTGAGGAAACTGGGGAAATTAGTTTTCCCCCCCTCCTTTTCGTACACTTTTGCAAAGCTGTTGCACATGTGTGCTGCCCTTCATGACTGTCTTCCTCTGGGGATGGGTGCATATGTTATGCATATATCTATTCATGAGTTTGTGTATTTCACATTGAGTTCTGCAATGTAGAGAATAGGTCAGTCTCTCTAACAAGAGGTTGTTTTTTTGATAGAAAAGTTCATAAAAGCCAAATGTTCCAGTATTTAAAGGGTGGCTACAAAGAAGATGGAGATTCCCTTTTTACAAGGAGCCACATGGAAAAGATGAGGGGTAATGGGTACAAGTTACTCCTGGGGAGATTCCAATTGGACACAAGAAGAAAATTTTTCACAATGAGAACAATCAGCCATTGGAATAACCTCCCCAGAAAAGTGGTGGATTCCCCAACATTGGACACTTTTAAGATTCAGCTGAACAGGGTGCTGGGCCATCTTGTCTAGACAGTGCTTTTGCCAAGAAAGGTTGGACCAGATGATCCTCGAGGTCTCTTCCAACCTGATATTCTATGATTCTATGAAATGTATTTTCATTTTCCCTCTTGTCTGCCAGACAGCAAGCCTGACTGGTTCCCTGCAGCTGTCTGGCCAGTCCCTCATGGCTTGGTTGGGTCTAGGTCTTGGAGGAGTCCCTCACCAGACCCAAGACCTGGGGGCACTGCAAGCTCACAGCTCTCACTTGGCCCCTCCTTCAGGCTTTTTTCAGTTTCCCAAAGTAATTTTCTCCCTGGGCTGCCCAGCTCCTACTGCTGACTGAGCCAGGAGGCTTAACGTGCCAGCAGAGTGGGATCCTGAGCCAGGGGCAGTCCTGAACAGCCAGGGCACGGGAACAGACCTTCTGTTGCCAAAGCACCGTCCCTTCCAGCAAGCACACTGGAAGTATTTGCATTTCTCAGGTTTTGTTTTACACAAGCCCAAAGGAGAACAAAGTACCTTTAAAAGCAAAAATAGTCCTTTTGAGGACAGATCTCCTTTTATGCTCCCTCTTGTTTTGCTTTTTACTTCACCTCTTTCAAGGGGAATCCTTTTTGCCTGTCTTGTAATAACGTTGGTTGAACAGAGCGCAACTCAGAAAGCCACTGTGGCCACCTGGCACAGGCTATTCAAGCCCTTAGCAAAATGTACCCCTTTTTCACCTGTAAGTGCTTATCTTTGCAAGAGTCTGTGCTCTGGCTGCTGTTGTGGTGCTGGAGTTGAAATAGTGAGCCCTGCTTGCCTTGTTCTCTCCCTGCTGTATCTTTGAACCCCAGTAATTCTCTCTCTGCCAAACCTACCCTTTTCCATCACAGGTGCCAGAAGGTCACCTTTTGGGAAGGGTTTGTGAAGCAACCACATGTACAGTTTGTATTCAGTCTTCCACCTCTTGTCTTAAATACATGAGGAAATACCCCATCTACCATTCTTGATTATAGTATCTTGCCCTTCACGTGGAAAAACAAAAAGATATTCAGAAACTCCACAATTACCATGTGTGTGTATCTCACATACTGTGTTACAGGAAGATAAAACTGAAATGTATCGATATATCTGAAAAAAAAAAATTAAGTTTCTGTATTGAGGAAAACTGGTGGGGGGGGCGGGGGAAGAGGGTGAGTTTTAGTTTGAATTGGATGGAAACTGAATTATACTGTGCTGAAAGTCCACCTACAGCTGGAAGCGTATCCTCAGTATAACCCAGTATGCATTCACAGTTTTCTCCGCGTTCAAAGAAGAGAAACTTGCTTTTGCAGCAAAACTATCATTTAACATAAAACCCAGAACATTATGAGTTTTAAGTTGGTATTGCGCTTGTTATCAATTCCTTTTTCTTTCCTTTTTTATGGGATTAGTGATGCTTTGTGTGATTTCTCTTCCTTGCTGCCCCATATCCCTACCCTCCATTAGAGGCATTATGGCAATATTCATACCTAACTGAATAAATGTACTCACAGCTTTTGTTTCAATGTACATTCATCTGCTGATTACGTAGTTTTCTGGCAGCATTATGTCTGGTTAAATATGTATATTTCTAAATTTACTGCACCACAATAGAATGCAATTAACAGTGCAAAATGACTTGTTGAACCATTATCATTGTATAAAAATACTAAAGTAGAGTTTTTAACTGTCTGCAAAATCCTTAGGAGATGTAAATGTCTGTTGTTTTGGAGGACTTCTAAAATATTAGAACAAATGCAATACCTGCACTGACATGCAACAATGATCTGGTGGCCTAAAAGCAATGAGCCTGCTTTTCTCTGTTCTGAAAACTTCTGCAACAGGCAATTTATAAATCTCTTTCTTTTGTCAGATTGTTTTACTGTCATAATGATGTTCGAATGTAGTGTATACTTAGTGCATTTAAAAAAAAGTAGACAAGCTTTTGAACTGAAGTCTTTCTAATTTGTCACATGCCTGAGCAATGAAAATGAATGCAATGACCCGACTCGTTTTGTGGCAGTGACATCCCACCTTGAGCTGTTGGGAGATGTCTGAAAGCATCACCTGATACTCCTCACCCCCAAGACCTATTGAAACAGTGCCCCTCAAACCTTTACCATATCATGAAGTTTTTCTATAACGTAAGTCAGGCATGTTCACCTCACTTAGTCTGGACAATAAAGTCCTTCAGCCTCCATTTCAGAAGCAAAGATGACCTGCTCAGTTATCCAAGTTCATATTCAATTAGTGGTTAAGAATTCCTAATTTAAATACCTCTAGGGAAAACATAGGCTCTTTAGAAGAGATACTTAGACAAGTTAAGCATGATTCATATTAACAGCAATTTGTAAAAGCTTGGTTTCACTGAAGATTACATCTGTTGTTAAGAAGTGTTAACTTGAATAGGCAGAGACTGTGGTGATTACACATATTATCTACACCCTGGGGGAGCTGCTCTGTGTTGTTATTATTTGAGGCAAGTTCATGCTATACTACTGAATTTGTATGGAAAAACTTCCAAAAATGTGGCTGTGTTTACACTGAGTGTCAGAGTTGCGACAATTTCCAAATCATGCTTGAAGTGGTTTGTATAAAATGCAAAGGGACCATTTGTCCATCGTCTTCTAGGGGGAGGGCTCATGGGCAATTTAAATAAAAAAAATTTGCAAAACATGGAACATACCCTAAATTAAACTTGGTAGCTTGCAGGATTTTTTACAGTGAGGTGTGGCAGGGCTTTTTAAAAACATCTTTTTTTGCACCTATGCTTGAAAGAGCACATCTTTCAAAGCCTGGGAATTGATGTAAACCTTTAGGATCCAAGCCAAAGCCAGCTGTCTGTGTAGATGCCAGGAAGGCAATCCTGCTGCCATAATGCTTCACCTACCTCAGTATTTCATCTTCCTCCTGGAAACGGGTACTGTGGCAGTTGCTGCTGAGTGAACAGGTAAGCATTGGGAAACTGTTGATCCGTAACAGACTGAATGGGGGACTGATCTGTGGCAGGCTTTAAGTTTGTAAATCTATGCATCTTTTCCAGGTGCAGATCCTATCTCCCCACCTGTCAATGCAGGGCTCCACACTACGAAAGAAGTGGTAACAGGAAAAAAAACTGACCAAGGCTGATTCAGGCTCAGTAAGCCTGTTACAGTGAGAAAATGCTTCTCTTTGCCATTGATCTCTTTTTATTTAGGGGGAAAAAAAAGTAGAATTAAGCAAAACTTGAGCCTGAAAATTAGTTATTTCAATCAAAAAGTTTTCCATAGTACCTTACAGAGTTATAGTTCTGATGTGTGGTTCCTTATTTTCACTTGGGACGGCATGACTCTGTTTGACTTGAGCTCTTGGAGCCCAGAGGGCTGCCACAGACTCCCATGTGTGATGGGATATAGTGTTCAACTGGGAAGCTCACTGCAGGGGTGTAGATGGAAAAGGAATATGAGCTATCTGAAATACAACTTTTATGAGGTGTTGCAATAACTTAAATTTAAAAAATCCTTTTTGGTTTTGGCTTAATCTTTTTTCATCTCCACACCTTTATATTTTCCAGTTTTAAAAAAATCAACTCTCTTCCATGGAAAGCAAACACTTCTAAGATAAAGGGTTAATTCAAAAGTTAATTTTCTTGCAAAGTTTCACAAGAAACTTTTCAACCATCCACAGTATTAAAATTTCAAAATTAATTTTCCTTTTCCTCATTCTTAAAAAGATCTCCTTTACTATTTGTTAATAAATAAAAAGGATCAATGTGGGCAACAACGTAGTGACAAAATGAAACTGGTTAAAGAAAACCACTTTCCTATTTTTCCATTATTTCCCTTGTTATGTGTATATTATACTGTGCTATCTTTTATCAACGTGGGCCTGTGCTGTGAAATTAAATCAATAACCACTGTGCCTAAATTGAACTCTGAGGGGTAAAAAAAAAAAAAAAAAACCAACACCTCACACTATTATTATTTTTCCTTTCATTTCTTATTTATTTTGCCTTGTCTTTGTGTTGTAATCTATGCTTGTTCCGAATGAGCACCACTGGATATAACACACTATCGCATAAATTATGTGATGCTGTACAGCTACTTTGCACTCAGAAGATACTGTTGGAAAAGTTGAAACAATTTTCAAGTGATTGAAAATTTGCATCTTTTTTCATGAAGAATGACCAACTCTGACTGTAATATGATTTGTTGTGAGGAAAAAAGGTGTGGTTGTGGTGAGGTTTAAGAAAAACATATCAGACTTTCCTTAATCGTGTCCTTACCTTATTTTCCAGCACATGGACAATTCCAGCATAATTGTACAAATTTGAACGGAAAAAGAAATATTGAGGCTGAGGCATCACAAGTGAGGTTTGAGGTGAGCAAGCTCTCGTGTGAATGTACCAGTTTTGCCCATAGATTGATTAAGTGCAGCTGGAGTTTGCAGAGGAGTTTCCTATACCCTGGGTTTGAAGTTCCCGTTCCAGTGCCCAGTCTCAGCAGGCATGGATGCCCAGCAGACTGGATGTGTCCTGGCTACGGTATATCCTGCACACGCCAACTGCCCTGTTCTGCAGTCACGTTGTCCTCTTTTACTACCACAAGGATTTTTCTCTCACAAAAACTTGACGTTTGCTTTGACAAAAATTCAGTTGGACAGCAACACATGTTAAATAAAACAAAAGTATGAAAACCTCATAAAATACTGTGTCTGCTGTATATCATGTTCCAAAACATTAAAGGCTCCACAGGAACAGGAGTTCACAGCACACATGGTGGTGTTCTGGGTTTTGTTTTTTCATGGTCTTTTGTTATTTTTTCTGTTGGAAGTTACTCTGAAACTGAGTAAAATGAATTATTAAGCAACCTTGAGTAACTGCTGTTTATGCACTGAATTCATAGACTATTTTGATCATTGTGTTTTATTTACATTGTTTATTAACATAATTAATAAGCTAATAATAATAAAAATAGTTGTGACTATAAAATTAGACTATATAGCAGCTGACTTAATTCTTTTTTCTTGCTCCCCCTTTTACTTGCATTCCTACCTAGACTTTATCCCCATGACATTTTTGTTTGCAAACACTGAAGAATGAGCTGGATTGAAGGGATGGTGCTGTCCTTTACCTAGCTGCCCTACCCTAGGATAACATTGAAGGTGGGCCACTGCTGCAGGCAGCCAGTGCTCATTGAGCAGGCTTCAATGTGCTAGTGCATATTGCATGGGCCTCCAGTCCTGCTCATGCACCGATGCATATAGAATCATAGAATATCCTGAGTTGGAAGGGACCCACAAGGATCATCGAGTCCAACTCCTGTCCCTGCATAGGACAACCCCCAAATTCACTCCATATGTCTGAGGGCATATTCCAAATGCTTCTTAAATGTTGTCAGGCTTGGTGTCATGACTGCCTCCCGGGGAAGCTTGTTCCAATGCTCCACCATCCTTTGGGTGAAGAACCTTTTCCTAATGTCCAACCTAAACCACCCCTGGCATATCTTCCTGCCATTCCCTCAGGTCCTAGCATTGGTCATCAGGGAGAAGAGATCAGCACCTGCCCCTCCTCCTTCCCTTGTGAGGAAGCTGTAGACTGCAATGAAGTCTGCCCTCAGTCTCCTCTTCTCCAGGCTGAACAGACCAAGTGACTTCAGCTGCTCCTCATACGGCTTCCTCTCTAAACCCATCACCATCTCTGTGGCTCTCCTCTGGACACTCTCTAGTGCCTTCGTATCCTTTTTATACTGTGGCACCCAAAAATGCACACAGCGCTCAAGATGAGGCCGCACCAGTGCAGAGCAGAGCGGGACAATCACCTTCCTCGACCAGCTAGCAATACAGTGCTTGATGCACCCCAGGGCACAGTTGGCCCTCCTGGCTGCCAGGGCACACTGTTGGCTCATCTTCAACTTGCCGTCGACCAGAACCCCCAGATCCCTCTCCGTGGGGCTGCTCTCTAGCCTCTTGTTCCCCAGTCTGTATGTACATCCAGGGTTGCCATGTCCCAGGTGCACCTCTGAATCCTGTTCCTTGTTCCAGGCATGGGCGCCTGCATATCAGGGCATTTTCATCTTGATGCTATGCTCCCTCTGTGCAACTGGTGCACGGTGGGGTGTGGAGGGAGTTAAATAATTGCATGTCAGCAGGTAAGGTTCCTGCCTTGCTTTCAGTGAAGTGAGCTCCTGCTGTGTCTATCCAAAATGATACCTTTTGGGGTTTTTATTTATTACTAGTTGGAAAGAACAATAACAAAATATAAACTGCAGCAATGTCTGTCTCCCTGAATCTAGTTTTTCCTAGACCTGTGTTCATGCCCTGGAGGTCAGACATACGATACCCTCTTAACCAGGGCATTAGAAATGTACTTTGCCCAACTTTGTGTTACCCTTTCAGCATATACTGAAACACAAAATAGCCTAAAACACGCAAACCATGTAACTCACGTAGCTGGGTTGAGGAGTGGCTGTGTTTGCAGTTACACTGATGCATCCATGGCACCCTGAAGTGTAGTGAAAAACAACAGGGAAGGATAGGAGACAAATATGTCAGTGGCAGCAGAAACAGGGCACATGTCTACAGCCTTTCTCCATAAATTGTCTTAACTTCAGTTTGAGTTTTTAGTTTGACTTCTGAGCCCCACATTGGAGTAAAAGTTAAGCTTTTTGAAAATCTCCAAGGACAGAGATCCCCAGCCTCTCAGGGCACTTGCTCCAGTGGTGGACCAGCTTCATGGTAAAGAATTTTTTTCTTTGCATCCACTTATAATTGCCCTGGCTGCAATGCAGTCATTACCTCTCATCTTTTCAGTGTGAGATAGTGAGAAGTCTGGCTCTCTTATCTACAACCCCCTAAAGGCAGCTGAAGACAGCAATTAGCTTCCCCCAGCCTTCACTTCTCCAGGCTGAAAAACCCAGCTCCTCCTGTGTCATGTTCACATTTAGTACACATGCTCTCAGATCTGGAATAATTATTTTCACATAATGTCTCATTTTAAATAATTGGTGAGCATTTAACATTCTTTTTTTTTTACTGGATTTGATCACTTCCTTCAGTCCTTTTGCTCCTGAGGTCAAAGAATGGCCTCACCTAGTTGAGTCTATCCTCGTGGCTTTCTGTCTAAGCAAACCTGAAATGTAACCAGCAGAAGAAATGACAAGGCCATTTTCTGTGATTACCCTTGTCCTCCTGCTGAGTTTAAGCTCAAAGAGGCTGAGGTTAATGGGCAGAAGTCAAAGGCTCCAAGAGCTTCCTTTTTCTCCCCTTCTTTTCCACCTTTCTACAGGCTTTCAAAGACGACTGTTGCTGCCAGCCCTGCTCCCTGCAGCCCTGCCTGGAAGGACTGCTGCCCGGCCATGAAGAGCTAGGAGCTTTGCTAATGCATCTGCTGCTTCTTGAAGGAGCCTGACCTCAGGCCTTGGAGGATGCTCTCCTGGTGAGTCAGTGGACTGATTTTAGCCATCCTGCCCTCCTCCTGCTCTGGGTACATGTTGGCTACAGGCATATCAAGCACTGCTCCCAGCTTCCTTTTCTCCTTGCCATAACAAGAAGAAAGGATTTCACCTGCTCCTTTAGATAATAAAGGTAGTTAGACATCTTTTTAAAGTTGATACCTTTATGCATTATTTTTCGTAACTGGCAGCTTTACATAGGGACTCAGCTCAAGTCACTTGCCCAGTCTTACAGTCTGAGTAAAGATGAGTATTTTATTTTCCATGTTATTGCTGTTCTGTGTGATATTGTTGGATGCCATGAGTTGTGAACATGGCTGAACTTCATAGGTGTGCTTTCTGTCATTTCTTTAGGCTAAGTGAAAAGAAAATGTAAGGCAGTGTAGACAGTGAGAGCTGAAAGAGAAGCTGCTGTACAAGACAGTAATTAGTAGTTAGCCTGTCAACCTTTAGCAAAAATTGAATCTTTATGGCTCAGTGGTCTTTTTAGTGACTTAGCACAAACACAAAAGCTAGATCACAGACTTGATACTACTGTGTGGGCTTCAGGGGCAGAAAGCAGCCAGGAAGCCAAGAGAGGCAGACTGAGACAAGGCTGGGAGAGCTTAGCTTTAAGAGGAAGCAGAGGCAGCATACCTCCAGGTGTTGGACTCAATAGAAGCAGGTCCGAAAACTGTAGTCAGACAACTTGCTTCTGTATTTGTCTCTCAGATAACATGATTTTGTGTACACTGTTTATAAATAAACATAGTTGCACCAAAGGAATGCTGAACTTTCTGAATTTCTTAATAGACAATTCTGGCAATGCATGTAATAGTTGCTGTATTTTCCAGACTGAGCCCAACACATCTGTCTTTCTGCAATAATCTTTCAGTGCAACTTTCCTGTGAGCTGAGCCAAAACTTTACCCCAAGTCTCATTACAACCTTATAAGAGCCTGGACAACAGAAGTGATTACTTTGCTGCTTTATGTGGAAAGGCTGTTGACAGTGGGGCCATGAAGGGCTGAACACCGCAGCATGGGGCTCCATCTGGTCCCCAGGATGGATAAGCATACCTACAGAGAAAACCCATGCCCTGGTGCTTCATGGCCATGCAGCGTGCTGATCAAAATGGTCAAGTAAGGAGATTTCCAGGGCTTGATTTCTGCTCATAATGAAGTTGTGAGGTGAATCTGGGCTTGAAATCTGGCCAGAGTTTTTATCCTGAATGTACTCAGGTTTTGCGCTCTATAGAGTAAAAAATTCCCAGCTTTTAGGCATGCAATCAGGTATTTTCCTATTGATTTTTCCAATACAAATGTATTTATTTCCACTTTTGTCCACTTTCTAAACCTGTCTCTTCATTTGGCTACTGTCTTTGATCTGGAGTGTGCATAGTGCCTCTTCTGTTCTTTTCCTGTTCTCTTTCTTTCAAGAGGCATTCTGGCTTTTATTGTGTTCACATCAAAGTCTTAGAAGTGTTTCCTCAGTGAGAATTACAGGTCATCAGGACAGCAGTAACAGGTCTAAGTATTTTATTATTTATTATTTATATTTTGTATAGGAATATAGCAGGTACTTTGAATCTGGTCTGTAGTACAGTGAAATCGATAGGAAATGATCCTTAATTAATCGGGCTTCTGTTCCTAAAGTAATTCACCACTTCTACTGAGAATTAACTCATCAGCCTCTCTTGATAAGTAAACATCACAATAAATAATATAAACTGTTGCTTTCAGAGTGTTTTGTTTTCCTGCAACTCAGAAGGAGCTTTTGTTTAAAGTTTAAAATTTTTATGGAGCTATGCCTCTGGGCATTTTAGACATAAGATGAATAAAAAATGATCTAGGGTTTTATTTAGAAAACCATTCCTGTGCATATATGGGCTTGTCATTTTGAAATGAAATTTTCATACAAACTTTCAGCCCAAGGGACCAAGTGGGATCTTCAGATTTAAGAATTTATAAGTATTCTGCCACTCAATGGATCCTGGAGCAGTATGTCCACAGCAAAATCTATCTTTGCCTACCATCCCTGAGCACTCTGAGTATTTCATATTTACTGGGAGTTAGCACAATGTGTTTTTAGATGGTGCTATCTGCAGTATGCAATTAATCCAACAAAACTAGGCAACTTCACAGACCGCTAAAAGCTACTAATTAATTTTAACTTCAAACATCCATAAAGACACACTTCATGGGATCATGATGAAGCTTACAGCTAGGGTTGGTTTTTTGTCAGAGGAAAAACAGCTTCCAAATTGTCAGGTCTCTCCAACAACATGGTTCCTTCCTAAGTTGTCAGTACTGTGCTCTTTTCAGGCTGCCAGGTAGGAGTGAATGGGCTGGCTCATATACAACGAAACAGCCCCAGCTTTATACTTGCATCCCAGCCTTCGAAAGCCAGCGTGGTTGTGTAAGGATCTGTGCTCATACAGTATCTGAGATGCAGTTTACTTTCACCTACCTCCTTCATCCCCTTCCTCCCGATCCTGGTTTTTCATGTGTGACAACTTGCTTAGATCGTGTGGGATGCCAGAGGCGGGGGAAGAGGCCCAGAGCGAAATCCCAGTGCTAACTTTGCACATCAGCTGCCACCCCATGAGCACCATCTAGCTGACTCCTAATACAACAGCATGGGAGGCTGAGCAGGTGCAGCCACTGAAATTCAATGAAACAAGCTTTCCATGCTACAGCTTGGTGATGTAAGCTATAAAAATACTGTGAAGCACCTGGGAGCCTGATATCCACATAAACTGCTTACCACAAACACTTGTTTGGTTGCCTCATGGTGCAGTGATGTGGCAAAAGTATCTTCTGCTATGGGGTGTCTGCATGAAGCAAGTTTCACAGTCTGAGGATCAGGGTTTTTCACCTTTTGTACTGTATAAATAGCAAGAGTATTGCATCCCATTTGTTTTCAGCTGATCAATTCTCTGTAAAGACAGCACTGTGCTGAGGGAGAAGCACTGAACTGGAGCCTGAAAACCTCCTTTTGCCTGAATACACTGTGTGATTCCTCATCTGAGAAGCAGGATTGAGAATTTATTTATATAATTTTTCTTCAAAAGCATTCTGTAAAGATGACTTAATTACTTCTTGCATAGCAATTTGAAAATGAAAAATTCTGTCATGTTCAGAATTAGAAAGGGTTTTTACTCCCTTTTGAAGGAGAACTATAGCTCCCTGGGTTGGGGTTTTTTTTGAGTTTGTGGTTTGTTTTTTTTTTTCATTCTTGCAGATTTTACATTTCCAATCCTGATGTAAAAAGTCTCACTGAAGAATTTCCCTGGAATGATGACAGCCTACCATTATAGAAGCACCGCTTGTTAGTGTTAGCATTGCACTGATACATAGGGGGGATGATTTGCATTGTAGAAAAGGAGAGATCAGGAATCCACTGCACTGAGCGCAACTGTGAACTATGAAATCATATCTTCCATATGTCTTCCAGTTTAAGTAGGCATCTGTTCATTCTTTTCTTTATATCCATAGCTCATGGGTTCATTTTTTCTCAGGCAAAGACAAAGCACTGGCTTTCCTTACATGTGTTCCACTTGGCTGTATTCAGTGCAGAACAGTGTTGTGAGGAAAGATGCTGGGTGGGAATTGGGGGAACATTGCGAGGAGGTGTGGAAGGATCGTATTTGTTATCTAATATATGAAGAGCAGCTTCCAGTCTGACTGCTATTCATCTATATTAGAAAAATTCAGATCACATTATGCATCTCCCTATGGAAGCTCATATTTCAAATGAACAAAAAATATTGGGCAGTGTAGCAGACACCTAGTCATATGGAAGTTTGGTGCATAAAATTCAAGAGTTACTTATGTGATCTGCATTGATGAGCTCTGTGGACAGCGCAGCTTGAAAATGTTTTGGTTATTAAACCCAGGAGAAGCTGGAACCACCTGAAAAAGTACACAGTATGAGCTCACACATCCCTCAGGTGCACAAATGTCAATCTCCAAAGCTAGCTGGGAGCTGAATGTGAGGAGATAGTGATTGACTACACCACCGACAGCTACGTTGAAGTCTGTGGTTTTTTAGGCTGTCTCAATGTTTTTAAAGGAAGGATGATAAAATATCTCACAAAAAATTGATATATTTTCAAATGATGGGACCAGCTTTCACCTGGTAGGGGAGCATGGTTGTGCCTTCCACAGCGCAGTGAAAGCAACTTTGTGCACAAAGTTGGCTGTCCCCACGAGCTGAGCTCTGGGTACCGCTGTTTCAGTTGCTGATCTCTGCAAGATGCTGCTGGTGAATTTATGGCTTGCCCACTGCCTGCAGTCTGCCTAAACTGTTACTGTATTCTCTGCCCTATCAAAATCAATTTGGCTAGTAGTGTTTCATTTGAGGTTTGCTCTAGTTCATGTAGCAGTGGCTCTCTAACGGCTGATTTGAAATTATTTTGGTAATTGTCTCCTTGCACTGGCCAGTATCACTGAAGCTGTAAGAGTTGGCTGTGAGTCAGTAGGCTCATCCACTATGCTAGACTCCAGCAGACTCTTTAGACTGCTATTGCTTAATTTAATCCAAGCAGAGATTCTTCAGAGCTAAGTAGCATGAGGGTTGGCAACACCAGCAAATACATGTAATCTATGTTACCTTCACTATCCCAACAACATATTAGGAAAGCTTGCTTCTCAACAACTGGCTAGCTCCTGTCATTAGCAAGAACATCATTCTACAGCCTGCAGGAGAATTACTACAGGATTGCCAAGGCAGGCTAGAAATACTTTTTTTTTTTTTTAAGGTAATAAATGGTCATCTATAGATATATTTGCAGAATTGATGTCTTGTTTCTTTGAGAAAAATTAATCGTGTTTCTTCCTTCACCACTTTTTCCGAATGCCTAGTTTAAAAATTAATTCCTTCATCTCCAGCCATCCCTTAGGTTTCTTTTAAACAAGGTTCTCTTAAGCATAAAAATTGTGTGAAAGCCTGCAGGTGATCCTCATATCGAAAGACTGATGTGATTTTTATTTTCTGGAATGCACTCCCCAAACACCTCACCTGCAGTGTTGAATTTTTCCATGCAGGGGAAAGAAGCCGCAGTCCTTTATAAATTGTTCTGCCTTCAGTGACGTGAAACAAACTACAAGAAGCCGCATACACTGAGGTACTGGTGTACCTAAACATGTAAATGAATGCCTACATGCTTAAGACGAGAGTTACTCTGACTTAATTTCTGTGTGTTTTGATCTGGTAGTTAGCATAGACATCTTTTCCCAGTCCCCCTATCCTTGCATGTTGTTACATCTTCTAAGAAGGGCTTGTGTGCTACTAAAGGGCTAATGAAGGAGAACTCCATTTCTTTCCCTGTCTACATCTCTCACTCCCAGTCTGGCCTTTGGCCAATCTCATGTTTTCTCCTGACTCCGTGCTTGATTAGTGATAGAGCAGTAATGCTGTCTCTCTTCTTCCCTCAGCTGTTGTGAGGAGAAATTTATTGATATTTGTAAGGTAGTCAAATACGATGACTGGGGCATATATATTCTTTGCTCCTACGGGAGCAGTCAGTTAAATGCATACAGGGCACAAAGACTTGGTAAAAAATGAAACCTCTGTGAATTTATTACTTTTAATTGTATTCCATGTTGTATTTTTGAGTACCTTCTTGTAAAACGGTGCATAATCTTTAATGAATACAAGACGATAAGGTCTCCTTTGGATTTAAATTCTAAGTATTTGCATAAATTTAGCTCCATAAAATTATTTTATTGGCAAATCAAAATGCACACACAGATGTACCTTTCAGAGCTTAATTTTGTAAACAAGACATATTCTGCTCTCAGTGAAGCTGGCATAACTTTACAGTAACATCAATAGATTTACTTGAGATTTATATTTGGGTAACTGAGTGCAGCATTTGGCCTAAAGACTCCAGAGTGAGAAGCATGTAATTAGTCATCTGCCCAGCAAGTGCAGTCTACTCAGAAAATTTACAACTAGAGTAAAAATTTTGTGCCAATCAATTTTTAGTCTGCTTTAACATCCACATTTTTCATCCCTATCTCATTCTTTTGTTAGTTAAATAAGATTTTTTTTTCTTGCTTGCACATCAGGGAGCTCATAGAGTCTTGCTTTTTCCAGATACAAAGTCTCAGTGCTATTTTTATGTGGATAAAGCACCATCAATTTAGTTTAGTAAGAGATTATGTACAGACAGAGCAACGGTCTAATCGGGGTCTCAAGGGCTTTGAAATATTAAGCTTGATTTCTGTTACAAGTTATTCCTGTTATCTACTTTTCTGATGAAAACATGCTCAGTAAAAGGAATACCTTATAAATGGCTTCACTGCTTTAAGATTACTACAAAAATTCCCAGCTGATAAATAGTGTATTGTGACTGTCAGTCAACTGCAAGTGAATATATACACATATCCTGCATTACCCTAACCTTAATATATGATGAGTACTTATTTTCCTTTGTGCATGGCAGAGAGATTTCTGTTGTTCAAGCAGCAGCATGCAGTCACATGCCACAGTCTGGAGCTAAGTTACCTACCACTCTTTAATCATTTGGTAGCTCTGGCTGTCCAAAGTTATCTGACCTTCAATTTTTCTTCCAACAGCATATGCTCAGACTTATATTTTTAATTTCTTTCAGTCACTGAAACAAATATACTGATGAGGCTCAAAATTTTAAATTTCAAATAATATATATAGGCTAAAGGTAAAATAATAAAATAAAACTACCTTGAAAACTCCAAGATTAAATCCTTTGGGCATTTTGTTAAAATATATAGGGGCTACTACAGGCTAATGAAAACATGCTTTAAATGCCTGCTAAGAATCCTAGGTGGAATAAGTATAATGGCCTCATCTTCTGAAATATAATATTGATATAGAACTATTATAAGTACAGCACATTATCAAATCCAGAACTAATGGTGCCCTTTGTTTTAAGCAACACTTGCTGAATTTGAAATAACATTTCTCTCTGGAAACAGATTGCGTTTTACAAGGGAGGAAGGACATTCAGGCAGAAGAAGGTAGGTGCCAACCTTTGCTGTGCCAGGGCAAGTTGTAGAAAAGGCAACAGATCCTGAGAGTTAATCCAGGATCATACCTGGGACAGTTGTTCACTCATGATTTTGTTAGTATTTTTCATCAATCGGGCATTATAAAAGAAGATTAAAAAAAAAAAAGGGACAAAAGGAGAAAAGCTCTATGCATGGTCAGGCACTCCCTGAATTTAAAGTTGATGTCGTCTTTGATGAATTTTGGATTCAATGTTTTTCTTCACAATCTTTGTATGAGACCAGGTGGAGGGGTTTGAACCTGTGTTCAGAGTTAGCTTCAAGCATTTCCCATCCTGAACACTGGGGGTACAGTGGAGAATGTTGGTACTAAAACCAGTTTCTCAATGGATATTTTTTTTTTTTTGACTTTTGCTATAACATCACAGGTTGGGCACCTCCAGGAAAATGCAGCACAATGAGAGCTCTGGAGTCTGCTGGGATCTCACAGCAAGTCAGAGATCAGTGCTGAGACAAAGATCTCAAGGCTCCCTCTCTCCTGCAATATACAGTCTGTCCCTGCCTGTTCCTAGTTAAACCAAGGAGAAACTGTTCAGGACGAACACTTCAGCACATGAACTGCATTGTCTCAAAGTAAGCTTCTCTTACCAATGCTTCCAGCTATCTCAGTCTGCAGGCTCCTCACTTGTCTTAGTCCCACAGCTCTTACCTGGCATCAAAACTGAATGGCAGACACTGTCTTATTTCTTTTTCATGCAGGGTCTGACTCCTTCCCTGTGTTAATTAACCTGTGGCATCAGCAGAAGTCCATGGCAGGGGATGACTGCTGTGTTGGGGGCTGGCTGAAGCCTGCAAGGTCACAGGCTGTGACCTGAGAGCAGAGCGGTAAATGCTCTGCTGGTATTAGGCTAGGTTTCTTGAGGGATAATACACTTTGGTCACCATTAGCATCCTGCACAATTTTGATTTAAAAAAAAAAACCAAACAAAAAAAACAAAAGGGGGAGGTGGGGAGGGAGAGAAAAAGAAGGAACATTTCACTGCTACATTTAGGCTGTGGTATGATGGCTCAGCTTTCAATCTCTTCTGTGATAATAACCTCAGAAAGAGAGAAAAACACTGTAAAAATGAATTGGACAAAGTGTGTGTATCGCTTGTTACACAAAGGGCTATTATTTCTCACTGCATGTGTACTTACCATTAGAAAAGTTTTAAGGATAATATAAAAAATGAGATGACAGCTGCCAAAGGCATTTTAAGATTAACTAGCATAATTGCACTTCCAGATGGAGGGAAGTTCAGAAACAACTTGCTATTTTCTGACCTTAGGGTGGTGAAGGTGATGTGTTCAGTCTCTGGAAGAAGCATTTACTTCTTCGTTCAGTAGCTGTACCTTTATTCCTTCCCCACTTGCCAGTTTATTGCTGCAGCAGTGGCATTGGCACAGCATCTGGAGGGAGCTGTTTGTCTGTTTTGTGAAGATAAGGTTGCATTGTGGAGGATGCTGAGCAAGGGCAGGGGAATTGAGGCAAGGGAATGGGGCATCAGGCAGCAGGTACAAATAAAGTAAGATGAGCACGAGCACCTGCTTCTCAAATGAATCCTTATGTTTGCAAACTGATTAAAAGCTGAGCTATTTTCTTTATTGAGGTGAGGATCAGGGCAAAGTGGGACTCCACTAAAGGTGATAAAGAGAAGTGCCTTTTTGGATCGCTAGGAGTTTAGATATGATTATTCTTTTGGGAGAAGCTTTTTTGGTCATTGTGGGAAGGTGAAAGCTGATTCTCAAAAATCCCTTCTGTGCTGCCTGTTTTTCCTCTCAGATAAAAGGCTACTTTTCATTTCCAAAGAAAGCCCATGTGCCCCCTTGACATATAATTATACTGCTTGCTTGCAAGTAGCCTGCTTTTAGGGACACCATACACCAGACTCTTTGATCAGTACTGTGTGATCAACCCAAAAATTAAATTCATTCATTGCCACTTAGCATCAGAATTTTACAGAAGCAGTTACGCAGACCTTCTCTCTGTTGTTCCATGATCACGTTAATGCATGTGAGAGCAAAGAACAGATGAAGCAGTGCTGGTACCTCAATGTCCTTCATGCATTTATTTCACCCTGCCTTTTGCCTTCCAAGGAGTGTGATACTAGCTGCAGTCTTGCAGGTGTTCACCAGCATCATGCATCAGGTACCATGGGTGAACAGCTGCAGGCACAGGGAGCAGCGTGAGCCCAGGGCTACTTGTAGAGCAGCAAGGGTCGGGCTGTGCCGCCATTCACCCAAGGGCCGTGCTTCCCTCAAGATGAGTTGCTAGTGCAGAGCATGTGCTCACCTAAGAGATGCCACGGTCCCTCCTTTTAGGTCAGGGCTGCAACAATCCCTGGCATTTAAAGGTAACCCGGTATTTACCTCCCAGTTATGGTGCACATAGCTCCTACTGAGACCAAAATTTCTTCTGCAGTGATAGATTTTGAAAGAAGTATAATTTGTGGAAATCCTGTTGCATTTTTAAAAGTTATAATTGGCATATATCAGTGCCCCAGTTCCCTGCAAATATAATTATTAGGATTTAAAGGGTTCTGCACTCATTAGGCCTGGACCTCTGGCAGCCAGAGAAATACTGTAGAGAATATACATTCATGTATGTGGCTCTTAATGGTATACATTTGTCATCAGTAAGAGTATTGTGGAAACTACTCTGCTGACAAGACTTCCTGGTCTGTTCTCTGTATCTCATGGTCAAAAGGGTCTTTGGATATTCTCAAATAACTAGGGAGCAGAAACATAAAAGATCTAATTAGACTACAATAATGAATGATCAAAAATAGAAGATTCCTTAATACACCATTGGAAAAAACATATATTTTGAGAACAAAGCCAATCCCTCTATCCTTCAATTTTTTGAGTATTAGTTTTGTTTTTAAAGTATTACGACTAATTATATAGTGTTAAGCACTGCTAAAAGCAAAAAGCTTTGAAACAATGCAGGAACTCTTTGAGCTTCCTGCAGTCATTGCAGGATATTAGGCCATAGAAGCATAATGGCAGTCCTTTGAAGGGGTATACATTTATAAATATTACTGTTTTGAATAATATTCTGGATAAAATTTTAAAGTATATTGATCATTATTTTAGACTTTGTATGAGCATCAATAAGATGCAATCGTGTTTTGTTCTAATACTTAGAGACCTTGAATATTAAAACAGGTAACAGAAACAAACATTATGAAGATACAATTTTGAGCAGATATTCAGATCTTCCACTAAAGCAAATCTATTTTATTCTGAGTTGCATAGTCTTTTTGCAAGCTTACAATTGCAAGGTTTTTGATGAAAGGAGCACAGACACCCTTGGATTGAAACTTAAACTACAAAATTTTGGTGTGAGGTAGATTCCAGCATCACCTCTGGCTGCTGTGAAGTGTGCCACTACTAAGGACTATTTGTGTGATTCTGTAAGAAACTTAACAGTATTAGGTGATCTGGCCATCTGAAGGATATTGCGTGAAGCATCAGTAACAATGGAAATTGTCAATTTAAGAAAAACTTTCCACTGACCTTCCTGTGCTATATTCTGATTTTGATTTTACGATGCAGATGCGTATCTTTATAGTTATGCTGTGGAGATATTTAATCACAAACTACAATGTTATTTTTCAAAGATTAAAGAGGTTTCTAAATCCTTTATAAAGCACCTTTGAAAAAAGGCATCAATGAATTTTATGAATAGCAAATATGTGAATCTATAACGCATTTCTAAAAATTACAATACCGTTATAGTGTTGGTATCTTTTAACAAACCATAAGAGAAATCTGAAGACTATTTTAATGTAATTTTATTCTTCAATTAAAATATTCATGATCACCTTTCATTATTTCAATTCCCTGATCATTATGAAAAATGCAAATTATTTCAATTCATTTATTCAAATTTCACACAGAAAGGAAAAAGTATTGAATCCTGACCACAGACAATTTTCATAGGAGTGTAGCCCCAGCCAGGATTCTAAATTTGGCTTCAGCCATTTAATTAAAATATGCAGACTTTCCTCCACAACAAAATGACAAGGGCCAGAATCCTAGTGTATGGCTCATCATGAAAATGAGAATTGTTATGGTGACGTTCCACATTTTATAGGGTGTGCATTTATTCCATTATAATACAACCCTCACAAATCTACACCTCATCTTTATGAAGTTTTATGTACTGTATCATGTAGATTAAAAAAAAAAAGTAAACCCCTAGATTTCATTCCCTAGGTGTTCTCATTGCTTTTAGAGAAATGATAGCAAATGACACTCAAGAATCTCATTAATAAGTAGGACTGGTAGGACTGTCAAAGCTTTTTTTGGACTGCTGATGTTCACGGGGCTTGCTCACTGCTAATGGCATCTGCTTTCTGCTGTTGTGACCATTGCTTACTCACTTATTTTCAATTTTCATTCTTTCCAGCTCTCTTCTACCCAACCCATCCCTCTACTGCTAAGATTATTCTTTTCCTCTGCCTTTCAAGGACTTCTCTTCACTGGCACAGTCCTGGCCTTTCTATGCTCCAGACACTCCTGACTCCACTGATCTGCTTCTTCCCACTTTTGTCTCTTAATTTCACTCCTGTACTTTCTCTTTCTTCTGCAGGAGAAGCAGAATGGTTCCCTGCCTACCCACAGCGCATCCCTTAGACACCACCAGGAGCTGAGCCTGTGCTGAGCACACCATAACAGGGTTGATGCAGTGAGCACTTACTCATGTCCTCAACAGAGCAGTTTGCTGAGGTCCTCTGAGAAGGAGAAAGCTTTCAGAGGGGTATCTGCAGGTTTTCTCTTCTACCGCTGTCTCTCACCTGGAAACGTTAAGCTACATGAAATATCAAGGAAGAAAAGGGTAGTTGTTTTGTGTATTTGTCCCACTCATAATATCTGGACATCTTTAAGTGTTTGCTACACTTTTGTGGTTTTTTTTTTTCCTTTTTACATCTTTGTACAGTCTAGTATTTATTTACTGAATAAATAAGGGGGGGAAACAGTAACGAACTTCAGGTAACCTGCTCGCCAGTAAGAAAAGATTCATAATCTGTTCTCTAATGACCTGCAGTCAGTGTGAGTTTCACATTACAGCCCAGCATGACAGCATGGCATATCACCGTATGACTGGCAGTGTCTGCTTCAGGCACTATTGGGCAACATGAATGAGTCAGAGGAGCACACCATATACCCTGCAAACTGTTGTGGTAAAATTCAGGGTTTACAATTTCCTTTCCTGAGAAGAGATAGTTTACCAGCTGAAGCTGTGCTAAATTATGGAAGAGAAAATCAAGTGCTATAATTGTGGGTGTTTATCACAGTTACAGTTTTTTTCTATTCATAGAAATTTGATCTGAACAGAGTAAATCTGTGCCCGCAATACAAATGAGATCATCTGCAAACAAACTAAATGGAAGAGACACTTTTTATGGCTTTGTTTTATAACTCTTCTGTTTGAGGAACTAGTCTTTAGTTTCCATTTTTCTCATATGCCTTCATGTTAAAGCAAACAGTGTGTAATAGCTCTTCAATTAAAACAGTTTATGTTTGAGTAGGAAAATAAGATAGCAAAACTTGACTGACCACTAGTCATGGTAGTAGATTTGTAGAGCAGGTCGGGAAAACACTAAAGGATAGTATAACTCCAATTAATATCTGTGATGGAATTCTGTCAATGATAGCATGAGGAGTCCCTGCAGTTTGTTTAATGTTTTGTCATACTAGGACAACAAAAGTTCTTCCCAGCACGTCCGAACACCTTTACACCACCTGAATAGCATCGCTTTCAAAGAGCTGGACCTTTCCATCAGTATGTTCCCCAGCGAGGGAAGCTCTTAAGTAGGAGAGAGCTGATGAACTAACCCATGCTCAGCCAGCTGTGTACTAATTGGTGAAGGAATAAGCAATATATCAAAACTATGAATATTTGGGAAAGGGCTATGCTAGAGTGTGATGTACATAAGCTATATTCCACTGAAAGATGTGGCAAGGGTCAGTCAGCTTCTTCTGGGAATGGGGAATCTGTAACAAGAGCTATTGAATGTTATTAGAGCCCTTGCTCTCTTCCCCAGGTCCTGGTGGCACCTAGACAGCAGCTTGGTAGGCAATGGCAACTGGAAAAAGCTGGTGGAAGGCATGTAGAGTCACTTCCTCACCTCTCCAAGCCCCTTATTTTTCCCCCTCTTTTCTCCTACTCAGAATGTAAGTAACCTCATTTATAACCATTTATGCAAGCTGGGTCTTCTAGGATTGGGAAAACAGTTCCCAGCTGGGTAGAAACTTGCTAAGCCTTCAAGTGGAAATGCAGCATGTGCTCAGTTTCTTAACAAAGCTAGTTCCATCAGTTTAGGGTAAATGAACACAAGCAAGAGATTCTTTCAAAACTCCTTTTGTTGTGCAGTACCTTGAATCCAAAAAGTTGTTGCTGGACTGCCTACAGTTTAATTGTCTGGCCCCCGAACTGGAGCTCACTAGCCACATTTGACCTTCAGCATTAAGGAGGAATAGGGGTTTCACCATGATGCCCAAAACAGTGAGGATGCTGGGGACCAGCAGGAAACTGGGAGAGCATCACAAGTCCTGTAAGTGCCTTCAGCAGGGCTCTGGGAAAGCCCTGTGTCCAGTCAGGGCCCTTGAATCCCCTCCCAGAGAATCAGCATTTACAAAAACTCTTTGAAACAACCCAGCAGCACAATTCTCTTTTTAAGAAGATGACTACCCAGAAGAGCAGGAGGTGACAATAGCTGGGCCACAGATGAGAAAGCAATAAAAGTTTCACAGCACCAGAGAAAGATGAAAACAGAGCATGACTCTGATCACTAATCAGCATTGTGATTAGGAGACGGCAGCCCTTGATTTTATGAACCTTGCTTTCTCCTGTTTGTGCATTTATGTTGGTGAAGAAATTAGGCTCCATTATCATTTGGATATGTCACTATTTTGCTGCAGCCTGTAAAACTGACTACAGTGTATGTGAAGACAGGTTTGCCTACTGGGTTTCAGTTGTCTCTGAGATTTCCAAATGAGAAGGTTACTGGTTTCCTCTCAGTCCATCACAAATTATGTAGCAGTTTGTGCCTTAGATTCAGAAAAACAATTGTGCGAAGAGTGCACATCTGCCTCCTCTCTGCCCTTTCCCACCCAAGGAGCTGCTGTCTGGTCTGCCTGCATTGCGTCCCCATCCCTAGAGGTATTTAAAAGAAAGACGTGTAGATGTAATTCTTAGGGACATGGTTTAGTGGTGGACTTGGCAGTGCTAGGTTAACGGTCGGACTTGATGATCTTAAGGGTCTTTTCCAACCTAAGCGATTCTATGATTCTATGATTCTCATTGGCATGACTGTAACCTAAGATGAACTCTGCTGTCTATGGGAAACTCCAGTGTTGGGTGGTTTTTTTGTTTGTTGTTTTTTTCACAGATGGTAAATATCTAAAGTGTTTCATTCTATAATTTTGAAATAACTTGTATCCTTGGTTGTGGGTTCATCAGTCATATTTTCTTTTTCTTACTTTTGTATTATGTGATACAATGCCTTGTTTAAGAATGTTAGAGAAGGAACTGATTAGCAGAAACTGTATTGTAAAATGGGGAAGACTTGCTGCTTAGTCTAGGAGGATGTGAGCCTAAACCACTTTTCTCTTTAAGTTTAAAGAAAAATGCCTTTCATACACATAAGGAAACTTAAACTTATTCAATTTTCTTCGCTGCAGAATATCCCTCACTGACTGACCCATGCTGCTACGCTTTTGTTATAAATCATAGCCAGAGTGGGAACATCGAACTGTGATATACAGCTCTATTCAAATCACACTCACTTTTCTACCTCTGAGGAGCTTGCTTGTTATGGAGACTTACAAGTTATAAATAGGACAACATCTAACGAGCTTCATTGCAAAGATATGCCAAAAAATATTTTCTCTGTGGGGAGAGAATCTTTTAAAAGAGCCTTTCAATTTTCTTGCTTCAGTACATACTTCTGCTGTTCCCTGTCCTGAGTATCCAAAGACTCAACCAGGGCGGTAGGACTCAACTGTTCAGAACTCGCTGCTTCTTTCCCCTGCTTTGCCACAGACCTTAATGCAGCATTGCAGTTTGTTCACCTGCAGACGAAGGAATTTATCTCAACCTAGATTATAATTTGAGGACCTGTGCAGAGCCAGCATGAGATAGCATTACCACACAGGACAAGAGCTCTCTCCAAATACCTTCAAAGATGTTTTACACTGATGAACTTCATGCCAGAAGCAGAGGAGAAAACTAGTTGTGTCTTGACGTCAGATTCCTTAACCTATCTTCTCTTTCTTCTTTTTTCAGATATCCTGTGTAATGATTATGGAAGGCAAAAGCTTCCCCCTGTTTTGCAGTCCTCCTTTTCCCTGCTATGGCTGGTACCACAGCCTGAGCCGCAGAGAAGAAAGGAGGGAAGGGAAAGATGGTCTTAGTGCCCCGGTGAGGATGAAGGCTGGTTAGGGCTCAGTGATGGAACATGGGTGCAGTAGTGATCTAGGATAGTTTAACAATCACAGTGAACTTGGACACAAAGTAGCTTCTCTGTATACGTAGCCCACCTTAAGGTATGTGGCAATCGTACTGCACAACATTGCGATTAGCTTTCTGGACAGCTTTAATAGTTGATGGGCAGTGAGAGGAGTACAGGAGACCTGCATTCTGGTCCTGACATTGCCACTGGCTTGCTGAGTGACCCTGAACTTGTCACTTCATCTCTCTGGGGCAGTTTCGCCCTCGCTCTCTGTTGTTTTTTTTCTTTTTTTTATCATTGGGAATCTTGACAGGAAGGACAGCCTCTTGCTGTGTATTGGCATCATGTCAGTCTTAACTCCTGTCTTACCTGTGGTCTCCCAGTGCTGCTATAATCTCATAATTCCTTATATTTGTAGAGATAATACTACTGTTTAATGCAAATCTGTATCATTATATTACTACTAATAGATCATTCACACCATTGTTTTTCCAAGTTCCTGAAAATTTTTGTGTGAAGCAGTAGATAGGAGCAGGGTAGAAAGTACTCTAGATCATCTGGATATGTGAAGTAAGTAAACATAAATCATGGAACAATAAAATCTTGATTTTTAATGCTTTTCCTTTTCCTGCTCTTGTGATGGATTTTATTCCTTCCCCTTAAAGTTCTAGTGGCAGTTGGCTGTTACACACAGCCTCCATTAGGAGACCATACTTTGTTGCTATAGCAATTCTTTCTCACTCTGATATTTTATTGCACTTAGATGCTGTTGGCGGGAAAAAAAAAAAAAAAAGCAAAACCAAAACCCAACAAAAAAAGCATCACTGACCTCCTCACAAATGGTCAGCCTCCCTGATCTCTTATTTCTGAGCAACTTTTAACTATATCTCACCACAATCTCTATTCTGGTAAATACTTTGTGCTAGGCACTATCTAGAAAGGTTTATCATTGCTCTATAAGTGGCATACTGCACACAGCAGGACACACTGCAGCACAGTGTCTGACATAGCAGATATAGATTACTGTTAAGATAAATTCATCCTTTTTGATCTGAACATTTCACCAGCTCCAATTTGAAGTCTTGATATCACCCTGTCAACCAAAGGGGATGTTTTTAAGCAAGGGAAGAGTTATCAAAGGTTTCCTCAAAGTTCCTTTTAGAATGGTTTCTACAAGAGCAAAGATATATATTTATTGGGGGTGAATGTAGGGCTCATCAAAAGTGCTAGACTAAAATCTCTGTAGACATAAGGCCTCTGTTCAGCATCAGATACTGAACAGAAGCCTCAAGTTTTTTCTACTCTGTCAAAACCAGATGCCTAAACCTTCAACTAATTAGGCAAGAAAAGGTCATTAATTCTGTCTTCTGCTGACTGCTGGCGGCTGCGCTTTCCCACCCAGGACGCCAGCAGCATCCCCCTGGGAGTAACCATTCGTATGGGGCCGGGGCTGCCTGCATTCCCCTGGCCATGTAACCCAGGTTGGGAACTGGAGAGAGGGCAGCTCCATGGGAGGGAAACGGAGAGAAGCTAAGCATAGCACTCTTCTTCCACCTTCCCTGGTCCTGAAGGTCCATCATTCTCATGGGTAAGGCACTGCCTAGAAATAGTTGTGTCCATCATGTTGGGGCACATGGCCAGCACATCCCTGCTCCCGAGGGAAGGGGAGTACACAAGGTGAGCAGTGATGGGAGAGACCCTTCCCCTGCCCTTAGCTGCCTGGGTGGGCAAAGCAAATGGCATGGGAGGGAGCAGGAGAGCTGACTCCACACACAGAGCACTGTCCTCAGCCTCTCCAGGTCCTGGGGGACTCCTGCCTCCAGATAGCAGCCTTCAGAGCAGCACAAAAGGGTAGCTGCACCCAGCAGCATCTGCATGGCTGGGCATGTGGCATCTTTCTCCTTCTTTCATGGGTCCCCGTGTTACTCCAACGTTCAAGCAGGGCTGGCCATGGCCTGCTTATTCTCCTCCTCTGCATTGCTGCTGGGAAACATTTCTATCAGCAAGGCCAGGAGAGCAAGCGCAGCTCTCACCAATGCTGGCAAAGCCTCTGACCTCCTTCTCTGCGCCCGCATCACAGCTCGTCACGGAGACACAAATGAAAAAAGAGCTATTTCACAGTCCAGTGACTGAGAGACTTTGCGTAGCTGGAGGGCGAGGCGTGAGGGTGTGATGGGGGAAGGCAGCGTCCAAGGTCGACTGCTGCAAGACTGAACAGCAAGGAGGAAATGCCGGGGGGACAGGCTTTGCTGCCTACCTTGCACCATGCTTTCGCTGCACGCAATTTTGTCTCGCCAGGGACCTGCTGTGCATCCCAGAGCAGAGTCTGGGTGCAGACTAACGTGTTTGTGAGGAATCAGGGGCAAAAGTAGTAGGTGTGCAGGACAGCAGCGTAGAGGGGATTCAGAGGAACTTTGCAGGCTTTGAAATGGAGCCCTTGGTGCTGGCACTGCCGCCTCTGTGGTGGGCATCATTGTGCTTTTGGAAATGGACTAGGACCTACTGATTCATTGCATGGGGAGCAACTTATAAGCATCAGACAGCAAACCAAAAGTAAACACATAGCTTGCAGCTTGGGTAGATTTGAATCATATGTCTGCATATGACTGGTTGTCATTAGCCAGGTCCATTAAATCAAAGTGTTCAAATTCCGTGTTCCATTTTCAGCCTGAGGTTATGTGTGTCTTCATTTTGTCAGTGTACATATATATACAAGAGGAGAGTTTATGAATAGTCCTAACGCAGTTTACTTACTGTTTATAGCACAGATAGGTGTAAGTTGCATCATTATCACAACAAAGCCCTTATTATTTAGGTGCTTACAATTTTGCAAAATACATGCAGGCTGAAATTTTGCATGCTTGGACTCAATCCACAGGCAGAGCTTTTAGAAGCTGGTAGTAAAACGTATTCAATGATCTTTGAATTGTGTGTGCTTCAATGACATATATTCCCCCCAAAACACAGCATGTTGTTGTTTATCCTTGTAGTAACATAAAAATGGGTGAGCTGAGTCATTTAAACTGTCTTGTTTTGTAAATCTTACAAAGATTTACAAATAGAACTAAAAAATGGTGTAATTTTGAAATAAACTGCTTGTCATGCTAAAACTACACATCTTTTTCCGGATTCCCCCCCCCCACATATACACAGGAGACTGAGGTGTTTGACTCGATGGCTTAAAATATCTGGGCTTTTGTGAGATCCTATAAATTTGAAATTACAAGAATTATTGCTGTTACCTTGCTAGCAGCCATACAGCTCCTAAGGAGACTCTTTCCCCAAGAAAACAAGTATCTTTGGTGTTGTGTTCCCTGTTGTAGGATCTTTTCTTTCCCAGCAGGCTTGTCTGGCATTTACCGTTCAACAGAGGCTGGTCGTTAAAGCCTTGAGGCGAGGATTTTTAACTAAGTTGCAGCTTGCTCAATCTTTTCCAGCTGGTAAAAGATTTGAATTCCTGTTATTTTTTATTATTCATAAGGGTGGATCATGGTCTCCCATCAAACAAGCCCTGCTGAAGCTCGGAAACGAGCAGCCAAGGGTGTGCTTTCTGTTCACCAGTGCATGGTTGAAGGGAAGAGCAAGCGAACGGGGCCCCGGGGTGGAGGTCTGCTCCCACCTCGCACTCCTGTTGGCTTTCACAAACATTTCTGCTTGCATAGCGTGGTGCTCCTTGAGTGTTATCCAGTTCCCCATGCAAAGTAAGTAAATATAATTACTCCTGCTTTACAGAGAGGGACTGCAGTTTGCCCAAGATTAAAGGTGAAGGGAGAGTGTGAAGAACCAGAACTGAGATTTCAGCCCTCATTCAGGCTATTTGATTTCACAGCATTAGCGTTGCTTTCCTGCTACACTCTGCAAAGAATTGCTGTGATTTTTTTTTATTATTATTATTTTTTGGCAGGTAAATTCTAACTTAAATCTATAGGGAAAATTAACCCCCCCCCACCATTTTGGATGTCAGCCATATTAAATAAAAACACTGACTACTAGGAAGGGCTGTCTACTATAATCTGCTGTGTAAGGATCATGAGAGTTGCATTTCTTTGAGCAGCTGGGAAGCACAGACTTTTAAATTCAATTTTTTTCATTTACAAGTTTATTTACATACCTTCTTAGAATTGCCATAAACTTTCTTGTCATGAATTTCCAGGGGGGATTTCACTTTAAAAAAAAAAAAAAATATTTGCAAAACCAACCCAAAAGCTCTGCTGTTTTCATCTCCTACATTTTGTGTCCAGCAGAGCAAGTTTTTTTTTTCCTTGTATGTACAATCTCATCAAAAACAGTCTAACAGTATTTATGAGGCTGATTACAGATTTTTTCACAATAATAAATGTGATCGATCAAAATCCAAGGAAGTAATAATAATTTCATAATTCAGGACATAATATCTGTAGTTAATGGCTGCCTCAGTGACTGTATGTGTGGCTACCTGCCACACTGGCTGTACAACTTAGTGATGTAAACATCATGGAGTCTATCAGAAAAATGTCATTTTGACGAGATTATGTTGCTTTCAGTAAATATGCCCAAAATTGAGAACACAAACCTAAGCGGTTCGCGCAAATCTCACTTTGGACAAATACAATGAGGCCAGTCCTTCCACCTGAAACTGGATGTCCAGCCAGCACTGTGGATATGACTGCTGAACCCATGCAATGGGGCATTTCAGTACTGTGCTCATTGCAGCTGTGAACAGAACCTGAGCGGGAGGTGCTACTGCCATCCGCCTGGCAGGGTGACGCTGCTGTGCCCACAGCTGGAAATCCTAGCTGCTGTCCCCTGCTTTGCCAAGAGCATCCCAGGTTGACTTTAGACAAGCAGTGATATCTCTCTCTGCTTTAGTTCACCACTTGTAAAATGAATAATAATAACGGTTGCCCACCTCCAGATATGTTAACATCTATGATGTTTAAGTTCTCCAGTGAGGACCATACGCATCGCTCATCTATGGTCAGTATCGTGCCATCTAACTGGGTTTCTTCACTGCTGCGTTCAGATCAGGGAACCTCTCTAAGGCACACCCTTGTCTCAAGGTCTTTCCGCTCTGATTCCGTGTCAAGTGCAAGGATTTGTTAACAGTCAGGGAAGTTATCCCACATGCAAGTCCTCCAGCTTTGTTCACACCAAGAGAAAGTACCATCCTAGGAAACTTTGTCCTTGCAATCTGCCATCAGGCATGCTGTGGGAGGGGACGAAACGAGGTCCAGTGACTTTTGTATGAAAAATACAGCTAAGGTGAAGTTTGCCATTAGTTGGCTAAAAGGGACAAGTAGGGGAGTTCAAAGGAGCAATATAACTCACAACAAGAACTAAGGCAAAGCTCTTTAATAAATCCCATGCCGCAGCTGCAAAACAGCAACAGCAAGTGTCCAGCTGCCCAAGGGTTTCATGCTAGATAATGTAGATGTGATAAACCAATCTTAAAGCCTAAGTAATTAACGGTGAAGTATTTTTAATATGACAACTAACACTGAGCTATGACTACTGCTGTAGCGCTAACAGCTAAGCAGCTATATCATTATCTGTGTCTTTTCCTGTGTAATTTTCTTAGTGTGAAATGTCTTTAATTTTAGTTTGGTGGAAGAGCTGTGAAGGGGCAAAGGAGTCAGCAGATATACCCACTAGCTTACAGAAAATGCACTTCCATTTATACGTGGTAGTGCAGTATGAACAACGGCCTGTTATCAATTACTTGAAGTAACTTATATGCTGCGGTTTTTTGTGCTTTATTCCAGAAACAATAACTATATATCTCCAAACCCTAGTGTATCCCTTTGTAGGAAAAGCAAGAAGAAATAACGAAAGTGTTTCTTCTTGTAGTACAGAACAGCCTGGTATAACAGATATGTTGAGAGTGCTTTCAAATGATGCTTACATAATATGAGGCTATGTTTACATCGTAGTACAGTCCCATCAAAAAATCTGTCTCTCCATTCGGGACAAACTATTTTAGCTAAATATTTAGAAGGTAGCTCCTTAAAACCACATTTGCATTTTTAAGCCTTGTGAAGCAAAAGCAAGTGGAAGGTTTAGTTTTAAGTTTTGAAAGGATATGTTAATTTAAACTGGATCCATAGCCCTCAATTCATTATGTGTTAAACTTTCAGGTGCATCAACATGCAGAAATTCAGTAAACATCATGCAGTAACACACAGTGATGCAATTACCCTGGGCTACCATTCATGCTGTTGAGGAGTTGTATCTATCATGCTGACATTACAAACCGTCAGTTTCCATCAGAACATAAATACCTGGTGCTGCAGCAAGATAGGATACAAATGGATTACATTTCTCTGTTCCAACGTTTTTCTTGGTTTCTGGGGATTTGGAGCACAGTTTGTCTTGCTTTAATTTTTATGAGAGTTCGGGGGCTTTTGTCTCACTTGGCATAGTGAGGTACAACAAGACTTCATTTATGATTATACACCCTATGTTTTAGAGAAAAAGTTGCAGAAAGAAAAATATTATTTTATGAAGGACTCCCTTTCTGCAGGTGCAGCACATAAACCGGGGTTCCTTGGACCCTGTGCTCAGGGGCTCAGGTCAATCCCTGTTTGTTCTCTGGGAGCTGCAAAAACTGATGGTCGGAAAATCTGTGATTTGACTTCCTCAGGGCCATGAATTACTTACCTGTGTAGTCACAACTTTGCATGGCATAAATATAGGTGTGGGAGGTCTCAAATTTCCCATATTCACCAAATATAAGAGAGTAGGAATTGGCTGAGATTGTCAGTAGCTGAAAGAAGCTCCAACATGTGAGACTTTCAGAGCCACTGGTACAGGACGGTAGGACCTTTGCATCCCCATCCCCTGCTGTTTATTTATGACAGATGCCTGACCCCTCAATATTTTTTAAAACAAAATTACCTTCTCCATTCTGGCCTCCTGGAAAACTCCTTTTCCAGAGACACTCAGGTGCCTGATCATTGTAATCTTCCCTAGCTCTTGGCCTAAAGGATATGTAAAAGGTGGAAGAAAAAAGGCTCATCTTTTGCCAAGCAAAAGGGGCTTGTCTTCCCTTTACACCTTTTGATACCATGGGATTGAGATGAACATAAAATATATTCTGAATTGACTCTCGTATCTGCTGTGATCTTTTCTCTATAATAAACTTCTGAGAATTCCTTGTTCTAAACATGCTCCTTAGTTGTACAAAATACATCTTCGAATATAGATGATAAAATTCAGAAGCAATACTAGTAGTATTGAGATTCCTGAAGGCAAAAATAGGAGACAGTGAGAGAAGCGAGAAAGAAAATTGAGAGACGTTGGAGTGATGCCTGTGAACATTTAGCTGGTCTGTAGCTGGGCCATGTATTGGAAAATATGCGATTTGAGCAATCAGTATTCTACTTCAGGGGATGAAATGAAACTTTTGCTTTGAAACTAATGTGTGAAATTGTTTCCTTATGTCAAATCCCACGTAGCATGTAAATTAAAAAAAAAAAATTAGATCTGCTTGCAGTGGTTTTCCTAGACTCTTTCTGTGATCTCCCTTCATTGCTACCACCAATGGAGAATTATTGTTGTGTCTATGCTGGCCCTTTCACTGGAGATTACAGGTATACCTGCAGTAGTCACCTGTTTTCTCATCCTGAAGACAAGAGGCAGAATATGTCCTTGCACTTGTACAAATCAACTCACCTCACCTCTCCTGTCCCCTGACCAAGGACTTTCCATACCTGTCTGGGAACAGTCTCTCCCATACACCAGGTGCAAGCTAGCTGACCCCAGCTGAAACTGCCAGGGAGGGAGCTCAGAAACAACTGGGTGAAGCCAAGTGTCCAGGTGCAGCACTGCTGGCGCATGCCTCTTGCTAGCCCAGCACTAGTCCCAAGGGAGCTGCCATGTCCCAGCAAGGCATTTCGGTGCACATCACCCAACATAATCCAAAGGCTGCTCTTGGTTGTGCTACTGGCTGATTGCATCCATCTCAAGGAAGGCAGTAGAGGAGGAAGGTGGCTTTCTGCCATTTTTATCTGCCTAAATCCTTTGCTGATTGCCAAATAGATGAACTGCATTTTTTGGTCAGAGAAGCTAAATTTCCAGAGGAGTTAAATTTTCAACAGCAGCAATCTGATTTGGCTACCATAGTTTTCAGGCACTGCCTTTTGCTATCAAAGGCCTCATTTCAGTGGGCACTTACTGATCATTGTGGTCGTGCTGGAGGTGATCAGTGCTCACGAATACCAGGGCCAAGCTGCCTCAGATGTGACACTAAAGAGCTGAGACAACAGAAAGGAAAAGTAATACTTGAAATCTGGATCTAATTAATTTTCATGAAAGCAAAGCTTGTTGCAGAGGTACGATATACTCTGCATACTCTTGGTAATATTTTGAACATGACCTACATTTTCTGTTAAGTTTTTGTACCTGGTGCTTCCTCTTTGTTTTGTGTTATGAATGTGTGCCTGAGAAAATGTTCCTTCTCTTTGCAATTCCTATAGCAGCATGATATGTACAGAGATGGACGCTGGGTTTAAAAAAGCTAGACTTGCAGTTAGTCAATGCAAAACAAATCCTGTCTCACATCCTTTGTGTCCCTTGTTTGCAATTCACATGTCATTTCTGTGAAAGCCAGTCCTGCAGTAGAGGACAGTGCTGACAGGTAGGGCTCCTGTCCTGGTAATTTGTTGTCTTGATGCCTTGCATGACCAGCTGGAAACAATATCCAATATTCAGTTCTAAGATGGGTTCTTGCTGAGCTCACTGCAAACTACAGGAACCTGAGGGGAAGCTCACCAGGATCATTTAGCTGCTTGCTGGTTTGCAATTTGGGTGGTTTTTTGCTTAAAAGCAAAACAAAAAACACAGGAATCCTGATGACAAATGTTTCCCTAGATTCAGCAGGTTTGCCAGTGCAATGAGCTTAATTAAAATTAACAGAGCATTTTAATTATGTTGTAGTCTTTCTCTCTAATGGGTTGCCCTTGCAACCTGCCTTAAACGAAGCCATGTGGTGCATTTTGGAGACCAATTTGTGCTGGCCTGCAGATGATGGTGCATGTCTATCAAACGGGTGCTTGACCCATTGCTGCTAGCCAGAGAAGGGGGAGAGAGCTATTGCCCGCTGTTCTTGCCTTTGTAGAGGGTAAGCCATCTCCTAGGAGCGATAAAACACCATCTCTGTACAGGCTCAGCAGAAAGCTAGAGGTACTTCTGTATCTGCCTGCCTTGAACAAGCTGGTCAAGAACCCCAAGCATGAAGAACCCCAAGCTTCCCTTCTCCATTACTGTGCTCTCCAGGAAGGAACAGATTTGGTCTTCAGGGGGGTGCAGGTTATTCCTGTTGCTTGCAAATGCTCTGTTGAATGCTGGCTCTATGAAAGGGTTTTGTTTGCATCTCTAAACACTTTGCTCGGCAAATGACAGGGCTCTGGGTTTTTTTCTGCTGGCAGTCAGGACTTGTCACCATGGCTGGGCTATTTTCTAAGCAGTGTGAGAGCACTATGGTTCCCAGATGCCTTTCATCTAGAGCTGTCGTACAGACTTTGAACTGGATGTGCTCGCTTTCACCTCAGAGAGGTACGTGCATATGAATGAATTTAGCCCAACAACATGGTCATGATAGTGATGTGTTTATTCCACTTCACGAGGTAGCCAATTAAAACATGAAGTATGTATGGCTTCCACCAAGCCAGTACTGAACCTGACATCCTGGGATGCACTCTGGCTTCTTCATCTCATCTTCTTGAGCATCCCAGCAGGCTCAGCTTTCTCTGCTTTCTTTTTCTTGCCTATAGCTTGGCACATGCCTCTAAGTCAGGCTGACTCTGGTGACTGACGAAGAGTTGTAGATACTATTTGACATTAGGTGTCACGCTGTGACTGGAGCTGTGCAAAATAGGTCCTACTACAGTCGTTTGACAGCTGCAGTGAATCTTGCTGTCAGTTTGTTGGGTCATGTGCCATGTCCTAGCATAGGCCTTGGTGCTGAGAAGTGTCCCCTTGCTCTTGATAACCCTGTCACCAGATTTGCAGAGCACGTGGGTAGATGGCCATAGTTGCTCTTATTCAGCAACCTGGTGGTCTAGGGGGTTAACCTGAGGTTTCTGAGGGCAGACTCTGCCTCCTCAGTGGAGGAAGAGAGAGACAGGGGATTTACCTCTGTGTCATCTAATCTTAACACTAAGTTGAGATCTAAAGGTAAAAGGGCTCAGTGGATTATCCTGCTCCTGTATTTTGCTTTCAGTGTAAGTTCTGAGTGTTATTCTGTTGACAAGATAAAGAGCAAATGATTTGAAATGGCTTCTCACATCTGCCTTTCACTCAGCCTCCTCCTGATGCACTGAGAGAGGTGAGAGGTGCTGTCACCAAGGGCTAGAAGTCCTGCCTGGATAACTGCAGTCCCATGCACAGCTCCTGGCAGGGGAGGCTGTAGCTTTTCCACAGGGAGGGGGATATCAAACAAGTCAAAGAGAAGTGCAACGTTGTAATCTAATCCCATTTAAAAAAGCATTAGTAGAACTGGAGATGCTGTTGATTGCCACCACCTGCCTGAGGGCCTTCCCAGGAGGCACCTCTGGGCTCTTTAAATTCCTTGGGGGAGGGCAGGAGGCTGGTCCTTAAGACAAAAGCATTTCTTCTGCTTTTCTCTTCATGCAAATGCTTCCTGGTGCCTGTGGGCTGTTGTACTTCTGAGGTAGGTGCAAAGTCATAACTATCTCTCATATCACCAAAATGCAGAGTACTTTGGTGTCCTGGGACCTGCTATCTGGTAGTTTGCTTAGTAGACTGCAAGCCTGCTGTGTGCTACTGGAGGAATTACTGTGATTTGTCAGTTCACTTTCAAAGTGTGATTTCTTTTGTTGTGTTTGGTCCCAAGATGCTAATTTACAGTGAAAAGATTTAATTGTGTGCCTGGAGACTGTGTACTTGCTCTTAACAAAAATGCATGGTTGTAACTTTCTACTGCTCCATCCTTAAGGAGCTCAGATTTGTGAGATACTGCTGCACTTGTCCCAGCATTTCTTCATGCTTTACCTGCCCTATTACACTTGTTTTGTGCCTGCAATGGGTTTTTGGATAGTAGATACCATAAACTGTGGGGAAAGTATGGTCTCTTTAAAGACTCTCTGTATAGAGCCTCAGCTGAAGTACTTATGTTCTCCAGAAATGACAAAACTTGAGGCCAAATATGTTGGCTTTTTTTTTTTTTTTTTGTGAATGGGTTATTGTGTTGAGTCTAAGTAACAGCTTGTTAGCAATCTGTGATGAACATAGGGCAGAGAGGATTGTAGGCCAGGTGTGGAAAAAGGGATGGTGTTCTCTGATGGTTTCTCCTGGCAGGAGGGGAGGGCGTGGGAGGTCCTTGCTTCCTCCTTAGTCCCTGGGTTTGTGCTTCTGGGTCTGCGCTCAAGTTAACAGGGAGAGGGCCTATCCTGGGAACAGTATTGCTGTACTGGATTAAGAAGTGATGATGTTTAGGGTTTTTCTTTTTCCCCCAAGTCCATAGTGCCTTGCTGGCCTGATGGCAGGACTCTCCTCTGAACCTGCTGCAGTGGCACAGATGAAGGAATCATAAAATCCAGAGGGGAGGGAGGGGAAAAGAGTAGGGATGTCTTAAATTGTCTCTGCTGCTAGGGAAAAGGTAAAGTTGTGCTGTACTGTGAGTGACTTATCAAGGTGGAAGTAATATACTGAGTTGCAACTCTCTGCAGTAGCAGAAGATGGGTTTTTTGGTGGTTGTTTGGTGGGGTTTTTTGCCAGAAAACAGCCTAGATAGGCACTTTATTACAACTGCAGTGTAATATATGTCCTACAGTTTAAATACTGTGTTGTTTACAGTGGAGAAAGGTTGACTACAATAACATCATTGCCTGACATAAAGCTACAGGAGAACTTCAGGAGCCCTATTGAACAAAAAGAGGTTGCAGAGCGGGTCACCAGCACTTTAATTTTATTCTGCTAGCAAATAACTGTCTTTTCCTAATGAACTGAAGAAAGCTGGTGTTATTTAGGATCTGCGTAACTTAATATTAAGGTATATACCTTATGGAGTAGGAGTTTCAAGGAAAAGTTAATGTCAGCTTCAGCTGGCCTGTCTGTACTACTATTTTGACCTCCTTTGTTCAAGCTTAACTCTTAAAAGATTCACTAATTTGCAGATAGAGTTCTGCTTAAGTAGCTCTAAGTATATGCTTTTTGAAAGAAATTATACCCTCAGCCACAGGAATTTTTTTCTGCCCTTCCCCTGTTTCTTGTTTGTCACTTATTACAAAATGTCTTCACTATGTTGGTGAAGCAAAATGGGACAGTAAATTTGGCCTTAAACTACATTGATAAGAGAATTTCCTTGGAAAAGACTACTGTGGGATTTCTTGTTGAAAGGCTGAAGGCAAAACAGAGGATGGAATTTGAATCTGAAATCTAAATTTCTATAAAGTCCTATATCCAAAACACAGATCTGTAATTTGATTTGGATAGTAAGCCATTTGCATGTGCATTATTTTGGCTGGCAGGTACTTGGTTTGAAGCCTAGTCTATACCACAAAGGCTTGTCAATGTAGTTTTCCTAGCAAGCCCTCACACAGTAGACAAAACTTATACAAGATTCTTTTTGTTGGGAAAACCTGAAAATACTGTTGTAAAAATAAATGTCACCTTTGAGTATTTTTTTCCTGTTGCTGTTGCGTATATGTATATGTCTATCTTTGAGTAGAGACCTGACCTCAGAGTTTCAAAGTTGATGCATGTATGTGCAGGTAATACAGTACACTTTTCCACTGGGCAGGTATCTGTAAAAGAAAAAGCTTTACGGCAGTGTTTGAGCATTGGATACTAAACCTCCACCCTGAGTGTTGGCTTGGAAGGTAGGGAGCAGCTGCTGGTGAGCCAGCAGGCAGATGTGAGTTGCATCTGGAAGCATCTCTGGGGGGTACAGGGGTTTCGCTGCAGAATTCCCCCTCCTGTCCCTGTTTGGCGGAAGCTGCTCCTGCTGCTCCCCCCCGGGTGATGCTGAAATGTGCCTGCACCAAGCAGAGATTAGGAAGAGAAGTCAGGCCCTGGTACCAGAGGTGGTTTGACAGCAGTCATTTGTGTAATCTTCATAGCAGAGCCCAGGAGAGAGGCTTGGTTTGCTCCCCTTCTATGGGTCTGCTGTGTTTTTTTTATATCCTGAGCTGAGGTGCCCTGCCATACAAAAAAGAAGATTTTTAAAAATGTGGGTGGGAGTGCAAGCAAGATCCCCTGCTTGGGTTTACTCTACATGGTAAACCTAGTCTTATTTCTCTTTCATCCAATCTGATCCCTGCTAGCCAGCCAGGCAGCTACCTGCTGCTGCTTCTAGTCAGCTCACACTGGGATGATTGTTGGCTTAGCAGGATACACATTAAGTGGCACTAAAAATAAATAGGAAATTGCATTTTCTGGCTCTCTTTTTTGCTTTTTCTCCTTTAAATGAAAGAATTGTTAAGCTCTTAGAATTGTTAAAATGGAAACAAAACTGAGAAGCCCCTAAATTGCAAATACCTTCTGAAAGCAGTGTTACACGAGGAGGAGAAGCCATCCTTGGTGGGTGATGCAGTATAGGCATCTCCCAGATGAGCCATTACACTCCCACAAGGAGCTCCAGAAAGTGGTGCTGCTTCCCGATGCAGAACCCACGATGAAGTCACTCTGAAATATTGCATAAACGCTTTCAGAAATAACATTTTTTGACTGAGGTTCCCCAAAGCCTAAGGTGGGGTTAACACAGAATTTAATTTTAAATGACCCATTTGCAGCAGACAAATGAGACCATCCTGACTCCTTCTTTTTTTTCCCCAAATGTTGTAGCTGTGTAGCAGTTGTGCCAGACTGAATGTTGACAGTCTTTAACATAATTTGTCTGTACTAAAATTAATACTGTACTTTATGTACTATATTTGTATCTATCTATCCCCTTTCATGTCAGATAAGTTCTAGTGTGTGGGATGCATAACAAGATTGACTGAAAAATAATATTTAACCCTGTGAGGTCTAGTGCTTCCTCCAGGTAGTGATTCAGGTTGTTTAGATACCAGCCTGTTACGATGTGCTTTACTTTTTTTGCCGGAATTTTTATTGGGTTGTCTCATAATAAAACTGTAGTGTGGAAGTTGCAAAAACCTCAATTGTGAGGTTTATAAGCGGTGCAGCAATGCAAAGCTTGTAATATTATGAGGGCTGTCTAGAGCTTTGCTTAAGAAGTGGCTCTGGAAACAAGCTCAGCTGTAATTATAAACCTTATAAGAAAACTAAAAATATAAAAGCAATATTTTGAGAGTTAGAACTATTCTGTTATTAATTAATGGACTTAAACCTGTGGAAAAAAATATTGAATCTGTTTCATACCTTTCAGCAATTACTTGTTAATTGGTATATAGGGAAGGACAAAGAAAGATTTCAAAAGGACACAGGGAGATGGATCCAGATTAAACTTTTTAAGCACCAGTAGTCAAAGACACCTGTAGCATGTCTGCAGTTGAGAAGGAGCCTTGGCCTCAGGGAGGGGCAGGGGTTAACAAGATGGTTAACATCTCTCTTGTGCACCTGCACTCATCACCCAGCTGTAAAGGATGTTCATTCCTGGTCTGTAGCACTTGGCTTAGCTGCAGTGCCCCTGCTTGTACTAAACTTTTCCAGAGGGGAGGGAAGAAGAGGTCTGGAGTCCCTTTGTCGTTACAGTCCAGGAGGCATTCCTGTCCACCCTTGGAAGGTAGGAGCTGGCTGAAGTTTCCCTTCTCAGGTGGGGTGAATTACAGTGTGGAGGTGCCTCTTCAGTGGACTCTTTCCTGACTGCATAGGGAAGCTGGTGAGATGATTCAGCATTGTCCTAGCTGCTCCTACTAAAGCTGGTTGTTGTCCTCTCTTTTCAGAGAGTGAGATACCTTTAAAAATATTTGTTTATATATGTATGTATTCATGTTATTGTCAGAGATGTTTCTTTAGGTTTATGCCATGTAAGGTAAAGGGCAGCAAGAGTGGTGAGCAGGAGAGGGTCAAGGCTAACTGATATCTAGGGATCTACTCTTTGAAAGTTCAAATGGACAAGGGCCAGATTTGAGTGACTGTCTGGCTTTACTTTCTCAAGACCAACTTCTGCTTAAAAGTCCTCCTAAAGCAAAACCACATCTCATTTGCCTACCTTTGTAAGTGCTGAGCACAGCAGGAGAGATGCTCAGCTGCTGTAAATAATCTTGGCTCTGATGTCAAGGCAGCTACAACAATTGACATCAGCTGAAGACATGTCTATAGCTAAGTATAACCCATAGGTATTACAGCATGATTTACAAAGGCTCTTAGCAGCATAAACCCCATATGTTTTATAGCTGCTGAAAAGGAGAGGAAACTGTCTGACAACAAGCGGAGGCATATTTAGTAGCATTTTTATATGGATGAAATTGCCCAGTTAGAGGTTTTAGGAAATAGATTTGCTGTGATACACAGCACCACGTAGTTCAAGCACGTAGTACCCCAAGCATTCAATTTATCACAATCTATCATATTAACTTGGCTAATTTGACACTAACTGTTTCCTGCCAACATGCTCTCAGACAATTCTGCATTGTCTGCTAATCTCCATGACGTGCGAGCCTGTGGGAAGGACTCTAAAGAAAAGGAGCTTTCAGTGCTGTGGATTTGAGGAAAGGGCAGGGGGAGAAGAACAGATCTCAGTTACGTTAGTATTTCTTGTAATTCACTTAATTTTTGAAAGCAGCAGTAGTGAAACACTGTTGTTCCCATGGTGCGAGTAAATGACAGCAAATTTCAACTAAATATGACTTGAAGGGTGATTCTCCAATGTCTTGCTGTGGAAGTGCTGGATAATGAGCTGAAATGCGAGTGAGAGGCAGCAAGGACACAGAGGGTGTTTCTCCTGGAGAGGCAGGATTTTGCTTAAAGGTCCTGTAACCATCCGAAGCCTCCCTCCAGCAGTTCCTTGCTGAGCAGAAATAGGCAGCTGAAGAGATGCTGTTGAGTCTCTTGCAGCACCCAGCAGCAATTTCAGCATTTCCCACTGTCAGTACTTGAGAGCTGATATGGAGACTGTTACTGCAAAAGCCACTAGGAAAGTAGTAATGGTGATAGTCCAGGGAAAACGTTGCCTGCCTAAACTGCTAACCCTGCACGCTCACCAGGCTGACCTCAGGTGCATCACCTGGATTCCTGCATCACCTCGAGCTGCAATTCCTCATAGTTTGGGTAAGAGGTAGTGCTAAGCAGGCCTGGACTGTAGAAGGGTAGAAGGGAAAGGAGAAGACAAGAAAATAGAGAGAGGTGCCATGAGAGCTGGTGGCATTCCTGTGGTGCAGCAGCCACAAGTCAGTGTATAGGTGCTGATCAAGAAGTAGCAAGTTGCCCTTCAGCACAGTGAGGGCTGCACATCCTGGTCTCCCCCTGAACTGGAGATGCTTTTGCCATGAGGTAGACCCTGACAATATATCATGACAGTGCAGAAGTGAAGGGGAAGGTGTTGTTAGGTTGTACCTTTGTAGGTCTAAATATTTGATCTATCTATATGATCTAATTATTTAAGGACAGAAAGGTCTGTGAGGAGAAGTTTCTTTAATTAGACTCATCTAACTTGGATATTTTTGTCATTAAACACTTGGAAAGACAGCTGAAGAGCCAAAGGTGATTATTTTGTCTATTATTAGCTAGTTGCTGAAGATTTCCTAATTGATACTATATTGTATCTTCCTTTAATAAACATTTCCAGTGTTTATGCAAAATTAGCACTTGCAGATATTACCTGTTTAAATGTACCCTGGGAAGTTCTTAGCATTCCCAGATCCCTAAGTACAGAGTAGTGCCAATTTGCTTTTGTAAGTTTAAGAAAAATACCAGACTACTGAACTTGGTGCATTGCAGCCACTGACGACTCCTGGCAGATACTGATGCTGCCACCAGGTCCTTGTTGGTATGGTTTACCTGCAACAAAATCCACTCTTTGTGCAATAGGTAGGGGTGTCCATTCAGTATATTAAAACATAAATGAGTATACAGAGAAAATGAAAACTGCTGACAAAATCTGGGGTTGTAGCACCCAGATCTCTGCTTTGAAGGGTGTCTTTGAGATGAAGTTTATGGTACCCTTTAGTCCTGAAGTTTTGATTGTAAGTGTGCACAAAGCTCCACCAATAACTGAGCTGGAAAAAAAAACAAAAATCCTCTTTTTAATTATAAAAAAGCTAGTGTTTCATGGCTGGGTGTGGGCTCTGAGCAGAGAAGTGAAAGGAGTAAGGGGAATAGTGTTAGCACAGAAGCAATGATTCTGGAGGCATGTGTCCCTGTAAGAAATCCCTCTCCGCACTGGACGTATGCGAGGAAGCTGTGCTATGCCCTGGATTTAGATTGCCTGCAATAATGGAGCAAACGAGATTTTTGTCATAAACAGCAGGTAACTCGTGCTCGGTGTTTTCATATTGGCTTGCTCACAATTTACCTTGTCAAAAGTAGAGGTTCACTGACTCATCCCCTCTTTCTATCTTGAGGGTCAGACTAAAAGGTCCAGGGACCACAGCCTGTGTTTTAGGGTGGTTTCTGTCCCTGCTTCTGGCAGTGTCAGCAAGGAAAGCAGAACAGGTACTCGGAGCACAGCAGAATTGCTCCTCGGTTGACATTAGGGTGAGCGTGAGTTAGTTGGCTCGGGGGCTGTTTACAGAGCCTGGAGTGAGGGGCTGTGCCAAGCAAATCAGTGTGCCTTCTGGGATGGATTTTCAGCCTGTAAAGTAGTGGTTTTGCTTACATAGTTGAAATACAAGGTTCCCAAACAAACATTTGCTGGGATATAGGTGTACAGTTTGTAGTATGTATACATAGTAGAAAGGTTGCATGCCATTGTGTGTTTAAAAAAACAAAACCAAACATCCAAAGCCAAAACCACCAAAACAGGCTCCAGATGTATGTCATAATTTTAGGTATTTTGTTAAAATGTGTCTAATGTTTTCTCCTGTATTTAAAGACAGCATACATATCTTGATAAAAAGAGACTAAATTAAGGATGTACTGATGGAGTCAATTCTGGCATTTCCTTGCTTCTGAGACCTCAGCTCTCTGTAGGTTGGGGGGGTGGGTGTTGTTGATTTGGGGTTTTTTTGGCAAGGTTTCAGAGGCTTCTGAAAACACAAACACCATACATCTTGTGGAAACTGTTCTGCTTCCTGTAGGGTTCATTAGTGTGGAAGATTTACTGCATGAAACTGTTGGGTGAGCTACCAAAGTAGAAGGCACTTGTGGTAGGATGTCATAGATGTCAGCCGGCCACCGGATCACGATGAAGCATTAACTTTACTGTTTCTCTGTTGTCAGAAAATAGCAGTCCCTGTTGTGAGCTCAGGCTCCTGTTGCACTCTGTGGTTGTAGACTTTTCTGCCTATTCTTGTTCTATTTCTCTGCCCACAACCATCTCCTGGTAAGAGCTGATGTTCTTGCAGAGACTTGTCTCCTGTTTCTAACCTTCCCAAATCTGTATGGGCACCACTGAGGAACGTATGTAGGATATTCTCCCTGCTCTGAATCATGTTCCCTGTCACCTAGAACAGGCGAGAGCAGTTTTTGTAGTGTAAGTTGTGCTCACCCCCGCAATCTTGTCTCTGGGAAGGCCGTGCATGCACAGCAGGGTTGGCACAGGGGAGTGATAAGCAAGGGCAGCAAGGTCAGTACAGCTGGCAGATCCCTGCCACTGCTGAACTCCTTCATCAGCTTTCAAGCTTTCACCCAAAGCCTACCCGTTTCTCAGTGGATGACTTAAATTCACTCTTGTTTTCCTTCGTGTGGGTAACACATGCTTTCTGTAAACTCACACTGAGGAATCACAGTGTGATATTCCCTGCCACCCCCCCCACTGGCCCCGAAGTCTTCAAGAAAGAAATTCAGAGCCAGCCAGAATAGCTGACAATATTCTTTCATACTGCTAGATGGTCTGGCCAGACCCAACTTGAATCCTGTGTCCCATCATCTCGCTACATAGTCAGTTTTCTCTCACCCTTGAAATATTTTCAAATTGGGAAGTGGCGTTTAAGTTCCCACTTCAGAGAATGGGCAGTGTTTAGTTTTGAAGCAAACAGGTAAAGGGTATTACATAGTCTGTTAGGATGCAACCAGCTGAGAAACAGAGTAGGCAAAAGAAACATTAAAAAGTGGGGAGAGGTGTGCAGGCTTTCTCAAGGGTTAGTAGCTAGTTGGAGTGGGTTTTATATTATTTAAGATATCATCTGACGATTGTAGTTTGGCCTTATAACAGCACATTAATTGTTAAAGTGTTTTTTTTTATACCACAAATAAAGGTAAAACCTATATGGAAACCTTGTAAATGTGTATTTGGAACAAAGAACTTTTGTCTTTATGCCAAACGAAATCTTTTGCAGACTGAATTTCTTCTTGCAGAATGCATTTCTCCACAGTAATTCCAGTCTGTTAGCAGCAAATTTTGGCAGCTTTTATCTAATAATTAAATTTATCTGCTGTTTTTCTATTTTGAGGCTTATTAATTGAAAAAAAAAAAGTGGAAAAAGGTGTGGGGGACATTCTTTTCCTCAAAGACACAAATACACATGACTAAATTGAAGACCAGGAGTTCATGTGAAATGCCTCTGTTATCCAAAGGCCACTTTTTAGGTTATTATACTTTTACAAATACTGCAGCAGCAGAGATGTAAGAAAGGTGATACAGGGAGAATGCTAAACAAGAGAAATTATGCCTGTACTCTGCAGCTGCTGTATATTGGGAAGAGGGATGTATGTGTCAGGGGAGTACCCAGGAGCTGGGGAGGAGCTCGGAGGAAAGGCTGGCCTGATGGAGGCCAAACCTGCTGCTGCTTTGTGCTGCTGGGGTGAGTATTATAGTTCCCGTGAGGACTTTGGAGATTGCTTAAATGTATATTGTGAGTATGGGTAAAATCTAGACTCCACACAGTTCAGTTGTGAAACTTGTGTTGGCATCAGTGGCACCAAAAAGAAAAGGAAGTAGGTTCTTCCTCGACTTGAATCTCCCAGTGGTAGCCTGGCAGGATTTTAAAATAGAAATAAAGGAATTAAAGGTTCACTTGCAAGGATCAAGGGAACTCTCCGCTTTGCGAATAGTACCTGGTGGCAGAACAGGAGCAGGAATCAATAGAAGAAAAGAGCAGAGCAGCTTCATTAACATCAGTGAGAAAATAACAGCTTCTGAATGCGAGCCCTAAGGACCAAAAATCAAAGTCCTGGGGTTCGTCCCCTTGGCCAGACAATGTATTGAAATAAAATAATAGCTCTGACTGCAGATGCTACAAGTTAAGCAACATTTCTGTGCCAGCAATCTATGTAAAGAGCAATCATTCAAATGCAGAAGAGTGAAAAGAAATTTAAATAGCTGGAGATGGTGTATTCAGAAAGCACCAAGGATGCAGAACAGCTAAAGATAATTAAATTACATACAAATAAATTAGTTGCTATAATGGTCAGATTAGGAAATAAAACACAGAAGTATAATCCTGTCAAATATTTGAGTAGAGCAGCAGAACTGGAACTTAACTGAACTGACAAATGAGGGAAAGAGATTTATAGCTCTTGCCTAAATTTACAAACACCTATGAGTATTTAAATTTTGCTGTCACTTCTGAAAACAAACACAACTCATCCTGCCTGAACCTTGTTGAAATTCTAAATTTAGCTCTTTTCTGTAAAGTTTTGAGGCAATCATAGTTGACGGCTTTGACTGGAATTGTTAGACCTGATGGTTTCTGAGTCCATTTTGCATCTGGGGTAAATTTACACTCAAAAAAAAGTTAGTGTTGTGAATGTATGGGAAATAAAACCTTGCATGTCTAGTCACTCATTCTGGTTTACGGGTGTCACTTGCATGGCTTGAGTAATAACAAACTCGTACAACATGTGCCGTGGCTGTGACCTAATTTGACTACCTTGCGCTTGAAAACAAACCATGAACAAAGATAAACAGCAGAGAGATTATCTTCTTTTAGCACTTACTGAAATCACTAGGATGAATTAGCTGCTGCAATTTCATCTACTCGCAGTGATTTGTCAGTGCCCCTTGACTGGGGGTGTTTTTAACATGTTCAGAGGGAATAGCTGTGTCTGCTGAAGTGCAGCTGGGCTGTGAGCAGGGCTGAAACCAGTTAGCAGATGGCCAGACCTCCTCTGTGAACGTTGTATGATGCTGCTACCAAGGCTTGGACCAGCAGTCAAAGGCAGTGGCTGTACAGTCTTGGTTTCTGCAGCCATGCATCTCATGGTGCTGGGGAGAGGCAGGGTGCTCTGTTCTGGTGAATTTGGAGGGATCCCTGTTTCCCAGGCACAGACCTAGGCAGGGAGGTGAGGGCTGGAACCGCCCTTGTTGTTTCAGGGTGAGGATAATCTGTGGTCATCGCAGGCTTTGCTTAGCCTGGAGCCCTGCCCCGGGCTGTCCCACAGGGAGTGGGGTGGCTCTGGGAGAGCTCCCATGGCGTGGTCTGTAACGGAGCCATTGGCATCTCCAGTCTTTCATAGGTAGCAGTACTGAATTGCTTGCAAGATAAACTTGTGGGGGGCTGGGTTACCAGGGTGCACAGAGGGAGGGGATAGGGTCCTGACAATGTGCAGTGCCGAGCTACCCTGCTCACCTCCAGCATCAGCATCCCAGGCTAGGATGTGCCATGTGGCCCAGGAGCTGCAGAACAGCATGCCTATCGCAGGTGCATGGGTGTCATGGCTGAGCTACAGCTGTGCTCCTCACACATATGTGAACATCAAAGAAAGGGCAGAGCAGGTTCTGATATTTTTCTTTTTTTTTTTTTTAAATTTAATTTCAAAACTGTATTGACCTTTCAGTGTGGCTCTGTTAGTATCCGTGCTCTTACAGTTTGAAGCCTCTTTCTAGGTTGCTATGTGTGCAGATAGGTCTGTCTTTCACGGTGACTTTGAGGTGACTGGGAAAAAATTATTTTTCTTTTTTTTTAATGGTAAGCCTCCATGGGCTAAATTTTGCCCTTGTAGGGGAGAAAGTATGAAGTAGTGGTAGCAACTGATGTATGGGAAAAATCCAGTTATTAATAAATACAGCGATCCCAATGAGGCTAGAGCAACGTAAGAGAGATTGATGTTTTTTCTTAGGTCACAGTTTTGCCTTTGGCAGTATTAGTATGGATGCCATTTATTCATCAGTGTGATTTGTTTACAAAGGTAGATGTATTCCTACCTCTTTATTATATTTTGAGCTTTTCTTTTTTTTGAACTTGGAACTTGAGGGCTGATAATCATATGTTGAGACTGCTGGTACTTGTTTATTTTTCAGGGATGATCAAGAAATGAAGAACCAGGTGTACCTTGGACTCATGCAGTAACTAAGTAGGATGCTCCAAAATGGTGGAGATATAGAAATTATTAGCTTGGCCTTTCTGGCCATTCATACTCCATTTACATCACAGAAATGCTGCACAACCATTCATGATTTTCTGTCTGCTTTGTATTTTCCTTGCCTCTTGTAATGAATCGAGTGAGAACACATGTGCTGCCCTGCATTCACTAAGAAAATAATTTTGATGGCTAGGGTAATAGAGATGCTTAATGTTATGGGGGAACAGTATTTTTAAGAATACTTTAAATAACATATTTAAGCAAACAGTTGGGCAGTCAGCACCTCCCACAGATATGAAATTATCTGCAGCTTCCAAGAGAGGAGAAAGTTTAATTTTTCACTTCTTTCATGGTTTGTATTTATTCAAGTAGTTAACATTCCTCTCCTCATTAAAATTGCTAACTTGTTAAAGCCTCTGGCTTTAAAAAAAGAATTAAAAATGAAAAAAAAAAAGAAACTCCAAAATATGTTCTGCTGCCAGAAAAATGGTGTGAAAGTAAATCTTTTAAATTACATTTCAATAAATGCAAAATAAAGGCCAATTTACCATGATTTTACTACGCTAGGAAATAAATGGCAGCTTAAGCAAGCCGAGACATTGTCTGTAATGGCATCTACACTGCAGCTGGCCTGTCACCACAAATGGTTTTAGCGGGCTGTGTTTCTAGCCTCAGGGTTCTGAATTCATCTGAGCTGATGCTGCCTGTGAATATGTTGAGGAAACAGGGATGGTGTTTCAGTATAAACCCTCCAGAAAGGCTTGTTGTCATCCATCTTTGCCAGAGGCTGATCCTTGCTAGGTGGCTTCCTGGTCCTCCTCACCTTTTGTGTGTGCACCACTTCTAGGTTAATTTTGCAGCCTCTGCCTCTGTGGTGGCGTTTTCCCCTCGCAGCCTTGTCATCCTTGGGTGGCAAGGGGCAGGACACACCGACAGCCCTGCTCCGTGCCACATCAGTGTGGCTGCTGGCAGAGCACCGCCGCGCCAGGAGCAGGAGGCGTCCCAGCAGATGGGTTGCAACGAGTGAGTCAGAGCTGTTGCATAAGCTGCAAGGTGGTAAACTTTGCCTACCAGAAACGTTCCCAAATCAGAAGTCTTCTCCTCCTCCCCTCCCCAAAAATCATGAGCAGCATGTGAAAAGTTCTGAAGATTACATGCATCTTGGGTTGGTTTTGATATTTTAGGATGCACATAGTTTACAGTTCCAGGCTGATCTGTAATCTCTAGGGCTAGAAACGTAATTAAAAGGAAAGATGTGTTTGTATGTGTGGGTGGGCTTGTAATATTCTCAGGCTTATGGCCTTAAGAGGAAACAGTAAATAGCATATGAAACTCCATAAAATGGTAAGTGTTGGCATTTTTGTTCCTTGAGGATTATGTACCAGCCTAAAGAAGTAAAACCGTGTTACTTAATAGGATAGTATCTTGGCAAAAATGAGACTGGCAGATATTACTTATCGGCAGAGTATGGTCAACCTTGTGTTCAGGATGATTAAAGTTTGTTGCTAGAAAATGTGTAATGAGAAATTTTCAGCAGTGAATTCAGTTCATTATTTGCAGAGGTTATAAAAACAGAAGCTTTTTTCAAAAACAGCACAGAACAAATACTACTCTCTTTCAATTGCACAAGCTATGCCCTCTTGCCCCTCCCACAAGGGTAGTAGATAAATCAGAGTTGAATATACATGCAGTTGAACTACTCTATTTAAGAACCTGCTATGCCAATAAATCAATATTTACTTGCTATGTATGTAATATATAAATGGCACATTCACAGATGTTGAATAAGTTTCCCTAACTAACAAAACTGGTCAATACACTTAAGATCTTAGTAACAATGGTTAAAGTACAACCCTAATAGCATCAGTTGAGTAGAAACAGTTTAACAGAATAGCACAGGCCTTATATAGGGTTTTCTTTAAGCTGATATTTTTAGTCTTCAGACTCCAGTTACTGCTGCTGAATTAACAGACTCTTCCAGAATATTTGTTGTATTTGAAATCTGCAAGCCTGACATTAGCTTTTCACCTAGTCCTCTGCCCTATTGAAAACCTTACCTGTTTCCTTCATCCAGCAAATACAGAGGGAAGATAATGCATAAAGGATTTGGCCATGCTCTCATAAATTCATGGAACTTGGGATTTCTTGCTGTGAGAAAAACAGCTAAATGATTGCTGCTTTATCTAGTAAAACGAATGTGTCCTTCCCAACAGAGATGATAATTCTTACTGAACTGAATGCTTATAGATTTTGCCATTAAATATCTGATTTTTAAAAGAGCTCGGATCCTACTTCGGCATCTAAATGAAGCCCTCATAGTACTTGGCTTCCAGCTGCTCTTCCCAAGGACTAGAAGCCCAAATAAGAACTTTTTTCCCCCCTTGGTGTCTAAATTGGGATCTTTAGGTGTTGGGCTCATTCAAAGTTTGAAGATATTTGAAAGCATAATGGTAAGTTGCCCTTGGAGAAGTGCTAAAAAGCCTGGTGCTAATTACAAAGTGAAATGGCAGCTTTCTAATGTTGCCATTTTAGAAAGTAAGTATCCACAATTAGTCCCCTAAATCCTTATTTAGACACCCTTCTTTAGATCACATGCATATAGATGCAGATGGAGATACAGAACTCATACTGTACCCATTTTAGATTATCATTGCATAAAAGCTAACATGACTAATACCAGTTATCACTAAGTAATAAGCTATTTCCACTAGATTGCTGCAGAACCGCTGCGTTGAGAGGTGGACATTAGGAGAAGCATTGAGAGCCTGTGCACAAATTCTCTCACACTATTAAGTAAATGATAAAAAAATAATTTGAAAAACTAAATGTTGGTGCACTAGCTTTTTGGTGTAAAGTCTCTTCTCTTCATGGAAGTGACAAGACCTTCCTAAGCAGAAAGGCATAGCCAGTGATCAAATGTGGGCTAGCAAAAGGGATTGGAGATGAAGGGTTGCAGCAGAAATTGAGGGTCTGCCAAGGCAGACAACAAGAATATTTAGTGTTATGGAAGGTCTCATATGTATAATTGGGACTCTTTACTGAAGAGAAAAAGGTGAAAATGAGGGGACATTGGGATAGTACACAGCAGTTCTCATCAATGCATGGTACAGAAACAAGAGTGAAATCTGTGAAACCAAAATAATGGAAGTAAAAAGGGGTATGGGGGAAAGTGTGCACAGCCTGTGGGGCTCATCCCAGCAGTGTTTCAAGAGGAAAAAGCAAACATGCGTGGTTTAGGCAGCAAGGATTTCCAGACTGAAAACTAGCAGACAGTAGAAGTAAGTGCGGAGGACAGGGATGTAAATCTTCTGGCCTGGGACCTCTTGGCATAAACAGGAAGACTTTAAGAGACCGCATGTTCTCATGTAACTGCCTCATGAGGGGATTTTTCCCTGAAGGAACCTGTTTTGGTCACTGTTGAGGATGAGGTGGCTGACTGCACGAACTGCTCCTCTCAGCCATGTTGGCAGCTTGTGTGTTTGCTCTGTGGCCTTGACTCTTGATAGCTTCGCCCTTAGTTATATTTATCTATTCTTTCCAGGATATATATAGTAAGGTGTGCTGAGGTCCTTCTAGGACTCTCCCAATATACAGCAAGGCGCTGTGAAGCCTGCCGTGCTCTGATAAATTCCTCCCTGTGCACGTTGTGACTTGAAGTTGCTGGGGGGAGGAGAGGTTATTGACAGCATAGAGGATAAAAAAAAAAAAATTCATTGTTTGCAGTCTTTGATGTAATCTGTGACTTCATCTGAGCATCCTGGGCTGCACCCTGCAGTAGGTTAGAGATGGGAAGAGCCACGTTTGAAGCCAGGCAGGCTCCCAAGGCTTTGACTGTGCTGCCCCAACTGCCCTATGTTTAATTTGGAAGGGACCTCTAGGACCTGCAAGGTTTGCCCATTGTTAGAAGCGTTTGCTTTAAAATATGTGAAAATATCTTGAGAGATCTATCCTATTTAAGTCAAATAATCAAGTAGGTACTCAGAGTGACATCTCTTCAGCTTAGCCCTCTTCTGCTTCTCTGAAAAGAGCTGAGCGCCAGGTCAGCACTGCAAAAAAAATCTGAAGTAGATGAAAGTTGGAGAGAAGGAGGAGGAAAAAAGAAAGAGAAAATGGCTATTTATAAGTGTCTAATAACTTGGTTGATTTTTGGGGCATGCCTATGGTATTTTGTGACAGGACACGTGCTTAGCTTGGAGAAGGGTGCAATTACATCAGGAGAAAAACTCACTAGAGCGTATATGTTTGATATGATCTGCATAATAACATAAATCTAGTGTATGTGAAGATGATTTCAGCTGTCTCTCATACAGAAAGGCAGCTGGATTTTGGGACTAGGCCACCCACTGCCAGGAGAAAAATGCTTGAATCTTCAATACCTTTGATTCACGGGCTTCAGGAGGTGAGAATCGTGTACTGTCACAGCATGTGCCTGGGAAGCATGTTAAATTTCCTACGCCTCATCCTCTCCCCCTCTCCCACAGTCTGCTTCTAAATTGAAGCCTCTGCAGATGAAACTTTGTTTCTGATACCTCTACATAAACCGCATGCTTTCCATTTTGACAGAAGTTTCACTGGAAAAAAGTTTTGGTTTTTTTTCCCTTGTCTCTGCAGCACTGATGATTTTGTACTTGTCCTTTTCCTGAAATATCTAAGTTAATTTTGTAGCTATTGAAGAGTGCTGTGTAAATGCAGCTTTATAACCTTTAACCACAACACAACACCCTCCTCTCTGTAATCGCCGCCTCCTGTACCTATTCTTGAAAACTGCCTAAAGCAATGTTTCTGCCTCATAAATCTGAGCCTTTAAGATAGGTAGCGTTGTATGCACTGTTACAGCTGAAGTAGTCTATCTGACTGATTTTTCTGATAATGCCTTTTTGATGTGTTGCTGGTAAACAGCTTTATTTGTAAGAGACTACAGTCATAGTAAAAATCTGAAGAGTGACAAAATAACTGGTATGGGCAATGCTGGAATTTCCACTCATTTGGAGTTTACCTTTAACCTCCAGTTAAGCTTGCTGCCAATTATTTTTTCATTAACTTCTACGTACAGACCACAAAGAGGGTTTTGTTCTTCTTCTGTCTAAAGTCCCACACCATCAATTAGTCCAGCAAGATGGGTTCCTTGGCAGTATTTGAGTCCAAGCAAACCTAAAATGAACAATGTTTTGCTCATGTTCACATGTGAATGCTCTGCCTGCAGAGAAACTGGGTCTGCACCTGTGTGGAAAACAACCAGTAGCTTTTCATGTGTGAAACTTGTAAATGTAGCAATTACATAAGCCAAATTGTGAGGGGGTGTGGTTTATTGGTGGCTGCATTTATTGTACCATATCATCTGCAGAAAATGAATCATCTGATACAGAAATGGCTCTTCAGGGACCAAAATGCAGCTGAGCCCAGATTTGCAGAAGAGAGTTGATCATCTGAAAGATAGGAAAGAGTTCCCTTAGAATATAGCTGGAACAATAATATTGCAGATCTGTGGCTTTCCAGCAGATAATTAAGACAAAAATAATTAATATTTAGATACTTAGAAGTCAGGCACCTAGACAGTCCTGATTTTTCTATACAGTAACTGAGAGTTGTATGTTTTTTAACACATCTAAAAATAAGGCTGCTTATGTTGATGCCTATGTTCATTTCCAGAGTTTATGCGTAGTTGGCTGAATTGTAGGATAATGGTGGAAGCCCCTTCTCTTTAGAGAAGGAAACAGGGCATGTGCAATGACATGGTTGACAGCTGCCTAAACATGAGCCAGCAGTGTGCCCAGGTGGCCAAGAGGGCCAATGGCATCCTGGTTTGTATCAGGAATAGTGTGGCCAGCAGGACCAGGGAGGTGATAGTGCCCCTGTACTCGGCACTGGTGAGGCCGCACCTCAAATCCTGTGTCCAGTTTTGGGCCCCTCACTACAAGAAGGACATTGAGGTGCTGGAGCGTGTCCAGAGAAGGGCAACGAAGCTGGTGAAGGGTCTAGAGCACAAGTCTTATGAGGAGCGGCTGAGGGAGCTGGGGTTGTTTAGTTTGGAGAAGAGGAGGCTGAGGGAAGACCTTATTGCTCTCTACAACTACCTGAAAGGAGGTTGTAGCGAGGTGGGGGTTGGTCTCTTCACCCCAGTAACAAGTGATAGAACAAGAGGAAATGGCCTCAAGTTGCACCAGGGTAAGTTTAGGTTAGATATTAGGAAAAACTTCTTCACTGAAAGAGTAGTCAGGCATTGGAACAGGCTGCCCAGGGAAGTGGTTGAGTCCCCATCCCTGGAGGTGTTTAAAAGACATGTAGATGCGGTGTTTGAGGACATGGTTTAGTGGTAGACTTGGCAGTGCTAGGTTAACGGTTGGACCTGATGATCCTAAGGGTCTTTTCCAACCTTAACGATTCTATGATTCTATGATGATTCTAATGGCAATAGGAACAGGAAGGTCTGTATGGGCATGTGGACTTACACTGTCAGAACGGTGTGGCAAAATATGCTGTCACAGCTTTTGAGAAGTCCTGATCCAATTGAAGACTGAAGGGGGGTGTGTGTGTGTTTAAAGAACACCTTCAGAGTTTTGATGGCACAGAGCAGTTAGCTTTTCAAAGCAGACACATTAATCATAGCTGCAGAGAGAGAGCAGAAGAGGCCACTCCAGGTTAATGAATGTATGACTGCAATGAAGTCGTGCATGCGTGTTGGGGGAAACTCTCCCTTGGAGGGGTGCTGTGGATGCAAACATCCCTCACTATACATACTGCATAATTGTATGAACAGAGTATTTCCTAGTGTCCCTTTTATTTCTTATGGGGGAAAAAATTTTTTTTTTAAAACAGAATCTTTGGAATATTGATATCGCTGTCAGTTTATTTTGTCCCTTTCAAGCTTTGTATCCTGGTACTGGTGGTTCATAACTCTTTTTGTTCTTTAGCTAATCGTTGTCCTGAATAACTTGTTGCTCAGAGTTATAACATTTGCTTCCCTGAATGCCAGATGCTCTGTCTTAGATCAGTACTTGCACAGTGCAGGTGCTTTCAATGCAAGTGCAACTGTGCTCATCAGTTAGCTCAGAATTTTCAGCATTGGAGTCTAACAAGCATGATGCTCACAACAAAAGGGATGATGTTTACTCTAGAGATATTTGCAGCCCATTTTGAAGCAAGAACTATGGCTGTCTGCCCACATAGAGCTGACCTAGTTGCAGACAAGACCCTTGAATTCCAGGGGTGAGAGCCTATTTTGTATTTTTTTTTTTTTAACAACTAGAAGACACCATTTGGAGAATGCTTTCCCGTGCTTGCCTCCACATTTTGCTGAAATATCTTCACACAATTCGGGTGAGGTTCTCATTTAGTAAGCTTTGCAACATTGATCTATAGCTGCTCTGTTGATTCCTGTACAGCCTGCCTTCATCACAGTGAGTGTGGTTGTGAACTTGCACGTTGACCTTCATCCCCAACCAAGCCAAACAGAAAGAACAGGACTTTAAAATGCTTTATGCCCATGCCACCAGACTTATTAAGAGCGCGAGGTTAGGATAAGGTTCTGCTCCATTCTTGCTTGGACACCTATCTCCTTAAGATATCTCCAGACTTCCAGCTGAGCTGTATGTTTTCATTTCTCCTTACTCTGTGTTGTGCTTTATCTCCGTGATTAATGGCTCCATTTCTGCTGCATTCTACAATGTTTGAACAGAGGTGGCAACCAAACCTCTTACTCCCATGTTTGCTAGAAGATGACGGAAGACTTCTGGTAAACTTATGATGTGAGATGAGAAAGAAGTATATTTGAGGGGAAAAAGATCCCAAATGACACTCCTGTTCATAGTGTACTGGAGTGTGAGAAGGAAAGGCAGAGAAGTCAGTGTGGTGATCTGCAAATCATTTTGTCACTTACAGATTGTATTAGTTAATGACAAAGTTCTTCCTGCCAAATTCTGATGGCTTTTTGCCTTTACAACGTCTGCACTAATCAGTAACTTCATTTGGAAGTCGCTTACATAAAATATTGTTCTCGTGTCACTCATCAGACAGTGATACCTTGCTTAGAGAGAAAGAGCCTCTTATGTGGTTTGTTCAGTGATCTCGTTAAATGCATGTCTGGGGTACTTAGGCATCCCTGGAACGCAGCTCAGGTGCATTATTTGGGAGTCCACTAGCTGGTCACAGGATCATCCATGGTCATACACTAATAACACTAAGCAAGTGCAAAAAAGACAAATGCAATTGGAAGATGTGTCAAAAAGATTTCCAGCTTGGAGAAACTTCAGTATCTGAAGTATCATGTGAAGCTTGTCATAAGTGTTGAGTAGAAATGCATTCATGATGGAAAAGATGAGAAGAAGGGCTTGTAGGAATGAAGAACTTATATTAGGAGAGTCAAAACGCTTTCCTTGTTTTGCCCAGCAAAACAATACCTGGGGAGAGACATGAGTGGGAGAAAGATTAATTATTTAGGGGAAATGCTAGCCTAAAAGCATGCTGGGCAGCCTGCAGCTAGAGCAGTAGAAGCAAAAAAGCTGAACTATCTGTAAGATGATGATTGGTGAATTCATTCAAGTGTTTATATGACATGGTGCCTGCAATGATATAAGCTTGATCTCAGTAAACCGGGAGATTCTTTCCAGTCCCATCTTCTCCTGACTGTAGACAAGGGAGTGGAGTGGTCGCTGATGTAGTAGTACTTTCCAATATTTTTCTTTCCAACTCTTCCTTAACAGTGTGGTGTTTGGGGGTTGCTTTTTCTTTCTTTTTTTTCCTCATTCTGTCCTTCATAATTTTCCTGTTCACTGTTTTTTTGTCTTCACTCCCCCTTTATGGTCTGGAGTAGCTTTAACATCTTGATGGACTACTTTGGCTGTTCTAAATTTTCAACAGTTATTGTACCATATTATAGATTGTCTTATATTGTCATCTGCTACCTTATTTCATAATTCTGAGTTGTCAATTTCTGTTTTTTTTTCCTCATCACTGCTTCAATACTTGGAGATGTGTGTGGGGGGGGTGTTTGTGGTTTTTTGTTTGTTTGTTTTTTGTTTTTTTTTTTTTAAAAAGCATCCATACCCAAAACCCCTGCCACCAACCCTTTTCCCCCCAAAAAAAAACCCAAATAAGGTAACTGTTGTTTTGGGTTTTACCTTCTTTTCATTATTTTATAGTTCTTTTTTAAAAAGCAATTATTGTAAAGGAAAATGAGAGCTATGGTCACTTTTAAACTTAATCATGTCTGTTCGTTTCTTATGACAAAGCACAGTTTGTAGTAGCCTTCCACCTGTTATCATTACAGCACTTGGACAACCACAGGAGGGTTCCAGGGAAATCGGACACTGTCATGGAGCTGCTAAATACAAAAGAAACCAGCATTCAGCTGAAGGAAGTCCTGTGAGTGGGAGCTTGGGAGAGTATTACAGGGAAGCATCATATATTGATATACTGAAGCCTTGTTCTGACTCTTAGGCATCTGTTTATGTCTGCAGCTGGACACAAGGTATTGAGATAGATGGGACTTTTTGTCCAACTCAGTGTGGCAATTCTCCTATAGGCTGGGGAGGAGGCTGTCTCTGTATTGAGCCGTGTCACATAACACATTCTGCCAGCAGTGGCTGATCAGTAGGAAACTGGTCTGGTTTTGTTACAAAGAAAAAAAAAAAATCAGGAAGGACTTTGCTATTGATGATACAATAGACACTTGGGGGTGGGGGGAACCAGCCTGCTTTTTTCGTTTTAATTCTAGTATTTGGTTTCCAGTCTACTTAGATTCCGGTATTGATCGCAAGAACCTATGTTTTCACCTGTAAACTGAGCACTGTGCTTTGAAGTAAGTGAAATACATTAATTCTGAAGTCTTCCTTTTAGAGTCACATTTCTACAAAATAAGTATAATTTCTGATACCATTCTGCAAGTTATGTTTTACTGTAAAATGCATTCTTCAGTGCTAACTTACTGTACTTCTAGTAGTCCTTTCCTTCCACATCTTCAAACATCTTCCCATTCTGAATGTAACTCATTTATATGTCTTCTGTAGAGTTTCCACAACCTCCTCTCCTTTCTGTGGAAGTGAACAGTGATGATAAACTATCTTATGACAACTTGCCTACTCTTGTAACTTATCACAGTTCAGAGTCTGTTGGAAAGTCATCAGAGGTTTGGTTGGTTGGTTTTTTTTTTTGGGGGGGGGGGGGGGGGGAGGAGGAGGGGTGTAGAGGGAAAAAAAGAACATTTGGCAAAGGATATTAATCGAATGAGCCTGGGCATCAGGGACATTCCAGATTGGTTTTACTGTGCTGTCCCTCATGTATTTGGTCAGCTTAAGGAAGCTGAGAACTGATTTGGAGAGTACAGTGCGTCTAAGGTAAGGTTCAGCTGCAGGTTATCAATACATCATTGCAGACAGAGTTTGGGTTGAATACAAATCTCTTTACCAGTTAGTGTGAAACCAAAGACTTAGTGTGCTGACTACCAGCTGAATGCTGTCTTTGTTAATATTGGCAGTGTCTTGAATGATGACTTTCTTAGGACACTTTTTTCATATTTAATGTATTTGTAAATTCTAGAATATTTACTTAGGCCTGGACACTGTCTAATATTTAGATAACCAAGTGAACTAAAGCAGCTCATGTCATTGACTAATCCAGATGCTCTGTGTGTAGGATTTTTTTGTAGCAATTAGCTCAAACTCTGTAGTCTCATTTTTCTCTCATTTTATGCTCTGAACCCTTTTTTTTTTTACTATTTTGTCATCTGTGTCACTACCTCTAGCTTATAATTCACAAATCCTTTTTTAATAAGTAAATACTAATGATCAGTTAATACATCAAGGAATGCTGATGTAAAGATGTTTTCCGTAATTGCCACCATACCACTGGCAAGTGTGGTGAATCAATTATTTTGTGTCCTCCTCTTTAATATTAAACATACTGAACTTTATAGACTAACTGAAATAAAAATAAATTACAAGGAAACCCCCTTTATGTCACTGAAAATGTGTACTGAGTGGATTTCAGAAGTTTGTGTTAATTCATGACTTCTTGTGCAGAGCAGCAAAGTAATGGCACATTACAAGTTGTGAGAAAGGAATGATTCCAACGACACTCGAAAATCATAGTTGATCTAGGTTATATATGTATAACAGTAATTCTTGTGGACTTCACCATTAAGCACAAAGAACTTCAGATTCAGGGCTTCATCTTTGGTTTTGCATATATTTGGTAATCTCATGTAGAGTGAGCTGAGTAATTCATGGCATAATTTAAGGAGAAACTCAATTTTTGCATGAAGTATAGACAACATTGTCAACATGTATACTGCTGTATGTTTGTATGTATGTGAAGGCCCAATACAGCAAATTGAGTTTACCATATATCAGTATTATATCAGGAGTCCTATATACTCCATGAAATAAATTGCTTTTTCATGTTCTAATTATGCACAGTTTAACTAAATTTACCTACTGAAATATTTTACTTGAAGAGAGATTGCCAGATGAGGTGTTCACACATCAATTGCCTAATACACAGAGTTCATAGTTCAATAGCTTTGAAGACAATGGCGGTGAGATTGCATTAGTGGACCTTTTTCCTTTGTACATGTTCAAAGATCGATCAGACAGCTTAAGCAGGGTATATCTGGAGAAAAAATAAAACATTATGGACCCAGACTGTAACAAAAGAGTCATAGGCAAGAACTGCAGTCAATATATTTTTAATGTGTTGATAAGCTATCGAATGCTCTGATGTTTGAGCACCAGTTGATGAGCAAGGCTCAGTTATTCCAGCAAAACCTACCCAGACCTCTTTCATTTGCACTTAATTTTTTTTATTCTCTCATGCTTTAGTTATAAGTATTCCAGATGGACAAGAGAAAGGGAAACGAGTGCTTAAAAATGTCAGTTGAAAATACTTGAAAGAATGAAGGAAGGGAGTTAAAATATTTGGACTGGTTATTTTGGAGTGCACCTGATATTCTGATTTCACTGTTACCCTTTGACAAGCTGTGCCCACAGATTTTCCACTCCTCAAAGTGAGGGCAAATATGACATTAAAATAATAGAGTTGTGATTTCAGTCTACTTTTTTTTTCCTTCATGCTGTTTGTATTCCAAGCATCTCTATCCTCTTCCTGGTCTGTTTCCTTTCATAGTTTTTAAGCCTTTCTGTTACAGAGAGTCCTCCAGCTGATCAGAAGACCAGACTTCCTGAATACTAGTGAGCTAAAACCAAGTCCTACTCCTCCTTCAAGATCAAAACCAAATATTGGTCAGGCTTCCCCTTTTCCTTTTGTAATACCAGCAGAATGATCCCCCTTTTTCCAAGGGGAAGGTCAAGCAGATGCCTTTCTGTGCATGTGGAGAAAACAGAGCTACACCTATTACTTGAAGAACTTTCCAGAACAACCATGGCCTTGAGTCTCTCTTGTCTTTCTGCTGCTCTTGGTGGTCTTGAGTAACATTTCACGTAAACACAGTGTGTCCAGAGCAAAATTCAGTGGGTATACTTAGTCACTTGTGCTGTGAAAAGATGCTGATATGAGTGAGGCAGACTGTCAGAAATATTTTTAAAAAATAATGTGTGTCACTGGGGTTGGGTCTTACATTACTAAAGTGTCTTGAGAGTGGTATAGGTGAGAGAATTAGAGCGAGAATACTTGAGTACTGTGCAACAGTGCTCACTTCTAAAGATACGTATTAATATGTTGAACAATATTTCATTATTTTTAGGCATAGTTATAATCTCTGCGTTGCCTTTTGCTTGTCTCTACATTTTAAAAAGACGGGAATAACATGGCTGTCACAATAGGATATTCCTTAGCAAGAAAACTAATCTCCTGTTTAGCCAAACTCCCTCAGCAACTTGAGAGCTGTACAAGGCTGCTTCTTAGTAACAAAAGGGACGTTTTTGTCCTTGGATGTGTACGGATGGTATTGAGCGAAGTGCATGGAAGCCAAAGCACATCTTAGTAGCAGGAATAGTTGAGATTTGTGAAAGATTATGGTTAGAGAAGAAAAAGCAGTCTCTTTCTTTCATTCCTTTATAATTGGTGTGACTGTTGGGCAGTGGGGAAGCACAAGCAAATATACAGCAATTTGTACTATGCAGGAGGATTACAACTGAAAAAAGAGACGAGGAAGCAGAGGGAGGGAGAGCTAGCTGTTTGCTTGGTTAAGGAAAAAACAAGCCCTTCCCACCCTTAAAAAGTAGTCCTACTTCTACCAGCAGATCAGTTTCTGGGCTGTAGCATAGGGAGGAGAAGGGAAAAGAGGATTTTCCCTCTCCTATGTTGGACCATCCTGGTTTTTCTGTCCTGCTGGAGTAATCTATTTTTGTAAATGAAATCCCAAAAAAGATGCAGTCTCTGAGAAAAAGCGGGATCTCCGAGTCTGCTCTGGAGCAAGCAGCACTAAGCTAAACCCTGAATGGCTGGCACACCCACCACCATTGACAGCAGTGCTCGGTTGTTAAGAAAACAATGTGCACAGACTGAAAATATGGCAATTGCAGAACTGACCACTTCCTATGAATTGGATAATTATAGACTGAAATATTTAATCTTGTCTCCCTAGAAAAAATGGGATTTTTGGGGGGTTTTACCCTAAATAAGATATCTGTGTGTTTCTAGGTGCTTGTCATAAACTGACCTGTAGGACTACTAAAGGAAAATATTTTTCCTCAATTAAGAAAGAAATTAAATGGCTATAGTTGAAAATGTAAGTGCTGTTTGCAAGAATGTACTTTTTAGGATAATGGGTTTGTGCACATGTATGTATATCCTAAATAGCCAGAGCTGTAGTTTTCTAAAGATTCTTAAACACTAATATGTTACAGCATGGCAGTGTCTTACTGGTTACCAAGGGTAACACGAAGTGTGGGTTTAAAGGCATTTCTGTTGGTATTACATACATTTTACATTTTTTTCTTGGTTGATACTAGATGACATAATGTTTTTGCACTATGTCAGTTTTTGAGACGTTCTCTTTAAAGGAAGAACAAATGAGTTAATTGGGCATCTTTGAAAAATCGGGAAGAGTTCATAAGAAATTTATACCAGCATATTTCCCATGGTATCCCTCCAACGTTAACACAAGTATAAAATAAATAAAGCAAGCCTATATTATAGCCAATAGTTTCTGATATGCTTGTACCTGTGTTAACATCATAACTGCAGAGCTTGAATTAGGATGTCTCTAAGGAAAAGCTAAAAGGCTGCCTAATCTTAATGTTGCTGAAAGCAAGTCAGTAACGTTTTTAAGGTTTGTATTGTGATCTGCCTTTACCCCAGTACAGGACGATATCTTTATTCCAGTTTTAGCATGTTCAGGCTGAATTTTTGTATAGATGGTCTATTATGGCTATTATGTATAAATTACGGTGTACAAAACTGGTTATACTTACCTATGTAAGATAGGTACAACTGGTGTAAGCCGTTCTTTATGGGATACTACTACTTTGGATGAATTGAGGTTATCTTCTATGAAAAGTCAGTGATTTCAATGTCTTTCTTGTGAAAGGAGCTAGACAGTATTATCAGTTGCTTTTAATGAGCTCCCCATGGCAAGGTGTAAGGATAGCAGGGATTTAATTTGGCACATGGTCCTATGCAGTTAACAGCCTTTTAAATGTTTTCCTTTGTAAACTAGAATTTGTCACATATGAAGCATACATAGGCTCAAATACATACGATAGTGGTAACAGTATTTAGTGATCATCTCACTGCCAACTGATATGACATGGAGTTTCTGACCAGTTGCAATTAATTTTTTTTATAGCCCTTAGTCCTTGTAGAAGATATCCTGACCAGTTCTCACTTGAGTGACTTATTTCCTGCCTACCTAGATGTTTTTCTACAGTTTTGACTGGATACAGTAATTTTCAGTTCATAAACTAAACTGCTTCACAACACATGTTGCTGTTGGTTGCACCTTTGGTAGCTGAGTGTTGTTTATTTGCTAAATGATCCCTAGGTGAAGTCTGAACATTTTCTTTGGAAAAGTCCTGATTCACAAAGCACACGTGTGCTTGCTTAACTTCAGATGCTGGGTTTACAAGGCAGAAAAGGCTGCTCAGCTCTCCCAGGAGCAAGCCCTGGGATAGAATCCTAGAATCGTTTAGGTTGGAAAAGACCCTTAAGATCATCAAGTCCAACCGTTAACCTAACACCGCCAAGTCCACCACTAAACCATGTCCCTAAGCACCACCTACACGTCTTTTGAATACCTCCAGAATAGGGACAAAGGTTGTAATTTGGTGTGGGTTTGGAAGTGCTACATCTCCTATTCTTGACTTAGCAGTTCCTACTGCATGTTTCTGTGTACCTTCCTGTGTAGTGCAAAAGGGTTCTTTGGATTTGCCACCTGCTAAGGCAGTCACTTTATTTCCATATATGCAGTCACTCAATATCTGCCTCAGGGTTGCACTGTTGGAGCCAAGTATCATCATAAAGCATTCAGGCCAAAGATGCCTCCTTGGAACTGAAGAAAGATGGCTATAAGAAATTAAAAGTTCTTCTCTACTTACTGTATAAAACCCTGCCTTGAGCATTTGCCTCTGTCTGCCAGTATGCAATCTGGTGAAGGCTGTCATGAGTCCAAAACAGATTTTGCATAGAATCAAGTGGAAGATACAGTGCATACATCTTAAGGTGTCAAGAATGAGAACTATGCCACTCCCCATATGAATGCTGATATCCCCAAAATGCAAGAGAGTAGGGTATCTCAGAGGCTATTGGTAAGAAAATTGTGAACTGAGCAGCTAGATTAGGTAAACTTCTATTATATTTGCCATAGTTTCAGCTGGGTGCTGTGACTGTTCATAAATGAGCTTGAATATTCCCCCTTTCTCAGCTGCAGATGGCAATCCTTGTTCTAGTTCTCAGTAGTTCATAGAAAGCCATTTAGTCAAATTATATACATTTTCAACACGTGGTGCGCAAAATGAGCATTGTGTGTGACCTCTCTCACCTCTTGAACTATGCTGCAAAACTGCATACCTGGATCTGCAGCGATGTGGGCTTCTGACACTGTCATCTATGCTCATTGTCAGTGAAGTAAAAAGTAAGAGAGAAATGAATGTTCAGAGAGCAGAGTGTCAATGTGGGATCAAATGCAAAAAATAGTGCATGGGCAGGTTAGCAAAAGACAGGCTTGCCGTGACTTCTGATAGAAAACAATGTTCTTCTCCACCCCAATGAAAGTCCACAGGCCAGCAAGTAAAGGGCATGTCACCAGTGTTAATTCACTTGAATGTCCCAGCAGAAGGCCAATATGAAATACTAATCCCCATGAGAGAGAAATTACTGATGTGACCTTTGACCATGTCAGAAATGTGTCCACATGTAGGATTCCTTTGGTGGTTTGTTGACAATTTGGAGTAAGGGCAGTACAGTCCCTACAACTGTGAAGTCAGTCTGCATCTTCATCAGAGAAGCTCTTTTCTTTTTTCTCCCCCACAATGATGTTATTGCAATAGTTTGGTTTTTTTCAGCTTCGCAATGGTAGCTGGTCAGACAGAGAGCACCAAGGAGAGTATAAGCTACATCTTGAACTAGGCAAGCTCAGAAGTTTGCCGCAAATGAGATTTGTATCAATTAATACTTGGAGAGAAAGGATGAACAAAGAGAGGCTGCTGATGTGCAAGCGGGACGTAGTGCTCCTGACAAAGTCCCATGGGGGTGGACAAAGCAACAAATTGTAATGTTTAGGAACTATCATTCACCTGTTCAGTGTGCCATGTGATTTATATGACTAACCAAGCCAGCAAGCAGTGAGTGTGTGTAATTAATGGTTTGCCAATGATTTATAGATCAAGGACTACTTGCTGTAAGCACAGCCTCATAAGTCTAAATAATGAATAAACCACTAATTTATTCATTTTGGGAGCAATTAGTCATTGGAAAAAGGGAAGAGAATTCTTCTCATTGGTTGTTTGATGCTCACTTGGTTGTATTTAGATGCTTATACACTAGCCTGGCAGGGGGAAGAAGAGACCTAGTGTATGTGAAGGTGAAAATAACGTTTTTGTTGATCAGTCTGAACATTTAAAGATTAATGAAGTCCTTCATCTGCATTAACGCAGCTTTGGATGTTCCTGTAACTACTGGTTCCCTGGCTAGATTCCAAAAGTTGGAGTTTAATCTGAGTAAGAAGTAAAAGAAAAATCCTGTCTCATTTTATGCAGATTTCCTGGTCAAAGCAGGTGCAATCTGGTTGCTGACTATGCAACTAGCACCAGTTCACCAGCATGCCCTAGAAATCTGAGGCAAAGCCAAGGGAGTAAAAACCCAAAACATAACAGATGCTACCATCTTTTCCTTTTAATCACTGCCAAATTTGCTACCTGTGGGCTTCAGTTGAACTGTGGGTGCTATGAATTTGTGTGACCTAGAAGACAAAAGCTTTCATAAATTGTAGACAGCCAGGAAAATGGCAGCAACTGCTTCTTGCATCACCATCACCTGAACACCTCTGCAAGTCTGTAAACTCTGGGACAGCAGAGGTTATCAAGTGTTGTGCTTCCCTGTACAGTTCCTGGTACAATGGGACTTTGACCCCTGATTGGGATTTTGAAGTGTGACTAAATATTACATAAAAGTTAATACCAAGGCTTAAAATATGCAAATACACGCATCTGCAAAGTGTGCCTTCGTGTTACTCAAGTGAATTAGGAGAGGGTGATGCAACAGGAGCAGAGTGGTGCACTTCATCCAGCTGTTGCCCAAACAAGGAAGCTGCAGGTTTTCTCTTTTTTTTTTTTTTTTTTTTTTTTTATATTCTAGCTTATGCTTCCCTGTCATTCTCTGGTAGCGTTGCTGAATGCAGATGATCCACTTATATAGTCTGCTCTTTACCTGCACTTCTCCAGGTAGTACAGATGGTGATCAAGCTGCACCTTCTTTCCTGTCACCTGCGGGTATTTTGGGTCATTGATAAATGGTGTTTTTACTGTAGTCCATCTGCAACAGACACTAAAAATATTTCAGGAGTTAGATCGCTTTAGTGGTGACATCATGCCAGCACTGTCACCTAGGTAATGGAACTAATTGCCATAGCAACAAGGCTTTATCATTCAGCAGCCCGAACATTTTTGACAGATGGGAGAGCCTAAACATTTGAAGTAGGACACAAATGAAACATATCTGATTGGGCTAAGTCATATTAATAGTTATGAATAGGAATCTTCTGTGCAGGGTAAATCAAATCAGAGTAAATGATATATCTTTTAGAGGCCCATTTACTTCAAATTAAATTGTTTAATGTTAAAAATTTTCTTCCTCTAGGGAAAAAATAGCAGTATTTAATTAAAACAAGCAGATAATAAACCTGATTATTTAAATATTATTGTACAGCCCCTGGGTATTACTCCTATTCTAGACATTGTACAAGACTAAATGACAAAGTACTTCTAAAAAATTTTAGCTGAGCATTAGCTCATTTCCGGGTTAGTAATTTACCTTGCCAAAACGTGATTGTGGTGGGAGCACTGGTGCTGGTGTCGAGAGTGCCCTGAGCCCTGCCCTAGAGAGCTCTGACAAGGTTGCCTATTTCCAGTGGTGCTGGCTCTGCCTCAGCCTTTTTCAGGAAAGGCATAACCTCATACTTAACCTGGCACAGTCAAAGCCAGCTGGGATTAGGCCCAAAATTACAAACAGCCAGGGTGAAGTTTTCCCTCTAGTCAATGCAGTTTTTGCCAGTCAGTAGACCCACATTTCACCCTGCTCGTTCTGCTCTTGGCTTGCTTGGACACTAAAGGCTGAAAGTACCCCTTCATTTTCTGCTCTGGTCTTTGGGCTGTTGTTCTGTATTGCGTATTCAACCACAGGCAGCAATGAAGCTGCTATTGGTGGTGTGGAATAAATCAAGAATGACTGCAGAACTTTAGGGGCAAAAGTAAAGGACCTCATTAGCCCTCCTTGATCCAATAGGTGAGGGGAAAAGTTTGAATAAGAGTGGACGCATTCTGCAGGGTAACAACTGGCTGAATAGTCAGCTGAGAAGGTGGGTAAAGACATCGTTCCCAGCAGGTTTGGCAACCTGGTAAGGAGGGCTTTAAACTAAATACATGAGGGTTGGTGATAACAGCTTGCAATTAAATGAGGAAACAGGCTGGGATGGCAAGTATACAGGGTAGGATGAAGTCCTCTTTGAGCAGTCTGAGGAAGTCTGCAGATCACAGGCCCTGGTCCTTATGGGAGACTTTAACCTCCCTGCCTGGGAGGCAAGGAGTGTCTGGAGTGTGTTGGGTAATTTCTTAATGCAAATGCTACATAAGATAGCTAGATGTGATGTTCTTCTGTGTCTACTTCTCACAAACAAGGTCTGGTTGAGGATGTGATAATCAATGGTAGCCTTGACTGTGGTGATGGTGAAATGGTGGAGATCAAGATGCTGACAAGAGCGAGGAAAGCAAGTAGCAGTGTAGACCCTGGAGCTGAGGGGAGGAGGCTTTGATGTATTTAGGAAACTGGTTGGTAAGATCCTGTGGGAGGCAGCTGTGTCTCACCAAGTCTTTAAAAATGGCAAGAAGGATGATCAGGGAAACTACAGGTCAATGGGACTTGCTTGTTTCTAGGAACAAATCCTTTCAGAAGGCTTTTTTGGCAATATGAAGGAGAAAGTGGTTGGAAGTAACCACTCATTAGGCCCCATCTCGAGTACTGCATCCAAGTTGGGGACCCCCAGTACAAGAAAGACATCAGTGAACTGGAGGGAGTTTAGGGGAGGCCACTGAGATGGTTGGGGCAGGATCATTTGCCCTGTAAAGGTGGTCAAACACTGCAAGAGGCTGCACAGAGAGGTCATGGTGTCTCCATCCTTGGAGGCTTTCAAGCCCTGACTGGACAAAGCCCTGAGCAACCTGGTCTGAATTCAGTGTTGATCCTGCTTCGAGCAAGAGGTTGGGGTAGAGACCTTTCAAGGTTCCTTTTAACTGGAATTATTCTGTGATTTTTGTGATTTTACCAGAAGTTACAATTCCTCTTTATTCCTCCTAATCTTCCTACCTATATCTAATCTCTTAAAGCTGCATCCCTACAGTGTCTTGTGAAGCAACAACAAATATATTAGAGAGTTTCTTTTCTATAATAAAGGGGAATGTATCATATTTAGATGAAATGTAACTAATCACAGAATATAGGGTTTAAACTTAAAGTGCATGTTATACTTGCCTGTACTGAGGTATGCATTACCATTTTAATCAAAATGGCTTATATTGGTTCAGGCAGCAACAGTGAACAAAGTCTTAGATAAAGAACAGTGACTCACTGTTACTTTCTGCCTTCAACATAAATATTAGCTGCCCTCCAGTAAACGTAACTCATCTGTGCTTAGAAATGCAGTACACAGCAGATAAAATGCCATTTCTTCCAATTATTTATTTGTATTATACAGGCTCAGTATTAGCCTAAGCTTTTCACTCTGATGGAATTAGACATAATAATTATTTTTAACATATTGTCTGATTGCTTTCCTTATCGGGATTTCAGGTTTACATTCTCACCTCTCGTATCAGACCTTTTCTAATGGAAGGAGAGACTTTGGGCAATTAGGCTGGAGGGTCAAAATAATCCTGGCAATTACTTTTCGTTCTAATTGAGATTGTGAAGACATAACTCAGCACTAAGAATTTCTCTATATATCTTGTAAGTTTCTCATCATCACCCTTCCAGGCAAACATAGAAATAGACACTTTGTGGTTTATGTTCTATAACCTCAATGGCTTTGGATCTTGAAAGCCAATTTTAAAGGCTCAGAAAAATCACAGCAAAACAGCTGCTTGGTTTTATGAAATATAAATGGTATAGTTGAAAATGCACAGATGGCTTCTTGGTGATGCATTTCACAAACATGCTTAGATGTTATTCAAAATATGAATTTGAATAAATCTGTGATTAATAATTTTCTAGTTGGTGACAGCAGCTATTGGTGGGAGAGCAGGTAGTCAGATATCATGGTCTTATTTTTCAAAATTACATGTAGTTCCCTGGTTTTTTGCATTTGGTGAGATTAAAACCATCTTGGTGATATTAAAACCAGCTTTTATTTGAAATTCAGTTTCAGACATGTTTTTGAACAGTGTGGTAATGTGGGATGGAGGATAGAAAAACCACTGCTAGAAAAAAAGTCTAGATTTGTTACAGCTTGAACTACTGCTTTCTTTTTCTGAAGAAAGTATGTTGTTTTGTCTCACTACACTGTACTGCGCTCATGTGAAAGCAATAAAAAGGAAGGGATGCTACCACCTTCACAACATGTGCAGAATAATTTTGAGTCATGGACATACGAGTGGAAAATACTCAGTATTTTGTAATATGCTTGAACAATGATTGCTTTAAGAGGAAAAAAGGGCCCTTCATTTAGTGCTGGTAGGGATTTCTGTTGTGATTTAAGCAGTCACTGAAAGGAGGTTGTTTATTTTGGTTATACTACATGACAAGAATGGTTTGAAAGAAGCAATCGAATGCTTTTCCTTGCATACTGATCATTCATTATATAGCTATCAATAACTGCCTAATAAAACTAGTCCAAAATAAATCATGCTTTCTTAACTACTTGGTAAAGATTGGACAACACTTCAGTATACTTCTCAATACAGTAGCACTTTACAAAAGCAATCTATACTCTAAGCACTCATTACTGTTACCGATTCATTAAAATGTTAAGTTAATGTATTCAGGTTCCTTTATTGGAAAGTGAAAGCCAGTAACAAAGCCAACAAAGATGCATGTGTCTGACTATACCACACTAGAAGTAAATAATAGAGCATTATGCAATTCATGGCACAAGTAATGGATTTTGGATAGCAGCATACATCCAATTGAAAAATGACGGACACTTCAAAATTAAGTATGCTATAGTCAAAAAGTACAAGCTTCTAAAATAGATGATGATAAGTTCAATACCTGTGCCTGTAATTTTGAGGCTCAAATAAGACTTATTGATTCCTTTTAAAAAAATATTGACTGGCAATCACATTTTATTTAATTAAAGTGTACAGCTTTGGTGAAACATGCCCAAGATTTTCCAGCTTGTGCCTTTATTTGCAAAGCTTAGAGCAATTGGATGCATTTATTGGAAGTGAGGTAGTACTAACAGAAAAGCATACACATTTAAAATATTCCATATTAATCAGAAGTTATCAACTTGACACTGAAGCTTCAGACATGTTTGGGATAGATTTCATTGAAAATAACTGGTATTTACTTAAATCCAGTGCTTCTAAAAATTCAGGCCTGGCAATCTCAGTGCAGGCATCTGAAATCAATGTGTGAAAACTCCATACGGAAATGTTGGTCTTCAAATCCAATATAGTGGTCCATATTCACTTAATAGCAGTTTAGCTGTAGAAAAATCTGGAGATAAAGCCTACCATACATTAGCTGAGGAAGTTTGCTTGATGAAGAAAGTGCATGGAGTCTGTCCTGTTCCTTTGCAGTAATGAGGACAGGATGATCTGCATTTGAGTATCATGAGTAGGTCTGACCATTTGCTCATCAGAGGACTGCATTTATAGGGCTGGTCCACAACAGCTTCAGCAACTGCTGGAGAGTTAAAGGCTTTTGCTGCTCCTTTTATGGGTAGCAGTGGACTTTGCTTTGCAAAGCATATTTTTTATGACTTGATAAAGAAAGCCTGCTTGGCACTACCTATAACTATTTTGTCTGCTGCCTCACCACCACCTCTTTCTCTTGCAGTTGTAGTGAGGAGGAGTAGGGTAAAGAAAGTAGGGTTGGATCTACTGGAATAGAGCCTCATCTGCCTGTAGATGTGGCACTTAGGGGCATGGTTTAGTGGTAGACTTGACAGTGTTAGGTTTACAGTTGGACTTCATGATTTTAAAGATGTTTTGCAACCTAAATGATGCTATGATTCTGTGAAGTAGTGACAGGAAGCTCAGAAGTCAGGTAGCCCATCTCCTTACCAGCCAGGTCCAATCACACACCTGTTGCTCAGAGTAGGTCTTCTAACCCAGTCTGTGGAGTAATTTCTGTGGACTGCTGACAATTCAGAGGTGCCACGTGTTGATTGGCTTGCCCAGAGGAATATGTATGTGCCACCCTCCCACCAGAAAGGTGAGGAAAGAGTGCATCCAGCTATGGCTTGTAACTGGCAGGAGGAATGCGTGTTCTAGTTGGCCAAACGTGCATCCCAGGGACTGTATCATCCCTTGCCAAGTAGATGACAAGCCCATACAGCTTGTATGGGGATTAAAGAAGGTGTAGAGGCCTGCTGAGGCAAGGGGGTTAATGTAGCAGAAGGAAAAATGTGGCATGCTAAAAATTTGATTAAGATGTTACAATAGAAGGGGGAAGGAGGGGATGCTGGTGTGAATTGCTGTAGGAAGGAGCTATGAAAGCATGGCAGAATTTCAGTCGGGGAGAGGAACTGCAAATGTGGGGAGTTTAACGGGCACTGAGGGAAGAAGAGGAGTCTGGAGTTAGAAAGGACAAGGAGAGGAAAAGTGAGTTTTGCCTTCTAAGGGTAAATGGGAGTGTTTTAATGGACTACTTATCTGAATTTGTTATTAAAGATCTTCAGAGATGGAATTCCTACAAATTCCATAGCTAACTATCTATCTTTACTGCTGAAAGTTTTTCCTAATATCTACCCTTTCTCTAGCTGAAGTTCATTAGCTTTTTTTACTGTCTACCTTTGACATGGGTAAGAGCTTTTTTACAGTGTTCTTCTGCATAGATGAACACTGTTATCGTATGCTTCATCTTAGCAATTTCCCTAGACCCATCTAGCCCCGATTTTGCAGAAAACTGAGATCTTTTTGTCACTCACTATTTCTCCCTGAGTGCTCCATATCTGAGAAGCATGCTGGCCAAAACTGGACATACTGCTCCCACAGAGGCTTTACCAGCCCTGAGGAGATGGGAAGGATGACTTTATATCCCTTTTTATCTCTTGGGGTGATGCCTGCCTTTTTGGCAGTAGCATAGCCTTTCCAACCTTTGTTCATCTTTTATTGCTTTGCAGCCTCCTAACTGTATTCTGTGAGAGTGCTGGCTAGCCTGTACTGCATCCCCTAGTTGTGGAGCCTGTTGTTCCAACCTAAATGTAAAATTTTGCATTTGTCTCTTACCTAATGTGTTTGTAGACCTGCCAATTTAACACACAATCCTGTATTTAATCATCTGGGTCATAAATGAAACATGAGAGGACACATCTCTGTGGAGAGATGTATTGCATCTCTGTGGAGAGATGTATTGCATGAGATTGTACTCTGACAGTGTACACTCTCTGTATGTGTAGACTCTCTGGATATGTTTTTCTGGACATCTTGGTTTCCCCCCTCTAGTCTCATCTAGACTGTATTTCTTAGGTTGCTTATGAGGATGTTACAGGAGATAAGGTCAGAAATCTTACTAAAGTCAAGATATGGTATCTACTGCAACTTCTCACTAAATGCAAGCCTTTTACCCTGCCAAGGAAAGCAACTAGATTGGTTTTACATCGTTTATTCCTTGTTGACTGTTTCTAGTCTTCCTTATTTTTCTTGTAATTGCTTATACATTCTTTGACTGTTTATTTCACTATTTCTCCAAAAGCTGAAATTGCATGGTCTATAATATTCTCTTCTCTACCTCATGGTAAAGGAGCACTGTTTTTATCATTTTGCAATCTTTTGGGTCTCCAGACATTTTTCTGAAATTCTCACATATAACAGCTTGGCAATCTAAGACTGCTTCAGCCAGTTCTGTAAAAGTACCTTAGGACAAATTTAGACCCAGCCATTTGGAAAACATCTAGCTTATCTTTATCTAAGTATTCATGGTGCTTCTCCATGAGATCATTTATCCTTATCTGTAGGTGTTTAAATAAGTAAGCACCTTAATTACAGCTGACCTTTTTAATAAAGAATGAAATGAAAAAGGCATTGATGTTGAGATTAAGTTCACCATCTCAGCTTTCTCTGTTTCTTACCATATTAGAGCCTACATTATGTTAACAACTGCATCCTCTATAAAACAAAAAGAGGAATAAAGGACCTCAGAAACTTTCCAGACTCTCTGAATCCATGGCACTTGAAAACACATCCTATTGAAGTTTGGATCAAATTTTGCTGGGAGCGTAGCTACTATGTGTTCAAGGACTTTGTATTACTTTGAGTCATCCTAGACAGGAAGGGTAAAAGGGAAACATGGAGTTTTGGAACAGGAAGATATTTCTGTAGTTCATAATAAGATAATATTTACTGGCAAAGTGTCAGCTGTGTCCCCAGCGGTACAGGTAACATGAGATTGGCCCCAAACTCCAATGTCTCAACTGTAAATGGCTCCAAAGAAGCTGATAGTCTACCTTGAACAAAAAAACTAATCTTTTTTTATGCTATCTCTTTAAAGGTTTTTCATGTCATGCTCTGACATAAGAGAACATTCGCTGCAATAAAGAATACCAGTAAGCCTGAGTCATAGATGGGAGTATGATAGGAGCATAAAACAAGACTTCATAAATCCTAAATGTTTTTGCAAATGAAAATCACCAGTCACAAACTCTGTAGTTCACTGGGTGTGCAGTATACAACAAGGGCTTACTCTGATACACTTGCGTACACCAAACCCATTATTTTTCCCTTTAGCATCCACATTACTCTCCCAATATAGATTTTGATAAAAAGCCTAAATGAGTGTGAACTCCACCATTAACAGAAAGGTGAAGAAATGAAACAGTTATGTTTCTGACTCGTGCACAGATATATCTTTTGTTGCCAGGGATAAGGTATCTGGTCATCCGATCTAATAGGAGAATCTCTCAGGATCTGTGGAATACCAGAAAAAAACAGCAGAAAGGGCAAGTCTTAGCTCTGACATTTCTTAAGAGGGGGGGATGGGACCAGGCTTTTAATAAGACTTTATCATCTTGAATAGCTCCTACAGTCTTGAAATAAGCTAGAACAGGAGTCTGAACTTCTTAGGAGGCTGCAGGAAAGCTGCAAGCACTGAAGAAATTGATAGTGATGTTGCACCTGGGACTTCCTTTACTGCATTTGTGCTGAACAAACAATTTTAAAGAGCGATGTTTCAGGAATTACTATTATGCTCAATAAGAAAGATGCTTTAAAAACACATATGTGTATACATGGGAAGAAATCTTGTTCTAGCTGAACCCCTTAATCACTTACCCTTTCTAGGCAAATTGATTTTGGGGAGGAAATATTCAAAGGCATCTTCTTGCAGTGATGTCTGTTGTCGTCCCATCAGGGAGGAGAAAAAGGACAAGCCTTCCTTCCCAACTTCATGATGTAGGATGCTGAGAAGGCTGAATTACAAACCTGGTTGATGCCCTGAGCCTGCTAAGAGGCACAGCTGATTGCATGGAGGGCAATGATGTTTTCTCGGCCTCCTGCCCCCTGAGCTTCTGCATCTTCCTGGTAGTGTATCTCCAACACATCTGTAGCATTGCAGGCTACTCAGGCCTGGCTCAGTCCTCCCCACTTCTAAGGTATGGAAAAGCTGAGGGAGGAAAAAAAAGTACATGTGTAAGCAGTATTCTAGGCTTCTGTAAAACATCTACTATTTTGCTAGATGGGAAAATATTAGTTAAACTTATACTAAATTAATTAAGTTAAGATGGTGATTGATGTATAAGAATTATAAAGTGGTGGTGGAAGGTGGCCCAGAGGAAGCTGGCAAACGACCATGCTGAAAGGGGAACTGTTAGAAAGTGTCTAGCGAAGTACAATTATTGGATTAGGGCATAATCTGATTTAATATTTTCATTAACATCCACAATACCAAAAGTAGGGGTGAATTAGTGATTTTCTATTTTTTTCTGGTGGCATAAATGTGGGACATATTAGCAATAAAAATGTGAATTACCCTATTATATAGAAATAATTAGATGACCTTGAGATCAGGAATGATACAAATGTGATGGAACATTGTTGTACAAAATGCAAAGTTATGCACTTTGGGACCATGAACAAGAATTTTAGGCACTAACTGGTGCTTGAGCTGTGAGCAGAGGAGAAGCCAGGTCATGTGTTAGTTAGCTACAGACATAGCTGCAAAAAAGCTCATTGGGGTCGTAAGCTACTATGTTCTGGTTTTATTGTAGTGATTTCCATGCTGTGTACAAGGCTCCAGTATGACCTTATCTGAAATACTGTGTGGATCTCTGTGTATAATCTCTCAAAAATTAATTTAAGATAGAATGAGTGAGAAGAAGGGTACGATGGTCTTAGTAGTCTATCTTATGAAAGAAAATTGAAAGTGCGGCTTCTTCAGTTAAGAGAAAACAAAGGTTGAGAGAGGATGTGACTGTCATCTACAGATTTACCAGAGGAGAAGACTCTAAGGAAGGGGGGAGGAGGGGAGAAGAGCTCTTTGAGCAGAAATGACAGTGTTGGCACAACAGCATTTTCATATTAGAAAGAGGCAGAGCATTTATGAGAGATTTCCTGTAGTAAAGATAGCACAGTCCCTGTAACTTGTTTTTAGGATAGGAATTGATGTGTTAATTAAGAGCACAAAGCTGCCGGCAGATGACTGCAGATACCCATCTCACTCCTGTGCTCCAAGCTTCATTCTGGAGATCCCCATTCCTTCCACTCCGCTGTTCCTGCTCTCTGCTTGCTTCCTCCCATCTTCAGACTTGCACAGATATATTTTATTTGCTTTATTTGCATCACTTATTCTGCATGTGATTTGGCTAGTTTTTCCTGGGATAGACTTGCCTCACAAAGATGATGATTCTTGTACTTCACTCAGCCCTGTAGAGTCACATGCGGGAGCTGTACTCACCATGTTGCCTGTTTTTCTAATGGAAAAGAAATTCTCCTTCATCACTGGGTCTGGTTTTTCAGTTCATGGACAGGAGGAGGGAGATTCACTGAAGCTTTGAAGCAGATTTTAGAAATCATGCTATTCAATAACTAGGAACTCTGATGTTTTTGTGTAACATCAGAGAAAAGGTCCTTGTATTAACATTCAAATAGGTACATAAAGTAGTTATTGTTTTCCTGGCCATACAGAGTCTGCTGCCATATGCTCACAGTCAGAAATGGCATGAGGTACTATTCATAATGGCTTTTATTTATGACAGTTTCTGGGATCCAGGGTTCTAGCTATGATGGCTCAGCAGGTTTCCACAGCTCAGCTGTGACTAGACCTAATTCTGATTCATTCAGAGTGTTCCTGCAGTTGAGAGCAGTAGCAAATAGAAAAGATACTGCTGATAAATTGCAGATAGAAAAATATAAAATCAATGTAACAATTATAGCTGATCCAATCAGAAATAAGAACAGAAATTAAGGTAAGTTCAAAAAAGAACAAGGGAATAAAATCCACCACGATTAGTACTAAGTGCGTAGTGCTTATCACAAAAGAGTCAGATACTTAGATATTATGGAGTAGGACAAAAGAATGCAGAAAAAAATGCTGCTGGGGAAGAAACTATGTACACTTAAGGCTGAGTGTCTTGCAGGGGCAGAAGTGATTTACAAAAGTACCACCTATGGCATCACATTTAGCTTTGTCTTGCACCTCTCTTCCCTTCTCTGCTTCTTCTCTTATCTTTTTTCCAGTCAATTGCCAGCTCAGTAGTCAAAAAAGTATAGACTACAAGAGGTTTTGCTCTTCCCAAATGCAGTGTCTGCTGCATTCTTGCTAGGTTACAGATTGCAAGCAATCCATTCAGTGCTGTGTTTGAGTGGGCATCAGCCCTTGCTACTTTCACAATCTCTGCATGTGGCAAAGGAGGATTTGTTGTTTCAGCCAAGAATTTAGCAGATCCTATCTAGATTTACTGTTACTTTGCAGGAAGAACTGTAGCCTCTCAGGAGTTATAGCTAGGGGAAAGGAGGAGTTCTGTCACTCTATGATGGCATTCCCATCAGCAGGACAAAGGCTGAGGGATAATGGGAGAAAATTTTGCTAAAGGAAAGTGCATGTTGCCTCTTGAATACTTTCTCAGCTCTTGAAAGATTTAAAAACAAAACAAAAACCAAACAAAAATAAAAACCCAGAACCTTTGTATTTGTAATATGTTTAGCATGATTTTACTTATGCTCAACTATTTTTGGCTGTATAGTTGGTTTTTGTTGAATAATTGTTTATCTGGGGGAGGAGAAATCACAGCTCACCAGCAGCAACATGCTCAGAAGCCCAATGAGCTTGCATCTATAGTAAATTAGAAGTTAAAATGGTTCCCAAAAATATGCTGTTGACATCTCAGCCCATGTTCTGTCCCTTCTCTTCCCCAGCGTGGCTGGTTCCTGTCTGTCAGAAGGAAGAATTAGTCCCTGCCCAGCACTAGCCTGAGGCCTTTTGGGAAAATCACAGGTTATTTCTGGGCTGAACCCCAAATACCCATGGTTTGTAATAAACTACTGTTTAGTTCCCTACTTGCCCTTACCGGAAGAGGTGAAGCCATGATGCGTGTTTCACTCAGAGCAACTCAACTCAAATAGCAATAGTGTTATCTTAGCATTCAAGTGGATACAGACCTTTCTCCTCCCACTTCAGCCTAAATGAGAACACTAGGTGTTTGATGTGCTCTTGTTACGACCTGGCCTGATAGTCAGGCTCGGGGAAAGTTCGTAATGATCCCAAGGGCGAAATTAAGACACAAACGAGGTCATATGCCGCCAATCAGATGTTTTATTAGGTAGCAAAGCGATAGGAAAGGCAGGAAATATTAGGAGGAAATTAAGCAAGAGATCAGAGAGGTAAGCAAAGGATAGTCACCACCATGGATCCAGCGACGTTCCGTTGGTCCTCAGTCTTCAGCTCTTTGGTGGTGGAAAGGCTTCTTCTTCTTTTAGTTCTTCAGGGGTGGAAAAGCTTCTTCTTTCTGCCTTCTTTCTGCTTTCGTTGTGCTTTCTTCTTTCAGCCCTCTTTTTTTTTTGTCTGGTTTCGTTGTACCGTCTTTTATCCCATGTTGGAGAGGGAGTTCCCCCTCTCACCTCCATCTGGTTACCCAGAGCAACATCACGTATGCCACACCTGCACATCCAGTCACACAATATGTATTGCTGGTGGGCAAGTGGCCTGGCCTGGATATCAATTGGTGTCCCATTCTTGGTGGTGCCTGACAAGCCAAGGAATGCCCGGCTGCTTCAGCAAGCTTGCATCTTCCCTTGCAAGTTAATGGTACCTGATAAGCAAAAGAATGGTCCGCCCTTGGGCCTTATCAGACAGAAGAGTGGTCTGCTGTCCAGTCTTATCAGATAAACACACCCAAGCAAGCTTTGAGACAATTGTTCTTAACACTTCAGACTCTTACATCACCCTGTGGCTCAAAGATTGCTGTCTTGACTCGCAGATATCTGTCTTCACGGTCCAGGGTGGTGATAGAAGGAGAAGATAGTAAGGCAAGAAAAGAGAGCATTTGTTTACACAATTTTTACAACTAAAGGTTTTGGCTGGTACACTGCACGGATACATTTAACATTGTCAGGTGATGGGATGGCAACAAACTGCATGTTAGTTACAATACGTTGAATTAATTGAACAAAACATGGAATGACACATGGTAAAAATAACAACATTGCTAAACCACACAACATATAAAACAAGATACGCTTAACCCAGGGGTTACCCAGAAGCCATGAAAAGGGATCAAATTCCCAACGCCTCCAGGTCTGCATGAGTGCAGTCCGTGTTTCTGCTTTTCGTGCCCTGGTCTCTGCACAGGCGCCCTGTGGTCTGGGTGCATGCAGTCTGTCGGAGGCTGGATGTCCAAGCCAGAAGATGGTGGTATAACAGCAATGTCGGGACAATTCCAGTTCCATAAGAGTCCTTGACAGCTCTCCATCAGTGCAGGACGCGGATCCAGGGGAATTCATGATCCTAGTGGAAGTCACACTATCTCTTGCTCACTACATCAGATATGTGTAAACTGAGATCCAGATGCCCACTCTGGCTGTAGCTTGACTCCATGCTGGGGCAGGACCTGGGTGTGCAATATCCCCTTCCTCACAATGACTTCTAACGGGGAAAAAAAACTAGTACAAGTGCAGGAAGGGAGTTGCAGTGCACTCTACAGGTCCAAAAGATCTCCCCACAGATTAGGGGTGGCTGTCGACAGCCGTTGGTTATCAGAGGCTTGCCATCAATACTGTGAGTGTCCATTTGGGAGAGGAGGGGGTAAACTGGAAGTAGGTCCTCACTTCCATTCTCAAGTAGATATTTGAGCAGAAGTAGTAAGCCAGTAGATATTCATCCCTTTTCTCACTCACATGTGTAACATAGATGGTTTGGCACTGGCAGTTTTTCCTGCTGTCACCCTTGAAGCTGCAGGGTAATTAATAACCAGGATCTCAGTTTGACTCCCAGTCCACTGCAGTACTTGCTTACATAAGTTGTTGCTTCCTTGGAGCTTACAACAAGCCCAGAATTTAGCAACTGCTCTTGAAAGGTGAAATACTGCATCTTTTCAGTGGACACTTGAATTTAGCTGAGCTCAACCTGACGTGGCTCTTCACTGCAATCCAGTCATGATAGCCAAGAATGATTTTTATCTGTTGCCTGCCATGAAAAGTAAATTTTGACAAGTTACACGTGCCTCATTCCATAAATTCGTCACTGAATTTGTGGGCGACCTCAAGTGATGGAAACAAAACGGAAATGTTTATGGGTGTCTGGAATCTGCAAGATCGACTGTGATCTGCAAAGTCATTGCTTCACCTGCAGTGAATGTCCTGTTCCTAATATCAACAGCCAAGTGCAATTGAATACTATTTGTGGAAGGAAAGAAAAAAAATAATCTTCTGCAGGATGCATGCAGATGTTTTGGCTCAACTCTGAGGAAATGTCACTGCTTTTTTTCCCAGGGTGCTGTGAAGAGGCTTATACCCCCAGATTTCAAGAGCAGAACTAGGTCTCATAGGGGCTTGCAACTTTATCGCCATGTAACTTATATTGTGGGATCTCCTGACAGAGTCAATCTACCAACACAAACAATAAGATTATCACAGGTAGTGTGTGTTTTGCTGCTGCTTGAAAATAGTTGAAATAAAGGATAGCATATTAGCTCTCTCTTTTGCTAGTAAAATGGAGAAAAAAGTGACTAATATCTAAAACTCTAGTAGTTCATAGTTGGTACCCAAATTTACAGAACTAAGTGACAAAGACCTTGGACTAGATTTTTCCTCGCATGAAGGCAGCAGGTGCCTTTTCCACATATGCCTCTCGTGACACCACTCCTTGAAATTTGGATGAGGGAAGCAATTGATTCCTCTTCACCTGCCTCCAGGTGTCAGCTCCTCCAAAAGGGAAGAGGCAGAAAAGCAGCTGTGGGACCACCCCAGATCCTTTAGCTTGGCTCCCAATGATTGACAAGCGCAGAGAAAGGAAAGCCAGGTGCTCTCCTTTCACTCTAGGCAAACCTGGCTGGCAGGGATGCCTTCAGACAAGAGTTGTGCTAGGACTCCCCCCATGACTAGAGTGCATTTTTTGGTCCCACACTGGGGGCCACGGTGTAAAAGTTATACCCTGGGCTGAATCTGCATACTTCAAACATCCAATATCCCCACTGCTTTGCCAGAGAGGATTATACATTTTTCATGAAGAGAGCAAGTATGCTTTCAGAGAAAAAAATATTTCCATGGCTACAGATCCTTCTCATGCAGTGAAACGGCTTATACAACTCAGCTAGCAGAGAGCTAATAAAATGAGAGGAAGTAATTAGATGAAAGGATGGCTGGGTGTTTGATGTCAGATTTCTGCTTTTCACCTGAGACCCTTGAGAACTGTCTCAGGTGGCCAGAGATGCTGTCAAAGTTTGTATTTTGCATGAAGACTACACTCTATTTTTGGTCTTGTAGGTTTTTGCCGCTGCACTGTGCACTGAAGTGACCCTTGTGCAGTTTTATAATTGCAGTTAGTCCATATGCTGTTGTGTGTTCAGCTCTCACATGTAAGAAATCATACCTCTTAAGCAAACAATGTTTTACTGACATTGCTGGTATGAGCATGAAACTATAAAATCATAGAGAATCTGAGTGCTAAATACCAAAAGATGTTTATCTTCTTGTGTGATACTTTTGTGATGTGAAGTACTGGAATTAAAATGTCCCTGGTGTTAACAGAAAATGATGGTGCAGAGAATATCCGGCAGATAGTTTTTGCCTGTAGGGCACATCCTCTTGATGCCCAGACTTCCATATTTTCTCTGAGATTTTCTGAGATATGGATCATGAGAGTGACATAATTTCCTCTTCTCTACCGAAGCTAAAATGTAGATTGTTAATAGGTTAAGTATACCAGTTCAAAGGACTATGAGACTTTAAGTGGCCTCTGATTTTTTTTTTTTTAAAGTGCCAAATTCTTGTTCGTGGTTTATCTTTAATCATTTTTGTAACCACATGGACTCTGTGAGTAGAAGGAAGCACTCAGAATTTCTGTTCATCCTTGAAACCCTGACAAATATTTTTAAATACTTCTGATCATTTCCCTGAGAATTCTAAGTGCTTCCAGTTTTAAAATAAAATCCTGCTGTTGCAATGAACCTAGGACAATTCTCCACTTAGTTTAATGAGGCGAAGGTATTTCTTAAGGACTAGACACTAGTGTGACACATAGTTGTAACTTTAAAAATATCTGGCAAGCTAGAAAGAAATTTTGTGTTAATTGAAGGACAGCTTCAGTGAAGATAAAATGAAAGAATCCTTCTAATGATGTATGTATGAACCAAAACAGATGGTAAAGACGTTTCACCAATGTCCTCTAAGTACTAGTAAGTAAATGTGACAATATTAATTTGGGTGAAAGGACATGATTAGTACCCTTTGACTTTTTTTGTAACAGCTGAATCTAATGTATCCTATTTATATGACTGCGAAGAGCTTCTAGTCATATTGTAATGATTTCTAAGGGCCAATTTGAAAGAGATTGCACTACGAGTGTCAAGTTGACAAGCTCACATCCTCTACTTGATGTGAAGTGCTAAGTTCATGAAGATGTCAATGTGTTGCCTTGCCAAGTCTCCCAGCTGGAGAGTAATACTGCATAATAGTCATGAGACTTCAGATCCAGTGTTATCAGTTCAAGCATTGCAGGGTTTCACAGGGAAAACTATGGCACAAGCAAGTAATTTTCAGATAAGTTACGTTCAATGGCATTATTGGAATTGATTTCACATTGAGATGCATTGCTGGGTGAATGTACAAAATTTACGCTTGCTCTTTCAAGTCAAATAATGTTCCTGGTAACATTCAGTGGAAGCTTTGCCTGGGTTGGTAAGAAATCATGAACTTAAGGCAACTTCAGGCTGTTTCAGGAGATGTGCATACATTAGCACATATGAATAATATATACCTATCCACATCTTCGTATTAATGTTCTCCTGGCTTTCTTACAATGGTAGTCTTAGCTGTGATCAGCAGGGGTTATCTGAATTGGAGCCTCCTTGATTAAAATGAGTGAAGAAAGAATGGGCCAAGTGCTGACATACTTCAAAAGTTCTTGCTACCTGGTCTGAAAGTGCCTCCTCTCTTCTCAGTCTGAATAAAACAGAGCCTGAGTCAGGGTACATTGTCAAGTCAAGACACATTGCAGAATTCAGTCTTTCCCCCCACCGACAGCCCCTGCAATTAGTGAGACAGTAGGAAAGTGACAATTGAAAGGGTATGGAGCTGATGTGAATGAGGTTTACTTGTGATGGGATATCTTTAATTTGTATGGTTGCTTTTTGAGATGCATTCTGAAGTTGTGTTGAGTGCCTGTCCATCTGGATAGGAGCTCTTGCCCTCTTAATAGAACTTCTATACATCTAATGAATCAGTCAATCAATACCAGCTTGAAGAGCTGTGCTTCTGAATGCTAGCCAGTTTTTTTGCTGTCACAGTGATTTTTTTTTTCTGTATAAAAGTGTTGCCCGCGTTTTAATTCGTACTTGCTAAAATACATATTCTTTTGAAGTGCATACCTTACAATAGACAGCTTGAAAGCTGCCACCAGGCTTACCTCTCACTGAGATGTTGCCTGCTAAGTGGAGGAAATTGTCTAGCTTGTCAATGCCAAACTAATAAGAAAATGCCCCTTTTTTCTATACCTGCAAATGTAGGTAATTTAAGTCCTGAGTGAGACTCTTGTTTCCCTTTGGTGGTGTCCATAACATGATTGAGTTGTTCCACGTCATATTCACCATGTCAAGAAAAGAGGCTTTGACTACCACAGTGTAGTTTATACCTCATCCCTTATCCAAAAGTGCGGCTTTTTCCATGCTAATTAGGCCAACATGAGTCATCCTCAGATCTCCCAGGGTCACCGTTGCAAAGGCAGTGCTAGCCTGTGATTTGTCCAAAGGCTCTTGCCTCTCAATGAGAGCAAAGGGGAGAGCCCAGCACACACCATCGTTGTGTTTCTTGTGAGAACTCATTAAAAACCTTCTACCCAGCTCCCAGTCCTGTCTTTTGGGCCTTTGAGGGAGAAATATGGGGATTCTTCTAGTTAGGCAGTGTCCTGTGAGCCAACAAGTACTCTCTTACTCCTCTCGAATTTTCACATTTCAGCTTCTTGCTTTCCCAGATGCATCCAGCACAAACCAGCTGCGCCACTTAAGTGGCCCTTGGAAACCACAGTACCTGATTGTCCTTCAGTCTTGAGTGTATGCATCTTTGCAATGTGTCTGGGAGGTGAAGAAGTGCTAGTCCCCCCCCCCCGAGGGTCTAAATTGTGACGCTTAGGGCTTTGGTGCCTAAAGAATTGGTGTCCACAGTCTTCCATGTAGCAGTACTCCTTGTGTATTGGAAAGGCATTCAATCAGTAAGAGGTCCTTATGCTAAAATTGAGGGTTAACTAAGAATACTGAAACACTTGAGCCATTGGCTGAGGACTTTGCTGGTTACCTTGTAGCTCTAAGATGCCTGGAGCATTCAAATGTAAAGCTTTATACTTGTACTTTAACCAATAGACCATCCAGCCCCTCCTGGTGTCGTGGTTTAACCCCAGCTAGCAACTAAGAACCACGCAGCCGCTCGCTCACTCCCCCCCAGTGGGATGGGGGAGAGAATCGGAAGGGTAAAAGGGAGAGAACTCATGGGTTGAGATAAGAACAGTTTAATAATTGAAGTAAAATAAAATAGAACAGTTAAATAGGTAAAGCAAAAGCTGTGCACGCAAACAAAGCAAAACAAGGAATTAATTCGCTACTTCCCATGGGCAGGCGGGTGTTCAGCCATCCCCAGGAAAGCAGGGCTCCATCACGCGTAACGGTTACTTGGGAAGACAAACGCCATCACGCCAGATGTCCCCCCCCTTCCTTCTTCTTCCCCCAGCTTATATACTGAGCACGACGTCATATGGTATGGAATAACTCTTTGGCCAGTCTGGGTCAGCGCCCCTGGCTGTGCTCCCTCCCAGCCCCCCGTGCACGGGAAGCTGAAAAGTCCTTGACCAATGTAAGCGCTACTTAGCGACTATTTAGCGGTACTTAGCATCGCCATTGTTCTCGTCCTAAACCCAAAACACAGCCCCATACCGGCTACCAAGAAGAAAATTAACTCTATCCCAGCTGAAACCAGGACACCTGGACATAGCAAGGAACTTATTCTGATTAAGGCCTTTTAGTGCTTCTGTAGTAGAAATATCTACTCTTAACTTCAGTAATGCACCATGAGACTTCTTTTCATAAGCTTTTCCCCTCACTCTGGTCCAGTCTGTCTTCTGTGTGGCTTCTGGACTTTTTCTGGAGCATACAAAGCGGGTAATATATGATCTTTGACACAACTCCAGTAACACATTGAAGATTCTTGTCTAATTTGCTGGAGAGGTGTTAAAAACAGGAATAAGTGTGAAGTAATTAAGCAAAATGCATGATTACTTGTCCTCACACAGACCTCGAATTAAAATACTGAACATTATTTCACTTGAATGTGTTTCCCTTGGTTTATTTGTTAAACACTCCATGAGAATAAATTTAATAAGTTGTACTTGGGGTTGGTGAGTTATGAAAATGGAAGTTTCATTGCTGTCCTGGTCCCAGAAGACAGTATCTTTATTACCTTTTTAGTTCAGATTCTGGGCATAATATTATGTGTAAAACCATAGATCAAGCAGAAAGGCAATAGGTTTTGTGTAAAGCATGCTACTTTTAAAAGATGTAGGAAGCTGAACTGCTTTTCTTCATATGGGTATGAAAGCCCATTAGAAAAATTGGAATCATTCCCTTTCTGTGCATTAAACCCTTGCTGCACCTTGTTATGATACTTCTTGCTAGAAGACTCACATTTATGCTACCTATAAGTTTTCTAAACCACCTGCATTAAAGTAGTTATGATAACCAACATATACACAGTCTCGATCTTTATGGTCTTGTTATGAGCAGCACCTGGGGCGGCAGGGAGAAGCCTATTAGCTACCATGTAAGCAGGAATGATGAATGCTCTCCTCCCTGAAATCACGCTGCAACCTCACCATGGAGCCATCTGAGAGAGCACCAGATGAAAACACGCACACTAAATCCATCTGCACCTTATGAGGCATTGACTTCCTAATGGAAACTGTTTTTAACATGAGCAAAGGCTAATCCATAACTTACATACTTGGGAAAATCAATCAATAAACATGCCTGTGACAATGGGATTTTTGACAAGAAGTACTGCAAAATCTTATTTACCTCCTCTGCACAGCCAGCAAATATACACCAGGGAAGCTGTTACTTTTGATGTAGACATATAACTTAAATAATGCTCAAATGACTGGTGCAGGCATTGACTACAGAGGATAAAAGGAAAGCTGGATTAGCTAAAAATAGTTGTATTAAAAATCAGTGTATTTTCTTCCTTGAGGAGGAGGAAAAAAACCCCCAACTCTAATCTTGGACTAGAAGACTACAGGTAGAAAAGTTCAGGTCTTGCCCTTCTCATTTTTGAAAGACACTTTTCTGGTTCAAAGGGGCTTTGGTTTAGCTTCAGGGGAAATATCAAGGATTATAATTGGAAGAATTTTCTAGGTTTTCCTAGCTGGATTTCAGAAATATGCTATGTACTTAACAAAACTACACACAGAAAAAAGGACCAGAGCAACTTTGAAATAAACCTTTCATTCCTCCTGCTGCCATGCAGTCTATACTGTCACTGTGCATTTTCCCTGAGAGGGAGGAGTATGGGACGAGGGATGAAAGGTATCAGGGAAAAAAGGAGAAGTGCAAGATTAAAAATAAATCAAAAAAGGGAAGGCATGTCGAGAGAGGTGGATGTATGCCAGTTCCTAAAATTTCCTCTTAAATGGATACATCTGGAAAGATTTGTCTGTATGTAATGGGAGATTTCAGCAATTAATTGCAATGCAGTTGATTAGAAATGTTGGTGGAGATCATAAGAGGGTGAACACAAGGAACAGCTAATTTTAACAATCTGCCTATCTATGCTGTGCTCTGACCCTCCCCTCACTGAAAGTCACAGGGAATTAAATGCTGGCCCTACTGAAGTCAGGGGAGCAGCGTGGCTGACTTTGGGGGTGGTGGTGGTAGGATTTCACCCTGGGAAATATGGTTTTGACATTAATGACTGTCTAAACATTTGTGCCTATGTTTTCAGTTTGAGGTGGGGGGCTGCTGACTTGTTTTGCCTTTTTCTTAAGAAAATAGTATCTTTTCCTGCTCTTTCCTTTTCTTGGTGCATGCTTTGTGTTGCACATGTTCTGATTAAGTATAGTTTTCTGGGTACAGGAGCATTAAATATTGAGAAGGAAACATTTCAGCAATTATGTAGTTAAGGTATATTAAAATAATAAAGAACACACCTTCTTTACATAACTCCCTAGGCTAGAAGCTCTTGTTTTGCAGACAAACTAAGCATTTTAAGCAAAAGGTTTAGCTTGCAGTAAATTAACTGCTTTGCAATTATTACATATTTAGAATAAGAAATGTTTGTGTTTATATATTTTTAAGAGCTCTAACCAAGAAGTCTTGCTTTTTTTTCTAAACTAGTTCTGGATTGCAACATAATTGAAGACACATGAGTCACGTTAGTATTTTAATAATGCCTGAAAAAGTTGATAACTGCTGCAAACTATCAGCCAGAACCACTTATTCACACTTTACTAGTCTCTAAGAAATTTTTTTCTTGAATGTATTTTTATCATGTCTGCTGTTCATGGTTAGAAAACAACCTTGCATCATTCAAGGCTTACAGCATTTCTGAGTCCTCAGGACTGAGGGGAGTGATCAGCCAGTTCTTTCAGCCAGGTTAACTATGAAGGATACAGCAGCCAGCACTCTCAAATATTTCACAGCTGGTCATTTCTGTGAAAGCATCTAGCTCATGTGGTATTCCTTCCACTGAAAAATGTGTTTGCCTTTCAACTTTTTAATGATAAAAATCTTAATTTTTTTTGATGTTGAAGCCTGGATCACCTGACAGTTTGACTCCAACTTTATGGTCTTCTGTAGGACCACTTGCTGTCAAAGGCTTGTGTAACATTGGGATCTCATTGTTCAGCAGAGTTTTGGTGATGGTATCCAGAAGGAAGCAGCTTTTGTATTCAAGCAGTTCATCCAATGATTAAAAGGCTAGTGGAAGCTGCAGCTTGTGGGCTTTATTCCCTGCTCTACTACTGATTTGTTATTTGCTTAAGATGCAGAGTGCCTTGTTGACAAGGCTCATGATGTTTGATGTTTTATTCTGAAAGCGCTGGTTCCCACAGTCACTTTACAGGGTATCTCATCTTGCCATTGTTAACGAGAGGAGGGGAAAGAAAAAAGCCAGTTTCTATCCAAGTTACTAAGAAGAGCTGGAAAAAGTAACCTATGAAAATGTTATTTTTTAAAGGTTATTTAAAAATATGAAACTAATTGTTTCTAGGGCCAAAACCAATACTGGATCCAAACATGACTACTGCATGCTGTCAAAATCTAGATTCTGGTTTATGCTCAGATCTTTCTGTACTAACTAAATCCAAAGCAGTGTTTGTTTTTATCTTCGTCCACTTTAGGAAGTTTTCTCTTACAGACTCTTGGCAATGTTCTGAATATTAAAGCTTTAGTAATGATAGCAGTCTTCATGTTGACAATGCTGACGTTCCTCAGAGGAAACTTATTTCTAGACATTACCTTCATTCTTCTTTTCCTTCCTTCTGAGATTTGAAAACTTTAATTGTTTCATCCAAGACTATGGAGAAAGATCTCAAGGTCAGCCTGTGCTACCAGTTTCCCAGTGAGAACTACAAGAAATCATTGTTTCTCTTCTCCATGTTACAACACACAGTGGTTATCTGCATGGTGTGACAAGTGCCTGTAATCACAGGGCTCTGGTTTGGAAGGAAAAACCTGATAGGAACTAGTGGACACAAAACTATAAAAACAAGGGAAGGACTACTTTGTCATATGATTATATTGGAAATAATTATGGGTCTGTGACTCACCACTGGCTGCTGTACTGTATGTACCTTTCAGGAACAAGTAGCCAATGACCAGAGTGTCTTTTCTCTTCTGGTTTTTCTGGACTAAAACCTTTCTCTTCTAAGCTTGTTCTAAACTGTTAGTAAAGCCTATAGTGAAATTTGAGACTGTGACTGCTTGCTCTTTACGCTCATCACTATCATATCAGAAATGCCTGATGAGTGGAGAATGATGGACAAGTGTTCTCTAATTCATGTGCCATTTAACTGTTGGTGTTGTGGTTATCTTAGATTGTCTGTAACAAAAGAAATGGCCCATTAGGAGATGATGTATCATAAATTTAGGTAAAAGTTATATAGTTAGAGGTTATACGATGTAAAAAAAGCAAAGCAAAACAAAAAACATCCAGAACCCACCAGCTGTTCATCTACATGTGTCTTTCTAGCAATGACCAATGCTTAGCTCTGGTTCTCTCTCAGGAGAACATCCCAAATCATGAATTACATTCCACCTTTACATCAGTAAGTGGTGGTTGTGGGAAAGGGGGGCTGCTTCTACCTGACAACAGCAAGAAAAATGCACCCCTGTGGGAGAGGCAGCTTTTAAATCCCCCTCGGACCAAGGAAGGGACCAAAGTACCACAGGGTGTACTTTAGCCATTCAACACAGCCTGGGATGGAGGCAATGTTTTCCATGCAGCTGGCTGTATATTTGAAGAGAACTGATAGGTGTATTTTTTTTGCAAAGCCCAAGAGAACAGGCATGCAGCAAGCTTGGTGGTTCTGGGGCCTCAGGGGACGGAGGCAGGATGCTTCTTATTTTGTGAAGCCCTGCAAGACTAAAAGTTAAAGCTTAGCTGCTCAGCTCATTTCCAGTCTGAGATTTTTCTGGGTATGTACCTGGAGACACTGAATACAAAATGTATAGTTACCTATGGCCTTCAATATTTACAAGTTTATGCAGGAGCTGGTGAGGGTTCAGGCCGTCCTCAAAATTATCATGTTGTGTGAAAAAGTTAAGTGGAATCTGACACGTTATTTTTAGCTGTTGTCATCGATTACGCTGCAAAGCCTGATTTTTCATTCACATTACACCCCTTCATCTCCCAGGTAATGCAGGCTATCTGTAGGGCTGTGCAAAGAGATCTCCATTGGCTCTTCAAATGCAGATCATCATTATAGACATGTCTGAGTCCAAGTCTCTGAGTTATTCTTTGCATAAGGAGGTAGGGAAGCTCGGAGACGGGGAGTGCGTTTTATAGAATTAAGGGGAACAAAAGGGCAGCTTTGATATCATGGCTTTTGACAAGGAGAGGAACTAAAGAGAATTATGGTGACCTGAAGTTGCCACATAGTCTGCTTTAACTCAGACTTTGTTTGGCAGTCTGGGAGGAAAAAAAATCAATATTCTATTCTAGATTGCAAATACTATATGGGTTTGTCTTATCCATTATTTCTAAGGCATGAAATCAGCATCTAATAGTGCAACCTTTGTCTTGAAACCAGACATTTTGGAGGAAAGTTCATCTCTTGTGAAGAAAAATGGGAAAATGTAATTTCCCTTCTAGTTTCCTATTATTGCTCTCCCTTTCCTTCCAGGATCTGAAAGATTTCACTCCTGCAGGAATCACTTTCACTGCTTCACTTAATTTGCCTGGTGATCGTAATCTTCTCTGACTTTTTCCATAATCGTTCTATTGGAGAGGTTGCCTCTTTACCCTCCCAGGACTTTACTGGGGAAGGAACGTGGAAGGAACAGCAAAGGTTGAGCTGACTTCAGGACTGATGTGATCTTGCAGTTGACAGTAGGAGGCTTTTTTCCTCCTTTGCAATAACATTTGCTGCTATTGGAACTGTCAGTAAAGTGGGAAAAAGCAATTAATATTTTTGCCTCTGTCTTTCACAAAATCCTTACCTTCCTGCAAGCAAAGCTCTTGAAAGAAATCATAGTTCACCTTGAGGAATGATAAGAGAGAAAAGAACTGTAAGAACTTTCTGTGTGTCCTTTGCTCATTAGCAATGACAGACTGTGGAGGAAAGATATCCCACAGCACAAGTTTTGTAAATACAATTGCAATAAAATCTAATTTCAGGACAAATAAAAATCAGAAAAGGAAGCTAATTGGACATTTCTTTCAAAAGCTACTTTATCTTCAATTTTATGTCTTAACGAGTTCAGCCAAAAATTTTGGCAGCCTGAAATTGTAATACAGGGAAGAATTATTATACTTTGTGTCAATTAAGTGGAATGCTTTTTAACTAAGTATGTCTGCCCCTTTTGCAGATTTTGCTTAGGAAGGTGGAAATCTGCCCCTGTGAGTGACTCACCAAAGTCCCATTACCAGTACATTTATTCTGTTATGCGCATCACTGATGCATCCTGAGCCAAAAGGGAAGCAGCAGGAAGCCACGACCTCTGCTCTGAGCAGTCAGATCAAATCAGGTGGTTTGATTTTCACAAGGTGATGAGCTGCTTTGGCTCCCATTGAAGTCCTGAGTTGCCTTTCTCTAGGGCATTATGTATCCAAGTAGATAGGAGACTCCTGCCCTCAGCAAACCCCCTTGTTGTGTATCCTGGGAACAGACGTTTCTCTGAGTACCTGCTGGTCCTGAGTCTCCACTTGGAGCTGGTATTGCATTTGGGTGATCCTGGCATCTCCCAGAAGCTGGAAAAAAATCACTCCTTACATGCAATACAAGACAGGTACATACAAATTGCCAGAGATCATAACGAGCATACAACAAAAAATGGCCTCTATCCTGGCAAGTGTATAATAACAAGACTTCCATTTGCAGTCTGACCATCTCTCTGGGACTCTCACTATCAGCGTAGCACCTCTCCCACTCCACTATTCAGAAGTGTGAATTGACCAGCTATATCCTTTTGTAGTCCATAGGAATTATGTATCTAAAGATCTCTGAGGAAAAAAGCTTTCAGAAAGTTACCAAACGATTTGGGGGGTGGGGTGGTGGTGGTGTTTTTAATTTCCCTCTGCAATGGAATTGCCAAGGGCAAAACTCACACTGATGTAACCAGAATTAGGGCTTCATTCTTTAAAACCTCAATCTGTACTGCATTAAATTGCCTTTAAACTTGAAATATTTTTCTGTATAAATAGTTTAAGAACATAAAGGGCAGTGCCTGGAAAGCCAAGTTGTGTTCATGATCCCATTTTCCTAAGCAATAAGTAGGTACCTAATGAAAATCAACCCCTCCTTGGGTTGCGTAGGTGCTCAGTAAGACTCTGACTGCCTTTATTACAGATGATGCACAATGCCTGATTCATTCACAAGGATGTTAACGTTTCTATGTAAATTTCTTTGAAATGAGAATGTGCCTTAAAAATATCTTAAGTCTTTGGGACAATTCATAAGCAGCAAATGTCTTTGAGATGGAAATATTTCCTTACATAGTGAAAGGCCAGCTGTGCCTATGAAGTCCGCGCATGGGATGGATAATGGTGCTTAAAAGCTTCAGCAGAGCGTTAATAAAGGGAAAGAATTTTCTGTGGCTCACTAGGTTTTGTACAGTATCTGCAACTGCATCCAGCCTGTGCAAAACTGGCTTTAGTAATGAATCTTCAGTCATGCCAGGTGAGAACAGATGGGGCAACAAGGTTCAGGGGAGCCAGAGTTTTTATACTCTATTTCCAGCCCTTCCTCAAACATGAGCTTTCCTCCTTTTGGAGTCTCTTTAAGTCTCAGACCAGATAGTCTTATCTCTTCATGGATGTAGGAGAGATGAGAATCCTAGAGTTAGGTTTCTTCAGTTGTGAGGTTCCCTCTGGACTTGCTGGACCATGTCTCTGAAATAGACTTCAAATGGAGTCCATAGGAGTTGAGGGTTACAACGTGCTTTCCAAGCTGGGGATGATATCTTACAGTAATCTTGATTTTTTTTTTTTTTTAACCCCAGTAAGTGTTAGTGTTTAGCTGAGTGTATTTTTTTCTCAACAACACCTTTTTAAACAAACTAAAGGATTAATATAACATATTTTTCTAACAAGAATCCTTACATTTTTAACAAAGACAAAAAAAAGGATAATTGTTTAAATGCAGGAAAAGCTTTCTGAAAACCCAGTTGCATGTCTGTTGCTGAGAAATTCCTTGAAAATTTGTGAAAAATAGAGATATGACAAGGAACTGAGGAAAGACAGCTTGTCTTTTTCATCTGGCTCCAATCAAGACTGATCAGATTTTTTTTCATGAGTTCCTCAGGCTGTGGAACTTGTGAGTTTTGCAGAGGAGAGCAGGGCTGTAGGAGGGTTTAATCTGCTTTGTGTTTTCCCATTGAATTATTACCAGTTTAACTATTCTTTGCGGTGCCTGCTATTTGTTTCATGCCATTTGATTGCAAACCTGCATCCAAGTGAAGCCACTCACCACTTCCTATCCTTCCAGTTTCCCCAGGGCTAGGGCTGTTGGGCAACACAGCTCCCTTGGAGCACTGCTCAACAGCAGGTCTTGGTGGGTCTCCCGTCCTTCCTCCCTGAGCCACCCAGGTGAGCTGATGCAGGAGGATGTTGCCCTGTGCTGGTGGTAAATGCCAGAACTGTATTGCTATGTAATTGTAATTTGGAGAGGTTTGTTGATAGTGCAGATTAGACCTCTGCTCGGGGCTGTGCCTAAGAAGTTGCTATCTAGACTTTCCATTAGATAGCAAAGCTTTTGTATAATATTTGCTTTAATTGAATTATGGATCTCTTGCTTGCTGCACTCCTTGCTGTAAAATCTGTGACCATACTGGTATCTCACACAAACATTGAAAAAGGGTTGTTTTGCTCAATATTCTGTAACATTTATGGTTACATATAGAGTTTTTATAGGTATAACTAAAGAAGCTACTGACTTCATTGAATCTTCCTTGTCTAAGTAAAAAAGCTGAGGATGTCTCTGTATGAGTTGTGCAGAGTGGACGTGAGTTGCGGATGCATTTTCTTCTACTTCCACATTGTGTAAATTTGAACCTGAGACCTATACGCAAGGTGAGAACTTGCCTTATTTGTCACTACACAACGCAGTTCTGTCATTTTCACCACTAATGGGATTTTGTGACTGAGTGACCTTGTTAATACAGCAATGTGTTGCCTGCCATATCATCAGTAACGATGTTCCAAATAATAAAAGAAGGGGAAAATGCTGCCCGAAAAAATAGTGGAAAAAAAATTATACTAGTTTCTTTCTGTTCTTTTCCAGGAAAAGAAAAAAGCCTCCATTATCTTAAAAAATTATATTACTTTAGAATCCTACTTAATGTGATGAAATAGTTAAAGCACTGCTCTTCTCTATCACAATTTGACAAAATAGCTCTTTAAAGATCTTCTTGGGTGAAAAAGGGACATAAATATGGAGTGGATCCTTTCAACATAGCAAAGCCCATCATTAGACTGAGAGGATATTATGACACCAGTTACCAAGAAAAAAATTTCTGTGAATAGACTTCATGATAAAATTGTGTTTTTTCAGGTATTTGCTATGTCCTGATGTTATATAGTTCAGCATCTTTTACTATCTTAATGATAAATATTGTTCTTATTGAAGTAATACTAAGTTTGATTATTTTATGTATGTAAAGCTGATATGCATAGTACATAGTTAGGAGTGACCTGATGACTTTATGAACTGAATAAATAAGGAAAGAGACATAGGTATAGGGAGATGAAGTGGCAACCAAGTCTCCCAAGTCCCTGTCCAGTGCTACATTTACCAGACCACACTACCTCTTGATTTATGACTAAAATCTCCAAGGAAAGTTTATATTGCCGCCTGTCGGAAGGATGTATGAAATGAGGTTGGAATTACATTCATCACAGCTCCGTGCCTGGCACAGTGAAGACGGAACCGAGCATCTGTGGATCTGGGTAGGTTCATATAGGCAAAACTGCAAAGAGGGACCTAAAAATTCCTCTGAGTATCACTCTCTTGTAACAAGCAAGAACAATGTCTCTAGAAAGCCAACAGATTAATTCAAAGGCAAACTTTTCAGGAAAGGAGACGTTGTGGTTTAACGCAGCAAGGCAGCTGAACACCACACAGCTGTTCGCTCGTTCCCCCCCACCCAGTGGGATGGGGGAGAAAATTGGGGGAAAAAAAAAAAAAGTTAAATTCATGGGTTGAGATAAAGACAGTTCAATAGGATGGTGTCAACAAGCAAGTCTCCACTGCTCAATGAAGCATCGTGGTGACTCACCCAAGCTGGAGCTTTCCTCTGCTGAGCCGGCCCAATGGCATGGTGCAATGTCATGCCAAGGTGCTAGCTCTGATCAAAAAGCAGGATAGCTACACTGATAGCTAGCAAAGTGCTATCAAAGGTGTTGCTAATGCAAGAGTCTGTGCTGTGCTGCTTCTGGCACTGTGGACAAGTCCACAGAAAATAATTTTGTAACCCACGAAGTAGTATTTTCTGTTGAATTCAAAACCTTGTGTAGTGCCAGAGCCTTTTTTTTAGCCCGTGGAGGCATTGTGTATTTTATGAGACAAGCAGGTGATATACTAAGGATTTATATATTTCTGGGCATTTCCAAAAGTTGAGTGAGTTCAAACATTTGAATCCTAGCTAAATTCCTGCCTGGTGTGACAATATGCTGCCCAGTTGGTTCACCTTGAATTTTCTACTGGAATACAGAACTTAGAGCTGTTTACATATAATTAGAAGCAATTCAAGGAAGGAGGAAGCATGCACAGTATTTGTGAGTGGACCATCTTTTACGTATGCTTGCAATTTTTATATAGGAATTCATAACTATAATCAACTGATCAGTATCCACAAAGTTCCTAGACAACCATTAAAAACAATAGCTAAACAAGTAAAGGTCAACCAGCTTTTGATATGTCCTTGTTAGATTATGTATTCGTTGCCTGGAAGAGCAAATAGTCTATAAAGGAACACGACAGCATGTTGCCTGGAGAGGCTGTGGAATTTCCCTCATTGGAGATGTTCAAAACCTGACAGCCCTGAGCTTTAGCTGGCCTTGCTCTGAGCAAGGGGCTGGAGCGGATGATTTCCAGAGGTGGAAATTTCTCAACCATTCTGTGACTCTGAGTATTCTTCAAGAATTCACCTTCTGTGGAAAATGGCAGACTCGGATTAGGAAAAGAAAAATAACTCAACATATAAACTGCTTCCCTGGACAAGCCCCAATCCAATGAAATATGTTTAAATTTAGACATGCAAGTTGCATAGCCCATAAAGCAGGCTTGCCACTTAGCCTTTAAGTAAATGGGGTACTCTTATGCTTGAATCTAACATCCTTAATTGCTTTGTTGAAACCCAAGAAAGAAAATAAGGGCTCCTTAATAGAAAACATACAAAATTCCCCCAAATTAAATATGTACATTAAGCATTGCTTGAATATATATTTAAGTAAGTCTCAGACTAAATTTATGCAGAAGCTACTATAACATTACTAATCTTTTGGGTTTTTACTAAAAAGAAAAATGGGGAAGCAAAACATAGTCAGCCTTTAGCTTTCAGTTTTCATTGGCTTGAATTCCTGGGTTCCCATAAACAGGATTTAAGAATCAGTCTTTATAGGCTAAGTCTTAACTAAAATCTGGGCTATATGGGGTTTTGTTGGAGGGGGTGGGGTGTATGTGGGAGGGTTGTTATTTCTTTTTCTTTTTTTTTTTTTCTTTAAACCAGCATAGTTCATGATGAACAACTTAGTTTGTTAGCCATCATTTGGGCCAAGGATTGGTGTCAAACAGGGTTGTTTAATGCATAGGGCCTGCCAAGTGCGCATCTTTCTTAGCAGACAGCTCTAATCCTTCATGGTCCACCGACTTTACCTTTATGAGTTCTTTTGATTGGTAATTGAGAGAATAAATCTTTGAAGAACTTACATAAATGCAAAAAAGAGACCCCATTAAGATTCAAGCAGTAAAATGCCTACTGGCATATTTTATATGGTACCTTTTCAGTCCTCTACCATTTAAATTCATTTTGCCAGACAAAGATTTGAGATTGGCATCCAGTTATAGATTTTGTTTTCTTATGCGTTGTCATCTGCACCCTCTATATTTTAACTTTCAATACCAGCACAGTAAGTGAACTGTTCTGAGAGCTGGATTGCTCTGAAGCACTTTGCAGTATTGAAGATGTAGAGCAGAATAAAGAATTCAGTGTATGGAGGCCCTTTATCCTCCCTGTCCCTGTTTAAGTTACACAGATGAGGCATTCTTTTTGGTAAATTTTAAGTCTTATATTGAGTATAGGACTAGTTAGTGGTGGACTAATAGCTCTCCTGCTAATGATGAAACAGAAGGAGTGAGCTCTCACTTGGGGCAGAGGAGGCAGCTCTGAGCAAGCCTTCTTATAAAGCAAGAAAGCAAAGCAAACTGGGAGCACTTGCACCTGCTACCTACCTGCTAGGAGTTTATTAGCCTGATAAACACAAGCTACCTTCTATTAATTTGCTTTTCAGTCCTGGGGGAAAACTAACTCAACAAAGGGGAAAATACAACTGAAAGCCCTAAAAGTTATATTGACTGTTTTTAAAGACAAACGTTTCTCTGTAGTGTACAGGTCAGCCCCTATAGGTCTGCTTACTGGTAGGAAGAATTATTTCAACATGGCTTGTTAGCTTAAATGTAACCTCATACAGAGGATAATAAAGACTTGACCTCAGTAAATTTGGAGACCTCTTGGCTTTGTGATGCTCTGGTTATCAATTTATAATTCCTTCTCTTACTGGTGCCTGTTATAAGATGAATACAATCACATACAAATGGGGAAAAGTGAGAATTTTTAGTGAAATAATTTGAGGGATTTGTCAAAAAACTCTGGACTATTTGCTTTGTTTATATATTTGTGCAACAGTTAAAAGCAGTACCGTAGCAATGTACCCATGATAGTGCGATATTCAAAAGGCTGTGTCACAAGAGATACTACATAGGTAGACAAAAGTATAATTTCCCAACAGATACCTTGCTCATCCTGTGGGCTTGTGGCTGTAAAACTTGCACAAACTGCATATTGGCTTTGCAAAAAGACAAGTTCTGTTTATTCAAGCTAATTTACTCAGTGTCTGTTCTCTCTAATACACAAGGTTAGATACAACTACTATAGAAACAGCCATGGGTTTTTGTGCTGTACAACTCTGTGCCCTGTCTTTGATATTGAATAGGTCATAACCTGTTTGTAGGGTAGGTGGAATACAAATAGCAGGCCTTATTTTTATCTGCTGACACTGTAGGTAGCATTAGACAATATTCAAATGCAGCCCCTGTGGCAAGATTGTCATGTTCCAAACCTAACCTCTTTTTTAAAAAAAAATTCAGAGCTAAAACTTAGAAGAGGAAATACTGTTCCTATTTCTGTGCGCGGAAGTCCAGGCATGGACCAGGGAGAAGTTATGATAAATACTTGAGTAATTGGATAAGCAATAATTGGTAGGAGTTCTTAAATTCTTTTGGCAAAAGCCCATGATGAGTTCATAGAGCTTGTGTGTTCAGTGCTTCATAAATGAAAAGCCAGGAGAGGAAAGTCCTGGCTTAAACAATTCATAGAGATCTGTGATACCAGAACAAAGGTATATTTCCATTGATACAGACTGGGGAGAAGGGAGGACATAGAAGTACTTTTATTTCTGTTTTTTTATGGAATATAATACCCATGAAGATATCAAGTTGATAGGCTCAAAGACCAAAAGTTTTTCTTTGGCCAAATACAGCTTATGCAGCAGTAGTGCAAATTTTGCTGTCTTGCCACATCAACATCTGCTCTGCACAAAGAGGGAGATCATCAGGGGGCATTTGTAGGATGTGACCTGGCTGTCAGAATGATATGGCATGTCCTCTCTCATTAAGAAAAACTGCAGCCAGTAGGGCTTTGGTGAAAAGGAATTGACTTTAAGGAGAGGGTCATCCCAAATCCTAAATATTGCAAAAAGTTGCAAACACATGATGTAAAAAAGTCAAAGCTTTGATTCAGTCCTCTGTATCAGTAACTTTCACTCCAAATGAATGCCACATTTGGTTTATTTAAACTTTTCATTTTTTCTCATGTTGGAGTCCTCTTCTGCTCCCTGTGTCATACTTCTTCCAAGTAATATCAGGTGTTTGAGGTCTTCCAGTAAGGAAAAATTACACAAGGTCTGGGGTATATCCTATGTGTAAACTGCTTTATCTGCCCACACTGACAGCAGTTGTAAGATGAAATGAGCCTCCTTCTTTCAGTAGTCTTAGCTCATCTCCAGTGCTTTGTTGTCAGAGAGCAGCTCTGAATCCAAAACTGACCCAGAGCCCAGAAGGTGGCACACAGACCCTACCAAAAACCTTACACAATGCAACGCTGCACTCTAGCATGTCATTAAAGCCTACTTCATTGTGTCCACACCAAGAATTTGGAGACAGTAAGGATACCATGAGATGACACTCGTTGCAAACTGTAGCGGCATTCTTAATGGGAGCTTTGGTGTGGTCTTGAAGACCTTTATGTCCAACTTCACAATACTCTCTGACAATTGCAAAAAATATTTGCCTGAACATGATCTTTTTGGAAAGCACTAGTTTTAACTATATGTAACATCATACTTAGATTATTTTTTTAAAACATCAATATTATTTCACTTTGTTTAATCTCTGTATCTGCCCTGATCTCATGTTCCCATTACCTTTCACTTTTTTCTTCCTCTCCAACCTGAACTTTTCCCTGCTTTTCTGTCTCTACCATATGACTCCGTATCTTTCTTGTCATTCCTGTTTCCCCTGGAAATGCTGTGCAGCTTCGCTATCTTTTTCTTCTCCATTAGACATAATGTACTGCCTTACTGCCTGCCGAGCTGAGCATTCCCACATGCTACTCTCTAGAAGTGACATGGTGATTCAGGGGTGGATTTTTTTTTTCCTTAATTTGTAGCAGCATTCCCTAACAGAGGCAGCTGTAATGGCTCTTCTATTTTGCATTCAATTCTTTTTTAATAAGGGCAGTTATGCTGGCAAGCTTTGTTCTGCGCAGAAATATAGGCACAGTTAACACAATACATTTCATATAAGTTTTCAGGTTGTCATTAGAGACATGACAGCTTCACAGTAGCTGTTCCCACTGTCTCTAACCAGGGAGTGAAAAGAGCAGCAGCTTTTTAAGAAATTCCCTGCTACTGTAGGGCAATATTCTTAGGACTGCTATGTATTTAAAATGTGTACATTTAGTATTAGAAATTAAATTATAGGTAAGTGCAGCAGCATCAGTACTGCATTCATTTCTGTATATATCTAAGATAAGGGGGGGGTGGATATTGTCAGCTTTAGGTGCCTTTGCCATTTAAGGTGTAAGAGTAAAACTAGTCAAAGTAAACTTAAATCTCAACATTATTTCAGTCTGCTCATTCTTAAGCCCTTAAATCCTATGATGTTGGCCAAGTTTGCCTTGTACCATGCTTAGAATTCATTAATTTGGATAATTCTAGGACTGAAGGGAGGAAGAGACAGATATTAGGTCTTTCTGGTAGCTTGTGTCCCTACCCCACTCAAGGGTTGGCGATGACTGGAGTGCAGCTCCCAGTATTTGTCTGAACAGAGAAGTGGTTAACTATGAGGGCTGCCAATTCAGATCGGATACGCTCTTCTCTGCCTGCGGCACACAGTCTGTCACATATGCCCTACCTGCCCACCAGCGTAATTCATCTTAGAATTAACACCTCATCCCCAGTGACATACCAGGAGGACTTTGGACACTGTGGCTTCAGGCACATGCACGTTTGGACAGGTGCCACCGCAGCGATTATACTTAGGCAACATGTTGAGCTTTCTTTAATTTAATTTAATTTTTAATAGAGCTTGACATATTGCCAAAGTATAATCAATGCAGTGACATCTGCCTGAGCCCTGGCTCCACAGGTCCTGTCTAGCTCTAGGTCTTATTCCCAACCTTCATTTAACTAACTAATATGCATATTTAATGATGTGCACAGAGTTTCTTGATCTTGGAATGCAGTATCATGTCTGGCTGGAACAATTTCAAGTTGTTATTGCCTTGTTTCTGTCTCAGGCACGATCCAAGACTCTCTACTGCTACATGTTAACTTTCCTCTGGCCCTAGTCTCTGAGCAAAACCATTAATATTTTTATTTACAAGTGTAAATGAAACATTTCTAGAAGAAATAAAATAACAGATTAAAGCTGTCATATTCTATAACCTTCTCCATGTCAGGTACGTATTTTCCCTTTTCTTTAAGATCACCAATTATGCTGTCTGGAAGGTGAGAATGGATTTTGTCTTGTTGTTAATGTTATTTTTTTGCCTTTCATATTAAATCAGATATTAGGTGCAAGAGATAATATATTAAGTGTTGTGTGGAATTTTCCAGACCCCTTTTTTCCCATCCGCTGATAATTACTACAACAGCTGAGTCCATGGGAACAATTTCCCTGAAGTGCATTTAACAATACTAACAGACATTGCCTGCTTGGTTTGCTGACAATTTCTTTTATTCTTTAATAATGATTTCTTTTCATTTAACACCTTAATGAAAACTAATGTAGGAGATAAAACTTTAAATTGGAGTAAAAGCACTCCTATACTATAATTGGCATTGACCTTACCAATTAAATGTAATAAGAATTAAAATTTTTTGTATTTTTAATTGTACATTTAATAAGTGAAGAATATAGCTTGTCTGTTAAATATACAAGGATTTGTTTAGTTATTGGATTAAGTCCTTAATTTTATGGAACTCAATTACCAGCATGGAGAGAGAGACCGTATTATGGCCAAAAAAAAAAATTACAAAGATTATTTCTTAACCATTTTCCTTTTAATAATGAAAACTCCAATCACAAAAATATTTGTCAGCTCAAAACTTTTAGTCATCCCCTTCTGTAAAAGCATATGAAGGAATTGTATACCTTCCAGGCAGCATGTGTAGGTAAACTGTTTTAATTCTCTCTGGCATACAGCATATAAACCCATTGTACATATCTGGAAAGAGTTCATTTTGATGGTCCTGGCGGAGGTTCAGCATGAGGTTTGAATAACATTTGGTATCAGAAGCTCCATTTTTCTTTCTGGGGTATTCCCAAATCTCAGTGGTAATTCATATGCTCATAAAAAGGAAGTACTAATGTGGTACACCGGTCAGTCTTTGGACAAGAGATAGATTGTACACCCAGCTTGATGGTATCTGAACTGTGATCCTTTTCTAAAGGGAGATGTTTGTTCTTACGCATTTAGGAAAATCATTGCAATTGGCTTTGAGGTGCACATCTGGAAAACCCTGTTCTCTCTCTTGCTGTTCTGGCAGCTGCAAGTGCCAGATGTGCATAACACCTGGCTTCCTCTCTGACTTGGAGCTCTGGACTTGGCCGATTGCCTTTCTTGTAGGACTCATGAGAGGCTGTGGCACCCTTGCTGCCAAATGCTTTCATCACTCTGTGCTCCCAAAACACAGAAACAAGTTGCGCTGGGACTGTATGATGGCAATGTACTATAGGAGGGAACACAGGCAGCCAGCAAGTGGGACAAGTTTTTCAAAAAGGAAGATGGGTTGTACCAAGTACGGATAGGTGAGACGGTCCCCTTTTCAATTTTGTGTTGCCTGCCAGTCTGCCTAGAGGAAAAAAATCAGACAGTGGCTGTGCTTCCAGTTAGCAATTCCCGCAGCAAATTTTGACCTGACATAAATAACGTGGTATAATATACAATCCATGTCAGACAACTTCACTTGCTATTAGCAAATGGATACTAGGATACTGGATGATGATTCATGATCAGGACACCGGGGGAAATCTCTGCCAAATGCAATATGGCAAGTCCCAGTCTATTATGTAGGTAATGTTGCAAAATTGAGGTGGGCAAGTTTGGAGGACAAAACATCTGGAAAACCAGAGGGGAAACCCTGGCCATGGTGACATCACTAAGAGTTTTGCCATTGGTTTCTATGGGACCGGGGTTTCACTCTGATTTTTACAGGCAATAGATAGAAATAATAATAATAATCAGAGAAGTCATTCATGGAAAAGGGAATTTGGCTTTTTCCTGGACCAGCAGACACGTGTTGTGTCTCCTCTCCAAATCTGCACTTAGATGGGCCAAAGGAATCCTGCCAAAATGATGCTGTGAAAGCAAGCCAAACACCTCCAGCAAGGGCAACATGATGCTCGTTCTGCCTAATAGATGCCTCTGCATATGACGGTCAGATAGATGCACCAGAAGCGTGCCTGTGTGAGTTAAGGACTCACGGGTAAGTGTTTCTGTGGCACTGTGTACTTTCCAAGCCCTCCTGGGTGCATCCCATCAGCTGCACCAAGCACAGGATGGAAGTGGGCTTGCCATAAAAAGCTCTGTGAATTGTGTTGGAATATTTCAGTCTTTGGAGTAGATGCTGGGTTTCATGGAGGTTGGAAACTGCCAAAAGGACCAGATTGGTTATGTCCAGAGAACCTAGGTGGTATAATGCCTAAGAGCAGTTGTAAACCCCCTAGGGACTACATCCTTTCCAGAACATGTTTGAGCTTAGACATCTACTGGATAATCTGTGCTTCTGAAGACTCCCTGGCTCTTCAGGGTTGTCTTCCACATCTCTTCAACTCTGAACCCAAACCCAGTGCTATGCTGATCCTCCTCCTAGCTTGAAATGCAGTTACTATTGTATAATGGAGCCACACTACACATTTTTAGCATCATACTTACTGCACTTTAATTATCAGTGTCCTTTATGACTCTGCAACATTCTTCTTTATCTCATCCTTGAGCAGAGCTGCAGGACTCACAAGAACTGTTGTTCTTTGGCTGTGACTGAACCAAAAGGCAGGTCTGCTCCACAGTGTAAGGTGCAGTCCTGCTACCCGTGTTGTTTAGGGACTTACTGGAATACAGTTATCTCCTGTGCTTGGTGCTCACTTTCCCACCCAGTGTATGGAAAGAGTATGTGATATACCCAGATTTGGACACTGGAAAATATTTCCAGACCAGTTTAAAGGGACACTGTTTCCTGATTTCTATCACACTCGCTCTTGGTCTTGATTTCACCTGTATTCACAAGAAATAAAAGCCTCGTTTGGTGACTAGCCTTCAAACTCTCCCTCTCCTGCCGGTACGTGCAGTCACTTTCAAGAGTGTTTAGTGGACTTCTCCTCTGAGACACTCAAGGACCATAATGTACTTAACTCTGCTGGGGTTAAGATGTGAGCACTGAGTATTATTCATCCTTCTTAGCAAGAGCGCTAATCATCCCACAGAAAAATATTTTTCCTTTTGCTTCTTGCAGCCTCCAGCTGCAGCTGGAGAATTCTCCAATGCTACTTTGAAATCTGGGGCCATCGACATTTAAACAGCTCTCAAAGTGTTACAGCCACAGCCTGAAAAGATGAAGGGTTGGGGGGAAGCCTCTGAAATCAGTATGGTTTGGTAATCCTTATAATATTAAGTTGGATATGAAAACTGTTTTATCATAGGGTTTCTGCACTGCTACATCAATCCCTTCAATAACAATAGATCCTTGTCATTCTCTGCAGGATATTTTTATTATTTAGGTTGGGAACTGTGCAATGATATCTGTAAGGATTTAAAAGACAATTGGCAACTCGGCCAATAACTAGGTATTATCTTGCAAGATGGAAACAAAATATGCATGGGGCTTGAAATGAGGAAAAGCATGGCAATCTACCCTCAGTATTTGCTTTCTGCATATGGGTTTGCAATCCACCTCTGTACTTTAGCCATTATAATGTTCACCTTGTTTTGGAAAGGAGGTGCTATCCCACCATTTAGGTTTTGGGTCTCCTTGTGCTGACTACATGATAGTGGAAAGATGGCAGATGAGGCAGGAAGAAAACAGGTGGATTTTTTTTTTTTCTGTGACAAGACTTGTCTATAAAGAATCAGGAAAGCAGCACCTGATGGCTGCTGATGTGTACGAGTGCATAGTTATAAAATGCTTCTATTGGATGTATTGTACTATAAACTCATCTTCATCTCATTGCTTATGTTCTTGAGAGCAATGGCCTCACCTTTTTCTCACATTACCTTTCTTAGAGGTTTAAAAAATAAGAAACTTCAAAAAGGCACCTTTATAATTTTTTTCCCCACTATTAATTCCCCATCTTGACCTTCTGCCACATGTGGAGTGCTGTTCTCCCTTGCCCCTCCAATACACAAATGAGGCTGGCTGGGCAAGTGGGAAATGGCCCCTGCACCTTTAAGGGGCGGTCCCCCACCCTTGGCCCCACCCCTGTGGGTGAGTATATAAGGGAGATCTTGGAGCAGATCTTCTCAGTGTGGTGGGAACTCCTGGGTGGTGCCGGAGGTCTGAGGTGGAGGTCCAAGCAGCTGGGGAGTGTACTTTGGGGGTCTGCAAGTGGGATGAGGGCAGCAGCTGGGCAGTGCCTGGAACCTGGTGGCCTCCCCTATCACATCTGACCTTTGTGGTCCTGCAGACCCAGCTGAGCTGCCCTGTCCCCTTCAGCTGCACCACCTTCCGTGTTTCTAATTCATGTTCAACTCTCCCTCTTTGTTCTGCCCAAGACAAGAGTGAGGTTTTGCTCTGGTGCATGGGCACAGGGCAGGTTTCAGGAGCATGTTGCTGTGGCCAGTCCACCAGATGGTGAGACCAAGGTGGCCAAGGGGTACTTTCTTGCTGGGCATGTTAAAAAAACAACAACAACAACAAAAAAAAACCCCAAACAAAAAAAAACCCCTGTGTATATTTATCATGATGTGCCTTGCCTCCTCTCTGGCTGAAGCTCTGTACTCACTTTGAATTTAGGCTTCTGATCAAAATAACCATTGGCACCAAATTGCATAATAGGTGAAATGTGCTTAACCCATGGCTTATTTGGCAGCCATTTGCCTATGCAATTTTATTTATAGTGTTTATTTCAAAGATTGATGGCAGCTGACAGGAGGTACTGAAACAATTGATAAAGGCGACTGACATTTTGTCAGCTGCCTGGGTGACAGGAATATATTGCTTGCATTTAAACTGTTTTGCGCGAATAAATCATCGTTGATGCCAAAATTCACCTTTGGCCCTTTCCAACTGGTTCTTGAAAAGTGGGAAAGGTGTTTGCTTAAGCAGTGAGCAACTTGCTGTAAGGAGCAGATGCTTACCCTCAATAAAATTTTCCTTAGCAATACTATTTAAATATTTAAAGCAGCATTGAAGTAGTTGAATTCTGTTCATGGCGAAGTTGAGGACAAAAGTACTATTCTCTTCTTTGAATGCTCTGTAAAAAAAAAAACAAAAAAAAACAAAAAAAAACCACGCGGTGAAGACCTGTGGGGCAGTTTTTAATATGGATGAGAATGAAGGCTCTGTGCCGTGTATTTTAGTTATCCTTTTCCCTTTGAAAAGGTGCTAACAGTCTTTTGAAAGGACTGAAGTCTTGTACCTGCCAAGGTTTTCCACCTGTCTGTGATTCTCCAAGTGACGCATACTCCAATCCCACAATGTTATGCAAGCAATCAGTTTGATGAGCTTTGATCTCTTTGTTTCTTCACTGCACCTCTAAGTCAACGTAAATGCCTAAATGGCAAAGAGTTCTCATGTATAAATATTGCATAGGCAAACTGCATAAAGGGTATGCCTTATGTGGGTATGCAAAAACTGAGGCAGGGTGAGTCTCTTTGAATGACAGAGGGCCTGTACTACTCTTCAGAGAATCACCTTCTGCTGTTACAAATGTGTTGTCTGTAGAGCTTCTAATTGCCACCCTCTTTCCCAAAGGAGGCAGTGGTTGAGCCAAGGACAGGCATGATGGAGCGCTTCTCACCTGTCCTTGTACAACTGTATGTCTCTAAGACACTGAGGATGCAACTGAAAGAGATGGGACATAGCCGAGTCCTTTATTAAACCATTCAGATGAGAAATGGGGGAAGTCTTTTTCCAAGACTTGACAATTTAGTTGTGTGTGTTGGAGTGTTTTGCATGATGAAAAGAACATCAATGTCACTATAAATACCTGTACATGCGCTGACAGGGCCAGTGAACCCAGATGCTTTTCAGGTTGATATGTTGTTGAGCTATCTTCCTCCCCTGGCATACTTTTCACTTCTTGGTACTCCTCTTTCCATCTGAACCTGATGCTGTCATGTAACAATAAAAAGGCACCTCTCAGAAATGTAAATGCAGAAAGAGACTGAATCAGTTCAGTTCCTCAGGCTAGATTTTGGGTAGGCTGCACAAGGGTAGGTGAAGTTGAGTGGTCATACCCAAACATAGTCTATATCTCTGCAGATTGTCACTGGGATGTACCCAAACAAACCCTTGGTGTTAATGGAGCAACAGCAATGAGTAACAGAAACAGGGATGGGGGAGAAGAGAAAATTCATCTTGAGCTTAAATACAGCTGATTGGCTGTTTCTATTGCCACATTTATTGCAGAGCTGCATGGGATAATTTTGACAGTTTTGGAAATAAATTCATCCAAGATAATTAAGTTTTCTTAATTCATAGGGTTTCTACATCATGCTTAATAGCTCTGGACACGAATGCCAATAGATGTCCACTTCCACAATGTGTTTTATGAATTTTTTTTCCATTTCTCTGAAACACTACAGCTTTCCACGACTGGTGTTTCTGCAGAGCTGCAGGATAAAGCCCCATCTGGGTCTTGCTGTGCACCTGCACATGGAGTGTATTTATTGAAAATGGCTTGGCATTTAGGCTTTTTCCATTGGCACTAATATGCACCATGTCAGGTTATATCAGGCTGTGTTACATCACATGACTTGATGGGACTTGACATGACCTGACATAGCACAATGTATGTGTCTCCTTACATCAGAGACTAACAGAAATACGGTTTAATAAGGGATAATAATACACAAAACACAAGGACTTTATTGCTGCCTCTGATCAGAGGCAGGTAGCACATGTTAGGTTTCTGGCACACATTTAATTGTGAGCTTTTCGCAGTAAACTCCCATCTTGCTATTTGTAGCCTTAGGTAACTATAGATCTGCTGCTAGGTCAAAGACCACTTTTTATCATTCCCTTTTGCAAATGTATTAAGAATGCAATAATGTAATAGTTCAGGCATTTTGCCATCCTAAGTGATTCAGCTTATTATTCTGGCCTGTAATGTTCTCATTTTCCCCTTCCCTGATCTCTTAATTTGTAGTATTGGAAGAAGTGTTGTATTTAGCATGGCTTTCAACTTCTATTTTCAAAGTTTCTCTTTGCATCCCTAATGCTATACTCTATCTGTTCTGCCATCTTCTTGTAATCTACCACTGTTCAATACTTAATTAGAAAAGTTACTTAGGTATGGTTGAGTGACCTCTTTTGAAACTCTATCAGTAACTCTGTTCTGATTTCTGTAGTTTTAGTGAATGGTTGCATAAGCATTGGTTTGAAAAGTGAAGGTCTTAAAGAAAGCTGTGCTGATGTCTGGCAGGGAAATTCTCCATTGCTTTTGTGGAAGAAAATATTATCAAGATGTAATTTCATAAAGGGCTTTTGGGGACAAAGGAAGGCAACTCTGTAAATGAGGCAGGAATTAAGTAGGTTTTTGTCTCTGGGGGTGGAGCTTCTTTTGATGCTGAAGTCCGTCTTCAGCTGGAGTCATCTGTTGGCGTTACACATTTTCACCACCACCAGGCACACATCAGAGACTGAGGAGCACATAACAGGAAGAAATAGACATTAAATAGTCCAGAGGTTCTCGAGGTTGCTTGTGGAGCCAGCAAGATGAGAGTTGCAGCAACCCCCCTGAATGCCATACCAACTTGATTCAGCTGACTCTTGCAAAAAATAAAAATAAAAAATAGATTTGGCTAAAGCAAGATAGTTTACACAAGGCTTGCTCCTGACCTGTCTGTACAGCTACCCCTCTTGTACAGCTGGAGAGTGTGTTGGTGAGAGATTGTATTCCTGTACAGATTTATCTCAGTAAAAATCAAGACTCTCCTACTATTAGAATCATAGAATTGTTAAGGTTGGAAAAGACCCTTAAGATCATCAAGTCCAACTGTTAATCTAGCACTGCCAAGCCCACCACTAAACCATGTCCTCAAGCACCACATCTACACGGCTTTTAAATACCTCCAGGGATGGGACTCAACCACTTCCCTGGGCAGCCTGTGCCAGTGCCTGACTACTCTTTCAGTGAAGAAGTTTTTCCTAATATCCAACCTAAACTTTCCCTGGCGCAGCTTGAGGCCATTTCCTCTTGTCCTATCACTTGTTACTTGGGAGAAGAGACCAACCCCCACCTCTCTACAACCTCCTTTCAGGTAGTTGTAGAGAGCAATAAGGTCTCCCCTCAGCCTCCTCTTCTCCAAACTAAACAACCCCAGCTCCCTCAGCTGCTCCTCGTAAGACTTATTCTCTAGACCCTTCACCAACCTTGTTGCCCTTCTTTGGAATGTGAGGTAGATCTTGAGACATGTCTTTGGTGCCCAAGGACAGGCTGTGATCAGTGCTTGTCTGCTGAATAACAAGGCATGCTAGACCAAACATTGCTCTATAGTAGTATGGCTAGATGGCCACAAGTCACAGAGGAAGTCAATTCTAAGTTAGCATTTGTGGGGTTTTTTTGTTTGTTTGGTGGTTTGGTTTTTTTTTTAAATATATATATGAAATTCCTTAAGAAAACTTCAGCAGGATTTGTTCTTCTAACCTAGAGCTTTTGAAACTCCTGCCTGGTATTACAGCTGGTTTTGGTAATAAGCTCTTCACTTCAAATTTGTTTGCAGCTTTAACTGTGCCCTATGGCTTTGCCCACTCTGGGGTTAGGTAAAGTTGGATAAGGAGCAGGGCATATTGCATGCACAGCTTTTCTGTCCCCAAATTAGTTTCTGTCTGGAAGAAACCATGGCCTGCAGGAATAGGGTATGCACCAAGGTCTTGTTACAGGCTGCTGTCAGGATGCTGCCCGAGGGCTCACTAGAAGTCCAGGACTGTGGATAGTCTCACAGGGCTCCCTTACCCCACAGTTCAGGTACTGCATGACCAAGGTAGTGCAGAGTATTTCTTGAAATTCAGGCTCCTTGACCAAACTGACTTCATTGCAACTGGGTATGCAGGCTGGATTGTCAGTTGTAGTTAACCTAAGATGCTTCAGAGAAGGTGCAAGATTGCAGTAATCAAATATAGGATAACAGTCTGGTGGGGTCAAGCCCTGAATATTTATCCACATTCAGGTCTTAGCATTGACTGACTGGGTCTTGTTAGTTTTATATAAGACTAATCTCTGTTTAAATCTAGTTCAAAACTCTTCATTTGAAGAACAAATGTATGAGAGAAGTTATATTTCAAGAAGTGCTAATAAAAGGTACAAAACCATCATTGCCACCTAGTATTCGGAAGAAAACATAACCACAAAAAGTTGAGTGATGACTATAGGTGTGGCACTGACAGAATAAGTGTGGTGTCTACAAGTATTGATATGTGAATGAACTAATAAAAATGCTAGCTGCACCTAGTGAATGAAGTCTGTGACGGTCTGAACTGCTCAAGAAATATTTTTCGTATGAGTATACAAACAGAAAATATTACCATTTTCAGGTTTATGAATTTTAAATGAACCCTAAAATTAACACTTGTATCACAGGGGGGAAAAGAAGATCTATATTTCAAAGAATCAAAGGAGGAAAACGTGAAGCTGATCTTATTGACTGTTTCATAAAGAAATTGAGAAACTCACTATACATATATTCACTTTTTGACATCTTTAAATGGTAATTTCACCTTTCAAATGTCTTTTCATTCTGTGTCTTCATCTTTCTTCTTCAAAACTCCCTTTCAAGCTTCTGAAGATATGTGATTTTTCTTTAGTATCAGGGAAAACGGTTTGGAGTATTATCAGTTAAATATATGTAAGTCAGGCTTGCTCTCCTGAGTTGGAGAGGCAGAAGGGGGAAAAAACATTCAAAGTCAACTACAGCAAGATGATTTTAATCTGGCAGTTTGGCAATCTGAAATTCTGTAATTTTACCCATATGATTCTTTTCATCCTCATGCTAGCACATTCCTTATCTTATAAATACGGCATAGCATAATGGGGACTTCTGAAATATTCTTAATTTAAAAAAAATTAACAGTTTCTGCCTGCTTACTGTTTAAGTCTGCTTCTTCTAAAATTAATTTCAAAGGGGAATTGTAATCTGACTTTTCACTCCAAATAGATTGTGAGACTTCTAGCAATGGTCCCTTCCTCTAGAAGGTCTGGTGTCCAGAATGACAGCAACTGGCTATGGGAAAGTTTTCACTGCTGAAACCTACAGTAGCTATGCAAAAGGATTTCTGTTCCTAAAAGTACATGTGGTGGATTTCAGATTATATTCCTTCAAGATGCTTGTAACCTCCTGCACAAGAATATGGTTGTTTCCTCATAGCCTACTCTTCAGCCTTTCACTTGGGAAAGCCATAGAAATATGGAGTGGAGCAGTAACTTAATAGTAGTTTGGGTAGTAGTAGTAGTAGTAGCAGCAGTAGCAGTAATTTGGGTTTTCCTTTCAGAATTATTCAAGTCCAACCCACTACCCCCTGCACTCCAAAGGTCTGCTGTAGGAATCACCACTCCTCATCTGCTTTTTTAAGGTCATCTTTCTGTGGTAACTCATGGAGCCAAAAATTACATTTTTCTCTGCTGTGACAGGGTATGTATGGGCAGCTGTGGCAATTAAATCTGAGCTATTTGGTGGCAATGGAGCATTTTAGGTATTTGCAGTGCTAGTTGCTAGACTCCACTGTACCAGCTGTGGAATACAGCAGCATGGAATTTGGACTTAGGAAATTTCAAGGCAGGTACTGTTGTCATCTGAAATCTGAACAGCTGCAATTATGATGTGACAAGTGATAAAAATTTTCTATTTCAGGAAACATTTGTTTACACTTCGGATGTGTTGATCAAAAGCTCTGGGGTGAATCACAGTCCTCCTTCAGGAAGAATTTTTGTCTAGACAGCAGGGTATTCCTCATGCCCAGCAGTGGGTACAGCATATTTAACATCATCTGATTTTGAATTAAAATGAATGGTTCAAGTCATAATTATTGATGCACTGTTATTTCTTGTTTGAATAAACATTATGTTATTGCATGTCTAGAGTACATCTTAATTGTAGAAACTCTACATTCTATTAATCTTTATTACCTCTGCTTCCATATTTAAAAGCTGGGGATGGATTTAGAAGAAGAGCCTTTGAGAAATCCTTTGTCTCTAATTGTCAAATGCCCAGTAGCTTCAATAGAGGCACACAGCTACCTTGTGGAGCGTACAGAATTGAGGAGTAAACAGTTTGTGGAGGTTTTAGTGCTTTTTTTCCCTAGAGTTAGCTAAAATATTGCCTTGCCTTTTCCCAACATTGATGAATTGGGCTGTTCAGATCTTCTGATCTTATGTAGCTTGGTCAAGATGTGTGTGTGTGTGTGAGAGAGAGAGAGAGAGAAGGACAAATCATAATTATCATCTTAGAGTAACTCTTTTCAAAACACCACCCTCAAGTATCATCAAGAACAACGTGTTAATTTAAAGTGAACCTTATATTGACGGTCAGCATCCAATAAGAAATCAGTCCTCTATCAAAACAAGTATCTCCCTCTACTCGGACTTGACCCATTCCAAATTGTATTGCTATCGGTCAGTGTGTCCCAAAACTATGTTCTCTCTGTTGCCATCATGTCTGTATCTCTGGCGCAAGCCTGTCTTAACTTACCTGCCATGGCTTATGGCTTCTCAGGGACACTCATACCCATTCAGTCCATGCAAAATACATCTATTAAACAGAAATGATATGATGGAAGTAAATTCATCCTTCCATTATCTTTCATCAATTGCAAGAAGTCATCTTCTTGTTGCTTTCGAACTTTTCCAGATTAACCCTCTCCTCCTCCCTGCTCTGTCCTCACAGATGTGGTTACCATTTGCAGAGAGCCACCATCTTTCTCTATTCCTCTTTCCTCTGAGCACTAGCACTGTTCAGCAAGCCGTTCTATTTGTTTCTTTTTCTTTCCAAATATCTTGGAAACATTGTGATACCTGGTGACCTATGGGAGTGGCTTTTGCTCCCACCCACTCTGACAGTAGACCTGTTGGGATAAAGGCTGTGGTGGCGTGCTGGCTAATATTCCTGTTCTGGTATGAAACCTCAGTAAAACATCCAGAAATGAGGCCATGAGAAGAAGTTATAATTGAGTAGCATGTGTTTGATATCATGTCATAGCTGGGATCTATAATGTGGTAGAGTGTTGTACCACTTATTCAGAATATGCCACATTATATCCTTACGTGGTGATTTAATTTTAAGTGAAGCTGTTTCAGATCTTATTGTGCCATGCCTTCAGTCAGAACGTTTCCCATTCACCAATTTTTTCTATACATGTGTACGAAAGGGATTTATGGAGTTGTGGTGTAAAGTGTGCCATAATTGATTCCAGTCAAATTAAATTTTTTTTGCTCAAATATTTCTTTTTTTTTTAAATCCTCTACTTTTTTGGGGGGGGTGGGGGGGGAACCCAAACCAAAACCTGTTGTTGTAGTCAGCAGTTTCACCTACTTGAATTATAAAGCTACTGTGTTTCATAGATTATTATGTCTCCCATTTCCAGATAGCAGCACATTTACATACCACTATTGTTTCCTGGGCAGTGCTAATGATTGAGACACACACACACACACGCAAAAAAGTGGTCCTGCATGTGCACAAAGCTTGAAGAACAGTGGCATGTGCCATTCCAGCTAGGAAAGAGCATCTATTTATTTTCACTGGTGATAGCAGATGTACAGTCTGCTTCCCAGGATAGTAGTTGTAAAGGAAGAAGTGCATTCATAAATGCTGTGAAATGCTTTTTGATTCTTTCCAGTCAATTGTAGTGGAAATGAAGGCACAAGTTTGTGATTCTGCTGTTCTGAGGACACCCCAGGGGAGGGCATGAAGCAAAATCCAATGAATTTATCAGGAGTTTTTTCATGGGTTTCATCAGTGACCACCAGGCCCCTAAAACTGCGTTTTCTTTTCCTGGGGAAAACCAAATTGTGAACAACACAGCATGGGAATAAGATTGGCTTTTCACTAGCATTAGTTATTCTGGTTTTAAAGTTTAAGGAAATAAAGTAGATTGGTGATTATTTATGTATCTGCTCAATCTACTTCATAATGAATTTTAAAATAATTTGGAGCACTACAATGACAAATACTTTACCCCTTCAGAGAGACCTACCTAATGTACTTTTCAGGATTGATAAATATAGCTTGCACTTTTTGACATCAGCCTATTCCCTTAAGTGAATTTTAAGTTGCATTGTATTCACTATGGGGCCATCTTCTGGTCAGTTTGCTGTTATAAATAAGCACACTATTTATAATTGGATGTAATAGAAAGCGTGCATTAGAAACATTTATGGTATTTACCATAAGGGCTAATTATATTACATAGTGAATGTGTGCCTCACTGGTTTAAATATGTTGAACACTTCACAATATTGTTATAAATAAATGAACATATGCTCTCTTCTCCCTTGCTACCACTCTATCTCATTATCCTGTTAAGCACCTTAATTTTCTTTGACTCCTCTGCAAGGGAAAAAAAAATCAAAATTCAAAGGTCCAACCAGAATCTGAGGCATTCTGGCAACAAATATTATCTTGTGTAAACTTTGTTTTTCTTCCTGATCAATTTGACCCATTGCAAAAAAAATCCATGTTGTATACAAAGTAAATAGTGATAGAGCATGTGGGCAAAAGTTTCAACGAGACCTTGTAGTTAAATCACTGAATTTTTTCCCCCCTTATCTACCTAGTTTTTCTTTCTTTTAGTTTCAATGAGTGGAGAGCTAGTTAACAAAACAAAGTTATTTATCATAGAATGCTTTGGGATGGAAGGGACCTTTAAAGATCATCTAGTCCATTCCCCCCCGCAATTGGCAGGGACATCTACAACTAGATCAGGTTGCTCAGAGCCCCATCCAGCCTGTCCTTGAATGTTTCTATGATACTGTGCAGAGAAGAACATTCCCTTGGTCTTAAAAGCTACTTGAAAGCTTTTAGAAGGTCACAGACATGTCAGTCACAATCCATTACCCCTCTTTATCATCCATGGAAAATATCTAAGCGCAAAGCTGTTTTCAGTCTTGTAATATGTCCTGTGCTATGTTCTGTCTGTTTTCTACCCCACAACAATCATTTTATGTTTGTAAAACCAACAGTGAATGTTCTTGCAAAACTCAGGAGCCAGGCTACGGATTGGGGTATTCATACTTGTTGAAGGCACAACATTTTTTTTCCAAGCATGTGCAATAGTTATAAGCTATTCTTTCTTCCTATATATTATCTGTGCAGTTTCAGCAGCATAACCAGTTGTTCTGCATGACAACTGTCTACAAGTTAAGATGTTTATTAATAGCATTACCCATAGCTTGTACTGGAGTCAAAGCATAATAAACTCAATGGAGTGATTCCTGCCCACTCTGTGCTTTGGGTTCAGCCATGATTGGCAAGAGTAACTGAAAGAAGTTTAACATTGAGGCTAATTATATGGGCAAATGGCTTCAAGATTATTATTAGCTGTAATTACAAGTGTTAATTCAGTAATGATATTACAGGTTATATGCTCTGCCCTTGGCCTGAGAAAATACTGATAGAGCACAAACAGTAAAATCTCATAAGTCATTGTTTGAAGAAAGGCATCAAAATGAGGTTGATTCTGAATGTTCAGCCCTACTTACTAGGAATAGTATGTTGTTATTAAAGCCTGTAGGAAATCCTTTAAGGAGTGGTTTGTGTCTTGGCTGCAGGCTACTTTGAGTGTAACTGCAGACTTACTGCAGGAGGCAGAAGGTGGCAAAACCCTACACAGCTGGATAAGGACCATCTAGATTTGAACCCTTCTGCTTTTCTGTCCCTTTCGTGATCTGTTTTCCTTTGCAGTTTTCTTGAGTACTGCTCTTTCTCTCCTCGCATATTCCTTATGTCAGAGCTCTGTTTTCTCGGTCGTGTTGCTCTACCCTTTCACACCTTGTTCTCTATCTCTGCCTTATGGCTAAGAAGCTACAATCCAGACTGCCACCCCAACATGTCATCTCTAGAAGAGCTTTGCTCATATTTCAGATGTCTTTCCCCAGTATGTCTGAGGTCAACTGTCTTGATTATTGTTTCTTTCCATCACTCACTCTGCACTTTCTTGTGTGTTGGGATGTCTGCAAGTGACTGCCTACTAGCATCATCTGCCCTGTCTTCTGATTGTATTCCTAGAGCAATATTGAAAGGAGATCCCACAGTGGGAATATCTAAGGTGTGCTGTTACCTGGGCAGGAGTCAAGTCCTGAAGGGTGTAATCTCTTGGTTGCTCAGGTATCAGTGTATTTTAAGAGTCCGTGCCTCCAAGTATCAGAAGCACAGATTTGCTTTCTGGGAAGCAGAAACGTGCTGTAGTCTGAAGGCAGCTGCTGTCAGCAGTTTGATTGCTGGTGCAGGAACAACAGGAGCCAAGGTGACTGCTCTGTGACTACAGGTGAGGGAGCACAGATCTCTGGCAGTGTATTTCCAGTCCTGTTTATCAGGTATGAAGTGTTGGAAGGGAGGGGGCGGGGGTGGGGTGTGGGGGGTGGAACAGAGTGAGGTGCAGGTCTCTTCCACCTTCCGAATGTCCTGAATGGCCCAAACCAAGGAAATATAGATGCATTCTGGATTTTTGAGTGAACTTTCTTGGTCAGAATTAGATTTTACTGACTGATCAGGTGAAAACCTTGCTATGTCATTAATAAAATGTCAAGAACTACAAAGCCATGCAGAAGGAACTTAAGAGTTTAGTGTGAAAATTCATGTTTCCTTTGTCCTCAGTTTCAAACTTCCTTACAAAAGGTGAAAACTCTGCTCTTGTTTCTTATGCGACGGTCGTGCTGTAAAGGAAAGACCTATTTTTTGCAGCTTATAGCAATCATTTTGTGGGGATAAAAAAATAAATTCTACCATCCTAGCTTTCATTTCCCCACTGTATTCTGTAGCTCTAAGAAGTCTAAGAAGCACCAATGGTCACATTATCTGTTAGGCTCAATTAATACAACAGCTGTGTTCCAAAATAAACAAGACAAAACTGCTGTACTTGATAATGCATTAGTGGAATAATACTGTGGAGGTGCAGATTATAATAATCAGGACCATTGGAAAATTGTGGGGGTTATGGTTGTTTTCCAGTGTCTGTATGTGTTTTCCAGTTCACATCGTCGCTTTTTGTGCTCCATCATTACTTTCGGTTCGCTTGAGTTTTACCATTTAATAGAGTTCTGGGTTTGGGATTTGTTTCAGATTCCAAGTCTTTTGTTCTTGTTCATTGTCTCTTAGTTTTTCAATGCTGTTGCTGAATTGTGTTGCTAGAGAGGTTTTTTACCTGTTGTACAGGCAGATCTTTCCAAGGAACCAATTGCCAACATAAACACAAGGTGAGCTTTTAGTCAGCAAAACATGGTGTGTTTTTTTGGTTTTGGTTTGGTTTTTTTTATCCCACAAAGCAGAGGAGAGGACAAACTTGCGTACACACGAAACATTTGCAGAATATCTGAGGAATAGATGAAGTTCTGAAGACATTTGTTACAGGGTGCCTGGAAGCAAATGAGAAGAGGAGGAAAGGAAAGAGAATTGAAGCTCTCAAAGCAGTGGCAGTTCTGATGTTTTTAGCTAGCACATATCTCAATAAAAACTTAGTAGTATGTTTGCGTGTGTGCGTGTGCACATGGATATAATGCAGTAGGGACTTAAGAAAACAGTATTGTACAAAACAATAGTATAGCCTATTAATTGCTAGATAATACTAAAAAGAGAAGCATCTTTACTTTTTAAATGTTGAAAAAAAAGATGAAAAAATGGCCATTACCTTCTAAAGGAACTTGTAAATCTCTCTTACATGTTGCTTTTCATGTACAGCTATGTGTCAGTCCCTGCAGTTTTTGGGATAGCCAGGGAAAATCTCCATGATGGGCCATTTTACAGGTGCGGTATGCTTCCTCTTCTGGTGTCTTGTGGTGTCAGGCTTGGTGTAGCACTGTCAGCTGTTTTGTGGACCCAAAATCTTGTGGACCTACTATCCTCAAGGTAAGACCTACCTGTCTCTCTGAGAAGAAAGTAATCTAAGTGGTGTAAAAGGTGTCTGCGTACAGCTAAAAGCAGTAAGGAGGGGTAATCAGATGAGCAGCAGTAACAAAGAATAAAACCAAATGAGCACCAGACAAGTAGTAACAGAATGAAACTGATCTGTGCATTGATGCCCATGACTCTCTTATATTATTTCTGTTATTCCCACAAATACTTTGCAGCAAACAAAACAGTGAAGTTTAGAGCAAGTTGAAGTTTTTCATAGGTACCTATGCAGCTTACAGGAGACATGGCAAAAGCAGAGAATTAGTAAGATGGAAGCATCTAAACAGGTAGCTTGTTTCCAAAGCAAAACACTTTATTATTCTATGTTTTTTCTGGCTAGAATCATAAAATGCCATGAGAGGCATTAAAAAAAATTATATTTATGGATTTCATGCTCTTACATCAAGAGTACTGTAAACTATGATACTAGTATGCGGCAGTGGGTCCCTCCCAAGCACTGTGGTTGAATTGTTCTTTGTTTCCCACTGGAGCAGAGACTGGGATCCAGAGGCCCCTTAAAGTTGGTCTATAAATCATTGTCCATGACCTAGTGGAAAAACCCTGATTTACACCAATTCATACCCCGATGAATGCAGGTTAGGGACACGTGCCCATAAGTGCTTAGGGGCCGAATCTGCTAATAGAAGTAAACAAGTGTGAATCATAAAGAATTCAGATCTTCAGTTGAACAAAACCATATAGAGTTCCAAAAGTGGAAAAAGATGAAATTACAGTGTTTACCGTTTCATTTACAGTCTGCTTTTAATAGGCCAGTGTTGTCTGGAAGCAGCAAAGGTTGAAAACAACAGAACGTTGTTGCAGAATTATTTCCATGCTGATATCTCCATTTTCCCCCCACCATGGCTGAAAGGATATGGATGAGTGTTGCTACATTTTTCATCTCCTCCAAAGCAGGGAAATACTGGGGTCCAGTCCTGTCTCAGACTTCTGACTCTGACACAGTGCCCACTACTGCGGTGCCTGAGCCTTTTAGCAGTGCGTTGAGAGGTGTCACTGACGTCTGTTACACGTGCTTCTCCGTCTCTTCTTTTCTCAGCTCGCCCGGGTTTTATTAGATTTCTGTATGGTATACATATGTCCAATTAATTAAAGGCAGGTTGAAATATGGTTTTCTCTTGGAAGTATGCAGCAAGTGTTGAAGCTTGTGATAGAGTGGAAAGTGTTGATGCTGCAGGGTTGTACTTCACAGCCTTGTAAAGCCCCTCAAGGAAGTCTGTCTCCTGCACAAATGAGATTTACCCTTTCCAAAGACAGTTCCTCTGTGCTTGAGAAGTAGCACTGCCTGTGATCCTCCTCTCAAGTTTTACGTGGACACTCCTGGATATCTTTCCACATGAGCCCCTATTTGCATCGATGGCCTAATGAATCTCAAATCTTCATATTGTACCTTGCAAGCGCTGAGACGGTGGAGGATGACTGCTGCAGGGTATAATTTCCTCTGCATACGTAAAACAGGTGAGCAGCCTCCAGCCAGGCTGAAAATTTACTGCAAAAAAATCTTTAGCAGTGAGAGCACTTACTTGTTCCTCGTGCCAGAGACACCTGGCGCCATGATCAGTCACTTCTAGAAATAATGTACCTTTTTTAGTAACAATTGTGAAAAGTGGCCTTTTTAATGTGTTGCATGTAGAAACAAGACAAAATGCAAAATTTAATATTCTTTCTAGTTTCAGTAAAGTGATGAACATTGAGTGCTATGTTAATGTTTTGCAGTCTATATAAACTCAGTATAGACCAAGTCGCTCTAGCTTAGCATGTTAAAATTATAGCTCTAACTTATATGGAAACATTTATTCATTTATTTGAATGTACTTTTCTGTTTCCCAAGAGAAAGGACTTTGGAGCAGGCTTCACAGATCACCTTGATTCAGCCCTAACTGCATTCATTTAAAAATGTTTGCTGTGCTGGACATTTCAGCTTCTTACAGTCTGGGTTTGCCTGCTGTGGATATTGCTCTGGTTGCACGGATCATTGAACAGAGAACAGATATGCCCTTCCTTGCTCTCCTCTAATAATCAGTAGGGAAGTTGCAACTTATGTTTCCCCATAATGAGGTCCCCAAAAAACAAACAAGCAAGCAAACAAAAACATCTTTGTAGCTCATGGGAGTAGACGCTCTCTGAATTGTCTTGTTGACCCATTCTCATTGTAAGTGCTTATGATTTGAGTCCCATGGTGTTTGATCATGGAATGGGTTCACATTTAAAATTTGCATCTCTGCTGTTTTCACTTGCTTATCTCTGGGTGTTTACTTTCATCCACTTGAAACCTGCAGACTCCAATTTTCATGCCTAAGAAAAGAAAACACATGGAAAATCAAGGCTAGTACTCATGCACACTTAAACTTATGAATGTCAAAAACCTCTTATACTTCTTTTTGTATCAAGTATTGTCCCTCTCCCTCAAGACCACCATAGGCATGGTGGCTCTGATGATACTATCACAAACAACAAACATTACTTAATAGCTCTAACGAAATCTCATCAAGCAACTGATCCCTAAAAGGTATCTTCTTTGGTAAGTGCATGTAAAAATAATCAAGTTATAAATCAAACAAATTAGCTGCTATCTATTCCTTTGATGTTATTGTGCTACTGATAAACAGAAAATCCTCAAGAACTGGCACGTCATTTTAAGTCTGTTTCCCATTCAAAAAAGAACTACACCTGGCTTATTTCAAATCATGAAGAAAGGTTGCTTTTATGGGCATCTTTCTTTGTGATGTTCGGCACCATTGTATGAGTGACTTAAGGTACTATGTTCCTCATTCAGATCCATACAGAATATGCCCCTGGCCTCTCCTGTAACTAATGTCTCTGTAATACTAAAGGTATCTGCTCAAAAAAAATGAACTTGGGACAAATGAAACCTTAGCATGAGATCGCATGAGAACTCAGTGGTGCAACCATCAGTAGGCAGCCTACGCTTCTACCCCTCATGTTTCTTTCCTATTCAGCTAACAGGACAGTTTAGCTCAGGCTGTCCATACAAAATTGCATTGGATTCTGTCAATATTTCTGTAACTTCAGAGTGAGGCATTTTCAGTAGCTGTTGAGCGAGGAGCTCTGAGATGGTGTTGGAATTGCTCTGGATGGGCAGTGCAGAATTCATCCGCCCACAATGAAGTTAGGTTGAAGGTAGCTTTTGCTTTTGAGGTCACTCTCAAAGCTTTCTCTCCTTCAGGGATATATGCCTTGGTCATGCTTAGCTTTATCAACAGTCTCTAAAACCACATCAGTTTGAGCTGTATAAACTGCTTCTTATAGCAGCAACCTTTTTGCACTTGAAGGCTGAAAGAGCTTTTCCTTTATAACAGTTTCAATGGCTTTTTAAATGGTTACCAGTGGGAGTTTTACACCACTGGACTTTAAGGTGTCATTCCAGACTCAAGTTACTAAATAAGATAAGTAGACCTGGCTTGGTTCTCTCTGGGAAGACCTATTTATGGGGTCACCATTAGATGCAAACAACCTCGTGTTTCATGTTTGTACTGAAGAGCAGTGATATCTCTGATTCTTTCTTGCTAAGGGGAACTGACAAACCCATCTGGCTCTAGGAAGCTCTAGCTTCCCTATACTCCAGGGACAAATAAATAGAATAAGGTATAATCCTGGCCCCAAAAAATGGTTTCTAGAGGAGCTATGATATTGGTCTCTGTGGAATCAGTGATAATGAGCGTGCCAACTCCAATGGTGAGGTAAACTTTGTTTTATGGAGATGTTTGCCTGAGAGTGCAGAGTGCAAGTGCTACACAGAAGCGGTTACTGGATAGTCTTCTGCTGGGCCTCAAAGCCCTTGCTGCTCTGGAACCTTGAACTGAAAGACAGTAGGTGTCTTTTTTTTTTTTTGTTTGTTTGTTTGTTTGTTTCCCCTTTTTTCAGTAATCAAGACCCTTGCCTGGACTAGGGCATGTGTGGAAGGGCCCTAGCCATGTCTGTGATGCATCATATGAGGAGATGAAACAGCATCTCTTCCCTAGGAGAAAGTAGAACAACACAAGACATGAAGAAGAAGAGCTGAATGTTCATTTTTATGAAGTGATAGCCAAGTTCAGTATAGAGCAATCCCAGTTCACACTCAAGACTGCAGTGCTTCTGTGCCAATAGAAATTGTGCAAGAAATGAGGGTATAATGTGCTCTGAAAACGTGTAACTACCTTACCGTGGCTAATAGTAGTTGGCGTTGCAGCAGCGCTAGTGCAAACTTACTGGTTAGGATAGTTTGGAGCCTGTCGTTGATGCATGGAGATTTATCCACCAGTTCCATTAGGATTAATCCCCTGCACATTGATCCTTAGGTACCCTCCTCCTGCTTCACTAGGAAAACCTGATTTGACTTCTGCTCAGTTCAAATAAGTAGTACTGCCAGCTGAAATAGGATTTGCTTTCCTGATCATCTTTCCTGGAAGCCATCCTCAACTGTATTTTGTGAACAGAACTTCTTTCTTCCAACTTTGTATAAAGAAATATAAAATGTTTTCCTACTTTTTTCAGTATTCATGTGGGATTTAGTACATAATTCAGTGCTGTTTCAATACTGCAAGGTGGTCCAGCATTTAGAGGTGAGGTGTCTTTTTGCAGTGACTGCCACAAATGTAAGCATGGGATGTGTTTTCTGAACAACACCTCATGGCGGTTACTGCTATTGTTTATGAAGTCTTAAATTATGGATCGTGAGGTGGTTTGATTTTGCTTGCTACATAATGAAGCCAGTATGCAAGCATATTTATGTAGAGGGACACACTTTTGGGTAGGAGATGCTTTTTCTATGGTTGTGCCATAGCGCACAGTGGTGTTCAAACAAACCTGAACTTTTTGCACAGTCCTGTAGCCTACCCAGCCAGGGCTACAGTAATGAGGGGGCCGGAGGTAGGAATTGCCACTCTGAGCTCAATGTGTCCCTGTATGAACTAGTTTCTTTTTCATAGTGCCCCTTGCAGCAGTGGAGCACAAGAAGTAAATGTCATGTTGGCTGTCACTGCAGCCCTTCCATAGCCCACAAGCATTATGAAAGCAAGTTGTTAACTGGGATGTTTGCTTACTAGAGGAAAGAAAGCCAGCAAAAGCAGTTTCACATGATGCTGTGCCTGGGGAGCAGAGTGGGAATATGCTGTTTTCAAGGACAGTCTTCTGGTTTGGAAACAGAAGGAGGAAGAAAACTGGGGAGATGGAGAAAAAGTCAGGCATAATATTGAAGGATAACTGCAGTAAGAAAGTGAACATTGCAGTCAAATATTCCCTACAGGACTCTTGTGCTATGGTGGCTCTTAAGCTGAGCTGGATTTTTTTTTCCCCAGTTCATAAAGCCTGTGCTGTGTAGAGCCCCCAGAGTCCAGATACGCTGCAGCACTCTGGGAGTAGTTGGCCATGGCTGTTCCCTATTTTCTTTCCAGACACAGCAGGGGGTTGGTGTAGCAATGGCTTTGATCTTGTGCCTATTCCGTTCCCCTTGCCACGCAAAGCCTTGGTCATTATTTGACAGCTACAATTCATGCACAAGGGGTGCAAGGGCCAGTGCTCTGACTGCCTCCTGTAGAGATGTGCAAAAACATATCCTCCCTCCCCTGCTACTCCCTTCCTACTGATGGGATCCATAATCTGGTCCTGATTATGCACGGATTATTGTACGCATCCTTTAAATAACACCAACAGTAGGGAAGTGGTGGCAGATTTTAATCATGGTAGACTCAATAATAAGACTCTCCTCCAGTTGACATCACTCTAAAATTTTAATAAGGTGCAATGTAATTATCCAGCTGGCCTTTATCCAAATCTAATGCCTATGTTCTGGCAAAGAGAGTTTATGTAATACCATTAGCAGTAAGGATCAGCCTTGTGACTGCCATAACACAGTGCCCCCAGCACTAAACCTGAGCATTGGGTTTTGCTTGTTGCTCAGCACCCTTTCCTAATCTGCTCTCACCAGTGACTGACAGGGACACACTCAAGCCCGAGAACATGAGAAGCAGTAAGGATGTGTATCAAACAATGCAGCCGGCTACAGCTCACCCTATGGTTTTTGGATCCATCATGGCTTTTGCCATGTAGAATGCTGTGGGGTCAGGGAGAATCTGGGCTGGTTTTGCCCTGAAAATGTTATGGCTAATGACATAATGGCTGGACCTTCCTAGGAAAAATCTTGGGTTTTTTTTTTTTTCTCTTTTTCTCCCCTCTCCCAGCCTGCTGTACATTCTTCAGTAATAGTAAAACAGAAAGGAAGAATTAACAAAGCAAAACCCAAAAGGGCTAAACTTTTATGGTTCTTTTACTGATGGGATTAAATTACTACAGCACTGTATCAGGCCAAATGATGTCAGCACTGAGGCTATGGTGTGTCAGTTTCTTTTGGGAGTGAAAACTAGAAACCTAATTCTTATTGAGGGAAGGGTTCAAGACATTATTATCTGTCCATTTTCACAGAGAAAATGGGCTCAGCAAAGCAATGTTGATATATCGTTTCACCTTAAGATCTTCCTAGTTTAAGGGATCCTGGCTTTTGCTACTTTAAATGTTCTCTGAAAACAATAAAATGAAAGAATAATAAAAAGAAAAATCTCTAAGCAAACAACAGGGCATTATGAAAAGAGTTTGTTCCATTTGCACTTTAAGTGCAATTTTCACTACTATTACTTTTTCTACTAAAAATTTTCCAAGAAAGCAAGGATTCATCAATATAGCTCTTTCCTTGAACAAATATTTTTCCATATACATATATATGTATTTTGGAAATCTTGGCAGGAATGAAATAGTACTGAATAATGTACACAAGGACAGTAGCAGTCAGATCCTAATCCCAGCTGGAGCTTTTGGGTACTAATTCAATACAAATAAAAAATGAAAACAAGGAATGCTGTTTTTACCATCTGCAGATCAGTTTTTCCATCAACCATTGAATTCGGTGTTTGTATTCTGCATTATAGCCCATGGGTAGGGAATTGACTTGAGCACGACCTGCGATGCAAAATAAGAGGAATTCAATTTAAATCATCATGTACCAAATATACCTGCCAGGCTCAGGGCACAGCCTAGACCAATTAGGCCTGTATTTCTGCAGCTCTGGCGCCTATCACTCCAGTTTGTAGTCTAATGCTTGTGATTGCCCGGAGCTGCAAAACCAAAGGTCTATTCACACTTAAACACTCCTCTCTCAAGTTATGTCCTCCTGACATCAGGAGAACTTGGAGTGGAATGTGCTAAATCAAAAATATTTGTCCCCTGTGTGTATCAGCAGGTTTTGAAATTGTCTAAGCATTTGCTAGATCTCAAGGTTTGGTAAGAAAAATCTGGGTAAGAATAAGTGTTCTGCTGCCTCTTTGCTTTTTTTATCAGGTTCTCTTTATCATTTGCTCTTCACCTGGGAAAATGATACAATTTTAAGTTTCTTTTTATTTCTGAGGCAGCTTACTCAGTGACAGTGAGTTTTTGTTTTTGTCTGTCTTCCTTCATCGTTAAAAATATTTATGTTATGAGCATTGTTGGACATATGCCTCAATTGTATTGTATAAATAACAAGACTTTTCCCATAGAGGAAAACATAATGCACTGAATAAATGTACTTGCATATTTTCACCTAAGGGCTACATTTGATCCACACTGTTGTGACAACCACGCTGGCCTTACCAGCTAAATGAATCTCTTCCTTCTAAAATGCTAAATCCTCTCTATTCGTTTCAAGATATAGAGGATACCAGCCATGATTACACAAGAAATATATATTGCTTTAACATGATTGGTGTACAATGCGTGGTAATAACAATCTGCACGAGCTTTGAGGAGTGTAATATCAAGGAAGCATCAAGAATAGAGAATCAGTAAAGGAGTGAGCGATAGCCAAGAGCACTCACAATCTCCACTGAAGGACTTGTTGGTGATAAGCATCGTCCCAAGTGCATGGGGAGATGGGGGAACACAGCACAGAAGAATGTGACTGGGGAGAACAGAAATAGGGAGCATGGCTCCAAGATTGTCTGTACTCATCCAGATTGAAAAGTAGACATCTGTCACAGAGGACCTGTAGAAACACTGCTTGGTCCTATTGAAAGTGAGGGTGGCAGAGACCAGGTTGGTCTTGCCACCTGGCAAGCCAGATGCACCTAGGAGGCTTCGAAGGGATTTGAAGCCTCAGTAGCATTTCTGAGAGTCACATCTTCTGGGACAAACCCAACTCCTTTGTTTCAGTAAAGGCTTTTTTGGTTTGGGTGTTGGTTTTTCGTTTTGTTATTGTTGTTGTTGTGGTTTTTTTTTTTTAACACCGCTAGTTGGTTCCTGGTGCTGAGGGCATGCTGGATGTGCAGTGAAACCCAGTCCCAGGGAGAAAAGCAGGACAGGGCCAGACCCCAGTGAGAGCCCAGCATATCCCTCAGCACCATGTGTGATTCTCCTGCACCTTTTTTTTCCCCTTCCCATCACAGACATTGCTCCTGTATTGTTGTTTTTGGAAAGTGTTTGATTTACAGGTGGTTTTTGGGGCGCATATATATATATTTTTTTATTAAGTCCCTGTAGGCACAGGGCAGGTAATAGCTTCAGACCTTTCTAGTTCATATTATCAAGCTTATTTGCAATGATGACGGATAAAACTTTTTTTTAATGGTATTTTTTGAAAGTGGAGATTCTGCTCGAGTTGTGCAGTTGGGTCAGCGGGTGCCTCGTGGAGCCAGTGCCTGTCTGCCACCACGCAGAGACATTTCTCTTCGACTGGGAGGGACCTGGAGCACATAAGACCCTCAGATGATTTTCTATCAGTCTCACCAGGGTGGTTTCGTCACCACCGCACACCTGCTCCCTAGCCCGGGGCATACATCAGTAGAGACTCACAATTGCTCACAGGATTTCTGTAGAAAGCAGGAAAGAAAAATACTCCTATCAAATGTGCCACCTCTTTAAGTTTGAAACCATGTTCAGCCACTGTAACTTTTCCCATCCCTGGCTTGTTTGATGTCAGATGTTTTAGCTGCGCTTTCTGATCTGCAGGAAATATTGTATTAAATTAAATTTTTTGAAGAGCACCCATCTTCAGTTTCCCTTCAAGAGGTCTCGTCTGTCCCTGTTTCTCTCTGCACTTTTGAAAGCATGAATGTGTTCTTAAAAGCCACTCTAACACAAGGTTCATCGGTGCGCTATGTGTTTCTAGTAACTTCTTTATGGTAAACTAGAGTTGGTTTGTAATCATAGTGGAATGGGGAATGAATGAAGTACAACAGGGGGCAGGTTTCTAGTTCCAGTTTGTATGTCTGGACAGGATTGCAGATGGTACAAGGTTTAAAGAGATCAAGAGCATTGATCTTTATTCTGGGCCTCTGAAAAAATAAATGTCATTTATGTCTTCTGGAAATCTCCTGAGTCAAATGGCACACAAATAAGGGGAGAAATGGTGCATTTCTGCAACCCTACTTTGCTAAAGAAATCATGGGAAGCATTTTTCAGGGTTCTTTCTTGGTTTGTTTGTTTTTCTTAACTTGATCTTGCATTTAGAAAACTGTTGGAACAGATTGTTGTAATGTGTTTTATCTTCTCATCTACATGAAAAATTTCACGCAAGTCGAACTCAAATAGCAGAGAAGCGATAGCTGATCAGACCTGCTTTAGCTTTTGCTTGGTTCTAGCGACTGAGAAATGCTTGGAAAAAATGTGTTAAGATTACTTGCCTTTGCATTTAAAATGCAAATTTAATTTAAAAATCATTACCCGTACTGGAAATGTTAGCATGCTCCAACAATACTGGGAAGGGCAGTGTCAGCATTGCAGGTGTTTTTAAACAGGAAGGGACTCAAACACCTTTATTCCTTAACCCTGCTGTCCCTTTTCTCAAGGACGCTCTTCTGTCTATTATTTCTCAGCTAAATCAAGTTTATCAGAGTGCCAATTAAATGGATTCTTCTGCATGCAGGCATGACATTACAGGGCATTTCTGTTTTGTTGTCACACTTACAATTGTACTGCTGGTAGATCGTTGTTTTCTATACCTGTGCATATGCCACATTATTTTCCAAGGCTGCTGAGGGGAAAAGCCTGCATTGTGGTTGTGCATGGGCCCTCCTGTTTCAGCATCACTGAACTCCAAGCACCTCACTGGGGACTTTGAACACAAAGAAAAAACCAAAATCTGCATTTTAAACTGCAGGAAAGATGTAATCTATCTTAAAGCCAGGACTTGAATGCTTTCTAATTTAAGTCCACCTTTCTTGGTTTTCGTTTAGGGTATTATTTTGTTATTTAAATGAAATGAAATTTTATTGTTGAGAGGAAGCTGGGAGAAAAAAACCTTGTTAAAATGGCATTGAAGAAAGCAGTGCTGAACATAACATTTTATTTCTGCATAGCTGGGGGGGATTAATGTATTTGCCTTGAGCTCTTGCATTAATATTCTCAGCTACTGAAAAACAAAAATCATAAGGTTTGGCGTTGGTTTTTTTTTTTTTTGAGTGGTTTGTCTAGCTCTGGGTGATATGTTTACTAGTTAGAATTAAAAAAGCTATTAATTTTTACCTAATTTATTTCTACCCCTGCAGGCTTTTACTTCCTCATAGGAAATAGGGAGGACTTTTAGTGGCCTTTATTTGGCTGTATTATATGTGTTTTCATTTTTTGTTCCCCAAACCTGCTGAAGATGTAGCAGCTGGGCACATATCCTGACTCTGTACCTAGACTGACCCATTTATCACTGCAAACTCACATAGGTCTCAAAAGTTTTTTTTTTTTTTTTTTTGATCTGATGTATGCAACAGTAATGCAGAGATTTTTGCATTATTTTAAAGGGTGAAACCAGGTGAAGAAAAACATTTTTCTGGTAAACCATCCAACCCAAGGAAAAAGAAAATCAGGTCTCTTCTGAGCACTTTTTTTTTTTTTTTTTCCTTCTTCTTTTACAATTGCAGCATTAACTCCCTAAACTAGGTTAACTGCTGTGGGGACCTCTTATTATAAACTGCTGCTGCTTCCCAATGGCAAAATGTGAGTAGCTCAGAGAATGCTGAAGGCAAAATATACAAAATATTTCATACACAATATACAAACCACAAGAAATTTTGGGCTAGCCCAATATTTGGACACCCACTTGGGACAAAGTACAGAGGCTTTTATTAAACAGAAAAAAAAAAAAAAGTGCTCATTGTCTCCATGTATGCTTATGTCTATCATATTATACATAAATCCTACTACGTTTTTCCCTTCTTTCTTATTCCTTTGGCTAGGAAAATGTGATTTTTATTTTTTCTCCCAAACAGAAGAGGGTATAGTGGTTGTGAAGACTCACGCAAAGATGACTATCTGTGTCTGTTGCAGCAAACCTGTATCTGCTGTTAGTCTTACATGACCGTAGTGCGCATGAGGGTGGGAGTCCTGCTCCTGTGCAGGCATGAGTGCCTAGGGAGGATAGGGAGAGAATGAAGAAGATTTAGCTTTCAGATTCCTTAACGTTGACGTTTGCATGTGGCAAGGAAACAAGCCAAGACACCCGACGTCTGCATTTCTGGGGAGCATTAAAATTAGTTTGGTCAAGTAGTTCAGGTGAACAAGACTGGAGCTGGAGAACTGCTGCAGTTTTGCACCTTTGCCACTTTGCAAAGAGGTGTGAAAACATCCCCTCTTCTTATCCTGGCCTGCTTAGCAATGCCAGTAAAATCTCTCATTGCAGGTATTGTAACATAGGTGTGAAGTTTGCTTGTGTCGACTGGATTTGTCATTGGGAGCACACTGGTGTTGCTGGTGGTGCCGGCTGTCCCCTTGGTGAGTACCTCTGCCAGCTCTGCTCAGGAGGCCAAGACAGTACTGCTGTGAGCAGCATTTTCCATAGATTTGCACGAGCACCTAGGCTTTGGTTAGAGACTCTGTACTATGTTTTATTCTGCTGTCGGAAATTAAGAGGCAGACAACTGGGCTAATTTGGGGTGAAGTGTAAACATAGATGAGACAAATTCATGGTTAGATTTTTTCCTCTACTATTTTCTTTTAAGAAGGCTGTTGATCAATACATCATTGATCACTGGAGTTTATAAGCATTTGCACTTGTTCTTAAAACCCAGATGAGCTTCTTTTACAATACGCACTTGGTGCGTCCCCAGAATGGTCTTGTCTGAAAGGCAGGTGATTCCAGCAGTTGTCCTGGGACAGGTACAGGCAGAAAAGCTCATGAATCCAAGGCAGATGTAACAGAAGTAAGGGTTAGCAAGTCTCGTCATCACAGCTGTATAAGATGTAACTGAAACTGTTTGAGACATGTGACTTATATTCATTGTCCGTAATGGGCGAGGACTGACTGGCAAACCAGCTAAGTTCTCTGCATGGGTCAGCGTCTCCCACCCAGTGGGGCTCCTGAGGCCAGCTCCTTTGCTTCTTCTCTGCCTGCTTCCAGTAGCATTCCCAATTTGATTGCCTTTGTAGTGATGCTTTTTGGAGTGTGCATTACCAGAAGCTCTTGACCATGCTGGGCAGAATTCACCCAACGTGTTTTGAAACCATGATGTTGATGGTTGTCTGAGTCTGAAATGCTCTTGTAAGCAGCTATGAGAAGTGCATATTGGCAAATGCAATAGGTGGTTGATTGCTGCTTGGCAGGCACAGTGTGTTGATACTCAAGAATATGTGAAGAACAGCTTTCAAAGCTAAAATGGTATCATTAATAAAAATAAGTTGCTCGTCCCCCTGTAGTGTCTTACACGTGTGACATCAGGTTCTTGGACGTTAGGCATTACAGGCTCCTCTTATGTCCTGGGAGACAATTATTGTACAAGAATTGTACATCCTGAAAGGTGCTGATCTGCTAAGATAAATCTTGCCTTTGATTATAAGGGTTAAATGGGAAGAGAGGAATCTCTAAATTCTTGTAATGTAGTTAATAATGTAATCGTGGCAGTTTATTTCTGTTTTTAAGATGAAGCAGGTACATCAGATACGTTTCACTTCAGAACATGGTGCCTATGAACTGAGTACATCTGTGCTCTCTATTAATTTTAATTCACATTAAATGTCTTTTCCTTTTAATTAACAACTCAACTAATAAGGATGCAAACAAGTTAAACAATGAGAAATATTTATTTATTCCACCAGGTTTGCTCAGACATTCTCAGGTTCTTTTAGGTGCTACCCTGATGTTCACCTACCCTCACCAAAAACCCACCAGAAGAAAGGTTTAGCTAGGCTCTGATCTTCAGGACTATTGTCCATGGTGAAGCAGCTTATATTAAGAGTAGACTAAAATGTCTCTTTGCTGTAAGTGCTTCCAATCAAGGAGTGAAAGGAGCGCAGCTGGAGAGCTGTGTGTATGAGGCAGCTGGTGATGAATGGCATACACCTGGTGGTCTCTCAGGTACTTTACTGCTTGACCAAATCAAGCCGCTGTACTAAATCAAAGCCAAAGAATTACCAATCACTTTCCTACCTAGGACTGTCATATACAAATAATGCTATAATTGAGCACAGTGCTTTAATCAAAATTCATTTGTATTTATTTTCGAGAAGCTGAGCTTCCACTTCCAGTTGGATTTACTCTCACTGAATGTTCTCAGCTGCCTCCAAGTAGTCAGCAAGCAAAAAGGTCTCTACTAGCAAATGAGGGGGTTTGTTTGAGAAACTGCTTGTTGAGAGTTTGGTCAAAAAGAGCCGATGTTTGACACTCTTGTAGCATATTGCATTATTCATAGCATCATTTTAATCTAGTAAAACCTTTTTTGTTGTTATTGTAGCTGTTCCATTTCCCTGGTAAATGATTAAGCGTGTACTTGTTCTAATTTTCAGTGCCTGCAGGTGGTAGTGAGCAGAGCTGTCTCTAGCCCTGCTCTGTAAATAATACAGGTATTATTCTTCATGAAAATCACAGTGTAGCTTTCTATAGCACAGAAAGTAGCTCTAGGCACCAAGGTTTGAATTGTGAAATAACTTCATAATTTAAATGTGGGCTCACATTAACGAAAAGAAGTACTACAGTCAGACTGGCTGCTATAGCACAAATACGTTCATTTTGGCCAAAAAGGCATCTGTAAGTTGTTGTATTCTCCTGGGATGATACATTCAGACTGCAGGTGGTTAATATCTGAAAATGTACTTGAATCAGCAACTCTTTTTTTTTCTGCATGTCTCCTATGAACCTCTGTTTCTGGGGTTGCAGGGGATGGCCCTTTGTTGCTACGTTGGTTCTGCTCACCAGCTTTCATCCAAAGAAAAAGGCTTCATAGCAATACCATGATGCACACTTCAGGGTTGCACTGCTGTATTTTGTGTTGGGAACAAAGGAAGAAAATGTATTTGAGCCTGGGACTATCTTTTAAATGCTTGGTAAGCTTGCATGGCTGGTTATAATTAAACGGTCTCATAATTTCAGTAATTAAATACAAGGTTGGTAAAAAGAGTTTAATCCAAGAAGTACTTGTCTTTACAAATGGTTTTGAAAACTGCTTCGGAGTTGGGATGCTAGCCTTTCAGCAGTTACATGCGAGTATAAAACATATGCCCTAGACTATGAATGAAACTAAACAGGGATAGTTTGCTGGGCAACAAGCAGATGAGGAGATAAGTGATATCTTGCATATAACAGCACTTCTGTATTTTCTAGCTAAGGCCTGATAAGTGCTTAAAGGCGAGATTTGGTTTGATGAGACGGCTGAAATTACAATTTTATCTGTAGCATAACAAGTAACAGTACGAAATGAAATTCAGTAACTATATGCATCAATTCTGCTCACATTGAGATGTGTGTGGTCCAAATTCTCTTTTTATTGACGTGTCTATAATCAGGGGTGGTAACTACAGTATCATCAGCATTTGGGAATGGATGTCTGAGTGACAGGACAGGGTAGAGATTGGCAGTGCTGCTGTTTTGTGTTCAGTAGATGGGGTACTCCGTGGCTGTTCATGGGGCAATGCACATGGATATTCATTCCTTGAGGTTAAGGCATTTCTGTGCCATACCTTTACAACATGCATTTCTTTATGACCATAGAAATGGTGCCTATTCTATGAAAAAATCAAAGCAGCAGTGCTTTCATAACTGATCTTTCTCTGCAACAAAATATTAGGCATCACTAGAGAAATTCCCCTGTTGTAAAATAATTGAAATATTAATCTCCTTTTTACCTTTCAAGGGACTATGGGAGGGAGAAAAGTGAAAAATAAAACTGCAAAATGCCTGTGCAAATATCTTGTTAATAGAACAGGAGCTTGTCCTCATATTTGGTGTAGTAACTTTAGACTCTCAATCCTTGCTTCTGATAATGTTCATTAATCTATACATGAATTACTGAGTCTGACAGTGGAGATATATGAATAGTGAATGCAAATTGTAGACAGATCAAAATGGAGTTGTCAGTCGTGTATTTTCTTTTCAGGTGAGTAATAAATGCTTATGAGTTGAATAGGTTTAGCTTTTCACAGGGTGTCAAAAATGGGGCCAAAGTGATTCTTATCACGATGTTTTAAAGAGGCAAACTGATGTATAGTAAATTTCCACTTTCAAGAGGAATTTGCTGTGACATTGAGACAACAGATCAGCAAATTATTGGAAGCAAGCAGTGAAAATTCATTGACAAATTTGCAATTCATTGCAAATTCAGCAGTATCTTTAGAGCTCAAAGTTATCTCTACACATCTCTTCGATATTGTTAAGTATCTTTAATGACAAAAATAAAGAAAATGTGCTCTGTAAGTCAATTTTTTTGCCTTAGTGCAGAATAATGCAATGCTTTTTCTGCCCAGTCCTACATTAATTACTTGTCTGTTCTATATATATACATAGTGTTACTGTTACAAATAGACAGCAGAGGTTTTTCTTATGATAGTTGGTCTGATCATTCCATCTTGAGTATTAAGAGTCAAAGACTTCATATGATTTGTTGCTTTATTCAATTGGAAAAGGAGATGGAAATGAAAAAAGGTAAATAATAATTTATTAGCAAGTTGCCTTCTCTCAGTTGTGCACACTTACTCTACAGGAGTGCTGCCTCTCCCTTCTTGGAGTAGCAGCAGAAAAGAGCTCATCTGTCCTCTTCATCGCTTTAACATCTTTATTACAGAAATAAGATTTTTAAACCTTACTTTCTATTTTAGAAGCCATAACATATCTAATTACTAATGCAGGTCAGGGATATTTTGTGATCAAAAAAAGTAAGAACACCCTGTAATCCAAAAGGACAAGAATCATGAGGAAGTTGAAGTTTGTAAATTCACCTGCTCACTGAAGTGCTTGCTTGGGATGGGATAAAGTGTTAAATTTCTGTGTGAGTGAATAAGATTTTTCCGTCTTTTCTTGGCTAATCCCAAAATGCATAAAAATCTTACGTCCTTTAAAGGGGGTGGGGGAGAAGAGGCTTGACCCTATCAGAAAATTGTGGACAACATAAAATGAGGTTAGAATGGAAATTCTGAAGACATTGTAAAATGCAAGCAAGGCATATCATTCATCAATCAAGTCTAAAATGATTTTTTACCAAAATATGTTGTTTTCCTTTATGGTGCCCCCTAGCTACCTGGAATGGCAATACTTCACTCCTATTCACAGCTCACCAGGCAGTCGCTGAAATGCAGTGTTTTCTGGATGTGTTGCAGTTATTCCTTTGAGAAATTAAATGCTGCTTAAGAAACTCTGAGTAAAGGTAAGGCCTTTCACCAGACTTCAGGAGCCTTTTGAATATCTTTATTTGACATAACATACTACTACATAGAAAACATGATTCAAGCTTACAAGGTGTGGAAATGACAATTACAAAAATGACAAGAGGGATTAGCCCACAGAGAGAACAGATGAAAGTCAGTATTTGTATCATGGGACTAAAGTAATGATTTTTCAAAATCTATTGCTACTAATGGTCTGTTACTGTATGGCTCCTAAAAGTCCCGGCAGTTCAGCGAGGTATTGACTATGTTCAGTTTGGTTTGCATTGAAGTAGTCATGCTCAAAATACTTTCTTTACCCTTATCCCTTTCTTTTTTTTTTTTTTTCTTCTTTTTTGCATTAGTGAGTGGCAGTTTATTGAGATCTCTCATTTCTTTAGACACTTACTAGGTCTAGGAATATTGATAGAAGAAAGAGCCGTTATGAAGGTTCACAGCAGTGAGCCCTCTCCTGCTGCTGTACCTTTACAGTAATGAGCGGATTGTTAATAACTTGCTGCCCCTACGTAGCTTTGGCAGGCTGTACAATTTGACTTTGTGCTGCACTTTTCTGGACTATATCAGAACTCGCTGCCTTTTTCTTAAGGGCCAAAACATGCCAAACATGAATATGTTAGCGTTCCTGAAGCTAATGAAGGAAAATAGTGGTAAATAGCCTGTTCTGTGTACAGTGCCAAAAATGTAAGCTGTGCCTCATTCATTATCAGTTGTAAGCACTGATTGCTGTATTTAAATACAGAATATATGTTATAGCCATATAACCAGACTCCTTGTTCTTTTCCGTTATGCAACTGCAATACGCGAACACATATCAGTTGTGCTCCAGCTCTATCGGACAGATATCAGCTGGGTCAAGACTGGATTGCTGTGGCATGACCTTTGAACAACTGTACTGACTCACAGAAGATGTGTTAATCGCAAAAGCACAGGCACTTGTGCCTCTTTATAACGATAGTATTTACAACTAAATATCCGTATGAAGGCTCCCTACATGGTGTAACTCCCCGAGATAGGTAACTCGCATTCATTCGTGAGTATAATACTGTCTCGCTTGTAAGAGAGGCACTGAAGATGAAAGTGAGTCTTTATAGAGTTGAGCACAGCGCGCTCCCCGTGATAAGGTATACACAGTGAAATAAATGGCTGTCTTTGTAGAAACCATTTGTGCACCTAGGCTGCCATGGTAGCCCCCAGTGTATATTTTTAGTATTAATGTAGCATTTCTAAAGGTCTGCTCTCTATGAAGCAACTTTTCTTTATCCTAGACATGCTTTTTTTTGTATGTCAGTCTCTTATTCCCCATAGTGCAAGCTCTTCCATCCAGCAATGCATATGTTACAGTAACTGAAATCTTCTGACCTCTGAAAGTCCCACTTGTGAAATATAATATCATGAACTTGCTGTGATATTTTCATTATTTGGATAAAAATCCCACTGGTCCCATAAGAGTTCTGCCTCAGTAAGAACCAAAGAAGTGCCCATTAGTTCCCACAAGCATGCAGTATATCTGAAGGAAGAGTAAAGGCACGGTCAGTGTCTGTACTAATGCTATAACTTTTTGTAAACAACACACCACCTCCAGGGTCACAGCTGGGCTCATCTCTCCTTCTTCTAGATCAGAATAAGAAGGGAATGTATTAACAGGAAAGCTGGAAAAAAACTACAGGGAAAGGGGATTGATCAGATGGGAGACAACCTCATGGATCACAACTTCATGGTAAAATTAAGCCTTCCTAAGAGTAGCAGCTGGTGCTTGGAGTTGTACGTAGCCCCAGTGCTAGTCACACCTACACTTGCCTGTGCATTGTTCAGGCTTCCAAGGCATGTTGTGCTTTAGGAAGCAAAGACACAGAAGGCTTGATTGTGAGAAGGTACTCAAACAAGTGTGCTCACTGCAAAATAGTTAGGTTAGCAGATTTATATTAAAAGCTGGTTTGGATGAAACATAGTTGTACCTGGTGGATGAAAAGCACTGCTTATTGACATTATTTGCATCTAAACAGGGGCTGATGGGGCTAGGTCTGTATTGGAAGGTCTACATTGGTTGGCACCTTAGTGGATATGAAAAAAAGGAGATTCCTGGACCAGTCAGCTCCTCTATTTTGTGTTGCACATAACCTACTAAGACTCACTGAATTGACTGAACCTCAAAGTTTCCAGAGCCACTGAAGTCTCTTTCATTTCACCAGAGCATCTGTGCCAAAAGAACAACAGACTTTTAGTAAACCAGTGCTAACGCTCTATTACTAAAATATCCTCTGAAGTGGAAAATTCAGGAGACAGCTACATTGTTTGATATAAAAGCAGCAATGTAAGTGTCTCTTGAATGATGTTCTTGCGTTTTTAGTAATAAAGAAAATGGCCTAGGAGAGAGGATGGAAAAGAGGGAATGCTGCTGAAGTTTATATGCAGACCTCTAACTTTCATTAGCAGCATCAATTTCAGACAAAGCTTGTCAAATATCCTGAAAATTCACCAACTCTGTGAGCAGCTTCACTGAAGCCCAAACTGTAGATGCGGTTTTGATTTGAGTTTTTTTCATTCTTGCACGCTTCAGACGGATTAAAACTCACCCATGTCAAACAAGCATAAACAGACTATGACAACAAAATCTTGCATCTTAGAAATAAATCTGGGTTTCTTTCAGCTATACTTTGAACATCTCAGTATAAATGCAGAAGACTGTTGAAAACATCATAACAAACCGGGCACACAAGGACAGGCTTTAACACTCTAGACATTGTTTTTGAAAGGTCTTCATCTCAAGTTATATGGCTTAAGGAGGCAAATGTAATGATATACAATAGAAGATATGGGAAAAAATAAAAAAACCTTTTGTTAGTGCTCTGTGTAACATGTATATCTGTTATTTGTTTGCTTTTGGCTGTTAAGACCAATGACTAGTTAAATCACTCTGTGGGTCAAGTCATCTGGTGAAAGCTGTTCCTCTAGGAGAAAACTGAATGTATTGGTTTGCTCAGTTCAAGAGACCAGACAAACAAACAAACAACAAAAGGGTGTAAAGAGCCTGTCCTGATGTGTGATGAGTGAAGGCTAACAAGGAGGTGCAGGCTGGAACACAGAGAGCGAGCTGAATTTGTATCTGTGTATATCAGGACACCTAACGGATGATGGATGATGATAGCTGGTAAATGTAGCATATATGTGGATTTGTTGGTTTTTGTGATGTACTTTTTCTTTTAACTCTTTGTCCATAACACAGAATAACACAGAGCTTTCTGTGAAAGTCAACGTGTGTCCAGTTTCCCCCCATTGTTCTCTCTAAGAGAGAACAGAAGGCAAGTACTTGTGCTAAGGTTAGCTCCCTGGGGGCAATCACAGCAAATCACCATGGACTTGGAAGCCCAAAATTATAGTCCTGGGGGGAAAGGAGAGAGGTGATCTTGGCAAGAGAGGGGTGGGCTTATACCTGGAGGGACTAATAGGAGGGAGGCAAAGATTTTAATCATAAATTATGGCACTGAGGTTTTCTTTTAAAACCACAGTGAGCTGCAGTTTTACTCTGAATTCAAAGATTATGAAAGGGAGCCTACAATAATAATTAGTTTGACTCAAAGCATGGTAATTTATGCAAAGCGAACGTAAAATTTAGACATTGAATCACACCTACAATTCAGGAGGCGAGGACGTTTCATTACATCAGGGCAACTTCATATGTAAGTTGATAGGGACCAAAATATTCTTCCTGAAGAGTGTATCTCTTTCTTTTCAATGGTACAACAGTGCACGTTTATTGAAGAACAAAAGTTGGTCCCAGAGGTGGAACATCTTCATCTGATACTTCAGCCTTTAGAGGCTACTATATCCCTACATATAATTAACACTTCTCTCGTGTATAAAACACAAGTGTAGGGTCAAGCATTTAGCTTCTTGCAGCTAATCTTATTATCACTCTCACGGAGCATCTAAGCAATGTAAAAAGGAAGACGACCACGTTGCCTGTGGCTAAGTGCTTTACTGCAGATGGACTTCACAGCTTCTGGACTCAGGCTGTCAGAAACAAAGCAGCATGAAATTGCCTTAACCTCTTCACTTCTGAAACTCAGGGAATGAACAGACTAAACCAGCTCTCAATAGTTTGGTAAGTCTAATTCCTATTACAAATAGGCCTCTAAGCTAAATGTTTCACATTTTGGTTCCCGATTCACTGAGTGTGACCCTTCATTAAAAGCTGTGTACAGATCAGAACAAGCATCACCAAATCAGCAGACAATATTTACAGTTTAAATTCAAATATATCACTTTCAGATTATCTTTGATTTTGAGATTTTTTTTAAATCACGTGATCAGCTGCTACTTTAAATATTCTTATCAGCTAAGGACTACTATAAAAATCCTCTTATTCTTTCTTCAGCATCCTTGTTTTGAATCAGCTGCAAGGACACAAAAAAATGAAGAAAAAAACATGAATAGAAATTTAGTGTCCTCGACTAGGGAACAAGCAGTACAAAACTGAAACAGAATTAAGAACAGAGTAAATATTGGAAGGCAAATTCTTTTCTGCACGTTGATAAAACAAAAATAGATTAAATATACAGAATGTGTATGGAGTACACACAAACATATGCTAAGAAGAACTTTACTTATCTACTGAAAAGTATTTGTTTAAATGAAAGGTATGGTGGATTGCTTCTACACCGCTTCTCCTGTAAAGCGTCTTGTTTTTTACTTGGCCACCTTAGAGCCATCCTGACTTCCATTCCTTTCCAACAGATGAGGTTCTGACGTGTTATGCGTAATTCTCTATTAATTCCTCAAAGGAATTAGTCTCTTTTTAAAGTAAAATGCAAAAAAGTAATCAAGAAAATGTGTGAAAGCAGCCAAATTTATCTAGCCAAAATGTGTCAGCAGAAGGACCCAGTCTCATCTGTGACCAGAAACATGGGTGATGCTTTTTTGTTGTGGTTGTATACCTGAACTTCGAAAAATGTTGCAGTGAAAAAGAATGGTCTGGTCTGAAAATCAAAAGTAATTAGGAAAATTGCAGATTTTGCTTTCGCATCTGGTAAAGTGCTACATCTAAGTACCTGAAACACTAAGCAGTATAAAAATTTAGGAATTTCAGGACCTCCATTAATGCTATCATTTTATCATTTCTCTGCAGATAGAAAATCATGATTGTCGTCTTAGTGGGCCTCAAAGTTTTCATTTGAACAGACTCAGGATCTGATTCTGTTCTCTTCTGGTTGTGGGCTCTGGCTGCCAATCTCATAAAAATGCTTCGCCTAATTTGAGGTTTCAGTACAAGGCTCTTGCCAACTAGTCCGGTCTAATTAGCCCTTTCTAAAAGCCTAATCAAGACAAGGCAGGTGCCTTTTTGTGTGCTGAACTGCTTGATTTAAAGCCTTGTAAGGAGGATACAGTTATCTTCAACCAATTCTACTATATGGTAAAATCATACATTTTCCTTAGCAAAAGCAAAACTTTTCAGTAGACATCCAAGCTAACAGCTCTCTCTTCAGGCCATCTTTGTTGGATAGAGTGCATTTGTCTTGGGGTATGGGGAGATGTGATGTAGCCAATACGTTTCATATAACTTACTGCCAAGTCCTAGAGAGTACAAATCACTATCATTTTTTAATGAGGAGACAGCTGGATGAGATAAGCCACAAGTACACTTCACTTCATCTTTCAGTCTCTGAGTAAGATCCACAAGATACTCCATTACCATTAGGATTTTATGGAGGTAGCTAAGATGTACTTGTGTTAGTGAGAGCAAGCTGCCTCCTTTGCAGTGAAGTCCAAAGTGTCACTGTGCCGCTCTGCTGAGGAAGGATTACATACAACTTAGTTTTGCCTTTCAGATCTGGTCTGTTATATCTAAGAGCAGATGGCTGCTCCTGTTCTCCCAGTAAGATGGTGCTGACTGCTTGAAATGCCATGACAGAGCAGGGCAAACCTATTGCTACACTCTTAAAGGGAAGGAGGAGAAGCAGTATGATACTCCTGCACCAGTTCTGCTAAATGGTGAGACAAAGTCAAAGTCTCAATTTTCTGTCTTCCTTATTCTGGGGGAGTGACCCCAACCCAGTGATTACTGCAAGTCTCTTTTCCCGAAGGGACTTGCCAGACCCTGAGGAAGGAGAGCTGTAAGAGTCTGACCTTCCTTTGCATGCCAAGTCCAGGCTCCTTCTCCCAGTGTTAGCTTACCTGGTGTTAGTCCCACAAGTTCCTCACCTTGGGAGGATTTCTGTGTCCATCTCTGCCCACTGATAGCAAGTTGAAACTCAGCTGACAGACACCCAGGGAAGGCATGTCTGATAGATTGCTTGTAACTTAATAAACTGCCAAGTATGTTTGCCTACCCATAGGAGCAAGATAGAGTCATTTAAATGGTTAAAGATCTCTGTCTGGAGATGTTCTTTCTCTTCAAGAGCATCTGACTCTCTCTGAGAACAGGCTGAATTTAATTAACAATAGAGAAGAGTTGCCCACAGATGCAAGTTTGTTCATGTTTCTTGTTTCTTAGCTACTTCAATGAATTTCCTTGCAGGGCTAGCACACTACTTGAGCTCCATGCATGCATGAATGCCTTCTGAAATGCCTACAGCAATTGTTTTTCGGTTCCTCAGCCCAACCTTTCCTGATGTTTCCTCAGCTCCTTCCTGTCCTGGCATGTTTGGAGAGATCTTCCAGCCCTGATTGTGTACTGGCTGATTCAGCCAGCATATCTAGCAAGCTTCCTACTTCTAACTGCTTCCACTTGCTGAACCCTCCTGTGAGCCAGAGCTCTCCTGGAGATGTAGCAAAGTGACAGGTTTTCATTTGTCTTGGCCAGCAGTCTTCTCTCTCTTTAACTACTGAAAGTCAGTACTGATGATACCTAATAAGGCAGGATTGGTTTGTACCTTGAGCGTAGTGACATGTGCTAAGGCTTTCGTACACCAGGAACTTGGGAGACAATTTCCACCAATGTTGCAATGTTTAATTCACGTATGGACAGAAGCCAGTGATATGCTGTCTGTAAGAGGTCTTCCCCAAGAGGCAGTTAGCACTGATCAAAAATGCAAATCTGATGCTTCAAAGCAAAGAGCAGGAAAGGACGGATCTTTTTGCCTGTTTTTGTGACAAAATTGTGTATGTCCACCAAGTGAACTGAATTTTGCTCTACCACCACACATCACACTCTTCTCTGGTGAGAGGTACTTGCCTTTAGCCAATCTGAGTGTTGATTCAGGGCTGTGAAAATCAAGGCACCCTGATTCTATGGCCAAAGATTTCTGCCCAGTAATACTACATCAAACCATTATTTTTTCAGTAGTTTTGGCTTTTCCTGCTGAGATCTCTGTCGAGTGGTACAGGAAGGATATGCACTATTTCTGCTGCTGCTGCCAAGTAAAGCACTGAATAAATGTCAAAATATTTGCATCCTAAATAAGCTGCCCATTCTTATTTTTTCCTGTAGGGCATAATCATCTTTATTCCAGACAGGTTCTCTCACTCCATCAAGATCAACCTGGCCTACTTTACATGTAAACTTTCGTTTGCCTAGCTAGATGCTAATATCTTTTTATTTTAAAACCAAATTGGAAAACCTGTGAACATCTAAGCAGAGTGAATATTGCAGAGTCTGATTTTCCTCTTCTCCTCTCTTATATGCTTACTTGGTCCTGTATAAAGTAGGCTTGAGTTTTGCCAGTCTAATCTGAGAGCATTTACAACCACACAGGCGAATGATCACACAAGTTACAGGCAAAACAAGCTGTCTTTTTAGCAAGAAATTGCCAAAGTGCTTTAATCCCCAAAGAATGTTGCCTTCCCCCCCAGATATGATCAATAATCCACCCTCTGTTAATTGTTAAATGTAACCATGGCTGTTATTGTGCCCTGAATCATTCCTTTATTTTCATTATTCTGCTGTTTGTACTAATGCAGATTAACTGGATCCTGTGGAATTACTCTTGGTTTCTATGCAAATACCTGTCATCTTTATGTCTCAATCAATCTCATTGGAAGGAGTAGTTAAAAAAAAATAAAATAAAACTGTACGTCTTTTTTTTGACAAGCAGATGTTACATTTCAGCTAATGTTCTTTGGTAACTAAATGTTATAAAAATTATGAAAGAGACGGTGAAATATTAAGTAGTTACTTTCATTGCCTCAAGGACAAACCCAATGAAGCTTTAGTGAGCCACTGGAGTGAGTTATGCTACTTGATATGCAGTTTAGTGTTTACCAGTTACTATTCAATCAGAGATCTTTATGAGAGGTAGCCTGCAAACCTGAAAAGGATTGCTGAGTTGAAATGAATGCTAGCATGACATCATGCGATAATTTTCATGGGAGTCTTTGCCAGAGGAGGAGAAAAACGAAACAAGACCAACTGACAAAATAAGCTAAGAGTGGGGATTTAGATTTATGGTAAAGAAAATCAGGTGCAGGTGGGATGTGATGAATTCTGCAATTCTTCAGCATTAGGAGAAGGAATCAGAAGAATCTCCTTCGAGAGGATATACATGATGTTTATTTGTGCAAAGTGACCTTGTGATCCAAAAGCCATTAATTTGCTAGCACAGAACATGATCGCCACCCTGTGGTTGCTGGTAGAATTAGGCTAATGTAATGTGTTCCCTAATTAAAAAGTAATTAATCCTTCCTGCTGTCCGCAGCAAAGGTTTTTGTATGCACTTTTTGGATGTAGTTGGGAGCTTGGAGGGGATGGAACAACGCTGGTTGCTCCCTTGGGAATGGAGGTTGAGAGCTGAGACTCTAATGTGACTGGGGAGAGAGGACTGATTTTGGAGATGTTTAGCTTCCAAAAATGAGTCTTACCTCTGTGTGTGAGCTATATATTTTATAGGTTCCCGAGTTGTCAGAATTTTACTTGATTTTCACAGGATGATGAAAGACACATCTTAAATAAAAGCCATATGGGAAAAGTGTATTTTGGAATAGTGGAATAGTATAATGCTACGTATGGGAATAGTGTAATGCTACACTAGAAATTGCCCACACATTTTTCTTGAAATTTTCCAGGAAAAAATCAGCCTGCTATAAATGCCTAGAAGGGACTATCCACAATATTAGTTATAGTTTAATAAGAAAATAGCCTTACACTTCCTTAGGAGTTTTCTGAGAGAAAGCCTGGCCTCCCAAGGGCAATTTTGTGCAGGAGGCTATCTGTATGTAGGCTACTTTGGCTGAGAAGTCTTTCTCTTTTTGCAGAGGAAGAGTGAGAAGATTAAGCCCTCTACTCTTAAACCATCTTATATAAGCATTTTCTTATCTTAAAACTTCAGCTCAGTTTAACAAAATCATAAACAACATAAAAGCCTATAGTGGGAAGTGTCAGGTGATGTTTTTAATAAGCCTGGCTGCAATACTATCTATATTTTTGTGAATGCCTAGTGTTCATGAAAGGTGCCCACTGTTAAAGGCCAATAAAACCAGGTACAGTGCAGCCAAGTACAGAAGAAACCTTCCACAGAGCAGTAGAGCTGCAGCCCTCTGCACAGGTAGCTTGAGCTCCATGTGGGACAGTTGAGGGTGTCTGGGAATGGGTACAGCCTCCAGGTCTTGTAGTCCTAATGCGCAGGAAATTTCTGCAGCATACACCTCAGCTTTGATGAGGAAGAAGTTTTTGTACAGCATATAGCGAGATCTGGTTAATGCTGCTTGGCTGGTTTTCTGCATCTTTGCATTGGATGTGATAAATCTCTTATCCCTTAGAGAAGCCAGAGCTGGTCTCTTCTCAGAATACCTCTGCAGTGCCATACTGTTTCTAAGCTATTCAGAGAAGAGATCCAAGGGTGACCAGCGCAAACTTTACTCACCTGTAATTTAATTTAATTTAGAACTTAAAGCTCTGAAAAGTTAAGTGAACGCATTTAACCCACAGCACACTTAACCTTCAGCACAAATTAACCAGCATGGACTGCCCACCTTATGGTGGGAGATTATGCTAACATTTTTCTTCTACCAAATGCTTTTCCATCACACTGAGATCCTGTAAAGGACAGGAATAAATATAACTAGTCACCTCAAAATCAAGATTGGAGGTGAAGAAATATAACTGCAGCGCAGTGTTACCATAGTAACAAAAGCTCTAAAGTGATCTAATCTACTGTTAAATTCCAGCTCAGAGATGAACAAAATCAACATAACAGAATAAATGTTACATTAAAAAAGGAACGAGGATATTTTGAGATTGCTATTATATTTGTGTCCCAAAATATAGCATAAAAACCATATTTGAAAAAAGAGGGAATTTTTAGGTGAGTTACACATTTATCATATTTGTTTCTAATTTGGACTCTAATTAATATCCTGTGAGGTTAGCTGTCAGGTGACTTTTTAACATATTGCCTGAGTTTACTCACACAGACGTATTGCTTTTCAGAATATTCCCCTCCTGTCACTCTGGTTGCACAGATGGAGAATGGTGGCCCGTACGCTCTACATCCCAGATTTTTGAAGCCATTAAAGCCTTGCGCCCTCTCTTGCAGGATCTAAATGAGTTCAAATGCTGAATCTCCTCTAAAAATTGGGTTAGACCATGAGGAGCCTCTGAAAGGGGCTTGCATTGCTAGGCAGAGCTGTTTTCAATGTGTGTTTCTCTTCCTGGTGAATGTTGATATGTCAATAACTATTTTCATTCTGCTTCAAAAAAGAAGCAAATCTTTAAAACTTCCCATGAAGTTCATTCCCCCAAAAATGTTAGTTTTGAGAAAAATTGAAGTCCGGAAATATGGAAGTTTCTTCCATCATTTCATGGCATATCACTCTGTGTATGGACACCATGCATTACCTGAACAGGCAAGAAAGTACAAATTTTCTTTTGAGTTCTGTTTTAATATCATTAAGGGTGCTGGAGTTTCAGCTATTCGTGAAGATTAACTGTTATTTTGGTTTGGGGGATTGGAGGTTGGGGTTTGTTTTTTTTTTATGTTAAGCAGTCTCTGCATGTGCCGTAAGGTTGAGATTTTACATACCTGCTATTTAAGCATTTCTAAAGTACGTAAGATGAGAAATTCTTGTTAGTAGTCTAGCTGAGTTTGATATAATTTTGACATATGCATAATAATGTAAAGGTAAAAAGAAAATATCTGAACTAGCACCAATACATTTGAAATAATTTCCAAAGGAATTTGATAACAGACAATTTTAAATGTTCAATATAAAGAAAACATATTTTAGTGACAGTTTGACCAAAAAACCCAGTCCCTCTGAATCTAAGCATCTGGCATATACTTCACAACAAGACGTGTCTTCATGATCAAAGACACCCCAGAATTTCTCTCTGCTTCATACTGAAGAATAAATTAACTTTGTGTGTGCTTTAAAAGTAGGTCTTTGGCTGTATTTCATCAGCAAGAAACAGGTGAAAATAGAATTTGCAGAGCACCTCTTCCGGTTTACCTTAATAGCTTATAAACAGCATGTGAACAGCATGCTTATGCTTTAGAGTTAAGTTTTCTTTTTCCAATGGGAGGAGATGTGCTCTTAGAAAATGACAACCCATTTGCATGCAATTTACACACTGCATTTTTGCAGGAATACATTTGACTTTTTGCACTTTTCTCTGGTAGTTGCATTTAATTTTCTCAGTGCAGAAGAGAAGCGTTAAGATCAGATTTTAAAAGACAGATCCTACATTTTTTGCATATGTGGAGTTAAGAGTGCTATTTGCAAAGAAGAGAGGCCCCTCTTTCTAGCTCTCTCTTCCACACTGTGTAAAATCTAATCATATTTTTCTAGTATCATTTCATGTGTGTGTTTCTTTCTCCTTTATACCGCGCTGATCATTGTGGTATCTTCCATAAAGTTCTTGCCTCATTATTGAACGGTAGGGAAAGTAGAGCTATTTCTGAGGCAATAATCCTTGCTTTTATGGTCTGTTCTCCTTCACATTGATTGCTTGAATTTGAAACTCTCATGACATTTTGCAGGCAATAAAAACCAGAGGAAGAATGTGTTTCTTTTTGCCAGTGTATTCTTATTAAGCCAGGCAGAGCTGCTTACAAACTTGGTGCAGTCACTGTCACTAAATTCAGGTAAATGAGGAAAAAGAGCAATTTCCATGAAGGATGGAGCTGGAGCTTCCTTCAGCTGTTTTACAGGTATCCATTGCTTTTCAGCTCAATTTATCCTCATTCTGATCAAGCCTTCACTGAACTTGAATGGATGTAGTTCTCTGGGGAGGAAAAAATACTGTCATTCTCCTCTCTCAAACTAGGCACTAAAACAGTATTCTGAAGTGCAGTGCAGTTTCCAAAGGGACTGGGATAACTAAAGAATCTCTGCCCCTCTGCATATGTTAGGATGTGTTACACTGCAGTGGACATTTTTGGGGTCCTGCTGGACACACGTGGTTTCTTCACATTCATGTAGCCAAGTAAAGAGTGCAAGATGATGTATATTAATACAAAGGAACAGAGTCAAACTTATAATTCAGTTTTCAGGCATATCTCCTCAACAGTGTTAAGATCCTTGTTGTGTGTGGAAGACACCAACGGATGCAAAAGAATATTTATTCTGTTTCTTTTCATATTTTTATATATATATATATTTTATGGATAGCTTCAGGTAAATATAGCAACGTGCAGAGAATCTTGTAGGTGAGTACCACTTTGAAATATTTTTTTTTTGGTCAAACCTGAATTATTATTTTAGTTACATTTAGAGGTTCCAGTCAGGATTTCAATCCCTATACTTCCTACATTCATAGAAACATGTTTTAAATAGACTGGGCAGCTTATAATTTGGTCTTTGATAATTGGGAAAGGGAAGATCTAAGTGAAAGCAAAGTGGTTTAGGCTTATTACAGAGGAAGCAGGTGATTTACAATGCCATGATAGTATGGGAATGCAAGAAATTTCAGATCCCAAGTCCTCACCAAACTCTGAGCAATTTTGAGTAGATTTTTGTAATCCTGAGAGATTGTCCATTAAAAACCTCTTAGTTACTAGGCAAACTTTTTCCTCAAGGCTGTATCCCGCTGCCCAGAGCATACTCAGCCAAATTCAGACTTATCATAAGAAGATGCAACTTCTTAGAAATATGAGGCCTAAATACAATAGGGAAGCCAACACAACATGGATGAAAGTGGCAAAAAAGAACAGTGTTACATTTTATAGATCCAGAGTACAAAATGAGTATATAAATGTCTAAATAGACAGGAGACAAAACCAAGTAAAGTTAGTAAAAAGAAAATAAAGATCCAAAAACCAGGACCTGATTACTCTTTTATTAAGTCCATGTCTGTTCTCTTGGTGTTTCTATTGCCAAACACTTTGCAGACAAGGAATACAAGAGTGTCTCCTACTGGGGGTGGCCAGTGGGCCATGTGTCTTGTTTCTGATACTGGCCAGGAGCAGATATTTATGAAAAGGACATAAGAGTGGAGCAAGTACATGGTTACTGTTCTCCCAGCACTTCCCCAACTTCTGGCAGTCTGTGGCTATTGACTTAGACATCAAGCCCGCTGTTGTAGTCACATCTTTCTGGCTGTTAGAGGTCATTCCTTCCATTAATTTATCTATTATTTTTGTGATTTTTTTTTTCCTAGACCTGTTTATATAACTGGCTCCCACAGTGTCCTTGGCAATGAGTTTTGACATTTTAGTTATAGATTGTGGTCAAAAAGATAAACCTGTTTTCTTAGTTTTAAAACTGCTGCCTGATAATACAGAAATTTTAAAACTGCTGCCTGATAATACAGAAATCAAGAAGCATCAAATCAAACTGGGGCATAACAAATAACTTGTTCTCTAAACTCCTTTGCAATGACATTCCTTAATTTTGCGTGATTCCATCTTATCTTTCCTTGGTCATTGTTTTCCAAGTTTAGAAAGCCTTAGTCTGTATGATCTTTCTTTGTATGGATGCTGTATTTCTTGGATTATTTGGTTGTCCTTATCTGTTTTCTTCTGCTGCTCTATCCTTTTAGAGGTGGGGTGCCTAGAAAGGCATGCAGTATTCAAGCTGTGGGAACACCATGGGTTTGTAAAGTGGCATAATGATGTTTTTGCGGTTGTTTTTTATCTTTTAATGATTCTTACCATTCTGTTTTCCTTTCTTGCTGCCCCTGAGCCGTGAACTGACATTTTCAAAGAACTATCCATAATGACTCCAAGATCTTTCCTGAATGTTGAGAGATAATTTAGAGTACATTAATAAATATATCTATATTTAGACCATTTTTTCCCCAAATGTTATGCTTTAAATTTTATCTGACATTGATTGATTGTCTCATCATTCAGTATTGTGAGATCATTCTGCTACTTGTCGCAGACAGTTTTCATTTTTAGTACCCTGAATAATTTTGTATCATGAAGAAACTTTGACACCTCACTATTCATTCCTTTCCTGAGCTTTAAATACATTGAAGAGGATTTATATGGGCCTACAGTTTAACTCTCCTATGTTATGAATAATGACTATTTCTTCTTATGCTTTACATTCTATCTTTTAATAAGTCATTTATCCTGTAAAGGGCCTTCCTTGTAGTTCCATACAGTTTAATTTTTTTAAGAGCCTTTGGTGAGAAACCTTGTCAAAACTTTATTGGAAATCCAAGTATAGAAGATCAATTGGAATGGCCTCATCCCCATTTATCATCTCTTTCAGGAGAGCCTGAATACCCTCATGAGACATGACTTTGTGTCTTTGCTTTTCTGTGTTATATTTATTTGTCTGACTGCTGCTTCTTTCTTTATTACAGTTTTTATCAATTCACTTGGTATAAAAAGTCAGATTTGCTGTCTGAACTTTCCCATTTTTCCATTAGTCCCTTAAAGAAAAACTCAAAAATCCATGTGTCTCTACTGAAGTCTGTTTAAGTGAGGAGTACTTTCATGTGTGATTTCTTTTAGGACTCTTAATGGAATATTACTATTTACTCTTTCCTAATCTTAAACTTTCCTTGTTTACATTTTGATTTGAGGCAGTCACTCTGACTTTTCTCCTGTAAAGAAATTATGTGCCACTTCTCTTAATTATTTCCGAACAAATATTGAAATAATTGATTTCAGTTATCTGATAAAGCATAATCCTTTTGACCAATTGTTGCTTCTAGAAACTGTTCAGCAGACACACTGCTATTGATATACTCTTTTGAAGAGAAAAAAATCTTTGCTTTTTGTAATTTGATCCTTAAAATCTCTTTTGCCTGTCCATATTATGATTTTCAGATTTGACTTCCTAACGTGCTCTTCCCATTTTCTTCAGCTGAATATAGCTTCCAGTTCTTGATTTGCTGAATTTACTGGAAGCTCGAACATAGCTTCCAATGTGATTTGTTGTCTTCCTTCCCTTCCTTCACAAGAAAAAATGAAATGGTTAACAATATCGATGTGTGAATTATCTCCGCAAGGCACTCAAATATATCCCATACTGAGGGATTTCACCTCCCCCACCCCGCTCTGGAGACTTGATGAAACGTGAGGATAAATGAAGACACAGCAGCGTGGGCTTCAGTATGCTGTTAATGTGTTGCTGGCTACAGTCAGTGCTGCTGTATCTTCAGTGCTAGTACTACTGGAGATGGGTAGATTGAAGCTCGGTAGCTTTGCTGCCTCCTTCTCTGCCTGCAGCGCAGGCATTACTCAGCATTGCCTACAACAGAGCTTTTTGCCACCTCAGGCGTCTGAGGTATGTCACCTTAGATGGACATTAACTTCAAACCCAAATGTAGTATTCGTACCTCACTTTGTGTGTACGTGGTTTCTACCGAATATCCGTGGATATCCTGAAATCAGTATGCCATGAAAGCAACTGTGAGGGCACTTGTTACTAATGTGCCTCATTTGTTTCACTATTAATATGCCCAGTGCTGCTACTGACATCAGTAAAACATCTTGCAAAGAAAATGCCTCTTTAAAAGGAGACTCTGCACACTGGTTCACCATCTTGGAAATAATGAGAGGGAAAGCTGTAGGTACACGCTGGCTGACTGTACAGACAGCTTGTTCTTCAATTTTGAGAAGGTGAGCCTTTACGTATATCTTGATCAGAGCATGCAAGGGTAATGACAGGGGTCTGAAGGGAGGTCTGAACCTTCTGTTCTATAACAGAAGGTTTTGTTGGCAGGAAGTGGGCTTGAGTTTGGATCTACAGCCTGTTTATGACAACAGAAGAAAACAAAAAAAATTTCTACCCCAAACTAGATTTCATCAAGAAAATATTTAAGGATAGACCAAATATTGAGATCCTCTGAATGGGATGGTCTCTGTGCATGTATTTAAGGTTTGCTTCATCTACTGTAAGAGCTAGCAACTGCTTTTTAGATAGGATATTCTGGTGAATGTCATAACATCTTTCTGATGAGGTACCCTGCTGCCTGCCAAGTCAGCCCAAGCCTGGATTGTGTGAACCAGGTTTTTGCCTCACAGCATTTAAACTTCAGGTTTAAACTTCAGTTTTGTATACTAAATACAAGGGACTACGTCTGTGTAGTTAAATATGCCTCAGGTTCAGTAAACACAGGTGTTGCTAAGTTCGTGAAGAAATGTATAGGGTGTTATTCATGCAAACCAAACTTTGGGAAACAAACCTTTCCATGAAGACATCTAGTTTCAGAATCTTGCAATGTTGAACAAGGTATTTAGGAGACAATTTTGTGAAGCTTGTAAGAACATAAGGTCTGACTGAATTAAGACTTTTTGTTAATGAAATCATACATAACTGCCATGATGCCAATAAGTGTAGTATTTCAGATTTCAAGATCTTTTTCTGTGAAAATACTCAATATTTAATGACTGTAGATTTGGAGTTTTCCAAAGCTTTTTAGGGATTTAACTTGTACTTTCTGACACTTGTATCACTTGCTTTTAAATGGTTAAAAAATCCCTACTAAATAAGTATGGCTTCTGTAGTCTTGGTTTTACATTGGACTGATATCTTTCCACTTTATAGTAATGATATTCGTTAGGATATGTATCAGTCTTTATCAGTTCTTCCTATTCACTTCAGTTTCACTTTTACATTTTACATGTGTAAGACTATTAGTGTTGGAAGAAATCTCTAATAGGTTATTTAATCTCCTTTTAACTGTAATAAAAGTAATTTCCCTACTGTAGACCATCTCTAATCCATGAATATCCCAGTCTAGGATATTGCCAGGATATTATTAATATGCATGATAACTTATTCCTAATGATATGTGTTGCTGTCATTATTTCACTGTATCTTTTCGTGAATTTCATGACAGTGAATATGGGTGCTTATAGATCTGGTCTTACATTTTATCCTGAACAAGCAGGGTGTAACTTAATATTTTCTCTAGTGTTTTAAACCCTTTTTTTTTTTTTTTTCCTCCCACATCAGTCACTTCAAGTCTAGTCTTTGGACTGGAACACTGGTTTGTGTTTGCTGTTGACCTTGGAGATAGCTTTTATTCCTTGTTAGCTACTGTATCCTGATTGCACTTCCAAAATTTTGGTCTACCTATTTGCAAAATATATTCATTTCTCATGGTTTTAAGGTTTGTAGGCCAAACATTGATGAACGTATGGAGTAAGAGAGGGGAGATTATTCTTACTTTGATTGAATATTCTTTTCAAATGCTTCTCCTTTAAACTCCATTTCTGCAGGTCTTTACATATTTATATACAATAATCAAATATGTTTTTGAAATGTAAAAGATTCTTGCAAAACTTTGAAATTATTTCCTTTTACATTAAGGTATCCAGAACAGCTACCACTTGTGTTTTACTCAGCCAGGGTCTTTCTCAGGTCTGAAAGGCAGAACTTTGATACTCTTCTTTCACTACATCTAAAGTAGCTCTCTGTCCATGTACCAGTAGATCAGTAGAAGAATATCAATGTTGAGATCTGTGATGCAAATGTCAGAGAAAAATTTGCACTAAAAGCTAGTACAAAAGTTACTGAAGCTGTAGAAAGTTTCCATTGATTTGTATTAATAATCTACCTTTGCGCATAGTTAAGCTGTTAACCTGTCAGCTTAATATGAAACATTTTTAGCAATTTGCATCTTGTCCCTTACTCATAAAAGACATAATACAAGCAATGATTTAAAGGCCTGTCTTAAGATGATACCACCACGATGTTTCTAGTACTGTACCCTTTTTCATAAAGTTAACAGGCACTTTTATAAACCTGGAATTCTCCACAATTAATTTAATCACAAGACAAATAAGTATAGGATTCATGTTCCTTTGAGGAGAGAAAATCAGACAGGTTATGCTTGCACTTGTTCCTCTCTTGGGAATACAGAGCAGGTTGGTTGCACTGCTTTTTTCTAAAATAAGCCAAAATTTCTGTTTAACACTGATTTCAAGGGTTGTTTGGAGCATTCACATACAGCAGAACAAGCATTATGTGTTTCAGAAAGCTGTAAATCCTAGCGCTAGACCGAAAAGCAGCCCATGGGAAGGTAGCCTTGGCTGGCAGTGCCTCTTCACGCTGACAGTTCCTCTTCTCAGAGAGAAAGAGCAAGCAACTTCCAGTGTTTCTCCTCTGGTTGTAAACTGTGTGGTTAGTTAGCATGCTGCAGCTGTGCAGATTTTCATTTCTGATAAAACTTAGCCTGAGAGGTATTTGATGATTGTCAACAATCAAATGAATTATAGATGATGTTGGTAAACAAAATGCTGCCTTGATGAATGATGAGTTGGTTATACTATGACATGACTGCTAAGTCATTCAAAGCACTGATTAAACCCATTACAGTAAAATAATCACCATCCATTACCTTTAATGTCGTGAACTGACAACCTAGTTAAGGCAGCTGATGGTGTCAGCAAAATGATTTGTTGGTCCTCATGTCCAATGACAATAAATCACTTCAATAAATCAATGAACAGTAGCAATAAACCAATATATTTTCATTTTTCTTGACATTCAATTACAGAGTGTGTATACGGACTTACTCTTAAACATTCAGTGATATGGCAGGATTCAGCATCCACCAGCAACTAATACATATAGTTGTTGAGATCTTGCTTTGTCCAATCATGTTTTTCCCTTAGTTTTGTTTTCTGCTGCATCTGCTGTTGTGATACATCACTTGTCTTGCAGAGCCAGATTCATTCTCAGGTATAAAAGGTAGAATTTTTAGATTCTTTTTCACTACATCTGAAGAAATTTCTTCTTAATAAATTTCTATAGGTGTTGTATTTTTTTCAAAACTTCAAGGATAAGGGGTAGCATTCCTGTTTTTTCTCCTTGCTAATAATGTCTCTAGGCTAATTAAGTCTATAATTTGGCTTGCAGGTTAAACAAAAAGTGAACTTAAGCATTTCATCAGCCAGATCTGAGTTCAGGCTCCTGTGCTGCTCACAAATGAGCAGTCGATGACACTGCTAAAACCCAACTCACCCAGCAGCAGTTGCCTTCTCTCTATTCTGCTGTCATCAGGGCTGTGCTGAATGCCAGTCCTGGCAGGCAAAGAGTTTGAGGAGCATTGGATTTTATTTTAGAAGTATACATCTCTACCTATTTCTCTCTCTTGTCATAGGTATGTTTGTGTGTGTGTGTGTTGTTATCGTATTTTGGGCATGCATCAAAGTACCCATCCTTGGAAGTCAATTATATGCTCCTTGGAAATTATGAAAGGCAAGACACCTCCCAAAGACTTGAAATTACCATGGTTTTTTATTAAGTAAGGCCTTATGCTTTTTATCTAAAGATTGATAAGGCCAAAATCCTTTTCCTTTTTTTTTCTTTTTGGCTAAAGAAAAAGTTTATAGTACTAAAACATACTTCTCTGAATTCCTTCCTCTGCCCTACCCATGCGCACACACTCCACTAGGCTCTTAAAATACCCTGAGGAATTCACAGGGCATAATTTTTTAGCATAATTCAGGTAACATATTACCCAGGTGAGTAATAAGAAGACAGAACTGGAAAACCAGATGGCTGTGGATCCTCTGTACTGAGCCCTCTTAGCATTCATGTGCCCCAAGTCTCAGCTTAGTTAGACTTGATTTGTTTGTGTCACACTTGCATTGTAGGAAGTTGGCTGTCAGGAGGAACTGGTCTTTTCCACATATATGCAAAGAGAAGAAGAAGGATCTGTGGTGTTTTTTTCCCAGTATAGTCCCAGAGGCTGAAAGGAAGAGCTTCTGGCTGAGGAAGCAGGTTAACACTTCTTACATCTACATTGACTAATGCTTAGAGGTACAGCTTAAGTTACTTCAACATAAAGGGCCTTGCCTTTCATGGTTATGTTAAGCAAAATAGGAAGTTCTAAAGATATACGTCAACTGTTACATTGCTAATCCTTCTTTCACTGATGTAAATTTGAAAATCATGTCCAGTGTGCTTTTCTGCACCACCAACCTGGAGAGGTCACCCAGCTGGGGACATGGGGCTGCACAGGTTCCCAGTATCAGCTCCCGTGCAGTACACCAAGCCTCCTCTGAAAATAAGATTCAGTTTTGATTTGATCTGAACCCAGCTCAGTCCAAGGTAGTAATTTAACATGGGATCCGTTTCCTTGAGCACTTGCCTGCTGAAGACAGAAAGATTGTCGTGGAGATGAAACTTTTTTGATGTGGCTATATTGCATGGCATATGAAAGATTTTCTCATTTCTTTCTAAAAATGGACCTGTCAGTAGAGAATGATCGGTCTCACTGGACATATGGGCAGTTAGAACTAGAAAAGCTGAATGTCACTTAGGGATGGTAAAAATGAAATGTTTGACTATAAATTATTTTTTATGTCATATTTAGATTAGAATATAGAAAATGCAAGTAGTCAATGTGAGTTATGTAGCAGAGACCAGAACGTGTCAAGAAATGCTCCATTTTTTGATGAAAATGAACTATGATGGAGACCCTGCACTGACTTTGCAGGAGGTGTAAGTTGTTGATACTTATTCCAAAAGTATTATCTGCAGTAAACACTGCTGAAATGACGACTTTCAGAACATTGTGGGATATTTGCTGTGTAAGGTTTATTAAGAGATCATCTGAGATAACCATCTTCAATTTGGTTCTGGAAAACCTTAGCAATTGCTCAGAAAACAGGCAGTACAGCAGACTACTGTCCTGTATCGAATCGTCTGCCTGTGAGATCTGTACAAGCAGTTAAAGTTTGTAAAAGATAGAATTCACAGAGCTTTTGTGAAAAAGTTGAGTTTTCTCACTTTCTATTAAATGCAGGGTATTATTTGTGTTATCATCAGTGAGAACTGGTTTCTTTCCCATAACAGTGATTCATTTAGCTGATTCATATCCCACCCTCCAAAATCTGCACGTCTGTATGTTCAACCTCATCACCTTTGCCAGGAACTTCTTGGCACGCTGGTGCCTTGCCTTGCAAAGCAGAGTGTGTGCCAGGCATGCTGTCCCCTAGAAACTTGCATCTTTGGGCCCTATTTTGGCTGGTTCATACTTCATCTTAATTTGCCGAGTCAGCTTCAAAATGGTCAGAACAGAGCTGGGAGCATGGCCTGGAGACTGAGCTTCATTCTCTGCTGGCAGTGGGGTACTTGAGCATCATGGATCAGTTGGTGCTCCCTCCCAGTGTCATGCTGCTGTCGTTCCTGCTCTTGAAAGGAGAGGAGGGGAACAGGCTCTCCGTTGGCCCTCTGTTCTGTTGCCTAAAGCCTGGACCAAAACCTGTGGGAGAGCAGGCTCAAAGTGTCGTCCCAGCCTCACTTGAAATGCAATGCCAATGGCCTCTGGCAAGGTAGTTAATTTTTAAGTCAGGGCTGAAATCAAACAATTCTGCAAGTGTCGAGGTGAGCACAGTGCTTTAGAGTCCTCATCAGAGATTGACAAATGTCATTTCATTTCCAAGCTCCAGAGCAAGGTTAAGATGGAATTTCATTTTAATCTGAATCAGTCTGGCTATCTCTAAGTTTGACTCGGCTACGTGGTATTTCAGTTGGTAGAGACACAGACTATTTAAAAGGCAGTCTGCCTGTGGGAAACAAGAGCATCTGTAGAGCATTTTTCAGGATACGTTGTTCCATACCTTGCTAAAACTGTGATGCACAGTAGATAAACTTTAAAAATGACATTCAGCTGATAATTCTTTATAGGGACCTAACTCCATTTGAGGAGTTGTGTAATGCTTTTTTTTAGAAGTGAAGCAATCATTTTTTTGCACTTTCTATAGCTACCTTATGGGATTGTTGTACTATAGTAATACTTACATACTGTACCTTTGGAAAGCATTCATCACTGTATACTGTGTGTGTCTGAGAACATCTACTTGAAAGGATTGCATGAATGAGGCAAAGAGGCAAGTTGTTACAAAATTTGCTTTCCTACTCCTCATTTTAAAGTTTCTGGAGATCAGACTTCAATATTCCTGTTATCATGGCCTTAAGGTTAATAACAATATCACAAAACATATTGATTTAAAATGTGTAGTTTTACATAGGTATTAACATCTTAAATAGTTTTAAAGTTGTCTATCAAAATTACTTTCATTCAGTATATATGAGGAGACACTATTACATGATAGTTGGTGGTTCTCCTTGACTCAGGAAAGGATGAATATATTAACCTTTTTAAAATGTCATCTATAAAATCTGTGCAATGAAATAGTTAAGTATGTAAGCTCCATCCCAATCAATATTTATTTCTTGGTAAAACTGGCTCTGCAGCATATCTTTGCTATCTCTACAAACATTTCTATAGCAACCTTAACAATTTTGTCTGTTTCCTTTCAAAGCTGCTGTAGAATTTGTGAAGGTGTCCTAATTTGTTAATAGCACAGATATTGGAATTTGACCCCTAAGTTTGCTTCCCAAAGTCCTTCTGGTCTTGCTAATGGCTGCAGGAAATGAAAAATGAAAGACTGAGACCACACAGATCCTGTCATCCAGCTTGAAAGATATAACAAACCCTAGTGATCCCTGCAATGCATCTTTCAGTATTGCTGCTTGTGGCTCAAAAAAGACTGGGCAGATTTGGCTCATTATGGTAAGTGCAATTTGAAGGCATGCTTGAAAACAGAGGGAAAAGAAAAAAATGCAAGCATCATCAGCAGAGAGAGGATTAAAAAAATAATAATTAAAAAAAAAAAGCAGTGGACAACATCTGAATTTTAGTTAGAACTAGCTTTTCAGTCACATTTTATCTCCTCATAGGCCACCACCACCATCAGAGCAGCAGTGTGTGGAGTGACTTGTGACACAGCTGGCAGTCAGCAGCGCCTCAGGGCTTGGGCCAGCAGGGATGCTGGCTACTGAAGCATCCTCTGCTCCTCAGAGAAAGTGCATCTCCACAGACTAGGAAAAAGATCAGTATAAGGGCAGTGAGGGAGGTGGGAGAGGAGGAGTACAAGCACATCCAATTTTTATAACTCTCACAAGTGCTTTTCCTTTGTCTTTGACACCTGCCCTAGAGTACATGCAGCATACTGCTAAACAACGTCTTCTCACAAAGACCAAAGCAATGATTACACTCTGACTAGGTTATTAAGGCAATTTTATTTCACGCGTGTCTTTTAAGGTATAGAGAGTAACCACAGGGCAAAGATGATCTTCCAGGAAGAGAACGAAAGGTTCTTTAAATTGTCCGTTTTTTTTTTTTTTAATATCTTGCCATTGAAACCACTAGAGTGCCGTACTGCAGTCATATACTAAAAAAAAAAACCAACAACAAAAAAAACTTTCTCTCTGTTAGGAATGCATTCTGTGTCACTGCTCACCAGCAGTTTATCAAACAGATTTTCCACTTTGTCAGCTCAGCATATGGTGTTCAAAACCTGATTTTTTTTTTTTTGGTAGGGGGTGGGGTAGAAGGAGGTAAACAGCTATTAAAAGCATGCTTCCCATGACTTGCTGAAAAAAAAAAATAAAACGTTTCATCAGTAAGTTTGCTGTTCCAATTAAAAGGTAAAGGTTGTTCACTTTATTTCCTTCTAAGGCTCCCACACTTGCCAATAATCTGAATTTATGCCTTCATTTGTCCAATAAGAAGAATGTACTCAGGACTGGGAATTTGGTACATATTGAGAATATATTTGAATTTTGAATTGGTAAAGTGCAAAGATTTACCAAAATATCAGCAAGATTCAGAGCAAATTAATTATCAAGTGAAAATACCGGGATAAGCAAAGTAATATATGTATATATACACCCTATCTTGCAGAATGTTCTCCAGAATAGCTTTTCTATTAGATCTGTATTGGAATATCTCTCTTAATGGAGCCTAAAAGCACATTTACCTTTCTCACGGCTGTAGCCAATTGGTCACCCATAGTCTCTGTGAAGTCTATTACATTCTCATTATTTGCACTCATCCTGGCAGCTAGACACCATTTAAAGGCAGAAGGAGGAAGGAGAAGAGGATAGTTTCAGAGTGTATGGTGACTGAGCTCTCTGAAAAACATCCTCCAGCAAATCTAGCTGTATCTGTGTAAGGTGCTCCTGGCACCCACTGATTCTCTGTAGCTGTAGCATTAGGGCAATTGACATGGACATATCAAGTTTACATTTCTTGCACCACTTGATCTTTGTTGTTGGGAATTTACATTCATCAGTAAGTTAATAAACCAGCACTGCTGTGGCATGGACACACATCCCACTGAGCCATCCCTGCTTCTGATTGGCCACTTTTAGTAGAGGGACACTTATGTGACATCTTCAGTGAGCGAGGTTCATTTATCAGAGCCTGGAGCCTGTCTTCGCTTTGGCTCAGTTCTTGGGAAAATTATTTCTGTGATAGCGCCTGATGAACAGTTGTTACCAGTGTGGGTGCACCACGAGGCTCTGCTTACAACCTGTGGTTACAGAAAGCATTTCGCTGACGTTAAAAAAATTGCCGAAAGAAACAGACTGGAAAAATAGCCCTTTCTTTTTATCTTACCTGGGGGAAAAATTTCGTGCAGCAGGACTCTCAAGTGGCGGGGGAGATAATAGTTCAGCCGCCCTGTGTCGCCTTGTTACGTAGCTCTGTGGGAGGCGGTGCCCCCTCGGTTGAAAAAAATGCTGCTTTCCACAGCCTAATGAACAAACTCCTTCATAATCTGCTCACCTAGCACTTGGGGAAAAAATTATCTCAAATTGAATATATTGTTAGTGTTCCTGAAGTGAAAGGGAATAAAACATTTTGTTCTTGAGATATAAGACTTTAATTTTTTTATCTCCTATTTTGTTGTCCCCAGGAAGGGATCTGATTTCTCTTGTCTGAAAAAGGTTGCAATCAGTAGAAGGTTCTGTCAATATAAAGAAATGCATCAGTATATTCTGTGTCTTTGCATTAATCAGAAAACAAATATATTTAAGTTTTCTTTTTCTCTGACATTTAATTTTTCATTTTATTTTCCTAAATAATGAGCATAAATTACAGTATTTCTGTTATTACATCGTTCCTTGCATAGCCTTGTCCAGTTGAAACATTTACAAATCTTATAAAACACAGGGGATCTCACACCAAATGTTTATTTATACAGGGAGCCACATTATCTGTCCCAGTTCACGAAGGTTATGTTTTCTTTTTCCTGGTGACCACTCTGTCATACCAAACCAACAGCAGGGAACAGCAAACAGTCAAAGTAAAAAGCTTCACAGATCAAGCACAAGTCCTCTTCTAATATATTTTCTTCCAAGGTATCTGGCAAATATTTGCAAACACACTCAAGGACTGTCAGGCTTGATTAGGAAAACCAGTCATGTCCAGACTCTGACATGACATGGTTGTGGGCTAGGAAATGCAATACAGAGGTGGCCCAGATATCTAGCAGGTTTATTTGATGACCCAAACCTTTAGCACTTTTTTTTAACGATCATGAATTGCATTAGCACACAGGAAAGCTGATTGTACCCCCCTTCACTCCATCTGACCCTGTTCCTATTTCTTTAATAAGAAACATTTTCAGATAACCAATTAAATGCATTCGTGGCAGGAAAGAAACGTAATAGTTGAGGAAAGTCAGTGTGTTTGATTTTTTTTTTGCTCTGATGGTTAATGAGACATTGAGCTCCAAGGAACAGCATGAGAGTAAATGGGTTTGTCAATGACATCCTTAGTACTCATGACCCAGAAGTCCACAGGTCTCCATGCAGAACACTTCCATGGGTAATACAATATAGGGTTTTTCATATATATTTGTTTCATATTGTTGTTTCATATAGATTTGATTTCTGCACTGTGCTAATGCTCGGTTATTGGCGGTTACTATGATTGGCTAGGAAGGATAGCTCTTGGAATTTAATTTTAAAGATGTTACTGTTATAACTACTAGAAACAAGTTACTGCATGGTAATGAGAACCTCCCGTTACACCACGAGGAGGAGTTCAAAGTCAGTGAAGGGAGAAGCAGATTTCTGCGAGACTCTCAGCTTCACATGTTCTCTGAAATCTCTCCTGTCAAGCAAAAAAGATGGCATGACACCCATCCAGCATTGCTTCATTGTGATGATGTAATGATCAAGTACAGGAGCCTGTGATTTGGTAAACTTGTTAAAACAAATCTCTAGTGTGCAAATATAAAATGTGATGTAAAGCCAAAGTAAAAAGGATTTTAATTCAAATACATATTCACAAAGAAGAATCCTGAGTATTCTTATTGAAGGTGCTTATATGGCTATCTTGAAAGATACCGGCAAGTTTATGAACAATCTACATAGTGACACCAGAATGGGCTGAATCCTGCTTCAGAAATTGCAAAGATGCTATAGCAAACTGGTATCATCACTTATGCTTGTACTTACTAGATTATGCTTACACATACTGTCTTTACCATTATTTTTAAGTTTTGCAGCCTCTTTAACCTAAGTAAATCCGTGAAGTACTTTCACCATCCTCCTTCTATGACTCCATACTAGATCCCACATGCATTTGTGATTCAATTAATAGTTCCCTTAATTAATCATTCTGTGAAAGGCCTGAAGTTTATTTGTTTCTAATGTATGCAGTCCCTGTGGTTATTAATCAACTAAGAAATAAATCTGAAAATAAATAAAATGAAAAAGAGCAAAAATTGCTGCAATTATAATGTAAAAGTAAGGCAGTCAAAAAGCCAATGAATGCTAGAAGACACTTTATTGTGAATTGTCAATAAATATAACAATAAAACTTTTAAATCTCTGGAATCCTACTAAGATTACATCCTCTTCCATTATAGAAGGGATTTAGTACCAGTGAAAGATACACTGCAAAATGATGGTGCCTTCATGCAAGATGGATGTGCAATATCAGCAGTGAGCACTCCCACACTATTTAGGTTTCAAATGGTGTGTAGCCTTGTAAAACTAAATGGGTTGTTTGTAAGAAATCTGTTTGAAAAGTTGCCACAACTGTAGGAAGCCAGCCTAGGAATGGCTCTGATTCCTTTCCTGGTGCCTCCAGAAAACTCTTCTGCAGCAAACAGTTGTAACACTCTCCTTACTGTGCTACGTCTTTTTTTCCCCATAGAAATCTTTGTAAATTTGGGGGGAGTTGTTCCCTGCCTTTTCCTAATTGTTGACATGAAGATTACTAGTTCCTAGGCTGCACTATGGACACAGGGTTTTTTGGCACACCACCGCATCCCAGTATCTCTTAAGCCTGTGATGGCAGTACGTACTTCCATACAGTAAGTGGATAAGGACACTGCCTAGTCCTTTGGCAGTGTCTTGTTGGTACTCTGGATTGTTCACATCCTTTTGTAGTAATTCCTACATCCATGCTAAAGTTCTTGCATGTTTTCTTGCCACTGGTTACATTGACTTAAATATTTAGCTAAGGGAGACTAGAGTCCTAAAGCCTCCACTGCTGCCCAGAGTCCATAGCTGCCTCATATAGACCAGTCTCATTGCAGTTTACCTTTTGCCGTTGTTTTGAGCAGCTATTTGGACGAGACCTGACCTCTGCGCACAGTGTCTCCCACTCATTGACACCTCTATAGCAAGCTGCTTGCTTTATACAGTACTTCTGTAAGCTAATTCTAAACAAGACCATATTTTACTTTGTGCAGCTTTTAGCCACAGCCTGCTCATGCCAGCTGGCCTCAGAAGACTTATTTTCCATCACCTGCAGTTGGTCACACTTGCCCAGTCTAAGATTGCTGCTTATCATTGTTATTTTAATGATATTGCATCTGGCACCACAATCCAGCTGGAATCAAAACAGTCATTCATTTAATAGTATAGCTGCAAATATGGGAGCTGAATGATAGGTGACTGACTTTGGCTGTGCATACGCTTTGAGAGTCCTTGCTTTTAGTGAAATTGTACTGCAGACATCATCCTCTGAACTAAAGCCCTCTGCATCCTTGGTCTGTGTATGCACTGCTCACTCCTTTCTTCCTGAAATAGCTGCAGCATTGGGGATTACAGATGGCTCTATTTCACATCCTCCTTGCACCTGTCCCTCTCTCAGTCTTCATGGTTGTCTTTAGCTTATGCCTATTTCTTGTGCGTAGGTTGGGTTTTGTGTTTTGTTTTGGGTTTTTTTTTCCCAAACTGTGGTTTTGCTGGTTTCTGTAATCACTTGGATGGCCCAAGTAGGGTGGCAGTATTTGAGGGTGCCTCCCTGGAGGGGAAAGCATTGCTCTCTCAACAAACTCTGCTGTAACTAGGATCCTAGGTTGGTAGGGAGTCATCTCCAAAACTACAGGTAAATGAGAAAGTTTTCACTTCTGAAGTATAAAATTCAAGCTACTTATTTTTGTGCAAGTATGTGGTAGGTCTCTTCTGGCTTAGTTTGTTTGGGATCACATGCTTCTTCAATGCTTCTATCGGACATCTGGTGTTTCAGTTATTGGTTTTGGCAATGGTGTTTATCTTATTTTTCTTTTTTTTACTTCCCAATGAGATGGCCAAACCCCTTCTTTCAGTTCTTTATCTTTTAGCAGCCATCACTAGTTCTGTATACAGACTTTGTTTTCCCTGAATTTATGTTTGTGCCAGATTCTTTGTTAGAAATCCAGCATGGCCAATGGTCTGAGTCACTCTATGCTAATCATCTTCCCTTCCTTGCTGTGTATCTCACTAGACTGCCTCCACCACATTTCACATACCACATGTTGGCTCATAAAACAAGAGGGTTTCATGCTGGTAAATCTAAGTTGCTCTTTATTTAGCGGATTACTTCAGAGGTGCTGTAAATGCAGCATAGACTCCACCTACAATGTATAGGTTGATGTCACGGTTCTTCCCTCAAATTCTTCCTCCTTTTGCATTTCATACGCTTCAGGTCTTAACAGGGAGAATATCTCTAGGGCAGAGACAGTAGTTTAAGCTCTATTTTCCATGAGTATTTAGTACTTTTGCAAACAGCATGCTTGCTCTTTCTAAGAAAGGCTGTTCATTATGCACCCGGACAACAGTCTAAGTCTATTCCAGACAGGCAGTCATCCTGATGAATCTCAAATCAGTGCAAGTGTGCTCCTAGATATGTATGACTGTTGTGTATCATTTTTTTTCTGTTCTGGGAAATTTTTCTCTCTTTTCCCACCCACTGAAAAAAAACCCTCACCTTTTTAACAGGTGGGTTTTAATAGGATTTTAAAATCTGTTTGGTGAGAGGGAGTCTGGATGCTGGACTGAGATGTAAGAAGCCTGGGTTCAGTCCCTAGAGCTGCTGCAGACCTTCAGTGACCTTCAAGACATGTATACCCACCACATACTAGATCTCCTCTGTAAGGTGATTCCTAGACATCATTTTCTGCCTTACCTGTTGTAAGTGGTTTGGATTAGATGGTGTTATTTAGCTACTAGAGTAGCAAAGTTTCAATACTACCCCCTCCAGCTTTGTATAAAATGTGCCCACACTGAAAAAAGTCTGCCCAGAATGAGGAGGGAACATGTTTTTCAAATGGGGTTGGAGCTTGATAGAACTCAGGGCACTGAGCTTGCCCCACGGAGGAAATTTTGCTGTACATACAGGTTGTGCAAAAAATGATGACTGCTCATTTGACTTTTTTTTTGTGCCCATCAGTACTGCTCTCCTCAGCTTCAAAGGTTGATGCTGAAAGTCTAAAACAGTATTTTTAAAATGCACTTTTGATATACTGGAGAACGTAACAAAGCTTGTGAGATCCACAAGCCCAAAAATGTTTGAAGAACTTTGATGTATTGAACTTTTAAGCCACAAGTTTCAAGGAAGCAGTTAATACACAACTATAATATTTATGTTCTGTATGCAATGCAATATTCACTGGTCTCAGGGCCTCAGTAAATGAGTACCACACAAACAAAAAAATGGCTTTTGCATTAATCCTGTAAATGATAAGTACTTTTCTCCCTGGTTTAAGGCATGGAAGTTAGGATGCATATGGATACGGAGGTTACGCAGAAGGTCTGTAATAGATTTATTATTCTGCATCTTACTCAGAAACCTAAGCCAAACAGGAGGGAAAGGTAGAAGCAAAACCACAGTATGATGGCTTGAGCACTGTTAGTAGAAACCAAATATTTAAGAATTTCAAACTTTTTTATTTTAACTAAGTGGTGAATTTGGTTATACTGCATGTGCATTTTTTTTATTGCAGTTGTGGAATTTATGTATATCTTAAAATAAGAACTTTAAAAGAGGGTCAACAGAAATGGCAAAGTTCATGTTAATTTTCTGACTATACTTATCTATATTTTGTGTTCAGTTAAGTTGCCTGTGTTTAGTTATTTGCAACTTTTGTTTGATTGCCTGGAGAATTCTCATGTCTTATTCAACCTTTTACTCTGTTTTTTGGTTTTGACTATTAAAAAACTTTTGATACTGCTATCACAGAAATAAATGTAACAGAGCAATCTATAAAAATATAAGTTGTTGTGCCAAAGTAGCACAAACTGTCAAACCTGGGAACAGGTTTGACAAAAAACAGGGGGTTGGGTGTAGCCGTACGTAGAGAGCTGCTTGGGATTCATTATCTTCAACAATTCAAAACATTATTCCTCATTGTGGATAATCAATGGGGGAAAAAATTAAATATGCCGTTTTATTTAACAGAAATGTTTTGAAGACGTATGGAATTCTTTGTGAATAATTCATGCTCTTTAAGATCAGAAGCATTAAAACAATAAAAAGGTGGGGAATTCTGCTGGGACGTGCCAGTTTAGAAACAAAGCAGAACTCTTGCTACATGTAAATGCAGCTGAAACAGAATGGCTGTAACATTAGGGGGAAAAAAAATCTGTGCTAAAAAGTCTGTAGCAATATAGATGATCTCTTCTTCAGAAAGTAAATTATTCATTTTGTCCTTGATCAATTCCAGTTAACACGTATTTGTGGCTTACAACTGTTTCTCTGAAACATAAAAGTGACTCACGGGGGAAAAGAAAAGTCATGCTTGGGGAAAGAGCATCAAGAAAACCCTGTCACAATGTAGCCTTCTCCATCTTGTGCCCCTACCAGGCATCTCTGATTAAATAACCCTTTCAATGACTTTGGCACTAACAAGTTATTTAAATTTTCCTTGCCTCTCTCGGTACATTGCTCTACTTATTTTTCCACCAGATTAGACACAAAATTGAAATGAAAAAGGAAAAGAAATATTGGAATGTACTTTCAATTTGGGGCAGTTGAACAGCAGCGGGTGTAGTGTGGACTGTCCAGTGAAGCCTGGGAGGGATGGGTGATAGCTCTGTCACCTCATGCAAACTTTCATATGCTCCCTTCTGTGAGCCTGCACCAGCAGAGAGTAATGTAGGTATTAATTAATAATTTTTTTGTTATATCTGTAGATAGAGTCCCTAGTCTTGCAGTCCAAACTGAAGTCAATGGGAATCTGCTGGCGCTTAAAAATTCATTCTTCTTGTTTGAAGAACTGTGACCTTGTGGCACATGCAAATTGTCCCCTGGCTACTTACTGCAAGGTACGCTGAGCAGCTTGCCACCACTGGGGAGACCCCGTCAATGGGCAGCCTTACAGCTTTCTTCCATTTGTCACATTCTAGCAATACTTTCTGTTCTCCCCGTTACAGGGAATGCATGAAGCAAAGCGTTCTCCAGAATTGATATTTCTGGCTGTTTTTCATGGTACATGGGTGACTTCTGGATCATCTGCAGCTCCCTGTCATCCAACATTTTTAAATTCTCTGAAAATTGGATGCAAACTGTTTATGTTCGGTATCCAGAAAATGAAATACTTTTGTAAATGTTCCTATATACAAGCAGAGTCCTGCTTCCTATATGTGCACTGGGTATTAGCATATCTCCTCTCGTTCCCAGGGAGGAATAGGACAGGACACCTTTGGCTGCATAGGTGACTCATAGACATGGGGTAGAAGCATGATGCGTCCAGTTACATGCTAATGTCAGGACATTTTCATTACCTAGGTTATAAAATGACACTTGGGTCAGAAGCCAAACTGAACAGAAATGTGTCAGTCTTTTAGAAGTATTGCTTTACCACCTATTTGTTACTTCTTTCCAAACATATATCGATAAAACTATAGTTTGGTGGTGAAGTTCATACAAATCAAAATGTCTGAACACTAAGCCATTTTTGGAACCGCCGCAGCGTGCACTGCACCACTTCTTTTCCATTTTACATGCATGCAGAGAAGGTCAAGCAGTGAATTAGCAGACAGCTTTGATGGTGCCAAAGACAACAACCTGCTTCAATACATTATCAAATAATAGACTATAAATTATGTAAGCACTGAAATGCCAAGCAGCAAACAGCATTTCCACTGCTAAATAGAATCACCGAATTCATTAGAAACTGCTAACCCTGATGATATATTTATTTTGAGGAGTCTGAACATTAACTCTTTGCCACCATCCTTCCTTTTCTTTCTGCCTCTCTATCAAATGTGTTCATTTTTTGATCACGTTCCCTCATTATATGAGTATCCATCAAGCCCTGCCTCCAGCATGAAGAAACTGTGTTTCAATTCATGTTCAGACCAACTCCACAAGCTGACAGATGTCTAAAGCAGCTCTGGAGGGGCACCACATAGGAGTAAAAATGTTGAGCATGCAAAGCTCAGGAGTAAAATGCCCCAAAATGGAGCTGGCAACATGGAGTTTTGATCCTTTTTGTGCTGCTTTCCAGCTCCAGACTTCCCATAAGCAGATAACAGAGAGGTGACAAAGCCAGAGGCTGTGCATGCATCAATGTATTACCTTCTGACACAGAGATCCTGCAGCTGCTGGGAGACGGGAACCTCAGCTGGCCAGGGCTTTGAGCATCTGTGGAATTGAGAAGGTCTCAAAGGAGATGGAAACCAAAAAAAAAAAAAAATTAAAGATGTAAAAGGCAGATCTTATTAGAAATTAAACTGATTTTTTTTAAATAGAGAAACATGAAAGTAAATAGGATAGACAGAAAAGAAATTTAAGAAGTTTTACACACAGTTCTTCCACGCCCTATGCCCTTACAAACTGATCTGTATTTCAGGGCTTGGTTTCTGTAACTTTATAAATGGTAGCAAACTCTGCTCAGGCTCTTCTATTTCCTGGATGTCTTTCTGTCCCCTCTGGAGCTGGAGTGGTTGCTTCCCATCTCCTGCTGCAGCCCCTGCATGTGCTGCAGGCCTCCAGCCCTGGGCTGTTCTGCTTCTCTGTTGCTGCTGCCATACCCTGCATGGTCATAGTCTCTCCTGGAGCATACCCAGATCTTCCCCAGGGAAGACATCATCTCTCCTCCCTTCAAAGGTCTCTTCAAGTTCTGCCTCCTTACAAGATCATAAAACATGATTGAAAAGAGCAAGACAGATACTCACCGACAGATACTCACCAACCAATGTGCTGTGTGGTCTGCACCAGCTTTTTGCTGATATCCCCCACCAGCAGTGACGTTGCTTGCAATATTTGGCATGCTTTAATGTAAGTGAGCCAGCTTGGTGCAGTGGGCATTACAGTCCTAGGAAAAATAAGTGTAGTCCTAGGAAAAACAATTTAATGCAGGACCCTTAGGAGGATGTAGAGCTGCACTGAACTGGAACTTCATATTCCCAATGGCAAGTTTTGAGCACCTTGGTTTTAGGGAGTAAAACCACCTCATTAGTAAGAGCTTGATGTATCCAAGTTAAGAGAGTCTTCTAGAAGCTGAAGCACCCTTAGAAAGGATAGGATTTTATATGTGAACTTGTGTTTTATAGAGTTTCCCAGAGACTGTGGCCAGATAGTATTCTGCTAACACAGTTGCTAGACATGCAATGGCAAGGAGGGCCACATATGCAAAATACCATCATCATTTATTGAGAAAATGCCTCATAGACTCAATGGACTAAGTATAAATTAGGCTAAAACAAAACCAAAAAACCAAGGGTGAATATTAATGAACAAAAATCCATAGTCTAGCACAATACTTGGTCCCTGTTTAGGCTTGGCAAATGGCACGAACATTTGGTACATAGCAGGACTCAGAGGTAATTGCAGAGTTCTATAGGGAAATGCAGTAGTTCGTATCCAGTTTCTATACAGACTGCTATCAGTATGTTATTTTTGCAGAACCACTAAAATTCAGTGAATCATTATCAAAGAATAAAAAGCATGAAGTTAAATACATCAGAAATACTGAATTGAGGCATTTGCCTCTGAACTTTTTACTTGCTAAGCCTTTTTCTGTCAGGCAACTCTGCAGTTCCTAAAAACATCTCTCTCCTTTTCATGACCATGTATAGCTTTTAGGACAAACTAGTTCTGCCAAATAAAAGCATCTTTTTTGCATTTTATCTTGATATTTCACTGAACAGAGAAATTTTGTTAAAGCCTCCAAAGCAAAGACAATTTGCAAATTAATTTCTCTACCAGTCTGAAAAAAAGAAACCATCAAAAAAACATACCATGTCCTGTGGCACTGTGTTTCTGTAAGAGAACCTAGGGCAAGGGACACATATAATGATGTGTTTCACAGCTGGAGTTTGCTCTGATGATTTCTGTGCTCATGATAATTTGCTAGTAATATTGCTTAAGGCAGGGCTGTGATTGTTGCACATCTTAGTTCAGATGGTCTTGCTTCCTCCTTCTGCAAGCAAACTTGAAGTGAATGATCAGAGAAACATCTTTTTTCCCTTGTTTACTCCATGCACCAAGAGACCAGAGGTGGTCTTTCAGTTATAGGTGCTCAGAAGTAGATTAACTTAACAAAGGAGAAGGAAAAAGAAAATACTTTGATGTACTTCTTCAAAACAGGGGAAACTGTCCCTTGCCAGTGGAAGCCCCTAACCAAGGGATATTCTCAAGCAAGTATCCAAGTTTCAGCATGAGTTGTCTTTTTGATATGCATGAAACAATTCAAATGCATAAAATTAGACATGTACTTGGCAAGCAATGACTTCAACTCTTAGTAATGAACCACTGTCCTTACGTGAATCTGGAGGCAGTAGGGATATATGACTCAAGAAGTAACTACTAGAAAGTTTCTCCCATTTCTAGAATTATCGGTACTGGCATATTTCAGTGCTATAACTTCTATACAAGACAGTGAGTATGTCAGGGAGAAAATTTAGGAGATTAACATAAATAAAGTATTTCAATCAACATACTAGAAGGTCTTCAGCTATTGTGGAAAACTAATTCTCTTTAAGTCAGGATTGGCCATTGTAGGGTCCCACATGCCTAAAACTGGTGACAATGTTCACACCAACGATCCGCTATTCTGTCTCTAGGCCGTGGTCATAAATGGACCCCTAAAGAAAGGGAAGAGCAGGTAAACTTACATGATACCTTCCCCTAATATTCTCTCATCCTCCAACTTCATACAGCTCTGGGGATTTCCGAAGTCTCCTGTTGCTTGTCCATTTAGCAACCCTAAGTCATGTCTCTTCCAGGTAATCATCCAATCTTTCCTTGAATCAGTGTCCACTCTTGTACCCACAATACACTTTAAGAATTAATTACACAGGTCTGCTACCTGTTGTGTTAAAACCCAGCTCTCCTGGCTTCATTCGATGCCCCTTAGTTCTTGGAATGAAAGAGATGGTAAGAAAGTTGATTCCCATCCATCACTTCCATATCACTTCCGTGCCACTCCTTATTTTGTAGACTTGTACCAAATTCTTCTAAATCAGCTCTTTTTTCCAGCCTCTTCACTTTGACCCCTGTGTCCTAGCTAGTTTTTTTTGTCCAGGTCAGAATTGTCCCATTTCTCCCACAGCTATTTGGCTTCCTTAAAAGCCTTTCATTAGGACTTTGTCAAAAGCCTTTTGGAAATACAAATAGACTGTATCAACTAGATCCCACTTTTCTGCAAGGATCTGTAAGGCAGGATTTCCCTTGCAGTTCCTCACAACTCTGGCATTTTTCCGTGCTCTGTAGCTGTATCCTTTATTACAGTTTCTGCTAATTTGCCCAGTGTTGCCATCATGATTACAGGCCTGCAATTCCCCAGGTCTCCCTGGGACCTTCTCTTAAGGATTGACATTACACCCATTCTTTAGATTGGAGGACATTTTAAGTGGTTAATATGCTTACGTATTGCTATTAGTAACACAACTACTTGACTCTTGAGTTCTCTTAGACTTCCTGAGTGACTGCCATTTGGGTTTTGCAATAGGTTACCGTTCATCTGGAGGTGAGGTTAACTAGTGCAATTATATTATCTGCCCTCACTGCCTCTCTGATTCCTCCCAGCACAGAGCAGTCACTGTCACCAGCCTCACAGGGCAGTCAGTAATAGAGACGCTTCCTAAGGGATATCCTTACTGCTAGAGGGTCTATGGATGTGGCCCACTGTGATCATTTCCCCCTCTGCCTGCTCTAATGATGTTTCTGGAGCTAAACATCCTCTACAAGCCTCTCCCTATTCTCTTCCTGAGAAGAAGTGTTTAAAAATAAATGGAAGAAAAGCTGAATGCTGGACCTTGCTCTGCATCAGGGCTGACCCTGCCCCATGCTGTGCCATAGTCGGTTCCCTTTAAAGGTGGCATCTGGCTTCAGAATTAGGTTGAGCTGGGAAGCCAAGTACAGTTGGGACTGTGGGATCTATTGTTTCAAGGTTTTTGCAGAATGGGGTGGAATCAGAGTTTTGTATCTGAGAAGTGTTTGGGTTTTTTTACTGAATCTGGCACTCTAATCTCATCATGGGATCTGAAGACTAAGCAGGAGCAAACAGCGTTTACTCCTCTGCCTTGTCCTGCTGCCAGAAATGTGCTACATTGCTCTCTGACAGATCAGTTGGAGACAAGGAAGAAGAAAAGGGAAGAAACAGAAGCTATTTACAGATGCAAGGCTTAACTTTGGTGCTGTCACCTTCATACATGGCAGAAATGTCACCTTCTCTTACACACGTTGGAGAATGCTCCCTACAACAGCTGTGGTCTGTCAGTGACGAAAGCCAGAGTTTGTAGTAGGATGTGAAAGTGTGAATATTGGCCATGATCAGCCTTGGGAACTTTTTCCTGCTGGAGCTGGCATGCCTTCTGCCCAGAAGCTGGATGACTTTCTGGTGCTCTGTCAGCTGATGCTAGCTTTAGATTTGGCCAAGTATCCTATCTGAAGGGTACATTTGGGCTGGGTTTCTGTTTCCCCCACAACTGTGACTTTATAGACCTTTATAGTGGTTCATGTGTCTTGATTGTTATTCAGCTTTTCTCTTTAGGCATAGGTGTGCCTCCTGCTATGCCAGTACAGCAGGGTTGCAAAACAACCATGCAGAGGCTAAAGATTTTCATTTCTTAAAGTGCTTTTTTCCCCCCAGAGAGTCTTTTTTAGTCATTTTCTTCTTCATTAAAAATTCAATCCTCTTCCTTCCATTCAGTGTCACTGTTAGCATTTTGTAAAATCACTCCTATAATGAATTTGAATTGAGATATATTAGGGTGACCAGTGGCTTAATGGCTCAACTGTAACTACACCTTGAATCAGCTCCTGGGTAATAAGCGACGTAAGAATAGCTCCTCATCTTGAGTGCTGCACTACCTGAAGTTCCTGTGGGCAATCATTATTACGTGCTACTTCCATACACTGTTTGGCCAGATAATGCCTTGCAATTAGGCCTTAAGAGCAAGCAATGGAAAGCTCTCCATAAAAGCTGATTATATTAGAGCCCAGCAGCACATCCGTACCACCATCCTCCAAGATTTGTTGCCTTTTTGATGTCGCACTGTTGCTGCTCTGATCCAGAGGCAAGCTCTTTATCTAGACTGCTGCAGGCCAAATCTTCAGCAGTGGTGCTCTGGTATAGCTGCACTGAAGTCAAGGGAAATATGTACTGGCTCCTTCTCACTTATATCCCTTCGTATTCCATAATGTTAATTGTATCCTATTGGTATTTTTCCATTTCTTTTATTGTCACATTCATCTTCAACTGGCATAAATAGTGTGTCAACATTAACTCAATGGATCTGTTGTTGGAATCAGGTTTGCTTCATGGTTTTTGCATAGATGATGAAATGTTTATAGGAGCTGTGGGAGATAGCACAAAATTAGAAAACCTTGAGAGTTTGGTGAATGTCAATACAGTTTGGAAATAAATCTTCACTAACCCTTATAGTTTCACTGCCATGCACGGAAGGAATGGGCAGCTCAAATTGGTCCCAACAGTAGCCCCATATCCTGAGTAGATGGAAACTGCTTTGCTCATGCAGAGCAGCAAACAAGCATAACTGGTTCCTGAGGACAGCACTGCAAGCCCAGGTTTAACAGATTATGCTGGGGTGGGGAATCTTTAACAATTAGGGAAGAAAGGAGCTTTTCAGCCTTCTGTAAGAGGGCATCCATATGTGGCCAGGAGCCTTCTTTCCAGTTCCCAAAGCTGCTGTGGTCTGGGAGGGTGCAAAGCAATTTTCTTTTGCTTTGCCTTCAAACAAGCAACAGTAATCTCCCTGAGGCTGGGAACGCTGCATGCTCTCTCCAAGGGCACACCACACATTATTCTGCAAGCAGAGTCAAGGTCACTTTACCCACATGCCAGGCCAATCAGGAGTTATATGAGCAAGGTTGGTTAGCACTGAGCATGAACTAATGAGTGCTAATGAGATTTCTGCTCAGCTTGGAGCACATACAGAACATGCTTGTAAAATACCACGTAGATACTTTTTAAGAGACACAGTACAAGACCTCACCTGTGAGCTCTTTGGTCTCCAGGCACTTCAAACTTCACCTGGGCTAGCAATAATTAGCCAAGGTGTAGTCTTCATCACTTGGCTTGACAGGGTTTAACAGTTTGTGCTTCGCCTTTGCTGTCCATCTTAAAAACGGCAGAGAAAGGTGATCATGAAAGGTAAAATAGCCTTGCAGCTTTCCACAGACAGTTTGAGTTGTTGTGCCTAAATTGTTGTGAGCTTAGTCCAAAAGGTACCTGTTTTTTTCATGTCAGACAGATGTAACACAATAGGATGTGTCATTTGTTGATAAATTATATCATGCTAAACCATGTCATGTGAGTCAAAAGGATAAGGAAAACTGTAGTAGCGGTTAAGAAAAATGAAATATGTTGGTGGAGTATGGCTTTTATTTCTGCTTTGAGTTTACAGTGTTCAATAGTTTTAAACCTTTTTTGGATATCTAACGCTTTTCTCCTCTAACCCATCAGTGAAGCATATTCCAGCATTGTCACAAGGGTGGCAGTAGCCAGAATAGCCTTTCTGAGTGGAAGACATGTAATCTGTCAGGTTGTGCAGGTGGGCAGGCTAACAGAAATCTGTTAGCACTTTTTTTTCCTACACAGGTCAGGATCTTCTGGTACACTGGCCAGGTTTCAATTTGGGTAGCTATACATCTGTTGAGACTTTAACTGTGTCTTGTAAAGTTTGTTTGAATCCTTTGAATAGCAAGTAAGTCCTATGTAAATGTCAGGTGTGAAGGAGTTTTAGAGGCAAGGGGAAGTTGAGGTGTTGACTGGGATGTGAGGGGGAACCTCAGTGCATCTCTGTCCTTCCCCAGGCTTCCCCTGATGGATGCCAGTGAGTTCCCCAGGGCACAGGCAGCACCGTTGCTTCTCCATTGCTAGGTCACAGCTGGACATGGAGAGAAGCACAATGCAGATGCCAAAAGTGGCTGCAGGTGGGCCAGAGGGAGGTCAGGAGTCCTACATCTGGGTTTGCAGTGCGGGGCCCCAAAGCACAGCTTCCTGGCTTGGGCACATCACTGAGAGGTCACACTTGTATTGCACAGACCTGTGCCTCTCTGGGATCTGCCTCTGGGATTCTCTGCTCTGCACCCTAATGGATCCACCCACTACCAGGCTGTGGATGTGTCAGTAGTTTCCCTGACACTTAATCAGCAGCATCTGTAAAACAATGATAGAGGTCTTTCTGTGCTATAGAAGTGGGGACAAAAATGGGTATTAGAATTGTGAGGCACTTTGATAACATGGTAATGAGGACTATAAAGTACCTGAGAGAGGTGCAGAAGCTTCCTTTTCATCATCTGCAGAATCTCATTATTCTACCTGCCATTTCTTTCTTTGCCTTAAGAGCAATGGCAGGACCTTATTCTTCTCCTTCTTTTGCAGAGAGCTGTGACTGACATGCTCTCTGTGCGCTGAGAGTACTTGCGGGCAGATCAAGAATTGGAGGCTCCTCTCTGTCACCTTCCATGCAGTAACCTGCTTCCTGGAAGAAAAACTGTCAAAGAAAAACTATTCCAAGGAGGAATGTATCGCTGGACAGTCCTATAGCACCAATTCAAGCTTGCTGAAGCAGCTGGAAGCTGCTCCTTTTTTATTTTGCCAGGGCTCCAGTTGCATAAAGACTTAAACATGCCCAGCTTCCCTTTCAATGCTCATTTGCTTACATTTAAGTGCATGTGTCATTTTTCATTCTTTTTTACGCTAAGGGACAGATTCTGAATTTTTTAGTCATGTTTGGCAGAACCTTGTTCCATAAATAATCTTATTAACTTCAGTGGATCTGTTTGTGGAAAATAGTACTGATCAGCAGCAGCTGAGGACTCCCAGCGGGAAGAGCAGGGAAGAGTGAAAGTGGAAAATGGCTGCTAGAGGTCAGATCAATATTTAGGTTTTAACGTAGCTCCACATCAGTCACTGAGCGCAGTAAAATAATTTTTTTAATTTGGTGCAAAAGCTTCATCGAGAGTAGGAAAAACCTTGGATGCCCTTCTAGGGATGCTTTAAAATCACAGAATCATAGAATTATTTAGGTTACAAAAGACCTTTAAGATCACCAAGTCTAACCATTAACCTAGCACTGCCAAGTCCACCACTAAACTATGTCCCTAAGCACCACATCTACATGGCTTTTAAATGTCTCCAGGGATGGGGACTCAACCACTTCCCTGGGCAACCTGTTCCAATGCTTGACAACCCTGTCGGTGAAGAAATTTTTCCTAATATCCAATCTAAACCTTCCCTGGCGCAACTTGAGGCCATTTCCTCTTGTCCTATCGCTCGTTACTTGGGAAAAGAGACCAACCTCCAGCTTGCTACAACCTCCTTTCAGGTAGTTGTAGAGAGCAATAAGGTCTTCCCTCAGCCTCCTTTTCTCCAGGCTAAACAACCTCAGTTCCCTCAGCCGCTCCTCAAAAGCCTTGTGCTCTGGATCCTTCAGCAGCTTCGTTGCCCTTCTTTGGACACTCTCCAGCACCTCAATGTCTTTCCTGTGGTGAGGTCCCCAAAACTGAACAGAGTATTCAAGGTGGGGCCTCACCAGTGCCAAGTACAATCACTTCCCTAATCCTGCTGGCCACACTATTTCTGATACAAGCCAGGATGCTATTGGCCCTCTTGGCCACACTGCTGGCTCATACTGAGCCAGCTGTTGACCAACACCCCCAGGTCCTTTTCCACCAGGCAGCTCTCCAGCCACTCTTCCCCAAGCCTGAAGAGTTGCATGGAGTTGTTGTGACCCAAGTGCAGGACCCAGCACTGAGCCTTGTTGAACCTCATACAATTGGCCTCGGCCCATCAATCCAGCCTGTCCAGATCCCTCTGGAGAGCCTTCCTACCCTCCAGCAGATCAACACTCCCAGCCAACTTGGTGTTGTCTGCAACTTACTGAGGGTGCACTTGATCCCCTCATCCAGATCATTGACAAAGATATTCAACAGAACTGGCCTTGATACTGAGCCCTGGGGAACACCGCTTGTGACCTGCCACCAACTGGATTTAACTCCATTCACCACCATTCTTTGGGCCCAGCCATCCAGCCAGTTTTTTACCCAGTGAAGAGTACGCCCATCCAAGCCAAAAACAAAGGTGCAATATTCATTCTCAACATACAGTGTTAAAAAAGGAGTCGGTGACTCTTTGGTTCCTAATTATCACCTCAGGCAGCTTATTTAGCCTAGCTGTCATGAAGGTAAGAAGCATACAACACACTGTAACTCTTGCAAAGTAATTGGGCCACTTTTTTAGCCTTCCTTTATCAATATTAATAACCTGCACTAATTGCACAATGCTTTCATTTTTTTTCTCCTTTTTCTTCAATCTGCTACAGGGACTAGTTAGTCATTTGCATCTTCTTTAGAGGCCTTAACAAATGTTAATTTGTCATTCTTACCTCTCCATTTATTTTTTTTTTTTTTTTATTAAGTGTCAGAATGAAATTCATTTCCCGGAAGGATATTTAGTGTCTTTCATGTATCAATCAGGGCTAAGCTCTTCCTTTTCTCATGCAGAGATGGTTTCTCCTAAGCTGTATGAGGTCAAGAAAAGAGAAGATACAGTTTTACGCATTGCAGAGTACCTTGAAAATAAAGACTTAAGAAGTAGAAAGTTAAGGGACCTATGGTATGCTGTAAAGATATTTCCATTTCAGACCCCTTTAATGTATTTCAGTGGCTGAAATGCTCATCCAGTCTGAATTAATTTCAGCAAACTTAGTTGCTCTGGCCAAACAACAGGTTTTTAGCACTGTCTATGGGCAGCTTGTAAGTACTGGAGGAATTAAGCAAGTTTTCTCTTTACAGATATCTCGGTACTTCAGTCCTTGAAATTCCTCGTGTATGCTCTGCCAGGCTGCTCTCTTTCTTTAATAGGAGATGCTAATTATGTGACATGTTGTGAAGGCATCATTAGGGTAAAGTTTCTTCAATTCATTTTACTTCATAATAAATTTTACTTGAAAGTATTAATGGCCTCTTGAATTTCAATGCGTAAGAAGTTTGGGTTTGCTGCTAAACTGCATAGCTTCCTGGATGGCAGGCTCATGAACTTGGAAGTGGTGGACAGGAAGCATTGCCAGCCTATTTTTTCATGCTGATGAACATTTCTCCTTTATTTATGGATTAAAGACTAATAGCTGGGTAGTATATTGTAACCATGCTCAAAAGCAACTGACAGTGAAGGTTTCAGGAAAAGCATGAATAGTCAGTCTCTATTTTAAACACCCTAGGGAGATTTTTTTTCTGAGCCACAAGTAGAATGACAAAAGAATTCAGGTGGAAAAGGGACCTTGGGAGGTCTCTGATCCCACCTCCTGCTCAAAGTGAGGTCAGCTGTGAGGTCAGACTGGGTTGCTCAGGGGTTTATTCAGTTTGATCTTTTAAACCTCCATGCAAGAAGACAGCACAACCTCTCTAGCAACCTGTGCCACTGCTTGACTGTCCTCAAGGTGAAAAATTATCTCTTTGTAGCCAGCTGAATGTCTCTTGTTTCAACTCATGCCTGTTGCCTCTCTTTCTCCCACCCCAAACCTTTGCAATGAGCTTGGGTCTGTTAGGTCTGCTGTTAGGTCCCCACAGGCCATCCCTTCCCCAGGCTGAACAAGCCCTGGTCTCACAGCTTCAGTTCACAGGGCAAGAGTTCCTGCCCTGACCATATTGGTGGCCTTCCCTGAACTCCCCCTGGTTAAATGATGTCTTTCTTCTACTAGGGGTCCCAGACTGGATGCAATACTGTTCACGTGGTCTAACAAGTGCTGAGTAAAGGGGAACAGTCACTTCTCTCAATCTACTGGCAGAGCTGGTCCCTGGCCAGGCAGTGCCCAGCCTGTATCACTGCAGGGGGGGATTGTCCTCTCCAGGTTTGGGGCTTTGCGTTTGTCCCTGTTGGATTTCATGAGGTTCTACTGGTGCTAACGTGAACAATGTATGGTTATTGTTGGCTGTAGGCAGGTCTACTTGACACTACAGTTAGGCAAGGTTTCTCTTGCCTCACATCTCTGGCCTTCACATACGCTTTGCTGGCTGGGAAAGGTGTCGGGGAAGAATATATGATTCAAAGTGTGATTCTAGGCAGGCTTCAGTGTCTCTTGTGTGTTATTTTGGTCTAGTCAAACCTACTCACAGACAATGCAAAGAAAAAGTGCTTCTATAACTGTGCTTCTACAAACAAGTGGTAGAAACCTAGCAGATGGGTTGCATCTTTTATTATCAACTGGGTATGAACAGACCTGAACCTGGGGAGCAGTACTTGATGGGGTGGTAAAGACTATTCTCTGACTTCAGTGTTGTCTCTTGCATATGTCTCCCATGGTCCGAAAATACATGAGGTGCTTACATCCTCAGATTGCCTCTGAAAAATTATATAGATAAAGGGCTGGGTGGGAGCTTGTCAGCCATCAAAGCCACAAAAGTATTGGGGCAGAGTGAAATAAAAAAGTCATAATTCCCCTGCTCCCCCAGATCGTAACACAAGCACATGCTCGCTGCTGACAAGTGTCAGCAAAAACGTTAGAAGTGCCCAAAGCCCTTCTGTGCCAAGCAGTGTCCTTCCCTAGTTAAACAGATAGGCAGGGCTTTTTACATCAGATGTTAATTAGGTTTGGGGTGGAGGGGGGGGTTGGAGCGGGGGAAGCAAGAGACACAGTGCGGTCAGTTATTGCTGTATTAAACACAATGCCATGTGGCGTGCTGCTCTGCGGTCTGCAGAGGTGCTGTTTAATCAGGGAACTAATCATGGCCAAGTTCTGAAGTCGAAAGCCAGACAGTCACAGGAAATCTGCGTGAACATAATTCCATACAATTTCTAATCCTTTCCTTACACCAGTGTGTTTTCTCGAGTGAATGCACTCCCTCTGGTGGCTAATTTACTATCTCCATTTCACTCTTTTTTTAGAGTTAAGGTTGCATGCGAGCAGCTGGCTAAAAGAACTGAGAAAGCAATAAGCTAGTGCTTTTATTAGGCTAGTTTAATGTTTTATGTTCTCAACACTGAGGGCACAGATAAAGTCTGGCCATTCAAATGTATTTAAAAATAATCCCCATTCATGGAAAAAGATGAAGCTAAAAAAAATCTGTTCAGAAAGACTCTTTCTGGAAAGGAGCCTAAAACATTATACTTTTATCAGGTAAATGGTCTGTTGGCCTCAGTGATCTGCTTTTTTAAAACCCAAGTTGGTCATTCACAAAAGGTAAATCAATGATGTGTCAAACACCCTCTTATTAATCTCCTCTTAGGTGTCTATCTCTTACGTCTCACATTGCAAGGTTTTCTGGATAGAAAACACCTTTTTCTGATCATAGCGTGGTAGTCAGGAAAATAGATGCTATTGCTGTCAGTAAACCCATAGGGAAAACCTCTGTGCTGGAAATCATCAAAAGAGCAAGAAATCTCCACTCTTTGAATGATAAACTTCTTTTGGATGTAGTTTGCTTGTCATCTGTTCATAGAGGTGATTTATTTGCCTACGCATTTTTATAGAATGCTTATGGTTAAGTAAAGCCAGCGTTACAGTGGCATTCAGTAATTAAACACTGTTCTGAGGCTGGGAAACGTCAGCAGAAAGAGTATTTACTTAATTAGCTGTCACGTTGTGTTTCAAAAACAGAACACAAGCAGAACCTGCTGTGAACTTGGTTGCCTGTAGGTTGATACACTCCAACACCCAGTAAACTACCTGTCTTATGAAAAAGAGCTCTTCCCACACCCCCGACAGCTGGATTTAGATGCCGAGCTGACCATGTCTGCACTGCGGTGGAAGGACTTAGAGTCATTTCAGTATATTTGGAGCAAGTTTAGTGAGGGCAAGAGGAAGAGAGCTGGGGTGATTAATTTTACTTCCTGCTGCGTCCCCATCAATCCTGGTGACAGCGTGGCCCAGGACAGGCACCACAGCTTTGTCAGAGGATGGGATCTGCAAAACCCCTCGGTTCCTCCAGCTCAGTGCTTGCAGAATTAGACCAATGTTAATTTTAGAGGCCAGCCCTATCAACCAGATTCCTTTACTACTGTCTTAAAAAAGATCCCTTGGTGACCATATAACCTTAAATTAACCGTCTATCCTAGAAGCCATCTAATTACATAATCTATATCATCGTTGAGTTTCTGTCATAATTCACTTAATTGCATGTCTGTTGCTACAGTGCTTCAATTGGGGGAAATTTCTGTTTCCTTACTAAGGAAAACAGTTTACACTCTCAAGACCAATTTGCCAGCTGGAGCATAGTTCTCCTGCAAAGGGATGCAAAGATAAGGCCCTTAGAAATATCTGAAAGCACCATCATCTCTGCATTTATAATTTCAACAGTATGTATCTCAACGACAGGGCATCACAGTCAGCCGTCTCCATGAGACAGCTTCTTACTCCTAGCATGTGATGCTCTGAAGGTGGCACAGTGCGTAGCTGGGGCATGTCTATGGAGGCATGAGTTTGCCCCCTGCGTTGCTTTGAACAAGCTACTGAGGAAAAAGTATGAAACCTGTGATGGCACAAAGATGTGAGTCGTATTTATGACTAGCTTTAAGTAGCTCTCACGGATCCACTGCAACAGATCCTTTGGGTTTCCAGGCACAGTGGTAGCTCCAACCTGGTGGTCAAGAAGGGCTTGTGAGTGCAACTTCCCAGAAAGACACCAGGAAGTATCTTGGCATTTTTTTCTCCTCCTTTACACAGACTTTCTTCCTGAGAGGAGACAGTTGTGTTCCTGAACTGGTAACACAGCTGTTAAGAGATGTTCATCAGCTGATTATTCCATCCAGGGGACTATAGTGATGTGGCTGTGTGTCATTTGGCAGTCATGAACAGAAATCAGGAAAGAGATTCCCAGTTCACAAAATTAATAGACACCAGAGTCTATTCTTCAAGACCTTAGATCATATATATAAAACAACCTGGAAATCCTTTTGAATCTCTATTTATCCTCAGATAGTTTTAGTGTGGTCCTGAATTAGTGTTTGCTCTAATATGACTGAAATGTCAGTTCCATTTTACATACTTGTCTGATTTTATTGAATTTAATGGTAACTGGATATTTCCCTAAAAGTCTTATCTCCATAGCATTTCAAGAGAATCTTGGGGTTTGGGGTTTTTGTATTATTTAATAATCAGTATCTCACTTAATTGTTGTAAATGAAAGTGACCTCACCAAAAAAAAATGGGAAGGAGCCAACCTCCTTCCAATTTTTCTTCATTATGCTCATGATTTGCTGCTTGACCTGACGTTTTAAAACTTCTATGTTTTACTAGTTGTGTTAAAATAGTATAGTTTTGAAAGTCACTAGTAATTGGAAAGATCTCTTGTGGCCCTAGTGACATTTTTTAATCTCCTGACTTTTGCTGATAGAAGAATTGTTACTATCATCTGAAACAAATTTTGTAGTTTGATAGATGAAACCAATTAATCACATTGCAATGTGTTCATATTAGTGCAAATTATTTTGACATTTAGAGAATGTAACCACTTTTTAAACTACGTCATAAATATTACTATCCATTTCATCAGTATAACATGACCATTTATATTGATGTATTTTGGGATGAAAGGATATGATTTACATTCATTTGTAATCAAGTGTTCTGTATATATGTGCATATATGTGCCCTATATATTCCTCAGGCTTCACCTTTTGTTTTGGGTTTATTTTTTTTTCAGCCTACTTTCAGTCTACAGTTGTAGAAACTAGAGACTTGCTATTGAAAAGACAAAACCAGAAAAGCCTCAAATGAGTTGTCTTCCTAGCATTTGTTTAAATCCTGAAGTGTCTAGTTAGTCCAACTTGCAGTGGACTATAGCAATTTTTTACTATATGGGAATTTCTTTGACCATAGGACTGACTTCTGCAGTTCTCATCTCATTGAGAATAAAGGAAAGTAAAGGTGGTACTCGTTTCAGAAGATCTTGCAGGCCCAAGATCTTTCAAAGGAATAAAGAGAGAGAGAGAGGAGGAAAAAGTCACTAATATTTTAGAAAACCTTTTTTCTGGTAGTCACTGTCATTCTCATGAAACTTATTCAACACCTTAGCAAAACAGACTCTGTTTTACACATACAGCTAAATGAATGCTCTTACAATTCATTACAAACCTACCATTGTTAGAAAGAGATGGTCATGATTTTTTTTCACCTTTTTATGTAAATATCACTATTCTCATCTTAAGTAGGTTTAAGTGAGTGGGGTAAAATAACAAATATTTGGGGAGATTTGGTAAAATCAGGGTAACTCTTATGGTAACTTAAAGAATCAGTTGAATTAATTTTGAAAATCATAATTAGCTTCTTTCAGAAACATCTACATTTTGACGCTTATTTTAAAGGTGAGACTGGTAGAATCTTTCAGCCAGCACACATCAGAGAAAAGATGCTGTCTTGTATCTCATTACATGTGCTTATGATTTTAGATTATTGGAGAAGGAAAAAAAAAAAATTTAAAAACCTAAAAAACCAACCTAACAGCTGCTTTTAACAAGATTAAAATCCTTCCAAGCAATGTGAAGGATTGAACGTGAGTCAAGTTCAGCAGAATTACCCATGGCAATCCAGCTCCAGCACTCACTTAAAATACACATGACTTAAAAGCTCTGTGTGTCTGAAACAGCCATTTACAGTTTAAAAGAGAAAGAAAACAAAAACAAAAACAGAACAAACAAACAAACAAAAACAACAAAACCCCCCACCTTTGTATCTCAAAATTCTCATTTCAGGTGTATTGTAGACAAACCCTGCTTCCAGATGATAGCCTGGTGGAGCATGACTGAGTGCCAGGAAAGAGTTAGTAAGGTCCTTTCCCCAAGGGTTAATATTTGTAACAAGAAAGGTATTTTAGCTCAGTCAAAAAGTAAACAAAACAAATAAGGACTTAAAGACAGGATTCAAGGTCCAGGCCTTATGAGGGTATTCTTGAAGCTGTTTTCCTCCTGTTGTGTCACAAATAGCCATTCTGTATATTTCTGGGTTTTTTTCCAGATGATGAAATTATCTTACCAGTCCTCAGGGACCATTGGGATTGTGGCATTTTTTTCCTGTTTGGGTTCCTATAAAGATGCTAAGGAAAAGAGGAGATGAATCAGCAAGTGCATGAAGAATAATCACAGTTGAAAATAAAGGCATGTTATTTAGCTCTGGCTTTAGGAGTGTATAGCTTTTAACCTATCAAATAGATTATATACCCTATAAAATAAAAAAATAACACATTTCTTTTGCTTAGGAGCAACACAAAAGCAGGGGCTCTTGGATCCATGAAGGGGAGCATAAATAGTGCCTCTCCTTCAGGGTCAAAAGAGCCTGGGCTGTAGAAAGTCAAAATGCTTTGTTGTCCCTTGGTCTTACCAAACAAGACATGTAAAATAGAGTAGCTGAGAAGGAAGGACCTTTTCCCAGTGCAGATCCCCAGTGCATCAAAAGCACCCTGGTTACTTTGGCTGGGGCCTGTGATTTCAACACCACTTAAAATATAAAATACTTTTGTCATGAAAAATCATCGCTGCTTCTTTCCATCCCTACTCTAAGGTCATAAAGGATCTGGGGCCATGAACCGAAACTTGCTGAGAAGTCATCCCCCAAGAGCCACGTGGTTCGTCTCAGCTTTTGGGGCGGATCTTCCATTCAGGGAGTTGGGCTGGGAGGTCTCTGCATTTCTCCCTTTGAGATGAAGGAGATGGGCACAGATGTGAAGGCAGAGATGCCTCCAGTCCTCACCTGTCTGCTAGTTTTCCTGGCAGGCTGCTTGGGATGCCAGCACCACACCTGCCGCTGCGTGGGCAGGGTCTTCATTTGTCAGGAGAGCAAGGTGGTCCAGGTTCCCCGGGACATCCCCGCCAACACCACCGAACTGTAAGTAGGGAGAGGGAATGGTTGCGAGCAGCAGCCGTGTTGCTGTCTCTCAAAACAAACTGCTGTTTGGCAAGCCAAGGGTCGGTTTTGTAAGGAGTCACTCAGGAGACTTACGCCAGCTGTTTGGAAAGCACAGACCTTCCTCCGACACTCGCTTAATTACATCTTGAAGCTCCTCTCTGTTACTCTGATCGTGCTCATTTTAACATCTCTGTTAAGAAACAATATGGTACATTATATTGCAAAGTGCAGACTAAATTTTAAACAAGTTTCCTTGGTGCTGTGACAGTAATTTGAAGCATAAAACCTAAGCTTTCTTTACAGCTTGCTCTAGCGTTGTTGAAACATGTAGTGAAACTTGTCTGCCCCAAACAACTTGATGATGAGCATTTGTGTTAGTACTGTGGGAGCTTTCCAAAGGTTTGTGCTTGTTTACCAAGAAGCAACTTAATGGTTTCTTTTTGAAATCACAAAGGCATTACAGAAAGGACTCTGATAAACATTCAGAGAGAAATCCTCCTCTATCAGAGGAGCAGCATGGCTGCAGTTGGAGAGAGCGAGCCACGTAAAGATAGCGTACTGCGTTACTCAAGGAGGAGTTTTATCTATCTTAAAGCTTGTCTTTGTTTTCCATAAAGTAACGTGAGCAATACTGTATGACAGCTGTTTTCTGTGTCTGTAGCACAGGCGAGCAAAAGAGCTTACGCAATGACGAGTATGTAACTGTGCAAATGTTGTTTCAATTTTAATATTTTTTAAAGCAAGTTGTATCACTCCTTGCCTACAAACACAGCCATCTGACATCGTTAGAATCTAAAGCAAAAATGAAAGGAGTAGTCCTGGATAAATCATTTGATTAATAAGTGGAGTGGCAAGTTTGGAGGGAGGATACAAGGAAGAATGATACGTCACTAATTGGAAAAATATACCCCTATCCCAATTTTGCACACCACAATATATCCGTGGTTACTATCCTACAGTTTTCCTAGGGCAGAAGTTATGTTTCGTTCAGAAGGAGGAGTTGTTATGCTCACTGAATAAGTAGACCACGGTGAAAACTTGAGAAAAATGTCTGAATTAACCACAGAAGGTCAGTAAAAGTTTAAATCATTCTCGCAACTAGAGGGGAAAATAATCCATCTGTGATTTATGTCATCTAAATCCTGAGTGAACCATGCTCCAGGCATACACTGCTAATTTTGTTTAATTTTGCTTTGATTCTTTCTTTCGATTACACAGTTAAGGTCTGCCTTCTAGGGATTAAGCAAAAGCAGTTTATAATTATTTCTCCAAAGAAGTAGAGTTGTATATCGCCAAAAAGCACCTGTTAGTAAAATGGGATTTTCTTGTTACCTTCTCGAGGGTTTGTTGAGGATGCTAATTTGTGGGTTCCTCAGCATGAGTGTGTATTTTCTCAAACAGGCTGACTACAATGTTAGTGTGACCGAAAACAGTGAGTGAATCCTTTCTTCTGGCAGCATCATAAAATATTGGAATTAGAATCTCTCAACTTGACTCTCTTCTCACTTACACCAACTTTTGGTTCCTTGGGGAGCAGTTCTGGTCCCATTAAATCAGTATAAACCTGGAACTGATTTCAGCATGGCTTTGAGAATTTGTCTAAAACTCTGTAGAGCTGCTTTGAATATACCAAATGTTAATGTTACTAAAGCCAGATATGTTATCTGAAGAGCTATTAAATGGCACATAAACCTTAGATTTTCCTTCAAGGTCAAAGGGGGACTCTAGAAAGGTGCCTTCCTGCGTATCTCTCTGTTGAATGCCCAGTGGGGTGATTCAGGTGACTAAAATAGACTTTACTGCTCCAGGTGTCGTTGCAAATGCACTGTTGGTGACAGAAAAAGCTTGCTTTTTGTTTCTTCAAAAAGCCTCAATGAGTCAAAAGGGTTTTAAAATCAGGGCAGCAACTTGAGCGTAGATGGCCACAGTGTCTAAGGACCCCATAAAGGACACAAGCACACGACTTCTTGCTAAGCACAGCTCCTGCAAGGTACTTTTTTCACTTAGGAGCTCATTCTGGGAGTGCTGAATGTGGTCTTTTTTCATTTGATGTAAAGGAAGGGGTTTTCTTCAGTACACTTAGAGCTTTTCACCTTCTCTTATGTGGTCTTGATAGCTTTCCTAAGCTATCCTAGTGTCCTTTCCTAGTGCTTTTTAGATGTTGAATAACATGCCAGTGAAAGCTTTGGAGAGAGAACAGGAGCCTGATAAGCCTCAAGCACTTCTTCTGTTGCTGTGTGTTTCTGTTCCACTACAGCTGTTTCTTAAGTCGAGACACTGACATGTAGCAGCCAGCTCTGTTACTTGGTAAGAAAACTCAGGAAAATGGTAAAAATATTGCCCTCAACAACCATTATCTGTGCTCTTTGCCATGGCTGATTTTTTAAATTATTATTATTATTTATTATTTTTTGAGGGTTGGCCCACTGACACATGCTGCCGTGACAGGTTTCTTTGTGGTTGGTTTCCTGACAGTGAGAGCTTATGCTCCACAGCAAACGTGAGCTCTGCAGCATGGTACAAGAGCTGGGGTTTTGCTCGTGGTTGGAATAGCATCTGCTTTAGCAAGGGTGTTGCAGAGGGGAGGGCTGGCAGCTTCTTACAGTGAGGGACGTTTGTACTTACCATGTGGAAACAAAGCAGGGATCAGAAACAATGGGTTTTCATTACTTTTGTTGCTGCCATGCCTACTTTTTCACTTACAGGCCAAAATCTCATGAAAGGATAGTTACAGCTCGGTTTGTATGTTGCTCCTCGCAGATTTGCAAACACTCTGCAGTTGGCATGCTCCGAGTGTTTGTAGGGGAGGCTGTGGTTATTAACTGTTTTGCTTTATAATCTTTCCCTGGAAGAGGAATTAGATAGAAGTATTCTTAGCTTTTTTTTTATAGATACTGAAATGCCTGTGAGAAATGTAGATGTCTGTGCCTTACAGCTCTGGAGGTAATCCATGAGAAATCAGGGGCTGAAATTTCAGATGGGAAACTTGGGTTCATTTGTGTCAAAGTATTAACTATTCATTGCCTCACAGAGTGAGAGAGGGGGAGCAACTCAGTAGTCACCTAAGGCAGTTTACTCCTTGCAAATTTAGAACAATTTTAAAATCCAGTGTCAACTTTGTAATCTGGCCTCAGTATTCACTAAGATTTCATTTAGTTATTAGAGATCTTGCTTTGAGAAAGTAATGCAAACAAAAATAGCTTGTTCTCAGAATAGAAGGGATCCTTCTTAATATTTAGCAAACTACTTTAAGCAGAAACATATGAATATCAACTGGAATACAACTAGAAATGCCAGGCAAAGCTTGCTCATTCTTTTACAGCACCCTTCCTTGCTTTTGGGTTTCTCATCTCAACAGTGCTTGAAATCACTCTTACAATATCCTAGGGAAATAGAGAGCTCTACCCCATCAGCTAGGTGCAACCATTTGGGCAGTAGACTATACCTCTGATTTGACAAAATAAAGGAACAGTACAAGGCAGCTTAAGAAGGGAGGTGAAAAAGGCTGCTTGGTCCAATTCTGTTTGCAGTCCTGCAGTTATGTGAAAGAATTATAGAATCATAGAATCTTTTAGGTTGAAAAAGACCTTTAAGATCATGAAGTCCCACCGTTAAAGAAATATTGATACTGATAAAGAAATACCAATAAAGAAATATTGATATCAGCATTTTACCTGCATCCTGTAGTTAATGCTGTGATAAAAAGGTGTCAGGAAATCAAATTTGGTCGTGTTGTTCTTGTTATAAAGAGAAACTGCCTCCAACTCAGTCACTTTCCTAATTTTCTCCTAGTCCTAAACTTTACTCCCCTGATGATTAGCCATTCTTAGCTGGCATAAAAGTGAAGCAGTCCACAGTAGCATGTAGAGTTTGACCAGTTGGTACCTTCTGCCTGTTTCTACACTGTGGAGACAATGTAAGAAGCATCTTTTGAGAATGGAGGCTCCTCAAAGAAAGCTTGCAAACTTGGATATGTGACTCAGCTAATTAGAAGGAATTGTTTAACTTGTTAGCGTGCCAGAGGCTTCAGCAGGAGATTGGTGCCAGTTTTAGAAAGGAGCAACTGAGACAACTGAAATAATTGACAACAGAGATGATCCATCATTTGGCACCCATCTGTCAAAGTGTTATCTAAGAGAGGGAAACTGCAGGTAAAATAATTAAGGCCTAGGCTTGATTACATGGTGGTTTGTATTTTAAAATCTGTTCTCTGGTTTCACTAACCAGTTTAGCCATTGTCGGAGTGGTTTAGAGGTAAGTTATGTAGAGTGTTTTCTCCCAAGCATCTGCAAACTATAAACAGTGGAGTCTTTTACTTGCTCTCTGCATAGGTGTTTTTGTACAATTGCTCAAGGATATTTATTTTAGACTATCAAGTCAAGGCTGAGTAGATGTCTGACCACCAAAACAGTGGCTGCCTTGAAATAGCAACTTCTGTGTTATGCAGAGTTAGATGTGCTTCCCGGCGACAGAAGCTGCAAATGATGTGAACAGTAGCTGCCACACTGTTATTGACAGCTGCAATTAGGATTTTTTTTGTGCTTTCACACTTAAAGTTGAAACTACATTGAAACCTGCAAACAATTACAGTTCTTGGTCAGGTGCTTATACTGGGGGACTGACCTTGATCTAAGAAAGACAGGGTGTGGAGAGGATAGAGTAAACTAACAAAATGAAGACCCATGAATCTTTCAAGTCCCTGTGTTATGGTGGTTAATCATATAGTTAATCAATAAACGCACATATTATCAGAAGGGGATGAGAATATTTGCACAGCAGAGTATATTGAGAGCATATTGCATGCAACTGAAAGCTTTTACTTTTCTTTTTTTTTTATAATTTAAACCAGCTTTGCTTCTATTAGGGTAGAAAAAAGTCTACGGTTAGTGCTACATTTTTCTCTTCCCAAATTTATGATCAGTTCATACCTTGAAGCAGAAAGCACCTACAGAGGTTGCTGTACGACCACTGGCTGTATATCAGTGGAGTGGTCCAGTGCTTATGCTGGATTCTATATTTGGCATTTTCATTGGGAGGATAAAAAGAAATAGGCAGAGCATAAGAGAGAAAAAAGAAAAGGAAGAAGGTGACACTAAAGAAGGATAATAAACTTTGCAGGGCAGATCCTTAGCTACTATAAATTACTAAGTACATATCTCTATAGAAACATCCAGTTTCCAAAGCTTCAGGAGCTTTTCAACACGAGGAGGTATGCTGCACGCAATAGGAGTTGCTTTGCAGTGCAGTATTCTGCTGGCGTACTCGTGATATTATGGTGATAAATACATACACATGACTTTCCCGCAACTTATAAGGACTGCAGCTTGGTGCATCTATGAGAAACATATGAGCGAGTCTGAAGATGTATAGATGTGTGCATATGTATCTAATCTATCTTTGAATTGAAAATGCATTCACTTAAAATTTAATGGTAAGTATATGACTTGTTAAATCACTAAGCTTTTTCCAGGGAAACACAGTGAAAGACAAGACTTGATTTTGTTTGCCTGTGGCATTGAGAGGGTACCAAGGTCTATGCCAGCTGATGCCCTTCACTGGGGTCAGCTACAGAGAGATTCTCATGATGTACAAGTTCTGGCTTTTCTGGCAACCTCTGTCTTGCACACACACAAAAAAAACCAAAGGGCCCATGTCACATCCCTACACGTCTGATACCAGGCAAAATGGGTTCCTGGGGCTGGTCAGCTCCACATCCCCCCAAAAAAGCCTCTCTGTTAGACATTTTAGGTATATTCTGCTTCACTTCCTACAAAGAATCAAAACTTGCCTATTGAATGAGATTATCATCAGTTTTTCTGGAGTGTTTGGAAGATTAAACTAGTCATTTGTAGGTGTTACATTTTCTTGTCTCGAATATGGTGTCTTCATCTCGGGTGTCTCCCCATTCAAATCTTGTTTCATATAATTATAACCTCGGAGAGTTTGACAGTAATGTTATTCATGAGATGCGAGCTGGTAAATACCAAGGTTTAGTGTAGAGGCACGGCAAGAGAGAAAAGCCCTGGTAAGATCAGAAATAAGTAGTTTTAAACTAAAATATGGTTTAAATGGAGAAGTTGGTAAGCCTAGGGGACATTACAAAGTAGGGTGGAGGTCTATCTTTTACTTCTTCAACAAGAACATGACTCACAAATCAGATTTGAGGAATCATGAATTCATCGGTGTCATGTAGGAGTTAATTTCCTTTGCTTTGAATGGTATGCCACACTAAACTCTTCGACAGTATGGATGATTTCCTAGCTTCATTTAATTCCCTTACTACAGCTTCTCACAACTCATCAGTTTTCACTGCACAGAATTAAAATGCTGTATTTTAGACTTTGTTGCCTTCTCTTTTCTAATATTAAAATGTATTAACTTCATCTCTCATCCTGCCCAGGGAATCCTATTGATACTCAGATGTGACTATCGCTAGCTGGGAGAACAGAGTATAGTCAGAGCTCTAGGGGAAAGTTTTGAAGGGTGCTTTTAGGAGTTTGAAAGACATTAAAGTGCTTATGTGTTTCTGTTGCAGTTGTTCAGCTTCACTGAGTTGCCCTCCCATCCCTTACACAGGGAGCTCAGGGTGTTTATGCATGAGGAGGATGCAGAAAGGTGTGTGTGTGCCCCTTATGCTCTGACCCAGCAGGGTACAAGCTGCTATACTGTAAGAGCCACAAAGGCAGGACAACTCATCCGTTATCCCTGTATCTGAATTTGTCCATGCAATATGCTTCCAGCTCCCCACTCAGGTTTATAAATGACAGCTTGGGACTCTGAGTTAATCATTTTCTGGATCTGGCCCTTAGCAAAGTCATATCAGCATTGCAGTCCTGAAGAATAAAGCTTATTATCTCCCTCAAAACCCAGGCCATGCCTCTTAAATAAAAATAAAAAAAATTTAAAAAAGCTTCTCAAATACTTGCTCTTCCCAGCAGCATTCCTGAGATGTAATGGAGAAGAGATCTCCATCAGAAGCTGTCTTTAAAAGCTCCGAATTGAATTCTTCTAGAAGAGTATCACACATGAAATGTGTCGCCTGCTAAGCCAGCAGGAGAAAGTCTGCTGTGCAGCTCAAGGGTTTTCTTCACAGATGCCGGGGGGGGCCTCACTGGGCTGGTGTGTTGCTGAAAATACTGGGTATGTGGAGAGCTTAACAAGGGTGAAAAAAGAGGGTGGATGAGGAATGCCACAAGAACAGAGGGAACAGTTGCACAGAAGAGAGTTGCCAAGCGATTATACATCCCAAAGGGGATAGCATCTCTAAGTGCCAACAGTTTGTATGCAGGAGGGGGTCCTGCAAAGCCAAACCGAATTATCTAGCAAAGAAAAATAAACAAACCTGTTAGACACCCAACTCAGGACAGAAAAAAATCCACGTAAAGTTCAACATGCCTCACTCTCTTCTAACTTGACGGCTTTTTAGTTAATTCTGCTTAACTTTCCTGAGTGTCCTTGTGCAGGCAAGCTAAAAGATAATTGGGGTAAGTTCACAGCTAATTTGAATTGTCATAGCTTCATTAACTTCAGTGGAAAGAACTAAGTTCATTTTCACTGTCTGGCGATGGGGACCCCTGTCAGCCATGTGTTGTTCCTTTTGGCAGCAGCTGATTGGTAATTAATATGTGTGTGTGTGTTTGGTAAACAAGATACTTTGGGCACAGAAGACAGGTATTATTTTTCATAGTGGTCTATTAGTTTTACACAGTGAGGGGCAAGCACTTTGGTAGCAAAAGTCACTTTTCTTTGTTTAAGAACTTGACCTTTTCAGACAAAACCTGTAAATTATTTCACACTCTGCCTGTAGTTTGATTGGAATGTTCTTATTAGCAGTGAAATTTAAGTCATTAAAATGGAGCTTATTTCAAATTATAGGTCTGAGTCAAGCCTGGATTTCACATAAGAGTACAGAAAATTATTTCTTCTAATTGTCTTGCATACACTGTAATAAGGAGCCCAATTTCTGGCTTTACTCAGGTACATCTTCCTTGATTTTGGAGGTCTAGGGTCAGGAAAGCTTGTGATTTGTTTGCTTTTGCTTAATGTTTTCCTCCAAACATCCTTAGGTGTTCCAGGAGCTCAGCCTGGAAGGTATGGATGCTTCTTATCTCCCATTACCTTATCAAGCCACTCAGATGTATTTGCTCCTGGTTAGCTAGAGGAGAATTTACAGACTTATATGCAGAGAGAGAGGTGTTTCTGAGTGAAATGAAAACAGTCTTCAACCCAAATCAGTATAAAACAGTCTTTGTTTTTCATAAGTATATTGAGCTTTCTGAGCCTCTGTCTTTGCCTAGATTAACTAAATAATGCTATATGCTTGAATGTAACATATTCAAAACTTGCAATAGAGAGGGTAGCCTCGACTATAAACATGTAGCCGCTGGGTGAGTCACAGGCTGAAGCTTTCACCTCTGTCCACTCCATTATCTACACAAGAATGCGGTTAATAGTCAGCATTTTAGAACATTTGCCTGGAAATCCTGTTCTGTGAACACCTGGGAGCATTGCTCTTGTAGTGGTCCTACTGACATAAAGTTTCCCCATAGCACACATGAAGATGTACTTTCTGGTATGAATCCTTGTCCACATACAGTCAGTTAATTGGAATTAATTTGTAAACATTTATTTGTAAGAAATCTATGAATCTTCAGTGGTTTTCCAAAATCACTATGTGCATAAACATTCAGTGGGGAAAACTTTCAAGTTTTCAGTGTTTGCTTCATCTTCTGTTTGAGAGTGGAGCGGGGAGGGAATATACTTTCAAATGATGGTCAGCAGACTTTTTTTTATTTGAAATAGTAGTGTGCAATGAAGAACTGGATTGACTGTGTGAAGACTGGAAGAGAAAGTGGTGCTTGTTTTCTCAGGAGAGTTTCTGGTATCCTGTATTTATGTTCTGAACATAAAACAATGGGATGCAGTGGGATGCCCATGAAGCAACCTCCCCTCATCCTTACACCAAAGAAGTGAAGGGAATAGCATGTGTGCATACACCTGCACATGGGCTTGGGGTGTCTGTGTGTTTAACCTCTTCCTCCACCGGTTTGACTCCGGGCAAAGAAGATGAGAATGAAAAGCAGAAGCACGTCTATGTAGCTGTAACTGATAAAATGGCCAAGGCTCAGCTGGGAGAGAGTAGCAATGGAAGGAGGGACTGTCTGCCTGTCCCTTTTTCCAAAACCAGGAGCATGGGATGGGAAGAAGTTATAAGTAGTTATTTGGGTTTGGTTTTCTTCACTGAAAAGGATTGTCACATGGGCAGGCTGAGGATTATAATGGTTTTCTTTACACACCTTCTCAAAGCCTTTTAATGCTTTTACATTCTGTGCTATGCCTTGTGCTTAGAAATGATCCCTGGTGTAACGTTCTTGCCTGCCCTTGGCTTTGAGAGGTTTGGATTTCAGTGCTAACTTCAGGGTAAGCATTGATTTCTTTTTTCACTTGTACCATCACATGATACAAATATATTAGGCTATTGCCTTTAGCAGCCCAGTAAGTATGTTTGAGGACAGAGCCTTTGTCAAAGGGCACCCTGTTCAATGGGAAGCACTCGTGTCTGTGACAGCCACGGACACTCACTGAGGTGAGAAAGCAAATCTGGCTCCAGCAGTGGAAGCACTGCCTGTGCTGCTTTCTCTGGCATCTCCAGTCTCTTCACTGCTGAAAAAAAGGAGCACAGATCAGCCAAATCCATTTTTTCCTTCTTATTAACTACTGGGAAGCGATCAATTCTGAAGAGTCTTTCCTCGGAGTCCAGTCTCCCAGCAGGAATATTTATAGACATACAGAAATTTCTGAAAAAGCAAGGTATACGAGAAGGGGCTATCAACCCCCCTGCTATGGGAAGACAGTCGGTTGATGCTAAAACACCTGCCGTATCCCCAAAGTTTTCTTTGGCCAACAGAGATGCTACGGAAATTTTTGCTTTTCTTTTTTTGGCAAGTGGAGAGTCATAAAAGAAGTACTGTGTCAGAAAATGACAGCAAAACAAGAAATGCCCTGGAAGAACAACAACTCTCTCTAGGTGGAATTACTGGTTTGGGGAAATACTTACTGTATCCGAATCCCAGGAGCTGTAATTTCCTATCTGCGGTATATTGTTGCCATGGCAGATGAAGCCCAGACCTCATTCTTCAGTCCTTTGAAATCGGCGTTAGTGGCTCCTGTGAGGGAATACCCTACAAGAAAATCTAGGGTTTGATTCCACCGGCATTCGTACACATCCTAATTGCTTGCCCAAGCAGCTCCGCTGCCTTCCAGTGGGATGAATCGCAGGTGTGAAACTATCCATCTGTACGTATTTGCAGATTCAGGACTTTTTGCTATTGTGGTAGACAGGAAACCACTCTAGAGAAAAATGGAATGTGTGTTGAAAGCACAAATGAAATAAGTAGCCAACTGTTTAAATTTATTTTAAATTATTAGGGGAGATTTTAATTGCTTTAATGGGCCATATGGAAATGATAAGATTTTCTTAGGGCTCACAAAGTTTTCTATAAATATTAACAGATTTCACAACATTCCTGGTAAGTATATAAACATAATTTTATCCATTACAGAAACAGCAAAGCTATAGGGTGTAAAGGACAAGCAATTTCCCAAGAGTACAGGGTAAACAAAATCAGTGTTTTAGCTGGGACTGTAGCCCTTCAGGACCTTATTCACCAGACCGTACTCCTGTGGCAATATATTTCCTTGTTCAGAAGAAAAAAAAAAGAAAAAAAAAATTACCTCTTGCACATTTATATTCCTTTCTAATAACTATTTCTCATCACAGGAAGGCTTTATGCTCAGTGGCATGAAACGAATGCCTGCTGCTTTGAATCTCCTAAATAAAGCAGTACAAAGTCATAGCTCTACTATTTTTTAATGTTCAAGTGATGCATATACAGTTTCAGGGTTTTTTCCCTCAAATATATTTGTACTGACATGGTACCTCTGCATCATCACCTTTTCCACTTTCTTCATTTCCATACTTTTCTTGTATCAGTGTCTGTTACTGTATTAGAAAAACAGTATTTCACAGTAGTGTTACAGTCAATAATTTAAAGACAGCTGAGGTGGAGATTTTTGTGGGCATTTCAATTATGGATAACTGTTGGCTCTGTTATGGTCAGTAGGGCTGGCTGTGGAGCACTAATCGGAAGGTTTTCACCCTTTTATGAGTTTAGCTACTATCTGTATATGTCTCCTTAGCTAGAGCCCTTCATAAATATAAGAATGATTCATCTACAGGATTCTTTTTATATATATACAGTATTCATGTAGCAAACAATATTACTTTGGCTTCCTTCATTTCCATACGTGTTACTGCTGTGTTACATCTGTGCAGCTCAGCATGGGCCCACACCCCAGAAACTGGGTGCCTTTTTGAGCACTTTACCCTAAAAGTTGGAGCATGTCCATCCAGGGCTTTACAGGAGCACTGCACAGGCTGGACACAGAAACGTGAGTCTCCACCAAGCACCTATCAGGAGTGCTTGTCCTTGGGCCTACTGATTCCCTAGTCTGGCGAGGACAGCCTTGTAGCTTCAGGGCTGTGGACCAGCAGCAGCTAGGGCTTGCCGTTTTTTTTGTTTGTCAGAGGCACAAATGCTGTCTGGAAGAAATGCTCCAGCGGCACTAGGAAACAGGGAGACTGGCTCTTTGTTCAAGGCTTTGAAAGACTATTTTTTCTCCCCTCTGCATCAGGCCGCCTCTTGGCAGCCTTGGTTCTAGGTGTAGATTCATCTGTTTAGTGTCCTCCAGGCTGAATGCACGTAGTGGTGGTTATCAGCTAAAATAGGGAATGAGGTAGGGAGTGCTTCAGAAGTTCCTGCTTGCGTCTCCTTGAAGATTTTCTGCATTCCACAGAAAGCTTGTTAACCTCTGCTTTGGAGGGATGGCAGGCTGCTATTTTTATTAGCAGTAGCCTGACTTGCCAGCTAGAGTACATCTTTACAATGTTCATTGTAGAAAGGAGTTTATACATTTCTGTAAAGCACCTTATGCTAGTATCCTACTGTTACGAACAGCAGCTTTGGGCTTCAGCCTATGTTGCATAGATATAATAAGAGTTTTGTTAGTCTGGACTCAACTGATTCATATTGGCTCTTGATCCTAGAAGCCCACAAGTCCCAGAAGCCTTATTCTTCAATATGATGCCAACTGCTTTTCTTAAAACACTCCAAAGAAGGAAGAATGGACTATATGGAGGTCTAAATTTCACCTTCACCATCAAGTATAGCATCACTGTAGGAGTTTCCATGATGTTGAGTTCCATCAGTTGGGAAGTCCTTTTCCAGTATCAGTATCTGTATTTCAGCAGCTGCTGTAAGAGAACCAAATGACCATACTTCCTCTGCTAGCCTGCCTAACAGCATGTTCCAAGTTATGCTTGGCTTGCATGGTCATCCGAATGTTCTTCCCTCTTCTTGATTTTATTGAAGATGTGATGGTGGAAAATACTTTCTGGAAAAAAAAGGTGTCAAACTGATCACTAACCATTCCCTGCTATCTCAATGCTGAAATAGCAATACTCACTATGTCAGAGGCTACTTCTGCCAGATAAAGGGATAATCAGCTGAAACATCTGTGTGTTTCAGAGGATTACCCTTGAGTGAAGGAGGCAGGAAAATCAAAAAGCATACACAAAGGCAGACAGTAGGTTTGTTTCTATACTTTCATTGCATGTTATTTGCTCTTCTGTAACCCAATATATGGGCCCTAAATATTGTTTTGGTAAACAATAATAACAGTAGCACTTATACAAACTGTGACTTTTGCCAAAAGCAGCATAAAATAATCTTTTAAACACTGCAGTCTTATAAATAAAGCCCTAGGAAATAAACATCCTTTACAACTGTCAAACTCAGAGCAAGCATTCATTTTCTCATTGCCAAAAGTGTGCTTAATCTGAGAAAGTGAGAGAGAATGACCAGTATCATGGCTACTGTTTGATCAATCCATTTGCAAGAATAGGTATAGATGTTACATTTAAAAAAAGAAAGGAAAAAGAAGTGGTTGGGTAGTGACATGAAATAATCAAAAGCGCTGAAATACCAAGCACTACATCTACCCCAACAGCTCAAGTGGTATAAAATAGTGACGCATTTACTCAACAAAGTAATCATCCACAAAATTCATGTATGGTCTCATTTTTTGCAAGGCCAACTCATCTTTAAAATTTAAGAGACTTTTTACTATGTAAAACAGAGCAAAGAGTAGGAGATCCTGCAAGGAAGCTGCAACTTTAGAGGAGATTAGAGGAGATCTTAAAGTAATGATGCAGACCTTTGAAATAAATCTGAGAAAAACCATAATCATTATGAAAGGGTATGTGTGACACTTCGCAATGACATTTTAGGTTCGGTGGTGACACTGTCATTTTTATTGGCCTTAAAGCAAAACCAAACATGGCTAACCAAACCTCTTGCAGCAAATTCTATCAGCTAGATAAGACGTGCAGCACTTAATGTACAGTACATTGGCTGATTGTGGATGTCGCCGGAGAAGAATGTGAGGCCAACTCATTTTTTTATTATAAACTCTGATCGGGACAATTCCATCTCCACATAAAGAGATTATCATTACGTCGCTGATTGGTTAACCTCTGTTCCCATTATTCAGGCTTATGCATGCAATAAAAGGTCCATCCAATACATGCTGAAAAATCAGTGGAAGAATTCCTATTGATTTTCATTAGATTGTGCCGTAATATTGGGCCCAGTCTTTCACCGCATTGCTTTAGCACTTGGTCATCAGTACTGAAGTATCAGCTAACAAAAACCACAGAGCTGTGGCAACATTTTTCTCATATGACTCATGAATAGATGTGTATATAAAATGAGAGCATTAGACAAAGCCAAGTTCTTATACAATTTATACCCCTTTAATTATCTTCTATCACAGCAAGTTATCATTGTTTTTAATTAAGCAAACGTCCTTAGACTGGCAAGATGTGCTGCTTCATGCCTTATCCCTGCTGGAAATGTTTATTTCTGTTTTGAAATTTTAATATGAAATATCAGGGAGGTGGAAGGAGAGCAGAGGTTTCAAGCACCCTGACATCCAGTACTGTATATTATGTTTCCCTAACTCTGTCCTCAAGGTGAGCAGTCAAGATAAGCCAATGATCTGCAGGCCATCTAATTTGTTTTTCCATCATTTCCTTAAGTTGTCTTACGTGCAATAATCATTACAGTGTAAGTGACACTGCTGGGAAAATCAATTCTTCCTCACTGAATGGAAAATAACTTACACTAAACTTGAATCATAATTGGTATTTTGTTTATTTCGTTGGACTTGCAGCTAACTGCTGACTACTTTGACCAAGAAAGTTCTGTGTCTTCTGGCTAAGGCACTGCTTGCTATAAAGCATTATGAAATCTACTTCCGATTGAAATGTAATAAAAACAGCTTATGGATCTACACTGAATTTTCTGTCAGATGTTCGATATTATGACCTTGAAGATTAAAAAGTCTCTGAATATTTATTAGCAAGATGGAAGGCTATTCCAGATAGGCTTTGAATCATGCTCATCACTGGAGCATGTGAATGACTTTCAGTAGTACATCTGTCATATATTCTATTATTATAAGATTGTTATTCCCCTTTTGCTGTTTATCTATAATTCAACCACAACAATGAAAAAGACTCTTATGTGCTATATGTGGGCACAAAGCCCATGTAACTGATGCCAGCTTTTCAACCTGAGGATGAATGGGAGTTAGCAGAGGTTATCAGCGCTGTGCATTGTTCTCACACCTCTAGGGCGTCATGTGGTGTGCCAAAAACCTCTTCAGCTATACTGTATTTGAGGAAATAAATTCAGGGCGAGTAGTTTGTACTTGGCTTAATTTTGATAAGAAAGTTATATTGGAAGGGGAGAAAAAAGGGCTTGTTAAGTGATTTAATTTCCTGTGCAGCACTTGTGCTCCAGAGCTGATGCTTGGGGTGTTTGCGATAAAACCCCTGAGATGAAAGAGGAGCTCATGGTGATGTCCCAGTGATGAAGTGTACCAACATTCTATATGCAGACCCAGGGCTGGTGACCTGGGGTCCAACTGAGGCTTGAAAAGCTGTTTGGAGCTGCAATATGCTTTTCCTGTGTTTCGTTACTGGGGGAGGAGGCCACTATTAATCAAAACAAGCTTATCTGAAGTAGGGTCATCCCCTTATTACCCCGAGTAAGGAGGCAGCTGGGATTCTCCATTTTCTTCTACCCTTGTAGGTGGTGGGTCATGTAGCAGGAGTGTCTGTGTGCTGTACCCTTGCACTGCTGTGACAGATCTGGAGACCATCTCTTGCTGTGAGCACCCGTGCAGCTGTGTGCCCAGGCAAAGGCACCCCGTGCAGAGCAGGTACCCCACTGCTGGCACGCTCCTGCTCTGCTCCTCAGTGACCCGGTCCCGTGTTAGAGCAGCTGCAGCTTCCCTGGAGCAAAGTCCCTCTGGGAAAAACAAAATGAAACAAAACAAACAAACAAACAAAAACACCAAACACAAAGAGGAAAACAACGTGCCTGTGTGCAAATGCCCCCTCCTGTTGCCAAAAACTCGATTGCAGTTAATGACATCCCCCTCACTCCCCTACAGTAGATAATCCTTCTCTGTCTATTTTGGGTAGAGAGAACTCCTGAATGCTCTCCAACACCCCCTCCTAACCTAATATGTGGAAAGACACTTTTCCAGTGATTTGAACAAGAATCTCTTTACTTGAGCATTAAATTCTATATATAATGAATGATACTTTGTGCTTGTTTGTCTATTTAGTTCCGTCCTCCCTATAAATTCCCACATTTATCTTCAGGACAAAGGATTGATTTCCTGATTTATTATTCCCCCACCACCACCCCCAACGGGGAAAGGAAAAAGAAAGAGAGGCTGTGTTTGTGTTTGGATAACCAGGAGCATTTTCAGGCTCTGTATCCAACTCCACGTACAGCTGTTCTGGGATAGATACTGAAAAGCTGCAAGTGGATTCTTGTGCCACCTTATCTCATTTAGACAAGAGAAGACACCCCTTGGCTTATAACGATAAGCTACAGCCTTGATCGATTTGATCTGTGCTTTTGTCCTTCTTCATAATTTGAGCTATTGATTCTATTTATTAAAACTAATTTAAAAAACACAAGCCCTGAGTGCTCTGCTGTTCCAGATCAGGCTGCTCCGGGCAGTCTGATCTGAAGCTAATCCATTCACTGCTGATTTATTTTCACTCTCTTTTCAAGCAGAGTTCTGTTCTGTATTTCATTTTTTTTGTCCTCTGTTGCTCTCTGAGAAAAAAGACATTTAATTTCACACCTCCAGTGAGAGCAGGGGGGTCTAGATTCCTTTTTCTGATATATGAAGCGAGCTCAGGAAAGTTTACCTGGCTCATATTCATGCAGGTTTTGCTCAGATGGTGGCCCACTGTGTGTTGTTCTCTATTGTCTTAAATCAAAGCACTACCTTTATGCTAGAAAAGAAATCTGAGTATTTGCTTAAATGCACTCATCTTGCCATACTGGAGTTAATGGGACTTATCATGTTCCTGAATTAAGGGCCAGCAGAGGAAAACCTTTCCCTACTTCTTCCTGGGAAGCACAGGTTTGTCTAAGGGCTGGGCGATAGTTCTCTAAAAATAAATACCTTTATTCAGACTTAGAGAAATCAAAAAAAGCCCTTACTACTAAACACAGATGAAAAATAAAACCTTAAGGAGCTAAGCACCTTTTAGCACCAAGCTGGATTTGAGTCTCTGGCCAAGGATCAGCATTCAGTGACTTAGTGGTATTTATTTACTGTCAGTGCATTTTGCTGGTGATGCTATTGTAGCCTTCTTGCCCTTAGTTGAACACAATTGTTTAAATCTTCAACCTTCAAATTCTTCAGCTGGTTAAAAGCTCTCTGCGTGTCCTGCTTGCACAGGGACTGCATATCGTGTCTACTGCATCTCTCCGTGTTTGCTGCTGTAATGTATTCTTTCCACAGTAAAAAAACTCATAGTCTATTCCTAATTTATCCTGAGGTCTGATTTGTCATCCTCACAGTCTAAAGCCTCTGATTTCTTCTGCAATATGTCATAACTATTAGCTGTAATCAGTCAGACAAAACATAAGCCTAGATGTCGTCATAAAGAAAACAGGCATAGGGTAATAGCCTCTGAAGCCTTGGTCTGCTTTTAAAAATGTTACACTTCAGAATCAATATGGACACACAAAGATGGAGTCAGGATTACTGAATATTTCTTTGTAGGTTAGAAATGCCTTATGTGGTGCAGTAGGAAGATATCTTTGTTTTGACTTGAGAGCTGCAGCTAGAGTGGCTAGAGCTACAGCTAGAGTATTGATTGGATACTTGCTACAACCAACATTTAAGCAAAACCACAGCTGTTCAGCTAGGGTAAGAAAGTGAAGCCCCTCAGCTTATTTACAATGTGATCTTGCCCCAAAGCTTCACAGAGATGTTGTACAGTCCAGCAAGGATCTTCTGTGAGTGGTCAGCAGCTCAAATTTGGCCCACCAGCACCAACCAAGGGCTTACTAGATCCTCTTTCCACAATCCCGTGCCTTGCCCTCAGGCAGGACTATAGCCCAGCAGACGCAGATGATGATGAGTTTTTCCTCTGTAGGAAGGGAACCCCTCCTCTGCCTGCTCTCTCCCTGCAATATAAGCCATGGCTACGGTAAGGTGGATGAAGTATCCTGCATACAACAGGGATTCTTAAGAGCTGCTAAGGGTAGAGTAAGAGCAGGGCAAGTATTTAATATGTATTCCCACAATACTCCTCTAGTCTCCAACTAATTCCAGCCCAGGGGATTGCCTGAAATTCTTGTTGTTTGTTTAGCAGCCCTAATTTATCTCTTCTCAAATTACTTGTACATTCTACCCATGAGCCCACATCAGCTTCTTGCACCCAGGCTGCATGAAGGAGTTTTGGCAGCCCATGTGGACTGTGTGAAGAGCCAGGTCCTCTTGTTTGCTTTGAATCTAGCTGCCTCTGGCCTCACCTCTAAGTTTTTGTAATGGAAGAGCTGATAAAGCGTCAATCCTTGCCGACCCTCTCCAAGACATATTTAAACCTCTAGCATTCCTTTAAGCTTTCTGTGCTGAAAAGTCCCAGCGAAATTGGTTATTCCTCTTATGGAAGCCATAATTTGATCAGCTTATTGCCCTTCTCTTTATCTTTCCCAATACTCATACACCCTTTTTGAGATGAAAGGGATCAGAACTGCACCCTCTATTCAAAGGCGATGTGAACCGCTGTTTTTTTTACCATAGAGAAGGGGGAGACAGGTCCTAGAAAAAGAGCGCAGGAAACAAGTGACACAAAACCCTTAAGCATTTAGAGTATTAAGAGCCTGAGTCTGCTTTATAGTCCACCTCCCAAAGTGGGGGTGGGGAGGACAGTAAGGGACAAGTTGAGATTTTGCCGTGGCAGGGCATTTCCCCTGATTTTACAAAGATTATCAAAATGATCTAGCAAAAGAATTTGTGGAGAGCTGCAACGTTCTTTTAATATTTTTATTATTAAAGAATACTGAAGCATTCTTATTCCATTTATTTTTGGAAATGTCTTGTAGAGCCAATTCTGTGCAATGAAACAGGAGTCTGAATGCGGCGCTGAAAACATTACCCCTGACTGAGTTTTACCCTTTGATCTGGCAAAGGGAGGGGACTAGTCCTTGAATTGTTTTAACCTAAGGAGCAACCCCTTCTTCTGCAAAGTACAAAAACTTGCACTAGCTGTAAATATTGAATACTTCAACACTTCAATCTAGACAGATTGCCTGTTTCGAAGACTGCCAGAATAGGCGGTGTTTACTTGTGCTGACTGGGTGTGTCTCCCCATTTTGGCAAAGCTATCCCAGGCTGGCTGCAGTGCTGGCTCTTTGCTGGTCTGATGTGTATCTCAGCAGAGAGATGTGTACCTCTCCAGCTCTGCCTGCCTCAGGGACATCTCGAGTAGAGTGATATCTTGGTAGTCAACCCTCTTCACATATTTTGCTTTCATGTATTTATCTATTTCTTCTTGAATGTCTACCATCCACAATGTCCTGTAGTAAGGAGTTGCATTGTTGAACTACATGCTGTGTGAAGACTGAACTCCTTCTGCTTTGTAAATCTTCACACCCAGCTCTTGTCTTACCACCCTGGTCATATGTTTGTCATCTTGCTCCTCACTCCCCTTCCAGATAGCTTATGACTATGGTATACAGGCTCCGTGCAGGTCTCCATGGGATGCCATTCATGACCTTCCTTCACTCAGATGACTGTTACATCTATCCTTGTTTCTTCCAGTCAGGTTTTATCCAATTTTACACAAGAAGTTACCTATCACAGTCATTTAGAGAGCTGATGGAAGGCTGTGTAGGAAGGGGGCAGAAGTCTAGGTTTCATCCACTGAGGTTAGATTTTGCAAGGGATATATTTTCCCAGGCATAACTGCTAAGCTCTTTCTTAGAGGTCTTTCATAACCTGCAGCTGTGCCATAAGCAGGTCAAATTTCTCCTGTCTCTATTTCACTGTTCTGTCACCCTTTTTAAGAGGACCATGTATGTTTATTATTTTTAAGTTCCCCATAGAGGCTTTATGTTCGAGAAGCACTCTGAAGGTGAAAGCACTAAGCACATCTTTATTCTGAACGTAAGCTAGTGTTTCAGCTGCTGGTGTGGTCACGCTGGCATCTTTCTGAAACAATAATACTCACTTTCAAATGCATTAAAGATGCATGCATTAATGATCCATGCTTGACACCAGTGCAACTTTTTCCCTGTGTGTTACTGTGAAGAGACCTTAAAGGAAACAGTACAGTTCGTATTTTTAAGGATACTAGTACACTAGCTGCCATGCTATATTTATTCAGGAACATAATTTTAACATGTGAAAGTAAATCTATGGCTAGTGGAAGGTAGATAAACTCAGCATTTGCAGTGGCAAGCTAATTCTTGCTAAAATAACAGGAAAACATAGGGTGGGGGTTTTTTTGTACAAGTAATAAGGATTCCTTGCTTTATCGTTCCCTTTCTATCAAATTGGTGATGTCTATGGGGAAGAGATCTCAATAACAGAGAAAGACTGAGAGGGAGAAGAGGTGGTCTCAGGAGAGTGCAGGATGAAATTGAAAGAGTCCATCCACCTACAATTCATATCCCTGTGAATGTTTCCCTCAGCAATAGTAATAGATGAGCTGAGAAAAGTTCTTGACATGGAAACTGTGTGGCTAGGAAGAGCACTAGTGACATGGGAATTGTGGTGAGCAATGGCAGTAAATAGGAATGTTTACAGGACCGAATAAAATGTGCAAAGTGCATTACAGTGTGAGGACTACAAGCTCTCTTACACACGCAGGAGCCTGTTGCTCACGTTAATCTCATGAGTGCTCCCATTCTCAATGTGCTGTGTGGTTCATCCTCTTGCACAGGCAGCAGCAATTCTGGGAGCCAGCTTCTGTCCCCCTGGAAATAGTCAGCAGAGACATTCAGATTAGAGGAAGGCATGACCAGAGGGGACAAACAGGAGGTTTTGTTTCTTTGCATGGTGCTAGAGTAACAAAAGGTGAGGATTTTTCACCTTTATCACCTTTAGTGTTATTTCAAAACATAAGTATTTAAAATTTAAATTAGCACTTCAATATGTAAAAAGAAGGAAATGCCCCACTCGCCACAGTGGGAGAGAAGTGGGAGCATATGGCCTAGGCCCAGCATATTTCTGTATTTCTGTATAGTTATATCACAAGTCTAGCTGCTGCTCTGAGAACAGCGGAGTACGTGCCGTTTGCATCCAAGACCCCTCCTTCGGGAGATGCTGTTTTCCCAAGACTGCCAGTTGAGTTAGATGCGTTTGGCACTCACGCTGCTCTTTGGAAAATACAGCACGTATTAGATAGCATAGAGAATATTTACTTTTATAAAGCTCATACTCAGATGCAGAGGAAAAAAGAGTACGATCAAGCCTCCAAGTGCTATTCCGTAAATGGTTTCTGACTGCTCTGGCATCAAGGAGCATCAGCTATCTCATTACAACTTGAAACAAGCCTTTGGATGTATCCAAATTAACCCAAACATTTGGTGGGGACCCTGTTACTTATTAGGCTGTGTGTGCTGATTAGGAAATGTAACAGTGAGTATCTTCCTTTCTTTTTATTTTATTAATATTCTGTGATATTTCAGCTGTGTCCTATTAAGCAAGGTAGGTATAGTGCCTATGAGGATATGGATGAGAAAGGAGATAAAAAGCATGCTAGCTCTTTCTAATGAATTTGTCAAACAAGATGAAGTGACAGAGGTAAGTTATTTGGTGTATTTCTAAACAGCGATGGTTCAGCAAGGCATTTTGCAGAAAAGCTTTCTCTTTCTCTTTTACCTTCACTAAGGCATCCAACGTAGAACTTAAGGAATTTTGTCCTTGGACAATTTGTCTCAGTCAGTAAAAATAGCATCATGTATGGAGGGCCTGCCAACATAGAAAGTCCCTATGTCTTAGAGGTAGAAACACTACACACAAAGAACACTTGTCACCTTTCTGCTACGACCTCAGCCGATGAACAAACCACTGTTCTCTCCCTGCTGCGGAATAAGATCTTTTTTGACACATTCTTGGGGCAGGAAGAGAGTTGCAGTGACCAGCTGTGTGCAAGCAGGACAGCTATTCTTGCTCTGAATCAGAAGAGAGGAAGAAAGTTTTGTAGAAAATACCTAAAAAGCCCCCCACCTGGTTGGACTGTGGACATTTACCATAACCCTATTTGCCTTGACAAGTTGCCCATGGGAAAGAACACAAAGTAAAATGCTCTTTGTGCAAGAACAAAATACCCAGTACTTGTACAATGCTCCTTTTGTTAGGGAAGTATGCAGAGATATTAATATAAATAGATGCAACACCAAGAGTGTGCTCAGAGTGAATGAATTTTTAATGGCTCCTCACCATAAAGATGGTTACAGATATCAAGGTCACATTTTAAGGAAGTTGCACGTTTATCACATGCTGTACATTTCTCAAAGGCCCATGTGAGTAAGCTGTGAGGAATGAGGATGTGCTCTTCTAAAAGTAGTGTAGTGTCTTACAGGATAATCGATACTAATAAAGTATAGCTATTTGTAAAAATAAAGCAATCACTATTTTCTGGCTCTCTGTAACCAAGACAGGATAACAAAACACTTTTCACAGCATGCCTTTGACATTAATAGAAGCAATTTTAACTGTGCTTTCAAGCTTACTGCTGGCCTTTTTTGTGGGTAACTCATTCCTAGCAGTTATACTCTTCCCAGACGCGAACATGATAACTGTGATTCTGCTCATAGGCCTAAAGAGGACTTGTTTGTTGTTGCAATTTGTGCTTGGTGGCAAATCTTTTTACTCTGTGTGTACATAATGTAAAGGAGTCCAGAGCTCCAGCTTTGCCTTGCTTTGCTCAAGCTCTGGGCAAGCTTAAGGAAAGGAAGAGATCCTTCCTGCCAAGATGGTATTGCTTTGCTGTCTGCTTTATCTGCTGCAAGGGTGCAGGATGCAAACTCTGCCCTTTGACTTGCAGCCACCTGGATCCACTGAAGGGACCAACGTCCTTGTGTCAGAGGGTGCTCTGCAGTAAGTCTGCTCAGAGCAGATGTCATTTGTTTGTTACGTGCCTTGTGCGTTACTCCTACTGGCACCTAACTCTTCAACAGAATTGTTTGTCAGACACTTTGCAAAATGAGTTAACACACGCAGGCAACTGTTCTGAATAGTCACAACTGGGTTCTCTCAGCTTTATCTCAGCGTAATGCAACCCAGCCTAAGTACAGTGAAATAATTGCACTAAGTGTAGACCATTAAACGTCTCAGATTGAGTAAAAGTCCTGGTGTTGCATCTCTTTTTCTGATTGGGAATTTTGCAATATTCTCTTTTTTTTTTTCCTCCATCTTGTTGGTTTTTTTTTTTTTTAATTCCCCATCTCCAGATTCATCCCACCCTATTCAAGCAGGTGTATTTAAAAGCATCTCAGAGCTTTATTTTTAACTGCCTACACATGTGACCTTGGAAAGAAGCTATCTGCAGCGTTGTGGGGGGATGTACAGTGTTACTGAGGACAGTGGATGCTTTGTCCAGAAATGAAAAGGGTATCAGTGCTGAGACTAAACATACCATGGTTTTGGAAAACTAAGGCAGGGGGGAGGGAGAGTAAGCTTTACAAGCATGTTGCTTGACCACTTTTACAGTCTTTTAGATGCTTTTTTTTCCTCACAACAATTTTCTGTCCTTCCTTATCTCTCCTTATCAGCTGTTAGCTGCCGAGGGGCACTGTGTGCAACTTATTAGCTGACCTAAGCAAGGTCCTGGGGGGGAAACAAATCCCACAGCAACTTTGCTGTATGCCTGTATGAGCCGCATCACAGCTCTGCTGGGGAAACAGGCATTTTGTTATCCATGTTATGGTATTGTGGGCACTCCACAAGTGAAATGCTAACAGGACATGAGCTGTGTGCTCTTAAAATGCTTCCCTTCAGCTTTTTGTGGCTGGATGGCATTATTACGCCGAGCAAGTATTCACTAAAGTTAGAATAGGAATGCCACCAGTACTATTCATTATCCTTTTAACCTAATTCAAAAAAGAAAAGGAAATTGATTTTTAAGGGAGGCTACTGGTAAAGATTAAGGAGTGATTTTTCATGAGCTACTGCACATGCTGCCTTTTAGATTCAGACCTGCAAACAAGACAGGCACCACTAATAACTTTATCATTGCAGTTCTAATTGTATTTACTTTGTCTCTACATTGCTTTGTTTAACAGAACACAAAACAAAATATTTTCTTGCGCAGAGATGCCCCTTACATCACTCCCAGCCCTGAAGAGCTTCCCGAGTAGCATACCTGAAAGGAGGACGTGTGCTCTCCCAGAGTTATCCTGCATTTTTCAGTCAAATAGAAGAATGGTTTTCCCTTGTATTGCTGAGCATGATGCTATGTGGTATGGAATATCTCCCTGGTTAGTTTGGGTCACCTGCCCAGCTGTATCCCCCCCAGCCTATAGCCCACCCCTCAGGCTATCCACTGCACGGGGCAAAGTGAGAAATAGAGGTGGCCTTGATGCTGTGCAAACACTGTTCAGCGAAAGCTAGAAGATTAGCATGTTATCAATATGGTTTTGGTCAAAAATCTAAACCACAGAACCATATGAGCTGCCATGAAGTAAATTAACTCTTTCCTAGCCAGGCCCAGTACAGCCTGAAACTGAGGAGGGGATCTTTGTTTTCTGTCTTCTCCATAAAATGTATATTGCCTAATTTTTCCTTGGAATACTCGCCTTTACCTGCTTTTATCATCCCACAAAAGGAATAAACCAGCTGCACGGTCTAGATAACTTGTCCTTTCACAAGCGTTTGAAGGGGATGAGCAGCTGATTTAAGCACATTAGGTGAATGCAGTGATTAGATACTTCAAGCCAGATTGTGCATATTAGCAAGCGATTATGGTCTCTCTCTCTCTTGTAAGTCTATTTACATGTGTGTAAAGTCGGGGCTCTCAGATTCTCAAACGCGTGGATCATGTCTTGGTTGAAAAAATGAATTGCAAAGCTCTTCCTCCATTATTCAAGTGTGCCGGTCCATCAGGGTCCCCTTTTTGAAACGAATCTGTAGTTACACGAATAATCATTATTGGAAAAATATTCTGTTTGGCTTTGGTTTTCCCTTAAGATGATGGTGTAGCTCTCTGACAAGGTGAGCCAGTAGGATGGTGGGAGCGGTGTTTTGTTACTGCCAATGCCATTCCTTGTGGTCCTGTCAGCCTTATGAAGTCCCAACCTCAGTATCTCCTGGAACTGAGGCAACTGATATAAATCTTTCTCTGCTTTTAAACTAAAGCCTCATGAGTGTTGAAAATAGCTTTGCAGCATGATATGAATGCACTCTGAAGACTTTAAAACCAGAAAGCAAATAAAATCAATCTTTCTGCATTTAGCTTGATGGTTTTTGAAGCCTGATGTTTTAGCATCCAATTTATGAGTTTTGGACTTCTCTGCGCCTGCTGTTAGGAAGGAAAACCATAGCTATGTCTGAAAACAGCTACAAACTGCTTAACAGATTACAGAGATCTTCCACCTAGGCAGCTGACTAGGAAACATACTTTCATGTTCATGTATATCTGCATATGCCCCCTCCTAGTGAGGTGTTTCCTAGAACCAGACCCTAATGATAGTGAAGTCATATGACAATGTGAACCCATTTCAATGAGCTGGGGGCTTACAAATGTTCTTGATAAATTTAAATTAAATCGTGTTTAGCTCAAAGGAATCTCATGATTCATTCCAGTGAGAATTAGGACAAAAGTTTAGGGACAAAATGACACAGCTAGATTGATTTACACCATCTGGGACACAGTCTACAGTATCTATTTGTCTCCTATTACAGCATGAAAAGCAAAATAGTCCTTCACTGTTGCATTGACTAATCAAGTGAAAACAAAACAAAACAAAAAAAACCAGGGGGCAGGATTTTGCTGATTTTTGCATTTAATCAAGAGCACACTAAATAGGTCATGGCATCGTTTTGTTTTCTCTTGATGTAAAGCAAAGACTCATCTGTTGCTTGTGCCAGAACCTCCAGCACATCTCCAAAGCAAGAAGCAAAAACAAAGACACAACCAAAAAAAAATTACAAAGAGTAAATTAAATTTCACTGTAAATCTTTGTTTGACAAAATACACATTGCTGCAGAGGATTAGAAGGTGATAACATCAGTCTATTAGCTCAGAGATTAAAGTAAAATGTTCTTCAAAATCCTATCACATTTATTTCTTTCTAACTGAATTTGTGATTTAGCATTATGGTCACTAAATCTTTTTTGCTTTTTATTTTATTTTCCTTTGGTCCTTAAGTTATAAAGTTTATAGTATCTGCTTGATATAGTTCATTTTAACATCATGAATTTGCAATTTACATGAGCCAGGGAAGATAATTCTACAATGCACACACTTTCTGATTAACTGTGTGTGACTTAAGTAGATCTGAGAAAAGAGTTTTAAAGAGTGTTTTGAAAGATCTAAATTCAGCCATACTTTATGAAGCAAAATTTTTTTTTTTTTCCTTAACTAGTCTAATGCCTAATAATCAGTGCAGTCTTTTGTTGTGCAAGGTTATTGCCGGGGGGGGCGGGGCTTATGCCAAGGAAGGGGGCTGGGAGGAGAGGGCACCAGTACAGTGAAGGAGTAAGTTCTGGTGGAGAATTTACACCAAAGTGCAACTTCATAATTGTTCAAGAAAAAGCCTGTGGGACTAGGGTCTGAGAACTCATTTGATGAATATGCAAAATACATCATTTCGCACATAAATGGCTAACCTCACAAACACAGTGTATTTACATTGATTTGTTTAATGTACACAATTCACGTGTTTCCTATGCACTTTTTTTAGAGACCTTTAGCAGCAATGACCCATATGGGTGCACTTTTTTTATCTTGTAATTTGCCAAGTCTTTTTAATCTCCCATGCTTTGGGCACCAGATACTTGAATAATGACATCCAGTCCTCCATCCTTTTGTGGTGAGGTTGGTCTGATTTCTATCACAGGATTCATGTGGGATTGGATGGCAGAATATTAATTTTGCTGGAGGTTTTTTTTCCCTTCATGTCTTATGTTCTGTCTGTCTGAACTACTTCAGCTGCAGAAGACTCTATTTTAGGAAAAGTTCAATAAATCTCTTCATAACTGGAAATGTTAGAGGGTTATTCAGGAACATTTTGCCAGTATCTGCTAGTTTCTGTTGTTTGCATCGTGTCCTCTATAGGCTTTAAGATTAAGTTGGCACTATGATATTTCTCTTATACTAGACACAGCCATACAGAAGCAAGATGTATTTGAGTTGTTTACTCCTCATGGTGATATAAAGTGGTCTAAGCCACCTGTGTCAGTGGCTTCATATTAACTGAGACCCCACAGTTTCAAATAACCAGGTTTAGATGTCTCTGTATAAATAACCAAATCAGTAGGAGAAAGTTCTGCTTTAGTCCTGATAGGTCTAGCCTTAATTAGGAACAGTTTTTTAGTAGTTTCATAATAGAAGAATTTACTCACACTCATTCATGAGAAAAACTAAAATGATACAATAAAGAGGCATATAAAACACTTAAAATTGAAAAATGGAAAAACCTGTGGGAATTGTGCATGTTCAGTCCAGAGAAATATAGTCTGATTGTAAGCTTACCTGTCCTTCAAGATGTAAAAGGATATTACTGCACAACAGAAAACAGCTACTCTCGCTGGTCAGAAAAACAGAACTAGGTAAAAATCAGTTAAATATTAAGCAATGTTTTATATGTAAGTAAATATTTATATTATAATTTATAACACACATATATAAATATATAAAGTATAAGTGTGATTGTATAACGGCAGCACACAGCTTCAGTTCCTATCAATAAAAGGATCCCCAAGAACCACTTTCAACAGATGTATTTAAATCAGGATTTAGAAACCTCTCCTGGGTATCAGGGCATGCATAGGAGCAATGGGCCAGCCTTAAATCTAGCTTATACTTCTGTATGTAAGGAATAACAGTAGTTAATATTGCCATTCTTCTGTTTCCAGCCATGTTTCCATCATGTTTCTCATGATGCAGGATAACTGTGTCACCATTTGGGACTTGTTTCCTTTCCTGTGCTTGTTTCTATTCTCTCATTTGTTAGGTTTTCAGTGGCTCCAACACTGGAGTCCTTGCTAGGACTTCTGGGACCTACTGTAGCCCAAATAACATTAGCATCACTGACCTTTGGACTTAAAAAAGTAATTTTTCTTTTAATCTGTCCCAGGGAAATCAGTTCTAACTGTAATGCATCTAGAGAGGATGATAGCGTCAAGTTACCCCTATCCTCTTTGGTGGCACAAGGAGTCTAGCCCTGGCTGCACAATGCTTGAGCCAAGACAGGGAAAGGTCCCTTGGCCACTGAGCATCCTCCTGGGGCATGAAATATGGAAGTTTGCACCACTCAGAGTGAGGGGGAACTTGAAGCCAGGACTCTCATTCCCTGTGTCTGTGCTTCAGCTGCCAGGGCTGCATTGAGAGACCACGATGCCTTCCTCCCTCCCCACAAAGCCTGCTGCGAGTGGGGGCTCCCTGTGCGTGTTGAGGCTGGTGTTACACCTGCAGCTCTGACGCAGAGCTGAAAGCTCTGAGAGATGAGATTTAGTGTTTCCTGGGGGCTGGCTCTCCATAGAGATTTTTGAATCACCTAACCTTCAGTTTAACCTTTCTTGCGCCTTATGGCGGGCACCTGGCTCTGGGTTTTCAATTTCACACCATGTACTGAGTGTTTAGGCTTTTCAGTGCTTTCCTTGCTGGTGCTTAAGTGCTAACATAATTTTTTAGGACCAAATACTACATCTGTCCATTAAGCACTTGTTTTTTAAAGGATGCTTTTGTTTACTTCTTTGTCTTGACATGAAACATGCTTGAACGAAGGTGGGCTGTATTCATTTCTTTGACTCTAAAATAATACCAGCAACAGAACCAAGGAAATGCTTTTCAATTATTTTCTCCATGTACCTCAGAAAGAATTGGTACTGAACAGCCAGTATCTCAAGTTAAGTACACATTGATTCTTGGAGCCTAATTGGTGAGATTTATTGACAATACAGCATTTGACTAGTTATAATAGACTCCTATTCATTATACAGTTGATAATTCAACAAGTAGCTGATTCTAATTTTCAGTGTTCGTTATACCATTAAGGCTGACTTTATTAGCCTACTCAGGGATGTTTAAAAACAATTAACCTTAATTTTTTAAAGTGGAATGTGAGACTTCAGCTATTAAACTTCAATTCTATTTTAACTGCTCCAGGGCATTAGCTACGTGGCTCCTGAATTCTGGCACCTTATTAATACAGGATAGCAGGGTATTCAACAAAGAAACTCGAGGTCTGATTTTAACTTGTATGCACTTGTGGCTTTCCTCATATAGGTAACCTCATCTATGAATGACGTTCCCTTCTTTTAATTAGTTTTAGGATCAGGCTGTAAATTCTTGTTGTGGTGAAGCATGGCGTAGGCCAGTGTTTAATTAAAAAAATTGCAAACCTCCTGATGATCTGTGCCTGCAGAGAGAGGATTCATTTTAGAACATTGCCATAAAAAATTATAGGTGGCTTTTCAGACAGAGCCCGCTTTCTAGGGCTCCAAAATTAGGTGTGTATTTCTACAAAGGAGAGTTTAGGAAAGGTTTCAAAGCAGATCAAAGTTAAAGAGTTTCCTGATGGTTCAGCTTTGTAGCACTAAGCCTGCTGGGTGTTCTGCATGGATCCATTGTACCTAGCTGCACTCTGAAAGCACAGCCATAGTTTTGCACGCATTATACTGGCCGTGTTTTCAGTAGAGCTTTACAAATTGCCTAATCCAGGTTAGGCCTTTTCTGGAAGCTCTTTAATCCTTCTAACATTTGCATAATGATCTCAATACTGTAATTCTTGTGTGACAGTGTGTTGAAGCTCTTTCTGATTTACATTAATGATAGTACAAGAATAATAGAATACCAAATTGACTTTATCATCTTTCAGGACTGAGAATACCATAAATTTCAATGTTTAAAAAAGCATGGGGCCAAGTTCACTCCTGATGTTATCACAGTGACATCTCTAGAGCTAGGTGAGGCATGCATTGATTTTGTCCTGCTTAAGTAAATATTAACTCATATTTGGGAATCTAAATAAGGGGGTAGATTCTACTAAAGACCTTTCACAGTGGTATTCTATCAGAATAATACTTTTTTCCCTATGACTTTGGTTAAAACTTGATAATCTCCCATGAAAATTCTAAACTAATCAGCTGCAATAAAAAATAGATGAGGATTGTATGAATACTTTATGTGAATGGTAAGAAAGTAAGTCTCTAGTTTTGAGGTATTGTGTTAAAATTTGCAGGACTACACAGCAGGTAATACTAGGCTGACTTCCCATTTCTGTCCTCCTGCAGACCTTACAATAAGGCAGCACAGACACGAGCTGAAAGGCAATCCCAAGCAGCCATGCAACACCAGTTCTGAGAGGATAAAAATGAGGGATGCTCTAGCAGGCATGCTCACTGAAAAAAAGACTTTCATAGTAATTCAGAAAACAAGTCATTTCCATGGGAAAATACACTAAGAAACTGAATCACAGGGTGATATTCATGTATGTAACACAGGTGATATTTTTTTAAAAAAGAAAATATGATTTTTTTTTAACAGCTGTTGTTCAATGCAACCAGTATTATCTGATGTCTTGCTTATTTCATCTGCTTCATGTTTAATACCTGGGAGTTTGAATGTGACTTTTATTCTCAACAGCAAATACAAAAATATGGTATTTCTCTCTACAAAATTTCCATGGGCTTTCTCATGTCTCAGCTATGCTTTCTTGACCTGACATCTAGTCATAAGTATATCATGTGAACCATGTATCTTGATGAAAAGGTCGTGTTAATATATGCAATTGTGTGTGCTCACAACCTATGAATGATTGAATGCATGAAAGAAAACAATTACCCAGATAACACCTTATTTCTCCAAGGAGCAGTAGATAGCCTACCTTTCATTTGCTGAGGGCCATCAGAAGGTCTGTCATCCTCTTTGTTTATTGTGATAAAAGAAGACGAATCCAGGTTAACAAAAAGGCTTATATGATATTTTAAATGTTTTTCTTCATAAAGCATATCCTGCGACCTTTAAAAAATGATTAAAATGTTGTCTTGATGCATGTGTGATCGAGTTGTGTATTCCAAAATCCTAATTTTGTGGCATATTATGAACTAATTTGAAGAGAGACTGAGAAGCAATAAATGGTATTAAAGTTGCGCTGACAGGAGATAGTAGCTGACTCCTTAAATTATCTGTGCAGCAGGTTAAGACTTATCTTGCATGAGCATGCATGTACCACCTTACAACCTTGTGTAAGCAACTCACCACAGTCTGGCTCCACAGGGCTGCTTCATCCTGTGCTTGAGCATCTCTCAAAAGAGAGGTTGAGATGATAAAGATGTTGTCTCCTCCCAGTGCACAGCAAAGCTGTGGTGACCGGAGCTGGATTTCTTTCTGAAGCAAACAGGGAAATTGCAACTACTGACAGATGCTATTTCCCCTGAGCAGCTCCAGATGCTGAGCAGCCCAGTGCTGTGCTGTAATTTTGGTCTGGGCAGGCAGTTGGAGTCCCATGAAGCCTTTGAACATTACAGCTGTATTTAGACGCCGAAGCCTTCAGGCTGAAGACTATCCTTGTATCAGTGATAAAAGGCCTCTCCTGTGCTCACAAGGCTGCCACGCAGTCCCGTGTTGTAAATAATCACCCCATTTTCTCTGTTTTCAGGAGATTTGTCCTCACCAAGATGAGAGTCATTCCAAAAGGAGCTTTCGCAGGACTTGGTGACCTAGAGAAAATGTATGTATTGTGTCAATATTTACTAGGAAACAAGTATTTTACTTGAAACAGCAGTTTCTGGTTGCAGCTCCTTTTACTGCCTGTGAGCAAGGCCCTATCTCTAAGCTTCATCTAGTTTCATTTCTGTTTAAAAAAATTAGAAACTTTATTTTAAGACTGTATTCCAAAACACTGTTGTCATAAATACATTTTTATATCAGCAAGCAGGCAGTCCTCGGTCAAAGGGTTCGTTCAGCACGGAGTGTCATTGTAATTAATAAATAAAGTGCCATAGCAGAAGATCATGGGAAGCTGATTCTTTTGAGAACTTTGTAATAGATTGTAATAAACCAGTGGAAGATTACGGAGGAAAGCGCTCCTGTTCGTAACAGGGCAGCCGATTCTCTTTTCACTAACGAATAAATAGGATTGTTTTGCGCATGTTCACAGACAGCTAGCAGGATACATGAGAGAAGTTTCTTACAGGTGATAGCTCTGAAAATCTTAGCGCATAAAGGGTGTAAGCATCTAATATCTGTGAACTTTGGTGATAAGCCTGGAGATATAATTATGAGCACCTCTGATGAACAGATGTATCATACATTCATTAGTATACTATTGTGGATGTATTACAGCCCTCCACCACTAGAAGGAAATATCCTTAATAAAGTGTTTCCTACTATTCTTTATCAACAGAAAATCTGTGGGTTAACTGGTGCTAGCACCAGAAATGATAACTGTCACTGTCCAACCTGAACTATTCAGTGGCATGTACTATTTTTCTGAATTATTTCATAGAAGAGCAAATCACGACATTTTGTTTAGAAGCACACCCAACATTTGCACCCTGACAGGAGAGGGTCACAAACAGGTTGTTCACCCAAGAGGATTCTGAGTGGGAATGGGGAAATGCACTTTAACATCAGTGCCTTTTTCAGTGCTGTGAGTGTAACGGCAAAACTGAAAAGGAATTGATTGCCAACATTCCTGCATCATTTCTAGCTTTTTCGCTCATACTCTTGTATAAGTAGGGGATTTAGCAAGGAGGTGAACGCAGCAGAAGGTGTGGCAAGGAAAGGGAAAGGATTTTGAACCTAGAGAAGTATGGATGGATGAAGAACAAGCAGTGAACGTGCAAGAAGGATTGAAGAGCTGCTGGTCAGCAACAAGTGGTAAAGCTCACATGGCGCCTGGCCTTTTCTGAAGCATGAGATCCATCTCAGGGCATCACCATAGGTTCAGAAGTCTTCTATTGACACGTAGTACACACTAAAAAGCCTCCAGTTGCTGCATCCCACTCGTGGATCCGGACCCTCATACTCCATCAAGCACCACTGTAAACAGTCATTTTTCTTGCATTTTTCTTGTTTCTTTTCAAAGAAAAAGTAGGTCTTTTTTTTGTGGCCAATTAGGAATAAGATCAGCTCTGCATCACCAGTTTGGTTGGTACTTGTTTCTCCCCAGTCCTGAAGGATTCCTTTTAGCCTAGTCCTTGTGGAAAATCATTGAGCTCTCTGGACTATGAAGTGGGTTGCAAAGTGCATTATAAACTGCTCACGTTATCTTTAATTACTCAGAAACCATATGTCAGATATGTATGAAGGTAGCAATCACATTGAATAGGATGTCTCTAAGTGGTGATTTATTGTTAACGAAAAAAATTATATATGGAAATGAGCTTGGTTTGAAAATATATCTATGTACTATCCGTACATGGAGGAGAAATGGGGACAGACAGTTTATAGCAAAACATCCTTGAAAATAAAAGGGTGATAAATATGTAAATGAGACCAATCAACATCAACAAAGATGCGGTATTTGCAGATGATATGGCAAACAGATAAAATTTGAAATAGCTCACAAATCCTGAACCTAACCCATAAAACTTTTATCAGAAATATTCGTGATAATGTAGGGACAAAAAAGTGTGTAATCAAATGATAGATTTGCATATAAAAACACAGCCTTTGTATGAAAGTCTTTTTACTCTAGCAAGATCATGCACAGAAAGGAAGATTAAAGCAAACTGTAGTCTATTTAAGGAAAACAGCTATTAATAATGTGATACCTCCATATGGTAAAAAGTGGATAGCCTGATGTATACAAATCAGATACTTCAATGTAGTATACATATGTGCTCACCTAGAACTAAACAGACTAAAAATTAAGAGAGTGGCAATATTTCCTGAGTGTATTACTGAAGAAAACCAGTATCTTATACAGTCCAACATATCTGTACGCATGATTTTTATCATTACTAGATCATTTCTAACTATGTTTCTGAGAATAGGTTTTAAAGCCCAAAAGTTGCAGGGAATGGTGGTCTTTGGTATCATCCATTTGGGATGAGCTGGTTGAATACAAGTTAAATCAGAGATGAGTCCTCCATGAAAATCTTAACTCTGTTGTATTTATGTTCAAACTGAATGAAGGCTTTTGAATACAGTGACCAAAAATTTCTGGTTTTCAAAGAAAAATAATTCAATAATGTTTTTCAGTGCTCCTGCTTTCTATATGCATTTTAGTTTCTTCCTAAACACCCAAACAGCTGAGAGCTTTGAAGAAATGTACTTTGCCACAAAATATCAAGTAGTTCCAGTCTGATAATTCCAGTCAGACTCCAGTCATGGTACCCAGAAAAAGTCTTGTTTGTTTTCCATTTGAACTGTCCAAGGACTTTCCAGAATGGACACTAGTGACCATGACTCATAATGGAAAAAAGTAGCGTAACCTGGAAATGTCATCTTGGAGCACCTGATCCCTTGTGAAGTTCCAGTTTTAGTTACCAAGTCAAAATCTTTTGGTTTTGATCGATTTTGGCAAAATACAGACATTGGGAGAGGAATAAAATTGTCACTGGAATACTTCAGCCATTTTGAAGTTTTTTGAAAGAATGAGAGCCCATTTGAACCGTCTCTACCTTGTCATTTTCTTTTCACCCATCTAAATTCCTTCAGTTACTGAAAAACCATGAAATGTCCGTTCTGTAGACTGTCATATAGAGAAACAACTTTCCCCAAGTATATTCTAGGAGAAAGATCTTCTTTTCTTCTTAGATAAAATGTTTAAAGTTATGAAATAAACTGACAAGCTCTAGTTATCTGAGATTTCTCTTACTAAAGGTGCAACTTGAATTTTCTTATAGAAAACTATTTCAGAAACCCACAGATCTGAGGAACAGCCTAACCAGCTTACTGCTAGCAGCTCTTCAACTTCTGCACAGCTCTGGCTTCATGTTAATTTAGCAAATAGGTGTTCAGGGAACCAGATTAGTTATTCTCAAAACATGTTTAATCTGCTCCTAAGTCTTGGCCAACTGGAACATGGCAGCTCATCTGGACTCCTGCTTAACCAACCTGTTTACACTCCCAGAACTAATTAACCCTCCAGTTACTAAAGTAAAAAGCAGCCCCATGCAGGCACATACCTGGCAAAATCAATTCAACATGCTCTGCAGCTGCTATGTCATCTTCAACCTGCACTTAAAGTGCTTAATGTGAAGAAGAGACAGTCTGGAGCAATATTAAGTCTCCCTTTTTCTCTTGCTAAGTTTTCTTCTGTTACTACAAGGTAGCAAAGCAGATTTGTGAATGTTGGTCTAACAAGGTCTGATTCAGGCATCGTATTTATAGGAAGTTTGGTCTGACCGCCTTACCTTATGCAAGCCAAAGAGGCTTCACATTTGTATCCTGAGGCACAATCCCCTTGAAAATTCATTGTCAGTTATTTATTCTTTTGAAGGGTTTAAGCTAAAACATATTGCTTTGTTTCATCATTCACTCTCAAATCCAACCCGTATGCGGCCCAAGGAAATTCAGCCATGTGGGTGAAGTACTTCTTGAACTAGAAGATGTCACAGACAAAAAAACACCATTATTGGCCCTGTTTTGTATTTTGGAGTAATAGGAGAAGGGCATTTCTTTAACAGATTTTGGAAAAGACACATTTTAAGAACATGAACCATGCTATTGTTAACAGAGCTTGATGAGCTAAATCCTTGATAAGCTCTAAAAATCCTGGAAAGATAAAACTTTTAGGGTTGAGGGAATCTGCCAGAGTTGACACCACTGGAAATTGAAGTTTTCTGTCTATGGAAGACAACAGGAATATATGCATGAGCTATCTACAGCTTCTTCATTAATTTCTAGAGGAAATAGCTCAGAATCATATATTTATTTAATCACTCAGTGCATTCAAGCTTTTATGGTTTTTTGCTGAGCCTGTTGGTCCAGTGATGGTTCATATGAAGAAATGCTGCTGGTCTGTGACCTAGATACATGAGCAGCAGCTTATTTCATATACAACAACAAATCTGATGTTTGATGATAAAATCTCTCCTGTTTGCCCCTGTAGGCGAAAAGGCAGGTCACACTTTCCTTTGACTTAATTAGATCAGACTGAGTTACCTTTCATGTTTTATCTAAACTGAGGTGAGGTACTTAAGGACAGTGGAGACTACTCAGTAGAGTATTTTGAGGCACGTGTTAAAGTACGTTGCTGAATAAGGGCGTATCTCTCTTACGGTGAGTGGGGAAGGAGCAAAGTTCTTGGCTTGATTGTAAAAGTTTCATCAGGAGAATTTAGCATAGTAGGAAGTCTTCACTTTATTTAGCAAGTTCTAACAACCTGGCAAATTTCTGGATTCACCTCCCAGACCTTCTTCAGCATTAGCCAACAAAGGTGCCTGGGCTAGCAAATGGCTAAGAGATGTCCACCATTCCATGTGCTCCTGAAATCAGTTTCATTCGGCCCTGGCATGTCATTCTGTAACACTTGGCAGCATACAGCCCAAAAAGATGGGAAGGAAGGGGGAGAGGCAGAAATCGCATGATCATCTAAGGATGAGCAGTGTTTCTTCTGCTACCAAGAAAGCTGGTCAGTATTTTGCAGCTTCTCCAATTTTTCTTGCACAGTGTATAGTGTGCTGCGTCATTTGGTATGCAAAAGGCTGTAATTAAATAAGATCATTAAAGCTATTTTGAGAAAATGGTTAAGATTCAGTTTAATTGAGACATTTGGAAATTGGTTCTAGGCAGGAGTTTTTTTCTATCTTTTGTTGCATCATTTGGATAAATCTGCTATTTATTTTTTTGCAAGAAGCAAAATATGGATTTGCAGGATCTGCCATGATATATAAGTTAAATAGTGCATGTTTACCAAACTATTTATTTACATCCCTAAGGTGAAAGGGGGACACAGTGCATTCTGTGTACTGAAATATGTACTGAATCAGGTAACAGTCATATTTTGGTAATAAATACTCCAGGGTATATTCTCAAGGTACAACTCCATGGATATTAAATTCTAATTTACATTATAGGAAATTATATGTAACGTTCTGCATCTTAAGGGCCAGGCATGAAAATAAGTATGCTACTTAATGCATTTAAATTAGTCTAAATATGCATTTTTCTCTCAGGGAAGAGAGGACTACAGTTCAAAAACATTAAGGTGAATAACCAGCGTAAGCAAAGAAATTCAAAGTTCAGGCTGACATCACAAAGAATAAATGTTTTAATGGGGCTACTGTTATGATACAGGGTTTTCCCCACTGTCTGCCTGCTCTAATCCTGCGCAAGTCAGCAGGCACTAAAGGTTGCCCAGCCACTGCAGGCTGGTAGTCAGGCAGTGAGCAATCACGGGAGGCTTCCTGGTTCCTGCAGGTGGACTCGCAAGTCCCAGATGCCCCCGTCCCAGCTGACTGTCCACATTTGATGGTGATCAGTGGTTTTGAATTGGCTCTTTTCTATACTGGAGGGGTTGCTTCCACTTCAGGCCTCTGGTTCAGCAGCAAAATCATGTAAGAAAGCTTATCCTCTGCTATACATGCCATATGCATTCCTTAGCCCAACAGGATCCAGGGTGTCAGTCTTCATTTGCCCATCGCTACACTCTGCCCTTTGAAACAGGTTCCCACAAATGGGATTTGAAAGGCGAACAGCTATGCAAGCTTCTCCCTTGTCCTGTAGCACATCATTAGTGGAGGAACGAGGCAAACCACTGCCTTCTGCTGCTGTCTCTCAGCATGGCCATGAGCTCCTTGGGTACATTTTCTTCTCAAAGGAGTGCCATTTTCTTCTCAAAGGAGTGCCATTACTTCAGATGACCCTTCTGCAGCCTTTGCAAATATCATCCCTTGGATAGCAAACAGAAGTGTTTGGTATGAATACATAGGAAGCCTGGTGTGTTCTTAATTCAATTTATTTCCTGGAAGTAGAATCCATGCCTTGTGTTCTGAACATAATAAGTAATGAATGAAGATTAGGTGGTTTTCTTATAATCTATAAATGTTTTGCTGCATCATCACCTGGTATTCTGCTTTTCCCTGCCAAAGCTTATCTGTGAAAGAGATCTTACACTTGCAGTTATTGTTGTCATCCCTTGCACAATTACAAAAGTGTGAAGTAGACATTTATTATCCATGTCAGCAACTCACTGCTGATGCCAAAGAGCAGAGATTTTAATTACAGCTTTGTGATATTTCAGTAAATGCATAAGCTGATCTCAATCTTTTGCTAATGCTTGGGAGGAACAAAATCACAAAAAAAGTAAAAACCCTTAGAAGAAGCAGCTAGGAAATCTAAAATCAGTTCATAGTGTCCATATCAACATTTGTTAACTTTTCTATTTAAAAAGTCCCAGAAAATCATGCTAATATTTGCATATTTTAATTGAAACATGTTAGAGTACAAGAAAGGAAGTATTCCATAATTCTTTCTGTGTGATTTGGTATCTTGATGCTCACTTTCTTTGATAAAATAGATTTAGAAAGAGAAAAAAGAAAATACATTTTGTCATTACTTCCTTTTGTTGAGCAAGAATGAGTTTTGTGGTAATGAACTGTTAGCAGAATCTTTTTTTGTTAACTGCATTGGTATGAAGCCAGCATTAGAGACTGAAGTATTTAATGGAAGAATCATCTTGGACATCATTCTCGTCCCTGCTTTACAGTTGTCTAGACACAGAGACAGGTAAAGCAGAAAAGGGAAATCCACTTGCCTGAATGTATGCTAAATGCTTTAATGCCTCTCCCCAGTGACATACTGTTCAGATTACCTGAATTCATAAAAGACAAAATGTGGGCAAATGCTTGTGTGAGTTTCCACTCTTCTTTAGGAGGAAACTTTGAGCCAATGTTCTTCTGCCTTCCTCTACACAAACAGATCAGGTAAAATTAAGGACAGGCTAAATGAAGATAGCTCTTTTGCATATCTAAATGTGGGCTCTGAATTAGCCTCATTTATTCAAAATGAAATTTGAGGGTCAAATGAACATTTCTAAAAAAAAGGTCTCAGCCCCATGGTCAAGAAAGGTCTCTAAATGGAAATGTTAGGAATTATTAAGAAAAGGATAGGGAACAAACCAGGAAATACTCATCAAGATGAACACATTCATGGATGATTTCCACCTGAGGAATAATGCAACAGGACAAGACTCCTCTGTCTGGAAGAAAGACCTTTGACAGGGGATATTGGAGTGGTCTGTACAGTCAGGTTTGGTATGGGGAAGGTGGACAGGATTCTGCCCTTTCTAATACTATAACTGGAGGACAGGATTTCAAATAAAACTAGTAAGTGACAAACCGAAAAAACTGAAGGCAATACTTCTTCACACAGTGCATGGTTCAGCTGAGGAACTCTCCTTTGAGACTTTGCTGATATGAAGAGTGTCCCTGGTAAAATTTGGGGAAGAAAATGTGTCTCACCTGTTAACATACCAAACACAAAGACTTGAGCTTCAAATAACCAAAAAAAGTTGATTGAGTATTCAGAGGGACTTTCTCAGTAGGCTTGCCCTGCTCTTGCACTGTTTTCTGGGCCTCCCCTACCACCGCTAGAGCAAGATACTGGGCTGGATGGACTTCAGGTTTGGCATGCTGTGGTTGTTCATGCAGAGATATTTTCTTTCTCCAAATCATTCAGTTTTGGAAGGCAGCCTCACTCTAGGGCCTTGCATCAGAGGCATGAAGCTGATTATTGCAACTGATAAACGTAGGAAGGAGCCTCAGAATTGACAGTCATCCCATGGTGCAGAATTAATACTATAATCTTCCTGCTTTTCTCCTGCAGGATATTCTTTATGCATATTGAAGAGGCTGATACATTCGCTTAGTGGCCAACTTGCTGAGATTCATCTCAGGGGCCTTTGGGTGGATTTTTTGTTTCAAGAGAGGTCAGAACCGGTGTTGTAAAATGTAAGACGGCTGCCGGCACAGTAAAAATTTTTTCCTAAAAAAGTGTCACTTCTTCAGGTTCCATTTCTGTCTTCCAAGACCTTCACTCTAATTTGAAGTAAAGGAAGTTTCAAGTTATGGTTTACTATCAGGTTCTTGTACTTTCATAGTAGAATCAGTGACCTTCTAAGTGACTTTGTAAATAGAAAAATACATATTTGCTAAGAAACATAAAATAATTCTTATGCTGGCTGAGCAATACATTTATTACACTTAAGTACGTATATCAGAAAATGAAATGAGAACTCAGAATTGCTGGTTCTAATTACATTTTATGTTTTCAAATGTAATTCATAGCTCATACATGGCAAAAGCTGGTTCTTCTCATATGATGTTTCAGAATATTGTTCTGATTTAAATAATTACCTTTTTCTTATTAAAATAAGTATATTCAGTTCTAATATCCCTAAATAATTTGTAAAAAAAAAATTGTATTTAGTATATTAATTACATATTAACTCTGAAATTTCTGGAAAGAATTCAGAATAAAATGTATTGACTTGAAAACACAAGATTAAAACAAAATTAATACAAGTAAGCAGCATTAAAGTCAACAAATGTTTTTTTAAAGAGTTGCAAGAGGATTATTATAAAAGGGCTTCTTTCTACCAAAAAAAAAAAAAAAAAAGAAAAGAAAATCCAAAACCCTACATTCTTGTGTGAAATCAAATAACAAAGCAATTCTGAGAGGAAACATGCATACATTCAGAATTACAGCGGTTGCACCTCACTTGGTTGTTCAGCTCAAACATATAGCACCTCCTCCTCCTCTGTCCTCTGCCTGACAGACAGGCTGGTGAGGGTCTGTTGCTCTCCCTGCACCACAGTGCTGTGCTGGTGTGAGTCTGTGGGAATTCGGGTGACGGCATACCCTGAGAGGCGTCATAGTGCCATCTCCTTCCAGATATATCCAGCTTCTGGGTTTGCTTTAAAAAGTGCTGCTATAAAAAAAAAAAAAAATGAATTAGAAAGGAAAGTTATTTTTTCATGAGAAAACAGTTTTTTATAGGATTTTTTTCTATTAATCCTGTATGTGTATCTAACTGTACCAGTGAGTAAGTGCAAAAGGTGTGACCTACTTGAAATTGTGCCCGATTTGCTCTAAATGGGATTTTCTTCAATATTTATTGTTGCCACTACTAAATATTGTTTGTTAGAAGGAGGAAGGCTGGCACCAGAGCGGAAATGGTAATTCAATTTCAGAAGGATTTCAGAAACACCTTCCCATATTAATTTTATCTAGCTTTTCTGTTTATTTTAGAAATAATGTTAGTGGAATTGGCTTGTTGCAATGAAGGATTGTTTCCCCTTGCTATACAAATGCTGATACAAACCTCAGCGTTTATGGAAAACAAATGTTGAGATGAAGTCAAGACATTTATTTTCTAAGCAAGAGATGTTGATTCTCTGACAACATTATACTGCACGGCCTTTATTTCTATTATGCCAAATGATTGATGTGGATTTAATCATTAGTTTGATGGCTGCTTTGCTCAGTGGAGAGGCAGCTGAGCATTTTATCGTTATTAGTGAGCTGCATTTTGATTTTTCTATAGAAGACACTGCTGGCCTCAATTCATCCCAGGTGTAAAGCCAGAGATTCGTTGTGCCCATTGTGTGTTTCGTGACCAAGCCAAGAACAATTTGCTCACAAAATACTGTGAATATTTGTTTTGATTTCTCCAGCAGGAACATGTTTTTGACTAAGAGTTCCAGATATGTGCTTGAGTCTTTAAAAATAAGTAAGAGTGGTGTACCTTTTGTAAGTAAACTACTTACTGCATGGTAGAATAGATATGTGTATGTATACTTGCATACATGTATTTGTGTATATATACACACAGAGTAGTCTGGAAAAGATTTAAATTGCTAGAATTTAGAATGGAAGAGATACTCTAAGCCATAATATATTTTGAATGCTTGGGGAGCCAACACCACAGATGGAAATTACAAATGATTGGGAGAGAAATGAAGGCTGCTGAAAAACTGTTGGTGTCTGTGCATTTTCCAATGCAGTCAGCAGAGGATTAGGAGCTGGGAATGGGGACGGGCTGGTGACTTTCCTGGTTCAGAAGGAACGTGTCCCTGAGAGGTGCTGATGCCAGTTGCTGAAGGAGAACATTCAAGAGAATGTTTATGGAAAAATTACGGAATAGCTCATCCATATGGAGAATTTATTTTGTCAACCTCATAGGGTGCTCTCCTCTGAGGAGGAGAAATGCACCTAATAAATAATGAGCTGTTCAACGCAAACTCTTGGAATGGTCTCTCCATGTTGCCTTTGTGCTGTGAAGTTTCTCCGCTAAAACAACAGATAATGCAGAATTTCACTTGTGGACTGAATTAAACTAGTTGTCATTATTTGGAAGCATCATTTGCTTCTGTCTTGCTTGTCTGCTCAAGAGCACAAAGATTTACATCTTTATCTGGAAATGTTTATCCTTTCTAGTGTAATTACAAAGTGAAGGTGCTCATTAGATATGTCTAATCCTTTTGTCAATCTTATCTTTTATTTTGAATGAGATTTTATGATGATATGTTTCTCAGCTTTATTTTCCTTATTTTTAAGACTTCTTGTGCTGGATTTTTAAGATTTCAGCTGTTCCCATCTGTACTGTGAGAGGGGGCAAGCATGATACAGTGAAAACGATTTGCTTATTTATTACTTCTGTTCCCAATTAGATAATGCTCTTTAGGAAAACTGACAGCAGTAGAGCTCCCTGGAGGAAGGGGGATTGGGTATTCCCTTTGCAGGCTAACAGGCATGTTCAGAGGGGAGCAGCTTTGAGGTACTACAAGTGGCAGGAGGTTTACAGGCCAGAGATGGATATATGTCACTCAGAGACTGTTGGGGAGCAGGGACCTACCCCAGAGGTGATGAATGGGGTTTTGCGAGAGGTTTGGGCAGACCTTACTGCCACTCGGAATGAGTCATTGAGGTACTCCAAACCTTCAAAGGCACTGGATGTCAGGGGAGAGGGGGTATAAACTCTTCTCCGTTCTCTTCCATCTAGCCAATTTCCTTTGCCTTTTTTTTCTGCTTTATAGTTAATTATCCTAGTTTATATTCTAATAAAAAATGCCTTTTTGGACCTTAAAATCATTTATTTCTTCTTTGGGGCATTCTGTACAGAGGAAGGTCAAGACATATTGCCTCAAAACTCATGGCTTGAAGTGCCATTGCACAGCACTATCCAGACTGTCTTGTCATTACATTTTCACTGTGTGCCGCATCTTGACTCCTCCATTCCCCAAGCCTGACCCTGTGTTTGGGGACCTGGCACTGCGGGCCAGGATGAGCTGAGGGTGAAGGCACAGCCGCAGTGGAGAGGTAACCTCCAGCGGGGAACAGAGGAGAAAGCCAAGCAGCAGCACATTTTTACAAAGGCAAGTAAATAGAGCATAGTTCATCTGCGACAGCTGCGTGCCTAGGCATAATTGACAACACACACTGTTTATTTAAAAATAAGCTTGTTTTTGCCTGTGTTTCTTGGTAGCAGACTTAAACATGCTAACAAGTAAAGTGGCTTTTCATGAGCCTTCATCTGTCAGTACCGAGGAGTCTGTTTTGTATTCCCAGGACCCGAAGTACCTCTGAATAGCACATTATGTTTTCATCCTACTGTGCTGCCAGGCACTGTGCTTTCAGGGTAAGAGATAACATGTTAATGACTGAAACAGGCTGTAAAAATGAGGGGGAAATTGTGTCACTCATGGGCAATCGCTCAGATCACTAGAGGGAGGACTTCCTAATGGGATCTCAGCTAAGCACTGCACAGGCTTAAGTCCCAGGGAACATCTTCCTGTGAACTGGCCAGCCTCACCTTATTCCAGGTTTCAGGGATCCTTCCCACACAGGGAGATTGATTTCAGATGTAGCTACATTGACAAAAATCTATGACATATTTATTCTTGATTTTGATGGTGTGCAGTCAACATCAGTCCCAGCAATGTGAGAGTAATGTGTCTTTTTATCTGCAGATCTAAGGATGCTTCTATTCTCCATATTTTGTGAATTTGTTGGCAGGTTAAAAGCTTTCTACAATCTGGGTGAGTGGCAAAGCTCTCATTTGCCATGGCTCCTTTTGTTCATAGGAGAGCGAGTAATAGCAAAACAGCGACCATCCTTTGGGGAAGATCATCCAGGAACCCGCTCCTCCTCTTCTTGCCGTTATTGACTCTCAGTAGCTTTTTCAAAAAATCTATAGAGCTTACTCCAGTGCTGACCTTGTCTAATCGTATTGATTGTTAGTAACCGAAGGCTAATTAGGAAGCAAGTTGCTATGGTAATTCTTGAGTCATACATATAAAGAGAAAATACTGCTAAAACCACTAGTGCATGGTGACTATTAGCATGGTTAAACAAATTAAAAAATATAATTCATTCAGATTTTTTCTGGAATTCAAATGAAGATACAATACGCAACAAGGAAGTTTGTCCCTTGCTACCACATTTTCCTCTTTCGTAGTCATTTTGTTCTTTTATTTGTCTGTTGAGTGAGTTATGCATAATTTTAGGACTAAATGACAAAGTAGACTTTGGGTTGTTCTCCACCTCCCCACCCCACAGCCCACACAAAATATGTCACAACAAGCTTCATGTGACAGGAGAATGACTGAGGCGGAGGGTAATAGGACTTGTAACCCTCCAGATTTCTAGGTCACTTGTTCATATCCAGTCCGCACATGTGTGATGAATGGTTTATTTTCACACGGGTAGGTTGATGGCTTGCATACCATGAGACTGTGATCTCAGCCTGTGCCCTCAGGAGATGGTGATTCATTGCAAGCTAGTGCTGCTGCAGCTGGCTTTCAGCAGCAGCCTGTTTTGGCCAGACTTTGAAATGGCTCTGCAGCAGAGCTGGTGTCTCAGTGGGTGACCACGCTCCATTGTGGGGCACCGTGGGAAGGTTGGATAGCTTTTGCTGTGGTGTGCCTCATCTGTGGATAAATGGAAGATTTTGCCAGTCACATCTCATAGAGTCTTTTCACCTTATTTTTAACTAAATTTGACCCAAAGGAAAATCAAGGGCATTCTTCCCTGTTTAATGGGGGTCTTACTTCTCCTCCTTTGGCACCTTACTAACTAGTCATGTCACGCAAAAATCTTAGCTCTCCTAACGAGTCTCCATCTGCACGTCTTTGAGGAGGAGGAGGATATAAGAGCATGCATCCTGTTGCTAGCCTTCTGGACAGTTTGAATGATGAGGCAAAATGTATCTAGGAGAGTCACAGGACTGGATGGGAGACAGGAGTGTACTGAGTTCAGGTCATAACCAAGTGAACATGAGTTTCTCTGCCCCTCTCAGTCTTCACTGGATGAATGTCCTTAAATTTACTTTAGCAGCACATAAAGAAAAAAGTGAGCAGAAGTACAGCCACTGTGTAGCATGAATCTCTCTTAACAGGTCTCATAAATAAATGTAGTATTCTCTCTATGGCTTCTTGGGACTTGTGTGCTCACAGAGTTGCATTCATTTAATTGAAAATAAGATATAAAATTGATTACTAAGAAGTGTGTGTGACTTAAAAAAAAAAAGAGAAGTGTGTTTAAATGTATTAGGATCAACTAAATGAGAATAAAATTACTCTAACAATGAAACAGATACATCTGGTTTGGGGCTTTGCATTGTCTTCAGGTTAAACAGGTGCCACTGTAGAGACAAGTCCCGAGCCTACCATTTTGAAGTACCCACTTCATGTTATCAGTAATTTAGCCCCCAGGGAAAACACAAATTAAAAGTCCTTGTACTTAGCTGCTGCCTAATCTGTCCTCACAGAAGGCTCTCAGCTGGACATGGGGCACAAGGGAATCTCTTCCCCTCCATGTCTCTTAACCAGAGCGATCCCACAAAGCCATCTTCTAAATAATAGAAAGAATATCATGAAACCCTATTACCTTTGTGTAGAAAAATGAGATGTGTGCTGCTACTGCTGGTTGCTTTCTGTTCGCTGTACCTCACTGCATCGAAGAAAAATGCATTCCTGTCCAGGGATCCAGCCCAAATCCTTGGGGATTTGGGTAACTTCAGGATAGAACATTTTTCAGAGGGAGCTCTGATAATGGTCCGTAATACGTGTTATATTTGTTTCTTCATTTTCCTATTAAAATAATCCAAAAATACATGCTTTGTTTCAGTCTGATGGAAGAAACAATATAGAAGTTGCCTTTTATTTTTTAATTTGGTATTTAACATACACAAAACATTCCTTTAAATCTGAAAACTAAATTGCTCTCACAGGATTGCCTTTGCGTGTGTGTACTTCTGTGTCTTTTGTGTATTGAGCTGTGTGCTTTCTAGAGACAATACTTACTTAAAATTACAGAAAAATATGCAGTCCTCTAAAATGTAGAATGTTAATGTAAATACAGATCCAATATATTAAAACCAATGGATTTCCATGCCTTCTGCTGCAGAGTCTGAAATCTCCTTCAGTCTCAACTAAAGCAACGATAGTAATCAGAAATGATGGATTTCTTTTTTTTTTTTTTTTTAAGTGTATTTCATCAACATGACTTTTCCAAATGGTAATTTTTGTGGTTTGGGATCTCTTCAGGATTTTTGTTTTCTCCCTCATCAGTAGTATTTTTTCAAAGTGTTTTACTGGAAACAAAAAAGGGTTTGCCAGGCTTGTGTGCTGTGAAAAAGCTGTAAGTTCCAGTTTGTTTACATCAATACAGGAAGCCAGACAGAAAAATATCATAAGTATATGCAGTGCAGTACAGCAAAGGAATAGACACAGCAACTTCTAAAGAAAACATCTTTTTTTTATTCAAACCACGTTTCTTGTTTAGCCTCCATCTTTAAGCGCTGTGGCTGGAGAGAAAGATTCTTCTTACTTTTCCCTGGATGAAGAAGGAAGAACTACTTCAGATAAGGTTTTTTGCATCATCTCTAGCTCCAACTTCTTTCTATGTCCCCAGTTAGATATGACCCAGGATAGTGTGGAGGAGAAGGGCTCCCAGGGAGATCAAAGTGCTCTTATGTAGGAGAAACATGTTGTTCCCAAGTGGCCAGAAATTGCCTTTGGGTTCTCAAGGGTTTTGCCTCAGTCCTACGGGGACTCCTCTGGGGGAATCTGTACTGAGGGCTCCCCATCAAAGGGCTGAGTCCAGTCTGAGGACTTTCTTGTTAAAGCATGTCAACAGCAGATGATATCAGAAAGTCTTTTTTTGTCTGGCATTTCTACAAGCCTGAGTTACACAGCATAGTTGTGGCAGAGACACTTCGTGGTGTACATGAGCATCTTCCTTGTAAATGGGGTTAGATGTGCAGAAAGGCTGCTGCTGGATGATTTTAGTGAGTAAGCACCATCGTGTGTCCATGGCTCTCTTATTTTTATTGCTTTTATTGGAATATTGTGTCTATACACAGACATAGAAACATATTAATATATTGAATTTTGGCCCAAGTTTTATGATGTGTTCCTTTCCTCCTGTTAAGACTTTCTTACCTGTGTGCAGCCTTGCAGTGTTTGCTGATGAAGAGGGTTATTTGTGTTAGGGGAACTCAGGTGGAAACATGTGATTTTCCAAGGTTTCATAGTGGAGAGCTGTTCAGTTATTTGTCAAATAAGACTCTACATGTACTGAATCAGGCTCCTCTTTGCTGTCATCAGCCACTTGGCAAAAGGGTTAGGGACTGTATGCAATTCCCATGTTTGTACAGTATGTCATCTCTGCACCCTCCAACATAGAACCTTCAGATTTGGGCTTAATGGTAATTTTTTCTGCTTATGATAGCACAGTATCGCAATCAGATAAATAACCCTCGCTGCACACTTGTTTTGTAAAGCTTTTGACTTAGTAGCTTCTTGCTGGTGCTTGTGTTTTCTTCGGCAGTCTGTTACAAGGCAGAGGTTTGGATTTAAGTTTGGAAGCATTAAAGAATATCCTTTTCCCAGGTTGGTTATATCTGAGGGCCCCAATCATGCAAGTATTTATGCAGTAGGGTCTTGGCTGAGCCTGGAGCCAAAGCTCAGGGATAAGAGTTTGTAGGGTCAAGGCCTCAGTTAGATGCAAACCACAAAAATAGTAAGTAGTTTTTATGGAAGGGAAGAATGAATGCAAACAGAACAGAAGACAGAATAAAATCTCTGTGTTGGAAAAAGGTATTTCACAGGGAGACTGTAACATTGAATAAGAGAAACCTAAATCCCTTCAGGAGGACATTTGAAAGATGCACTGGATGGCATTAGCGGCTGTAAGATAATGTCTGTATTCATAATTGTGCTCAATGTTAGGCGATGCTAATATTTTTCTCATGATGGGTCAAGTCGTGGAGATTTATTTTCACTGAAGTGGGTGTAACATACTGCATGGTTTGCTCTAGTGAATACTCATAAACCTGGAAAGATTTTTAATGCCAGAACTGAGGAGTAAGAGGGAGTTTTTTACAATTTTCCCTCTTAGCTAAAATTTTAATTGTGCATATCTGAGGCACTTGTTATTCTGGATCTTCCCATTTCTGTAGCACATTGGAGTTAGTAATGAAAAAGAAGCCGCCTGTGCACGTGTGCTTCCTTAAAGCATGAAGCTTGTGTCAGCATCTCTGAACAAGGAGGTCCCTTTCTCAGCTGAACAACCACCTTTGTCTGCCAGCATGGTCTCAAGATCCTCTGGAGCCCATCGTTTCTGAGAAAAAAGTGCCATTGCCAGGGTGGGTGTTTTTATTTTAGAGACATTTTTCTGCCTTCCCTACAAGCTTTCATAGTCAAAGGTAAAATTTAGTGATGCCCGAATGCAGGGGGCAGCAGGCACGTCTGCCCCAGCGGCTGGAGGGCACCGAGTTATAAACCCCATCTCTCTGGGCTGCCTGCGTGTAGACAGCATTTCTGCAGAAAGCTTCCGTTTCCTCCAAAGACCCAGTCCTTGCTTGTTTGACTCTACAAAGCTCACACATTTTCAGCTTTGCTGGCAATAAACTAAAACTATTATAGTACATCCTCTTAGTGCTAGAGTATGAGAAGATATCCCCCCAAACTGTACTGATTATAAAATCAATTCTTATAATGATGTGGCTTCTGCTGTTTGATCTGGTCGTTATCAGTTCCAATTTTGCAGACTAATCGCACGCTTTTTCAGATTAGAGAGACCAATTTAAAACTGTTACATGGACAATTAATTTGATGCAACCAAACTCTCAACAGACTTTCATCTGGATTGCTGGCATGGTGCTAAAGCACCGATAGAAATAAAATCCCCTTTGCTTCCGTCTGCTGTGTGGAAATTTGCATTTTATTTTTCCCATGCCTGCAATGATTTATTTGAGAATATGGTGTCATGCCCTTTGGAGAAGGCAGGAAGACACAGCGTTGGTGCCTCCTGATAATCTCCTTCAAAGACTTACATATACACTATTTTGCGCTAAGTGTGAAATCACTATTAATACTCAGTTGGTTAAATGGGTATCCCACTTATTTAGTCAGGTCAGTACAACGTGTATATATCTTCAGCAAAGTAAAGAGATGATGAGAAGAGTCAATGCTTGAATTCATTTTGGAAATGTCAATAACTGCTAAGATATATTAGCCTGTAACTCCCTGGTGTTCAATAAATCATGGTAGGGAGACAAGTTTTTCATGTTCACAAGGAAAGTGGCAGGAGAAAGTGTCAACTATCTATTTTTAAAAGGTCAAAAGTCTCTAATACTTTTAACAAAAATAGCTTTTCTTTTGTAACCTGTTTAAATCAATGTAGTAGCATTTTGCTGTCACTTTAGAGAGTAGTTTTCAAAAGGAAATTTCAGACTGGCTTGTTTCTGATCAGACTGAAAGAAATAGGAGCTCCTCCATCTACAACATGGAGACAGAGATAGCGAGGTGTTTAATTTTTCAGTTCAGACACATTGCAGCCTGTTCCCACAGGTGTTCACCCAGTGAATGCTGGGCAGGATTGCCTGTGTGACACAACACTACTGCTAATTCCTTCTTAAGCTTGACATAAATTGTGGCATCAGTTAAACCACCGAGTAAAACTTACCTGGCAAATTGCTCTAAAGAGTATTTATATTTAATGAGAAGGGGAAAAAGATAAAAAATGTTGGCTTTTTTTTTTCTTCACTTTTCCCTTAAATCAATGCAAAGCTATTGATTTGTTGCAGTGCAGAGAGCCCAGTGAGGCCACCTGCTCTGGGAATCAGTACCTGATACCTCCAGTATCGCTGCTAATTGCAGGTAGCTATAGAGTGAAAAAAATTGTTCACAGGAATCCACAGGATATTTATGCCACAAAAAACTGCCTTAAAGGCTGAGGATAAAAGGCCAAAAGGCCCAATTGGGATGTATCGCAGGCAATATAAGGTGAACAAATCAAGTGTATAACCCATGTATGTACCTGCTCTGTAGGGGAATTTAAGGAAAGCTGCAGGAGTTTGCAGGGGGTGGGTCACACCCAGCACTACAGAGGAGGCAGTGTGGCTGGAGAGGGGGAAATCCCCCCTTCACACCATGTGCCATGTCTGCAAGGTGCACGCACCAAACAAGTGCCTGAGAAGCCTCGACACACAGGGCAGCCCCCTCTGCTTGTCTTCCACAGGGAGATAAAACACAGAAATCCATAAATCCCACATTTACTGTGATCGTCATACAGCCAAGGTCACCAGTTGGGCACCAGTTATTCTATGTCATTCCTGCTGCTGGTATTACAAGGTCTTCGTGCTCTAGAACATACGTCCCTGGGCACCATGTAAGGGACTGATGCTGTGATCTGCCTCTAAGGTGGTCTTCTGCCATGCATATGCTTTGCTCTTCTTTTGACGCAAGTTTCTACTTACTCATCTATGTTAAACTTCTATATCTGTAGATATACACACATACATACACACACACATTTGTTTTAAATAGGCACATTTCCTAGCAGGGGAAAAATGACCCTGTCCCTGTCTGTGTGCCCAGCTCTGAACCTGAAAGGAGTTCTTATCATAAAAGATACATAAATGTCCAGTCTTTTATTCTTTCATTATTTTGAAATGTGAGACCACTTGGCTGCAAGACCATTAGTTTGTGAGTTTAATACAGTCTTGCTTTTGCTATAAGACTTTGATTAGTCTAAGAGACTTTTTCTTTAGAAGACTACAAAGAAACTGCCATGAACTATAAATTCCTTGCTAACAGAATTGTTTAAAAGGCTGTTTCAATGTATCTTGATTTTTATGGGTCTTGCTTTTGAGTGTAGCTGGTTTGAAGAGGAATACTTTCTGTGCTTCACGCTGGGCTCTGTCACAGATGTCATGAAGATGTACCCCCAGCCCTGCCTAAGGGCAACGTTGCAGGCAGGTTACACCAAGCTAAGACGGTACTGCCACTAGGCAGCACCTTCCTCCTCCTCTTCATTTTCTTTCTCTTTTCCTACTGTCCCTGGCTCTGGCTATTGCACATGGAAATGCTACACTGCAGTCAGTTACAGTTTCCTACGTTAGTGGCAAATTAGAGGAAATTTCTTAGTCATGTGATTGTTGTCAGGTGTTGTCACACCTTAAAAACTTATGTTGTCATTGAAGAAAAATAAAAACAATTATCCTTTGTGCCTTTGTAAAACATTTTTATTGAAAAGTTTTTCCTCTTTTAGGCTGTGTTTGAGTAAACAATTTATGCTTTTGAGGATCACTGTTGATTTCAATAGAGTCGTGCATGCCGTGAAAACTAAGCTTAGCAGATGCTTAAGCACTTTGCAGCCACTGGGTGGTTTGGGGTTTTGGAGGTGTGTGTTTTTTTAAGAAATTGCCCCTGATTGTTTTGCATACCATCTATTCAAAGGCTTGCATGCATCAGAAATGATGCTCAAATTGCCATCTGGATTTGCTGTGATAGCTAGCAGTAGAGCTAATAGTATTATTCATTACAAACAAACAACGTAGTAACAGTCCCATCTTCTCTCGTGATGACATATAATAAGATATGCATTATGAGCAATCATCTGTTTGTGTGTATTTATACTGTAAGACAAATCGCTTGCACAAATACTAGCCAGCAATCCTCTTTTTCTGTTTGTAGCTGCTGCTGCAGGTATTATTTGCTCTCCTCTACAGAGGATCTGAGTCTGCTGAGTTGGTTGTTTGATGTGAGCAGCAGTGGTTTGTACTTTTAATGCCAGAGGTACCTGTATCCAAGATAGTGTTCTTTTGGTTTTCTATGAGCAGGGTGTGCCTTTTTTGCCAGGTACGAATAAATTGTTCACACAAATTATGCAACCAAAACCCAGACTAGTGCTGCCCATTGTTCACAGTGTGTTGACTGGTCTCCTAAACTGAATGCTTTTTTTTAATTGATCCTTCTTACTTGAATGACAGCCTGTAACAGATATATGGACACCTCAAAGGACAAAAATAGCAATGGCCTTCTGTCAGAAAACAGCACTTTAGTGCTGTACACTGGGATTCAGCTGTGAAGAATGATGATGAGTAAGGTCATCACCAACAGGATTTCCTGGACAGGGTGGAGCAGAGGATGCACAATTCATTGCAGGGGACAGAGGGTCTTGTCCTTTTCCCTCACTCCTCGCAACCCCATGAACACAGAGAACAAAGCTTAACACCAGAAGGGCTACTGCCTTCTACTATTGATGAGTTTCCCTTTTGTTCCCTTTACTTGTCTTGAGAGGCTCATAACCACAATGGCTGCAGTAGTTGTTTGCTTGAGCTGGAAGACAGCAAAAATCATTTTAAATAGACATATTTTCATTACCTGTTAAAAAAAAATTACTATCGCCTTTGTACCTGTGAGTGGGAATATTAGAATGAAAGCCAAGTCAGTCCCCAAATCTCTGAAATGCCCCCTCATCCAAGTGTTATTTAATTCTTTTAAAAATTTAATCTTTTAAAAACTTAATCTTTTAAAATCTTAATCTTGTAAAAACATTCTAGGGATTTCAATCTTCCTACCTCTCTTTCATTCCTTCCTTAACCATGCATTCTCTAAGCCTTCCAAAGTGTCATGGCCTGCTCGTGCCCTAATTTAATAAGATCTGTATCTTCGATTTCTCAACCCAAAACAAAGCCCATAACCCATCCCACTCTTAGGAAGCCAAAACACTCTCCTGATGCAGAAACATTCAGTTTTAAACATTCCATTAAAAGAGGTATATAGTCCAAGTTGTTCCAAAGTTAGATAGCAGACTGGATTATAAAAAATTATTACCCTCAACATCCCTATCTGTTGGGTGAGGTCACTACTCTATTGTGGTTTCTTAATAAACTTTTTTTGCCTGTATAAGGCCAGCAAATCTGCAACATTTTTCCCTGAGCTGTTTAGTGGCATGAAATCTCTTCTGGCTAAATGGATTTGTTGGTATTAAATGTTCTGCTTTTTCTGTGAATTTTTTTTTTCTAGACAACTGATTTTTAGATTGTGGGGAATAGCAAATATACTGCTGACCACCCAAAAAGAGCAGGAGCAAAACCAAACCAAATCTTAAAAGTCTGAGACACCTCCCATGTTGTTAAATCTTCTAGACTGTAGTTAAGCAAGTGAATTGTACTGTCATAAATACAGCATAGCAGAGTTTGCTTCTACCGCATATTTTATAATGCATTATTTTTAAACGGGAAGAGAATAAAAAGTCTTTGAAACATCCCTTGCAATGGCTGTGGACCTTGCATGGTGTGAAGGAATTCCAGTCTCAGTCGAAGAATTTTGTTGCTGCTGAAGCCTAAATAATAAAGAGGAACATGTTCACATGTGAGCTGGTGGTTCAGCACTGCTAAACAAACCCAGTTCTCATGGCACCCTACCAAGCACTTATTGTCAGCCCTCATGTACTTTTATTTTCCTGTTGTCCAGTCAGTATAGAACTCCCAGAGCAGAGAAGAGTTGCGTTTCTTCTGTAAAAACCTTGAGGAAACAGGAGGGAGAGCTTCTTATTAAAATAAAAAATATCAACCCCCTGATGCATATTTTAAAGCAGAAAAGGTCAGATGAGCAACTTATCTTCTTTTGCAAGGCTTTTGTTCGTCTTAAATGGGCATGTAATTTGTCAGGTACAGTTCAGTTGTTAGTCAGAAAGAAGTTAAATACTTTTTATATTACTTGTAATAATTTTTGTGATTATTTTTGTGACTCTGCACCTATCATTACGATCTATTGTTTTACCTCAGGCCTGTTCGAATCTATTTGCAACCAATATAATTTCAAAAGAACAAGATATCCAGGAACAAGTGCCAGCCAGTTTGCAATCCAACTGTTTATCCAGGATTTCATTCCAAAGATGTGCACAGTTACCTTGCCATTAAAATCCAATAGACCATCACACTATCACCGAGTTATATCTGTATTACAAATTTTACTTCCCACAGCTGACCTCAGCCTGGTAAATAGCATTTTTGCACCATTTCCAAAAATGGCAGTGGGCAATCTTTTGGCATAGCTGTCTTTACTTCAACTTTCCTGATTATTGCCAGCATAAAGGATGTAATCAGGACAGGTTGCACTGCAGTAATTACCCCTTGATTCACCAGGAGAACTCCTGAGCTCTAAATTACACCAGAGCCTGAGCCACCTCTTTGCCATCCCACAGATTAAGGGAGAAAAAAAAAATGTATTCTGGACCAGCAGGAGATGCATTCTGGTGTGTTGATAACAGAAAACTGACCATTTTTATTCTGCAGTTCTGTGGCTGGAAGTGGACATTAATTGTATACAGAAGAGATCAAATAGGGTTTTCTCCAAGGTATGGAAGACTTGTCACTTCTGTGGTCTCCAGCTCCTGCTAATAAGGCTGTGTCTGCTGGTGGCTTAATTTTAATCTCTGTAATTTACGTCAGGTCAAGACAGCGTCATGTCCTGCTGCTGAAGTTGTGTCATATTTCCTGGGAACTTTTTAGCTGTCTTCTCTATTTCAGTCACCTTTCACCCTCTCTTTTCTTCACCAAGTTAAAAGCTTTCATTAAATCTCTATCAGTAATTAGTGATGTCAGTGATCCAATAGCCAATGATGGATGGGCCCTGCCATCTAATACACAGGGAATGATGACAGCAGGAGTGCAGGACTGCCATTACAGATACAAACTTCAGCCTCAGATGTCTGTTCCTGACTGTTGTTTGGCTTGGTGGCAGCTCATCAGTGTTTTGGGGCTCTGTTTTCGTATCCGATATCCACCTTATTCTTGAAACTCATCAGTAATCTAGGAAGAAGTGCCTTGTGAATTTTTCACTTGTCCATTCTCTACTTCACCATGGCTTGAAATATCTTGACTTTTAAATTATTTTTCAGAGAGGTCTCACAGAATGATGCCTTGGAGGTCATAGAAGCAAATGTGTTTTCCAACCTTCCCAAACTGCATGAAATGTAAGTAATGAGCAATCTAAATTCAAAGGAGACAATTATAAAGATTCATTATAGGCAAGTATCAAATGTTTTGCAGTTTGTTTCAGGTAAGCTCTGTAGAATTCATAGCAATAAAGGAACATTTGAAATCTCCCTTTGTCTTTTCCATCTTCTTATCTAACTGTCCCTTTCTTTCCCTGGTCAGCCTGAAATTTATTCTCAAACCACTGCTAATATCAAAAGGTGGTGGGGTCTGCCAGTCTCTGGTAGGCTGCTCTTTGAAATCATGCAGATCTTCTACTGTCAAAAAGAAAATCTCAGCGTATAGTGCCACTACATCATGAGGCAACCACAGATATTTTAAGATCAATATATTGATATATTTCCTCTGATGTTTCATTTTCTCTTTGCAGAAGAATTGAGAAGGCCAACAACCTCGTGTACATTGATCAAGATGCCTTCCAACACCTTCCGAGCCTCAGATATTTGTAAGATCTTTTGCTGTTTGCAAGTACTATAGTCATTTTGAATGATACAGATGTGTTTCTGTCCAACCTATGCTGAGCACTTTTGGTAATAAGACAGGATAATGCCCTCTCTTCCCCGCTAATTGCACGTTGTCAATCCACATTTTCATCCCCAGGCCTTCACACAGTCCTCAGAAAAGCTGAAGATAATACCCTCCATGGAGTATTCACACACATAAGACCCTTAAGCCTTTCTAAGCAACAGGTTGAAACTGAGTGATGAGAAACAGAGCTGGGCCTTTTTTCTGTCTATAAAAACACCTTTAAGTTGAAATTCCTCCAAAGACCTTTGGGATGAAATCTCTCTCATCTGTCCTTGATATGGCTCTGCCTTCTATTATACACATGGTATTAAGCATTCAAATTCTCTTTTCTTTAGCAATGGCAGTGCTATAATAATAGTTTTCATTAATGCTTGATGCGGAATGATTAAAACCTTAGAATACAAACGTATTGGTGTATGGTATAGCTTTATTTCATTAGCTAGCCTTATCAAGAATGCCGCTTGCACAACTGTGGTTGCCACATCTGCTCCCACAGCATTACCATCACAATTCAGTGATAATTGAATCCATTCTTAAAATAAACTGTTAACCAAAAAATATTTTCACAGCTTTTAGTGTGTGATCTTAACATGACTAATAATCTCTCCTCTGCGTAAAACCCCAATGAAGTCCAATGAACTCTATTTAACAGTAATTGTTTTTAATGTCCATAGCTTAAATAAGCTCCCACAGTGTTCTTTGATGAACAATGGTATATACACCCAGCAGGATATCAGCTTAACTTTTGTATGTCCATCCACCTGAGTACGTATACCTAACCTTGTTTTTCTTAATTACACAAGTAGCCTTACTCATCCAAGAAACCTGATCATGATTTCTACATTTGAGTACATAAGAGTAAGTGCTTAATTGTCTGGTTAGATATTTCTTAAAGCTGGGATAAAATCAGGTCAGTGGTCTAATAAGCATAGCTTCCAGTAAGCTAATGAGTGTTTAAGGTCTCTGAAAATCACTGACAGGTTCTGAGCTCAAAAATGCCAAGAGGTATTGGTTTGAATTTGAACTTTAAGATTCAAGATTTAAGGTTTGGACTTTGAGAGATAAGGTGTATTTAGCGCTGCACAAACAATTATAGTTTAAACCCTCATTGAACTGGAATGTGTGGTTAGAGTTGCGGTGTGATTGTTGTTCTCCCCAGCATTTTTACCAGTGTCCGCTTTATCAAATTCACCAGGCACCCTGATAAAAACAAATTTTTCTCTTGGCAGTAGGGAAATAAAGCTTTAAATTTGCATTGTCATGAGAAGGAATCATATGCTTTTTTCCTTTGGTTTCAAGCCTGAGTCATTCAGCAGTGACTGCTGCCTTTGAGTAATTCGTATGAACGAAAACACAGCATTTGTTTATACCATGTTAAATCCCCAGAACAAGCTGCTATGGGTAGTAGAGTTGTCAGGTGTACAGACGGTTAGAAAGAATGGGAGCACATTCATCTCATACAAAATTGAAGAACAAGAAGAAGAAATGTGAACACAGTAATGAACACAGTAATTCCAGTGATTGCTAAATGTGGGACACACAAACCATAGGTGATGAGGAAAAGTTAAGCCCCCACTTTAAATATCTGAAGTAGTGGAAGTTTTTCCTTGACTTTAGTGGATGCTCCCTCTTTTGAACATTTGTCCTTCCATGCTCTCATACAAGTTGGCTCAACCATTCAGACATGTTACCTGTATAAAAATTCAGCTGCAGCAGCTCTACTGTGACCTATAGAAACAACAGATTAAAAATATAGAGGATTGCTTGTCTAACTAACCATTCCCCACTCCTCTTTAGTTAGTTCTACTCACTGGCTGAAATCAGAGGAAAATATATTTGGGGTACTTTTTAAGGTATTCTCTCTTGTGAGCATGCAGGACTGGAAGGGACTCCCCAGACTATTGTATCCCATTTCTTACTGACTCCACTCCATGTATCCCATTAATTGAGTGCTTTATAGACATTTTTGATGCTCTTCACTGTTTCCTGCTTTCTCTCTTTTTTCCAGAAACCCAATGATTTGGCGACTAGAACATTTTCTCTAATTTTATTCATGGCCACTTCATTCACATTCATTCTTGTGCCAAGGCTTTTCTCTAATTTAAATTGATAAAATCCATCTCTGGTGTTTACTCCACTAACGGATTTATGCTGCATCCCCTCTGTGCCTTCATTTTAGGAGGCAAAAAAAACCCCCACCTTCTTGTATGGCTATATATACTTGTATATACTCTGAGAGTCTGAACAGATGAATGTGTCTTTTGTGCTAATGACAAGGTTTGAGGTAGCTGCGCTGGGGGTATAAAACAGCACAACACCTTTGACTTCAGTGGAGCTACACCAATTCACACCATAGGGATCAGGAGCAGGACCCAAAGTCCCTGTAGGAGCCTTCCATGTAGCACTGAGCTGGGTGTGATGCCAAGTTACATCATGCTCAGGTCACTCTCTCTACATACAGTTGTACCTTCATGCTCTCTCTTGGCACATTTCTGTAGGGAAGATTGCCATTTTCTCCATCCCCTCATTTCACTCACTGGTGCTTACCCTTCTAGAAACCTCCCCTTGAAAAGGCAGACAGTTTTACTGTTTGAAAGAATAGGACTGTTAATTTAATGAGAAAGCAGAAACCTTGATGGAAGACTGCAAAATGGCAGTTCGTAAAGGTAACCAAGTCCTGGTATTCACCTTGCAGTGACATATGAGGAAGGGTCAGTTAGTGAAAATATAAGGCAAGATGCTAAGGGGAGCTCATGTCGGGTTAGAGTTTAAAATAATTCAGAGAAGGGTTAAGCATCTGTGTAGATAGAAACACTATCAACAGCTATTTGACAAATGATAAAAATTTTAAGGCCATGAAGGGAAACTAACAAACCTTTGTACATCACAGCCTAATTCTCCTGTTAACTGCTGGAAGTTAGGAAGGAATAGCAAGTGATTTCATAAATATCTTGCACAAAATGGATTAGAAGATTCTATCTGACCATACATGGGGTTGCGTGTGAGTGGAAAAGCAAACCTGATGCTGGTTCCACTGGAAGGTACTCCTGTTGCCCATGCGGTGTATCTTCTCCCCAGCTGGGGTCCATGCCAGCTTCCCAAATAGTGCACATTGAGGCAGCAGAGCTGGAGATGGAGGCCTGTACTCAGAGAGGTCCTTGGCCCAGCCTTCTTCTGCAGACCCTCCCGTAGACCTCTATAACCCTTCCTGGTCTGACCCATCAGTCAGAACAGCTGGCACAGGCACCCCTGTATCTCCGTGTAAGGAAGTATAGCGAGACCCAGCTGCAACCAGCATGCCAAAGCGGGGGAACTCAGGTACCTGCCCATTGCTGGGCTCATTGTGGTTCTTTTGAAGTTTCCAGCTGCAGTGGCAGTCTGGCAGGGTACAAGACGTGTGATCTGATTCCTCATGACAGTGCTATGGCTGTGACAGAACTGTTAAAACACAATTCAGAAAATCTCACAGAAAAATATATATTTACTGGCAGTTTTCATAAAAAAAAAGAGAGAAAAATTAATCAATGTTAATGCCTGAGACTGAGCCTAGGCAACATAGCCCATCAGTTTAATGACCTTTGCAACACACTGCTTGCAAGGCTTTCTCTGTGCTGCTTCAAAAATAGTTGTATCGCCACTAGGTCTTATTTATGGGCAGGCAAGAAGCTCTGGCTAGCCTTGTCAGTCCTCTCATCAGCTTCATGGGCTCGTTACAGCCACTAGCTGTTGAACATTAATATGCTTTTGTCTCTGTGAACTTGGGTACAAATATATTTCCTGCTCACCCCACTCCCTTTGTCTCCTGCATCATCATTACTAGTATGGCAAAAACACTAAGGAGAGAAAAATGCTAAAAAAATGCAATGCTGAAATACTCTAAACTTTCTAGAAAAATGCAGCCTTAACTTTCTCACCAGTCTTTTAGAAGCAGTGAAGAGAATTGTTAATTGGTCTTCTTGGATATGTGCCAAAGAGACAGACTGCTTCAAAATGGTAACTTATTGACCTTTTCATGGGTACAAGATTATTTATCTGGCTCTCATTAGGGAGAGCTGTGGCATTGTCTGTTTAATAATGTAGTGATGGCTTTTCAAACCTATTTTCTTTCCAAAATTAGTTCTCATGTGTAATCTGTGTCCTTTGGTTCTTTTTTTATAGTGGATGTGTCGATGTCCTGTATTAAGCAATCTCAGCTTAAAATACAAATATTTAAATGTAACATTCCTTTCAGATCAATTTTGAGGGCATACATCTGGATTGTTGGAGGGGAGGGGAAATGCAGGTCACAAAAGCATGCATTTTATCTGCAAAATTGTGGAGAGCAGAGCTCAACTCCAAAGTCTTGCAGCTGCTTGTACCTGCCTGGTCTTATTTTGTGGAGGACCTGACACACATGTACCTGGCATGCTTCCTAAACCCAAACCTGTATTTGCTGCAGATGCAGTGAAGTCCACAGAACCGCTGACCCTTTGAATGGAGTTGGCCTTTCAATAAAAAGAAGTGATGCTCCACTCCTTCCTTTTACATGGCAGCCTCACGGTTAAAGACCTTGCCTCAGAGGCGGGTGTTGTGGATTATAGGCTCATCTTAACCTGCAAGGCTGGGGTACATGAGTCAGAGGAATCTCTTGCTGGAGTCAAGATCACATGCAGTATAAAGTAACCAGCATGATTAAGGGACACAAAAATAATGCTTCCTGAGTGATGTTGTATTTGTGTCTGCCTACCTTGGGTTTGCAATTTAGCAAATACCCACAATAAGTTGATGAGGTAAACAGTGTTCCCAGTTTTGTCAGAGTAGCTCCTACCAATTTGGCATAAAAAAGAGCAGGCGTGTTGCTTTATCTGGAGATAAACAGCCAGAATCTTCCAGGAATTAGTTTCTGAAAGATTTTTTTTTTGTCTGCTGATCATGGTGCTATGTTTTAAGTGCTGACTCCAGTAAGCCTTTTCAGAAAGACAATTAATGCTTTGGAAAGCAGCCATCAGCCGTCCAAAAAACAGGTTCTTACCGAGCTGTTTATGCATGGCAAGGGGGGACTCAGTTATAACAGAGATTAAAGAGGTCACTTGTTTAAAGTGAGGCTACTAAGGATGTATACATTATATGGTAAATATATTGACAAAACTGTCCTGCAGGAAAGATATTCAGTAAATTGGATTATCTACATTCTAACAAGATTATCCACTTAAAGGCCTCTGGAGATTTGCTGGTTGAATAAAAAGAGAGGGAAGATCTAGGCTGCAGTCTAGCTAAATATTTTTTTAGTTCTTTTTCTGCAATTAATTAAAAGAACATCCTCTCTTGCTCCTAATCACCATTCTGTGCCTCTGTGCAATCAGTGCTTTGTGCCACCTGTAGATTTACTTCAATATGTAATGATTTGTCAAGATGCTTTCCTCTTCATCTCATGCTGCTCAGTTGACACCAGTACAAATTGAGCCCTGAACACTTTGGGATTACTGCAAAGATCAGGACTATGGCATCACCCAAGGCCTTGAACGTGTTTTTTTAAACATGTATGGTGAAAGCCCTGCTAACCAGTGTGGCATTTTGATGTGTTGGGAGTAAGTTGCGATTGGAAGCAGTGTTAGAATAGCATATGTTAGAGTACCATCATCTTTCATTACTGCAACATGACGAAATGCATGCCATAATTCGTATTTAACAAGTGGCTCGTAAAAAGAATTGCATTAATTTTTAGCATATGATTCATTTAAAATTAAAGGCAGCTTTCAACCAAAACCTTGTACATCTCCAGTAATTTAGAGAGTGTACTTTAAAATACTGTAAGGGGGGAGTTACAGGTTCTTCTTCTATTGCTTCTAGGTTTTTTTTGCTAACTCCTTTTACAAAGTATAAGGGCAGAAGTACTTTAAATAATAAGGGCCTTGTGAAATCCACTTGCTTCATTAATCATGCTTTCTATTTAACTATATGTAATAGTTTTTCAAAGGCATTTTTATAGAGATTTTTTGGGCACATGTGACAGCTGTTATTTTTAAGCTAATGCAACGTCAGACCAGAGTGGTCTGACTCCTGAGACAAAACAGTCATGCCATTTCAGAAACTTTCCCAAATTGGCTTCTTGAATATTCACTATACTTCTTTAATATTTTTCCTGCGTATAATGCATTGCTTTTTGTTATAAGATGAGACAAATAACAAGTTGGCTTTCTAACGTCTGACAATATTGAGATACCACCTCAGGGAGCTCAGAGCAGTACTTATGCATGTGAATGACTATTTTATGGACCTATGTGTCACCCTGAGTGCCCAAATGTAGGATTTGTTTGTCACATGAAGGTGTTCAGTTTGAGTTCAGATTATGAAACCTGAAAGGTTGCAACTCTCCTGAAGTAATCTATGTTCATAATAAACATCAAATGAATGCTGTTACTTTTTTCCAGTGTCAACCAGTGCTTTTCATCACCATTCAACTATTCAGGAATGAATCTGCAAAAAAAAAAATCACATGCAGTAATGAAAGAATATTGTTCTGTTTAAGTGCCAGGATAAAAAATACCTTCCATATACTACTAATATGTTCCTTAAGGAACCAATATTCTCAGTGAAAGGTTACCTTCTCTATTGTCTCAGGTATTAAAGGTATAACTAAACTTTCAAGAACACAAATTTTCTCTTTGCTTGGTAGAGTCAAAATGAGACATTTAGTGACTGGGGAAAAACTCCCAGCTGGTCAGAGCCCAGCCGGGTCCAGCGTCTCCTCCCTCCTGCGCTCAGCCCTCCTTCCAGCCACCAGCTATCTCCTGCTGCATGGCAATACCATGCTTGTCCTGCCCTTGCTACTGCTCTGGATAACAAAATTTGCTTACATTAGATGTGGTACAGCTCTGTGGATACCTGTGACCATGTTTCTTTGCTGGCTGTGGCTTGTTCTTCAGAGTCAGTGTTTCTGAGATGGTGTTTCATGGACAGGAACCATAACGCAAAGTCCAGTGATGCTCAATGTGGTGGGAGGGTAGTTAAATACAGAGTCCCAGGCCCATTTCCAGTCACAAACTGCTGAAATTTTCCCATGTGTTCAATTCTTTGCTATTGGAGTGCTGGGGAATAAAGCATCCTAGTTCTCTCTTACTTTCATGAAATAATGTTATTTCCAGTGGAATTAATGTATATTCTATTAGAGTAGAAGGTTACAGTTGTAGTGAGCTGATACTTTTGTCTTAAAAGAGCTACTATGAAAATAATAATTATCCTATGTCAGTGCAGTTGATTTCTTAGAATATGGTTGGGAAATTAATACTGACAGTTTCTTGAAATCGTCAGGAGGGACTGTGTAATCATCCAAGGTAGGGTTGCTCCCTTGACGTCAGTGGGGCAGAATTCAGCTTCTGCTTTGGAGAAAAACCTTTTTACATTACAATGTCAAGTTTCCTATGGGCAAACCCCCCATTTGTGGCTAAACTCTGCCTTTTGTGGCTGCCATTCTAAGTCCAATGTTCTTTCTTCTTTGTTAATTATTGCTTCATTCCTGGGGCAGAGAGAATAATCTTCGTCTGTTCTCTCCCGCTTAGGTTAATATCAAACACTGGCCTTCGGTTTTTACCTGCTGTCCATAAGGTGCACTCTTTCCAGAAAGTTTTACTGTAAGTTTTAATGTCTGCTTTTCGCTTTTTAAAAGCTCCCTTTGAATGTTCTCATGCTCCAGCAATACCTTTCAAGACGTGATTCCCCTTGTGTTCCCTTATTAGCTTCATGGCAGCGTTTTGGGTTGTAATTTTGTAGGCATTGATGATAATGTGGCCCTAAAGGTCTCAGTTCTCTCTAGGTCTCCATTCTGCAAAGCATTATAACTTGCACTTTACAGACTGCTCTTTCTTTAACTACACTATGAGTGTGTGTCTGGATGGCCCAGGGGACGGATAACAGTCTTTTACTCCTCTTTCACCAGTTGAAATCCAAACCAGGCTGGTGGCAGTGGAAATTTGTTGCCACCTGGTGACATTTCGCTGGCCTGCATGGGAATTGCTGCTGATCTCGGAGCTGTTTTCTGCAAGAGGTGGCCAATCACAGAATAAAAAAAAAAGAAAAAAATCACAGGGAAATAGCTCTACCATGCTCATTTTTTTCACTGGCAGTAAAACTATCCAGAGAATAAAATATTTTTTTCTATGGAAAATTCCAGTGCAAACAGGGAAAATAATAATCATGTAAAACTTTGTGTGAAAGCAGGCTTTTGTTTTTTCCTGTGAAAGCACCTTTTTTTCTGTAAAAAATGCATATCAGAAAAAGCTTGATTTTTTTTCACTGAAAAAGATCTTGACATAAATTTTTCAATTAGTTCTTAGTATAATTGAAAGCAGAAAATCCAGGAAATAAGCAACTATTTCTTCTCTTCCTTTGGACAATATATATTGTTAATACACAGGGAAAGTTCTGCATGTTCAAATCTTTGATTAGAAGATTTCAGGCTGCAGAAACATTAATCCTGCAATTGTCTTAGTAATGGCAATTAATAGAAATAAAAATGCATAGAAAACATAGAAGGGGATGCCTGAATATAGTATACACACATATAAGGTAAGAAATAAATTTCTGTAATACACTTGACATATGTAACTCTGAGAACTGCACTCCCCAAAAATCATCAAGCAAATGCAACAGATACAGAGCTACAGAGCCTTCCTCCTGTATACCTTCATGTTTATCACCAGTCTTAACTAGACTTGAATTATTGTGTCCTCCTGAGCAAGCACTAATTTTTTTTCAGGTGAAATTCCTCAGTTTCCTGTAAGAATAAGTAGGTCCTGATACTGCTTGAGTCCCAAACTAGACCTTGATTCAAACCCTGGCCCCACTGAGGTCAATAAGAAAATTCCTGTTAGCTTCAGTTGTACCAATATTTAAGTCCCAAAGATAGGTCTTGATGGGTCATTGATATTTATAAAGGGCTCATGCAAATCCTTAGCAGAGGGCAAGCCCTCACTTGTATGGGTGCCATGCTCCTTCCCTATTCCTACCTCTGCTGACCTCGGTTTGCAGAATGAGGCCTCTCTGTAAGCGTCATTTAATTCAGAGTTGTGGCTGTATTCAACTGTCAGCATGAGATAATTTTGGAACCACGCTTAATTTCAAGCTTTGCAGATAATTCATTTCGTTCCATGCTTTCCAACAGAAACAGCATGAAAACAACCATATCCCCAGTCTAAATTATGAGTAATACTGTTTAACTTCTTTGAGGTTTATTTTCAGCAAGCAACAGAACGTATATCTGCCGTTCCTTTTTTCATATCAGTCAAAACTGCTGAAAGACTGAAATGCCTACTTGTCAGCTCAACAAACTGCATTGACAGGGGTCCCACGTCTTAAGTTCTTAGGCACATATAAAGCTTATAAGCAACCCCGTTGACATCGGCAGGGGAATTATTTGTGGGCTCGTAGGTACCCTGCTGAATCAGGCCAAAAAGGCTAATGGCTTTTCCTTCTTCTGGTTGGGAGGCTGCAAGAAGTGGCGGCCTCGCACCCCCTCAGCTTGCATTTTCTGGGCAGTATGTTTGCTGTAGGAACTATTTCATCCGTCTCAGGATTATAAGACCTGAGCTTTTATGCATTTTAATGGCTTCAGCCTATTTGGGAGGAAGTATGGGGGTATTGGAAATGTGTTGCTCCAGCCATTTTTACCAGGAAGGTTTGTGCTCTGCAGACAAAATGTCTTAAAAACTTAAGTCGTCACCCTCTGCCTATAATAGTTCCTCAGATTGACTATAAGGAAAAATACTGTGTTTGAAATACCATATCATATTGAAAGGCTCACGGAGGTACAAAAAGGTGTCATTTCTGTTGTATTTTATTTTTCAGAGATATTCAAGACAATATCAATATACGTACAATTGAAAGAAATTCCTTCATGGGCCTGAGTTCTGAAAGTGTGATTCTGTGAGTAAGACACAGCAAATCCATTATTCTCCTCGTTAGCTCATTTCTTCCTCAGAATAGGGTCAAGGAAACCAGGGGATGGGCACTATTTTATACACTTCTAAATTCACCTTGAGGTTTTAGGCTTTTCCCCTACCCCTGAAATCTCTGTATTCTGTTTTCCTGCCATGAAAAATGAATGCTTTTGTGGGTTTTTTGTTGTATTCTAATCCTGCTCTTTATTTTAGAAGCACAGCATAGAGCAAATTTAGTAATTACTGATGCCAAGGTTAAACATATTCCACCTACAACAACAGTTCCATGTGATATAAATTGCATTCAAAAGGATGGCATGACTCATAAATATTTACAGTCAGACACATCATTCAAAGGCGTTTATTATTTGGGCAAAATATACGTAGATGTTGTGGAAATGCGGTATATTTGTACACAATGTTAATGCATTGATACAGGCTGGTTCACAATCCGGTTTCAAGCTGCGTGGTTAGATTACTCTACATTTGACTTGAACAGTCATGTTTTTTAATGAACTATCTGGCTTCTTTGATCCTTTCTGTTGGTATATCAAAACGTACTGTTTGCTTGCTAACAAGCTGCCTTCATTTCACCTAGCCAGTGGACAGACTGGAAAAATTTCCCACTGTGTGTGTGCAGTTTACCTCGTATACCGAAGCAGACAAGCAAGATCTGATTGACTGATTGGGCTCACGTTGATTTTGGTGGGAGCAAGGTCAGACCATCAATATTTGAAGAGAGGCCAGTAACAAGTCACTTAGCTGTTATCTCTCCTTTTTCCCCATCAGTTATGCACAACCTCTGTCTACATCAAATTCCCTGAAGTTTTAAACACACACACAGTTTTCTCAAATATATGTTCAAGTCACAATACCCTAAATGTACTGGTTTATCTTTTCTCCTGTGATGATAATATTTGCTGCTCAGGTGGGACTTTGTATTTTCAGAGCTCTGCACAACAAGTACGTATTTATTTCCATAATACCACTAAGGGGTGAGATAAATATCCCAGATTTTTACTGTGATTTGACCTCTCCGTGCCACTTGAGCAGAATGAAATTGAATTCCCTCTCTCCCTAGGATGTCCCATTGCTTATATGATTACTGCCTGGGTATTGAAGGATAGTCTTCTCTGAGGACCGAAGGCTGCTGGTTTGCTTGCAAAATTGGCCTGGGGGAGGATTGCATCCTCTTCCAGCTGCTTTGCCCTGCCTCCCACAACAGCCCCATTGCCACAGGCTCCCCATGCCCGCCAGTGTGTGCAGGGGCAGCAAGAGCTGTGCAAGCAGACCTGGCCACCAGCCGCCTGCTCAGACCATGTCCTGGCTCTGCTGTAGTTCTCCCTTGACACAGGGGCCCTGCATGTGCTCTTTGACAGTCCCTGATTAGGCTTTCCTTGTGCTGTGATGAAGTTGCCTCATTTTAGACCCAAATTTGCTGTTTTTCTATACAAAATGGAAGTCTCTATGCAATGGAATAGAAAGTTACTGTTACAGCAACATCATTTTGTGAAATCAGGCATGTCAAGATGGTGTTAAAAACGCCCAGGACCCATTGAACCCCCACATTCTGGGGAGACCCAATTTTAGCAGGTTTAGCTGTGGCAGGGTCCAAGAATGTTTAAGCCAGTAATTTGGATTGCATCTGATCTTACACTATGGATGGGATCTGCACAGACTGGAACTGTGGATGCATTTGGTAAAGAAGTGCTAGAAATTTGTGGAAGAAATTCACCTTGCTTCCAGGTCTGCATGCCACTTAGAGCCTAAGATAGAGCTTTCCTGCCCTGAAACAGGCTGTAAATAGTACCTCAGGGACAGTGGCCTCCTGCACTGGGTGAATTTTAAAGTGTGTTTTAAAAATACTGCTATAGCCATGAAATAGCAAGTAAAAGCCCATATGTCCAAGCTCTGGATCTCTGCCTCTGTTATCACTTGTTGCTAACATAAGTTAGTCAGTAAGGATGCTGGTTGAAGTAAGGGGAGAATTTATCTCAATAGAAACTTGTCTATATGAAGTATAATGAGGTCTTAGGATTTAGGTAAAATTTTGTTTGCTCTTTTTACTACTTGAATGCAATTAGCCAGGTGACAAGAGTGTATAGTCCACCCTGTATTGCAACAGTGACTCTGATTTTACGACCTTAGTATCTCATTGCATTATCATCATGTTCAGTGAGGGAATGCAGTAAGTGCTAATACTGTGATTAAAAGCACATATATCAAGCTGGCAGCTACGAATGGATAAGATCAATGGAATATAATAAATGTTTTAAATGCTATAAGTAGGGACATGTCTCTCATCTGTGCCTGCTCACTCATGTCTAATAGTGCTTGCAAGTGAAGGGGACGGTGACAGTTCTCCTGATCCGACCTGACAGACATTATAGACACGGAGCTATGTACATCTGCCTGTCATGGTCAAAAGGGTAATCCTTTCAGCCAGACCCATAACTGATTTTCATGCTGACCTTAGCTCACCACCTCGGACCTTAAATAAGTGGGTCACTTGCATGCTCAGCTTTCAGTGTGAATTAGAAACAAAACGTCCAGGTTTGCTGACAGTTTAATTAAATCAGGCCATTTTTGCCATCAGTCAGACCTGTCATTGCCTGTTGGAGAGGGCGTGAGCTGCAAAGTGACGTTTAAAGCGAGATGAAAGATAGCACCGTAAAGATGATAAATATAACTGACCCAAATGTAAATTTTTAGGACCGTGAAGGGAAGAAAGGGAAGGACGATAAATGTTAATTAGTTAATGCACTACAGTAAAAACTTGGTGGAAAGCCCCAGGAGCTTCAATTCCCAGATTTACTACCTATCTCTCTTCTTGAGGGAAGGAGCCTGGGGAGGTGGGACTGGGGCAGCAGAGCAGACAGGGAGGATAATTTGTCAAGGCAGCAGACTAGGAGGAATCAGCTGCTTCTCGGGCAGTTTGGCACCACCGCCACCCCCCTCCTGCCCTCCTGCCCAGCTCGATGGCAGTCAGCCTCCCTCCTCCGCCTGTCCCACTGAGCATGTGAGACCACCACAGGCAGCGGTCTTTTTTTCTAATAACTGGCAAAGGTTAAGCTGTGGCCCAGTGTTTCAAAAGCATCTTGAAAAAAGCAAAACTAAGTGTCACCCACAACACCAGCAGGAAAGATCCTGGTCTCACCCCTCCTGGGATTAACCTGGAACAGCCTTACTGACTCTGTTGAAGCCTTCCCAGGGGAGCCATGAGCAGTGCCAGAGTCTTCATCAGCTCTGCCCTTGCTTCAGAAATGTACTCTAGCTATCACCGCTGGTGGTAGTGCTCATCTGCCCTGTTCATGTCTGAACTCTCCAAAGCCTTCTTCCAACTATTCGAATCTTACAAGCTAGTATTCATAGAAATTTCATCATTTGAATATCCATTTAATAATTTTATTTGTTTAAGATCCCTTTCACTGATTTGAATTACATACATTTTAGTTATGAAGTATGAACAAGAACCCAAGCATTTTTTTTTCCTCTATTGCAGATGGCTAAATAAAAATGGGATTCGGGAAATTGAGAATCATGCATTTAATGGAACCTACCTGGATGAGCTGTAACTATTTCTGTTGTTTACTATTGTGAAAAGCAATTATTAGAAGGCAGTAACTGTTGCAAGCTATTTTTTTTTTCATTTCAGATTGTTTTAGCATCAATATTGTTGTGTTTTTCAGAAATCTAAGTGATAATCACAACCTAGAAAAATTACCAAATGAGGTCTTCCAAGGAGCGAATGGGCCTGTTGTTTTGTAAGTAATATTCAATTTTTTTTTTTTTTCCATTATTAACTCCCCAGAAAAGAACAGAACATGTGAATGCCAGTCTGGATTTCAACATCTCACAAATCCTGGAGTTCAGAATTGGAGGTGTAGTTTTGAATATAAAAAAAAAATGGAAGCTGTATCTGGAATTTCAGCCTAGATCCATATTTTCACTTTGTCCTCAAGTTTTTGGGAACATTTGGATTCAGGGTTTTAGATCCAGATTCCTCTCCACAGTTGATTAAGCTCTGTAAGAGAGTAGTTCTGCTTCATTTTTTTCCAGAGAAAAATGCTGTTAGTTTTTTGTTTGAGCAAAATCAAGAATAGGTGAGTGGGTCCTCAGTGCTTAAATCTGAATTGCTTACGACTGAAGATCTGCCTCTGCATCTCTGAAGCTTAATTCTAAAAATAAAATCCCTACCCTACAGGGATAGAGATTGGGATGTCCCATCCCCCATAGGGATACGTATGAGATATATCTCACGCAGTTACAGCAGGATGTCTTTGGTGGGTGATAAGCTGGAAAGCGAGATCTCAGCAGTAGAGAATTCAGCAGTAGGATGCTCATGGATTCCAGTCACCATTACCTCAAGCCATGGTTTGCCATGAAGTCTGAAAATGCCTGTGAGTGTGCACAACTGCTTGTGTTTCTGAGCACAAGCCACAACACATAAGAGCTGCAACAGAGACATGGGAGTCTTTTTTTTTTGTCTTACCAATTCATCAGAGCCTTTCTCTCTGCCCATGTACCCTAGATGTCCAGAGAGGGCTAGGAGTCACCCAGAAAGGGTGAAAAGGGGTAATTGGAGTTGTTGGAAGATTTTACACAGAGGTTAGAGTAGTTAGAAATCTAAAAAAGAGGGAGAAAAATGTCCAGTTAACCTTGAGTTCAGATCAGAGCTCTTCTGAAGGCCTTTTTCCACGTTGTGACGGTCAGTGCACTGATGATATAAATAGCTGTGATACGGGTTACTGCATTCTACTCCACTTCCGTCACTCCCTCAAAGCATCTTCCTTCTTTGGAAAAGACTGCTGGTGGAGCATCTTTTTAGCAATAATATCATTGATGTTTCTTTGGAAAAGCATTGTTTCCTGTAGCAAAAAGTAAATGCATTTTCTTTGCAAGCTGTAGCTGATACAATCATATTCTGGAGGTTTATCAAATTGATTTGGCTGTAGTTCAGATTCATTTGATAGTTCAATTTCTAACACAGAGTTATTTGTGTAAGAAGTTTTCTGTTCTATTACCCATAGATCTGCTGTTCTATGGATGGGAAATTACCTTTTTATCCTGACTGAGATCATGAAAGAAGAGCCTTCTTACTCATCTGTCACTGCAGTGTACACCAGGAATGCGCTTTCACTTGTGGAAATGATTGACCCATAATCATATCTTTGCAGGGACAAATAGTGTTGTTGCAATCAAATCTGTGTTGCAGACTGCAATGTTTTATTAGAATGAATGTCAGGATGTTTTAACTCTTGATCTTCCTGAACCAGTGTTCTACAGTCAATTAATACCAGCTTCTGCTTTATAATTCAGCATATGAAAACAACATGAAAGAAACAAAAACACAAATAGTAATGTCAGAAAGCACCAATCTTAGCCCTTGTACAGGCTACCCAGTTTCACGAATCAATTCCTCTCTCAGGCTTACAGCTCTTGGCTGAATCAGTATATCTCTTTTGGAAAGACATCAAGTTTTGAGTTAAAGGATTTCAGCACTGACAGTAGGCAAGTAAATCAAATGCCTAATTACTCCCACACCTATACACATTCCTTCTATACAGAAATACACTGTATTTCCAACTTGGAGTTTCATAGCTTCGATTTTCAGCCAGATTGTTTCATTTAATCATCTCCTGGTGCTCACAGAGCTGTAGTGGCTTACACCAGTTTTTACTGAAATCCTTAGGAGTTCTCTGGCTGTGTCCTGACTTGGATGCAGGGCAAGGTATGGCTGTGGTCCATCCTATCCTTGCAATTTGTCTTCAACAGGAAACTCCATATGGGGGACACAGGAGAGCTCCAGTAGATCCCCAGCTCAACAGCTGAGTCCCCAAAGCACAGCCAGAGATAAATTTACATACAAGTATGGAGAAAATTGTTCTCACCGATCAGTCTGCCCCTCTCTGATTTATGCTCTGCCAGCAATTTCTTGCTATTTCTGTATGTGCCCTTCAAACTTCATCAGCTGGTCAGTATTTTTGGTAATCCAACAGAGACTCTCAGTGGGAAAAGGAAGTGATTGGAAGAAAAGTCAGATTCATTTTGCTGTTCCTGCACTGGCTGCTGTCAAGGTTGATGACTAACAGCCAAGCAACAACAATACATGTATTCTGGTTTGATTTTCTACTGCCGCTTTATCATCTTGTTCATCATGCTTATTTAATTTATCAAGCCTCTAACTAGAGAGGAACATCCCAAAGAACCTCTACACTGAGGTCTGCTTGTGATAACTCAGTGGATTAAGTTACTAAACCACCTGCACAATGTCTGTGCTTGCTGTTCAGGGGTCTGTCAGTGGTGTATTGATAACTATCCCTAGCAGACATACCAACAAACCCTTCAGTAGTGTACAAAGCACTTTCCCTAGCTCACTTCTGTTTATGTGCAATAATAAGTGTAAAAAGAAGGATTTTTAAAAGAAGAAGAAAATATTTTCATGGGAAAATATTTAATATTTATGAAATTATTTAGAGATGCCCAGAGACCCAGTAACATTTTAGCTATTTTTAAGTCTAGGTGATATTCCTATTTATATTTATTAGTTATTTCCACCCAGTGTAATAACAGTTTGGACTCAGTAAAGATTTTTAGCTAACAAGCCAAAGAAAACATTCTCCATGCTCTTGTTCAGAATTATGTGCCCTTGTGAAGTTTCGTAGGCTCTTAATGATGCCATGAGTGATGCTGTCTGTGGATTTAGGCAGAAAACTGCTGTTTAGTTGGTGAGTCATGAGCATATACTCTAGGTGACAGTTTTCATTAGGCAGCATACTAAGGGCAATAGTCAGTCCATGAAACAATCGAGGTTGCTTGTTGCAACCTAATTGGCTCTCCAGAAGTCTAAGTCAGAAATCAATAGCCTAAAATTTCTCTTCAGCTGCAGCTTTTAGCTCCTGTGAGAAACAGGTCAGTCCCTGAACAACCTCAGGACCACAACATGGCTTCTCTCAGCCTGACCTGCAGAAGGTCAAAGTATTTCTGACTCCATGGGTCCATCTTGCCCTTCCAGTAGAAGTCATGGCCCCAGATCAAGGGTAGCAGAGTGGGGTCTGTGTTTGCTCTTCTGCTGCCACAATTTATGGTCCAGTTGTTGAAGGTTCTACATACCTTCAGAGCCTGGCTGCAAAGCCTCCAGCTGTGAGCACGGCATGGACACAAAGATAATCTTTACCCACCACCAGTAACTGCTTTATTAGCTGCATATGAATTTTTTAGACTTGGTCATCCTAAGCTAAAGACCATGAGTTCAAACAGAGCCATGTCCTGGTATTAATTTTACTTCTTAGAATGGAGAACAGAGGTGCAAATGTGCATATGGTACATAGCAACTGTCTGAAGTTTATTACATGCTGCTAAAACCTGGTCTCCCCCTCATGTGGCACCACTCTACTGCATTAATATGATAATAAAAACAATTTGTGCATGTTGGGTAACAGAGATGAAATAACATGTTGTCCTGATGCCGTACTGTTACAGATTAATTGGAAAGTGTATCTTGGAGGGGGCATGGAGAAAATTACAAATATTGTTGGTCCAATTCCTTGATTAGGAAAAATCCTTTCTTTTGTCAGAGAATAAAGAACAGAGCAGCCTCAGCAAACACTGCACCCTGGATCAGTCTCACACCATAAGAGCACACGGGCTAAGGGAGGAGAGGGTGATTTTGCATAGTCCATTTTACTGTTTCTCTAAGATAAAGAAGTTTGCTGTCACGAGCTGATACAGTTTGTGCCCTAGTGAGGGAAATGTGAGGACATTTTGCCCCAGCTGTTACACCCTGGAGCCATGGGGATGGGTTCTCAAGTATCTCTTAGCCTGGAGATGGAGCACCCTTGGTCCTTCTTCCCTTTTCCCACCTGCATGGCACAAGTCAAGATTTAGTGTGTGCACAATGTTTTTCCTTCTGAAAGCCTCACTAGTGCTCTCTTTACTACACTTGTAGCTGCTGCTTCCATTGCTGCCTTTGATTGCCTGTCCCACACAGTAATTGCCTTCCACATAAATACCTCTCCTAACCTCCTGTAATCTTGCCCCTTTCTTCGCTTCAGTCTGTGCTTTGTTTTTTAAACCTCCGGAAATGTTTTGTTATTTTTGTTCCTCACAGTTTGAACCATGTCACCCCTGTCTCTCCTTAATCTCTTTTTCTTCCTAATGAGTACAAAACCTGATATCCCCAACCTCTCCTCACATCTGTACCCCCCGTGAGCTTCTCTCTTTGTGTTTATTGCCTTTTCCACAGCAGCTTTCCAATGACATGATGTTCATGTAACAAACTTCTGTTGTGATTTCATCAGCCTTTTTTATCCTGTAACGGTATTCTGGGGTGATTGGTGCATTTACTGGGTATTTACTAAACCCAGAATCATATGGCACTAATGGTTTATGTTCCTGCTAATTCTTACTCAGAGGGTTTGGGGATTTTTTTTCTTTTTTCTCAAACCAGACTAACATCACTTGACAGTTGTTTGCAATATTTGTTCAGGTTTCCTGGTGGAACACCTAGTTTATCCCTGGATCCTGTTTTCAGCATGGATTTCCAGCTGATCTCTTTCCAGTCACTACTCTGAGAATGAATAGGACAGTCTAAAACATATATCCACTGTCAAGTAGAAATAAATTCGCTTTTTACCAAGATTTTAATATGTTTTCTTAAAGGGATATTTCAAGGACAAGAATCAGTTTCCTGCCAAGTCATGGATTAGAACTCATTAAGAAGCTAAGAGCAAGGTCTACATACAATTTAAAAAAGCTTCCTGATTTAAGCAAATTTAGATCTTTGATTGAGGCAAACTTCACCTATCCTAGCCATTGCTGTGCATTTACAAACTGGAAAAGGCAAAAGTAAGTGATTTCATTTGGTTTTCTTTTTGGTGCTTCTCAACAGTTGATAGTGAAATAAATAAACTTCCTCAAAGTCTGGATAGGAAAGGTCTGTTCAGTGCAGGTAAGTAAATGGATAGAAATAAATTAATATACGACATACATGTTTATGCATGCTACACAGTGCACTGCCTCTCCATTCCAGGGAGGTAATAAATTTTGATAGCTGTGTTAACATCAGCATTTTCCCCAGCTGTGGCTGTAGCCCCCACCTGTCGTAGGTCCATCTTTCATTGGAACCTGCCATCCTGGATCAGCCTGGAGCCACGCTGAAGACATTCAATGGGAAAATTTTTATAACTTTTCAGGAGGTGGCTGGAGGGAAAGCTGTGTTTGCAGAGAAGTTTGTCAATACTTGGCCATCAGTTCAGGAGGGTAAAAGGACCGCTGAGTGATCTTAAACTCTTCTCTCAGAAAGCCACACTGAAGTTGGAACATTGTCCAACCAAACGCCACAGATACGTTATCTGTCAAGTCTACATACATAACATTTTTGGACATGATTTCTGAAATGGTTAACCTCGAGCAGACTCCTTATACCCAAATCCACAGAGAGGGTGGGATGTTCTTTTTAGACTCCCAAAGTAATTTTTCATGCTTATTTTAGTTTTCCATTAGCAAGTTGCAGTGAGACTTCAGGTATCAGTGATTCTCACTGAGTATTTTCAGTTGCTCAGATAGACTCTAAATGTATACATTAACTAGCTAGTGAACCTCCTGAATTTGTGCCACTGGAAAACATGAGGAACTGGTACCTACAGAAATCCTTGTCATTGTTTGAAGTTCTTCCTTTACTGGATGTCCTCAAAGACTTGGAATTTGCCATGGCAGAAAAGAAAATGTGGGTCATTGTTGCAATTCAAGACATTGTCTTCAGAAGTTGCCTAAAACTTCAAAGAAAAGTAAAACCATGCAGACAAAGCATAAACTATTAGTAGTTTCTATTTTAATACTTATAATAGACATTTATTTTACTTCTGGCATTGTATTGTCACCAGGCAATGAAAGATAACTGATCTTGCTTGTGCCGATAGCTAATAAATATCACCTATGTGTGTTTGCAAAACTACCTGTGTAAAGAGAGCAAGTCTGATGGTGGAGACTGCAGTGGTAAGGGAAGTATCTGACAGAATACATCCACCGTTGCCCATTTTTCATCCAAAATGCTAAACTTTTCACTAGGACAGTTTATCAGCAGGAGACATTTTCACATGTTTCTGCAGGCTTATGCAGGCACAGTGCTTGGTATCTTGCTAAATAGAAATGGATCCAGTCCTTCCAGCACTGGTGGCAAAGTGATATTTGCCGAAGAGTCCAATGGAAGCATGTTTAGTCCTGAACCTGCAAAGGGACCTTAATATCACTGTGATTCATATTTTTGAAGCCATACTTGGCTTCTGGGCTGCTTAGGCCAAATCAGGACCCAAATCCCAGAATCCACCCCTTGAATTAGGCAACTGGACTTTTCAAAAACAGAGTAAGAGTTACTATTGAAGGAAAGCTACACAAGGAAACAGTAAGCTCTGGTAAGCTCTCAGTATCTAGTCCCCTCACTTGGGCTTTAAATAACTTCCATGTGAAAGAGTTATCAAGCATTGGAACAGGCTGCCCAGGGAAGTGGTTGAGTCCCCATCCCTGGAGGTATTTAAAAGACATGTAGATGTGGCACTTAGGGACACGGTTCAGTGGTGGACTTGGCAGTGTTAGGTTTACAGTTGGACTCAATGATCTTCAAGGTCTTTTCCAACCTAAATGATTCTAGGATTCTATGATTCTGTCATGCTTGCCCCAGGGCATTGAAACCCACAGCTCTCACTTCCCCCTTACTACAGCACCACTTTCGGAAGCCTCTGGTCTGGCAGGTAAGAAGCCAAGGAGGACACTGATAGCCCTTCCCACAGCCTGGGCAAGTGCAATTTTGCAAAGAAATGCCAATGAACTGTGCAGAACTCATGTAACCCAAGTGCGGATGGCCAGCAAGCTGGGCTGGAGCACCATGCAGCAGCAGAGCTGCTTCTGGAGCAAGTCTGGTCACAACTGCACAGTCCCCTATAGTATCAGGTGTAATGCAATGGTAAGAAATAGTATGCAAGTGGAAGATGCTCTTCTTTATATGATGTATGGTTACTTGAATAAATGTGCACATGGACTGTATCACCCTTGTCAACAGAACAAAGTTGAATGTATTTATATATGTTTTTAATAGTTACCAGACAGATCTTTTAAAAAATATTAAGCTTAAATACAAAATTATTAGAACCAATTATTTAGATTAACTCTTCCTGTTAACTGCTTTAAAACATAATTAAAAATGGTAATTTCTTTCACACAGTCATGTGTCTTGTACTAAATTGATGGGAGACTGATATTCTCTCTCCAGCTTAAAAAGAGAAAATGGATGCATTTTAGTTCAGTTTGAATACCGAAGGTATTACCATACACTTCAGCAGAGATTAGTCACACATACAGTAGCTACACTCGCTTTCATTTCAAAGCAGTTTTCCTGACAGCTGGCACAAGCTGCGTGTGCACTGAAGACTGTTCAGGTTGTTTAAGAGTTATTAATAGCTTGCAGTGCTTGATCACACAAGTGTATTATCTCTTTGGCAAGAGCTGTGCTTGGTTCAGTGCAGCAGGCATTACTTGTGGTGGTGGTAACAGTGATGTGACCTGACTTGCCATGCATCTTCACAGGAGATGGTCATTCTCCCATGTCCATTTGGGTCTCAGAATACTTTCAGGTAGTCCAGGGAGGATAAAAATGATGCCTCGTCACCCCCAGAAGTGCATTTCTATGGATCACAGCAGCAGTTGGTGTTCATGTGGGAAATTCGGGAAGGAATTAAGACAGGGATGTCTGGCCCCTTTCTGGCCTCCCTGTTTATGTAAGATTTCCCCTCTTTGAGACTTTTGCAGTACTCAAGAACCTTAGATAAAATAAGTTGCCATAGTGGATTGTGCTTGATCACCTCTCCCAAATCCGTCTGCACTGGCAAACGGGCTCTGTTGTGATAACAGAAAGCTTAAACCTGTTACAGCAGCAGTGCTTTCTAAATTTTGGAGGATGCTGCATCAAGCACAGCTCCACCAGACTGAGACACAAATTAAAACGTAGGCAATTTTGATTTTTTTTTCCCATTCCAAGAAGGATTATACGATAAATATTGATCTGTAGATTTATCACACTGGAATATTGCAATACTGGCCTAACAGAAGGTAAACTGCTTTCTTAGGACAAGCCCAGTGCAGTATGTTGAACTCTCCTCACGTTTTTCTGTGACTGGAAAATAATATCCTTGAAGTGTGGATAGGGCAGAGGCTGGATGTTAAAACCCTCAACTTGACATAGACCATTATGAACTTCAGCAAGCTTTTGACTTTCTTTTGACATAAAGAGCACCTTCTGCCTAAAAGAATGACATTGATATGACTCTGTCCTTACACTTGATCATTATTCTTTGGAGGAGCTGTCACTTGAAATCCTATTTTTTAAAAAAACATGGCAGCATCAGGAGTTGTGTTTGGGCCTCGTCTCATGAAAACATAATATCAGTTGTTCACAACTCACTTGATGCCACTTTTCAGTGAGGATGATTGGTTTGAGATAGGGCTTAATACAGAACCTAGGTCGGGACTGTTTATTCTGCTGAACGCGTTTCTCAGCACACAAGATCCTGCTGTCCAGACAGCAGATCCAGATCCAGACAAAGCACATAAAATAAGTACTTGTACAAAGGTAGTAATTTTTGCCTATTTTTGTCAGAGCACTCTGCCAATTTTAATGTTACTCTTTAAGTTGTCCTTTCTCTAGTTTGTTTTTTTCAGAGGGTTTACTTGAGCAAAGCAATGTTAAACAGTAACAGAGGGTTACAAATAGACTGAATAAATGAACTGTGTTAAGATACCTACTGTCTCAAAAGGAATCAAGCATCCCTTGCCAAAAAATGTTTTAACCTGTTGCTCTGAATGCACTGTACAGCCCAAATGGCAAATATCCCAAGGCAAAGAAGCAGTAAGCAGTCAGTACCAGAGGATGGCTCTTCTTTCCCCTGGGAGTTTGCAACTGCCCATCTTATCTGCTCATGGTACAGGTAACCAGATGGGAGACTCCTCGCCACCCATCCTTGGAGCAAACAGAGCAGCTAACTCTGTGGGATTTTATTTGGGACCGCTGGCTGTAAAATAATTCAAGAATGAATAAATTGTAATAATCAGAAATATTTAATTTGCCTTACATAGCAGTCTTATCAGGGGACACATTTAGCTCCAGGCAGTGCCTCCATAATTTGGGAGAAGGTTTATTTTTAACTCATAGCTGAGAAATGTCTGGATAAAAACATTTCTCTCAGTTCCTTTATGAGGAACCACCAATTGCAGTAGCTTTCAGGGCCCTCGAGTGCCTGTTACACTCAAAACTGAGGGACTTTCTTTCCCATTATTGCTCCTTGGAAGCATATATTCCCTTTCAGCTAGAGAACTGTTGATATATTGATCAATACACTGGACCCCTCACTCATCCTTGTGCAAGCAGAACACAGGGGAGCAAAATGTAATGCCTTGTTATTGCTATTGTGACCTCCATAGTGCATATTTGACCTCACAGAAAATCAGTTTTCTGCCTCAGTTGACAGGCAAGATAAAAAATATTGATAATAGTAGAGGATGCTCAGAACCTCATACAAAATGTCCCTCACCTTCTGGTGCTGGGCCTTCATTAGTTTTCCTTTCTTGCAGACCTTTTAAACTCGATTTTTGGAAGATGTAGTGAGTCCACAAAGTCAAAGGGTAAAATTAGGTTACAAAAAAGAATTCTCCCTTTTAAACTGCTACCAATTGTTTAACAACTTCAGCCTAACTTGCCTAGAAAGCTCTTCTCTCAACTGTACCGCCAGTCAGGGTGGAAGATAAGTTGGGGTCCTGTCCTAGAAATTATACACCTAAATTGCTGTCTAGGCAGTAGATGAAAGTAGGCAGAGCTGAACTGTGTTGGTTTTGCAACACATTGTCAGCTGTTTTATTCCCTAACTCAGATTAGGTCTGGATTCATTTTATGCAAAGCTATGGATGCAAGTTCATGGGACAACAAACTTCAGGCTGGATCAACGGGCTGAGGCCAAATGTATGAGATTCAACAAGGCGAAGTGCCGGGTCCTGCACTTGGGTCACAACAACCCAATGCAATGCTACAGGCTTGGGGAAGAGTGGCTGGAGAGCTGCCTGGTGGAAAAGGACCTGGGGGTGATGGTTGACAGCCGGCTGAATGTGAGCCAGCAGTGTGCCCAGGTGGCCAAGAGGGCCAATGGCATCCTGGCTTGTATCAGAAATAGTGTGGCCAACAGGACCAGGGAGGTGATAGTGCCCCTGTATTCGGCACTGGTGAGGCTGTACCTTGAATAGCGTGTTCAGTTTTGGGCCCCTCACTACAAGAAAGACATTGAGGTGCTGGAGAGTGTCCAGAGAAGGGCAACGAAGCTGGTGAAGGGTCTAGAGAACAAGTCTTTTGAGGAGCGGCTGAGGGAGCTGGGGTTGTTTAGTTTGGAGAAGAGGAGGCTGAGGGAAGACCTTATTGCTCTCTACAACTGCCTGAAAGGAGGTTGTAGCGAGGTGAGGGTTGGTCTCTTCTCCCATGTAACAAGCAACAGGATGCAAGGAAATGGCCTCAAGTTGGCCAGGGGAGATTTAGATTAGATATTAGGAAAAATTTCTTCATGGAGAGAGTGGTTAGGCATTGGAACAGAGTGCCCAGGGAAGTGGTACAATCACAGTCCCTGGAAGTATTCAAAAAACATGTGGATGTGGTGCTTAGGAACATGGTTTAGAGGTGGACCTGGCAGTTAGGTTAACGGTTGGACTCGATGATCTCAGAGGTCCTTTCCAACCTTAATGATTCTATGATTCTAAGATTTTGCTGTAGTGGTAGCAGTTAGGCTTAGTTGGTGAGCTTTGTTAGGACTTGTGAGCTTCTGGAGATCCTTTCACTGTAGTGGCTGTGACTGAAATAAAGGTGCTAACTTTGGGATGGATTTACCATTCCCATGTAAAGACAGCAGCTCATGATAAAGCTAAAATTGGTGGAGTGGAGTTCACTTCACTTGGTTTCAAATCCATTTTCTTTAAAAAACAGTTTTTAAGCAAAATGTTCTACCATGTCTTGTGTTTGTATCTGTGTTGGCATCTGGCTTCTAGAGATTATCTGGAAGACTGCATGAACTTATTTATGCTATTTATTTGTGTTATTGGACAGTTACCAATATGATGAGATACTCAAAATGAATGGCACAAACTGGAGTTGTTCTGTGCCCTGAAGGAGTTGCAACATTGAATATGGCACACTGACTGCCAAAAACTTTGGGAAAAAGGGAATTCAAGAGTAATACTAAGGGATAGTAGCATTACTGTGATTATACAGACTCCTTAAGGGCACAGCTGAATTGACTCATTCTGCAAAGTTCAGACTTATGTAGGAATTCATCATCATGTGTTTCCCCCATGCAAGAATCAGCTTATCGATGACAGCTTATGTGAGAAATTCGGTTGAAATAAGGACAGCTTCTTACAGAATGCGCCTGTCCAGGTGGATAACTGTGTCATGATTTCTAGTAAAGCAACCATCAGGCTTTCCTTTCCCTTACATTTTATTATGTTTCCAAGTCATTTACATTTTTGTGTAATATTTTATAAATAGGGACCAGCCAGACTACTAATTTCAAGCTCCAGGGTAGTCTATATAATCAGCTAACCAGAAAAACTCAGCCATTAATGGAAACTGGATGATTTCATGTTTGTTGTGTGCCTCGTGCTGTGTCTCTCAGCTTCCAACTCTACTCTTTGTACAATTTCAGCACTGAATTACATCCGATATGTAGCATATCTCAGGCCAAGCAAGACCTTGACGAGCAGCCTGGTGATAAGATACATAGGCGATCTGCAGCTGAAGATTACATTTCCAACTATGGCATAGGATTTGACCCAGCAGAGAATGAATTTGACTATGGTTTGTGCAATGAAGTAGTTAATGTAGCTTGCTCACCTAAACCCGATGCTTTCAATCCATGTGAAGATATCATGGGATACAACATTCTGAGAGTCCTGATATGGTTTATCAACATTTTAGCTATCACTGGGAACATTGTTGTCCTCATTATTTTAATAAGCAGTCAATACAAACTTACCGTACCTCGTTTTCTAATGTGCAATCTTGCATTTGCAGATCTCTGCATAGGTATCTATCTGTTGTTTATTGCATCTGTAGATATCCAGACCAAAAGCCAGTATTACAACTATGCCATAGACTGGCAAACTGGGGCAGGATGCAATGCTGCAGGATTTTTTACAGTATTTGCAAGTGAACTCTCAGTCTACACGCTGACTGTGATAACTCTGGAGAGGTGGCACACCATCACCTACGCAATGCAGCTGGACCGCAAGGTTCGATTTCGTCATGCTGTGATTATAATGATTTTTGGCTGGATGTTTGCTTTCACCGTGGCACTTCTTCCCATATTTGGAGTTAGCAGCTACATTAAGGTCAGCATCTGTTTGCCCATGGATATAGAAACACCAGTTTCTCAGGCGTATGTTATATTTCTTTTAGTGCTGAATGTACTTGCATTCATGATCATATGTGCCTGCTACATCTGCATCTACTTTACTGTGAGAAACCCTAATGTCATCTCTTCAAACAGTGACACCAAGATTGCCAAGCGCATGGCCATACTGATCTTCACGGACTTCCTCTGCATGGCACCAATATCTTTTTTTGCAATATCAGCCTCACTCAAGGTTCCTCTCATCACAGTGTCCAAATCCAAGATCCTTCTGGTTTTGTTTTACCCCATCAATTCCTGTGCTAACCCTTTCCTCTATGCCATTTTCACAAAGACTTTCCGCAGGGATTTCTTCATTCTGTTGAGCAAGTTTGGTTGCTGTGAAATGCAAGCCCAGATTTACAGAACAGAGACCTCCTCATCTGCTCAGAATTTCCACACGAGAAATGGCCATTGCCCTCCTGCATCAAAAAACAGTGATGGGACTATTTATTCATTGGTTCCTATGAATCACTTGAACTGAAATGCTTGCATGAATTTGTGTCTGAGGCAGTGTGATAATCACTTTCAATTGTGAATTTGAATAATGACTTCAGCATAGCATGTAAACTTATTTTTTATGGGAAAACATTTCTATTTCCACTTTGCTATTTTTGTCCAATGAACAGCCATCAGAGATGACACATCATCTTCATCAGTTCTTGAAGGACAAAGAACAAAACTTCAGTATGTGCCAAAGTGTCCTTGTAGAATTGTCTCAAGAAATAAATTAGATTATGAACTGGTATCTCCCACCGTACAGGCAGAGATTCCCTTCGTTCTAGGAAGATGTTAGCTGCTTACGGAGAATTAAGTCATGGTTATATATGGTTCAAAGAAAAAGTATGTAGAATTAATTTTTTTGTCTGTGAAGCATGTTATAACAATGACAGATAATTAGCTCTTTTCATTAATTGTATCTCCTGGGGTTACAGGAGACAGAAGGCCAACTTAAAGCCCTCCTTCAGCACAGACTTACTAGGAATGAGAATATCTTGTGTTGTTTCCATTTCTGTTCACCACAACAGAGGGGCAGAAGGCATCTCCAGCTAGGCTGGTGTTAGCTGTTCCACACTGCATGGACCTGCCTTACTCTGCACAAAACTGTCACTTTGGGTAGGATTTGTGTTGATCTAGACTGGCAGGCTCAGAGAACCAGATTTCATCTGAGTCTGGATCGAGGAGTTTGGCTTGGGATTTGTTTTCAAGATGAGAAAGAACAAGAATGAGAGCAGGAGAAACCCTTCATAATAAAGAGGATGTTTTCTCAAGTTGGTCTCACAAAGTTGGGTTGAAATCACTTTCGTGTGGCTGGACCCCTTGGGTATGGCAAGATGGGCCAACAGGCTGCTTTAACATGATACCTGAGGCAGGTTTGCCATACAGCAGTATTAGTGTATTGCACTGAGTTATGTAAAGGATGATGGGTCCAATATGGCTTTTAAAAATCTAAACAAAAGTTTTTGTGAAATACTACAAGTTTTCTTTCCCCTTCCCTTCTAAAAAAATCCTTCATGTGCACGTTATCAGATGGTCCAGATTTAAGGACCTGAAAGAAATCATACATTGCATATGTTGAAATAACAAAAAAGAAAAAGCTTTTAATCAAGATTTCCTGACTTTACAGAGGTTTTAAATAACATCCCAATGAACAGACTTTTTACATTATTTGAATATCAAACTTTTTGAGGCTTAATCATTCCAAATCGTACCAAAGATTTAGGGTTGGGTAGCGTTTTATCATGCTGATTGTGTGTCTACGTGTGAGTATGAGGGCATAAAAAAACCACCAGGACAGGAGTCTGGGCTTCATTCCCACATCACAAGCAATTCATGGTTTTGCCCCATGAGATTATAAATCTTTGGAGTCTTCATGGTTAAATGTGATGAGCTTTGAATATTTCCTACCTTCAACTCCTAAAATTTCAGTAGTAATTCTTGATGCTTCTATCCATAATTTCCCCTGCCATCAGCTTCACATTTCACCATCTGAACCTGATATGAATAACTACAGAAGATGATTATTCATTCAGTCCTAGCCAGGGAAGGACGTATCAGCTCTCTACTGCATAAAACAGGAGAGATCAAAGATAGTGTGTATTGGGGGGGAAATTTCATTACTCAACACAAGTAACACTCCCTCCAAAATCCAGGAGAAGGAAGAATGAAAGAGCAAAACAGGAAAGACAGTTCATCTCTGGGAAGCTCTTCTGACTACTCAAAGGAATCATTTCTTCACAAATGCTTTATGTCACATACAGCCTACTGGTGTGCAGTCATTAAAACCCATCGCAATGGAAGTGTCTGAATGATGATGTTCCAAAAAGACAAATATTCTAGTTGCATTACAAAAAGGTTCCTGAATCTATTCTTGAGCCAAAAATGAAGGGTGTTCTTTGGCAAATAGTAGCCCATTTTTGTTGATAAATAGGGCAAATTCTTGTAGTGCATCACACTTTTTTGCTGGGGTCCCAAGCATTTGCAAAGGCAATAGGTTGAGACCTGGCAGTTCAAGAAAGCACAGGCATAGTCTAGAAGCTATTCTTGTAAATCCTTTCACAGCTACGTCAGGCACATGAGCTTGGTACAGCTCATCTACTTCATGCACAACTGTTGCCCAGACATTTGCAGAATCAGGACCCAGTTAAATATGTTTTACAAATAAACACCCCTGAAAAGAGACCTTGCAAGTTTGTGTCTTGTAGCCAGAGTCAGACCAGGGCCCAAGGGATAAAGCTATCTAGCCCATGGCTCTTCCTCCAGAGGAGACAAGGGATGGATGATACTTGAAGAGCAAATAGAGCCTGCATAACCAGACACTTTGCCTCATCCCTAGCAAGAGGACAGCACAGAAATGCTTCAAGCACACGTCATCCTTCCCACACGTGCTGCGCAGGAGCTCCGGTGACAGCTCAGGCTGTGACAGCAACTCCAAAGCTGGGAGGCTGACCATGTGGTTGCCAAGACAAAAACCTCCTTCTTGTAGTCCTCAGATCTCCTTGGCTTTCAGTATTCTTTGGATTTTAATTTTAAGCATCCTCCAAACTGTGAGGGCCATCATAGGACCTGTATCTTTCCCTCTATGGGACATTGGTCCTTTTATAGAAATTTTTTAAAGCAATGTTTTTTCTTTGAAGAAAGTAGTATAAGAAAAAAAATGCAAGATATATTTTATTCATGCTTGTAATGTAAAAAAAAAAAAAACTGCTGGTGTCTGATGTGGATTTACTCAGCACTGAACAACATGTTTATGTGTGTAATCTTTAAACTATTTTACATTTCCCTTTCTGAAATCTATTTTAATAAAACCAATATCAAAACAAAGTGCCTTGAGAACAAGTGTATGGCCAGAGATATGCTGACAAAGTATGAAATAAATGTTACTGCTTATCTGGGGAGCTCCATTTATGCAGCACAGCCTCCACAGTCGGGTCACTGTGACCTACAGATGAAATTGAGCTGATGAGAGATTCTGCAAAGAAAACCCTCCTGTAGCCTCCTGCAGAGTTAACAAAGCACAGAAAGGTATGTTTGGAACCTCTTAAACAGATAACTTAGCAGCACTGACTTGTCTTTTTTTTAACCAATCACTTATATTAATTCACATTTCTTATGAAATAAGATATAAACCATTGACAGAACTCTGACAGGCGTTTTTCTCCTTTTTAGTATCCATAAATGGCTCTTTTTAAGTGGTGCACTCTAATTTTCTTTCCCTTTTTTTTTGTAGCCAGGGCTTGGAGCTCTGTTTTGTTGAGTCTTTTGTTCAGACAAATAAGTGTGTATCTGTGTGCATATGTGTGTGTAGGAGAGACAGGCCACAGGTAACAAGGAAACCGACTCTCTGACTCACAGGGAAAACCCTGGAGTTGTTCTAACTTGGAGCCCGTTGCTAGCTCACTCCAAAGACCATCTGACAGTCAACAATATTGTAATACCTTCTGCTTTTCCTCCATACGCTTACGTGGCCCTTGCATTTCAGTCTCCACCAAGCCCCAGAAAATGCCCAGTTAAAGTGTTATGGCTGTCTTATGGTGCCATCATCAGAGTGACATAAAGAAACTGTGCTGGCAGTGAATTTGCTGCCTTTGAGGACATGATAAACAACTTCATCTGCTTGATAGAAGCATCACTCCTTCAGGCATATACCTGGGAAGTATAAGGAACCCATACGTGACCTCCCCAAGAAACACATACCTAGTGCTGTGATCGAAGTGAGAAATGAGGCCACTTGGACTTGGCAGGCTAAAGGCTGCATCACGAAAATTGCCACCACAGGTAAAGGTAATGGGAGCAGCTGGCCAAAAACATCAATAAAAACAAAAACCTTACTCAGTAGAGAAAATGAACCATGAGCCATTTTCTTTACATCACTCTGGGGGTTGCACAGATATGCCAGGCAGGGTTTGCTCATTAGAAGGCAGGTCTACATTTGAGCTTGTTAAGAATGCAAGACGAGGCTTTGCATCCCATTTAGCAAGTCTTCAAATCATTTGACCACATTTCTTTCCTGTAGATTCCCTCCTAATCATTCCACAGAGGACACAGCAGATAATCTTACATTTAATTTATGCATCTTTGTTGTTAAGAAGAGTTAATAATGTGAAATGATTTATCCTCAAGGAATAATTTAACCATCCCTCCCCTCCCTGAATGAAAGAACAGAAGAGAAAGGTGGGTCTGGTTCAAATGGTCAAATAAGCACGTGCAAACCTCCTCCCAGATTTGCATCTTTAATATGGGCATGTGTAATCTCCCATTGTGTATGCAAATGTGAATTGCATGTACACACGCTTCTTCAGAGTGAGTGTTTGGTCTAAGTGCTTGGTTACAAGCACATATTTGAAAATCTGGGCCTTGTTGCTTTAAAATATTCAAGCAAAGGGGTAGGATTTTATAGCTGTCATCTGGATAATTAAACTCGTCATTAACAGTTGTTCTCAAACCAGTGGGTGACCTTTAATTAGGGATGAAAGTACTCAGGAATGGATTTCAAGCATTAAGAAACTGCAGAGGACCCTTTGCCCCCCCCCACACTCCTCCAAGTCCATGGAAAACCTTTTGTAAAGCTTTGGTTTTCCAAGAGAAATAATGCCTGGTGAGACAAAAATATGTTTCCAGGTCCAACACATCAGACAAATGCTTCACTTAACCTTGTTGTAACTAAAATACTGTGTTTTCTTTTTTCTGTCTCATGCAGACATGAGATCCATGTGTTACCTGGATCTTCGTTACCCAAGCTGGACACCTGCACCAAGTTGTACCTACATCAAAAAAGAACAGGAAAAATTAGCAAGATCACAATGAGAGCAGCACACAGATGGGAACATGCTGTATTTATGAGTGGGTGAAGATTGCAGGGCAGGATAGAGCAATATGGGCTTTTCTGTTGAGTCATCCAAATAGCCAGTGCTAAAATTCTGCATTAAAGGGGCTATTTTGGCTGAAGTATAGTTCCCAGGGAGCAAGCAACAGAAATTCGCATGGGAAAACCCTATAGAGAGATAAACTTAAAAGGAAGTTCAAGTCACTGGGTTTTATTTCATTATTAAAGAACTGTGGTAAAGAGCAAAAGGTTGATATAAATAACATGTATATGCTGTCTCTGGAAAAAGGGATAGCAGTTGCTTTAGGGGCCACCCAGGCTCCACACTGCGCCATCAACAGTCACATTTGCATTGCAATTGCTTGTGAGCTACAAATGCCTAATTAGCTTTAAATGCTCTCAAGTTTCTTCTCTTGCCTATGCTGTATGGACAGGCATGTGCCCCTTGGACATCTGTACTCTTGCCTCTTCATTGCCTCAGCTTTACCCTATCTTGATCCGTTCCATGATGATGGTTCGTGCTGCTTTTACCTGCAGTCATGTATGAACAGAATCCATGTCCCTTAGAAATATTTCTTCAGAAATCAGCAGCTGGAAGATCAGAAGTCTGCTTGTTGCTCTCTGTGTACTGGGGTGCACATGTCTTCTTACGCTGCCTTCCAGTTTCTATCTCCCGTTTTGGTTATTTGTTTGAGTGACTGTTATGAGGATAACTGGCCCTTTCGCAAGCTTAAAACATTTTGCTTTGAAACAGTCACTGTTTGAGCCAGCCGACTTCAATAAATCAGGGTGAAACACACAGATCCCTCTCCTTACCTTCTGCATGCTCCCTGGACTTTGTTGGGGAAAAAAATCTTATTTTTACTTCGGTGATTCAGAGTTTTCCTTCCCCACATTGCCAGCTGCATCTGTGCCTTGTCCCACAGATGGCATAAGACATCCCTAAGTGCCCTGGGGGAAGGCTCAGGAAGGAGGAGGGAGGAAATACAGTCTGGAGAAAGTGGGGCCATCAGAAGTTGGAAAAGTACAGTCAAATTAGGGCAGCTTTTAAACAATCCGCACATGCTCCAAGGACTGCCTGAACTCACATCAAGGAAAAGCCCAAAGCCTGCCTTTTATTTTGTTTTCATTACTGCACCAAAGTCTGCACTAAGACAGGATTCAGTCTACCGTGGTGTCTCTGCGTATGTCTATATGGCATGAGGCCATGCCAAAATATTGAGTTAGCAAGGGCACCAGAAACAGTGGTTTTGCTCAAAGCTGTACCTGTGCTAATATATTCTGTTTCTCAGCAGAGCTAACTTGCCTGGACTAGGCAAAAATTGAGTTGAAGTAGACTTTTTTTCTAGAGGTGGCATATCCATGTCACTGCATTTTCACCATGTTAACTTAACCAAGGTTTGGGTTTTTTCCCAGCAACTTCAGCTTCTCCTGCTACCCAACATTACCTTTCTCCTGGACTACTTGTTCTCTCTTCCTTCAACGACCGCTGCTGCCCACACCACTGCTTTTAGTATCAGTTTTCCTTCCTCCCGTGGACGGTGGCATCTTTTCATGTGATTCCACCAGAGTCACAACTGAAACACTCATTAGTTACTGAAAAAGCTTTCAAGGCGTCAGTATTCTATTTTTTCACATAAAGGTGTTGTTTACCTCATGGTAACACTCTGCCTACAGAATTTTTTTCCATGCATTTAACACCATCATAACTAGTGCTCAGCTTCAGTGCCTGTCCTGCAGCATGTCGCTAATGAAGGCACCAGCTCGGTAGTGCCTTTGGTCTTGGTTTCGCTGTCCATTGTGCACCTGTGTTAACTAGGCAAGTATTGCCATTCTCAGCTCCTCAAAAGTGACCTCCCATTTTGACTGCCCTGATTGTAGGTGCTAGTCCTGTTCTGATGTTCATCAGTGCCAGTAGAAGGGATCTGATTTTGTCCATGAGGGAGGGCCATCTGTGAAGTCATGTGAAACTGGGGAAAAAGCAGACAATCTGCATTCAGAACAGCCTCACTGTTGCTGAAAGACCTTGAAGGGCACTTGAAGAGCAGCTGCCAAAGCTCTCCTTGCTGCTTTATGTAAAATGCCACATAGCACGTGGCATCACAGGGCAGCATCACCATTGCTAAGCTGCGTCCCAGAACTCGCTGTTTCGGAGCTGCAGTATGTAAAGCACTGTGGGACGTCTCCTGTGAAATGTGCATGCATGCATTTGTCACCACAAGTTAAAAAAGGTCACTAACAGTTGACTAGTTAGGTAATTAGGCAATTAATTTTGCAACTAATTAGGTCTGACCTAATTTCTGGAAAACAACCATCCAGGAATCCTTTAGTTTGTTTCCTCTTTAGGAATAATTCATTAACAAATATATTTATTTTCTTTCTGCAAAGAGTCCCATGTGAGTCATAGCCCAAGAGGCTTCTGGTTACATCTTTCATAATTAAAGATCCCATGTCACTTTTTCAATAGGTGAGAGACAACGCCAGTGCTCTGTCTGGCATCCTCTTGCCTAGCAGACACAGATGGCAATGCCTAAGGCTGTGAGCGAGCTGAGGCTGTTTGCATAATACTTGTTTCCTTTGCTCATCGAGTTATTGCAATCTCCACACTTTCCTCACTCTTGCAAAGCTCTGGTTAACAGTTGTGTGTAGACAATAGTGAAGAATGTAGGCAGAGGTCTTCAAGGGACCTAAGGAATTTGGTAAGCAGGATTCATGGAGACTCATGGGGAGACCTCCTTTGAAGACTTGAGTTTTTAGCATCCCTTTAGTCTCGGAAAACTGTTTGGGGAAGGGGTTATGGTTTTGCATGAGACAAGATGATCATTTGCCCTATTTTAATTAATACGTACTTACGCAAAGGCTAGTCTCCAGTAGTGTGCTTCTTACCCTCATGGTTTTCTCCCCCCTCCCAAAAGACCACACGAATAAAAAGGCTTTTGAGGGGTAAGCCTGGAGAAGTACTTATTGCTAGCAGAGTGAGGAGAATTACAAATGAGAGAGAGAGGGAGGGAGGGAGGGAGGGATAGCGTCCAGGAAAACAAGATGCAATAAAGCACTTTTAACAGGAGCTTTTACCATATGTCAGAAGTAGAACGATTTTCTTAAGGCTGCACCCAGAAACCAGATGGTATTGGGGCAAAATCTTCCATGTCCTGTGCTCTTTAGCCAGCAAAGAGAAGGCAGCTGTCTGAGGAGAGAGTCCTAGTGAGGCTTTCAAAGACTTCATCCCTTTTTTAATATTGGCAAACTCTGAAGAAGGAGTGTTGAGGAAGGAGGGAGGGGGAAGACAGGGAGAATGAAATTTCTCTTACTTAAAATAAGACTATACAAATAATTCTTATGAGGGGAGTGAAAAGAATTGCACTGAGGAGGCTCATAAAAACACAATGCTAAATTTTTCTAAGCTGGGCCTCCTGTGAGCAATGCTCTGCACCAAGACTAATATTCATCCCTGTTCAGAGAACCAGCACAAGAACTATTTCCACAATAAATGACCTTTAAAGTGGGGCAGACATGATGTGTAAGTTTTGTGCTGGCCTTCTGAACTGCAGTGAATTGCATGTTGAGGAGGGAACGCTTGCTTTTCGCCTATGAAATATTGCCCACACCTGCCCCATCACCCCCAGCCACTCCTAACACACATTTGTTTATGTGCCCTTTTGGCTCCGAGGCTCTGCATCACGAAATAGCACCAGAGCAACATCCTATTTAAAAAAAAAAAGCGTGGTAAATCATAGAATCATAGAATAGTTTGGGTTGGAAGGGACCTTTAAAGGCCATCTAGTCCAACCCTCCTGCAATGAGCAGGGACATCTTCAACTACATCAGGTTGCTCAGAGCCCCATCCAACCTGACCTTGAATGTTTCCAGGGATGGGGCATCTGCCACCTCTCCATAGGCAACTCCTGTGTCCTGGGATCAGGACAGTCTTTTCTGAATTGAAAGTCCCAGAAGGAAGGCAAACAGGTTACAGGAGCACCTGAGCTCCTGTCTGCTCTAGCTGTGTGGAAAAAATAGAGAAAGCCTGGGCAATGGGAAGGTGTGTTGGAGCTGGGCATCCCAGCTCCAGCCTCTCCAAGCAAGCACCCTCCCCTCTGCAGAGGGTGGTTGAAGGGCTGGAAGGCAGCAAGAGGGCAGGAGAGAGTCCACAAAATCTTCTGTCCTCTCAACAGCCAAGCAGCTCAGCTGGCCATTGCTTCTGGCAGGGATTTATATGTATACTTATCTAGAAACAAACCAAATGAGCTCCTCTGCTGAATTACACAGGCATTTACACACACACACACAAAAACTTCTTTCATCACCAAGCACCACTTTTACCACTACTGAATGCAAGTCTCTCATTGCCTCATCACCTCCAGGCTTTATCTCCATCTTTTCCTTCAGTTTTCATGAAACCAATCCATTTCTAACCAAGCCCTTCCCATTTGCTACTCTCACAGCCTTCCTGTGCCTGTGCAGGGTACTAATGTCTCCACTAGCGACAGACTTATCTCTCTTCCCACCTCGTGTCTGCGCAACACAGGCATGCTGGGACCCCATCCCTCACTGCTCCCTGGGTGATAATGTCAAAATCAACAATCACGGCAGTGTCTGCAGACTGACTCAAGGCTCTTCTTCACTCCTCAGAGGTCATCGGAGCTGCACGGCCTGACAAACTTACACATGTATATGCAAGGCGTGCTTTCCCCAGGCAGCATGTTAGGCACTGCAAAACAAGAGCAGGCCCCCAATGCTTTTGCAGAATTGCTTTTGATCATGTGCCACATGAGAGTAACTTGCAGAGAAAAGCATGTGAAATAATTGAGCATATATTGTCCCACCTACTGTGCAGGCATTAAAACAAACAGATAGTGGGGACTGCATGGAAGAGAGAAGACAGCAGGCTGGGAAGTCCCTGCCCTCCCCTCCATTTCACACAGCTCCTTCATCCTAGTGCAAAATTTTTTGATGCAAATGTGTATGATGAGCAAGGGAGCAAGAATAATGGACCTGGGAAAATAAACATGTTGTGCTTTGCTACTGCATTGTTCTTGCTACTTGTTAAGAGCCAGGACACAAAAATAAGATAGTGCTTGAACATCATTAACTACTCAAAGGTGTGATCTGCAGGCTCTGCAGGAGCAAGTTGAGCCTGACAGCTACTTGAGGGCTGGCCCTGGCTTTTGGGGGTGGGACACCCTCTGCTTCCCCACCAAGCACACATTCTCCACGTGTAGCATTTTAAAAGCTAAAGCATCCACTTGTTCAGAGCAGGAGAAAGCACCCAGTCCAGCTGGTTACGAGGATCAGGCAGCACTTGCAGTGCCTATGGCTCTGCCATTGTTACAGCTCCTTCTTGTTGTGCCTTCCTTATTCACCAAACTGCACCACATTTCTCTTCTGTAATCCAGTTCCCTGGTTTTCTCCACCACCTCTCAAGGCATACATGTTCCCTAATCTGCTTTTCTGCTTCTGCCCTTTCCCTCCCTGTTATATCTCTTTGAACCATTGTTTTCACATCTCCCTCTTGCCTCAGCACTTGCCCCACCTGTAAGGGACACCAATTAGGGAGTTACAAGGTAACGTCTGAAACAGAAAAATATAGCAATCAAGAAAACTCTCTAAAAACAAAGAATATATTTTTCCTTTGATTTTTTTTTCCTTTGTTCCTTCACAACATCCTTAGTAAACACGAAAGGCACTGTGAAAGGGATACTGGCAGTTTTCATTTACCTCAGAGATGACTTTTCATCAGAGGAAGCATTTCAATGCTCTCTTCTTCCCCTCTACACATGCATTTCCCTCCCCTCTTCCCCTGCACATGCAAACACACTCTGGTTTTCTTTCCCTTTCTATTTTCCATTCTATGGCTACAAGTGTAGACAAAGCGCATGGTTCTGGGGCAGATGTTTCATTTCTGATGGGAATAGCCTGCACTCCTCAAGCACACAAACAACTCAGAGGGGAGAGATTTGAGAGGCTCAAGGCAGAAAGCCTGAGCTTGGTCAGCGTTCCCCAGGGTGAGCAAAAAGCTGACAGGAGGGACAAATTTTTTGAGAGTATTAAAAGAAGAAATGGAAGGAGAAGCCTTAGCCAAGCCCAAAGGATCCCTGAAAGCATTTGTGTTCTGATTTGGGGTGGACTTTTGCAAACAAAGACTAAGCCCTGCAGAAAATCTAGGTTTAGATAGAGTGAGATGGAGAGGTAGAGATGCTAGCAATTATGAAAACTGATTGTCACATTATTTACAGGACATTGGCTGGCATTTAGCAGATAATAAGAGCAATAGCAGAGTAAAGAAAGCTGCTGTGCTTTAAAAGACCTGCCAGAAAACAAAGCACTGCTAAGCAGCCTCCAGCCACAAAATCAGGCTGGCTGGATGCTTGTGCCTCATGCTCTGCAGGTGGCCGGGCCAAGCTACTAGCATGAAGCAGCCACTCCAGAAAGCAGAAATGCCAATTGCTGGGCAATTGATGTGAACATGCATTTTTTTCCCCTCTTCACATTCCCTAACTCTTTGCACATTTTCTCTCTGCCTGGTAAGCCCTGCAGGCAGAGAGGAAGGGTACAGCATCCACAGATGGAGACCTGTCGGTCGGCTATCCCCACTGTTCACTGGCTCTTGCCAGCTGGGCTTGGCGGGGCCAGAGGACAGGTCGAGCTTGTGCAATGCACCCGCATTCTCCCAGCACCAGCATTTTGTGACCACCTGCTATTTTTGTACTTGTGATGCTTCATCACTGTTTCCTAGCCATTCCCTTTAATGGGATTAACTCGCAGTTGCATAGAAATATCCACTCTCAACCCATCCCTATTAATAATTCAGAAGCTTCCCTTTCCTCTTAAGTAGAAGGCAGCTGTCCTGGATTTCTACAGCATCCAGTGCTTAGTGTATGAATGGGATGGCATTAGCTACCACTGCTGCTCAATAGCTGTTTCTGTCGTATCTTTCAGCATTATTTATAACCCGATTGCTCTGCTTTCTAGACTTGACCCATGCATCTGCCAGAAATGGACTTCGGGCTTTCTTCTCAGAGCAGTGAGTATTGCTTTCTCCTTTATCACACCTGCAGCCTCACCAAGTTTTTCTGGACAGCTCAGTTAACCTTTCTCTTGCCGTGGCTGAGAGTGAAGAAACTGTTATTCTCTTCCTCCAAACTTCTTCCCTTAGGGGAATTAGACCAAAATTATTCCACCCATAGCTTTTTCTAGTTTATCTAGTAGAAGAGTGTGAGATTTTAGTGTAGCATAATGAAAATGTGCACATGGGACTAAAAAAAAACAGGACTGACTTGTTGCTTTCAGTTTAGAGAGCAATAGTCTTCACATTACAACATACACTCTATAAGTTCAGTAAAGCTTCTCTTGACCTCTGAGCCATTTTGGACAAACAGTATAAATTTTTCTGCAGAGGCTTGAGGTTGTAACACGTTAGAGGTTGTTGTGAAGTAAAACCTAGTGGGTTATGCAGCTGCTCAGGCCAGACATCCTTTTTGACCTCTGATTTATTTTTCCTTCTTGGAAAGTAAGGTACCATGGACCTGCAGGGAGGTTTTTGTTTACTAACCAGTTCAATTGGAAAAACTACTATGGATTAGCAAATCCCATGCTTTCACACCTCAGGAAAATGTGCTCATTATGCCAGAGAACTTCTGACCTTGCAAAGCTTTTATGTATGGCTGTCGTGGTTTAACCCCAGCTAGCAACTAAGCACCACACAGCTGCTCGCTCACTCCCCCCTTTGGGATGGGGGAGAGAATCGGAAGGGTAAAAGGGAGAGAACTCGTGGGTTGAGGTAAGAACAGTTTAATAGTTGAAGTAAAATAAAAGAGAAGAGTTAAATAGGTAAAGCAAAAACTGCGCACGCAAACAAAGCAAAACAAGGAATTAATTCGCTACTTCCCATGGGCAGGCGGGTGTTCGGCCATCCCCAGGAAAGCAGGGCTCCATCACGCGTAACGGTTACGTAGGAAGACAAACGCCATCACGCCGAACGTCCTCCTGTTCCTTCTTCTTCCCCCAGCTTATATACTGAGCATGACGTCATGTGGTATGGGATAACTCTTTGGCCAGTCTGGGTCAGCGCCCCTGGCTGTGCTCCCTCCCACCCCCCCCGTGCACCGGGCAGAGCACGGGAAGCTGAAAAGTCCTTGACCAATGTAAGCGCTACTTAGCGACTATTTAGCGGTACTTAGCATCGCCATTGTTCTCGTCCTAAACCCAAAACACAGCCCCATACCGGCTACCAAGAAGAAAATTAACTCTATCCCAGCTGAAACCAGGACAATGGCATTTAAAAAAATAAAAAAAAAACAACAACACAATCCCTTTTCCATGGTAACGCCCATGTGCTGGTTGCTGTCAGGACACGGCTGGGCGCCTTTTGTTCTCTTCCACGTCGGTCCTCGGGGATGCCGGCACTCCTGGCACATGTGCACCGGCTGGAAGCGCTCACTCACCGCTCTGCTTCTCTAATGCCTTTGATCGGGTTCGGGCCATTGCATCCCAGAGGAATTTATTGTGATGAGCTTTCACAGCAGTCACTTTATGCTAGCGAAATAATAAAAATACTGATAAATTCTGGTCTTGCTTTGTGGCAATACAATAGGCTTTCATGCTGGAGGCTCAGACTTGGAGAAGGACATGAAAACCAGGGCTGAGCAGCGGGAGCTGACAGAAGTTTCTGAGCAACTGAAAACTTTTGAATGGTCTCGAAATCAGACGTTTTGCCTATGGGAATACAGCAGAGCTTGCGGCCAGGAAAGCTGGCGTACAAATGACAGGCATGCCCTGCAGCAACTCCAGGCTCTTGGGGCAATCTGTGCATTAACGGCAGAGGTGCACAGCCCCACTATGGCAGTCCCAAAGAGGTGGGTGAGCAGCACCCTGAAGAGCATGTCCAACAGGGTGCATGGGCAGCTCACCCATGCCCTGCTCTATGGGAAATGTGCCACTGATGCCAATGAGAGTGTTTCAAGCTGCTGAACATCAAGGGAAATTTTGCCTTATCAGGGATGCTCATTGCCCAGAGAGATGCCAAAGTTTCCACCCCATGTCTCACGCACCTCAGGCTTGCGAGGTGGTGGAAAGGGGCACCCTCCACCATGATGCAACCCCCTTCATCCTTGGGAAATGTCCAAAATGCCCCACAGAGGGCACAAACTACAGGGGAAAGCAGCTTCTTCCTGCTGCAGCTTCTGGCTCAGAAGAGAGCTGTGGAGCCAAAGGCAAGAGGAATGACCCATGTGAGACAGGGCTGTCGCAGGGAGCCTGGACCACGATGCTCTGCTCTGCCTCAGTTCACAGTACGCTTTGGGCAGACGTTTTGCCTGGATCGGCCATCACTCCCAGATGGCAAACAGCGGGCAAAGTAGCCTCCAGCACGGCGCTGTCTCTTGGCTGCTTCCCCCATCCAAGGTCAGCCCCGTGCCAGGGAGTCTCCTCATCAGTGCTGCTGTGCCTGAAAAATGAGTTACTCTGAGACTGACATTGCAGTGTGCTCCCACACACAGCTGCAGAGTGAGTTATTTAACTGCATAGATATTATTGAAGTACAGACTGTAATGCCTGTTTTCTTTCTGAAGTGAAAAAAGGAGCATTACATCATGCCTATACTGAGAAACACTCCTTGCTTAAGGACAAGAACAGGAAGCTTATCTCAAAAAGCATGATTAAAATGCAAGGGTGCTGGCAGGTAGAGATGGGAGAGGCCAGCTCCTTCTACCCTGGTGCTTGTGACCTTGCCCATGTTGTTCCTCTGCTCCCCGCCCATGGGTCATACCTCATTAGAGAGATGATGGCATGTGCAAGGGAAGTTTTGTGGTCCCACCTGCGTAAAAGCACCAAAGTGCCCAGCAACTCCTGGGGGTATGAGGAGAGCAAAGGACTATGAGGTTCCTCACAGTGCACATTCAAGTTTGACATGGGAGAGTGAAAAGGGACCTCAGGTGATGCTCATATGGCTGGCCTTGACCTCCAGCCAGCCCTGCTAACCCATAGGAGGGACCTCGGCATAGGCAGGTGATACTGAATTTATCCCATTTGCAAGCACTCTGCAAGTGCTCAGGATTTGTTGCTCTCTGCATGTCAACAGCATCTGAAAGGTGCATAGGAAAAAAAATAGCTATAACCGGGCTGAGTCAGATCACTGACCATGACTAGGATTGTAGTTTCTCCTGTGCTATGTAAAAGATTCCCAAATTTCATTTCTACTGTCCATGCTGTTGAAGCTGACAGGAGTTAGGATGCATTTAATACCAGGTGAGAAGTTGGAGACAGTGCTGCACACATGAGTAAACCCTTATAGGAGCCTGACAGAAGAGATTCACCCACAGCAAAAAGGCAGGAATTCATCTTGATATATCTTCTGTCATGTACTGCTGCAAATATGTCATTTTGTTGCTCTTTCTCCTCCCTCTCAAATAAGCATTTCACCTAGAAGGAAATTCAGAAAAATAGATTAGTTTATTTCCAGCCCTATAATAGATGCACATTCACTTCAGGATTTCTCTCTCTGTGCATTAGTAAAGATTTACACTACGCTTTCAAGGGTTTTTTTAATGCATTTCCAGGTTTTTCCATTTATGGGACAAAAGACTAATTATATCAATAAAAAGACAGTATGTGCTCTGGGAGTCAAGTCTGCTATGCTGAAGTTACAACTCCTGTATAGGAGCCGGCTCTCTGAGGTTCTCAGTGACTCCTACAAAATGCTCCACATGCTCAGGAGGAAGAAGATCCTCAGAGTTGCCTTGGGTAGACCAAGGAAATAAGTATTTTGCATCCATCCTTGGACAAAAGTTGATGCCCAGGTTATGAGTTTTGAATACAGACAGTTTAAAAGCGTCGCAATGGTCGTGCTCACTGAAGATTTATCCTTTGATTGAATGAGATCAGATACTGTACGGTGATCACACTGAGAAACTGGTATTAAATCTTCTTTAATACGAAAACTTATTTTGAAATTTTAGCTGTATTGAATTGTTCTGAATTGTTAGCTGTACCACTGTTATCTAGTAAAATACCAAGAATTTAAGTGTCATATATTGGCCTAGCATGCTCACACTTTATTTATGAATGGTAATGATATGAGATGCTTTCTTTGAAAAATTTGAGAAAAGTCTGAAAATTAAAACAGCCACAGCAAAACCCCCACAAAATGAAACTTTAAACACCACCATGTTCCTGAAGCTATTCTTGGAAAGGTTGTCATATTTGTGTGAAATCTCAGGGAGGGAATGTATGCAAGCATTCTGCTCAGCATGAACACCAAACACCCACCACACTGCTAGATTAAATGTAATAATATGTTCCAAAAGGGAGATATACACTGCAAAGCAAATTACACAACCCTTCAGTGCATTTTGACATCCAGAAGGGAAGGGTGCCAGGAGAAAGGTTTTCTTTTCCACCAAACACACCAGATCTGCAACAATGAAACACAAGGCTCCAAGAAAAACCTACAGCCACATTGCCAGCAGCAGCAAAATATGACCACAGAAGGGAGAAGCCAGTCTCTCATGAAGAAGGGGCTCTCTGTGGGCTGGTTGTTCCCATCAGAGCTGTAGCTATCATCTCCAGGACTGTAGGCGGAGGCTCTGCCCTGGCAAATATTTATTCCTCCTTAGAAGCAGTGTTATGGAGCATACATGTTTGCTGAGGAATGAACTTATGTTTTTGTGTAATAGGAAACTCTAGATGCAAAATGGAATTACTGCAGTTTGCTGCCTTTCCTACAGTAGACTGGAGACATTCCAATGGTAGTGCCTGAATTTCATTAAATAATGAGCAAAGGAATATCTGCAACATAAAGTGTGCTTTGTTCGTGTGCTCTTAGCATATGTGGTTTTATTCCTTAATATTTCCTTCCTCTCATTGACCTTGCAAGAGTAATGAAGTCTTGAAAACAAAGGACATCATCATACCTTACATCCTCCATCACTGAAGCTTTCATGATATATATGATTTACCATATGAACATACAAAGTATCACACTAGCAACGTGATCAGGATACAGGATTAATGTTAACCCCACAAAGGAACAATACTATGCAACTCATTGCCTAAATCATGTTATAAATGTGAACAAAACAATCCAGTTCTCCATTAGGTATGTACATAGTGTTTTCTCGATCGCTAGAAGACTGTATTCTTCTCAGGGCTAGCTCAAGGCTCCTCAGCTCTTTTGCTGCCTCAAGGATGAGGACAAAAATAACTAATGCAGGCACAAAGCAGTATTGCAGTGAGAGCCATCCAGCTCCACCCAGTCCTGTTCCCCCCTGGCTATATCGAGCCCAACCAATTTTGAAAAAAACTCTTTCTTCTTTATCATCTACTTGATTGGAGGGTCACAGGAAAAATCAGTCATTTTTTAAATATTGCTACACATTACATCATTATTGTTTTTCTTCTAGAATCTGAAGTGGCTGGCCTGTCTTTATTGGAACAGATGCTCGATGGCATCAAATCTTGTAACAATTAATTGTCTCCCTCCAAATAATCAGTGTGTCCATTCCTGTAGGCAGGTTGGGGTATTGTGGTTTACAGACCTGGGCTACCTTCTACATTCAGCTCACTGGGGTCTAAAAACCACAAGGAAGTAAATAATCTGGTACATAACAAATATCTAACAGGGACTGGCATCGAGACTATTTCTACCAACTCCTGCATGTGAGCTCAGACAAATGAAGGCCCAGAATATTTGCCATGTGTCTTTTATTAATGATCTTGAAACAAATCAATGAGATTCTGACACCAGAAATTTGTGCTGCTCTGGAGGCAGCTAAATTATTCCATTTGCAATTTCTGCTGAAGATTTGCAGTCTCTAATAGATCTCAAAGAAAATCCTGCTGGAGCTAGTCAGGAACCAGAAACAAATTGAGTATCACATGACTTCTGAGTATGATGGAAAGTCTTTCTCACTGCTGGGTAGAAGGCAGTTACTGAATTTAATTATTTCAAGCTGCAATCATAAGGAGAAAAAATTTCAGATATATTTGTCTTTACTTCACAACACAGGGAGAAAGAAAAAAAAAGAAAGAAAATGGCTTGATTTGGAACTATTTTTAAACTATGCTAAAAGGGTTCATTAATGTTGTTAACTGTCTAAGTCAGTGTAAAGAGGAATGCTTTAAATGTGTGAAAATATTCAACATATCTGCAACCAGTTGTTTACGGTGACTGCCCCATAAAGGCAGATACTCGCCCGAGCTGCATTAAGCTGCAAACCCTTCTTCCCAGAGGGTACACATCTCATTGTCTCAAGCAGAGCTGCTCTGCAGGGTTGCTCTGCCATCTCAGAGGCAAAGGCAGACACATTAATGATGTACTAGTGCACCAAAGACTGTTGTTCTAGGATTCCAAGCTGCACTCCGGTGATATAGTGTAACCACAGGAGGCTTGAGCTGAATATTGAGGTTACGCGAGGATTTTTCTTTTAAAAGTAATCTCACTCTCAGTTTATTTTGCTTCTTTTCAGTGCTTTGTTGGATAGCTTGGGAAATAATGGATTTGTTTTTTCTTCTCAATTTTGTAATTGATCTGAAAACTTATAAGAAATTTGTTTCAGGTCAGTTCACAATATTTACACTTTTACCTGAAAAAAGATAAAGAAAAACTGTAGAAAATATATATTCTGGATGAAGTAAAAAAAAAATTATAATTGACCTAAAAATCAAATGCTTTGGATATAGTTTTCTGTTATATAATCGTCTTATATTTTAAAACAAAATTTGTATTAATTTTAGATGAAAAATAACATCTTGTGGCAATTTTAAAAAGTAACACAAAATATTGAAACAAAACCTTTCATTTAAAAAATAGTTAATAAATTCAAAACAAACATTTAATTGGTTTTAGTTCTTCAAAACCATGCTTTTTCAGTAAATTAATTGTCAGCTATTTTTTTCCTTCCTTTGCTCAGTTGGTTACTAATCAACAGCAATGGGAAATTTCTGGTGCCACAAAAAGGAAGAGGTTATAAAAACTGCTGTGATCACTGTTGTAAGCACACAGCACAAGTCACCGATAATTCTAACAATCTCGAAAAACCACAAGTTAGCCCTGTCTTACAGATGGCAAACATGGGGCACAGATCCTTGAAATTACTTGCAGGACATCTAGGGCTCATCAGGTAGCACAGCCCAGGAGGAGTGGAGCTGTACGGAGCAATATTTGAAGACCAGAGGTCCACAATATTTCTGTGCAGTTCACAACACCTACATGGATAGTCCCTGCTATTTATTTATTTCTAGTCTGGTCCCATAGAGCTGAACCTACATTCACAGACAGAGTGCATTAGGTGCATGTCTCTAGTTTGCTCTGAAAAGGCCATGTGGTCCAAGACCACTCCACAGTGGGAACCAAAAGTAGAGTGAGAAGGGATGGTCAGGAAATTAATTTCAAAACACACTCTGGTTCTGCTTGAAAATGCTAATGCAGATACTACACTGTGTGTACTAAGAGAGCTCAGGTCTCCGAAATGCTAATTTATATCCCCATTTATATCATCTTCTCACTTCTAACTTGCAAGAGGTCTACTGTGAGATGGTTTGAGTGTTTCAGCAGTACTAGCCAAAAAATGTAAGTTCCAGAAGTAGTCGCAGTCACAGTCAGTCAACAGTTACTACTTGTTGCCAGAAGATGTGGGCTGTCCCAATTCCATTTTTCAAACATACAGTTTTCTTGGTGACATCACCATTATCATGACTATTTATAAATGGATTTGAAAGTGCATACCAAGGCAAAAATAATTGTTTAAGTTAAGAATAATACTGATGCAAAATCAAATAGATATGCGTGAATCGAGAACAAATTCAGACTGGAAATTGGAAAACTCTTTCTGATTAACCAAAAAATAAAACTGTGAAGCACTCTACATAGAAGATAGCGGGAGCTTGGACCTCCCATTGTTTTAAGATGAGGATGATAAATTTATGGAAGGGATTGTATAAAGAAGAGATTAAAACATAGGATTGCTGTATCAGTCCTGAGACCTCCAATTTCTCAATATCTGCAGGGCAGGGAATTGATCAGAGCTTGCTTGTTAACAGTGCTTGTCCACACTTTATTTATTCCACACTTACGCATACCTCAAATCTCCGCGAGTACTAGGAGAGGGGATGTGGGAGTCTTTTGCTCCTGAAGGGCTGGGTTTTTTCCACCTTCTTCTGAAACACAAGAACTTGTCCACAGAAGACAGTATAGTGTGTGCTCAGTGATATTAAACCCCCCAGGTGACAGGCTGGCGTGTTTCCCTCATTCATTTGTGGTTAAACGCATCATCTGGTTTGGAGTCGAAACTGTTTTTCTCCAGCTCAGTTTGCGATGATCATTGTTTCCCGGCTGACTGCTTTTAGTTTCCTTGCTTTCTATCTTTTTCTGATATGGCCTACTTCATGACAGTCTGGGAGTTTTCTGCAACTAAAAACTTCACTTTTGCAAGACTTGAGACACTGGAAAAGGCCTCAGCTGGCCTGGGGCACGCTGTATTTGGAAGTTTTGGTCTTTTACCACATTTCTTCAGCTTGTTTTGTAGCTGGTGAGCAAAGGAACGGTGCATGCAAGAGGTGTTCAGTCATTCTTCATAATAAAGTGCATAAAACATGGTTGTCTGTGATGGGGAGGGACTGTTCATGAAGACACAGCTGGTTCCTTGCAGTCCCACCTTCCTATATGGCAGCATTGACTCACTACACACTATTTCAGGCTAAGTAAGCAATAAACATAGAAGCCAAAGGAGATGTAAGAGCTGAAAGAGATGCTCGGACAATCACTCAGTTTCGACCTTGACTCTATGTCTGTGGTGAGTGGAGATGAAACCCAAGATCCAAACAGTACTGAACTCTGGCCAAAACCAGAATCTGACAGCAGATTTGTGATAAAGTGCAGGTTTTTTAATTTCTAGTTACACCTATAGTATATTAATCCACCACTGCATGACATCTTTCTCCTGAAAGATACTTGTACGATTTGAAGGCAAAGCCAATGAAGAGTACTGACTATGACTAACATTAAGGGGTTATGCTACCCAAGCAAAAGAGACCTTCTCCACATTTCTCGTGTATTTTGCCAGTGGTGGATAACGTCAAAGTACCACCGAGTGCTTTGTGCACATGCATTATTCAAGACATGCACTTTTTTGTGATAACATTTACATGGAGGAAGCAGCAACTGGTAAGATGTACTATGTAAACAATATGCGGAGAAATTATCAGTATGTACACAGTGATAATATTAGGCAATAAAGGTGTTACCAAAATTGATTGATGTGCCTTAATAATGCCTTTCCACTTTCCTAAGGGAGGAAGAACAAAATGGAATTGAGACTTTCCTGTGTTGGAGATGATATTTTCTAAGTTCATACTTCTTTTCAATCACTTTCTAGAAAAGGATTTTGCACCAAGAGTGTAATCTTCTCTTAAAGAACTCTCCTGGTGTGCTTCACTTTATGAACTGACATTAACTGTTATTAAAATACATATTTATTTACATGGAATTGAAAACACTCTTGTTTCATTTGGCTTCTACAAGTATATGGTAATAGTAAATGTATCGGGTCACTGCGCTCTTTGCATGATATTATCTCCTTTTAGATTCTGCTTGCAAATATAGGAATAGATTAGAGCAAAATATATTTTAACACATAGCAAAACACAAAGTACTTCAAAATAAAATCACTCTTTTCCAACTGCTTTTTTTTTTATGAGTTTTGCCTAAAGGTTTGATTTCATAAAAGCTAGACGGGTGTTCTGCAGTTTTTGCCATCCAGAGACTTTTATTGCGGGGATGGAGATTGTAAAGGTGATTTGAGATTTCCAAGCTGAGCATTTGTGTTCATAAGAAAGAACCACTTTCCCATAATGGCAAAGTTAAATCTGTACAGGATCATTAAAATTCTGGAGGAGGAAAAAAACAATTAATGTGATTCTGTCAGCATAAACAGCAGTACAAATGAACTGCTTTGTCAGAAGAGCCCAACCCTTCACCGTACGGACACCCTCAACTGCCTTTAAAACCAGGCCTTCCAGTGGATTCCCACTATTTTGCCAACCGACCTTACTCACCTCTTCAGACTGAAGCCCCTGCTCATTTAAACCAATGAGACATTCCTCACTTCTAAGATTCTAAGGCCAGGAAGGCAATTCTGACAGTGGTGTCTGCACGGCACAAGCCAAACACACGGCACCATCCGCAGCAAACCTAGGGCTTTGGTGCACTTGTGCCAAGTCCCTTGGAAAGGTAACTGAGTGTGGTTATAAATCTAAGCAGCATAGTGACCCCAACATTAGATGCCTACTTGGATGATTATTTCTCTGTTTAAAAAAATAAAAAAGGAAGAAAAGCATGCATTTATATATTTATGTCCATCCTGAACATCTCTCCCATGCCTGTTCTTACTCTTTTTTTCCTGCTGCATTAGAGAGCTGGCTTTTACCAGCATCTTCTCCTCTTCCTCTAGGTAGATATATACAATGAACAGCTTGCCTCTTTATCTTGGATAAACTAGACACACCCTAGTAAAAAAACCCAACAACTTTAATCTCTATTTTAAAAAGAAGTTTAATGGCAGTTGAAACTGTCCATGCAGTGAATGATTGGGCCCTTCTGATTAGAAGCTCACTTGCACTGCAGGTTTACTTTCTTCAGGGCATGTTTTCAGACTTGCACATAATCTGGTCACTCTTTTCTGAACCCTCTCCAATTTCTCAGTGCTTCACAGTCAGGATATCAGGATGGGGTGCAGTGCAGTGTTAACCACATCGCTGCTGCTCCACAGAAAGCTACTGCCGCATCCCTGTCCACTCTTAACAGCCTCTCCCCCATACACCTAAGCACTACGTCCACCCGCTCTGCCTCAACAGCCCGGTTGGCACACATGTTCAACACACCTTCTACTACAAGCCCTGAGCAGATCTCAGCGTTATTGCATTGGAAAATACAATGCTGTTAATGAGACGCGCATCACGCTTCCTCCCTAGACACATCACCTTGCATGCCTGCTGGTCTTCCCACCAAGTTATTGACCACTCCCCCAGTTTCACCACCACCACAAGCTCTACAGATGATGGCTATTCCAAAACATTCATAAAATTGCTAAATAATAAATAATAATTGCTGAATAGTACTAGATTTGCAGTTGCTAATATGTTAAACCAGTACTGGAATGAGTTCTTGTGGAGAGGTGACAGACAAACCCTCCTTTGGATAACAGTTTTCCATTCACAGTTACATTTTGCAATTTAGCAGATTAATTGGCATATGATCCACCTAGTAAGGGCCCACCATGATATTTGCAGACTGCCAATATTTTCATCAAGATGGCAGATTTCAATTGTTTTGCAGAAATCAAAATATACTGCATTGACATCATTAAGCTGATCAAGCTGATTTTTCATAAACCTACAGCAATACTTCTGCTATTATTTTTAATTCATTACTTATGGATCCTCTTCTATTTTCACATGATGTCTCCTCCAGAGAGTTGCTAGATTAATTGGTCTATAATTTGCTGGGTCATTCAATTTACCCTTTTAAATTGTGGCATAAAATTAGCTCTGGCATCCCTCAGCCCTCATGCTCCAAGACTTGCTAGAAATCAGTGCAAGCAGTTCATAAACCTCCCCAGGCAATCCTTTCAATGCTTCTGGATACAAGCACTATAGTCCTGAGATTTTAAAATGTTTAACTTCAATAGTTGCTGTTTAACATCCTCCCTAATTAAGAACAGAAGAGAAAGTGTTGCTACCACACTGAGACACAAACCCATCATTCTGCTTCTTTCTGACCACAGAACAAACAATTATTGAACAATCCTGAGGCAAAGCTTCCGGGGAGAGGTAATATCTTTATTAGACTAGCAGATAGTTTTGATCTTACTGATAGCAAGTCTAATAAAAGATTTTACCACTCCCTGCAAAATTTGCTTTACCTAAATCTTTAAACTATCATGGCTCCAACAGCACCATTACGAGAAAAAAACTAGTTTTTAGTATCAAGACTGATAATTTTATCATCCTCATCTATGACTCTCCATGTACCAATGCTAAGGTTTCATGTGTTCCTCATACATTTAAGGAATCCCTTTAAAACAAAGACATTTAGGCTGTTCAGCATTGTTTTTAGCCTCTTTTATCAATTTTCTGAATTTTCTGTTAAATTTAAGAGCCTCACATTCCAATTTGCTATATGGGAATGTGCATGATCATGTATACATGTATTTGATTTCACATATAGTCACTGCTCTCGCTTCTAATCTGCAGCAGGCTGTAGCCTGTTTTTCCCCGATTACTGAATTGCAGGGACTTGAAATTTAATAAACCTTTCTTGAAGAGTTTTCTATTATCGTTTGTACTCTGGTGTTTCAATTTTTCTCATTATGATTTTGCCTTTTGAGAATTATCCCTTTTTAGAGCAGAGAGAGATTGCTGGATATATCTGTCTTCCAGTTAGGATTAGCAAATGCAATTGGGTTTGATCACTCACATTTCAACAATGATTTTTACTTTCTTCTGCAGTAACCAAGTTGCCTTATCCAACAGAATAATATCTAATATAGGATTTTCTAAGTGATATGTAAAATGGGTTTTTCTTTTGTTCTTAGAAAACTAACTACCATTTTTAGAAACTCTAGCATTATGGTGTGAGCAGAAGAATGCACATGTGCTCCAAAATTTTACTTCCTTTGTTTATTCCCTCTGCTTACCTCACTTAGATTATAAGGGGATGCTCCTGGTGACCTACAAAGGTCTTTCTCCTTCACTCTTTCTCCTCCATTCAACCACTGCCTCCCAGCCCTTCTGTAGCCCTGTGACTATCAGCATATAAGAGCTCTTAGCCTTTTAGAAATAAATCACTCTGGGGTACAAATGGCATCTTTGATGCAGAGAGCTCCTCCCAGCCTACCACAAGCACCCAAAATACACACACATGCCTCCTGCCCAATGGAATGTTCCTGCAGAGGCCAGTATTTGGACACTCCAGCTATCTTGGTCTTCCAACCAGCTCTCACTACTCCTGAAGATATCCAATTTCTTTTCACAAATGGGAAGGTGTAATTCCTCTTGTTTATTGCCTGAGCTTCTCGTGTTGGTAGAAAGGCTGTTAAAGAATTGCTTTTCTTTAAATGCCTCGGTGCTTTGGTTCTTTATATTGCTGTAACCTTGAGTTTAAGTAATATGACTTGAGCAAATGTACAGTGTTAGTGCCCCTTAATTCATTCTCATTTGTATGCTGGTTTAAAATCTTTGGGGTCACTTTAGTCAGGTAACTCCCCAGAAGATGGACAGCTGTCTTAGACCCAAGGTAAGTCACATGCCTTCCAGCCCTCCCACTGCGTGCACTCCTCTGTCACCCCCTCCGGTGTGCTGTCACCCACAGCTCTGCAGTGCCAACACACACAGGTATAAAATGCTCCCTCTCGCACTTAAGAGACACTTAAAAGTAATGGTGTGGAGAATCATGCCCAAACCCCTTCTTAAATATACTTCCTCCTGTATCTTCATGTCTCCAGTCTACATCCTATGATGCTTAAGCCCAGAGGTCCCCTCATCCTCCCAAGTATATTCACTGCAGAAAGCTCTTCTGTATGTCCGTACAGCATGGTGACATACACTTATTATAACAAAATTATTAACCATGATGGTTTTGCTGGCTACTATTTGTGCAATTCACTGCTGCAGTATGTATGAAGTGCCTCCAGGCCCATTAATCACATCATTTCCCTAGGATATTAAGCATTACGACTACCAGGATACAACCCACAGCTCCTGTAATATCTGCAGGCTGTGGGCAAGCCACCTTATCATGATGCAAACTTGCAGCATCAACAGAGGTCTGAAAGACTAAATATTCATTGTCTAATATAGGAACCCACATGGAGAGCTCCACCCTCCCCCAAGCACTGTTCCTCCGGGTCTCACTGCTGTTATAAATAAACTGCATGCTGGCTATTTTGCTTTCACAAACTGGTGTACCTCAGGCAGTTCTGCACAGCCTTGAGATGAGCTGTAGAGATTAGCTCTGGGCATGCAGCCCTCAGGGATGTATTGTTGTCAACTTTTCTCGTTTTTTTCTGCAAGGGAGAGGAAATTTGACAAGTGCTTCTAGTCCTGATAACAAAGCCATTGTGGGAAATCAAGTGAGAGCGGTGCCAGTTGCTGTGTTGTGTCTCCCTCTGTTCCCTTGGCACTTATGAGTCTATTTAAATTCTTTCTTGCATCCATAGACCAAGTGTGGGATGCGTCATACTTGCAAAAAACAGCCTCCTTGTCTTTACATGGTAAAACATGAGCAAGTCAGTGCAGAATATTAGCTGGGCTAGAGATCCTGGCTCTCTGACTGAGGGGAATGGCATCTTGCATGTTTTAGCACAGCCACCTAGAAAAAGTATTTGCATTTTAAGGCAGCAGTGGGATAAATCCTCCCCTGGCTCTCTACAGTAAACAAACATTATCTTCAGCAGGACAGATTTGCAGATAATCAGTTCAGTGTGAGTTCTTAGTACAGCATTGTGGCCCTGCACAAATATAGTCATTAGGTGCGTAATTAAAGAGTATTGATAGAAGTAGGGAGCTTAGATTTTCTCTGCATATGAGACTTACCCATCTGTGATGGAAATCTGCATCTGTCACTCAAAAAAACTATAAAAAGTTAGAAAAGATTCCAATAAATTTCCTGAGAATGACTGGGAATTTGAGAGCACATTTATAAACAACCTATTCCAGGGGCTCAAGCTATTTATCCCATCAGGTCTGAAGAGTTACTTGGGTAGGTCCTAAAAATTCCTACCTGGGGAAAAAGAACTTGAGCAGATCTCAGTCTGTTACCTAGCAGTCAAATGCATCAAAGATCAAATGGCTAGAACCTGAAGCTAGACAAAATGAGACTCAAAAACCAGTGTAGTTTTTAAACAATGTTTGTACTTAATCACTGAACCAATTTACCAAGACTAAATTGGATTCTCCATCACAGGAAAGTGTTGCATTAAAAAGGGAGAGTTTGGTTTGGTTTCACTAATAATTCAAATAAGAATTAACTCGGGGCCATCTTGTGACCTTGATGGTTGCTTTTAACTTTTCAGTCTGTTGCTTTCATGTTTCTGACCTGCAGAAGAGGCAGAGAGCTGTCCTGCCTTCTGCCGCTCGGCCCTCCTGCCATGGCCAGCGCAGGTGTTGTCCAAAAACTTGGGTTCGTTACCCGGTGTGCATCGCCCAATTCACACACAGAGTCGAGGTTTTTTCCTTTATTACATAAATGTGCAAATACGGGTACATGGTACAAACCAGCACACCATTGTGTAAACTAACAGTTACTTATACACTCATCTAATACATATTCGTTGTTACTCTGTTAAATGATTGGTTAAAATTCTTCACCTACCATGTAAATTACTACACATGCTCCCTATGATTTTCGAGGCCTTTACTTCCTTAACCTTTTGGGTCAGCGGGTTTCTTGAGTCAGTGGTCGTGATCTCCTCTTGTCGGAATTACCTTTCCCCTAAGTTCACTTAACTTTGGCAACACTAAGCAGTCCTTCACGGGCCATTAATGAAGCAAACTATCATTCACTTTGGGGTTCCTTGTTCTGAGACAGATATCCTGTTTCACGATGCCATAGCATTGTTAGGATAAAATGGGCAAGGTTAATCTTTACCGACATCACAGGGACCTCCATGTGAAACCTTGGCAGGCACAGAAAGGGACCGCAGCCACAGCATCCCATTTGCCAGCCACTGCAGGCAGGGGAGTTACTTGGGATCATCACATACAAGTCTGTTCATGCCCTTATTCCCTTTTATTTCATTTTCTTCGATACACAGTGCTCAGCCACTTCTGAACTTATATCCCTATGGGGTTCAGCTCCTTCTCCACCTACCTCACGCTGGCATATTTCTTTTTCTTGAAGTGGGTAGTACAGACCTTTTGTCACTCAGCATCCCTGCCTATAGCAACAGTCTCAAGCTGATGGCTTCAGTTAGAGAACCAGGCAACATAATCAGGCAAACAGCAAAAGTGCCTTTTAATTCCCACATGACTATTCCTGGGGCAACCCTAGGTGGCAGGAATGCTCAGCCGTCCTCCCTCTCCTGTTTGCCTCGGTAGGGCAGAAGCATCTTTTTAGGGGCCTGTTTACACACAGGCATACTCAGGAAGGTCAAGGCAAACCTGCTGCAGGCAGGAGGCAATGCACATAATTCAAAGCTCATTCAGTCTGCAAGAAGATGCTAAGATGGCTTCAGGGTCCTAACACATAGGCTCTGCAAGATTTAGCTGGCGTGACAGAGGACACTGCCTTTCCCACCTGCCTGTCCTTCCCGCTTATTCCTATCATCAAAGCAAAAGTGCAGGAGACGGGGAAGGTCTAATTCCTAGTGTCACAGTTCATCGACTCGAGAGGTAATCCAAACTGCAATTGATTGTGCAAGCAATTAATAAGACAGAGTGATAACTGCAGCACTACAGAGAGGCTGAAGGCAGGCCAAGTTATGACCCTTGTGGAAGAAGTCTCCAGCTAGAGGAGTGAGTGAACAGACTGCTTAATTGGTTAAATCTTCCCAACATGAATCACCTGAGTTTGTGCAGCAGAGTCTTTAATTCACTATAATTTAATTCTCGGAGGCATAAACTACAGAGATCTACAGCCATTTAAAATTCCTGAGTGAGAGCATCCAGGCTTGCTATGAATTTTCCTGTGTCTTCACACCTTCAGTTCAATTTCTACCTCTCATGCAGACGTGGACCAAGAGCCATATAACGGCTTTTCAGGTTCAGCCTCGTGCAAACTCCCAAGGAGAGATCTGACCGCACAGTGTGTCAATGTTTTGACCAGAAACGGGGTTTTTGAAAAGCTGTATATGTGACTCCTGCCCTGCTTCGCTGGTTACGTCTTTTACCAGTCCCGCTACAAGAGGGGCATTTTCCACTAAACACTGTTTTTGTGATTAGGTGTGAAGTACTTACCGGTCTCATTTGGACTTGATATAGTCTTCTGCAGAGATTTTTTTACTTGGTGTCAGTATATAGCAGAGTTCCAGCTGATATAATAACTCCAGCTCCCTGCATCTGAGAAGTGTATAAATTTTGAATGCATAAGGTCTTAAAAATTGAGTGTCCTTAATGAGATATGGGTCATAAGCACTTCTGCTATTTCTCCATATCACTAAAAACTACTGTGAAGATTAAGGCAGTGAGATTCAGAAATGTATTTTAATCATTATGGGCAGTTTATGCAAGAATTGTTATTTTAGATGCATGCTGATGAATACATACCTGAAACCTAGCTGAATTTTAAGAATAGCATGTCTTTTGATTTGTCTTTTATTCAAAGCCAGTTAATATTTATATTTTTATAGAAAGCTAAAACTAGGCTTTAAGATCAATGAAATCTTTTATATTTAAAACTATAACTGCTAAAATTATTCTTATCTTGTCCCAGAATGTTGCTTCTTTTAAACTGTAAGAATGGTGCTTCCCTATACAACCATTTATAGAGAGATGGTAAGGAAATGTTTAACTCCAGTAGAATTTCATCAAGCTTATGAATGTTACTATGCTTTTATATTTACTTCAGACATTTCAGTTAGGTATTGGGCTGTTTATTTTTAAGAAAATAATTTTTTTCATACATCAGCAGTATACCACTCTGAGTTTGTAGAAATTACCACAGCTCAAAAGTGGCTGATCCGTATCAGTCAGGAATTTACACTTAAATATGTAAATCAGCTCCCACATTAATGCAATGAGCTATTCTGTCTGTTCTCATTTAATCCTTTATAGAAGAGGAAATGTTCAAAGTGAACCAGGAATATCACATTAGAAATGTCAGATGCAATTGGAAGGCAATCAGCAGGCCAGATTAATCAACTATTTCCAAATTCCCTCAACTGACACCTTTTCTGCAAAAATTTAGTGGTGGCCTCCAAGAAGAGGGAAAACAATTTGGCCCATAATCCCCACAACAGCTGATGAGCCTAGATGCTTGATCAATTTGCAGTAGCTTTGTTGGCCCATCAGCTTCCACTTCTTCTATAGCAAATCTGCAACACAGCTGTCCAAGCCGCTGCTAGAGAGCTAGAGAGAGGATCCGTACCACATCAGCACTTCAGCGGCATCAACCCCTGTCCACACTTTTGCAACTTGCCTCTCTATAGCCGAGGACCCACTACCTCGCATTTTCTGTAGGGTGGGAGCACAGGTGCAGCAGTTACCAGGTACAAGCTAGAGCAGCATAGGCTTGCCCTTCCTCTCCTTGCACCTATCTCGTCCTGCTGTTAATAAGCCTTCGTAGCTCAAGAAACAAACATCTTTGGAAACAAAGACTTAGGCTTTGTCCTGATTTCACTCTAGTTCCCTGCTGACAGATACTGTGAACAAGCTCTTACAACTTGTCTCACTTTTCTGATTAAAAGCATTATCTTTATGTGAGGCTAGAATTTAATGCATCAGATTGGACTCCAGCCGTAGCTAAGTGACAGTGTTTGCTAGATAAGTATCATGAAAGCTTTGCAGAGGGTTTGCTCTTCTGAAACAAACTGTAATGATACCATAAATAAAGAGTGGCACACAGGAGGGCTCAAATTGGATTTCAGCCTTAGTCGAGTGATAAAAGGGCAGCACCTTTTAACTAGGATACGAAAAACCTTTCTGTAAGGGGTCTTCCAGAAATGAAATCCAATAAACACACACAATTAAAAGAGAGAGAGAAAAGTAAAGGGCCGTGCAAGGACAGTCAGTTTTCCCAGGTAAAGTGGAGGCAATAAGAGAATATGCAAAGTACCCAGTCATAAGAAAACACATATGAGCACATCGATCACTTTAAACCATAATCCTCAAGCAAATACTAGTCTTTTTCTTACCTCTAAAAATAGAACTGGATCTTTAACCATGTCAGAGGAGTAGATAATAACCATCAGGAACCCGCAGAGACTTGACTACCAGCATGAAGATTTTCCTCTGTATGAGAAACAGCACAATTTTAGCTTTCCAAACATAAATGGGAAATGGCATAGGGGAAATCATAGTCTGCTGAGGGGAATATTTTTTCTGGGCAGGATAATAATAGTTTTTTCAGCCTATGTCACACACATAATTGATTCTCTTTTTTCATTAACAAATTTCTATCTCTGGCTTTACACTGAACTAGACCTCATGAACAAAGGTGATCTAACAAAAAATAATATACTTTACATTAGTAAAATCATCCATTTGAATGGATGCGTGGGAGAGGAGAAGCAGACCTGTGGAAGAAAGATCTCCTCTCCATACATCCATATAAATGAATGATTTTACTAATGTAAAGAGAGGTCTACCACTGTTAAGCCTTGTCAGTGCGATCAGGGACAGGGCCCTGCTGTCTGCTCCTTAAACTATATTATTTTTTGTTAGATCACCTTTGTTCATAACATGGCCATTGAAAATTTAATGTCCTTACATATATCACTGTCAGACTTTATTGCACATTCACGAAGGAAAGTAATTTCATCAAGTGATAGACTATGAAGGCTAAATATAGATTTATTGGAAATTCCTGTTGAAGGTAAGTGAATCCTTTTTGCCAGCTGGAATCGAGAACTACAGTCAAGCTATTTTCTTACCTGTCTATGACTATCAGTGTAGAGAAAATTATGACTGCTGAGTTCTAGAATGAGATTATCACTGCAGTGCCTATAAGCTTATTTTTAAGTATCCACTGTTTGTCTTACCTCTGGAAAGAAAGCAGTTTTAGTCTCTACACTAAACATTTGGCCAGAACCTACAGATTAAAACAAATCATTAGAAAAAAAAAATCCCCTTTTCAACAAAAGTCCGGTTCCTACCTCCTGTATTCAGCACATAGTTCCCAAGCCTGAACTCAAGTGCTGGTAATCAGCAAGGCAATGGAGGGCATATGAAGATAACTGTAGCTCTGCACCATTAGAGGACAGGCAAGCAAATCCCATGCATCTCAAAATGCACTCTGGGCAGCTGTGGGAGCAATGGGGTGGCACACGGGCACACAGTGTCATTCCTTGAAAGGAAGACATGCACCAACTGACCAGAATAAGAATATCAATAAACCAACTGGGGTGTCACAAGTTGCTTTTGTCTCCCATTCTCACTGTGAACCAGAAAGCCTGGAGGGGAGCACATGGAGCACCTGCTGCAGCAGGCAGTGGCCAGTCAAAGCAGACCTGCTGATGGGAGCCAGCTGTCAGAGAAAGGGTTGCTGTTGCAGCCTGTTCACCATGTTCCTCACAGTGCTCGATTTTTTGCCAAAAAGCTCTGGGTCTATAGCGATACCCATGTTGGGGATCAAGGTGCCTGCTGCTGGCTATGTAGCTGATAGTTGTCTCTTTTGCAGATAGTTCAGCACTCACTGAAGGTTGCTTTGGGTAGCATTTAAAGTGCAGCCAGGACGGACTTTAGTAGGTTAGAATGAAGATGGTAAATTTAATATTTTCCTTCTAATATACCACAGGTTTCCTTTAAAATAATCACCAGCATATTTTATTTCATATTTTTTCTGCTGCTGCTTTCTTGTTACATGAACTGGCTCATCAGCTGATGCTGTACAGCCTCACATGTTTGCATCCATGACCTGCAGGTTTACTCTGCATGGGCTACTGCTGTAACAAGACACAGTTTTGTATGCTGCACTGTAACCAGTGGCACATCTTTGACTCCCAGGGCGTGAATAAAGAAGCCAAGTGTTTCATAGTGCTCTGACAAATAGTTAAGTAATCCAAAAGCACAGCATCATGTGCATCTTCCTCTCTATCTGACCACAGAGCTGACCACAGCATTACCGTTGCCTGCCCATTGCTGCTAGGGCTAGGGCTGAACAGCCCTGAGCAGAAGGACTGAGCACATCAAGCCCAGGACTAGGGCTGCTGAAGGGGAAAGGCTGTCTTGCAAGTCATCAGCAAGCACAAGCAGAGGCACATTGAGTTTAGACGTTTGGAATCAGATTAGAGGATTGTGCTATTCATTTTGCTTTTCTATTATTTCTTTGTGGGCAGGCAGAATTGTCCCTCTAGTCCAAAAAGAGCTGCAAGACTCAGCCATCCACATGAAACTTTGCTTGCATGTTTGTGGCTGAAAATACTTGTGCAAATCCCCAGGACGTCAGAATTTGACCCTTTCTGCCACTGAGGAAGAAGTGATGTGATTCACCAAAAGCTTGAGACCCCTCCAGTGGAGAGGGTGCCCTTGCCTGAGCACTTGACAGCACAGCTCTATCCCCTGCTTGCAGGCAGACCCAAGGCTGGCCTTGCTAGGGCTGACCAAAGGGCCATCCAGCTCATTACCTCTGACAGTGGCCAAGAGCAGATGCTTACAGGAGAATACAGAAACAGAGAGAAGACAGCACTGCTTCCCTGTCTCCAGGGATGTCCTAAGGAGAGCTTTCTGAGCTGGCTTCCTCTGGGTCACTCTGCCTGCCCATCTCCATCCCACCAGAGTAGCTGGTGAACTGACCAGCAAGCAAAGGAGGATCTGTGCTCCTTTGTATGCCCCTATTTCTTCTAATATATTTCCCTGAGACCCTCATGCAGAGGAGGAGAGGGAGGTGGTGGCTGATGCCTATTACTGTCCTGTGGAGAAGAAGGTGGAGAACCATGAGGGAACAGATGTGCAGTGGAAAAGAGTAGGTGATCTAGAAATAAGCTACAGGGAACAAAGGTAGTGAAATGGTATGTGGGACGACCAAAGAACTGCAATTCAAAAAAAGGGAGAAGAGCAAAAGAAAATAATGAAGAACAAGAAATGAGGCATGAGGGGGGAAAGGGGATAAAGAGAAGAAAAATGGTATGGATGTAAAACAACAGGATAAAATAATAAAAACTTGAGCCACAGGTGGAGAGAGAAGGCAGTGAAAGAGGAAGAACTGGGAACAGCTGTATTTTAACTGATAAAATTGTTATCCTTAAACCATCTGATAAAATGATACTCCCAAGCAATTCCACTCAGTGCATGCTCATTGGGTGTTGGCTTTAATTTCAGTGTTTTTTCATATGTGTAATGAACACACAAAATAATGGAGAGCAGCAGACATCCAGCCTTTTCCCATGCTCATGCACATCCAGTCCTGAAAGTCAGGCTCTGCCCTGAAACACAACCCACAGGTACCAATTTCCTCCCACTGAGTTTGGAGGAATCCAAAGGTGCTTCTCTTCCTCAGGATAAAACTAGCCAATGTGATGACATGGTGACATGGCTTAATCCAGAGCTGAAAGCTCCAGCCAGCTGTAGAAAAAAGAGTACCTCACCGTCAGCAATATCACACTCACAGATTTTGGTGTCAAAGTTATGTTCAATCATCCACTCTTTTGTTGATAATTATTCAGATCAAGATCACGAAACTGGGGTTATAAACTGATATATATAAATAGGGAATTCATTTTAGAGCATTTTAAGTTTGTTCAGGAATATGACTCTTTGTCTTCCCTATCTTGCACCTCAGTTATGCACGGCCCTTGCACACTGATAGGTTTGATAAAGAAACTTGCTACTTTTGACATGCAGAGAAGGAGGTTTTGGCCTACTATTTTGGGTTTTATTGATGACATTCATTATCAAGTCCACTGTCCCATAGCTCTTATTATCTGCTATTATCTAGTTTGAAAAAGCTATAAAGTAAGATTTATTTTGCTTAACTTCTAAGAGCTAAAATAATTAAGTTTTTTATTGCATTCCATTTTCATCAACAGTCAGGAATATTGTCTGAGTGCAGCTACATCAGATTTTATCGCTTGAGTTAATTGGTTTAATTTGAACTAACTTAACACATTGGTAAAGGGCTGGGTGTAGTCTCTAAATACTCTTTCCAGACCAGTAAAGCTAGCGGTTTATCCTAAGGCTTCTCCTTGGGTAACAGATTTCCCCACCCAACCACACCATTTAAAGAACGAACTCTATTGCCGTTGCAGTTGGCTCCAGATACCCTTTGATGAGTCAGTGTTACCTGCCCATTTCACTCCATCAATTTTAGCTTTATCACAAGCTGCTGTCTTTCCATGGGAATGGTAAATCCATCCCAAAGTCAGCACCTTTATTTCAGTCACAGCCACTACAGTGAAAGGATCTCCAGAAGCTCACAAGTCCTAACAAAGCTCACCAACTAAGCCTAACTGCTACCACTACAGCTAAATCTTAGAATCAGAATCATTAAGGTTGGAAAGGACCTCTGAGATCATTGAGTCCAACCATTAACCTAACTGCCAGGTCCACCTCTAAACCATGTTCCTAAGCACCACATCCACACATTTTTTGAATACCTCCAGGGACTGTGATTGCACCACTTCCCTGGGCAGTCTGTTCCAATGCCTAACCACTCTCTCCATGAAGAAATTTTTTCTAATGTCTAACCTAAATCTCCGCTGGCACAACTTGAGGCCATCTCCTCTCGTCCTGTGGCTTGCTACCTGGGAGAAGAGACTGACCCCCACCTCGCTACAGCCTCCTTTCAGGTAGTTGTAGAGAGCAATAAGGTCTTCCCTCAGCCTCCTCTTCTCCAAACTAAACAACCCCAGCTCCCTCAGCTGCTTCACATAAGACTTGTGCTCCAGACCCTTCACCAGCTTCATTGCCCTTCTTTGGACACTCTCCAGCACTTCGATGTCTTTCTTGTAGTGGGGGTTAAAAACACCAGTTAAAAGAGACAGGCAAGATGCATTAACCAGGTTAAGGGGGACAACCTCTTCCGTTTAAATGTCAGTATTCAGAGTGCTCAGGTGTTACCTGGGGGCTGTAAAAAAAGAAGGGTTTGAGCTCCATCTGGAGTCATCAGAGCACAGATGAAAGGAATGACAGGTTGACAGACAACCCCACTGTCCTGCTAATACCAACCAAAGTCTCAAAACAGGTTGTGATAAATGTCCAAAGTGGTCTGGTTGCTCAACAGTATAGAGCCATCCTTTAATCACAGGCCTAAGAATAATATTTAGCATGCAAGAACCGATAAATACAGGTGTAGATGCAGATGGTTTAGATATCATATAGCCATCATAGGTAGAATAGGATAAGAATAAATATCAGTTTAGCATACAGTAACACAGGAGTCAGACTGTCGGTGTAGCATTAGACAGACTAATTGGAGTTTAGATGCCCAGGAAATGCTAGAAAATCCAAGCAGAGATGAGATGGGAGTTCTAGACCAGCAAATGAGAAAAAGACTGACTTCCTTTTGGACAGTAGACAACATAAATAATTTTTGCCTTATTTAGAATTGCTTAAAATTGTAAGATCATATCTGATTAAGATTAAGACACCTTTACAGTAGTAATCAAGAAACTTAAGGAAGGGCCAGGGAACAGCATTCACCTCCTCTTGGGCCACTATTTATCCAGAGCTTTCTATGTGAAGATGTCCAAATTCTTCTCAAGACATAATTGCTGCATTTGTTAAGATTTCCACCCTACCAGGTGAATATTAGTGTTCTTCAGGATAATCTTTCCTATCGATTTTAAGTATCTATCCTGCATCCCTTTACATGTATTTTCCTTCTCATTTAGTATCCCCACTCGCTGCAGATGGTCCTCGTCACAGCAGCACGGGACGGTGTCGTGTTGTGCGGTACGGCACCGCTCATTACTTAGCCCGTGCACTGCATGATTAGGCAGTCAGACACCATCCTCTCCATCTGTTACCATAACAGTCCAGTCATCTTGGGGAGGTTTCCTTGAACTCTCGCACTTCCCACACAATGGAGTCAAGTAACAATTACTTCAGTTAATGGCATCTACGATACACCTGGAGACAGCACCATTTCCAACAGCATCCAGTGAAGAGTTAAGCTCCACAGAGAGATAAAGATAGAATCTAATGCTCATAGACCAAACAAATTGCATAGTGCATGCCTAGGCCAAGTAGCTGAAAGGCTGTCTAGCCTGCCAGATTTCACATCCACTGGGTAGCTTGGGGGGACATGCAGTAGCCACCAAATCTGACCTACACCCAGTCAGTGTCAACTCAGATTGGAGAGCTGGCAGGAGCCTGGAAAACAAAAATGAATGTTGCTGCTGCCTGACTCTGTCAAAAGGGGTTTTATTATAGAGTTTTTATCTTGGGGAGATGTGATCTGAGAAGAACAGAAGATGCTTAGAAATCTTTCCAAAGAGAAAGTGACAGACACATGCAAATGCTTGCAGGGAGGGATTAGGGAAGGGGAAGGGGATATGGCATGGGGACAGGGAGGAAATGGGATGTGTGAGAGGTAGAATAGATCAGAGGACTCACATAAAGGACAGAGGTACAGATAAGGGTAATAAGAGGTTAAAAATAGTGTGACGATAGGTAGCTAAGCAAGGGAGGAAGAATAACGGCATAGCAACTTTCATGCTCTATTTTCCTCTAACAGAGGAGCTAAAGGATGGGGTTTTCTTGCATGATCTGGGACCTCGGTGTCCTTGAATCCCAGGAGGTTTCTGTTCCCTTTTGTGAGCTGGACTCAGAAAAGCACAGCCACGTGACATTGCCTTTTCCTATGTCCTGTACGTGTGCTGGATGTGGTGTGTCCCTTGCAGCCCCACAGACTTAGATCTGGAAAAGCCTTTCCCATGTGTGCAGGAGCTGAGTTGCACTCTGAAGCCTCCACCAACTGTAGCAGCCTGAAATGAGGCAAATGTTAGAGACACCGAAATCTCAGAGCTGTCACAGCCCCAGGCAGTGGTTACAGGGGGAGGAGGAGGCTGTGAGAGGGACTCAGACACCCTCTGAGATGAATGGGGGGGAGGGGGATGGTCCCTACTGTTTACAGCAGTTACATCAGGTGACATGGGCTCTTCTCGCTCAGCTCACTACATTACATGGAGTCAAATGTGGTGCACCATATACCTCCAAAAAATCCTTTCCGTTTAAAGGCCAGATACCGTACATCACAAGTGGCAGAGCTTATCCAACACCAGAGCTGTTGAAAGCAGAAGTGCCCAGCATACAGCCCCTACCCACACTCCTCCAGGGAAAAAGACTTCTTATTTTCTTCCTACACACATGATCAACTGAAACACTTTTCTAATTAGAGCCTTAATCACCCAGCATTTACCTTAGCTATTGCACATCCCTGTTAGGAAGGAAAAGGGAGCGTTGCTGTCAGCGCCAGCTGAACTTCTCTAGCCAGGGATGAGCCAGCTTTCAGGGGCAGGGCAGGGGTTGTGGGAAGGGGCTGCAAGAGGTGGGCAGGGAGGGAGCTGCACCAAGTACTCAAAGAGTTACAACTACCTCCTTATAGTAAAATAGGCAGGACTTTCCAACACTGCACTGGAGAAACTGGTCTGGGGGGGATTGTGGCACCCGTTTTACTACCAGTAGAGTATAAACAGAAGAGGGTGGAAAACACTCAGAAATGACATGGATCTCTCATCCATGCCATCACGTGAACTGAAAATATGGATGGTAATTACAGCTCCCTATATAATCCTAACTCTTACAAATAATGCTTTCATTTCTGCCAGAGAAAGAGGGATTGAATTGCAAAGTGAAGAGCTAAGGTTGGTTGATGGAACTTCCCAATTCAGGAAAAACGACGTCTTGAAAATCAGAAATTGGTAAATGAATGTAAATCCACATAAAACCTTAATTCCACTCTGTCTGAATGACGCCTCTGCATTCCCTTATAACTTTACTGCGACTCTGCTTTTGAACTGAACTGATCAGGAGCCAACAGCTCCAGTCCTGTAGGCTACCACTTAACTTTCTGCATAGACAGAGCAGCACAGCTGCTAAACTGTATAGCCCTCCACTGCTCTGACAGCCCTGCAGCCTTTTGCATGCAAGGCCACTTGCTGCTGCGCTTTCCCCTGCTGTAATTACACCAGCAGCCCGTGATCACTTCCCACCGAACTCCTGGCAGTCCCTCGGCCAGAAATGCGCTGTGGCCTTCTATTGACCCAACCCATATGGTGCAGTGGTGAAATCAGAAAAGGCACACTGGTTCTCTCCAGGGACACACCAACATCTTTATTCACGCAGGGGTCAGGCAGAGGGCTGTGGCTTTCCCGAATCATTTCAAATGGGGCTGCTCCAAAGTATCTACTCACTGCGCAATGCAATTGCCTCTGATGCTGCAAATGCAGCTGGTGTGCTTGCCCGTGCCAGGTTCAGGGAGGCCAACTCACATTTGCGTGTCTATATGCCTTAACGCTTTGCTACTGGGCTTACAAAAATGTGGTATTTGCAGGAATGGACCTTTTGGGAGGACCCAAGCTCGCTGAGACATTGGGCAGTGTCAGTGAAGTTTCTTATTTTTTGATCGAATTTGAAACCTGCCGTAAAAGAGCGTAGTGAAAAGTTTTATTCACACATTAAGCTTTGTGAGTTTGTAGTCTGTGAGGGACCTAATATATGGGGTAAAAGGAGTAGAGAAGGGAAGTGCAAGATAAATTATAATGAGGTCTGAAATGTGGTAAGGTATTTCATACACAAAGCAGACAGTTGTGCCAAACTAACTTTCTGGGCACGGTCTTTTCCTGACACAGCACATGCAGTTCTGATCACCTGGGGAGAAGGCTGAGATTTATATTATTTCCAAATTAAATTAGGAAGAAGAGTTTAAGTGCAATTTACATTTGTATTGCAGAAGAAAGGGCTGGAGGCTTGTTTCAATTTGAAAGCCATATGAACCCAGGTTGAGAATTGCTGCTCTTGCGAAGTGCTCAGTGTGTAATACACCAGGAGTTGCCACCCAAGCAGAGGGTGTCAATGTGCTGCCACAAGGCAAGCAAGGGATTTGGTCATTGAATGTCCCACTATCCCAAGCGTCATCCATGGTGGAGGATGGTAGTGGTGATAGTTTTGACATTAGAAGAATATCACCAATTTCCTGAGGAGATGGAGGGAAATCAGAGCCAAGTACCTCTATCCTGAGCTTTTGTGAATAAAGACTTCTCTTTCCCTATAAAACCTTTAAAAAGTATTTCTGTTCCCAGGATCGCCCCTTTCTCTCTTCAGATGCACTGTGTGATGTTTTGTGTTGTGACGCACAATGTTGGGTACTGTCTGTCAGGTCATGTTAAGTTAAAGGAGTGGCCTGCAGCAGAGACTCAGTGCGATTCCCAATAAATTGTGAAAAGAGTGGAAAGCAATAGTTGCCCATAATTTGAATTTCATGCCAGCTCATCACGGAAATCTTATGTGACAGTTTGATGTGCCCGAAAGCTTGCTCAAATAGATGCCTGCCTCCTTAGAAAGTCTGTCCACTGGTCTGTGTTGCCCACACGGTTTGCTGGACACTTGTCGCACGGCATAACGAATGCTTAAAACGAAAGCTTCGTCAGTAGTTTAGAGGGCCCAGGTCCTAATTGTAACAGCTGTGTAGAAATGGAAAGCTGGAAACCACTGAAATTGAGTTTTAACTTGGCAACAGAAAAAACAAATTTAGACGCTTTTGTCCTGGCTCAAAAAAGGCATACACATGCCATCCTTCTGGGCTGCTACTCTATTTTAGGCTCTTGTGCTGCCCAGGAGATCTTCCTCTGGCCTTTCCATGAGGCAAATACTTCTGCAGGAGATAATGCAGCTTCTCCTCAAGGTCTGCAGGAGCTCTGCCCAGCCCCGGCAATATCAAAATTCCACCATTCACACAGGAAAGGAAATGAAGGCAATACAAAACTATGTCACCTGATGGGAGAAAATGCCGAGGTGCTCTCAGTCATTACAAGGAGCCACCATCTCTACATCCAGTGGCTTGTTATCAAGGGGTTTCTTGTGGGTATCATAGCCTAGGACAGTTTTTAAAAGCAATTTGAAGGAAGATAATAAGGCGTTTTGTGAATTTTTACAGGAAGTTTATTCAAGCATGAAAGGCAGCATGGGAGAAGACAGGGAAGTGTTTGCAGTGTTAACAAGGCAAAGATACTGGAGGCTGCTGCCTTGGGCAGGAAAGAAGCAGGAGCAACATCTTAATGAGAGATAATACAAAAGGGTAAGATATGTCATTCATGAAAGTGAGGATGAATAACAAGTATATTTACTGCTTGACAGAAAAGGGAGAGCTGTGGAGAAGTATAAAATGAGACACATAGTCGAAGGGATTGGTTAGGAAAATTTGCTCTGCAACAGCATTCAGGACTGATACCTGCAAGCTGTAAATAAAGCTTGCCCATCTCACACACTTGCATGGATGTGAATGAAACTGAGGATCTTTCACTCAGAAAAATCCCTGATGAATTCTATCCTTCTCATGGCATTGCACAGGAAGCTATAAAACCTCCAGGCCATTCTGGTTTGTTCTCCAGACCTTTGCAGCAGTATCTGTTGAAGCTTTTAATTTCAGCATTAGCAAATTCCATAGGTTTCCCACAGGAGCATTCATGGCTCATTCCAGCCAACATTTGTAGCATTAAGGTGTCCACTCCAGCCTGAACTCCTCCTCTCAACACCAGTGGATCAGCTATTTGAGGGAGAAAGCAAATCTCCAAAACACCAAGAAAGCGTGCTCAAAACACTCACAGATTCTTCAAGCTTTGTATGAACACCACCATAAATTTAATTCACAAGCCAAGGTAAATAATGAGGAACTACCTAACCTCAGCTGGCACCTTTCCTGAAGTTTTATATACGGAAAAATCCAGCAGCCTCATGAACAGATCTGAGACTGGGCTTCCAGGCACAAATACAGCACTGCTGTTATTGCTGTGATGATTGCTTCTACTAATAATTGTTCATAAAAAATGAGACATCATATGCATCTAAAGGTGAGAGTACATCTGAAATAAACAGCAATCTACAATCTCTACTGTTAATACAAGGCAGAAAGTACGTGCCAGCTCTTTGCTTATGATAATAAGCAGAGGGCAAGTGGCACCTCCACATTTTGCCAGGAATACAGAAGGTGTTTTTCTCTCACATTGCCAATGAACAGGTTGAATCTGTTTATAAAGCCTGGTAGAAGGCAGGTAGTATCTGCTCGGGGTGCCAAGGAACAGGTAAGTGGCATCTGCTCATCATGCCACCCAACTGTGAGTCAATTAACATTAGGGTTGATGTTTAAAATGCTTTAAAATGATGAAATCAGAAGTTAATTATAAAAGGAAAAAGCTACAATTTTATCCCAAATTGTTTATCTCTAACAGTTTGGAAACCATCTCTGACTCTCCTCAGCTTATTGTAGGTAACTGTCTAAACCAAACTCCTTTAGGGTCACCTCCTGCAAAGTTTTGTTCACAGAATTGCACTGACGCACCCAAGAAATTGAGCAATGGCGCAGTATCTGTGGAAGCAAAATACTGCAGGATTTGCACAGGGTAAGACAGCTCTCAGGGAAGAAAAGTCAGCATGGTCTGGTCCCTCTCTGCATCCCCCTTTTATTCCTAGTTCTGGCATGTGAAAATCCCAAATGTTAAATGCATTTCATGATTTTCCTCCTTTGTAGTAAAAGGCTGTAGTCCATAAAGAGGGAACTCAGTACTTTCCTAGCTACATTCCCTCGCATTAAGTGGCTTTCTGACAAGCTCATACCCTTGGACAGAACCTAGTTTTCCCACTTACCGTCCTCCAAGAGCAGAAACAGTGTGAGAAAACTTCAGACAAAATTATCCTGAGTAATGTTTTTTTTTAAAACAAAATTGAATATTTCACTTTGTAGCCAAAGTTATAGGTCTAGGTTATTTCATTCTTTTCTAGCTGGACCAGTTCCCTTCACCAGCTTCCTAGGCTGTTTTCAAGAGGATGGATACATTCATTGAGTCTGTCTCCTGGAAAATGATAGCTGTTGTGAACACCTTGCAATGCCCACCAGACCTTCTCTCCAAGTGTTTCCCATGTGGCCAGGGCTCACCCAAACACCTCCCAGGGCTCATTTAGGAAGGGACTCCTTGTCCCAGTCACAGTACCAACTGGCTCATAATAGGAGAAGACATTTCAGCAGACAGGGTATTTAAATACAGGCTAAAAAGGAGTTGCACAAATAGCACAGAGACAAGACATTGTCTCTTCACAGAGCAATAGCCCCTTTGGAGGGGGCAGGAGGCTTCAGCCAATGCTGACAGATACTGGTGGAGGAATGAAGATTAAGCCCAGTCATAAACCCATTGCTCTTAAAAGCTCACCCAAACTCAGTGCTGAGTCCCTATAGGAGCCCACCCAATTTCTGAGCCCCCTAGAACAACCACCAGGGAGAAATATTTATTACAGTGAAAATAAACTCCCATGGACTCTCGTTACTGCTTCATCAATGTGATTAAAAACTAGAAGCAGTCTCCCCATTTGAGAGCTGTATAAACCCTCAACCTTTTAATTAAATGTTTTAGCTGTTAGGAAAACCACAGTTATTGCAGGAGATGGTTAAAGCCCTGACTTGTAATATTAGCTCAGGTCACCATCTTTTCAGGTCTATAAGTACAGGCAAAAAGGATAGACTGCTTAAATTTGATAAAACCTAAAAATAAGTTAATTTAACCTAAACCTTCAGGTTCTGAGACAGCTTCCTGCCTGACCTGTTCTCACACCTCTGCCTCAAGCCAAACTAAATCTACATTTAATAAGGAAAGACATGTTAAATTATACAGGTTCAGTCCACTATGAGATAGACATTCAATATAAGGCTGAATATATCTGATAAAATCAAGCAGAAGTAGCATTATCACATCCTTTTCGTGAAACATCAGTATGCATAAGCTATGGTAGTCCGTGATTTACAGTGTAGCTGAACATTACTTGTATTTGACAAACATGCATTCAAGTCCATCAGCTCAAATGAATTTCAATGCCTTGAGAGAAACAACTCCATTTATTGTTCTTTTAATCTTTGAATATACATGTTCTTGTAAAGTGAACTATACCAAGTGTTCTTGAATATGCTGTTTCCTCATGATTGTATAGCAATAATTATTGCTATGGAGTGGAAGCATTTCTGAAAGATGTTTTTATGTTTTAAGGTGCCGATTATGTGTTCCCAGCAGTTTAGCTAGAAAACGCGTACTTCAGCCTGTCTTCGTCTCCCTTTGCCCCCTGCTCTCAGCCCCAATTCTCTAAACACGCACAGACACACTCGAATAAGCAGGAAACAAATCTTATTATGCTAGCAGGAGGTCTAGGGGGTTCTGATTTTTAGAGCTCTAAGATGCTATTTAGGGACTGAAGCGATATGTGAAGAGAATTGCAAGTTGAAGTAGTAGTAAAAACTCCCAAAGACATTTAAAGTCCCTTTTATGAGATAGGCTCTTTGAGCAAGGGTGGCATCTTGCTTCCCTTTTCGAGGTTTGCTTGCTTGTTTTACTCTAACGTATGCTGCACATTTTGGTGGAGTGGAGCTCTTCCCTAGAGCTGTTCAGAGCTGTCGTTATCTCCCTTAAATGGGGCTGCTGGTAACACTGCCAGGATCACAGGGTACAAGAAAGTCCTTGGCCTCCCTGCCCCGTTCATACAATATCCTTCTTTCTTTCTGCCTTTTTCAGGGGTGAGAAGAGAGAACAGGATACCAGAGGCTGTGTCACGGTTCAAGCTCTGTGGCAGAAATCACGGCATGAGTCAAGCTCTCCCACGACTCCTAGAATTACATCCCTGCTTGTAAAGGTATGGCCAATAATATGCTTCCACATCTCCCATATACCAGAAAAACAAACTCGAGGAATCCAAAGCTAAATAGAAATAAAATGCAGGCTTTGTGCACACAGTGAATTATTTATTAAAATATCATTCTTTGAGGATTGCTGCTGCATTCAGTTTGAAATTCAGATAACCCAAGAATTTTTAAGCACACTCATTTATATTCTTAACAGCTATTCATTGCAGCCATGTTGATTTCCCATGATGTTTAATATTGGCTGCAACAAAGTTTTGTCTGTGCAGATTTGTGCAAAAGGATTGTTCTTCTTGCAAGCATCCATTTATCCCCACAAGAGAAAAATTCAGCCTGCAAACAAGAGTATATGTGATTAATTATTTAGCAAATGCTATCTCCCAATCTCCCATTTAAGAATTTTAACTTACCCGACCAGAAGCCAGAAACAATGCCGTTTAAGGTAGCTATTCTGTTACACAAAGGTAACAGGAAAGAGTGAGGCTGAACTGTCTGAAATCAGCACAAAATCTACAGTTAACTCAGACTGGCAAATATGTATAATTGAAGAACACATTTACAGGAAAACCCTCTCATTTCAGCAGTGTCATGGCTGCAAAAATCCAGGGATGCTAATGCCATATAATTTGTTCCAACAATATGGGCACAACACACTTTTCAGCAAGTCTTGATGATAGAACAGGATTGTCACCCAGACATTTCTCCACCTATCTCTACCAAAGGTACCATGTCTCATGTTTTCACATGCATATCCCCTGGCATTGACTGTGGCTTGGAATACACATGGAGCCACTTGACAAGCCCATCTGGAGCAGAAGACACTTATTTACCCACCATACAGGTGGGCTGGAACAACATGAGAAGAACCACGTTGCTGCTCCAGTGTCTGTGAGCTGCCAGCTGGGTATATTTCCAGACATTGCCTGCACTCATCACTCTGGGGGGCCAGGTTGTTTTTAACAGTCTGTACTACATCTGTAATAACATCTGTACTACAGGATGAACCCACTTTACCATGTCCTGCAGAAGACGGATCTTGCTGCCCCAAGGCTGAAACTCAACAGGATTTTCTTGGTGGTAGGCTAGCCCTCAAATGCATCCCAGATTGAACCACCTGACAGAGCTGATCCTCATTAGTATTCCTCCCCTTTCCTTAATCTAATCAACCTTTCTGGATTGTAACTCACTAAATAAATCATTAAAGATGAAAATCCTCCACAGTGAATCTATATTATTGCTGTATAACTGTGTGTAAGTGCCCAGTTATTACCTTTGTGGTAGTAACCACGTCTAACCCTGAAAAATGAAAGAGAAGAATTAGGTGCAGAACCCTTTTATTGTCACAGGCAAAAGGCTGGCAGTCTTGGGGTCTCAAACATTGAGTTTTGATGTTTATTATTTCTGTTTTAGCAATAATTACCTTTTGTTAGCAATACTGGTTGGTTGTCATCTCAGTGTCTATCTCCCCTACCCTTTTAACTTATCAGGTAATGATGTGTCCTTTTAGAAGTTGTCCCTGTTCACAAGTTTGGTCCAAATTCTTGCTGGTAACTATAAAAATGAAATGTTTCTTGGGAGACCATCCGTGTTCTACAGGGGCTTTCCCAGAAGGCAACTCACCAACCGCTTGACTAATTTCTTTGTCACTAATAGAAACATCTGTTCCTTCCACTAGTTAGGATGAAAGCTTAGCAAAAGCCCATTCTTGAGGGAAAAAACGTGCTTACCTCTTGAATAGATGATATCTGAGATAGAGGTTCTCATAATATCTTCACAGCCACCAATTTCCTAAGGCACCTTAATCCCTCATCCATCTTATTCCTTCAGAGAAGGGATGGTCACAGAATTTTGTGGGGCTTCTAAATCCCCTTACCAAGCAATCTTGCCACCCTGTGCAAAATATTGCTGTATTTTCCCCACCTTCTTCTAAGCTGAGAAAATGACCTCCCTGCATAGGAGTGACAGGTACTGTTAGCTGATGCCTGGGACCCATCAGCCGTGATAAAACTGATCTACTCTTCTGGTTCAATTCAGGACGACAGAGCACTCCTTAGACATTTGAATATTATTTCCGCAGGTTTCAAAATAATTCAGCCTTTTGCCTTTCCTTCTCTAAGGCATATTTAATACATCCTCCGCGTAAGGCATTCAAAGCCTCCCAAAGACGACCCACTTTGGGTTGGTGGCTGGTGGGAATATGTGTTGGAGTATATCTGCAACAGTTGTGGAGGAAACTCCTATAAGCAGCAGAATCTAGAACAAAATGCATCTCTAATATGAACCTCATTTTCCTCACTTTTGTTCCACAATACAACATTCAAAGCCTTCTATAAGCTCTTGTGCAAATTTGTGTGAAACTTGCAAAAATGGATCTTCTACTTTACGAGTTTTTTTATACCAAGTCTTGACCAGCAAGTCTGACAGGGAGGTTTCTTCCAGAACCCTGGGAGAATCCAGTCTCTGGATTTTCTGCAGCCCATGGTCCTGTAATAACCATGTTAGCCTGCAGCTTTCTTTATGACTTCAGCAGTGTTCAGACTGTTCATTTGGGAAAGGTTTTTGCGGTGGTTTTGAGGCAGCTAGCCATCAGGACATACTCACTCAGCACTGAACACAGCATGACAAGAAGACACTTAGCAAGAGGCACTCTTGTCCTTCCGACATGCTGCTTCAAGAGAGCCTATCTATCAGCAAGACATGCCTAATTATAGAAACTATTTACGTGGTCTCCAAGGTCACATGCAGGTATCTTGATTCATAGCATGCCAAATGCAGGCACTCCATAAGCCCTGTATATTAATTTCAATTCCTCTCAAATATTCTTATTGTATCCCAGCCTTATCTGGAGCTGGGCTCCAAAGCTGAGATGAAAACTGACTAGCTACACAGTACTGAAACATCAAGGCACCAAAGTAATGAGGGTCCCAAAGACAGTTAATCTCTTGTTCTCCCGCAGAAGGGACAGTGATTCATGAAGCTGTGAGATGATCTCCACCTACATGTTTCAGCTATGGCTGCATGCAGATGCGTTTGCACCTGCATCCCTCAACTTAACCAACCCTGAGAGCCGCAGACAGAGGAATCTCCCCATGCTCATAGCACAGTTGTACAGACACGACAGGATTGCTCACATGGACCCTCATCACAGCCCAGTCCCTCAGAAGTGTTCAAAGCAAGTTTGAACTCCTGTCCTACTTGGAGAAATGTATTCAAAGCCGCAAATCACATCCTACCATCCAAATAGCTGAGACATCCAATTATTAATTAACAGCTCTTTTTATACCCAGAGGGTGTAAACTTGCTGCTTTTGTGCATCTGTGAGTCTTCAGGAAAATCGCAACTAGTTGTATAGATTAATTGAGATAGTGTGAAGTGCTGCAAGGCGGTGAGCTGACTGTGTGCTATGGCAAGTAATGCTGTCCCGTGGAAAAAGAGTTGGGCTACCTTTGGACTGTGCCAGAAATTGTGACTTGTGGCAGAAGTTGTGGCCGGACAATACAAGCTCAAGGCAGCTCAACATCCAATTTCCAGATCCAGCATCTCTAGAGTATCCCTGCCCCTGAAAAGCTGTACTCCTTCCCCACCTCTGCCAAATGGGACTTCAGTGGGGCTGGCAATGTGGACACCACCAGATGCCTAGTAAGGCACAGGAGTTGTGCTGGCAGAAGGCTGGAGCATGTGCAGCTCTAGCTGAGAGAAATGTGCTGGATAGTCCTCGGTGTGCTGAAAATCAAACCCCCATGCCTCCATCTGGGTATGCAGACGGGGATATTTTTAACCTCTATCCCTGTGTCATAGTTCCTGATCAGTAAAATTGAGTTAATACATGTCCAGGTGAATGGTAAAAAAATAAGTGCATTAATATTTGTGAAGCATTTAGATACTGTAGCAATGAACATCAAAGGAGAGCCCAGGAGGAAATTAACAATTGTTTTCTGAGTAAGGTTTGAATGACATGTGCAAATAATTTGTGGGGCTGCACAGGGAATAATGAGGAAAACGGGACTACCAAACATCTGCTCATTCTTTGAGCACCCCTCTTCTGTGCACTGATGTGGAGAACCTGGTGGAAAAATAGTATGCAGGCATGTACATATTGCACAGAAAGGCGATTCACTAGATTTGGACAGGCAACCTAATTCTCTAACTTTTCCTTTTGCAGGAAGGGGAATTAAAAATAGTACGATAAGCAGGTGAAAAGGAAGAAATTATATCAGACGTGATTCCATCACACCTAAAACTGTTTGTGCGCATTCAAACCACAAATATGGCTTTGCAGCACTGCAGTCCCCAATAGTATAGAAGTAAGTAAGTTTGCTTCAAGTCCAGTTTTCTGGTACAACTGAATATTATTTATTCCTCAAACCAGCAGAAATGAGGAAGAAAACAGACTGGATTCTGAAAAGACATGTGCCATGTCCTCTGCTGCTGAAGGAGGCTAGCCAGGATCCAAAGACTTTTGGCAGAGTAATTCTATACACAGAAGAAATGGTTCAACATACATCAAGATTTTTTCTTTGCCTTTCTAACTGGGTACAGCATCTATTTGTACAAAATGTTTGGTGCTTTGAAGTGCCAAATTTTGTATTTGCTGACGAAATAATATAATGCTGTTGATCTATGCATCCTTAATTTAAGTATTCCATTGAAAAATGTTGGATTTGCTCAAATATTTTACTATCAAGCACTTAGCATATGCTGTAGAAGGAAATCCAAACTAGATATTAGTGCAGGAGGCAGACCTGAAGGAACAGGTGCTTGTGGCCTGTTCTGATTCATTAAAATCAGTGGAAGTGCTGGGATTGATTTCAACAGGAGCAGGCATGCACATTCATAGAGGAGGGATGGTTTTATTCAAAAGGGACTCATAGGCCTGTTCTCTATTTTTAGCCCTGACACAGAGTCTCATTGCAACCCTGATTTAAGTCACTTAATTGTGGAGCAGTGATATTAATCTTGTGCTTTATAAGCTCACCTGGTTCCTGCACAAATTGCTGTAAGTACTTTTACAACAACATGTTTCTGGCTATCAGTGATTACACTTAAATTCACAGGCCAGGAAAAAAAAAAAAAGCATTGAAAAAGCTCAAATTCCAGCTGGCATGAGGAAAAAAACATGTTACAGGAAGAAACACCAACTGCAAATGCCTGTCAAGAGATGCACTCAATTTTCCTTCTTTGGGACATCTCTGCCTCCAAACTTTGCCACCTCCTTCACTCAGCACATCCTTTCCCGTGCAGTTCCTGTTGGCCCAGGTCAGACACAACACTCACCAAATCTGATCTCTTACCCACTATATTTTTGTAGAGCAAGGCAATAGCACAGCCCCAGAAGCATGATGTGAGAAAAAGCACTCTCTGTGCGTGCATGACAGCCTGAAAGGTCCTGTCCTAGACCAGCTTCACTGCCTTGAAAGTTAGTATTGGTGTGAATGAGAGGAACACATAATACTGAAATTCTTATTCAACATGCAAAGCCATGGCACCTCCCCATTTTGGTTTTTTTTTTCCCCTGTTTTTTTTTTTTTTTAATACCACTTGATTTTACTTCATTTATTCACTGTTCCTCTTGCATGCAAGGTCCTGGCCATGTAACACTCTAAATCACATATGAGTCAACTCACCACAAGTCAAAGTATTTCCACAAAAGTCAGTGCTGAAAAACGATCCCACCCTTTGGTCCTTAGCATCAGAAGCAGTGGAGTTGTACTAGCATGACCCTTGGTCTGTATTTTGCTTTAAAGGCATAACATGAAATTATTCCCTCCAAGACACTCCAAATTCTCCCGTATGTATTCCTGTACTCTCTACCTCTTATTTAAAGACAACTTTTTTAGGAATGTAACCCAGTTTGCTGGTTGCTACCCATTGCACAACACACTATGCTTGGATTTTACTGGCAGGTTTGCAGCCACAGGACTTGCCATCCTGCACGCTGTCAGACACACTTCTCTGCTGAAGTCGATGAGGCTTATCCAATTTCCACCAAAAAAGATGGTTCCTAAACTGTATTTATTTGTTGTTCTGTTTATGAAGAGTTTGAATTTAAATATTTTGCTAGCTAGGCAGTAGATATAAAACCTATTATTTTGTGCACAGTAAAATTATAAAGACCTTATTTTAAACTTATAATGATGGTGGTTGTACTAAAGAGAAGTAGATTATTAAATGAAGGCAACAATAAATCTGTCAGAGTAAACTGTAGAAACCATGGCCATAGAGTGGTAAAATGGCTGTACACTGACTGTTGTTTTACTATAACAGATACCATTAAACTGCAGTTTTATCACCAGCACCATTATTGATTTATTTTGCTGAACTTCCAGAATACAGCCCTGTTAAAATCTTAATTCAAAGTGTATTTCTTTTTTGCTAGCACTGAAAGAAGAAGAATATTAGGACTTTCCACTTGGATCAGAGGCAACTGTGTCAATCACACTGGACTGCAAAAAGCCCACCAACGTAATGTTTGAGCTTTCAAATGGAGGTGAAGCACCGGGCAGGAATTACCCCCTCAGCTGACACAGAAAATGAGAGAAGCATGTGCAGGCTGAGCAGGACTCAGTTCACATGCATGGCTTCGGCAGTAAGCAGGGATTGGGCTGTGACTCCAAAGGAGCTCAGTCACCATAGATTACCTGGCTGAGGAGTCCAGCCTGGACAACTCCTGGCTAGGCTGACCAGAAACCTGATAACACCAGCCAGAATGATCCCCATCCAGGATACCTGGACTTGTCCAAAAGGTGCAATGAGAAATACCCAGTCACCCTTCCAGCAAAGTCTTCTAACCAACTTGACGCCTTGGGAGGGATTCTTGGAGGTTTTCTAGATTTAACTAGTCAGGTTGGTTATGGATGTTGAGTTCCCAAGGTCAACATGTGCTTAACTTATACAGAAACTCAGAGCCTCATGAAAAAGATGCATTTTGGCTCTGGATTCCTAAGGCCTATCACACCTAAGCCTTGCGTAGCTCTAAACCAAGCAACTAAATCAAAGCAGAGAAAACAGAAAATTAACAAAATCTATCATAAGCCCTATTTTTATATAATCATTGAGGGGGTGGGAGAAGTCTTGCTCTATTCATCCATGAGCATCTTTCTTACAAAAATCCGTCTCATTTAAATGACCTGAAGTTTTCTATTAATAATGGCAAGGCCAAGTGTACGTACACAAACAGAAAAATTAATGAGAAAAAAACCTAGCAGCAGGGTCATCTGATGATAGATCTTTGCTACTGCTGTAAAAGCAAAAAAGGTAGCTAGCTAGATAGGACAGAAGACTGCTTTGCCTTTGCTACTCTTTCTATTGCAGTGCCCTTTATATATGCAGGCTGAGTGGAATGCATCATAAAAGGTGACATTTTATAACAGCAGTTTGTAAATTTTACAGAAGCTTACTGCCTGTAAATCACACAGCTTATTCCCTCACTGACTTTATTACTGCAAACCCAACCATGGATAAACTCCATGCCAGTTTACTTGAAATTTATCTTTTTTATTCAGACCAAACTGAAGTCTTTTAATATTCCTTTTCTTCTAATGATAAAGCCATCCTGATAATCTTATTTCCTTTACAGACATTTTGAAGGACTCTAATGTATCTTGCAAAAGCAATTCCTGTTTTTGATAGTTCCTATCTTAACACATACTTCTGCTGTCAAAAGATGTGCTTTTCCCCTTTATTTCAATTATGCGTATTTATTTTTATTCCAAATCCTCCCCAGGCACCTAACCCTTTTTAGATCTAAACTATCTCCCTTTGACTTGCTGTGCTGGTTTTGGCTGGTATAGAGTTATTTTTCTTCATAGTAGCTAGTATGGGGCTATGTTTTGGATTTGTGCTGAAAACAGTGTTGATAACACAGGGATGTTTTCATCACTGCTGAGCAGTGCTTACACAGAGTCAAGACCTTTTCTGCTTCTCACTCCACCCCTCCAGCGAGTAGGCTGGGGGTGCACAAGTTGGGAAGGGACATGGCTGGGACAGCTGACCCCAGCTGACCAAAGGGATATTCCAAACCATATGATGTCATGCTCAGCATATAAAGCTGGGGGAAGAAGAAGGAAGGGCAGGGAACATTCAGAGTGATGGCATTTTCTCTTCCCAAGTAACTGTTACGTGTGATGGAGCCCTGCTTTCCTGGAGATGGCTGAACACCTGGCTGCTGATGGGAAGTAGTGAATGAATTCCTTATTTTGCTTTGCTTGCATGCACAGCTTTTGCTTTACTTATTAAACTGTCTTTATCTCAACCCACAAGTTTTCTCACTTTTACCCTTCCACTTCTCTCCCCCATCCCACTGGGGTGGGGAGTGCGCAAGCGGCTGTGCGGTGCTTAGTTGCCAGCTGGGGTTAAACCACGATACTTGCCTTGCTGTGCTTTGACTTGCTTCACAGCCAGACATCACAGACTGTTTTTTACAGGATCTATGCACAAACCTGTTCTTTATTTGGTAACCCACATTTATTTCATAGCAGAGCTACACAATTTATTCTCCCATCTGTTCAGAGGATATTTTGATGGTTAGTCTTCACAGGCATTAATGGAAACCGATGGCACAAATTCCTCATGCATCAGTGAGAGTTTTGTGAACGAGGCGGTTAGTGAATTAACTTATTTTTCCAAAGAGCTTCATGGAGCAGAGTGTCCCAGCTAATGAGTTTCCCTCTGTTTTCAGCAGTTCTTATTCTCTGCTTATGGCCCTGCTGATACTTCATTTTCAACCCTAATAGAAAGCAAGCCTAGATTCTGCTCAAAACCCTGTTTCAAGGGAAAACCAAATTGTTTGGAAACCAATGTGGAAAACTATTTCTTCAGAGTGGTTCTTAATCCAATTGTTGGAAAGTTCAGCCTTATTTTCCTTGGCATTCCAAGCAGGATTTGTCATCAGGTTAGACTTAGTTCAAAGCGCTTGCATCTGGAGCTCAGGAAGGTGTTAGTTGTTTGAACGTGTTGATTGCAGTGGAAATGTGCCAACACAGAGCAGGATACGACACAGTCCCTCTTCAAACTCAGCTGCTGGCTTTGTGCCTGTTTGGAGTTCACATCATTTTTAACAAGGATGTTACGAAGTTTCATTGATATAGCCTGATTTACATCGACGGCTTGGCACCAGAAGGTGGCCAGTGTCTGAAGTCCCTCAAGACTCTAAAGAGCAGCTCATAGCCCAGGCTCCTTTTGGGCTCAGGAAATACTTTATTCCTTAGCTACAGAACATCTACAGTGTTGGGGAAGATGTTGTCTTACTACATGGAGGACACAATCTCCCCTTGCGGCTGTTCTAGCCAGCAACATCAGGCTAAAAATTAAATTCTGTAGCGCCTGATTGTCTTCTCACTTATTTCCCATGAACTGGGGGATAACTTGACTGAAATAAACATTGAGTCACATTTTCTCCAAGAGAACAAGCAGCTTCAGCATGTTGTGCTTTGTAGCTCCATGGCTCAGTAGAAATGGGGCTGTGAGACTGCCCAGAAAAGAATAGTTATTTGCTTAGATGCTTAAGAGATCTGCTACAACTTTGGAGTATAATGGGTTAAAGATACCTTAATGTGAGATTTAGGCATTTTTAAGGGACCTTTTGGTCCTACAGATGAAGGGAAATGCTTACTGAGATATTGTAAAATTCTATGAGTTGGGTTTTTCGTATGCTAATAGGTTGGGACATGCAGATGGTTTGCTAGGTTAGTGTGGGAGTGAGCTTTCTCTCTGTCATCACATCCATTGACCAATAACCTCAATATCTTGAGAAGATGTCTAGCAAACACAACAGGCTCCTTTTATTTAGTCCTCATCCGCAGAGATGCACAGTCTCTATGAACATACCACAGAGGACTTTATAGACATACACACGGGTGTCCCTGCTTTAGCCTTAAGCAGCCATGGTGATCATGAAGGTGTTCATCTAATATTTACTGCTGATGCTGAAATGGAGATTTTGTTTCCCAGTAGACTTCCTCAAAGTATCCACAAGCAAAATCCATTCACTTCATCTTTGGTCCTCAGAGATGCATCAACATATAAAGGCATTTAATTGCTGCATTTTAAATGCTCTTTTCAGAGATTAAATATTGCATAGAAAAATGGATTCAATAAAATGAAGCACAAATCATTACAATTCCAAAACATAAATCTCTTTGTTACTTTGCATTACTGCTCTTCTTGCTGCTGCTGCTGCTAATTGTTGGCATGCTTTATTGGAGCTTTTTGTCTATTTTTCTTTTAATGTATGTACGTAGAAAAGAAGTTGGAAAATGCAGGCGGAGGGTGAGGGCATTTTTTCAGCTGGCCACAGTGAGATGAGGAAATATGTTTGCTTTATAAAATCAGATTTTTGCAGGGTCCCAGTTCCATATGGGAAATAGTAGGGGTTGGATCATTTGGAAAGGAGTTCCTAAAGATATTCCAAAAGAATGAACTTTTGAGATTATCCATTCCATGTGCCCAGGACATCTTTTTTTATATGAAATTTAATCAGCATTGTGTAATGACATTACATTTTATATTGCAAATTACATATTGTAATTACCTAATTACACATTGTAAATATATGATTACATGAATTTGCACCAAAATTCATAATTACACTTAATTACACTAATTGCACCAATCTAAACTAATCAACTACAAAATACAAGGAAAAGTCACACAAACAAAACCTACAGAAAAGACCGTTTTGAGAGTGAGTCTGCATTCCCAGAGTACCCAGAGACACAACATCGCCTTATACCTGGAAAACAATTCATAAGAGGGAAACAATTTCTCTGACCTAAAGGTGCTTTTATGCTCTCAAAAATCTGCTTCTGCTCTGCAGTGGGACAAACACACCTCCATACCTTACAAAGTTTTTGGAAGGTTGGGTTGTTGGGTTTTTTTTTCTGCATAAAAATACAGGAGGCTTCTCATTCACCGTAGCATACTGGTTAGTTGTACACCACTGCAGGATAGGAAAGTGAAACAGAGGGAAACAAACCTCAGATCAGCCCTGCAGGTCAAATGCTCCCCTGAAATACTAAGAGACCAAAATTTTGGTCTGAACTACAGCAGAGCAGCCACTTGAAGCAGAGCTCATTACATCAGTGAGTGAGTCTGCGATGCTGACTGTGTCTCCCAACAAGTGTCTTCCTTGCTGAAGGTCCTACATCTGCTCCCAGGGAAGGATTTGGCTTCAGTGAATTGCCAGTTTCCACCAGAAAAGCAGATACATTGGATATCAGCTTCACTGGGGCAGCAGGTGCTTCACATTTCTTAACACCTAGCCCTAAATCTCCCACTTCAGCAACAGGGTAGGATTTAACTCTGCTCTGCTCAGGGCAATGGTCTGAGGAGCTGATTTAGCTCTGGAGCACAGCCTTGGTCATTTGAGGTTCATCTTGCAGCCCTAGTCCTTAAGTGCTCTTTCTTGCAAAATGAATACTGGCACTTTCTAACTCCGTTAGAGTGGATATTGCCATGCATGATTATAATTTACATTCTTTACTAATTAGTGGCCCATTTTTCTGTCACATGCTTATCATGACTCCAGGAAAGGTTTCAGTCATGGAAACATATAGTGCTTTTGATGCACTTCCAATAATTAAATCTCATCTTACATATTTATATATGTTTCCTTCCTTTGGGGAGCAATTCTGAGGAAACTGATGGAAGTCCTGCTGATCAGAGAGAAAGACAGCCAATTATGGAGTATCCCTTTCTTTCCTTCCCTTTTATCACCACTGTATCAGTAATTAAAACTGTTGTACTGTAAATATAGCTTTACACATCTCAAATTAAAAGGAACTGTTGCCAATAAAGCACACAGTGTGCACAGACAGTGTCATCACGAAGGAAATGAACAGAGAGATGCAGTGTATTTCCCTGTGGATGCACTCCTGTAAGTCCCATTAATACTCATAATTTGATGATGGGATGGGTGAGAGCAGGCTATTCCAAGGCATTTAGAAGTGACACAACTCAACTGGGGTGTAGTAGATGTGCTTTAAAATGCTGCATCCCTTCTCCAACACTCTGTTTCCCAGGAAAATGATCTCTCTGGCAGTTTTTCTTATTTGCCTAATAGATTTAAAAAAAGAAAAGAACCTTTTCTCTGCAAGCAGCCAGAGGTGAACATGCACCCTGCATCGCAAGTGCCCTTTTCAAAATGTCCCCTTCTTCTGAACCAAGACAATGTTTCCTGGTAGATGTGTTGTGACCCTGTGAGTGTCCCAGATGGCAAGTAGGGGACTGGGAGGTGTTGGAAAAGAGCTGCTCACTCTAAAGCAAAAAACCCCTCACGTTCCCATAGCGCCTATGTACTGCTATCTTTAAAGGCCTTTGTAAGACTCTTAAAACTCATCGAGTTGTACAGTGTTATCCTTAGTAATATAATCGTACTCTCACATTTAATGAAAACACAGGACAATGATGTTTGCTGTTCAACCAGAAGATCCTGCCCCGAAAAGACTCAATTCATACAAAGTCATTACAATAAATATTGCTTATGTTCAAAACCAGCAACATTTGTTTATCCACTGCCTTCTAAAACAGCATCAATCACACAAAATATTTTCAATAGAACTAAAATTTATGTTAATGTTTCTATTCAAGCACATCAAAGCTAGGCAGTCCTGGAGTTAAATTTATCCGTGTAACCTCAGTTCTTGCTGTGTGTAACATAGTCTTTAAGCACCCGGTTACGCATTGTATTTTCCACCGTGTTAATCTCCTTGGAGGCCTTCAGCAGGGCATCACTGCTTGCATCTTAGGTCTAGACCTGCAAAAGGACTTAGTCTAACAGAGCCAAAAACCATGATGTCTTCAAAATCCCCTCACTGATTTCACCTCACTTGGGAGATGTCTCAGGTTCCCAGGACATAATTATTCCATGTCTGTCAGTAAATATCCTTAAGGACTCGAGGCACCCTCTGAGGGATATGTGTCCTGATAACATTGAGCAGCTTTGCATCTTGTTCATTCCCAGATCCCACTGGGACAAGAAAACAGATCACTGACCCACCTGCTTTCCCCGAAGATAGCCAGAGCACATTTATGAGGTCAATCTCCTCCCAAAAGAGAAGCAGAAGAGTAGAACATTTCCCCATTTATCCAAGAGCTCAGGACTCTGAGGCCTCATCCAAGGTACACAAGATTCACACGCAGCTCTCCTCTCTGCCCAAAAATATTTGGCCCTCTCTCTCCCCTCATACAATCATTCAAAGCAGATGACACAAGGGAAGCAGCTGCAGTTGGGTTTGCCTGGTCTGTTTTATTGAAGCTCTTCCACTGTACGTAGTCTAATCCAACATATATTGAAGCAGACACAAAGCAACACCAAGTTTCAGCCTGTCTTGCAGTGACACTTCCAAACGGGAGTGGCAGCACCAGGCACTGCAACCTGCAAGCCTTTCCCTGGCTCTAGCTCTTGCATTTCCAGCCAGCTGAATTATCTCACCACTTGAATGGGGTGAAAGGACATTATTTCACTTTGCAAAGATGGGCAGCAAGTCATGGAGATGAAATTATCCAAAGTGTCAATCAAATTCAGGTGCCTGGTTTGCTCCTCTAAGTGTTGCCCTGTTAAGTCCAACCTGGGTTAATTATTTCAGGTCTCTCAAACCAGCCCAAGCTAGAATTATCCACAAGTTACCAGATAAAAAGAAGGAAACATGTCTAAAGGTGATTTACCCCACTTACCCTGGGGTGCTCTTTGCCTGTTCCACACACAACACACCAGAGTGGACTTCGTAATATTGCTGGCAGTGGCTTTGCACAGAAGTGAAAACGTGATCTTTGCCTTCCCTTCACCTGACACTTTGTACAATGTTACCTTAAAGACCTCCTGAGTTCTGCCCCATAGATCAAACTATTTTGTGAGGCCAGGAGTGAAGCTGATGACTATATTGCTGAAGAAATGGTTTCAGCAGTATTCTGCTCTCATAGCATCACATTTAAAGCTGGATAAATACAAATCAATTTTCATTTTAATGTCTGTTCCTGCAGGAAACATATTTATATACTTAGTCAAATGAAACCTCTCATTGTGATTTTAAGCTAGCACAAACACTTAACACAAAATTAAAGGGTTTTTTTCTTAACAAATAGCTATTTTATATTGAGAAATGGATACACTTACACTGTTTTCTCAGGCTGCTTAAAAACAATGAACAAAATGTAAAACTATTTCTCAAAAAAAAAAATCCATATAGAAATGTCTTTAAGCACACTGCTAATTGTGGTGAACCTTCAGACAAGTTTACAGTGCCTGTCAGCCTCGGGTCTGGGAGTGATGGTCTCTGATACCTTTGCTCATTCACTTTGTGCTCTGGCCAGTCCACGTGCTTTAGCCTTCCTGACAAAACCACTAACAGAAAACTAAGCGCTCAGAAAAATCTCAGCATCCATTTCTGTGTACAATACTGTACTGGGCTGATAATATTGTCATGAGATATATGAAGTTATGTACATAGAGAAAACAACTCCAGGGATGCATGTAAAACGACAGGATATTAGCTAATTCTACTTAGGGCTGTTCTGCATTGTTCTCTGAAAACATCAACTCAGTTGTCAGCAGGAATCAAAAAGGCAGGTATAATATTTGGAAAGAAAATGAGAAGAAAAAAATCCCAGCATTATGCCAAATCATATTGCTTCATAGCATGCCTGTACCTCAGACATCACACAATTCTGCTATCCTCTTTTCTCCCCAAAGGAGGAAGCATTGGGAACACAAAAGCTTATGGCTGTGCCCAAGTAGGGAGTGGCCCCACAAAGGAGATGTGAAATAGGTCAGACTTCTGCCTGGAAAAAGGATGACAGAGGGAACATGTACGGGAGGTTAAGCTTGGCAATCATGTTTGGCCATAGGAAAGCCAATCTGGAAAGATTAACAACTATTGCTCATAACCCAGGAATTAGAGACCACCTAATAAAATTATTAGACAGTGGGTTTAAAACACAGAGAAGGAAGTACTGTCTTCACACAATGTATAATTAAAGCACAGACCTCATTGCCACAGGATGTTAAAAAAGCTGAAGGTATAAATGGATCTGACCAGAAATATCCATGGTAGAAAGTTTATCTGAGAGTATTAAATCTGAGGATTGAGGGGCAGCCTATATCTCTGGCTTGGTGACTGCTGAAATTTGGGTAGATATAGATTTATATTTTTTCTCAAAATGTTTTCTTAAGTATCTGCTGTAGTCACTGGCAGAGGAGGGTGCTGGACTGAACTGGTCTGAACACATCCAAAAGGGGATATGTGGGATGAGAGGCTGGGTGCACCCAGCACAGTGAGGGTCATGTTAATGGAGATGCTACATCTCCACTAATGTCAAGGGCATCCCACAGCGGTGTTGAGCTATGGCGTGGTTAAAGACAGTCTGAGAGCCCTTTGGCTCCACGAGAAGGCAGACTGCTTTCACACGCTCACATCCCCAGCCTGCCATCACACATCCCCGGAGCCGGTCGTTCCAACCTCAGTGAGCTTTTATTCCTATAGTGAAGCTCACTCTCATTTTCTTTGTCACAACAAAGGCAGACGGCTTAATTTGCATCCAGGTGTAATAAACAATCTGCCTTTCGGGAGAGCCAGGAGAGGAAGCACCTTAATTCTTCCCGGCAAGCGCTGAAAACCCTGGCACCGAGGATGAAAGCCGCAGGAACCAAAAAGCGCTCTCAGAACTTCATCCGATTAAACTGAGACATCCGTGCACGCTGCTCTCCATAACAAGCAGCAAAAAATGATTAGCCTACCAGTTAATGGGAGTGCACATGGCTCACTTCTCTGGCTCAGCCACAAAGCAGGCAGCAGCAATTGCCATGTTTGAATGGTTTCCTTACAATCACAGCTGGGCAATTAAACTCCTGCCTTCGTGTGATGGCTAAGTTAGTTAGGAAACTGGGGAAGGAGGCAAAAGGATTATTTTGGGATGGGGGGAGCGTTTACTACAGTGTATTTGGGTTAAGCCAATGTTTGCTTTATTATTTTTAAATTGCATCAAGCCACATTTCTAAATGAAATGATTAAACAAATGTTCAAAATTATTTTTCTAATAAATGTTTTTAAACAAATGCCCCCCCACTATTTCCTCTGCCGAGCCTATTTTTCAAATCCACCACATACTTGGGAATAGTTTCAGTCACCCTAAAGCTGTGGGTTTGGATTAATAAATTATTTTTCCAAATTTTTTCATCTGCATTTTCTCTAAACTTCTTCACTCTCATTATTTCAGCATAACTGGGTTGGGAATAGCACGTTCATGCTCTTATTCTTTAGATTTAAAAAAAAAAAATTTGAAGTTACGATATTCTTTTTAACCTACTGAAAAGTTGTGCCTTTGCCAGGCAAAGGCTTTGATCCAAAGCTAAGCGAAACAATAGGACTCCTTCCCTTGACTTCAATGGGCTGGGGACTTGGCCCTTATGCTTTCGCTGAAGACTAAGCAAAAGCTATTATTTGGCAGTGTGAGATAATTGTTTCTTTCTTCTGTCGCAGTGCCCCAGAACACCAAGCCAACAAAGCCGAGCACACATCTTGCTTGACACAGCCTGACATGCATTTCAGAGAGGCCTTTGCCAGGGCTTTCTCCAATCAAAGCAACACATGTGAGACAAATGTCATTATTATATTCAGCAATACCAAACTCCAAGTTATTAATACGTATTCATGGCTGAAAAAAAATCTGGGGGCTTGCAAGTCAGTGTTGGTTTGAATGTACAATGCAATGTAGAAATTGTGGAGCTGCCGCCAGCCACACAATAGAAGCAGAAATGCTTTCTGGGGCTGCTGGGGAGCCAGCAGTGCGAGGGAGCACAGTAGGTTCATCATGGCTCGGGACCGGGAGGATGATGCAGCAGAAGCCAAATGCTAGCGGTGTGTGGGAATGCAATAAAAATTTGCATCAGAAAAGACAGCAGGTGCTGATACAGCGACTGGCACTCACAAGCCAGACATGGACTCCGTTTTACAACTTCAATTTGTTTTACTTACTCATGCAGCTCATTGTTTTAAAGAGGCTATCTGAGCAAGGCAGGGATGCTTAGGTGTGTATTTGTACCAAAGTATTCCCATAGCAGGCATAAGGGAAATAATAACGTGTCAGTGAAAGTTACTTTCTGGGGAAAAAAAATCAGGAATTAAATCCTCACTTTAGAAAAAATAAAAAACCACAAAAAATTTTTTTTTGCGACAAACCTGTCACTATGAATATGCAGGTTTTGTGTGAAGCAATGTACTGCTGTGTGATTGTGTGTTTCTACTGCTTGCTGCTCACATCAGGGTCTAGGGAGGTTTGACCTCTGCTACTGGAAAACATTGGTTGTAGGTACCATACAGAAACAAGGGGTTGTAAATCTGGAGTAAAATGCCAGTGAATCTTACCCCTCCATAAGTCTCCCACTAGACTGGGGCATAATAGTATTTGCCAACAGAAATGCTCTAAATCAGTATAAATGTTACCTTTAGAGAAATGAATTTAAAGGAAACTTGGAAATGGGATGGTGAAAAGTAAATATGAAAGGTCTGAACTGGCTCCAGTGATGATTTCACTTGTCCCCAGGAAATTACCAGGAATTGTTACTGCACGTCAGAGGAAAGGTAGGGAAACTGGGCATCTAGGACATGGTCTTTAATAAAGGGATCAAACAGAAATCACCAGTAATTCCAGGAAAGTTCTCTCCCTCTTTGTTTAAAACAAGCAAAACCCAAAACAATACATCTTTTTTCCCAATGTGGCCCATTTTCTCTTGCAGTGAGGTTCAGAGCCCGTTGCTAGGATGGCAGATGTGCAGGACATGGGGCAAGTGCAAAGGCTGAGACTGCAGAAGGAAACATGAGATAGAAGCAGCCAAGTGTCCACAGGGCAGGTGAAGGGATATCTTCGTTTCTGCACTGGTGGAAAAAAGACACTAGCACAAAGAAGGAAAGACGACCCTCTGTTAGGGATACTACAACAGGTATTGATATTTCTGTAATACCATCTATTCAAGCTTCAATACTACGCAAATCTCAAACTCGCATTGGAGCTCTTTGAAGGGGACAACAAGCATGTGGACACAGGTGACCCACTGATATAATCTACTTTCGTAACAACTTTTAACAAAGTCCCACACTGCAGGCTTTTAAGGAAACTAAGCTGCAATTGCATAAGAATGCAGCCCCTTCTTTGAATTAATAATTGATTAAGGGACAGGAAACATAGGTAGTGGCAAACCATCAGCTCATGCACGGGGGACAAGTCACTAGGAGAGCTCTCCAGGGAGATGGGCTAGGGTCTGTGCTGTCCAACACATTCATAAATGCTCTGGGAAAGGGGTGGAGGAAGGAGAGACGGGGTTGGGGCAGAGGGCATAAAAAGGCAATGGATTGGCAAAGTTTTCTGAAGAAACTCTGTGATAAGTTATGAATGAACTAAAGTATTCAGGGTAGTAAGGGTGAATCATCTATGAAGGTGTGCTGGTTTTGGCTGGTACAGAGTTAATTTTCTTCATAGTAGCTAGTATGGGGCTATGTTTTGGATTTGTGCTGAAAACAGTGTTGACAACACAGGGATGTTTTCGTTACTGCTGAGCAGTGCTTACAGAGTCAAGGCCTCTTCTGCTTCCCACACCACCCCTCCAGCGAGCAGGCTACGGGTGCACAAGAAGTTGGGAAGGGACATGGCTGGGACAGCTGACCCCAGCTGACCAAAGGGATATTCCAAACCATATGATGTCATGCTCAGCATATAAAGCTGGGGGAAGAAGAAGGAAGGGAGGCTGGATGTTCAGAGTGGTGGCATTTTCTCTTCCCAAGTAACCGTTATGTGTGATGAAGCCCTGCTTTCCTGGGGATGGCTGACCACCTGGCTGCTGATGGGAAGCAGTGAATGAATTCCTTATTTTGCTTTGCTTGCACGCACAGCTTTTGCTTTACTTATTAAACTGTCTTTATCTCAACCCATGAGTTTTCTCACTTCTACTCTTCTGATTCTCTCCCCCATCCCACTGGGGTGGGGGTGAGCGAGTGGCTGTGTGGTTCTTAGTTGCTGGCTGGAGTTAAACCACGACAGAAGAGATTTTTCTGAAGACTTTACCAGACTGAGTGACCAAGCAATAAAATGACAGATGAAATGCAGTGTAGATACATGTGGAGTGAAATATATGTCTAAAAAAATCCCACAATCGTAGCTTCACTTATGAAATAATGGTCTCTGAGCTTACTCCCCATTACTATGGCGAGTGAGATCTTGGGTTCTTGGTAGATCATAGAATCATAGAATAGGTTGGGTTGGAAGGGACCTTTAAAGGTCATCTAGTCCACCCCCCCTGCAATGAGCAGGGACATCTTCAACTACATCAGGTTGCTCAGAGCCCTGTCCAACCTGACCTTGAATGTTTCCAGGGATGGAGCATCTACCACTTCTCGAGGCAACCTGTTCCAGTGTTTCACTACCCTCATCGTAAAAAATGTCTTCCTTATATCTAGTCTAAATTTACCCTCTTTTAGTTTAAAACCATTACCTCTTGTCCTGTCGCTACAGGCCCTACTAAAAAGTCTGTCCCCATCTTTCTTATAAGCCCCTTCTAAGTACTGAAAGGCCACAATAAGGTCTCCCCAGAGCCTTCTCTTCTCCAGGCTGAACAACCCCAGCTCTTTCAGCCTTTCCTCACAGGAGAGGTGCTCCATCCCTCTGATCATTTTTGTGGCCATCCTCTGGACCCTCTCCAACAGGTCCATGTCCTTCCTGTACTGAGGACCCCAGAGCTGGACACAGTACTCCAGGTGGGGTGTCACCAGAGCAGAGGGGCAGAATCACCTCCCTCGACCTGCTGGCCACGCTTCTTTTGATGCAGCCCAGGATACAACTGGCTTTCTGGGCTGCAAGCCCACATTGCTGGTTCATGTCCAGCTTTTCATCCACCAGTATCCTCAAGTCCTTCTCTTCTCAATCCCTTCATCCCCCAGCCTGTATTGATACTGGGCATTGCCCTGAACCAGGTGCAGGACCTTGCACTTGGCCTTGTTGAACTTCATGAAGTTCACGTGGGCCCACTTCTCCAGCTTGTCCAGGTCACTGCAGATGGCATCCCGTCCCTCAGGCATGTCAACTGCACCACTCAGCTTGGTGTCATCTGCAAATTTGTTGAGCATGGACTCGTAGATAACTGATGAAAATACAGTTCAATGTTCATTAGAGGTAGATAAATAACTCAGAATATACAAATCATTAGGGAAGAATAGAATCAAAAACACCATTATGCCATTTAAGAAATATTTGGTTCCCTATATCTTGAACACTACATGCATTTCTAGGCCATCTGTCAGAAAAAGTCCATGGCAAACCCTCAGGGAAGGGTAGCAAGGATGACCACAGCCACAGAACAACTCCCTGCCACAGACCAATGGCATTACAGCAGCGTCACTAGTCTGGAAAAGAGGAGACTGAGAAGGGATATGGCAGGAGTTCATGAAATCATAAATTGCATAGGAGATGGTAAAGGGGGAATGAGGGCCAAATGGACATCAGTCTGACCCAGTGTAACCTTCCTACATGCTCCATCTTGAAGGGGTAAATGAGGCATCAATGGCTTTTGCTTATCCTAAGAAAGGAGCTGGAGGGAAGAAGGACAGCAAAAAAGGAAGACTTCTGGTGAGGCTACTGAAAATGAATATCGTGTTAATACCAAGATACTTCTATAACATATTCCACCCATGTCTCAATCTGCTCAGCCTGAGATACCCCCATGACAGGTATTGTAGTCGACACTTTACAGAAGGAAAAACTGATACACAGAGATTTAGTAATTGGCCCAAGGTTACGCAGGAAGTCTGAGGCAGAAACAGGTCTGCACTCAGATCTTCAACTTCTATCTACAAAACCCAACATGAAATGCTGAGACAAGGAAAATGTTCCTGGAGTGGTACAAATTAGGGGATGGCACATACAGTGTGCCTCGTTGTAAGCCTGTAAATGAATGTTAAACATGGATTTTGAATGCAATTATTCTGCCCTAGTCACAGAATATATTTGAAAAGGCTAACTGGCCCATGTCAGCTTTCATCACTGAGGATCTCTGTAACCAGCTCACAAATCCAGGGCTCCGCTTCACTGCTTAAAACTGACCGGGGGTGGGGGGGGGAGAAAGAAAGAAAAACTTAAAAATTCTACTCTTGGTGTCTCATAGGGCTCACCACTAAACAGAGCACTTTCACAATTTGAGGAATGTGGGCCAGAAAGAATAAGCAGGAAAAGATTGCAGATTGCAGGACAAATCCTGCACTGTCACACACAAGAGGGACTGCATTGAAATTGATGGGATTGTACTGGTGAAGCCACAGGGAAAAAAAACAACCTGACATCTCTACAAAATACTCTTTTTCTTGCAAAATACCAAGATATCTATGTAGCTTAGGGATGAGGAATAAACACGCCAACAAAATATTGCAATCATTTTTTTACTGTTAAACCAGAAGTCCTTAATCTATCTATCCCTAGTATTCAATGTCTTCTGGTGTAGCAGTTTCAAAGTGGGAAGTGGGTACTCAAGTTGAAAAGAAAATGCAGGTACCATCATTGTTCACTTCAATTAGGCTGAAAGATCAGCTGTAATGTCTGCAAAAAGGCTGTTGTGGAATACCCTGATCCTTAACTCCACCCAGCAAAAGCCCTGCAGAGATTGCTCTGAAGTGCTTCGTAAGGAGATCGTGAGGTTTTGCAGAGGATAAACACAGTTTGGCAAAGAGATTTGAAATGACTGATTTACTCAGATTTCCATGTTTACTGGTTTGCCACTGCTATAATTTGTACTTGTTGTCATATCTCATCTGGCCACATTCTGCACATTTTATGAGTGGGTCTGGGAGGATTCATCTTTTGTAACTTTAGCACCACCACATGGTTTGCTGTGTTTAAAACTCCTGTTAAGAAACTGATTTTTTTTCCTTTTCTCTCTTTTTTCCCTTTTTTTTTTCTTTTCAGTATTTTTGACAGACATTAAATAAATACTTGAAACCATTTCCTACTTGGAGCAGGTGCAAGATGAAATACCTCATTCCTGCGCAATCAAAATCTGAATTCTCTCCTAGGGTTGTAGGGTTCCCATTATTCCCTTCAAAGCCCCTAAAAGCAAATGACATTCTGTGCTTAAATGTACTGGCCAAAAACACTTGTAATCCAACAGCAAGAACACACAGTTCCCTACTGCTTTGCATATTTCTTGCAGAGCATTTTCAAAAAAGCGGGCTAATATCATAATAAATAACAACTCTCCTCTTCTAAAGAAAAGCAGAAAGAAGGTGCCAGTGCTGATGGCAGCAGTGGATGCCAAAAGGAAGAGATCTGCTCTGAGTTAGCTGATGAGAAAACATCTCAATGTAGCTGAATTCTGTCACATATCGAACTTCTAACAAAAATTTCAAAAGAAAGAAAGAAAAATGAGGTGAAAATCAGAGAAGCTATACCAGGGAAATATTGGTATAGTGGTCACAGGAAAATTTACAGAGTGGATTTGCTTTAGGGGAAGAAACAAAGATAGATGCGACTTACATTCTGCCTCTTTTGAATAATTAAAAGTCATCTCAAGCTGCAGAGTAAATGCAAATGGCAAAGCCGATGTACCATTTATCTCCAAAGTTTATTCCTTACTGGAGTTATCATTCCCAAGGACTTTTTATCAGTCTTTAAAGGCAAAATGGGTGATTGTGCTACAGAACCAACCCTACATTGCAAGGGGTATTTACAGGTGCTAAGTGCCATGGGATGCACTAAATCTGCCCAAGCCGTCATCCTCTACAGACATGAAATGAGGTGCCCTCATGGGTCAAGTGGAGCTACACCCTCAAAAGAAAAGATGCCGACTGGAGTCTCCAGTCTGAAATTACCTGTGAAGTTTAATTTACCACCCTGTTGTATTTATTTCTGTTACATGATCCAAAAATAAAATGTCAGTGTCTGCAATCACCTGAGAAAGACCAGAAAGACTGGTACCAAGGACTACACAAAGGAGAGTGAAATATGAAAAAAAAAAATTCATTTGAGGTTAAGGGGGCTTTTTTATCAAAATGCATGAAAAGCTACTATGCCAGTATGTAGTAGGAATCTAAACCCCCAACTGGACTGGTGCATCCAGAACCACAAAGTGCTATTGAAATCAAAGGGGTTCAGGCTGACAGAAAGGTCTGCCCAGAGGGATTCGAATTAAAGATCAAGACCTTGTATTTTAAGCTGACATCTCTCAGGAGAAAACTCTTTTTACTGAGGACCATAATGACTAACAGTGGTGTTTAGACCAAGTTTTAGCATATCAGGTTAGCATAGAAGGTCACATCCACTGTTTCACAACTTGTACTTCTTGTATTGGAGTATTTTTCCCTCTGTTCCTGGCAGAGCAGAGATGAGAGGCAACTTGCATTTTATTCCACACTGTAATATTACAAGACTTAGCCAAAATCCTGTTGTCTTTGCTGTTTCTGCCAGCACAATTTGGACAAGTAAGGCAGCTTTGATTGACCCCCTACTTGTCACACAACATTCCTTCAGGTTTCATTTTCTTTCTTTCTCCTCCACATTTAATTTAGCACAGATCCATCCATCTCCGCTAAGGCAGCTGGAGAGAGGCACTGCGGTCCAGCAGATGCAGGACCGGTTCCCACGAGAAGCTGTGCCCACATCTGAGACAAGGGGTCTGCAGAAGAGCCAGCGCCTGCAACACACCAAATTGTCAGTAGATTGGAGCCACTGTTTCTCATCTTTCTGATTTCAGACTCCTCGAGACACTACAGACCCAGCTCTCTTACCCAGGGGAAGCCACTTTAGTGTTTCCACATCCAGTTCATGACATGATGCTGCATTGATTTATGAAAAGACAACAACAAAGACATCATCCCAAGCATTTACTGTGCTGGAGCATGGGGCATACCTGATATCTGTCTTCTAGCCCATACTGAATCAGTACTGTGCTGGAGTAAACACACCTTTCCTTCTCATTTTTTCACTTGAACAAAAAACAAAAAATTGCCTATATTAAATGTGCCATAATTTTCTGCTAAAAGCAGAAATGAGAGCATCTAGACAATCACATACAATATTTATTCCAAAGATTTTGCTAATATCTAATGAAGAGTGCAGGATTGAGTACATGTTTCAAGGAGGAAGGTGCTGTCACTAAGAAAATGAGCATGCCTACAAGTCCAGCATTTCTTTGGCTTCAATGTTCAGAAGTAACTAAGAACCTTTCACATTTGATTTCTTGAATGCTTGGTTGGAGACAGGTTAAAGGGCTTCGCTCCTTAGAGACTGGGTGATTAAGACATGCCAAAACCACTGATCCTCTAACATGTCTCTTTACCCGCACTCCAAAAATCAGCTCCTGCCCTTCCAAAAGCTTAGGCTCTGTCTCTCATATACTAACCACAAATTCCCAGTTACACTACTGTTGCATCTCTGCCTTTAGATTTGAACATCTGTGATGTTGTTAATGCCTACACACAAACATTGGCCACTTTGGTGCTCTGCAGGAGGGGTCCCCTTGGTCCCCTGTCGTCCCAGCATGCACACAGAGGAGCTGCCCATCCCAGCCTGCATCTACCTCATCTGTCCTGGAGGCCAAATGAGCCCGTTAGAAACACTTATTCTAACTTCCCTGCAATTTTCCACAAAGCCTCCCAGAAGCTGTAATTCACCCTATAAACCCACTACAATAGAGAAGATCTCTAGCTATAGGCAGCAAGTTGAGGCACATAAGTACCACCCCTACAACACACAAAGTAAATGAGTCCATCATGAAACAGGCTGTGGGAAGTCAGAGGCTATCACCGGCATACAAAACCAGAGACAGCAGCAGCAAACTGAAGGACCAACTACAAAAAGTGAGGAAAGAATAACTTCCCAGCACTTCAAAGTGTGCTTTGGTTCATTTCAAGGAGAGAAGTCTGAAAAAAAAAGAAGAAAAAAAAAAAAACCCTAACGGGTTTACCACTTTCCACTAAATACTATAGTGATTTAAATAAAATTCTACCACTCATTACTGAAACTATTATTTCTCTGCAAAGCTGCACCGTGAGATGGGCCTAAAAGCCATCTGCTTGATTTTCCTTTCAGATCATTTATCAAAAGACATTTTTAATGTTTTAGCCTAACTAGTAAAGACTTTTGAGTTTCAGCCAATCGGCAAACCCAGCCAAGTAATAAGGTGTCAGTGCCATGCATAATCCTGCCTCATGCAAAAAACGCTTTTAAAGTTAATAGCAGTTGAAAATGGAGCAAGGAAATGAAAGTTTGGGAATTAAACCCCGGGGGCATCCCAGCAGTAGCACAGCTGATCCAGACATACCTCTCTACCTGTATAGGAGGCATTGGCTGGATAATGATCATCTTATTGCCGTCAACATATGTACACTGAGGTCCATCCTCGGTAGGCTATGCAAATAAGACAAAACTGATTCTTTCAGTTTAAGACTTCCACGGAAGTATACAAGCACACTTTATAGGCCTTCTGTTCAAATCAGAGAAGAAATAATTAAAGTAGCACACGGAATGTCTGGCAAATATTTTCTTGTTATGTATTACTACAGAAAAGCTAATGGAAGGAAAGCTTTGGGGAACTGCAATACTGTATTTTGCAGCCCACAGAGACCAAGATTGCTGGACATTAGAGTTGTGTCCTCTTTGGCCATCTAACAAGCACCAGCATTGTCTTTCAATTAAATGGAATGGGCTTTGAGCCCTCAAATGATTAATCTCATCATACCAGGGCATGATACTGTGAATCAACAGAAGGATTAACATGTAGCTCTTCTGCACTGCTTTCCATACAAGCCTTTCAAAGCATATACATAAACATTTAATTAAGCCTTGCAGTGCCCACACAAAGTAAATAGATATAATTAAACCAACGCAAAGCTTCATATTTGAACCCAGACACAAAGGGCACGGCTAAATGTTTTCTCCTGCAGATGGAATGAGGAGCACCAAAGATGCTGCTGCTCCTCCCGGCTCCCACTCCTCCACTGACGATGGTCCTTCCCTGGCCAAAACGTCCCAGATGGCATTGTGAGCGTGAGGACTGACACCTCTAACCACTCACGCTGTCCAGAGACCATGCCTCGCTGCATCCATGTTCAGTATAAAACAGCAACCGCATGGCCAACAGATAGCAGAAAGAGCGAATCATTTTATATCACCATCAAAAGTCCCACCGTCTGCATTTCTTGGATCACAAGTGAAATGTCTGTGACCAGGCTAACACTGCACATTTATCAACTAAATTGAAAGAAAGGTGTATCAGCCAGATAAAAAGTCACTTCACTGTAACTAATCACATTTTACACTCAAATAGGGCCTTAAATCCCAAGCAGTACTGAAGAATTTAGCAAACCTCACAAATTGTGCCGTGGGCCAAAGTGCCAGCTTTTGTAACTTGGCAAAGCAAGAATGAAAACAGCAGACCCAGAACAGTTAATGCCAAGTTTATATGCATTTATATATGTATAGGTGCATGCACATGTATGGACAGCTGCTGTTTAGCAAGACGCTGCAACATGTGGCTGCATTTTAAGACAAAAAGAGTAGAACAAAACCACACAAAACCCCCATCCCCACCCAGGGATTTAGTGACACAACTCAAATGATCTGGCCACCACGCCTGGCTCTCTTCTGCTCCTTGGAGCAGACACACTCAAAACCTCAGCTGCTTCTGTCACCAGCACTCTTGAAGGATGAGTTGCATGCAACTATTCAGTTTGCACCTTGGAAAAAGCTTTTTAGCTGAAATATTTTCCTAAAATACATATTTTCTTCAGTGCCTGGGAATGACTAGCAAAAATGCTCTGTGGTTTTTTTTTTTTTTAGTATGTGATTACCAGGTTTCTCACTGAGTGGAGGCTGGATAAGGTCTCAAACCTCTGAGACAGTTCAGCCATCCAAGGACTTTGGCACTGTGATTTTTTTTCATCTGGCTGATTACACTTAACATAAATGCTAGTGGTGGAGATTGTGTCATGTTTAGTCAAAAAAACAGGTAGCTGGTTGTCTGAAGCTGTAATTTCAGCCTTCAAGGATGCCCTTTTATATCCTTGCAGGATTGCAGGGATCCTAGTGTCCAAGGAAGATACTCCACTCCCTCTGACCTGACAGTTAATTAATCTTTGAAGAAAGCTCCCCCCTCACAAGGAAAGCTTTGAAACCAGGGGCCTCCTGGGGGGTGAGGAAATGCAAATTATTCCTAGGTGATGGGTATAGGAACACGGCACAGTTTTTATATGGTGCTTGAGTCAAGGTAACGCATTTTATTATTGGATAAAATACAAACTATTTATCTCATTCATCATTTATCTTTAGAGAGGGGAAGATTTGTGCCTGTCCAATTTAAAAAAAAAAAACCACCATAGTTTGACAAGAGTAAGCGCAGCTCTGCTACAGTGAGTCTTGCAGTCATTTTGTACATCGAATAAAATATCAGCCTTTTATTAAGTCTATTACATTTCTTAATTTGTTTTAGACTGTGTTCACTTCCTTGTTATTGTTTTAAATTCACAAGGGATAATTTTAAACTAATCTCATCTTTTGCAGCAAACCCTCATCAATAAGCACTGAAAGGATGATTAAAATATCACTCCATGTAGAACAAACTCAGTCAAAATTACTGTGGGGAGTAAACTACCCTAACAGAGATGTAATGTCAATGCCTTAATTTTATGAAAGATTTATTATTGGGGGGAAAAAAAAAAAAAAAGAACATGTACTCCTAGTGCTGTAAGCAGGTCTTTGTCAAAATAGCTTTTTCAAACAGATAAATTATATCCTTTGGTCTAATACTTCTTCATCCACAGTGAAGGAATAACTCAGTGGAGAAAAATGGTAATAGCCTTATCAGCATCCTAGGGATATGTGCCCGCTTGCTCTCCAGGCATCCACAGGGCCTGGAGGACCTTCTGCTTGCTGCTCACCTTCAACTTTCACCTTAAGACATGAAGCTGCAGTGCTGCCCATGAAGGAAAAAGCTCTGGTAGCCAAGACATGGGTGGGTTCCCCCCATCACCCAAGTAGCAGTGTGCAGGTACATGCAAGGCAACCTGAGCACTTGGTGAGGCTGAAGCTCACTTCCTCAGTGGGATAAACCAGAGGAGCGCTACCAGGACCAGAGGAGCATTTCACCCCAATCGCAGCTGCCTCGTGTGGCCCTGCAGCCAGAGCTGCTGTCTGTATCAGCTGCAGAAGCGGACTGCAGGTCCAGGGCTTCATGTGGGGCTTGGGTCTGCCTGTATTTGGAAGGCACATTTCAAATGGACAGATGGACAGAGCTTAACATGCCTGATTGAATCAGAGTCCCAGGTTACAAACTCACATAAATGCCCCTTTTTGTACTTCTTAATTACATCTTAGTAAGCAAGATAAAACTTTACCCTAAATTGACAAGCACTTTAATTACAACATAGACTCTTAAGTTGAATTTCCCTAGCTCTTTTACTGTTTGTCATGTTTTTTTCAGGGTGGGGTGGATTGCAAGCACTGGGATGGCAGCAGCTGAATTAAATGCAAAGCAAATAAACTGCAAGAGGTGGCTGCCTTTTTTACCCAAATTTGGATTACAGACAGCGCCATTAGTAACTACAAAAGATTAAAACACAAAATTTAAGGTAAAACCAGCACTGGCATTTAGAATTGCCTCCCTTATGAAGGCATGAAGCTTTTAATGTGGCAGTAAAAGGTGATCAAACCAGGCTTTTATTTATGTACCCAAATTCAGCCTGCAGTGATGTGGTGGTACAGGCTCCTTTCATCCTTTTATCTCACATCAAGTGCTTTGCCATCTCCAGCACTGATGCCTCTGTCCAGGAGCATCCCCATCCCCACAGTCGGACGAGCCCCCCTGCGGGGCTCAATCCCACCCTGTCTAATGGGAGCCACAGCATCTTGGGCATATTACATTCGGCATTCCTTGCTTCCCCAGCTTGAGCCAGAACTGCTCCCTATTCAGCTGCTGTGAGACGGGGTTGGCTTCTAAGTCAAACTTCTCACATTATTTTAACACAGGTGAAAGAGAGATGGTAATGTGGTCCTAAAATATTCTGGCAACAAGGCTTTAAAGCTGAACGGTTCCTGGGCTCATCTTCCATTAAGATCCATGCACTGTGTTTTCCCTCCAGCTATAAGCAGGAGCCTGTAAGGTTTGGATTTTTTCTTTTATGTTTGGGGTTTTTTTTTTTCTTTTTTGTCTTTGTTTTCATTCCCTCCCAACAAATGTTCATTTATTCTCTTGAAACATTTCCAGGATTGCCTGCCTAGTTATTTACCTTTGATTTATATGGAATCAGAGATGGTCTGTACGTTGTCAAACTAATTTTTGGAACTTGCTATATTAACCTATAAGCTTTAGGGATATTTTTAGTTCTTTAATCTAGATATGAATATTTGAATTCTGCATCTATTACAGCATATTGTTCTTAGTTAAATTCTTTAAAGATGCCTCATGTTTTCTCATTTCTTCCTCGTTCTAATTAGGTGGCAAAAAGGAGAAGGACCACATTTAGCAGTCCTTGACTGATACAAAATAGCACGCCTTAAAGTTTAGGATTACAGCCTCTTTGAATTAAATTGTTTTACCCACTCAGATCTGTTGCATCCTTCTTTCTTCTGCTGCACTTAACGTATTCACAACAAGAGAAGGCCAAATGACCAATATATTTCCAAATCCTGCCAGCCACTGTGTTCATAAACTGACCAAGTGCTAATTTAGCCCATTACAGCAATTCTCAGCAGACCTTTCTTTTGCTATTATACCATCAAACAGACTCCTGTGATGGACAGTTGACAGACATCTAGGGCTGGGCTGACTCAAACACTGTCAAACATCTATTGTGGCAAATTATTCTACAGGATAAAAGCAAAAGGTATGGCTGTTATTTTTTTTTTTCTAAATTTCCTGCCCTTTCCATTACTCTTGCAGTGCAGGAATGATAGTTATCTGGCAGTTTATTGGTGGTGAAGAGTGACTGGAGTCCTGCAGAAGCAGAACAGGTCCTCAGGCAGGTCCTGCCTCCCACCAAACCGCTGGACAAAAAGGACAAACCTTGTGCCAGGAGACCACCACCACCCTGGCTAAAGCACAGAGAGATAAGCAGACCAGTTATGTATCACAGAGCAAATCCCCAGGAGAACCAGAAAAGGAGCCACAGTGTCCAGCACTTGTGCTTCGGTGGTGGGCTTACTCCTGTTCTTCCCCCCATTGCTCCACATGGATGTCCCTCGCCCTGCCCCAGGAACGTTCTTGTTTCTGATATATTGAATTTCTCCCATTCTTCTCTGTGAAAACAGACACATAATTCATTTATTTATTCAACAGTGTCTGCTGCTTCTGTTACAAAATTACCGTTTCCATTTTGCAGAATCCCCGTTGCCTCATTCACTTCTTATTCTTTATCCACTTGAAGTCTCTCTTATTTATTTTTACCTCTTGTCCAATTTTCATTTTACCTTCTAGCTTTGCTACTCTTATGCCTCCTTTAACATTTTCCAGTTTATTCTGTAATCTTTTCAGATCCCCTTTGAGTTTGATCTTTCATAATTCACGTGTCCTTTGCTGCCACTCTTCCTACTTGAAAGTCCCTGTTAGCTACACTGCCTTATTTTACTTTTACAGCAAAGTCCTGCTCTCATCCCAGTACAATGGCAAAACTCCTATTGATTTCAGTGGAAATGGGGCTCTTGGAGTACTTATGGCTTTGCACAATACACATAAGCCCTGGGTGAGGGGAGACAACGTAATTAAGCAATACAGCATGACAGACCATGTCTCACTGCCGATTAATGGGTGCGTGGTGTGTGTAATAAACGTGAGCCTCCAGCACACCTGAGGTGCACATTAATCAGCCCTATCGTACAAACTGAAAACTCTGATCATTATGAAACAGGTATTTAAAACATTTAAATGCCCTTTTTTTAGTGATAGAAATCATTAATCAGAGTGGAGATCTACTCTTGTATCCATGACTCCATCAGACTGCAGTGACTTTCCATCACTGTTCCTCTTTACGTTGCAGAAATAAAGACAGGATCCAGTATTTAGTTTAAATGGATAATCTACCTATTTACCTCTATGCCTTTGTCACCATGTGGAGGAGTAACCCGTCACCGTGGGGATCAGGTAACATGTGCACCGACGGGGCACATCCCTCTGCCACCATCCTCTTTGGTGACACGTATCACAAGTGAGAGAAGACATTCAAAGGAGCCTCCGCTGCCAGCATGCTATAAGTTTTAGGAAACTCCACGCAGCAACAGCCCCCACAACACCTGCCTGCAGGCCACCCTCCACCTGCCTGGAAATATAATGGGACCTTGCTCTTACAGCAGTGCAGTCAAGGGGGTCCGTATGGTGTGGCATCCTGGTTGGCTTGTATCAGAAGACAGTAACCTTCCCATTGGTTGCAATACTGAGCAAATAAGGCCCGTTTGCTCTCATATTTTGCTTCTCCTGACAACCTTAGTCATAGCTCCTCCGCTTCTTGTGGCCACAAGAAACAAAATATGAGCTGCTTGCCCACCTCATCTGAGAAGGGGCCTGTCTGAACCCAGGGTGGGCTTATTCATCTAATTCGCACCCCTCTGAGAGCTACAGGAGTTCCTGCCTTGTACCACCATTCAAAGCAAACATTGTCATGTACCTATAAGGTGCTCTGGTCATCACGGGGTGTGTTCAGGAAGGTACACTGAGTGTGACCATGTTGCAACCCAGGCACTGCCTGTACTGTTTTTTGCACAGGAGAGAATTGATAGCTACTTTCCGAGCCGATCACCGTGGGACTTAAATCCATTAAGCTGGAAATCACAACCCTGCTGAAACAGTATTGAGTGTGTTTTGCACTAAGGATTATGTGGGGTACCTCACGCCGTTCGCAAACCCCAGCACTGCATGCTCCTGCTGACACCCCACTCTTTCCCCACATAGCTCTGGGCTCACACGTAGCCTCTGGTGCTTTTCTGAGCAGATACCTTCAGATTCACAATTTAATATCATTTTCCTGTAGCCTTAGCCTCCCAGATGCCTTTTGATGGCCAGACCTCATACCGCCCGCGTGCTCTCCTGCAGCGATCTGCAGAGGGGGTGAGGAGGAGGGAATCCAATAACGGGTAACGGTGAGACTGCAGGCGTAGCACCTGCCACAGCAGTCCCCCACTCCTGGCTGCACTCTGTAATGCTTTATGACAAACCCACTCCCACCTTTCTTCCATCTCCCACCAGACAGGCTGTACTCGGACGGTAAGAGAAGCTGAAACCCGCGCCCCCTCATTGGGGGCTGCATTGCACTCGCTGATGTCCCAGATAATTCTGCTTTAAGTTATCAGACCTCCTCCTGTGAATCAGCTTTTGAGCACTGAACAAGATAAATAAGAAAAAGGTGATAATGGTAACATCAGAAACAAGTCAAGAAGCAGATCTCACTCAACAGAGACTGAAATTTTCTGTTGTCCGGTGCTTTTCCCCAATGCACAGAGCAATGCAAAAGACCCAGTCCTCCCAATTCCCCACTTTACTAAATAGTTTCTTTCTCTCCATTCGCACTGAGAAGGGCAGCTCAATGCTATGTTTGTTTTCCAATTTAGGGTCCATGCCAACATGTTCCAGAAGTGTTGGCATTTTCATTTTGTTCAACTTAATGGAGGGTGACTCAAACCTTAAGCTGTTTGATTTTGGAAAGTAAATCAAATATACAGTGCAGCAGAGGGTGAGGCATACTGCAGCTTTATACCAAATATATATTTAAAAGCAAATTTCTATGTTTCCTTTCCAGAACAACCCAAACCCTGTTCAGTTGTGTTGTATCTGCCCATTTCCTTTCTGAAGAGAAAAACTACCGCAAACTCCAGACATCCAATAGTTTCACATGCCTTCTATTTCTTTCTTTTTTCTTCTTTTTTTTTTTTTAATCACTGCTACTTTCTTCAAACTCCCTCAAAACCAAACTGGCATGAGTCTCTATATACTTTCTATGGCTGCCGCTTAAGCATAGTCAGAACAGCCGCAGAGCACAATGAGAGGTCTAAGGCTCTCACACATCCAGAGGTGTTCCTCCTCGGTGCTGCAAAAGGAGCACAAAACCTCACTTGGTCCCCAAAACCTTTTGCATAGACAGCAGATTTTCTGCAAGTTAGGTGCTGATGTATCCCACTCCATCAGTCCCTTTGCTGTCACGCCGTAGGATGTAGGCACATGGGTAAGTAAGTTGCAGGTAGTGGCGATTTTTCTTTTTGGTATTAATTGGCTCTGCAAATCTGTAGCACATTTAACCATGCTGGATCCCAATAAAGATTTTTGGGATTATCTTTATTCCCCCATGTGCAGACTGCAATGTTCTGGGGAAGCATCAGAGACAGGCGCCAGACATTTTGTAGCTAAATCAAAGCTCTCCTCTCTCATCAGGAGGAGGAATATTCTAGAAGAAGAGTATGTGCTGCAATCAGAAGCAGGAATCTAAGCATTTGCTATTGGCTTGTTAGAGCTGAATTTAGCAACATAGAAAAAAATAGTGTATTTCATACAAAATACAACCTGAAATAGCAGGTTTCTAGGACTCGGCAGAACTTTATAATTTCTAAATCATGTAACCAGCTGGTAGCTCTGTAGCTGTGCAACGCGAGAGGGGCAAAATTTACCACAGTGCATATGGGCAGCATGAAACTGAAACCTTCTTTGGAGTCTCTGCTCTCGGCACAAAGGGAGCTGCACACCCTAGGCACAGCCATGGATGTTGGTGCAAATCAGAGCGAATGCTAATGAAACTGCTGCAACAGACACTTGATGAATGTAAATCATCAGATGTCCATAATTTAAATGGCAGCACAGGAGCAAATAAAGGCTGAGTCAAGTGACTTCAGGCAGAATTAGATCTGGGGGGATTAAAGGAGAAGCCCCACTGAAGACAATAATTTCTAAGTGTCTCTTTGTTCAGCCTCTACCCATCTAATCTGAAATACTCTAACCTTTTTCAAAGTATTCAATTTTGGGTTTATTTTTTTAAAACATAAGTGAATCACTTTTTTGGCTGTGACTCTCTGCTCTCCAGCTAGTAAGAAAATTTCAGAAGTTTTTGTAGTAAATAGCTTCCAGCAGAGAATGATTAGCATGAAGATTGATTGTGTGATTTGCCATAGTATATGGTAAATGTTTTCTGCAACTAAATAAGAAGAGCATGATCCTGCTCTGTGGGAGGGCTTGTTTAACTGCTCAGAACATCCCAGGGAAAAAAAGATGCTATTAAGAAACTATAAAAGAAGTACTAAATAGCTTTTTCTTTTTCCACCACAGAAGGTCAGAACGACCTAGCACTGTTGCGGTAACATTTTTAAGTTAGATGACGATAATTACAGGTGCAATACATTTCCACCTTTAATACTGAGAGAAAATACCACACTTGATATTAATCACACCTTCAGTACCAAACAGTCACACGTAGCTATCGGTGCCCTTCAGCAGTCCATGGCACCAGCTGATGGGGCACAGTGTCTCCACCTGACCTGGGGCAGCAGTGAAGACAGCTCTTCTCCTGAGCCCTCAGCCCTGTACAGCTGGGTTGTGCTTCCAGGTTCACCAGAGCTACAAGATCTTGTAAAAAATGTAGATATCCTCAAATGCACAATAAACTGTTAATTACATTCCAGATTGTTCTCCTCACACTCGCATCCTTTCACCAAAATGATAAAAAGCCTTCTTTCTGCTTATGAAATACACAGCTAGAAACCCCCATCACACGTCTGCTCAGCTTGTTTGCTTTAAAAAAAGAGAAGACATTTTAGAGGAATGGCTCCCATATTGTCATTCAGAACAAATACGCAAAAAAACCCAGAGTATTTCAAGATCTTTGCAGACACGATCTCATTTCTGTGATGGAAAGAGCTTACTTCAGAGGAAAGCAAACAGAGCACTTGTCCAGGACCCCAGGGAAACGTGCAAACTCTCCAGACTGTCTGTCCATGAGAGAAGGAAAGGACCCATCTCTCTCAGGTCTCCAGTTGCCTCAGTGCACAAATAACATGATTTTAGCCACTCTTGCAAGCAGCCTTGAATGATTTCTCCCTCACCAATACTGCAGCACTGCCAAGGAGAGAAGAGGGGCAAGGCAGAGCCCTCCATAACTGAGCACCTTCAGATCAGGGAAAAAGGCTGGGACGAAGAGCCCTTGAACTTCTCCACCATCTCCCTCCCATGCGAAATGGAAGGGAAGGGGGTCCTCAGAGCTGGGAGAGGAGATGGGATGCAAGCAGATGCTGGAATTTAAGACTGTTGTTTGGCAGCAGGCAGCTTTTCATAAAATACTCCATGATTCAGTCTCATCTGGGGCTTTGCAAACAGAGCTCCAGCCAGAGGTGAGCTGGTGATACCGTAATTTCCTTGCACGTGGTGCAGGCACTGAGGAGGGGGAGAGAAGTGTTCAAGGGTCAGAGTGCAGACTGAGAAAATATAGCGCGTGCACAGACATCCCCATGCATGAAAGGAGGGGAGAAGTAAATCTCATAACACATTCTCTTTTAAAGTTGGGACAGATGATCTCAGCAGCACATCTTTTTGGTTGGTCATGCAAACTTCAGCCCGTTTTGGTATGCTATAACACATGCAGTAGAAAGATGATTTTTGGCACACAGATGAGAAGACAGTGGTGCTTGCTGACAGACCTTCAGCACACACACAAATCATCGCACACATCCATATACCTTCAAACACACTACTACGTTGCCCCCCCAGAGGGCTAACTTTACAGTAAGCTTGACACACTTTGCTGTAGTGGGGTATTTGCTCAGAATGGGGTTATCTGAGCCAAATTTCCTGTCTCAGGGTCCATACACCAAAGAGGGGTGCCATTTACTTACTGCATAGGTGATCATTTACCTGGAAAGGTCATGCAAAGCTTCAATTTTGTTAGCAAAAGCCAAACTAGAAAGAGTAGGCTCAAGAGCACTTCAATCATTACTTCAGTCCCACTGATTTTCAGACAGATTTTCCATACGTGTTCAAAAGAAAACAAGAAAAAAGTCATAGTCAGTGCTGCAGAGCCCCTATGGGAAATCCTGGATATGATTGCCATGCCTGGTTTTCATTTCACTTACCCTTCTATAGCTGGTGGTATCTATGCACTAACATTATTCTCCTTTCTGCTTTAATTTGGGCTCAGAGCCTTCTTAAACTGATTTTATGCTTACTTAAGAAACTGTGTTACTTCCAGCAAGAGATGGCTTTTACTGAGAGCATTTCCCCCAATGACTTTTTAATCTTCCTACCCTTGACCTTTCAGTTCAAAATATTAAACAAATCACAAGCTATCACTTGTATTTATTAGACCATTAAAAGCCAAACCCACCTTGTCCCAAAAGTTATGTAGGAAAAGGGGAGCCCAAAGCGAGAAGGACTAGATAATTATAGTCCAAAAGACCAAACATAAGTGAATTATTCTCGTGACATTTTCCATTCTTGTTACCATCTTCGTAATGAAAATGAGGTGTCAGAAGCTTCATTCCTCATACCCAAACTTTATGTGATTTCAGTTACGTGCTACGTTACTTAGAGGTTTTTCAATATTTGGAAGTTGGGCCAGCTAGCCATTCCTCTAAATTTCTGATTACAGGCTCAACAGCCCATAGGAGAGGAATAGAAAGCCCAGCTAATCAATGCATATTTCTTATGCAGAGCTGATGTGATACCTGGCTGCTGAGGAATGCATTTTAAGACCCAAGTCCGAGTCCTCAGCCTTAATAAACATATAGATACAGGAAATCCCATGCCGCAGCTCTTTTGTGCACCATCCCTGTTAAAAGGCAGCACACAGAGAGAAGCAACAGGTCAGGGGGTCTAGAAAGAATTTTTAGTGAAACAAAAATTCTCAGTAAAAAAATATATATATATATACACTTCCAGGAGCAAGAGGTTTAAGAACAGTACCACAGCTGCAAGATTTGGCAGCGCTGATGGTATTTAAAATGAAAAAGCTATTAGGAAAACAGGACTGTTTAAGGCAATAGATATCACAGTAGTTTCCTTGCATTTCAGAGAAAAAAAAAAAAATTAATTTACCTTGCCATCACCTGTCTTTAAGTTCAAGTGGGCTGTGGAGAATTTGAAAGGGCCCATCAGTGTACTATCAGAAATACCTCCACGTTCAACACTGCCGCCTAGCAGCATTTATTCATGTGTTTCTGTTCCATCCCTTTCCTATATGAGGAGCTGCAGCAAATTAACTTGAAAGGCTAAATTTTGAGCTGTTGTCCAAAAGGGCAAAAAGCATGTGTCTGTGAGGAAGAGGAAGAAGATGTTCAGGTGCAAGCCAAATATATATAAGTGTTTGACTTATAAGTATAGAGTCAAAAGAAGGTGATAATAGAAAGTATTTTTGAGGCACGTCTTTAATAGTTATTTTTCTTTATGCTGGAAGAGCCATGAACTTTCTCAGAGCTCCTGCAACAGCCCGAAGTGATGCAGAGCAGATGCACGGGCAGTGGCTGGGTGTTTCACCCTTCCCTGGCAGAGGAAGGTCAGCTAGCACCCTGGTACAGCTTATGTTACAGCAGGAAAGTCAAAACTCTTCTTTCAGCATGGTTCTCAGCCCAAAGAAAGTTTTATGAGGTTTTCTGTTATTGCTTGTGTTATTGCTGCTGGTATCTGGACAAAGACATTAAAAGACATAATGAAAGGGCTTGCACGCTCACAGGCAGGGAGCTTCCAAGCGACACTTCCACCCGACCCTTGGCTGTGTGCAACCCGTTCTTCTTAGGAGACCTGTTGGCATTTCGAGGTTACCAAGTTTTACAGCCAAACCGCTGTAATAAGGTGAGGATGATGAACATTTTGCTTCTAAAACAGCAAACTCGATATTACTTTCACACCACTCTGTTAAGCACACGTTACAGCGCTGTCTTGGTCTCTGTTAACAATCATAAAGAGATATCAGACATTTTCTAAGAATCAGGTTACAAAAATGTAGCTGAGAGACATGCAAGGACATAAAAATTCCAATGAGATAAAAGCATCCCTGTTTACATAGCAATTCTGCTTCATTAGACTCAATGTTATTTCATTATATTCAATGCCATTTAGTTTTGATGTTCGTTTCAAGGCTGCTTATTTATACTGAGGCAGAGCAGGAGAAACACAGTAAAAACTCTGTGTTGAATTCAATGTTGAAATGGGTTTTAATATGCAATAAAATGTATATATCATGTTCTAGTTACAAAAGCATAACTGTTTGCATACATATGTTACTACACAAAATATATCCTAAAATCAAATTGGACTTCAGATATCAGACACTAAATCCCACAAGCAGAGAGATTCTTGATTGAGACTGCTCAAAGACTATGCAGAATAAAGAGAGATTTTTCCCTTATTTATGCATACTTTCTGCTAGGTAAGATTCACTTCTATTTGGGGCTTTAAGAAAGGCTTTTTTTCCCTCAGGGATGAATTGCATTTCTTAGTATTAATGCATACATGCATCTGGGGTCTTTTGCTGGTGGCAAAAATTCAGGGGACATGGGCTGGTATCTTTGAGGCAGAACAACTACTTACTCCACTGTAAAATTGCCTACTTTCTTGAAATGCTTTTTATCAAATTTCTTATATGCAGCAGCTCAAACCCACTAAGGGTTTAATTTTTCTTTTTATTCTATGCTATTTTGCACATCTTGCTATAGGGTTTCCCTGAAAGTGCATAAACTTATTTTAATTGTTCCCAGTGCTGACACCCATTTAATTAAACAGTAGTACTATAGCAAGATTTATTATACAGAAACAGAGACTTTTTTAAAGCAGTAATGGAACATATAATAGATGTGTCACATTTTAAAAGCCTAATTAAATCTATTGTTTCTCTGTGTCCTCAGCATGTCTCTCTCAAGTGTAAGATATAATTTTAAATGGCTGAGATGTTTATTTCAATGATCATATGAGTCGGATCCACACTTAGGATGGTTGCTTTTGGTAAAGTTAAAGGACTATTTGGTGAGAGCATGTGTGGTATGGGGCGCTGAATATAACTCAGATAAGTGAAATAAGTGAAAACAAGAGGATGTGTTTTGCTCTTTGCAGTTCTCATTTGATGTCCTTGGACAGGAAAGGGAGCTGAGTCAGGTTCAGGGAGGCAGGTGGAAATCCAGTTCCTTTCCCTCCCAACAGACACAGCTTTTTGGGTTTTTCCCCGCCAAACTGAGCCTGACCCCTGCAGACATGAACAGTGAGGACCTGGAGGAGCAAGGAGCCTTCCCACCTCACCGAAGAGCCTTTACAAGACAGCGAAAGGCATCACTAGGGTGGTGCAGGGACAGAGCTCTACCTGCCTCCAGGCAGGGAGCAGCGGTGGCTCTTAAATCAGCAAGGAGGACAGCAAGGGGTGCAGCAACGCCAGCATTAGCAGGGGACCAAGAGCAGGCACACTTAACACTTTCCTTCAGGGATGCCTCCTAGGACAGGCTGTTCTGCGCTGCCCCTTCCTCTGGGATATGCCTCATAAACAAAAGTCATTTGTCTGGAGCTGGCTGGGATAGCAGCTCCGCATGAGCTTCCCTCCCAGCTCAGGGGTTTTTGTCTTTTGGTTTTTTTAACCATCTCACGTGCTAGCTTTCAGATGCTAAGAGGAAAAAAATTACAGTCATTATTAGGACTGAGTCAGGTAGGATTTTCCAAAATGCCCAGCATTAAGCCAACTCTGCTCCCAAAATGGAAGCTCCCATCACTTGCAGGGGTAATCATGCTACAGCCTGCCATTCTTAGAGAAATTCCCCTTTTATCCATAATCTCAAAATAGAAGAGATGGGAAACATTTCAGAGACAAGCTGAACTCCAGCCAAAAGGAAGGATTTCTGCCCATGAGGCCAAACTCCTTTGCCCCAGCAGCATTTCAGCAAGGGAGGAGACTGCGAAGTTGTTACTGCCGTGATCAGAATCATTGCGCTTCATCCCTTCTGCACAGTTAATACAATCACGGCTGATTTTAAGGGCAATCAAATACTGCAAGTCCCTAAAAATGAGAATAATAAGAGGCACCAAGGGAGCCAAATTCCCTTAGAGATCATTGGAGATTATCTTAAAGAAGAAAATTCAGTACAAGCTAGATATCAAATGTAATAACTCATGCAAAATACCATTTTATGGAGAATCAGAAGCATAGTGGTTATTTAGTCTTTGGCATCTCTAACCTTTTATAGTGAAGAATACATTGTAATTATTTAGTCTTAAATAAGTAATCACTTTTTTCCTGCTTTAATATTCTGAAAATAATTATATTACTTAAGGTTCATTAACTGTTTCCAGCAGAATAACCAGCTTTATTTAATTAGCTAGATGAAGCTTTTTAGTTACTTTCTTTCTTTCCATCACTGATTAAACATTAGTTTCAGAAGATTAGCAGCTATTTTCTTCCAGTCAATATGCTCTCTAGTTTATAATCTTTTCAGAAAAAAAAATTACAGTAAATCAAACTGAAATGCTATGATTACTTAGAAAAGATATCAATGAGAAATAGGGTTTGCTGAACGCTTTCATTCACTATCCTGCCCTTAGCAGTAGAAATGGTACAATGCTCAAAAGCAAAGTGAATACCACTTGTAAGGGACCAGGTTCTCTTGCTACTCCCTTTGTTATTGAGCAAGAACTGTGCTCTGAATATCCTCAAAGGGACACTAGCATGAAATAAGCATAAACCTGATGTAGTACATCAACCATGGATTCCACTCACCTAGTTTTGCTGCCAAAGCACATCACTTTACAGGTTCAAGTATGAACTGTTACCCTTCCAATCCAATTCCAGCACATGGAAATGAACATCACATTACGGACATTGAATATTCAGGATTTATTCTTTTTCTTACATCTGACTTCAGGCAATTCCTGCAGCAGTGAATTCCACGTGTTCTGTACAGCAAGTAGTAAGAAATCTTCACTCCTGCGTGCTTCAGCTGCCCAAGAAGGACAAAATATGTAAGTCCTGTACATGTGAGACCATTTTTGCAAAGCACAGCTCCATGTATGCTACCCTGGAAGAAAAGGGTGGTGAATGGGAAGGAAATGGTGAAAGTAAGGCAGAAAGCAGCTTGGAAATGGATGCTCTCCATGTCTTTACCAAAACCACCATCCAGGAAGAAAATAGCCCGCTTCATCCTACCAAGTGGAGGGGGAGGAGGGGTATGGGCTGCAGTCCTTGGGCAGAAGCTGGGGGCACTGTGAAGCCAGCATGGGCAAGCACCCTGTTTGCCTGGCAGGTGAGAAATATTTTTATCAACCATTTACAGTCCTATCTGACCAGTCACTGCAGTCATTAGCCACCTTCCCTCATTGCAAATCATCTAACCTCCACAATGCCAAAGATCTGGACTACCAAAAATGAACAACTATGGGATGATAACATAACTTTAACTGCATTAAGAAAATTGGCAACATTGTAGAAACAAGATCCAGCCACACCAGCTCTCAACTACTGTCTTTTCTTTCTTGAATTTCAGCAAACAAAACCTCCACATCCACAAAGCATACAAACACAAGCATGAACTTTTACAGTCCCCCATTCAGTAGGGAAAGAAATAGTGTCTCAGCCTGCTTTGCCAGTTCATTTTTGTGCCCTTTGCAAATCGTATTTGCCTGCAGCAGTAAAACCAGAACTTTCTCATCTGTCCCTGAAGCACATTCCCTTGGAAGCAGGCACAGCCAAAGCAAATGCACGTGCCTACTGCAGACTTCAAAATGATGCACTGTTTTGATGTGCCACGGTTTTCAGGTAACGGGTATTAGCTGGGGGTTCATGATTGGTATATGGATCTTTAGTGAGGGCATAAATCTATCTATATCTATTTCATTATGAATAATAAACATCCAAAATGAAAATCCAATTGATTTTTAACTGAAAATTACAAACTTTCTGTAGATTGCAATTTTTAATTATTATTTATCGTTACCTATTCTATGCTCAAGGCCTTTTTTTGCACATATCATACAAACACAAATACAAACTGTCAGTCACTTCAAAGATCTCTTTACCTTTCGCAACATAAAATGACTTTACTGTGAACTACAGCTACAATTCTTAGGAGGTCTTTTATGACTCGGGTATAAGGAGTCAAGTTTTAAGGTAGACCTGTGCCTGTCCCCATTTGGATGATAATACACTTGACTTACAAGAAAGCTGCAGATGCACCAAATAGCCAAAAGCAAACCAGAGAATAAAATTATACCTACTAACGTTTCTGCTTCCACGTTGTTGCCATGCTATTTTTTGCTTGTTTTCTGAGTGCAGGTATGCTACCAGCTAACGTAAAGGCCACCTCTGATCTGTTCTGGTGCACAGACAGATAAGAGCAAGCCCTGCTCATAGCATTCAAGTAAAATAACTCACTCCTAACACAGAATCAGGTATATACCTTCATATAAATAAGGAAAACAAATGCAATAGGCATATCTAGTTTGAATTCTTATGCGGCACGTGCAATGGATGTCCATGTAATGACCCCTGCAGCAGAGGGAACCGTGCTCTATAGGCAACGGATAGGCAGGTTTTGGAAAGAGCCTTCTGTTTATTTACACAAAGTCAATACGCAACCAGCTGACAGTCAGAATTCAGGCACCATTTAACACAGCTGTCAGTATAGTTGTTTATGTGATCTCTTTGAGCATTATATACATTGTCACAGTGGGTAAAAATCTGTCCAGAATTCAACAAAACATGCTCATCTATTGTCTGGGTATTGCAGGAAGGATGAAAGAGAGACACCAAACCATTTTTCTTTCTTTTTAGGCAAGTGATGGGATCACGAAGCAAGAAAAGATTTCAGCCTCTCATTTCCTCCCTGCGTAAGCGGTTACTAAGTTAGAGACCAGACTTTACAAAGGAAGGACTCGATGTGGGCTTGTATAAAGGATGAGGGAAAACTGATAGCAGGTGGCACTTCAGTTCCTATATTCCCAGAGCAAAATCAAAGCTGGAAGGTAACTGTTAAATTCTGCCTGTAAAGCAAAGTTTCTTCTTTAAACATAATACATCTAGGCAGGCTATTGCCATTCCCTGCAAGAACAACACTATTGGTGGCTTCAGTGCTTAATAGGCAAAATAGTAAAAACACAAATTCTTCATGATTAAAGACAAAAAGGTTGTGCGCTTTTTTTAATCTTATTATGTTAAGCATGTTGTTCCATTTCCCTATCCCTCAAAACCTGTCTTGCAACAAAACCAGAGGATGAAGCCAACAGCTCTGAGTCAAATACAGCACAGATTTTAGACACCAGCTTCATTGACTCCAGTGAGTTACTCCAGGCTACCACAATAAACTTGCACCGAGAGTAAGTTCACTGCTTTAGTTTAGCCAGCCTGTAAGAAGAGCTCCTCATTTAGCAAAGGGACTCCTAATTAAGGAGTACAACTAAGATCTTGAGCCAGCATTAACTGGCAAAGCTTTACTGACTGTAACTCTCTCCAGACTTCCAAAAATTTCTTTTGAAAACTTGTGGGTTTGACAGCCATTTCACAGATGCTCCTTCCCTCCAGCTCCGAGCCTCCCTGCTGGCTCTGCCCTGCTTTTCTGTACTTTGTTGGCATATCAGAGCTCTGAAAACTACCACTTGCTCTAAATTTCCTAGTCCATGCTTGTTGCCAGTGACTTTTGCTGTTGTTGTTTTTCCTTTTCAATTTAGTGTTGTCATCTTGATTGACTAAATGGCAAATCTTTCAATAGCTGATGTGTTTTTCAACTCGTCGTTTACAAAATAAGCCTCTAGTCCTCATGGTCACAGAGAGGAGTTGGGAGAGCAGGGAGAAAGCAAACCCTAAAAGCTAAAGAAAAGGAAAAAATTTAAAAATCCTGACATTTACTCCTTTTCATGGTGAGGTGATTTGCAGGAAAGCATCATGTGACTTTTAACTGCTTGGGACTATCAGAAGACATGCTCCTCAATCTGCAAATCTGTGTCAGGTTTTGGCAGCAAAAATCATCATTACAGTCAGTCCCCATTCACTGTCCACCCAAACGTAACCACACCAGCTTCCTAAGCTGGCCTGCTGGGGACATGTAGTCTGGGAAGCTTTTTAAAATCGCTGGTCACCAAGCCCAGTTTTCTTCTCTTCTTTTAAAGAATCCATTAAATTTTTTTTTCCAAGACATTTGTATGGCACCCTGCAACAGGATTTCATTGCATCTTGATAATTTAGGATTTTCTTTCTCTGCTGTCTGTAGTTATGGACTTTTTTTTTTTTATCTGTTCCATCTGTGAAGTGCAATGAATTTCTGTTAGACTTTATAGCGACTGTCCTCCCAGTTTAAATCTTCCCAGAGAACCTGTTTACCTGTGCTTACTATCCAGGTTGTGGTGTAATAAATCATTTAAATGGACTTACAATTTGGTTGTAAAACACCGAGAGATGCTGACCAAGAATACTATTACATTATAAGCAGGAAACTCTCATGTTATAAACATTGTTCTCTTGCATTAAACACAGTACAAGGTTGGATCTCTTAGACAGTAACAGAGGCAATGGACAGTGTTTTTTCAATAACATTATCAGTATGTAGAGTTATCCTGAATATGACAATATCTTGAACCTGGCAGTGGGCTTGATTCTGCCCTGAATTAAACAGATTTCATTATGGTTCCTCTTGATTTTTACTGAAACAAGTAAAACTTGAATATCCCTTGGGAGCTAAGTACACGTGTGTACATGTGGATTATATATCGTGATCACATTTGGACAATATTACGAATATGATATCCTTCCACGGAGCGGGGTTACCCCATGTGGTACCTCTCCAGGGCTCACAGGTGCCTGCCCAGTTCCTCTTTCCCCCCAGCCCTCCCCATAGCCCTCAGCAAAGCCCCTGGACATAGAGTCCCCCGGTGGGACTTGTGACATGACGTACAAACACCACGTTATTTTATTACAGCGGCACCTAGAATATCCAAGCGGAGGCCAGAGTGGCATCGTGATAGCTACTTTAAAAAACATGATATAAAAATCCTGAAATGGATGGTACAAAGAAAAAGGTATTACCCTCATTTGACAAAGAGGAAGAATTCAGGTGACAGATTCAAAGATGATCACATCAAAGCACCTGGCAGAGCCACGCAACATGCCCAAGCAACCTGGGTCATCTGCCTTCAAAACAGGATGCACCTCCTTCTCCTTATTCAGCTACAAGTCACTCTTCACTTACATAAAAAAACACAGCAAACAGAAACATCAGATCCTGAAACATCCCATGAATGCATTCACATTATCTGGGAAGATAGCACTGTCACCTCTAAAGTATGATATACGGAGCAAGAAGTGTATCTATATGATATGGAAGGAACCGGAGCGCCCGCTAAGTTACAGAGATGACAGAGCTGCATAACATTACTGTTTAGTCTAGAAAACCCATGTTTATGCTGTTTACCTACTGGTAGCCATGGATCCCAGTGAATTATGGGGAAATAGGGATGCTATCCTATAGGGAAGGGCTCCCGAGATATCAGGAGTGGCAGTGCACTGCAACATTGTGCAAGAATGGTTGCTCAGAGTTTAGTTAAATTTAGCCTTTTTCTTGTGGCTATCAAGAGACTTCACCAGCCATAACAGAGATAGGATTATAACCCACAGGCATTGCAAAACTTTGTGTTAAGGAGTCAAAGGAGAGAATTAGGTCAAAATGATCTGAAGCAAAATCTAGTGATATGAAGGGAGGAGAGAAAAAAAAAAAGAAAACATCATCCACACCACACACATCTTCAGACAGCGGGAAGGCAAGAGTCATGGATGGATGAAACCCAGCCACTAAAGCATTAAGGAAACACAATAAGGAGATGTAACGGTACATGAAGCAGATAGTTTAGCAGCAGTAAAACATATGGACAGTGCAAGTGACTACCATGTTTGTATCACCACGTGCTTGTTGCTACCCTTCTGCTGCACCTCACCTTCTGAAGCATAGCCTGCAAAAAAAGATCATATGACCATTGGTTTTTCTTTGGCCACATAGGTAAAGCTTACTACAGACCTCACAGTGAAGTGGATGAGGAAAGTTCACATGATTTTTTACACTGTCTGACCAGCATGAGCTGTAGACTCCAGCACATTGGCTGCAGCAGTCAGCTGGCCAAAGCTAGCATCTTTACCAGACCCAGAAGGGGACATCTGCCTTCCCCCAACATTGTCTTTCTTCTTTATAAGCTCTGTGGACTCTCCACCCTGAGAAACAGTCTGAGAAAACTCACACAGAAAAGCAACTCTTACTTACAAGGCTTCAAACAACACAATCCCAGGCCTCTTCTTGATGGATAAAAAGTTGGTTTGATTTATACTTCTTTTCCTAATTCATAGACAAAACATAAAAGCGTGCCAACGTGGAGTCAACTGATGATTCTCTGAGTCAAATTCTGCTCACAGCTCTATGAAAACAAATTTGTACATTCATTTAATTGGTATTCACATTAGTGTAACCGAGTGAAGAAATTGCCTAGTCAACTCTGATCTGACTCTCACACTATGAAAATTCAAAGCACAAAAAAACCTGTTTAAATGGGCAATTTTATGCAACAAACAGCACTATAAAGTGATTTACAGCCAGAAATTTACCCTTTTTACATGCCATGAAACCTATTTATTGGAGATAAAAATCAGATTACAGGTTGAGGTTAAACTCAGACACGCAGAAACCTAAGGGCCAGACGCTTCCTTTTGCCTTTGCCCCCCTTACCCCGTGCCCACAGACATGGGCCAGCCTGCTGCACTGGGGCAGGAGGGTACGTGTAGCCCAAGGAGTCCCCGGATTGTGCTAGGACAGGTGGCTGTGCCCCGCCATCCCCAGCGCCATCCGGCAGGATACGCTGGCTGGGCCTAGAACACCACCACAGAGCTGCAGTGGCTCCAAACTTCAGAGAAACTCCATGAAAACCCATGATATAATGATATAATGTGAATGATCCCTTAGCTGTCTTCAGTTACTCTAGAGACTGACTGAGCCTCCAGACAACGGGATAAGAACAGATACTTTATTAGGTACCTCTCTATCCTATCAAATGCTAACTACTTGTCTTTGCTTTCCAGGCCCTTTTTTTCCTATGTCAAGGTTATTTATCTGCTACCTCTTTTAGGTTACTGACCTGCAAGCTCTGCATCATTACAAGTGAGTGATACTAGCTCTTAGCACCACAACCACTTCATTTTTAAGCAGGTGCTTTCATGTTTTCCCTGATAGAGCCCCTATCTTAAAGGGAAGTTTCCTATACATCTCCAAAAGTCACTACCTGATCCTCCTTGCAACCCCATCCTAAAACTTTGCTTCAAGGCTTGCAGAACTAAAAAAGAAAACTAGTCGCAGTTACGGTTGAGCTGCTGGTGAACCAAGGTGCACGTGCTGTCCATGCACGCAGGCACTGACCCACAAACAATCTCCTCTTCCCTGCCCGATGATGCCTCTACCCATTAGTTCCCACCCACACTTCCATGAGCTCACCAAGATCTGTTTGTACGGCACTTGGGTACGCTGGGTCCGTGGCCCATACTGACTGTTCCCAGGCCCAAGTGTAACACAGATCACAAAGGAATCATTAGCAAATCAAAGGGAAGTTAAAAAGAAGCAGCTTTTCACCCCTTTCAGCAGACAAGAGGGAACTTGTGCTTTCACCACACTTCTTAACTTCTACTTGTACAATTAACACTCCTTGATTTCACTTTATCATCATGGGCATTTCCTATTTGAAATTGTTTATTAACCTGAACCAATTTTTTTTACTATGTATTTACATTTAATCATCTAGCAAGCCTGATTATCTTGAGTACTAATAATAATCAACACATTACTAACATCACTTTAGTTTTAAGCCGTATGACTAAACATTGCAAATTAATTCTGCGTTAATCAGTTTCATTAGCTATGCAAATATTTCTTTGGCTTAAAGCATTAAATCAGATTTAATTTGCTAAGACAATATTCATTGGGCGTTTATGCAATCCGTTCCTGCTTTCCATTAATTAAGGTATATTACACTGTGAGGTCTCTATGCAAAAAAAAAAAAAAAATATCTAAAAAGACAAAACTGTTAAACTTGTGCCTTCATTTGCAACTTTCATATTATGACAAGATCTGAAGGCAAAAGAAAAAAATCAAGTCAAGGAGACACAAGAAATCACAGCTTCCCCCTTAGCAGAATTTAGAATGGATTTAGATGTATTTAAATTTAGATACATCATAAACGTTGTCTTACAAGATCACTGTGTTGAGTTTTTCTTACTGCAAGAGTAGTAACACTACTGCATAGCGTATAAGCGTGATCTCACTTGTGCCTTAACTCCAAAGTATTTCAGTTGAAAGTGTGAAGCAAACTCATTCAAGAGAGCTGAGGATGCTAAGGTGCAGAATTATTCCTTACAGAATATGCAGATGTACAGACAGAATATAGTTTGCAAGAAATTACTACTGTAGACAAATATTCAGAGTTGGCCGCTCCTTTAAACTTATTTGGGCACGTTTCCTTTGCGTCAGTAGATGTTTTGCCTGTACAAAACACAGATATCAATGTCGTTGAGTAGGGATTTAAGAACCTGGCCTGCTGGGCAGGAAATTATTAGAGATTATCTAAACACCAGGTTCTTAATCCAAAAAGCAAACTGGGAAGTTGAGTATGCAAGAACCAGATTAATCAATGGGCTATTCTAAAGACTTGAATGGACTGCAGCAGATTCAGCTGTTGACATGCTCCTTGTTGCATTATACATGGGCCTGCAGGTAGAGAGCTGAACACCCAAAGTACCAAGTCACCCAGAAATCGCTATTCACTCCTGTAAAAGAAGGACGGACCAGTGATTAAATGATCATAACTTGAACTCCCCATGTGCCTTTGACAAGTGACTTTGCTTCTAGATGCCTCAGCTCTTCATTTTCAGTAACACCGTTCTATGAAGAAGGATGCTTTAAAGACTGGAAAGTACTAGAAGTGCTAAATGTAAAAGCACTATGTAAAAGTTTGCTATTGTTTTTCCATCTAGGCATTGGTGATGTTGGATTTATCCCAATAGCATTGTGGAAACAGTAGATCCACATTTGGAAGATCTGTTTTCAGGAGCACCTTGCTGTTCTAGCTATGGAAATGGGATCCTTACTGTCAGTCCTGTGACCGCTGATTTGAATGGCAACAGGATCACAAATATAATTCAGAGACAGTGAATGGTGCAAGTTATTAGAACTTAGTTATTCATATGTTACATCATGTCTTCACATTTCTGACCTTTGCATTTCTCACTCTTCGAAAAGCCAAACATATCTAAAGACTGGCCCCAAGCCACAGAGTTTGTACCTTATTGTACAACTTTAGTTTTGATGAACAGAGAAAGGACAGAGGAAATCAGGTATTGAATTTAGACCCAATTTTCATTTGGATATACTATAACTGTTATGGGACTTAAAAAAATTCTTCCATTTCAGATAAACCTGTATCTTGGGCTATCAAGTGCTGTTGATTTCAGTGAGAATGAACTATGCTTGCATTTTTTCAGGTGCCTCTCAGCATTCACCACAGTCAGACCATGACTGGATGTACAAGGAGTGACATCCTCCAGTCAGCCCACAGATTTGACCATACTGCCATCCGTAATTACTTGTCATCTACACTAACGATGCTCTCACATGAAATGGTCCTTCGGGAAATGGATCAGGTTAGGTCCACATTACCTGAATTTGAGGGATGACACCCTTTGGTGTGTGGAACAAGTGAAATAATACCACATTTGGGTCCCCTGTGTTGAGTTGCAGCTCTCCCCTGACACCCTAAGGCATTAGGCAGCGTGGATGGGACACCCTCAGACCTATCTTTCTCTTCCAAAGCAACTTGTGCTTCTCTTCTGGAACACAGTTTCTGAAGCAAGACTGAGCCTTTCCAAACCAGTGAAAACTTCCTGCTGTTCTTTTCCACTCCTGCAAGCCATTTCTCACAAGCCATCTGCCTTGACTTTGGCATGTTTTTGGCATGAGGACAATTTGGTTAGATGTGGGTTGGCACCAACCTTGTTAATTAAACCAGTGGTCTCTGAAAAAGTAAATGCTCAAAAGGAAGTTTCCTTGACCACCCACAATTCAAACAGGTTTCTTTTGCACACCTAAATCGCACCAGTTATTATATAGTAGTAAAATCACATCTAAAGAGTGATGTATGACTACACCCTGGGACAAGTTCCACCTTGCCATTGCTATGTGAACTTGGAGTAACTGAACTTAGAGAAATGGACTGGGTTATAAACATGGGATCCGACTGCTTTGTCTGGGGAGAAGCAAGGGACAGAAGATGAGAGATGCACCCATCTCATGTAGCAGCTTCAGCAACTATTTACTTCTTTAGCAGATCGTTGCAAAACAGGAGCTATTACTCCATAGATCCACAGACACACAAGTAGCTGTACTTGCACCATCCATCCCTTTAAACCCAGTGGGATTAATACATACAACTAACTTCAGTCCTATGAGAGTGCTCAACTTATTTTTTGGTGAGATTGCTCACATCCATGCAATTTCAATAACTGAAAGACATCCTAGACATCAGGGATGAATAAAAAAGGCAATCACTTCTTGTTGTTACAGTAGTCCTCTCTTAGCAAATACTCATAAATTTAAATAGTTTAGAATTGAAATCACTCCTCTCCTTTAGTTTTTATTCATCACAAATTAAAATATTCGTATTTATTTTCATTCTGAGCCCCATACTCACTTTAGCAGAATACAAATCTGTACAAAGGGCTCATGGATAAATAAGGAGTATCGAATGTTTTCTCCTTCTTTCAGGAGTTGGTCAATCAATCAATTATTTATTTATTAAATAAAGATCAAAACACCAAAGCTTTTTTTTTTTTAAGAGACTATTCACTTCCTCCCTCCCCTCCCAGTTTCTCAGTTACTCATCTAAACAACACACAACTCAAAAATAATGAGGAAAGGTGTGGAAAGGGACTATCTTGACCTCTATATTCTTCACAAACAAGAGATGTGTTGAATGAATTTCATCTGCAGGGCTGCAGCAATTGCATACGAACTCAAAAGCAGTGCACCCCGTTCCTGTTTATTTTAACCCAAAGCTGCCAAAGTATAGGCTTAAAGCAACTGGCATCCCACACCGATATCAGCTGGCCCCATATTCAGCAGCCACCAAGAAGTGCCCTCATGAGAGCAAAGAAAGATTAGGATCCTGTGGTCAGCCTGCCCTTTGGAAGGGGCATAACACCCCTGAGAAAGTGAGGAGACAAAGGAAAGAAGGGCAAGCTCTATGAAATGTCTTTCTGATATTTCTCTCATTCATATTCTTCTGCTTCATTTTTTTATCTGGAAAATGCTCTCCTCTCTGGCAGCCACATGTACAGTCCAACACTTATTCTGAGCCAAAAGGAATGAGGTAGAGATGGGAGAGTTGAGCCAAAGGGCACTTGCTGTGTGATCTGGGCATGCAGCAACTGCTGGCTGGCTAAGCCAGAGCTCTTTCCAGTTCCCCTTCACACCCACACACGCTTCATCCGTGCAAGGGTGAGACAGCAAGAGGCATGGCAGGACTGCATCAGACCTACAGCTGGTGCTGCCTCTGGCTTCTTGGGCTTGTGTGTGAAGGTAGAGGAAGGTAGGTGAGCATGGGCAGAGGAAGCTAGCGCTGAAAGGAATAAGAACAGAGCCCGTGCAGGGCCTGGAAATAGCGAGGAAAAAAACACTTATGGATGCCAGGGATGTGGGGTAGCAGTGCCTGCTTGCAGTCAGCCAGGCAGTGAGCATACTGGGAGAGCCACACTGGCCTCAGAGACCTGCTCTTCGGGGCATCTTGGGCTGGCAAGGCCAGTGGAGGAGCACAGGACTGGACCAAGCTGAACCATGCCAAGGCAAGCTTTGCTGGCACAAATGCAAGGATTGTCTTTGGAGGGTAACAGTAACTTCTCACACTCAGAGGAGGCCGAGGGACAGGATCTGGGGCACATCAGAGAAGGCACACCTGAGAGGTTGTACATAGGAGAAGAGAGATCAAGAAGGGTAGTGGGACATCCCAAATTAATATATAAAAATAGACAATGTGGCCCAATCCAAACAAACAAATAAATAAATAAATAATCAGAAATGCTGCACCAAGATGTCATCTGTGGCCCTTGCCCACTTCATTGGGCTTTGGTGATATGAGCCACTACCTAAGGATTCACTCTTATCCTCTTTCCGGCTGCTATTCAAAGAAGACTCTGGCCCTGATGGGCCTGTAAAAAACTTCCTTTCATCCACAGTAGGCTAAACTTAGTGGAAGAACAAGTAAGAGTGCAGCCTGATGAGAAAATAAGTAGTCAAGCACCTTGTGACAGTGTGGCATCTGCTGTGCTGGGGAGTGGGGTGGTGACTCCCACGGCCCCAGCACCCTCTAGTGGCACCCACCGCCCCTCCAGCCCAGAACTCCCCACCACCCCTTTCAAACACCAACACCGAGCAGTTTGCCCTAGCTTTCTAACAGATATCTAGTAAACACAAATATTTTGGGAATAGTACCAATGCCATTAAAGAGCTAATTAAGGAGCTGTAATCATATTACTCTGTGGCTATTGCAAGCTTGTACCAGGAAAGTTTTGCCATTGCCTTCCACAGGGCTGAGAATCAAAACCCTTTGATGTGCATGCAGCATCTACCTGGCACACCATCTCCCTGCTAGTTAGGGAAGGCAATTACATGAGGGCCATTCACAGAACATAGCCCTGGAGCAAGGGATCAAGCTCCCATTTGGCGCTAACCCAGAGGAAGGAAAGAAGGTCCGTACCAGAAGTCCTGACTTCCAAGTGTGCAAACTGAGAAACTAAAAGAAACAGTGAAGTCAGCTAGAGAAGAGAGTGCAGGGATTTAAGTAGAAGTTTTTTTCATCTTTAAATCAACAAATATCTGGAATTCCCATTTCAGCCGCACAAAAAAATTGTGGAGAAATGTTCCAGGCATAACTGGGTGAATACACATCTTAGAAGAACATCAGCAACAATAAATACAGGGAATGGGACTCCTCAGCTAATCTGAGTCAGAAATTATAGAGAAAAATAAAAGCAGCCAAAAGTTATAGCAACTTAAACCACAGAAGAAAAATTACCTCTTACCTTCCTTTCTGCAAAGCAGCAGCTTACTGGTGCTCAAGCCCCAACCAAGAGCCGCACTGGTCACCTGGAAGGTGGGAGATACAAATCCAAAATCCCCTTAGAGCAGGAAAGGGGCCAAACCCAGGCTCCCTTCCCCTTATAGGCAGCAGCACTTCTTCCCCCTGTGAAAACTCTTTAAAAAACAAGAACAGGCTTGCAAGGATTTCCTCCTCCCAAATGATAGATGTAGGGATTTGCAACTCTGGATTCTGAATGGATGCAGCTGTTTGCCTCCAGCAACCCCACTCTAGTGAGAGCTGGGCTTCATATTCACGCCACTGCCCAGAGGTCCCTGGGTGGCTCTTTATACAGTTTGCATAACATGGGATAACTTCTTCTGGGGTGTGTAATTCCTTCCATGAGCTTTACAAGAAGCTTACACACCAAACTTTGGAGATGGATGCTGCTGTGGAGGTTGGGTAGGTAAAAGCTCGGCAGAGAAGTTTGGTGTCAGCTCCAGCTCTTCACCCTCAGGTGACACCACTGACTTTTGCAAAAACAAATCACAGCTGAACCCAGGTAAGACATGGAAGAATTGGGGTCAGTCACCTTCTGGACCTGTTCCCGAGCATTACACTAACTCCTTATCCACACCAGTGAAGCACTGCTGAAAAAAAAAAAAAAGAGGAGTATGAGGTTAATCACAAATAAACTGACAGTGCCTGCCATTTAGAACTTGATTCCAATCTCACTTCATGTTGGTGTAAATCAAAATGTCTTTCATTTTTCTTGTATTTCTGCCAGTAATCATTAAAAGGTTTTACAAAAGAATCTTTCTTTAAGGCTACTAGGCACTGTATATTCAGGGAGGTAGTCTGGTTGTCAAGATGGTTGAAAACATTCATCTTTCTGGATTTTGGCCTCACAATGCAACACACACACATCTTCTCAAAAAACATAATGTCTGCTCTAGCTCATTACCTAAACAGCCGACAAACTCCATTAATTTGACGTTGAGTTGGGAAAAAAAAAGCTGTATACTTTGTAAGTCATATAAGGACAAATAGAAAACATTCCTACATGTTTTATCAGTATTAAAGCATTTTCTGACCGATGGCCAATTACACAACGTCCTGCACCCTTGGAGAGAATCACCCTTGGAAATACTGACCTTGAAATAATGTAACCCTACTGGATGTCAGTGGAAGAGGTAAGAAAGTGAACAAGCTGAGGATGGCTAACACTATTCCTTTTTGAAATGAACACTAAGATTTGGAATTATTTTTCCCTTGTAACTCTACATATATTTGTCTAATTCAAGAACTTTTACTGTAATGAACTCCCAGAAAAAAATGTATTAACTTCTTTCCAATCCACTTCATAATGTTTACAAAAAAAATAGTATTTTTTTAATCAATATAGTATGGCCAGTTCTGATTTTTTATCAACAGATTGTGAGCTATCATTTTTATATAATGAACTTGTATTAACTATTAAACCAATATTTAATTATTGAAATTACTGCAGTCTTTTTAGACTCTCTCCTATCCATCTCTGCATTGTCAGAATCACACAAGCTGGCCTGCGTTATGTAGCAAGTGAAACTCAATGTAATTGCAGCCCTTCTGAACTTGAAAGTCCATGAAATACTTGAACCAAAATCTCAGGATCTAGGCAGCATGCCATTATTTTTTTCACGCAGTATTCAAATATCATGGGAATGGCAAAGTGTAGAAACCCCAGTGGAATTTTACCAATCTGGCCACATCTAGCATTAGAATCAGAAATACCTATTCTGACTAGGACTATGAAAAAGAGTCAAATGTGCCACAGATGATATTTTTTTCCAGGGTAACGTGCCGAAGCACAGAGTCAGTAAGAGCATACACATAGATAAAATGAACAAGGTCGGGTGCAAAACTGCTTCTTACCTTATGAACTTCTGACGTCACATTTTGATCTCATTTGCAGTGATGTTAATCCAGAGTTCAATCAAATTCAAATTTATGCCATTATAAACGAGAGCAGAATTTGGCTCTTAAATTACAGCAGCTAAGCACAACAGATTTGGTTTCCCTTGGAGTGTTTTTAAGCTCCTGATAAAGAGACAGTTTTTATGTCTTTAATAATCCCTTCTTCCTGAATTCAACGAGGTAAGCATCAAACACACACTCAGAAGTGCAGGGCTTCCTTCATTTCTCGTGATGGCTTTAATGTATTTTAAAATAGTTTCTAAATCAGTGCAAAAGACATGCTAAAAGAGGCAGAGGAATCAGGCTCAGACCTGATTGCAAATGGCTGTACCACCCTCTTTTGACATTTTGAGACAACAGACAAAACATAAATAGGAATGTGAAAGAAAGTCTTCGGAAGAGGGACTGAAAAACTACACTGTACTTAATTATTGGATTTATGATCCAACTGACATGAGGATTACTGGATCAAAGACCATGGGTTTTGTCATCTCGTGAATAAAGTTTACAACTCATCCTACTTCAAAACTTATCCAGCCTTTAGGCTTTTACTGTATAATGTGTACTTGCATAAATTCACGGCCTGCCTTTTCAGCTCAGTGCCCCTTCCAGGCACTCAGATGTTCTTGCAAACAAGGAGCCCCACTAGCCTCATTTAACACCTGCAAGTGTATGCTCATGTACAGTTATAAATAACTAAGACTTAACTGATGCATCAGTCAGAGAACTAGTACTATGGCCCAAGTGAGAAAAATCCCCACTCCCTCAGCTTCCCTAATTTGCTTTTACCCTCCGTGGCAGCTCGGGTCTCACCACTGAGACCCCAGGTGAACTCCCCATCACACTCCTCTAATTCATAAAGACATGTGCACTAACCATATGACATCATATTCGTGAAGAACTGACAGCTCCAGCACTATGTTGAAAGCGTGCCCAGTAAAGCACTGGAGCAGAGTTACACTCATATAAACACCCGACCAGAGCCAGACTCTTTTCCAACTGCTTATGGAGGAGCCACAGGCTTCCTTCTCTCTCTGCATCCTTCCTCTGGACTTTACTGGAGGTAAATCACAGGTTCATATGCCCTGGCCAAATCCTTTCCCAAAAAGCCAATAATTTTTTTTTTTGTCAGGAGCTACCACAGATCATAGCGCAAGACTGCCAAACAAACTGGGAAGAGAGAATCGATAATTAAGTAATTGGCTAAATAACAGAGACCTGCTTTCTATAAACAAACTCTCCTATTAATCAGTACTCAGGAGGATGGATGTGGTCCAAAGTTAGTTACTACTTGCTGCTTTGCGACTATAGTGACATATTTTTTAATAATGTCTTTACAAACACATTTCTTATTGGAGTTCTGGGCCTGGTTAAGGCAAAAGACAGTGAAACGTTAAAAATGTGATAAAAAATAAAGTAATAGAAAGGAGCAGAAGGTTTGTGTTAAATTTGAAGCAGTATCTGACTAAGCTGGCTCAATCATTGTCAGCTCTAATTCAACTGTAATTACCATAGTTCAGCACGTTGAGCAGTATATTAGCAGGACGACAACAACTATTCTGGGATGTTTTGGACAAGGCGAAGTTAATCTATAGGATAGAAAATAATGAGCCATTTTAGATTTAGTTCACTAAACAGTACACAGAAGAGCACTTCAGCTTTCCAATACCACAGTGAAAAAAAAAACCACGCAGAAAGAAGCAGTTCATCTGTTTTATATGGTAATTCAGTCAACAATGAGAAGCACCTCAGAGCTGAGCGCAAACTCATGCAACGCTATACCGCCTGTTGTCTCTACACCAGTCTTGGTACAACACCTACCCTTAGGATGAAGTGTGCACTCAGGAACGATGGGATATGAATTACCATTGCATCATTATAAGCCTGTCTGCATGAAGGAGTCTGAAGCCAAGAAAGCATAATTCATCATGACAGATGTATGCAGCATCAGACATTTCTAACGGAGTTCGGGTGGAAGAAATACTGGAGCATCTGCAGGCTGCTCTGCTCTTCAGGCAGAAAGCACAATCCATGGCAGCGTACAGGCCCACTGTTATCTTCTGGAAACTAGAAAAGCATATGGTATAGCAGATGCTGCACTATGATTTTCCCCCTCGGACTCTGTTAAGGGCATTCAGCTAATTGTAACACCGTAATTAGCTGTGTTCTGTATCTCAAAAGCAATTTTTTCTACACATGAGTATTCCACTGGCACTATTTCTCCGAGGAACTATAAAAAGGCATGTTAAGGTTAGCAAATGGAGGAAGAGAGGGAAAGATAGTAAATTAGAATAATTGGCCTAAACTGGGTCTACCATGAGTGCAAGTTATGGGTTGCTCCAGAGCAAAGTGGTCCGGCAGGTTCCAGCCCTGCTGTTAAATGTCAAAGTGAGAAACCTTGTACCAGCTCCTCTGAGCCAAATCTCTCAGTCCTTGCTCCGTCAACCCCACATTTCAGATCAGTGGGAGATCTGATGGAGTAAGAACTGTGGGGTTTTCCTGTTTACATTTTTCACCCATGCAGAACAAACCTACAACCTACAGCTGCAGCCCTGGCGGCTCTTATCACTCCTGCAATTTCTGTGTGCAGAAGGGCTCACGTCCACTCCTGCACAGCAGCCTTGAGGCAAGGATTCAGGAAAGCGCTCCAACATGTGTAAAGCAATCCCCACGTATGCCAGTGCTTGAGCAGAAGAATAACATCAGGCGTATCTTTAATTCCCTGTGACTTCAGGCAAACTTCAACACATCAAAGTTAAGCTCCTGCTTAAGTGCTGCTGGAATAAAGATGGTTCCCTGAACAGTAAAATACATGTAGTGCCACTCATTATTATTATATAGCCATGTATGAATGTAGGTGGAAAACTATTTATACATGCAGTTAGAGAATCGTATAAGGCTCCTCCATATATGAACTGCTGTTACTCCCGCATATGTGAATTTAGGTTAACACCATGTGAATATATGCCTATACTTATGCATAATTACTGCTTCATTTTGGACAGATATTAACTCTCGACCAGATGTGTAAGGCTTCCTAATGACTGTGTCTTTCCATCAGAAATAAAGCTTTTTGCTTACAATTCTAATTTAGGTATGTTAAAAATACTAGGGCATCAAAACCTTTGTATATATATGGCCAACATCTCTTAATGATAGTTTTGGGGAGGGAGTTTGAGGGATAGGTACACTTGGGGGGTGTAAATTTGCTTTTCCCTACAACATGTACAAGATTCCCTGTGAGAGCTTAGGTGAATTAGTGGGCTGAATGCAGATCAGTGGGCTGAATGCAATTAAGGATGTATGATTGTCACAGATTATTAAATGGCTTTTGCAGTTGATCGCAAGATATATACTCTGTACACACATGGGTATAAAGATGCATAAATAACAAACTGCTTTATAATTACATGGCTAAGTGCGATGCCTTCCTGTCCTCTGACAAACTTGCTGAAAGGGGGAAGGGAAGGCTCAGAGATCTGATATGTCTTGTTATCGGCACAAATCTAGCCCTCGGTGAGCCTTAAGTCACAAAACACCTCACGGCCACTGGTATTTTACTTTGAGGACAAAATACTGACGGTAAGGAAAGAAAATTGCCCCTACATCCTGTGGTATATTGGCTCCAGTACGACAACTGCAGCACCTATTTCAGCCCCCTGGCGTGACCAGCCACTTGTGCGTGACACAGGCACAGCAGTGCCACCGCACCAGCGCTCTGGCAGACACGGCACTGAGAAGAGTAGTCATGTCCTCAAACACCACATGCTGCTCTAACACCCTTGTTAATAATATCCTCGAAGGCATCTGAGCATCAGCAAAATCCTGCAAACTACCAAATGTTGCAGATAACACGGCCAACCCACAGCACCTGCCAGGCAAAGAGTGACAGCAGGTGTCAACCGGCAGTGCTGCTCCCTGTGCTCTTCCAAGATGGCTTGTCAAACAAGTTTGTTTTTTAAAGATGCACTCTTTTGCCTTACTTTGAGAGTACAGGCAGCTTTGTGGACAGACAAGCTATCCGGCAGCAGGGAGTTTGCTTCCTGACGTAAAGTCTGCATGCAGCCGATTCAGGAACCAAACTGCTCCTCGGGAACCATCAGCTTGGCAGGAGGAGTCTCGAGAAAGGACTTTCTTTCTTGCCCTCTGGCTGTCTCCTTCCCAAATCAATGTATATGAGCGCATGTAAATAACACAAGAATATACCCAGATTTTTCCTCACTGATTGCTCCTCCTGTAGGAAACCAAGCTGCAGGACGCCGGACACCTGCTACTGCTCATGACACTGGGAAAGGGTCAGCAGTACCATACGGACAGACCTCGAGGAAACTGCACTTCACATGAGCAGGTCCTCCCAAGGGCACAATGTTATCCTATGTTTGTCAGCTGGCACAGTTCAGTCGGTCCCTCACTTTCATAACCTCACCACTTTCCTTGATTTCAAAGGTGATGGGGAGGTTGGGGGCAGGAGGACAGATCAATATAAAGTCACATGCTAGCTGGAATTAGGTAGACCATCTATCAGAATAACCCTGCTGTAGTGGTGGAGAAAAAGGGTATGCCAAGCATAGCAGAACAAGGTGATGGAGTGCACCTCATAACCATTGCAAGGTCACAATAAAAGCTAACATCCCTATCAGTTAAAGTGGAGCAGATGATGCTGAAGGAAGAAGGCTGAGTGGATGGTAGTGCTCTCGGGAGAGACAACGAAGTAGAGCTTTGCCACCCTACCCTCCCGTGCAAGATTTGGTTCCAGCTCCCGATCCGGATGGACACAGGTCATGCTGTTGATGCCAGACCACAGGAGTTGCTCAGCGCTTGCTATCTCCACCCCCCACTGAGAATACAGGGATGCCCCTGGACTCCGCACGTCTCACACGCCTCATTCCTGTCTCACATTTTAGTCCTAAACACCGAAACCTGTAAAAGGCTTTATTATTTGATTTTATGATTTTAAAGCAACAACTGGAAGAATCGTCTCAGGCAAAACCCATGTTGTGCTGGGTCATTCCCTCCTTTACTCTTTGACTTTTTCCTGGATATGCTTGAAGACAGAGGTAGCTTTTGATGACGTACCCATACCCTTACACTTAGTTTGCAAATCCTACTCTGGGGAGCAATTATCTTTTTTGGTGGTTTGCTCCATCACTCGCCATAAATAGGGTCCTGATTTCTAACTATAGCTTCTAGAAGCTATAGTTGTAGTAATAAATAATAATAACAACAACAGCAATAATGATAGTTATGTGGAAAATAGTCCCTTACAAAATGAATGGACCTTTGTGAAGATAAGTAGGCTTGAGAACGTGATTACTTCTTCCACACAAAGGCTACAATTGATCATAAAGTAACAAGTCACGCACCCTGAAATGCCTCTCTTTGATCAGTCAGCAGGCAAATTACAATCCTTCATCAGCAATACAGCAACTGTGTGTGGAGCCATAAGAGAGCATTTGACAGGGACATTTGTATCCCAACCATTCCCATCCGCTAACGAGGCTGCTATATCTGCACAATAAGCATTTACTCTGTTAAGGGAAATGCGAAATATTTTCCCCCAGACACGAACTCTCCAAGCAGTTAATAGCCAGACAAATGGGAGTTTCCAGGGCCCACACCTCCACCATCTCAGCTTTCACACAACGCAGTCTGGTGCAGAGTTGAGTGCATGGTTTGCACCGATGCTACTGGCCACGTACCACCTCTAGGAGCAGAGAGCATCACTTGTGCTCCCAGTCCTCCCAAGAGGGGACTGTGGGCATTGAGCTGGCTACAGAAGTCATGAAAACCAAAGGAAAGCTTCCGCTTGCCACCTGTAGGCTTTGCATCCAACTTTACCAGTAACAGCACGCTGAAGAAGGCTCTTGCTCGGGAAAACCCTGGGGGCCAGGATGCGGCTCCCCCGCGGTGGAGGGCGGAGGGCGGCGAGCCCGCCCCGGGGCGGGGGCGGGAGGAGCCCGGGGGCCCCGGCTGCGTCCCGCGGGCTGCGGGCGGGCAGAGGCGAGAGGCGCCGGGAGGCGACGGGAGGCGAACGGAGGCGAGGCGGCGTCGGCCATGGTGCCCGCGCTGCTGCCCCTCCTGCTGCTGCCGCCGCTCCTGCCCGCCGCGGCGGGCGGCCGCTGCCCGCCCCGCTGCGCCTGCAGCCAGGGCGCCCTGCGCTGCCCGCCGCCGCCGCCGGGGGCGCTCCCCGCGCCCGCCCGCGCGTAAGTACCGCGGGGCGCGCTCGGCAGCGCGGAGCGGGGCGGGATGCGGTGACGTGCCGGGGGGCGGCGGGGATCTCCGCGGCGGGGATCTCCGCGGCGGGGATCTCCGCGGCGGGGGTGAGCCCCTGCTCCGCGCCGGCTCCGCGGGTCGGGAGGGAGTACGCGCAGCGCGGAGCTGCGGTGCCTTCCCCATCGGTCCTGCAGCGCCGGCTGTGCGCTCCCCGGCGCGGCGGGGCTTTCGGAGCGTCGCCCATCCCGCGGAGGTGAGAAGAGTTGGTGGTGTGCTTGGGGCTGAAGTTTGACTTGGGTTTTGAAGCCTGTCGTGCGCTGCCTGAGCGGTGAAAGCCTGGCAATAACCCGGAGGCAGGGGGTTTCTCCTTGGGAAGAAGATGCACATCCTCTCAGGACGTTTTCTCAATGAGCAAAATGTCGCACTCTCAAAGCCACATGCCATATGCCACCAGCTTCAATGACAGAGAGAAGTGGTACAGTTGTCTGAACTTTCTGTATTCTCCTGCTGTGGCAGGAGGCAAAAACTGCCTTTCCTATTCCAAAAACAGCAGCTTGGAGTGGCCTAGGTAACTTTAAAGAAACCCAGTTAAAAGGTTGATATTTGGTCTTAAACCTTCTGTCAGTGCTGGGGTTGGTTTGTTTTTTCTTTCACATATCTGACTGACTTCTCACAACGTCTTCTCCCAAAGCTTGTGCAATTTAATGCCCCCTTTAGTAAAGCATCAAAATCGTCCTAGCAGTGCTCATTGCCTCATTGACAAGTTAGTGGCTAATCTTTTTTTCCTCTCTGGTAGTAAAAAAAGCTGCTGTGAGTTTTGACAGCTGTTTGTATCTCCGTAGGGTGGTCCATCATATCTTTCTGCCTAATGCTCCTCTGGGAATGAAGATTAAATTATAACAACAGCGAATGACAGGCATTCCCTTACCCCACTCCCACATCGTACTCCAAGCTTATGAGCTAGTAGACCAGACCAAATACTTGATATACGTAGGTATTCAAGGGTTGTTGTGTTGTTTACGGGCTCAATTACAGCATGGATCTAAACAGTCATGGCGTCAAAATATGGGATTAGATGACCAACAGATAGCATAGGTGCCGTTTCTAGGATCCCTTGGTTATCTGTGCATGAGTTGAGCTGGGGTTTTCTTATTATGCTCCTTTCGGTAACAAAGCCTGTGTTTTCCATTTTCATCTGATTTGTTTGTAAATTTAACATGCTCTTGAAATTCCCCAGGGATGATGCTATCCCCAATCTCCTCTTTCCTTTCTCCCTAGCTCAAGAACTGATAGGAGCAAGAAATACTAATTTGTATTAACCTAGAGTCATGTGAATCATTCCTCCAAACTCAGTTTTTAGAAAAATCTCTGTCCTGAATTTTTTTCCTCCCCATTTCCCTGTGTTACCTTAGTGTCAGAGAAAGCAGAACCCATGGAGGCTGGTGAGACTCTCCATAGTTATTGCCACAAGCACATTTCTTCCCCGGTGTTCGTACCACACGCAGAGCAGGCAGTGGATTGGTCACATCAAGAATCCCTGCAGCAGCAGAAACAAATGGGGAGGTTAGTTTTTGCAGGGATCTAGCTTATTTATTAGGATGATGCACATCACAGCCCAGAGAGGTTATCAAAAGCTCTAAACTAATGTGATTTTTTCTTTCTTTTTTGGTTTACTCTTTTATTTTTCCTTTTTCCATCTATCACCCCAAGAAGAAACCACATCCCAACCTCAGTGATCAGGTTAAGACAGATAATGGGCTTACGGCTGCTGCCAGTTATGCTTCACTCAGATCAACAGGGCTAGGTGATGGGCAAAAATAAGAGAAGAATTTTTCCCTTCGACCTTTAAAATAACATTTAATCTTTATGATTGTACACAAAGTCCAGCTATTAGGCTGACTGTAGAAACCAACTTTACAGTCAGAAAAGAGTTCCACCAAGATTCTGCTCAATACTCCTACGGAGAAAATATTTACACTTAGATGTCAAAAAAAACCCTGTCTTTCAATCTACGTTTGCAGATGTGTCCAGCTCCTTCTACTTCCAGGCCACATCCAACCTGATTTATATTGAACCTGGAACTATACTATTAAATTTCCATTTCTTTATATTTTTCTTTTTTTTAATAGAAAGCTTACATTCATCATACAACTACAAAGCTGTACCGGTGAATGTAGTCTCTAACCCTACAGGTGTACATGTATTCTTGATTTTTTTTTTACTTCTTATTCAACCTGTTTTACTTTCCTTTCATCTCTTCCTTTGATTTTCATACTAGTGTCTTCTTATCTGCTTAGCTGTTATCTTTCCCTCTCTCTTACTCTTTCCCCTCTCTCTTACTCATATGGCTTTTCCAGCTTTGTTAGTACTGACTCCCTCTCTTTCCATACTTTACCAATCTTTTTAGCTCTCCTCTCCCTCTGCACAGCTCTGTGTATGAGAGACAAAGCAAGAGAAAGTTACTTTTGTCCCCTCATAGTCACGTCTGTATCTGTGTGCACCAGGGGAAGTGCAGTGTAGTGCTTGCAAGTGCACTAATAATTTGGGAAAAAAATGCTTCTCCAGGTGTTCCAACACAGTTCCTGGGTTGCCCACATCTTTCCATTGGTGCCCCTGTAACACACAAACCAGACCTCAGGAAAGTCCTTCTTACTAGTATCGTCAGTCAAAAAAATAAACACCAATCTGTAACTCCAGCTATACCTGAGTAATTCAAGCCCTGATGCTGTAATGAGCTGTGCTTCCAAATGTACTTTTGATAATTCGTTGTATCCCAAGTATATATCCTGTAGGGAAATTTCAGCCATTTTTCTTTACCGGAGTTATTCTTGCCATGTCATAGTATTGCTGGAAGAGTTTTCAAAATTATTAGACTTCCAACAGGTTGCAGAATGATGTGTTTTATACAGTCCTGAACTAACCATATTTTTCTCAGGCTTCTGTTTTTAATTTTGACATCGCACAAACACTACAGAAACGCCATTATCCAGACACCTATATATGCCATTTTGGCTATAGCACCTATGCGTCTTCTTAGTCTCAACAGAAAAATAATCTTTAATACACCATTATATTTTGAAACAAAACATGATTTTCCCTCTTTTGAAGTCTCGTATGTACTTCTGGGTTTTTTAGCAAAGTCTAAATGGATAGGCACCCAACTCTGGCTGTACAGTAATGGCATTGGATACCTAATACCTTTCTGCCCCTTCAAAAACCTCATTTCATAGTGAGGTTCGCTTTGCTGTGCCTCACCACATGCCCCTGTATGCAGGGCTTCTGCAGTAGGGTGAGTGGCATGTGATTAGGCACCAAATTACCAGGCACCAAATCCAAAACGTTGTGGCAAAAGCCTGAAAAAGTAGACAGTTCTACCATGTCTTCACTAAGGGCATATTTGGCTCTTTTGGATTGACAGAGGCTTCTGACAGTTTCAGGGCCAGCATCTTTTGTAGGAGATAATGTATCACCCATCCTCACCTAGCGGAAAGTACTCTTTGGCTGCTTGTGTGATATATCCAGCACCATAGTTCGCATTTCAGGTAGGTAATGCCCGATATACAGGGCTTTAAAAATCAATGCCAACACTTTACATTGCCCCCAGAAGCTGATAAAAATCCTGGGAAAATGGTGGGTTTTCAGTCTTAGTTTCAATCAATATTCCAATCCTTCTGAGTTAAATCCAAGGACACCACAAAATAAAATGTTTGCCACTCCCAACCAGAGTCTACCTTATGCATTCACCTTTTGGGCATTAGAAATATGAGTAATCCTATAAATTAGAGACACTAAAATATAACAGCCAACCCAGCTACAGTAACACATTCATACCTATTGCTATAGGGCCTGTGTTGGTTTTTTTTCAATTTATTATCAGTTCAACTAATCACTTTTTGCAAAAGGCAAATTCTGTAATACAGAGATTTTCTCCAGCGGTGTGAGTAGGCTTGGGCTTTGATTCCTCATCAACAGGACTGCAAGTGGTCCTGAGGTCTTTGGGCATCTAGACCTCTCAAAAGCTTCTCTTGGAACTTGAGTCTACGTGGTAGCGCAGGAGCAGAAGCTTATCTTTTAGCAGATAAACATTGTTGTCAAGTTGAGTCAAGTTGCCTCTGCTATATCCCAGAAGCAAAAAAAAAGGACGATAGTGGTTTCATGCCACTGTATCCTTGGGATAGACTGCCCCATGAACATTTCCTGAAGAGCTTTTACTGCTCCATCTATGCATTCACAGCAGGGGAAGCAGAAGGTGGTTTGCTCTCATGGTCCCTACTGGCCCCGGTATTCCTAGTAACAGGAAGATAACCTTCCCTGTGAAAAATCTACTCTAAAATTATGGTTTCAAAACAAAAATACAGGAAACTAATGGTAGCTGAAGAGAGAAGGACAGTATTTTAGCTACCAGGCAAGGACAGGATTTGATCAACCTAGGTGCTGTTCCCGTCTCTCCCGATGGTCTTGGATAGTCTTACACCTATTTGGCTTGGCCATTTCAAACCTTACTGCCTAGAATGACATACCTTGAAAACCAAGCTTGATTTACAGAACTGCTAAGGGCTGGTGAATACCAAGAAGGCTGGCTGGCTCCCCACTCCTTTCTGTTCATCCCTTCTCCAAGGATGAAAAGTCCCACAATTACCTGGTGCTGCAGTATTGTCAGCTGCTGAATGGCAGGAGTAAGTACAAGCATACAAGTTGTGATGTATTAACTATGAAAGAAACATTACAGTTTTTCTTAAAAGTGCAAAAGTTCATCCTTTAACTAACAACGCTCTTTCAAACTGGTGTTGATAACTTGTATTAAAGATGGATGCATCCCTCCTTTCATAAGCTATAGAAGTCAGGCTAGTAGCATGGGCAAGTTAGATGTATAGAAGCTTTGTAGCTTTGTAAAACCCAGTTTGTTCTTTCTTTTTTTGTCAAAAGCTTCCTCAGCTCTGAGAGATGAATAACTGGCCACATCTGAGTGTCACAATCTGAGTGCTATCAGAAAGAAATCAATATTTAATTCCTGCCCGTACCTGCCTGAGTTTCATTGTGTGCTATCAAAGACATCAGTCATGTTCAATAGCAGAGACTTCAACACATGAGATAAGGCCTCGCTTTACTCCGCGCTTTGGAAAAAAATTAAGCCTGCAACAAGCAGTTCAAAATTCTATTAACCTAAATGCTTATACATATACACAGGCTGGTTTGTGCTCAGCAAGCTAAAGGATCTTCTTCAAAATGTTGTGACTATAGGAAGAGACATCTAAATGAACATGTTTCCCTTTAACACAGGCAGGGTTTGAGATAGAAACCACAAAGGTGAAGTGGACAAGAACAGGGATGGGAACATTCACCTTTTTGGTGAATTTAAGATATGTTTATTGATGTGGAAGCGTCTATGCGTGCTACACCAGTATTTCGAGGATTAAGAGAGAAGGCTGATTATGAATTGCCTTTTTCCTTTGTTCTTGCTGTTTTGTGAGATGCTTAATGGGACGAGGTAATGTCAATGCAGATGAGTTCACAGTTCCAGCTATCAAGGTGAACTCGCAAGAATTAAAAACGAAAAACCAATGAAGTTGAAATACAGAATGGATTAAGTGCCGTCACGCAGTTTAACTACAGTACGTATTAAAAGTGCTGGGTCATCCCACTTAAATTTAATAGCATATCCGAGGTGGCTAAGCTCGGAGCACCGTTGCCAAAGGCTTTCTCCAGGCAGGGGGAGTGGGTCACTCCGAGCCACGCATTACAGGAATTTACAACCACCTCGCTGCTCACCGGCACATCACAGGGAGGTAGGAGGCTCTTGGGCTGAAGATTTTGATGTAATGAAGAGCCAAGACCTCGTTTTATTTTTTGCCCTTTCAGTCACATTTCTATTTCTTTTGTAAATGACAACATTTTTTTGCAAACAGTTTCACGAAAGGTATGTTTTATTTTGCAAGCAGCCCTGGCTGATGGTACAGTTACAAAGAGGTTCCTGCTGCCAGGGTTACAGAGCAGTAATTTCTCAGCTTCTACTTTTTACTTCTTCCTGAAGTTGTTTTCCGTTTGGCTCAGAGTATCAGGCCCTACTGCAGGATTATCTCTACCTGTCTGTCCCCTCAGGGCAAATACATTTTTCAAGACACATGACTTTTAGTTTCCTTTCTGATTTAACCAAACCTCACACACAACACAACATGCTAGCATCCATCTAGAGAAAGTATGACCCAATCACAGTGGTATCAAAAACATATATATCCTTAAAACATCCCTATTAGGTAGGGAAGCATTGTTATTCCCAATGTACTGACAGAGAGTCAGGGTGCAAGGAAACTAAATTATTTGCCCCAAATCATACAGACTATTTGGAACCTAGCTAGGAATTGACTGCCAGGCTCCTTAGTACATCTAGATTTGTAACCCAAAGACATACCTATGTGTGACAGCCTGCCATTATATTGTGTGGGCATGACATGTATATATATAAAATATACATATATATATATAAGTTGATAAACATTTTTAGTTGTCTTCGTATAGAGGATTATGACAACACAGAAAAAAAATCAGGTTATACAAATAGCATGGAAACATTTCAGTCAAAATACCTTGAGGGGGGCAGTTTAAGGATGGGAAACAAATGTCTCTGGCTAGATATTCATAATTATAAAGCAAAATGGAGCAATTATCTGTTTGCACAGAGATAACGTCCTGAAATATGTTAAATATTTTCCTATGGACATTATCAGGGAGAGTGTGGTCATGGCTAGATAAATTGGCTGGTAAAAGTATTGTGATTCAGATGTGGAGTAGAATGGTAAAATGCAGATCTGTCTGCCACATTATTATTAACTTCTCAGTCAGAGTAATTAAAAAATCAAAAAGGAAAATATACACTTGCTTTTAATCAACTAACCACACTGATGCAATGTATTAAAAAAAAAACCACTAAAAAACCATAAATCCACCACATCAGGGCTGATTTGGATCTCTTCTACACTTGTACATAGCCAGAGCATTGCTAGTGAATTCAGGGTGCCACACTGCAACATTACAGGATACTGCTGAGAGAAGAACATGGTCCACAGAATGTGAAGATACTAATTTATAGAGAAAGAGCTTTACATGAAAGCCACTTTTTCTAAGGAACTAACTTTAAATAGCCTATAGCTTCCTTTGACTGTGAATGTAGCAGGCCACTTCGATCAGGCTATTAATTTACTTAATAGGTTATGATTATTATTGATTTGGCGGTGATTAGTCTCAAATTTATGCTGTTGAGGAACTGACCCAATATCCTTTCAATTCCATTTAGCTGAGATCAATGGTAAATGGATCAGGCCCCAGGGGTACAGAGAACTGCAGGCAAAATAAAGTAGCTTTATGCTTTATTATTTTTCTGCACGCTGTAATGGTACAGTCTGTGAACAAGGAAACCCCATGCCTTACAATCCTTTCCTCCCTCTCTTCTGTTTTCAGATCATTTACTCACCTGCCTGTAAAAGTAATCCCATCACACGCGTTTGAAGGACTTAGGGATGCCTTCATCATGTAAGTTGACAACATTTTCCATTTCCTTAATTTCTTGCTAGAAATTCAATCAGAAACCTCCATCCCAAATAACATCTTTTTATAATAGCGTGAAAATGTGTTGCTAAAGCATACTATTGGTGAAAAAAAGTCACTGGGGAAAGATAAACATAGCATTTCTTTTCTTATAAGCAGTATATAAAAGATTCTTTGAAAAGGTATGACTTTCAACAGTTGTTTAACAGATCACATAATGAAATATTAATCATGTTGGAGAGAACTGGATATTGCTTAATAACTGATGGTAGGTGCTTTTGACTGGCAGAGGAGATAGATTTCTATCATAAAATGTTATCACTCCCATGATAGCTATGGCATTCTGTGATTATACATTTATGTAGTACCCAAATAAGATATTTCTTTGGCGTTTTGTACCAAGAGATAAGCTTGGCAGGGGATCAGTGGGACTCAACACTTTCTTGGATCTTTCAGTTTACAAGTGCTGTAATTTTGCACACTGGATCTGTGTTGCTTCCCCTCCCTTGGCTTTGTACCTATTTTATATCAAGGACTCAGACCATAAGGCTCATCTGACCACTCTTGTCCTTATTTCTGTTGTTATTCCAGCTGAAAGATGGCAGACTTGAGTCTCCATTATTTATTGGTTTTTATTTTATCTGCATTGAGTGGTCTCTAAAGGACAAAGTTGATGACACACCAGCGCAATGAAGAACAGGGGAATGACCTCCCCCAGAACCTAAGCAGCAGCACAAATGATGCCACTTTCTTTTCAAGGTGCACTTTTTATACTTCTCTTCACCTACGAGAAGCATCAGATATTAAAATATATATGAGATGTTACATAATTTATTTTCAAAGAAACAAAAAGAGAAAGTAGGAAACCCTTTTGTGCTGCATTCTTGAAGGCAAAGACTTGAAGGATGAGGGTAATGCAGATGCCTGAATACACTCAACTGGACTAATTTAGCTTTTCGTGCTCATTGGTTAAACAATTTTGGCCAAATTATAAACTTCTGTGTTCCTGTAGCTCTAGCAAGTAGAAAATAAGCTAAACTCTGCTGCATGTATTCCACTGCAATAAAGTATTATAGCACAATACAATGGCACTGTATTCTTGCATTCACTTGCATCTGAATGATTAATGAGAACTTAGCATTTTCAGATGGGAGACCAACTTAAATCTACAAAGTTTCTCCTACCTGTATGACTTGAGGCTAAACTTTCCCAAATTGTATGCATATCCTATTCTTCACAGAGAATGTTTTGTTCATTGACATTTTCCCTTTCATAAAGAGAATTTAATTGATTTCTTTGAGTCCTTTTAATGTGTCTCTCCAAATTAACAGCGTAGAAATTGATGTATTTGTCTGAAGTAAATCTATAGAACACTTCATAATTTTATTGAGATTTAGTGTTACTTTGAAAAATGCATATTTTTAAATTATAAATCTCTAAATCATCTATTTTACAACTCATCACCATCTGCAAATCAGATGATAAATTATTCTCACTGCCGTAAGTCATTCCAACATATGTAAATGTAAGCCAGTGGCAGACAGGAGGGATCCCACGGAAGGACCATGTTTCAGACCCCAGACCTTAAGGAGTCTTTAAGTTCTGTGAGCAGGCACTGATCCCACGCAGCCCGTGAGTCTCTGAGGATCAGGTGCCCAGCAGGCTACTTGTTCTGCATCCATCTTTCATTTATGAGTAACTAGTGCAACACCAGAAATAACAATCTCACTGAATTCTGATTACGGAAAAAATAATGAATATTTCTGTACGAAATACATGCATGTTTAATATATGATTCCTAGTGTGCATCCCCCTTTGCCACTACAAATGAAAAAACCAATTCATTCTGGTCTAAGGGTTTTTGTATCAACACCAACAGGAATTGTTTTCTCATAAGTATAATTGAAATAAGATAACTCTCAGGACTGTGACAATACTGACTGATTTTGTAGATGTGTTCCAGTTGTTTAGAAAATATTTTTTTTCTTGTCCGTGTATAATCTTAGGTTTAGTTTGTGTGCCCTTCCAGTCAATTCTGTTGAGAGAAAACACTGTTTTGAAGACCTTTCCCCTATAGATGCATCAATATGTACTGTTTACTTTCAGGAGTCAATTTTGTGTAGCCCCATAAATCTTAATCTAGCAGGCCTTTAGCAAGCATCAAAAAAGTGGATTTTTTTTCTCTATATTCAGCATTGGTTATTATTAACTACATGCGTGGAACAGGAGCAGCAGTACATCGAAATCTGACAGTGCCTACAAAAACAGTCATGTTGGTCGGTGTAATGATGAGAAGGAGCCACTTCCTTCCAGTTTGAATGCATGTAATGAAAATAGAATTTAAATCCAAAAATTATTCATAAAGTGCACTGAATGCATATTTGTGTATTTCTGCATCTGTGGATTAGATGATCAGCACCCTGACTTAATAATAGTGTATGAAGCACCATGAACATTATCTACATCCTTGCCCATGCAAATAAATTCACTAACCAGGACCGATGATAGGAGCAAAAGGCTCACAGGCTTGAGCTCACTCTGTTTACGTTATTTCTGGCCCTGAGTCACTACCTTACCTACAATTTACTGCAAAAATGGAGGTTGGATGTTACAGAGATACTTATTCCAAAGGGCTGGCATACTCCTTTGCCAAGGCAGCAAAAGGCTGGTCTCTCTCAAACCCTACTGGCACCCGCTCTCAAGATGTCTAAGGTGAAGCATAGACACGGCTGCCAAACAAGAATTGGTTCAGGGGTTGAACAATTATGCATAAAAGAAGGAAATACAAAGTGGAAAGCTGATTTCTGGTATCTTTTCCATTAATATATTGCTTTGTGTCTGCCTTTTTCATTATAGTGAAATCTCTCTGAGCGACTCCCTGGAGAGAATAGAAGCGAGTGCATTTGACAGCCTTCCTACTCTGTCTGAAATGTAAGCATCAATTAAAAAAAGGCATCCATGTCATGATTTAGGATCATTAAGGAGTAAACAGTCTGCAGAGAAGTATTCTTGGACCAAATCTTCCTCTGTTACTTCGGCTGGCTTTGGATTAGATCTATGACGAGAAACATTTCTCTCCAAAGTACCATATAAAATAGTCAGCACTCTGTAAGGTCTCGCCTTGGAGATCTAAATCATGCAAAGACATCCATGCGTAGAAAGTCCCACTGCTTTCAGTGAGCTCAATGACAGGAGTGGAGCTCTGTGTCTACTTCTCCCGGCACTGTCAAGCTTTCTAAGCAGGGAAATAATTCGAGATGACAACAGATGAGAAAAATCTTCCTTTTTGAAGATGCAGTTTTCAAAGCCCTACAGTATTTGAATACAGCTGCTTAGTATGCACAGCTCTTCTTTTGAGCGCTAAAATATTACTCAAACAGAACATGTACTGATTTTAAACTTGACCTGCATAGCACAGGCATCTGAGAGAGAAAGTGAGTTAAAGCAATGACTAGGAGAATGCTCTGAAATATTTAGTGAAATTGGAAACTATAAATCTGATTCAATATCTCATTACTGCCTTTTTCACACAGCATGATCAGCAAGTGGCTTAAAAATGGTGCAACTGAATGAGGACAAATAAGTCTTTCTTTTTTTTCCTTTTATGTGAACTCCATTGAAGCCAGTTACTTGCTCACACAAGCAAGAGATACAGAGTTATCTACCTCTGATTGGGTCCAACTGCCACTAGACTCAATGGTGGGTTTAGGGAAGGAATAAAGGATTTGATTATGGATAGAATCATAGAATCATAGAATTGTTAAGGTTGGAAAAGACCCTTAAGATCATCGAGTCAACCGTTAACTTAGCACTGCCAAGTCCACCACTAAACCATGTCCCTAAGCACCACATCTACACGGCTTTTAAATACCTCCAGGGATGGGACTCAACCACTTCCCTGGGTGGCCTGTTCCAATGCCTGACTACTCTTTCAGTAAAGAGGTTTTTCCTAATACCCAACCTAAACCTCCCCTGGCGCAGCTTGAGGCCATTTCCTCTCATCCTATCCCTTGTTACTTGGGAGAAGAGACCGACCCCCACCTCGCTACAACCTCCTTTCACATAGTTGTAGAGAGTGATAAGGTCTCCCCTCAGCCTCCTCTTCTCCAAACTAAACAACCCCAGCTCCCTCAGCCACTCCTCGTAAGACTTAGTCTCTAGATCCTTCACCAACCTTGTTGCCCTTCTTTGGACACGCTCCAGCACCTCAATGTCCTTCTTGTAGTGAGGGGCCCAAAACTGGACACCAGTACTTGAGGTGCGGCCTCACCAGTGCCGAATACAGGGGCACTATCACCTCCCTGGTCCTGCTGGCCACACTATTCCTGATACAAGCCAGGATGCCATTGGCCCTCTTGGCCACCTGGGCACACTGCTTGCTCATGTTTAGGCAGCTATCAACCATCACCCCCAGGTCCTTTTCAACCAGGCAGCTCTCCAGCCACTCCTCCCCAAGCCTGTAGCATTGCCTGGGGTTGTTGTGACCCAAGTGCAGGACCCGGCACTTGGCCTTGTTGAACCTCATACAGTTGGCCTCCGCCCAACGATCCAGCCTGTCCAGGTCCCTCTGCAGGGCCTTCCTACCCTCCAGCAGATCGACACTCCCACCCAACTTGGTGTCATCTGCAAACTTACTGAGGGTGCACTCAATCCCCTCATCCAGATCATCGATAAAGATATTAAACAGAACCAGTCCCAACACTGAGCCCTGGGGAACACCACTCATGACCAGCCGCCAACTGGATTTGGCTCCATTCACCACCACTCTCTGGGCTCGGCCGTCCAGCCAGTTTTTAACCCAGCACAGAGTGCACTTATCCAAGCCATGAACAGCCTCAATGACAATGATAGCTTGTCATTTGCCTGTCATTTGCTGAAACCAAAGAGCTAAGCAAGACCATTAAAGAGCTACAGGAGGCTAGCAAGAAAACCTGTTTGAATCTTGAATGCTCTACATGCCTCACATTGCATGATATCCCAAGCTGCACTCACAGCCACTTTCAATGGATGATCAGGGTAGGTGGGTTCAATGTAGTTCTTTGATTTGAACTCTTGTTGCAATTTCCTATGCTAAAACCTTTGAATTTTGTGTATCATGCATTGAGAGGGAGCAGGGCTAGAGCTATTGGGCTTTTATGCAAACATACAGGTTTACCAGATAGTATAGCTGCAGAAAGTACACCTTGATTGAGAGGGTCTGTCCCATTTTTTGAGCGACCACTAGCAAACAGTATTTCTCACACACTTATCTCCATCTCCCAGTTTCTGCAGATCTAAGCAGGCATGTGGTGCTGCTCGCCACTGCTCTAATAAAGACCATGGTGCTCTAAGAGGTTAAACCACCTGCAGAACTGCCTTTCCTGACTAGGCAGAGCATCAGTAATATGATGGAATCAAGGGATGATGCAAAGGGATCTGATAGCGGGACAAGGACCAGGCATGCACACACATGCGCAGAGCTCAGGCTCCTTGCTCAGCCTGACCTCCAGGACCACCCAGTGGAGGCACAGTCATCGTGATGATAGCATGCTCGTGCCTCGGAGCCCCTGCAGTAAGCAGAAGCTCAGCGCATTAGGCACACCACGAGCCCAGAACGCGTATCCCAAAGAACCAGCAGACGACGGCAAAATGCTAACTCCCACCAGTGACCAGGATATCCAAACCAGATCATCTCAGTTCAGTGAACTGTGAGAATTCAGGAGCTGTTATCTTTTGTCAGCTGCCTAACAATTACAGGCCATTTTTATTACCAATAGTGCTTTGAAATGCACTCGTGATGTATTTTTAGAAAGTTTGTTCACAGCAGGAGAGCCTTCTGCCATATTCTGCACTTGACTGTTTTCTGACAAGACCAATCACTAGCAAAATTCAGGACCCTTCTAAATGTATAACGATTATAATACTGAGATTTTTTTCCCTCATTACAGATTAATCCTGAACACGAAAAATCTGTTGCACATCGAGGACGGAGCATTCAGAAACCTTCCAAGGCTAAAATACTTGTAAGAGAGAGTTCTGTTTCTTTTCTGCTTGCCTTTTTTTTCCCCCCTCTAAAGGAGTGGACAAATTACAGAAAGGAGTATAAGGAAAAAAGAAGTTTTTCATGCATTATGGTACACTAAAAGTACATCATTAACGATAGCTTTAATGTGCAGTTAACCAATAGTGAGGTCTTCCAATAGTCAAGAAAATAAAGTAACCCGGGGCAGGGCAGTAATGGACAAACAGTAGTAAAGTCTTCAAATTAGTTCTGCTAAGTGCTTATTTCTCAAATAAAGCTTTCAGATAGACAAGGTACTATGCAAAAGTGGTAACTAAAATCTATTTCTTGTGCTTAATGTAGAGAGAACATATACTGCTTCTCCAGGACACTACTGGAGGATGCTACAAAACTTAATTTTTACAAGGCTTACAAACACAATTGGAGCCTAATTAAAAAGTATTATATTTGTCTCTCACCTATTAGTACATTGTTAAACTCATACCTACTGAGTTGGCTTCTTGTTGCATCCACTCTGGTAATCTTTTCTCCTGTAAATAGGAATTATGCTTTTCTCTAGGAGCATTTGTAACACTGGAATAAGAAAATTTCCAGATCTGACACAGATCTTCTCATTAGAAGCTCATTTTATTTTGTAAGTAGAGACCCAACCTAACCCAGCTGTGAGTCTTTTCCATCTTGTTCCTGGATCACTGACAAAAATACCCCTTTTTTTTTTTTCCTCCCAAAGGGAACTCTGTGATAACTTGCGTATGACAACTATACCACAAAATGCTTTCCAGGGGATGAACAATGAATCATTGACACTGTGAGTAAAATAATCCTAGTTCCAGTTCCTTTTGCGAGGATAACACTTCTGCTTGAGGAAAGCAGGTTGACTTTATAAAAATCTTGAAATGAAACCCCATACAATATATGTCTGTATTGTGAGTTAAATTTGAAATGCTCAGGAAATAGAGGGGTGTTTTTCAAGCGGAAGAGCAGGGTTTTATCCAGAAGGTAACTTCACTTAAGAAAGAAAATAGGAGGAGGAATCCAAATCCTCATCTTCCATTCAACATTGTTTTTAAAAATACCATCAACAGGACATAAACTCCAAAAGCTGCACTGGAAGCCAGAGTCTCTCTCTTTCCCTCAGGGATGAGGTTTCTTGAAGTAGTGCTTTCAGGGACCAACCAGGCTGATACTACTGATCTAATGCCGCTGATCTTCAGCTGCAATGGCTCCCTCTGAAGAAGAGGAAGGGAGAGAACAAATTGGTACGAAGTACCAATGCTTGTTCTTACCCTGATTCCTCTTGACTCAACTTATGTTGATTCCCACAAGTCTCCACACCAAGACTTTCCTTTTAACGAACTGTGGATTCATTGCTACAGCCACCTGTGAGACGGGTGGGCTTGATGCTAAGTGAGTTGCACCACCCGAGACACACAAAAAGCAGCAGAAAGCCAAGGTGAGGTGTCATCTGCCAGCACAGCAAGAACCGTGTATGGATTTTGCAGCACCCTTGTCCTCACAAAAACTTCCACAAAGAAGTGCTGAAATAAGAAAAATCACAGACTGAGTCTGTCTGCAGGACGTGGCTGAAATTGAGGTCTCCCAAGGAAGGACCAGCTGAGCAACAGAGGGCAGCAGCAGGCCACCTACTTTGTGTTGTAGCCACAAACACCAATTCGGACACCAGTAAAGCCAGCCTTTGTGGACCAGACATATTAAAAGGCAGTACACATCCAAACGGGATGAGACAAGTGTGTACCAAAACCCTCGCACAAAACTCCATGCCTATTTGCACCCACAAATGAGCTGTGCACACGAGCAAGTACTGCAGTTGACTGGCTTGGGCCCTTCATCAGGCTGATGTGCCAGCATGACAGCAATTTCGACATGGATTTTATGTATTGATGAATACCTTCTGAAACCATTAGAGGAACTGAGCATAAATGTGACTGAAGACTGCTCCTATGCGACGTTAAAGAGGAGCAATTGCTTAGATCAGGGCATCATTTCATCTTATGAGCCTCTTTCCTCCCAGCAAGTTCTCAAAATAACTCCAACAAAATTATGATTCTGTTAATGATGCAAGAAAATGAACACACAAGAGATGGAGAAAGGTGCTTACAATTTTAACTGTAACCCCAAAGTGGGTTAAATTGGAGGGATTCTAACTCAGTCAGGAAACAACCAATGATCATTTTTCTCCCATCCTTTTGTGATAGAGAGCTCACCACAAGAAGAAAAGAATTACCTTATCAGCGGCTTCCTAATTGTAGAGCTACACGTTAACTCCACCCCATGCAGTTAACTGTAATTAGCTGAAGTAATTCCAATTGTTGCAGCATGGTGAAACACAAGTAATCTGTGAAGCTGTAAAGTCAGCCTGCAGTAATGCTTTGCACTACAAATAGCTAATTCAGTCTTTACAAACAGTTAGTGCTTCATGTGGATGGGGAAATCGATCCTACGTATCATTGTGGTTTTTAAGGAAATCACTGATTTCAGCATCGTGCTGAGATAGACCCCTTCTCGTATCAATTGTAGTCAGGCGCTCCCCACACTTCCAGCTTTTCTTGGGAGCAGGCACCATAGCCCCAGTTTCTGCTCTCCCAAAAACAAGTGGAAAAGCAACAACAGAAATTTTGTTTAATTTATAAACTGCACCAAATTTTCTATTAGGGCTTAATATTAAAGAAAAAATACTATATACAAATGATTATATTGACATGATATTGGAAACATGAACTTAATATCACAAATGGATTTTTCTCAGTGAAATCAGACCCACAAGTTAGATCTCCTAATGAAGGAAAAGAGCTGGACTTCAGATGCAGCAGAGCCCAGCCTTTAGGTATCTGGCCCCAAGGTGAGGAATCAAGAACCCAGGGTGGCACCAAGTGTCCCTATGCAGCACAGGGGACAGCGAGGCTTCCACGGCACAAATCAAGCCTGGCAGCAGTACTTTGGAGGAGCTGATAGCTCACTGACCACTGGATGATGCACGTCTCACCCCTGCCTCTCTGCAAAGCTGTCTCTTGGGCTGCTGGAAGATTTGTCCATCAGCAGAGGATCTGCAATCCAGCAGCACCCTCTGGGCTTCAGAGTTGCTCTCCTCTTCTCTAGCCCTTGCAGTCTTCCATTTACACATGCTGACACCACAAAATCCGGGTCTTCTGCCTCCAGGTTGTTGTCTGCGTGCCAGGAGCTTACCTGGAATAATGTCTTGCTTCTGGATCTCAGCCCAAGGTAGGCACAGGTGAGCCCCTCAGAGGAGGGAGGATCTGTATGTAAGAAGAAGTTCTCTTCAACAGCTAAACAGGAAGGTGCTTAGGGAATTTAAGCTGCAATTTTATCTTAATTTTAGAGTTAACCTAAGTCATGCGATAGTCACTTATGTACTTTATAAGCTAGACCCTCTAATCATTAAAATGAATGCAGCGTTAAGACTTGAAACCTGTAGTACATAACATAATCTTGTCTTTTCCAAATCTTCTTCCCCCTACACATTTTTTTTAATCCCCAGCAAATTATATAAAAATGGATTTGAAGATATCCACAGCCATGCCTTCAATGGGACAAAGCTGAATCAATTGTGAGTATGTCTCCCCTCTTTGGTGTTCTTTTTTTAAAATGTAAATAATAGTTCAAATACAAGCAAAGGCTCTTCCTTCAGCTTAACTGGCTGTGTCTTGCATTTCCCCTGATACCCATCAGAAAACTGTGTGTTTCGGTGTCCTTGTGACTCAGTTGTTCATCCTGCAGCACTTACTGCTTTTCCTCAAACACCATCCCTTAGAACACTGCAGTTTTCATGAGAAAAGCTCATCGTTTTTAATAAAATCTAATAAATTCTTAAACTTAGCAGCAATAGTGGAAAGCTTGAAACCGTAGCCCAAACTGAGGAACCTACAATTTACATCTGGAAACATCAATAGTTTTTAAATCACTTTCTCATGCTCTGGGACTAGACTCTTGGTTTGGGCAAAACTTCTGCATTTTTGTGTGCTACTACTGCAGTGAAGGAACCAGACTGGCTGGTCCTGGTTTAAGTCAGAAGAAATTGGAAATTAGAAGGATTAAGTACAGATGATAACAGTCTGATGGCATCAGCGGAGGGAAAGGTCGCATGAGAGCACTCTCAGGCCAGATATTGCAACACAACCGCTGTGGTGAGAGAGAGGATCAAGAGGAAATAGACGGGAAGAAGAAACCAAAAAAGGGCTATTTTAAAATAGAGACGTAAAGAGTTAATGTTTGATTCCACAGAATCCTGAAGGACAACAAGAACCTCAGGTGGATACACAACGACGCCCTGAGAGGGGCCACAGGGCCAGATGTCCTGTAAGTATCCACCGCTCCGTTACCTGGGTTTATAGGTGTCCCACAGGAACTGCGCTGTGCTACGTGGGCTGCGTCATCTCGGCACACATGGGCTTTGAGTCTGGAAGAAGACCTGATCTCTTACCCTCTGCTTGTAAAATGGAAACATGTCAACGCAATGCCATGAAATTACAGGGCAGAAGGCTCAGTTTGCGCCGTGGCAAATGCCTATCAGCCAGTTCTAGCGTTGGCATTGACCTCTGTCACTTAGATACTTCGTCCTTTGCTTTATTTGTGTCAGATCCTCCTGATCCTACCCCTGTGCCTTATATTCCGACATTACCAAGTAACTTGTCTTTTGGTAGGATGACTATGTTTTTACAATATATTATTTTAGAATTTCATTACAGAAGTGAACTAGCTGATTGCATGCTATAAGCCTGTGCTGAATAAAACACATTATTATCATCCTCATGCTTTATTAATCAAGCACTTACTGGAGGGCTGCACTGGCTATAACTCCATGCAATAAAACACAGTGGGTCGCTCTGTAAATAGCACTCTGTGCCACATGTGCCATTTCAGTCCTTTTATTGGTGCTTTACAGTACATGGCATTACTAATATCACTTTCAGAATTGTAGCCTTTTTTCCCCGTTTAATGGCCTCACTCTGAAAATCCTTGGTCATGTTGATGGCCTTTCCTCAAACAAACAGCCCCCCTGAAGTTACTCTAAGCCAAACTGCTTAAGTTTGTCTTGGCAAGAATGATGCATTTGTTTATGTGTTTTAATTAATAACCATTAATTAAAAGATTCCTGGCCAAGAAGAGAGCCAGGAGGGTGTCCTACCTGTTAAGCTGGCTGGAGTCATGTTCACCCACTTTCTCTCCCTTTGCCTGACTTAAAGATCCATCACATGTTCTGTGTATGGTGGCTTTCAAACAGAGAGGTCAGGGCACAACGCCTGTCGCAGTGGGTTTTGATTTCTCCAGGACAAAGCAAGCTTCTTGCCACACTGGGGCTCCTGGGCCGTGGGGATGCCCTTACCCTGCTGCTCTGTAGTTTCACAGACCACGTTTCTGAACTGGGTATCAGGTGCTGAAGTGGCTTTGCAGATTTAGACCTTTGTGAAAAATCGAGTTGCTGTTAGCTACCATCATGCTTTGGTGGTATTTTTATACATATGAAAAGAGAATGCTCTCTTTATTTTGCAGGGATATTTCTTCGACGGCACTGGAGTCCCTGCCTAGTTATGGGCTCGAGGCCATTCAAGTCTTAAATGCAACGTCATCTTACTCGTTAAAGAGACTGCCACCGCTGGATAAATTCAGCAGTCTTCTGGAAGCGGTTCTAACGTATCCCAGCCACTGCTGTGCTTTTCGAAATCTAAGGACAGAAAAGTGAGTCCAAATAGCGTATTATTGTATTTCAGTGCTTCAGAAGCTCCAACATGGCAATTCTGCTTTATTCAGCTCACAAGGTTTGATTATCCTTATTCTGGTTACAAGGAAGCTGTGGTACGTAGCAAGGCCTCGCACAAAGCACCAGATCTCTGCTAAAGCCAGGAAAATCATTTCCATTTATTTTAGAACAGAAAGGGATCTCATCCTGTGCCCAGGATCTGCCAACAGGAACATTATTCTAAGTTTACTTAAAGCTTATATTTTTCTTGGTATCTCAGTGAAAAAGCCTACTGGTACATGGAAGATATATCTCCATCAATAGCACATTGTCCTTAAAAAAAAAAAAAAAAAAGAAAGAAAGAACTCCCCGTAGCCTTTAGCAATGTACCTTATTTAATGCAGGTGATATGATGACCTTATAGAAAAGGTAGGCTTTCAATTACCCGCCGAAATGAGGACCTGACACAAGTCTACAGAAGGGGGTTACTCAGTTTAGTTCCAGTATTTTCAGATAATAATAGTCAGTATTGTTCTCCCTAGAACTGGAAACCATGGTGCAGAGAGAGCTTCGCATCCGCTGATTCGGGGCGGTCGCTCTGAGACAACTGAAGCTAATTTTTCAGCATTTTTCTTCAAAGAGATCAACTGTCAGTTGGCTTTAGGCAGCCAAAGCAACTCTAAATGAGTTTAGTTGAAGCTGTGAGGATGCCACACTTCTCGTCTGTCTCAAATGAAGGCTACAGAAAAGACATACTGAGCAGTCATTTGTGGGAAGCCTGATCTGTGTGACTTGCACGCCATTGCATCAGGACTGCATTGCAAAGGCAGGAGTAGAATCCAATTCTTTAGGATAAAATTAGGGGTGATGCTCCACTTTCTCTGCCTACCTCATTTTACTAAGTGGTTCCTGCTTCTGCAAGAGTTGAGCAAAGATCCTACAGTCAAAGGTTTCCATTGCTGCTGAACTCTGATTCAGTCCCAGATCAAGTCTCTGAGTGTATTAAATGCAGAAGCAACTCTGGGACAAAAAAAAAAAAAAAAGAAAAAAAGATTATTCATGCTGATGAGGATAACTGTGTTTCTGGTATTATATTAATTTTCAGGTGTTTGACTTTGTAACATGATCATGCTCTATAAAAACAGAGGTGCTTTAGTAACTCACTTTCTTATATTTAGTGAATGTTTTCTTAATAAACTGGGAGAACGAAACCCTGCAAATCAGGAAAGTAGACTGCCCTCCTAACTGGAACATCAGGAGGGTTCAGAGCAGTGCTGATGCGTTACCTATCTGCACAGCCCTGGCCACTGGAAAAACCTGTACAAGCAACAGGCTGTTATCTTCTATGTGACCAGGTACTACAAAGGAATGAGAGACAGATCTCTGGCTGTTTTCTTTGTCATCTACTGATGACAGCAGAAGGCCATGGAGCCTGAGACCTCTCCAAGACCTTCCCTGGTTACCCAGGGAAGAGTGTTTGTGTGGTTACAAATTCTCATGGTCACGCAGCTGCAGCCTGTTTCTGTCTCCTTCTACCCCCTTCTGTTGCCCTGTACTCTACAGACATCCCACCCAGTTTTTACTACCCCTGCCCCATATCCCCTTCCTTAGCACCTATGGACTGCACTCTCTGATCAGTGAGATATGGTGACAAGGTCTTACATACATCTGACCAGGCAAGCAGGTTCACTTAAGTCAGCACCACAGACATTAGGGAAATAAATTCCTCAGACCAAATATTCTTGAGATTTCTGGGGGACAATTGTGGTGTGCTCATTCCCTGAGCCATATCAGAGAGGTGGAAGGTAGCATTCAGTTCCCTAGACTTTCTTCCACTGGCCTGAATGTGGTGGGGAGAAAAAAAGCAGGTTGTACCACATCTTCAAAAAATTACAAGAAAAAGCAACTTCTGTTGCAATACCATTATTTATAAGCATCACACAGGGGCTTAGACTGGTATTTTATTTCTCTCATTATACATAAAACTTTCTATAAGCTTCCAGGTGTCTGATTCTCTTAAGAGTACACAGAAGAGCTTAGTGTTTTTGCCAGCTCTTTCCACTGTCGCAGCAATGAGGTCAGACAAAGCCATTTCCATTCATGCTGATAGAGTACCTGGCCCATACTTTCAAAGCCTCAAAACCAGAGATTTTGCCAAATGTCATCTTTCAACTTGTACTTTTCCAATTGATTTACTTCCAGCCTGTAAAGTCTACCTCCAGATCCCAAACAGGTTTTAAAACAGAGCATCAGGCCAGCTTCCCAGCATTTGTTAACATCCACTTCTCTAAAAGCCAGAATAACTGCTACCATTCATACTGGTGGACAACCTGGCCCACTTCAATACAATATTTCATAATGCAAAACATACCTTTTAATTCCAGCTCAAGTTATTTCACTATAAAAAAAAAAAATCATAAACAATAACCGAGCTGAAAGACCATCCTTATACCCCCCATGAGGTACTGCCTACTGTCGCAATATTTGAAGCCTTCTCCTCCCCACTTCCAGAGGTCTACGTGAATGTTCACACTGCCGTGAGGCCAGCTCTAGCTTACCTTACACATCTGCAAAGATCGCTTGCAGAGAAGATGAGAATTTGGCTGAAATCCAGACTGAAACTCAACTTTCTTTTCATCCTTCTTTCAGAAAGAATTCCTTGCTTTCCATTTTTGACAACTTCTCCAAGGAGTGTGAAAGCACCATGAGGAAACCAACTAGTGAAATATTGTAAGTACCTATCTGCATACAGATGCTGGAAGTTGCAAATACAGACCTCCCCCTCCTGCTGTTCATGTGTTTTTTCCTAGAACAGCATGTCTTTTGCTGCCGATTCAGTCACCCTTACAAGTTGCACAGTGCTAATTTTACTATCATTAAACTAAGATTTGTGATTTTGATGTTCAAAAGGAAAGGAAAAAAACCCATAATTTTATGAGCTTTACTCACTCCAGCTTCTCTTCTGAATTCTTGAAAGACTTTCAAAACAGTGATGAAATATTTAAGAAAGTTAATGGCCTACATGGAGACTATTCATGCCCTGAGATAATTGCAGTTGTTTGTGTGATTCAAAGAAGAGCTGCTACTGTTAATATTTTTTTGCCTGTAGAAAGGATAACTAGAAGTCTGTATGTCAGTAGTTTTCCATGGTAGAAATAGAGTCCCTGAGTTAGAAGTTTGATGACCCCATGCAATTGGTTTACCTCTTCTAAATGTGTCTTTCCATGTCACCACAGTTCTTTTTGACAGTGTTCAGTGGGACAATGAGAAAGGCTAACATCAAAGCTGTTGTGTTGGCCGTGCTGGATGACACAGGCTCTAAACCAGTATTTAATGGAGGAGTTTAAGGATTTGCTATTATCCATCCCCCTGCAGCTAAATGGGAGACCTTGGGACTTCTCATCAGCCCTGACATGGAGTCAGAGCATTGTAAAGTCTAGAAAAAACAAGGTTATGGTCACAAAATTCCAACAGCTAAATACAGCTGAAATGTGACTGATGCATTGGGATACTGACTTCCTTGGACATTATCTTGTTTGCTGGTTAGCAAGGCCTCGTACACTTGCCATTTGGTTTTATTCAGCTTTTTGTAAAGCAACAGCTGCCTTGATTCTCTTGTCACCACTTCTCATTTGCTGCCTGCCTGCAGCATCTTTGAGTGCCTCGCTTGGTCAGTCCTGTCCGCTCCACTCCCAACTGCAAAACTGAAGTACTTCAGGACTACAAAAAGGCAAAGTTCAGGCGGTCAACGAGACGGATAATATATTGCCTCTGTCAGGGGTGGCTTTGGGGAGAAACAAGGTGAGGCAAGGAGGTAAACACAGAGCATTAGATCACGTTATAAAGGCAAGTGAAGTGACACCCCAGTGAGGAATGTGATCACACAAAGCACCAGTGCCTACGCCAGAGTAATCCCCCTGCTTCGGATTAGCATCTGTTGCATTCCTACTGTGCATTAAATAGTCTGCCCAGTCTACTGGCTCCCGAAGCTTTTTGCTTTGGTAAGTCCCAATCCCAGCACTTCTCTGAGCAGACATTCTATCAAGCAAATGGAAGTAAGGTCATGATTCATGGCCTGAAAGGCTGCAAGTTGAAAAGTTTGGGAACCACAGCAGAAATCAGCTGAAAGTCCCAAGCTCATATTAGACAAAAAAAGCAGCTTACACATGGCAGCATGTTTACATGGTGTCTCAGAAAATCACCATCATTTTTTATTAATAAATACAGTCAAACATATTCCCTGCTCCTCCAGTTTAAGCCAGGCAAGTAAAAGCAAGACACTGGGCAGCTTTTCATGTAAGGAGAGAAGAGTTAGGATAACACGATTGGGAAGTTATTTGCTCAACAGGAATAGCCGAAAAGCAGCTCAGCTTCATTTGCCAGTTAAGACCCTGCTCCAGAAAAATAGTTTAATGTCCATGCTTCAGTAGATGGGGAAGTTTAAGCATGTATTTAAGTTATCCCAAAGCTACCAATTTTCTGAAGAGCTGTCCTCCATACGGGTGCTTTCCAGGTCTCACACTGCAGATGGGGTGTTTGCCCACCAAACACTCACAGTTGGGATGATGGGATAGTTGTGCAATAGGTACCTGTTCTGGCAGGGAATCAGAAGGGACAGTGCTTGTTTTTAAAATGTTTCTTCTTTGGTAGGCTTATCCCCACACTATTGATGGCCTGGAGATTAGAGAGATCTATTTTAAACATCTAGAAACATTTATAATTAGGCATTGGGTCCACTCTAAACTTAATATATTCCTAGCCATCGACATTATCTAGTTAACCATGCACTTCTACTCCTCACTTTATAATACTGCGAACATCAAATTCCTCAGCACTTCCCAAGTCATACGTAGTCTCAGGACTTTGTTTGGTAAGCACATTTCCTAAGGGAGGTAAGGGTGCACAGTTCAAATCCTTAGGTTATTTTAGTTTGGCTTCTGTAACTGTCTGATAAACCTATATGCATCGAACCTATAATCCATCAGTTCAAGTGTTACTGTAGTTTGAACTGCAGTCTACTGGCAGCATAAGAAAGATGGCTTGCTTACAAAGCAATCAAGATAAAGTACTTACAAATAAGTAAGTTGTGTAAGAAAGCATTCCTGTGGATGTGACTCTGACCTCTGCTGCTCTCCAAGGCTGCTACCCAAACAAAAGGCATCCTTACAAGGCTCCATTATATGTAAACACCCTGTAGAAACACATCTAGGAAGTAACTTTTAAAACAACTCTTATCTGTTGTATTTTACAAAAGAGTGTGAGCGGCATGTAACAAATAGTTCACTTCTATTTGGGGGTGTGTGGTTTTTTAATAGCTACAGAGATGACTCTTACAACACATCGCTGTGGTCAGCAGAAAAGAGCACGTACCTGTTCGCAACAGATGAAGAAACCTCCCCTTACAGCTACTCAGCCATTTTTGATGACAGCGAAATGACCGGCTTCGACTTTGAGTACGACTTTTGTCAGCCTAAGATACTCACATGCACTCCGGAACCAGATGCATTTAATCCCTGTGAAGACATCCTGGGATACAGCTTTCTCAGAGTCCTGATCTGGTTTATAAACATCCTTGCCATTGCTGGCAATTTCACTGTACTCCTTGTTCTCATAACTAGCCATTACAAGCTCACTGTTCCTCGCTTCCTCATGTGCAACCTCTCCTTTGCTGACTTTTGCATGGGACTTTATCTGCTGCTCATTGCTTCTGTTGACGCCCAGACAAGCGGTCAGTACTACAACCACGCCATAGACTGGCAAACAGGCAGCGGTTGCAGTACTGCCGGCTTTTTCACCGTGTTTGCAAGCGAGCTCTCAGTGTACACGCTAACGGTGATCACTGTAGAAAGGTGGCATACGATCACCTATGCCATGCAGCTGGATCGAAAGCTACGACTGAGGCATGCCGTGCCGATCATGCTCGGTGGCTGGATATTCTCCATTTTAATAGCAGTGCTGCCTCTCCTAGGGGTCAGCAGTTACATGAAGGTCAGCATTTGTTTACCAATGGATATTGAAACGGGTCTTTCCCAAGCCTACATACTGCTCATCTTAGTGCTAAATGTTGTTGCCTTCATTGTCATTTGTGCTTGCTACATTAAGATTTACATAGCTGTTCAGAATCCAGAGCTGGTAGCTGCCAATAAAGACACCAAGGTCGCCAAGAGAATGGCGATACTGATCTTCACGGATTTTACCTGCATGGCTCCCATCTCCTTTTTTGCCATATCCGCTGCCTTTAAAGTACCTCTCATCACAGTGACAAACTCCAAGATCTTGCTAGTTTTATTTTACCCTGTCAACTCCTGTGCAAACCCATTTCTCTATGCAATTTTCACCAAAGCATTTCGAAGGGATTTCTTTCTGCTCATGAGCAAGCTTGGTTGCTGTAAGAGCCGAGCAGAGCTTTACAGGATGAACTATTTCTCTGCTTATACCTCCAACTGCAAGAACGGCAGCTCAGCCCCTGGCCCCAGCAAAGCGTCACAAGCGCTGCTGCTCTTGTCGGCGTTAGAGAAGCCATATCCTGAAGTACCAGAAAAGATGTCTTGCAATGAAAATTAAACCAGAGTGCCAATAGATGCGGCACTTTGCAAGGCCAGCTGTAATTATTCTAGTGAGTATGGATTATTTTATAATATCTTGAGCATTTCACAATAAATAAAAATGCCAATCAATAATTCTTATGCAACATAACTGTTCTGACGTTCAAAGTGATATTTTCCCTTTTCTTCTTTTGTAATGATAGGTATGGGAGGTGACTATCAGGCAAAACTCTTCTTTGGGGAGAACCAGGGGAGCCCAGGAGTAGTCAAGGTGCTCTTGAAGTTAACAGGTACTGCAGTGACTGCAGTCTGGCTCCTTTTTCTCCAGATCTGCTTCCCTGGGGTATTTAAAGCCTGTCTGCTACCTTTCATGCCTTCTTTTTCCATTCCTGTCAGCTGTGCTGGCATTGTTGGGTTAAAGAAAGGGGCACTAAACTAGATGCCTCCCTTCATTTCATCAACAGAAACTTCCAATTACACAGCCACCTACAGCCGGTTAAAGAACAGTGTTCAAGCTGTAGGTTGTAAAGATGTCACCAAGGAGAGAAGTTGACCTGCTGAACCTCTGTTACTAGCAATTTCGCAGTTTACATTAGATCTCAGTCTGAGCTGGTAGGTAATTTACTTAAAAAAATTAACCCATACACAGCCATGTACAATCTGGAAATCGCAAGAGATGCAATAGCTGTAAAACCCCACCCGCTGCACACAGGACTGTATTTTATATATCATACATGCGCACATGCAAATCACATATGCTGCAAAGGCTCCCTCTCAGCAGCGGGATAGCTGCTGTCTGCACAGGCGAATAAGCGCTGCCTTGTTTTCTCTCCAGGGACAGTCTCATGAATTACTTTCATCTGCCCGCTCTCCAGCATCACCAGAGCCACTGGCATTCGGGATGCACTGGGGACTCCCAGCACTCACAGTCCAACTCCATTCCCAGCTGATGAAGCAGAGTAGTTACTTTTTAGTGACTGTGTTTTCCCATAAAAATCTGTCTTTTCTTTCACCATGCACTGCCTAATGCTAAGGAGATCTAGATTTGTGGCTGCATTCCTAATTTAACTAAGAATTGAGCATTCCTTTGTTTTGCAGCATACTCTCTCCGCATAAAATAAGCTGTCGCCCTTACGCAGTTCATTTGCCGTGAGCCAACACTGCACTGTATTGAAGTTGGAGATTCAGATGTGTAAGCTCTTACCTGCATGGTATGGGCCAAACCATCTGTACTGGGTGACAAGCTGCAGATTGCATTGAACGCCAGGCAGGATCCCTGCAGGAGTCCACCCCAAACACGTCCTAAGGAGGCCACATTCTGCACTGCCTGGTCTTCTGAAAATGAAGGGCTTAGTTATTGGAAAGTTCACAGTCTTGTGGGCAAAAACAGATGCAAAAGCTGCAGACTGCAGATCAAGTCTCTTAGGTTGCTTGTTCTTGGCAGGTTGGTTACATTGTCTCTGATGGGAGGAACACGTGAATGTTTAAGTTTCATCAAACCAATATGGTAGTGTGAGACCTACACGTGGCAGTTTATGGTTCACAGAAGGTAAAGCAAATGCATTTTATTTGGGCTTGTAGTTGATGTTTTAGCATCTTAGATCACATTCTGTAGATGATACTCAGGGTATCTGAAGACAGATCCTCAGCTGGTATAATACACACCTCCCCTGCAGTCAGCGGAACAGTGCAGCCATGTAAGATCTGTGCTTACTCCGGAACAGTCACAGCCTAACAGTTCCTGATGGCCACCAAAAGTACAGACTCCGATATATAAGAAAATGGCATTATTGCAATCACTTTAAACCTCTTACATTTTTCTTCTCAGCCAAGGCCTTTGCTTTCACATCTGTGACAGCAATAGAGTAAAAGTCTGCGTTCCAAAGTACACCTCGTTGCCAAAACACTGCACTGCAAATTAAATTTGCTTCACATTAATGAAGGTGATTCTTTGTACTAGTGACTGGTTTATCATTAGCTTATAATTGTGTTAATTAGAAATAACATCTCTGACCGTCTCTTGCCTTCAGCTTAATGCTATGATTTCGATCAGTATAAAAGCTCTGTATGTAACAGCTGTACTCATGAGCAGTTCGCACACACGCGGGGAACGAAGCAGGATCGAGAACAGAGGAGACCGTTAAACTCTATGGTTTAGCAATCAGTAAAACTTCCATATGATGCACCTCTTTATACACACCAGCTCCTAAGCTTAGCAGATGAGCAAACAAGCAAACAGGACTACTATAGGATATTTAACTATAATAGACACTAAAGACACTGGTGGAAAAGAAAACCTACGTGGCTTAAATCTTCTCTGTCACCTATCTCAAAACTGATTTTCGAGACTCGTTTCTTCAGACAGCGCATGGAAGAGTCCCACACACAATACAGGGCATGGCAAAACAGTATCTTGAGTGGGCAGTAACCGATTTACTTACATGATGTTTCAACAGGACAAGAGCTTGCCAGCGCACCTTTCCTGTCCACCTACCACATAATATTATGAGGAAACTACATGCAAGAGAAATGAGTTAGAAATAGCGACAACTGATAGTACCTGCCTTACAGTGCTGCTTAGGTAACAGCAAAGAAGTATGAGAGCTGTGGGCATTTTTCTTTTTGTACCTGCTGTAAGTTGAGTGAAATCTACCATGTAGAAAATAATTGCTGGTTTTAAAGAAAAACAAAACAAAAAAAACACACCAAGAAAAAACAACCCACAAACAACAGAAGTAATTTATATACAAATGACTTTTCAAATCAAATTTTTCTACACACACAAGTGAGCAAATAAGTAAAAGCAACACTTTATTAAAGATTTAGATTCACGCTAAAGCTTCTCATACAAGTTACACTTTTTATTCTATCTCATTATTTTTGGTAAACTTACCTTCTTTCTGGTGTAAAGTTTTAGACAGCCATTTACTGAAGTATCTTCAATGCCTATAAGTGGTACTACACACCTCTTCCCATCACATCTGCAGCAACATGTAAGTAGTGGCAATCAAAAGCATTAATACAGTAAACTATTCAGATCAAAAACATTCTGATCTGATTACTGCTCAAGTCATAGGCTACAGTAGTTAGCTACCTGAGCTTACATTTTCATAAGAAACATTTCTTTCCAGTATAAAAATTCCTGACTTCAGATATTTTTAGTTGTAAATGTCTTCTTCAAAGCTGTAAGTCTTTGCCAATGTTCATTCAAGAACACTGGAAGCAAAATGTAGGGCAATTCTTATATGCCTAGACAGAAGAAAATGGAAGTCAGTCCTACTGCAGGAGTCTAAACAGACAGTCCATGGCTCCAGACTGGGAAAATCACTGCAAGCACTCCCAAGGAGTATCTGCAGTGTAGTTCGGAGGGAGCCAGACGACCTGCAGTGTTATGAATTCAGTAGCATTTTCTCAAATATGGGAAGGGTTGAGATATTGAGAGCAAAACCCTACTCTAATCCATAAAGCTCCTGTATTTGGTAGCTCAGGAAGGCACTAGATGGACCACACATTAAGGTTCCTTCATATCAAGAAGGTGCTGGGTTAGAAAATGCAACTAAATGAAAACCCAGGGGATGCCTGATGGTGTAGCTAAGCCATGTTCAGCATCCCTTTTGATGCAGGTCAGCTCTGACCAGGAGTAACAGCCAGCTATGTATACTGTCAGCAAAGCTTCAGAGGAAAGATGGCAAACAGTCCTTTGAGATTTTCATTGCTGATAGTACACGTGATTTGTGAAAAAGCAAAAGAGGATGAAAAATATCACCAATGCCCAACCTGTAAAACTTACAAGAAGTTTGGGAAGTAAGAGACGAGTGTTAAAAAATATTTCCATCCCAGATGTGCAGTCTATATAATCAATATCATACTTGGACTGCACAGAGGTTGCAGTGAGCTGTCATGAAAATTAACTTGCAGAACTTCAAAGCATAAGAAGTGTTTCAAGAATGGGATAAAGAGGCAGATGAAGCTAACAGATAGAAGGTATGTAATAAGTATGAACTGGTAAAGCTTAGAAGAGATGGGGGGGGGGGGCGGAATTCCTACTCTAGTACTTTTATCCCAGGCACCTCAGCACCCATTCACAGAGGAACAAGGTCTGAAAAGGGACAGGGAGAGAGGAGATGGGCAGCCATAAGGATGCTCAGAGCTCTGACTCCTCTTCATGTAGGAGTCTCTAACACCACAAGCAGAAAGATGCAACAAAGGGGAAAAAGCTGCCCATCTTTAAAACTAACAATTAGGTACTCTTCAGCCACTTCATTTTATAGTGACGGGTGAAAACAGATCCTATTCTCAGAAGCAACATTCAGAGACGACGTGGTGCTTAGTGAATGGTGCACATCCGGTCATGTCCCATGGATTCCTGTGCCGCACTACTTCTGCTTCCAGTCTTTTCTGAAGCATCGCTATGCTGCCCAAGTTGAAGATGGTCCCACAGTTCATAACGTACACATTTATGGAGCATGAACACCTCAGAGCCTGAGAGAGTGCTGAAACATAAAAGCATCTATCATGTGGTAAGAGCTGCATTTCCTGTGCATTTATGGGTCTGAAGTGGAACATCAGTGCAGCTACAAGTCAGCTGAATGGGGAAAAATAAATCATACACTGTAATATTTTAACTGTCTCTGAATACACAGTTCTTCACCCCCCAGCAGCAGTATCTACAAGAGACAAAAGAAATGCCACACTTGGGTCAGGCCTCCTAGTTCAGTGTCCTGTCTTAGATACTGGACAGCCGCAGATATGTTAAAAAGACCATGCAAGACACTCAAGAAGTAGTTAAAAACCTGCCTCCTGAAGGAAGCACCTCTATTGTTCATGCCATCAGCACAAGGGTTTGTACCATTATGAACAAGGGTTGCTTTTTTCCTCCTATTTCTTCTATACATTCCTCCTCTCCAACTCTCCCCTTTATTCTCCTCCTCTTCTCACGGCCTCTCCATCCTCCCAGGGAGTAGAGATAGCCAAAATGTTTCATTATGTCTTCTTTCAGCAGGTGTAAAGGAAGCAGCCAGCAGGGAGGGGTGCCATACCCTTGCGTGTAGCACCTTCTAGCAGGATTATCCTGTTCCGAGTCAGCCTGGCTGAGGCTTTACCATTCAGTTTCCAACACTGCCCTACAAGGAACAGGAGCTGGCCAGGGGAAAGGTGCGCCTCTGAAAGGCTTCGGCCAGGACCTATAGGCACAGAACTTTTTTCCTCTCTATTTCTAGAGGAACAAACAAAAAGCTGATGTTGGGGACTGCTGGGAATGCAGTTCTCATGGCAGGGTGAGCTACTGTCACATGCATGGCTTGTACACATTTTTCTAAGCAAAGTTTATATTTAGGGAACACAAAAACAACTCTGCTAGAAACGTACACGAGATGACATTTTATTATTATGCACAATTTGTATCATTCACAGCTTACTGGTCTCTAGTCCTAGAGTGTAGTGGATATGTACAGAAGCAAACTTAAATGACTTTACATTGACAGTGAAAATAAATCACATTTTAATGTTAAATCACACTATTCATTGCATCTCAGTAGACATAGAGAGTACAGAATAAACAATAATAATTCTCATATATTGAGAGCTCAAGGGTCTTCCACCCGCATTTCCTGACTTACATCTAAAGTGCCTGCCTTTGAGCTGAAGCCAAAAACCCACAAAGCAACAACAAAAAAGCAAGGAAAGGGGAGAGAAAAGTACACAGCTAAAACAGCCACAGGTTTCAGACTTGCACAGATGTTGCTTTTTTGTCTTGTCTTTTTTTAAACTCAGTAGCCTTTGAAAAGAAATAAATAGTATCACCAACAACTGTGTAGTTTTATATTTCAAGTCATACTTTAGCTCTTATTTAAAAAAGTGGAAAGAAAACCAACAGAACTGAAATTTACTTAAACATAGTCACTTAGTATTCCATTACTTTCTTGAATTACTAATAGATTCAACATTTTAGTCTTTAAAGCTATTCATTCCAATGATGTTTCTTGAGTGGAAAAGTAATGAAATAATCAGAAAAGAACAGCAAAGACAGCTGAGTAGCTAACAATACAATGTTTTAATTTGCATGTATTAACAACACAGATTTTGCTTATTTTTATCACAGCTTTGTTGTTGGGTTTTGGGGTTTTTGTTTGGGGTTTTGGGGGGGTTTTTTTGCGTTTTTTATGGCAAAAAATAGGAGGTCTACTAATTTCACAGAAAGTTCATAAGGGAATAATGCCACAGTCTTAAAGTACATACTTCAGTGAGGTTTCACCACTCTGCATCTCCAATGGCTTTTGCAAAAACATGGTCTTTACCCTCAAAGGACATCACTCCATCTTTTAAGTAGAACTTCCATTTGTTCTTACTTCGATGTATCTGATAAAAGAAATAAATCAATGCCCCCCCCCAAAATATATATTAGACCATCCATTAAAAAAATGTGGGTTTAAGCACAACTTGGTTTACAAAACTTCTTTTAAAATCCTGATAGCCCAAAACATATGAAACACTTCCACTGAACACAGCACAAATAATCAATAGAGGCAGTAGGTCTCAGTTGTTTACAATGAATTCCCTGCCCTCTCAAGGGAACAACGTCCTGAATCTTGGTGCACACACACCCCCCAAAAAAAAAAAAAAAAAAAAAAGACAAAGGTAGCTGTGTGAAAGCTCAACACTGGCAGGAAAACAAGACAATGGAGCAATTTCATTAGTGTATCAGTCCCAAACTATACTGCACCTTGCAAACAAGTATGGCCTAACTGAAATGCAGTGGTTTTCTTTTCCCATACACATGGCAAAGCAACATTGCGTGCACAGGGACATTAGGATATGGCTAAAAGCAGGAAAACTTTGCTCAAAAGCAAATACTGTCATATAAAACAATAAGAAAGAATCTGCACATTCTGTTTCTTTTTAAATGCCTGCAAAACTATCTACACTGCAGAAAGTTTGTGTTTAATACTAAAAGAAGGAATTTTAAACATCTTTAGAAAATTCCTTGGGTTTTAAGCATCAGTCTATTTTCAAGTCCAGAAAGAAAAAGGAGGGAAAACCCAAAACAGGACAGTCATTTTGTCTATAGCATTCTTTTATATGTAACAAGGTAATTTAATAGATAACTGTTTCCATCTACTTTCTACTAGACCTATTATGTTTTATTAAATCTATATAGGAAAGGGGGAAGTTGCCAACATCTCCCCCTAACTTCTGTAACTGTTAATTTCTAATAACATCTGATCTTAAATTTCCTATAGGCATGTCCAATGCTGAACATCATAGCAGTTTTTAAAAAACTTCAATTTTTCAACTCAGTACAGACAAAACTTGCTATAGATAACGATATCCACTACCTATAGCATCTGTAACATCAAACTAAGTTATGAAGCTTCAAAACTTTGTGTACCTTTTCAATACAATACAGACACTGTGGCTCAATTTTAGATGCATTTTTGACACATATCCCTATAACTTCATTTTCCAAAATAACTACTTTCAGAAACACTCAATCTGTTACACTTTAGTAAAGACAATTTTCTTAGAAGCTGTTTCCTAAAACACAGACACCATTAAGGCAGGCCTTAACGTGTTGAACACACACAAAAAAAATGATCATTAGTCACTTTTGAAAGAATAAATGTCAAAGCACATTCTTAAGCAAACTATAGACATATTTTTCCATATTTGTTTCAAAGTAAGATAGGCACTTTGTTTTGTCAACTTTTAAACTACTGACATCTAGGTGTCCAAAACCATACCAGAGTTAGAAGTAATTAATTTGATCTCTAAGAGTTCAAAATAAGGTTGAATATTCAACATTAAAATGAAGGAGGACAAAATCGCCCTTAACAACTGTTTTGCTTTTCAGACACAACAGACTTCTGGTAGGAAAATCTCTCAGGAAGCACTTCAAAGGCAAAAAATATAAAAGAAATTACAACACACACCTCCTCTGTTATCCATTTCAAAAGTCTTATTTCATGGCTGAAAATGCATACATACATCCATGGAGCTGTTGGCATTACTTAAAAGTTAAGGAAATGCATAAGCTTTTGCAGCTTTACAAATCTTAATTTTGCAAGATTTGGACTTTCCTTCTACTTTAATAGGCCATTATGAACCCACTGATTATCGTCATGTCAGAAAACGGCAGGTAAGTCTTCAGACTATTGTCAGCTAAACACGTAATTTAAACATTCAATTATTACAGCATTAGATTTTCTTTAAAAGATACTGACAGTAGACCAGACATGGAATTGCTGAAGATATTATTTAGAATAATTAAGGAACAAAGATAAAACTATATACTGTACCTTGTCATACTGACAAACTATCACATTGTCGGTATCAAACAAGTCTGGAGTGTCCTGTTCACTGACATCATCACCAGAATTTAAGGGATCCTAGAGATTAAAATTGTATTTTATACATTCTTTCAGAATAGCATTGAATATACTCGACATTAAACACACCTAGAACAATAAAGGTTAGCAGTGCAAAAATCAAGACCTAGAAGCTATGAAGACTATGTTGCACTAAGCCCACTTATAAGCATCTTTACATGCTTACGTTCTCAAAAACAAACAGACCCTAAACAAAAACACAGGTTAAAAAGCAAGACTGCTAACTGCCAAAGCTGACCCCAGTAACTGGAATACTAATCAACTGGTATTTATTTGAACTCTAGTTGCTACAAGTTGATTCTCTTGTCAATCTCTAGGCACCCAAAATTGCACATCATTAAGAAAAGCCTTTTCCTAGGAAACATACATACTTGTATCACATTGTTCTCTCCTCTAATTCCCTGTGGTCCTTCAGAAGGAAAAGCAACCTAGATTTGTATCCCGATCTTACTTAAAAAAAAAAAGAGAGAACTCCCTTCCACTGAGGCCAGGGTTTCACCATAGAACTTTAATTCTGGTAAATAAGTATTTTAATTCATCCAATAAACAAATAACTTCTCCACATCTCTTTCATTTGTTCACATTCCTCATAATGAGTTTGAGTAATTTCTCAGTAGTACCTCCTATCTCAAGAGGTATGTAACTTAACTAAGCATTCTCTGCATTAAACTTACCAGGAATTGTTCTGGGTCCAACCACTCAACAGTCAAGATACATAAAACTATTGTAATGTGCTTCACAAGGCTTAAAAGTAAGTTACCTCCTCAACTATATCTATTTGGGGCTCTTCATTATCACCACCACTGCTGCTAGACTCCGTGTTTGAAATACTGTCACATTCTTCATCATCGTCTTCCTCATCCTCCAGAACTTTTAGATCCTCTGACTCAATAATGCCAATGAATTCATTCTCTTCCCTATCTTTTGTATGTGGTATTTCTTCCTTGGGAGAAACATCACCAGTTCCATCTAGCTGAATTATGCCTTCAATGTCACTGCAGATATCCTTCTCTGATCGTAAATTAGATTCCATGTGCTCACTAGGTTCCATCTGACAGGAATAAAAAGGAGACCAGAGACAGCTTGTGAATTAACACCGCATAGCTTTCATTGTTCAGTACAAAGCCTGAGATTTTTGTTTAATAAAGCAACAGGATTGGGGCACTAAAATGAGAGTTTCAAATCCTGGCCTACTTGTAAACCCTGAGTACATTTGCAAATCTGGTTCTTACACCTAACCTTAAATGGAATCCATGCCAAATATTCCTCAGCAATATAGAAAGACATTCTCTTAGACTTTTCTTTAAACACTATTGTACTCAAACAACTTCCTAAGAAAAAGATGATTGAGTTGGCCTTTAGAATTTCTATTGCAAATAAAACTCCAAAGACAAAACAAAAAAAAAAAGAAATAAGCCGCTCCCCCACGCCCAAAAATAGCATTTTTCATTTTTGAAATAAAAGCCAAGATTAACTCATCCCTCTCCCTCAGCTCAATCAAAATGCTTTGTTTAAATAAGATATAAAAAGCTGAGAGAGACAGTAAATATTTCAGTACTTCAAGTTACTGTTCATAAAAGTGCTAGAATTCCTAAACTGAGCATTCACAGGAACATAAAAGGGCTTTAAGCTTTCAGCCATCTTCAGTTTCTCATTAAATCTTTATTGTAGCATTTAATTCACATCCACATACACTTTCTAGTTCAAGAAAATAACACTTTATTTTGACCTTCCATTCTTACTATGGACAGTCTTCACCATCCTGCCATCAAAGTTCAGATAAGCAACATAACATGCTTTCTATTTACAGTCATTTGTCATTACTGTCATTAAATTTGCATTTAATAAATTTGCCTCAATCTCATATAAGCACTACAACTCAAAGTCAGCAAGCCAGCTTGAACTTACAACATCTGCAAATAATTTCTGGAACAAAAATTAGATGAGGTCAGGAAAGTGGCTTGTTAATTAAAATCATTCAAGTTTTCCACACAGCTCTAGCTGAATTCTAGATTGTTCAGGATTTTTTCGCAAGGAAATACATTTCCTTCCAGCAGATTTTCACTTATCAAATCTGACTTTTCATACTCAATATGCATTCACAATGCAAATTAAATGCTCTTCACACATTACAAGTTAAAACTAATCCCAGCTGACACTGCAAAAGCAATTTGCCCATAACCGGCCAGTATCCACCTGCAGATTCAGTGTCAGAATGACATGGAAGTTCTCAAAGGGTCATTCATGTCTGCTCAGTCGCAAAAAAAAAATAAAACTATTATCCCCAAAAAGAGTCAATAAGTCTAAGAATACATATCTATCCATTACATTTTCAGCATTTTTTAGATTGACATTCTCTTTGGTCCCAGTATTTCAGCTATTTTGTAACAAATTCTTAACATAAAAGTAAGCAGTCAGCTACTGCTAGTCAAAACAAGCTCAAAAATTAACTTTAAAATGATAATTTATTATTATAATTTAGAGGTGCTACTTGTCACTTACAGATGTGTTTGATCACATCCTTTAAGATACTTCAAACAACCACCTCCAACAGATGTATTTTCACCAGCTGAGAAATAAAATGCCTTACCTTGTCAGAGGCAGCAATGCTGTCCTGATCTTTCAGAACAGCGTTATCATCCAAACTTTTGCCCATGATAATCAGGTCAATGATATCATCAGACACCTGCTGTTGCACCGACTCCTGAGGCTCAACATCTAACTGCCCCTCCACATCCAGCAGTACACTACTCGAGTTGTTTGCCAAGGATTCAGCGGGAGAAAACCCTTCAGAGGATTCTGGAGTAAACACAGCTGTATGAAGATTGCTGTGCTGGGATTTTTCTGTTGAGTCTGCATGCTGATTCAACACTGCATTAGTTGCAAGTTGCTGCTGACTCACAGAAGGCTGCTGGACCACTGTAGTATTGGCAGAGTTCTCCAGGTGGGTTTTTTCCATGACATTTGGTTGAAATGTCATGGTCTGTTGGACAGCAGTCTCCTGGGGTTGCAATGTTTCAACAGCTGCCTGGGCAGAAGATGCATTCACCTGTGCAACACTGGCAATGCTGGCTTGCAGAACTGAAGGTTGCCCAAGGGGCTGAAATAGCTGCTGAACAGGATGATGTAGAATACTTGCATCTCCTGAGGCCTGTGTAACCATAACAGGCACATTTACCTTAAAAAGGTGTCCTACAAAGAGAAGAGTTAAAAACTGCTTCAGCAGGTTAAACTACAGGTTCACCCCAGCCACTGTGCTGTTACCACTAATAAACAACAGCAAATACTCAGGCAAACTATGAGAAACAGGATGTTTACAAAGCAGTACTTCACCCAAGCACAATTTCAGCCTTTGAAAATTAAGTGTTCAGAGGCTTTGTGAGTCAGAGCTTCCACCCAGACCATCATGTTTAATACCCATTTTTGGTTTTGGATTAAAAAAAAGGAAAATCCTGCTTTAAAGTTGTTTCCATGCATTTCAGGAACTAAGGAATACAAGATGAAACAGTAAACTATTCCATATCTACAGGGACAGTTCACTTCTTTAAGTACATTTAGGTATCCCTTCTAAAAAAACCTCCTAGTTTAGTTAAAAAAAAGACTTCTAGTTTATCTATCCTCTTATTGTATGAAAACCACTCCAAATACTGGATCCTTGAAGTTATTATTATCAGCATTAGAATTAAGATGCCAGAGCTAAGTTCCCAATTTCATTTAATTATTCTTTTGCCCACACACATGTTTACACAGTCTCACTGATACCAGTCTACAGGTCTCAAAACCTTAGGAATTATACCTGAAACAGATATCTAGCGACATTAGTTTTCATCAAAGAAGAACAGCTGTTTGAGGAAAGAGTCAATCTATGACTGAAATAAGCCTTCCACTCATCACACAGTAGGCAGTACAAGCACATTTTTGTACAAGCAGTACAGGCAGTTTTATCAGCAAAAGAGCGTGAGCAAAAAGGTTAATGGATGGTGGGATTTTATTTGAATAAGAAATCAATTTGATTCTGAAGCACCAGAATGTCTTTACCTTTTTAAAACATGGAAGATTGTCCCTCATATACGTGAAGGAGATGTTTGGGCTGACGAACATTTTTGCAAGCAGTTGCAAAACAAAAAAAATGGCATCACCTGACAGCCCATGTTAACTGATCTTGCAAGTGTACACAACTGACACACTAACTAATCAATGTAATTACTTCCCCCATGCAGCAATTACAAATACAAACTACAAAGGAAGAGGAGGATAACTGGCTCTACCCACCTATACTTTAACTTCACATTTGTTTTATCTACTGTACTCAGGACCATCTTTCAATATCCACACACAGTCAATGCACTGTGACATTTTACATCTCCTCTTTTATCTTACCAGATGATGTCTGTAGCGTCACTCCAGCTGGTACATGTATAGGATAAGCAACACCCGAAGGGAGAGTCAGTGTTGCACCCGCTCGTGAAGCACCCTAGATACACAAGAGCTTTATTAAGAAATAGTGCATACTTTGTCTCCTAGGGAGATATGTCACACATAACATATCCAGATGAAACATGAATGAGGGCCTTTTTGTGATCATCTTTACTGAAGAGTTGCTTCAGACTTTTGAGATTTAGACAGATAAAGAGTGTTCTGTATTGACAGGATAATGACTTGCTCTAAGTGTTTCCTATTTTCCAGTTATCACACTCCCTTTTCGTTGACAGAACACTTCTCTGTACCCCCTCAATGTACACACCATCCAGAAAGGTACCTTTCCACTCAGAGCCACTTTTACCTACGCTTACGTATAACTCGACACAGCACAGACTCCTTGCCTAGGCCTATGAAGTCACTTCACATTCTCTTTTTCTCCTGGAAAGCAAAGAGTTGGATATAAGCCTCCCTTTCAAACTAGCTGTTCTGGGGAAATCCAAATTTTAAATCGGGACACTTACATGTTACACAAACACCTTCCCAAAAATTGTATTTCAGCTTGGCCAGCTAGTTAGCTTGAGGCTCAGGAGGCACTCGTAAGTTCATGAAGCTCTGACAATTAATACCCTCTCCCCTTGCCAAACAAATTTTGCCACACCCAGAGTTCAGAACCTGTAAACTCCAAAAACGCCTTCTTGGGGATGATTTCTATGCCTTGCAGATAATACTGCTCCCAGTTTCACTAGTGCTAGCATTTCCCAACCATGCATTAACACCCAGTAATAATAATTAAAATAAAGGATCTGTAGATGTGCATTTCCACTACAATTCCATCCCATGGGCTAAATATGTGCAGCCATGTCTTCCAACACGCTTCTGGCTGCACTGCTTGCAAAACCAACTGTTAGATCCCCATCCTTTTTCACTGCTCAAACAGAAGCAGCAGTTACATCTCTCCCTCTGCAGACTCTTAACTTTTGTACAATTTTCACAAAAAAAAAAGGGGGGGCTAGAAGTAACAACACTAAGTTTCTTCAGCTGTTTATTCTCTCTCAGCAGAACTCCTGCTCCCTTGCCTAGTATACTATATTGGACATATGAAACTGTCATAAGAAATGCTACTTTTTTTAGTCCCTAAATGCTGTCCTAAAGCATCTATACATGGAAAATATTTAATACTTGCCTCCCCTTAAGCCTATTAACAACTAACAAACTTAATCATTTAGAATTCAGAATAATCAAGATGGAAATAAAATTTCACTGCAGCTACATACCAGGTCTGCTGCCGTGAAATGCTGAAAACCTCTGCCAGCTGGGATGACTAAAGAAGCTATGCAAAAAAAAAAAAAGGGGCCACTTTACAAAAAACATTAATTTCCCAGACACAGTAGATCTTTCAGTAATTTACAGCAAGTACTGCTGAAACAAAAGCAATCTAACTTCAGTTCATACTCATTAGTATACACATCTAGATAAGGCTCCTGAATACGCTTCCCTTTATGTTGCTTCAAGCTTATGCTGTACTCCAGTGGGAGGGGTTATACCCTGAATTTATAAAACTTACATTTTGCTAAAAGCTGATCTTGGAGATTTTTTTTTGTTTTAAATATATTTCTATTTAACTATTTGATCTGTTTAAGTTGCATTGTAAAGATTAAGCATGCCATTTCTATTTATTGCATTAACTAGAAGGACAGATGTGCAATGCTACCATTTTAACATTACCAAGAACATACAGGTAAAATGCACTGCCTTGTCAACATGAGGAAAACATGCAAGTATCTTCCTGCACCAAAGCAAATCCAATGGTGCTAATAGTATGAAGAGGAGGGTGGGATTCAGTGGGAGAAGACAAGCCAAAGCAAAAACTTTCATAGGCTTCAAGAAGCAAACAATTTAAGTAGCCCTAACTACTTTGAAAATCTCTAGCCATAGAACAATTAAAATCCCATTTAAAAAAAAAAATTCACTGGCTTCAATAGATTGTTTTGCCTTAGTATTGCCCTTGCAAAGATTAGGAGTAGCTCATTAAATATAAAGCTCATTAAATATAAAGCCTCCAATAGCAAACAAACCCAAAAGCATATTCCCCTTAACCACATGGAATAAATAAAACATCTGTCTCCAAAACCAGTTGATTCAACTATGAAAACTGTAAAAAAAACAGGTGAAGAGTGCCTGCCCAACCTTGAAGTGCACTACAACACAGATTTTCATTAAATCATCTCATACGTTTTTTGTCCTTTGTGGGGAAAGGTCCTAATGGCCTCTCACATTGGGAGAAGCCTCAGCTGAGCACTACACTCCACCATAACATTACCACAGTGGTCAGCTGGATTCAATTGACAAGAAAAGGTCCTGATGTCAGAGTCTATGTGAAAGTCAAGTACTTCTGTGCAATGGGAATACTGCTTTTAGGAAAACTAACTGAAAGACAAACTAAAAAAACAAACCCAAAAACTCCCACTCTTCTGTTTGAGCAAGGCCTTACATTTTAACAAATGCAGAACCAGATTAAACTCCAACATGACAGCAGAGCTGCATGACACAAACATGCCATATAACCTCAGCACACATCATGCCACACATTAAAAGGGGAAGTGAAAGCTTAACCCTACTGGTAAATCCGCAATTGAAGGACAACACTTCTAGACTGCAGGCATGACAGCTAAAATTCTCTTCATGTTTTGCTACTGGAAATAAGCTGCAGATCAAGAGCCTGTAAACATAATTGCATTAGTTTATCAAAGTTTATAATTCATCATATTGGTCAAATTCTGCTTTCAAAGAATTACTGTTCCCCATCATGCTAGATATATACATAAGCATCACAAACCAAGATTACTGCAGCACCTTCAAGTCTTCCAACAAGATTCTTGAATCCCTGAGCTATTCTTAAATTGCATCTGTTGTGTTCAACAACATCTGACCTGCTGAAGCCTGCAGAACACGGTGAAAACTGGGCGGCAACTGCAGGGTAAACTGTGGAGAATGGTGGCTATGTCTGAAGAAGCCTTCTGTTGCTTTAGACTGCATCACCTTGGTTTCCCAAAGCTGCAGAAAGATTATTAAGGTCAACAGATATCAGTTTTAAAAATAAACCACATCTAAAATGATAATCACATATTCTTAGTTTTTCCAAGAGTAAACTGACTGATTCTATCCAATAAACATGGTAACAATCACTACTGAATTTTGACTTCCAGCAGCCCAATACATCATTCGCGGGATATTTGTAACCCTAAGTTAGGGCAAAAGTTTGCATGTTTTGGAGGGCAAAGAAAGAGACAGGTGCATCATCTCAAAAGAAAAAAATACACAACTTCTATTAATGCAGGGGAACCCAACAAACCTGCTTCAAGTCTTTCAGAACCTGTTCTTCTAAACCCTCTTCTGCAAAGAGTTCCCGCACACCTTCAATCACATCTTCGATAATGGACTTGTATAGTTTAGGCTACATTAAAAAAACCAAAATATTTTCAAGTTAAGATGAACCTTAAGTCATTTGAAATGATAGCACGAAGTCTAATCTTGCTGCATAAACTACTGTAACAAACTGAAGAGCATGAAGAGATCAGTGTAATAAATTGAATGCTCTGTCAAGTGCAAAGGTCTGCAAGTCCACACTTTCTTTTAAATCTGACATCCCTGGCAACTGACATCCCTGGAAAAATACTGGATTCAAGCCTCTAATTATTGGTTTCTGTGGGGTACAGAAATGCTTAAGAAAACTGTAGAAATATTACAAACACAATTGCTCTCCTGTATTTTCAAACAAGCATGTCTAAAATGTCAGTTTAAAACTGACATTTACCACTTAGTATCACCCTAGTGTCATCGCCCCTAACTTAAAGACCAACCAACAATACAAGAGACTAAAAATGAGATGTGCCAATTCTGTCAGAAGCACAATATAAGCAGCCTGCAAGAAATAACACAGATTTTTTTTCTTTGTGGTAATAGCCTGATGCTGTATAGTAGTTTAGCTATGGAAATTTTAACACTACAGTTATCAATACGTATCATTAATCTTGTATTACAATAGGACTGCAACACGACATTTTATTCCTGCTTCTGCCCACATCAGTGATTAAATCCTAATCCTACAGTCAGACCTGGACAACAGACACACATAAACTTCAAGATGCATCCATTCAGACGCAAATGTGAGATAATAAGCTTTTAGCAATTTAAAGCTTAATAATCTTGACTATCATTACCACCAGAATAGCCTACAGTAGATGAAAGATGAAGTTGAGATTTTTAGGAAACCTTAGAAGTTAAGATTCTGAGATATTAATTTACATTTTTTTAATTTAACATCAAATTAATATATTACTGCTCTAAAGTTGTTCAAAACTGCAGATGATACTTTTTTTAAAAAAAAAAACCTAGAAGTTATTAAGAAGTAACAAGTTACACTTTTTGCAAAAAGCTATCAGCACAACATAGCACTACTTTAAAATAACCACACTCATGTATGATTTCTTATGGGAAGTTAGAGATCTCCAAGAATGCCCCCAGCACATTTCAGGATACTAGGAAGACGAGGAGAGAAAAAAAGAAATTACCCTTGTGCCACTACACTAAAAGATGTTGTCTACCCCCTATGTCAAATGCTTTGCCTTCATTGTTAATCCAGAAGAGAAACTGAATTTAAATCCTTCAACGGGCCTATTCCTCTCCCCAGGATTGCCAAGCTACATTGCATCGAGTTTTACAATAAGTACAAATATTTATTATGCTACATAAGAACTGTACATAGCAACTGTAAAATTCAAGCACTACATTTCCAAATTAGAGAAAACCGGTTACAGTGCAGACATTACTGTACTCCAGCTTTATCCCTTTGCACACAGGCACTCCCTTGCCAGAACCAGCCCATCCGTATCAGGAATGCCCAGCGCCACGAACGAAGAAACCCCGGGTTTTTTTGTATACAGCAGGGTGGCAGGGAGGGACTGACCAACACCCCATTCCAGCAAAGCCAAAAGCACGTCTTAAAGTGAAGCCTCCAGGGCTCCCCTGGGGTTACTGTCCTCTCAAGGACCATCTGAAGTCCCACGGAAGGAGAGGCAGCAGCAGATGAAACCCAGAGAGGAGCAAGAGCCGCCACCTTTCTCCCTGGCACCCCTAAGCTTGCACAGCGTCCCTCCGCACCCTGGAGCTACCCGGTGCCTCACACCAATCCCTGCCACGATGCTTTTCCCCACAAAACGCTTTTTTTAAACAACCCCCCCAAAAAGAACGGCTTTCGAACTGACTCCTGGGCTTCCCGCTCCAGGGAACGCCCGGCGGCTCCCAGGGATCCCCCGGGGACTCCGCGGGGCGGCACCGCCTCCCGCCGGGCCCGGGGAGGGGAGGCGATTTCCCCGGCCCTCACCCGGCCCCATCCCCTCCCTCCGGCGCGGAGGGGCAGCCAGACCCCGCCGGGCCGTTCAGCGGCCCCTAAGCCCGGCTACGCGCCGCGGGGTCGGGACCCGGCCCGGCCCCGCCGCCGCAGCCCCTCACCACGGGGTTAGCGTGAGCCATGGCGGCGGCCGCCATTTGCCCGCCCTCCCGCCTTAAGGCGCCGTTGCCATGGCGACGCGGCCTGCCCGCCATCGGCCCCGCCCGGGCCTCTGGTCGGCTCCCAGTTTTCCTCCCTGTCCCTGGGACACCTCGTGCAGTGCCGCACGCTGGGGCGTAACGGAGCGCTGGTTACTAAACCCGGCTTTCTTCTTTCAGCTGCTGAGACCGAAAAGAGGGACCAGCCGCTGCACGAAGCGCAAGGCTGCCCAGGGGCCCGGTTTGCAGTTTGGGCCCTGAGCTCTAGCCTGAAACTTCAGGTCGTGAGCGTGGGGGGAAAGAGGCTTTCTCTGGAGAACCACAGTTGCCCCATAGTGCGAAAACATACCTAGGAAAGCTGGCTAGAAAAGCGTATTATTTTGCTCTAATAAACTCTGAAGTCATTATTACCTCATAAACAGGGAGATAGCTGAAGCTACCAGTTAAGTAGCAGCAATCTGGTACAACTACTCAAATTATTGCTTACATTTGCAGCAATCTGTTCATATGTTAATACAGAGATTTACCAATTTAGCAGTTACTCATCTGGAAAAATGTTCATTAATCTCATATGTGTGGGAGAATATATGCTTTGGTCTTTATACACCTTCTGTCTGTACATGGATCGGTATTGCCCTGATGATTCTAAGAACGTAGAAACATCATCTTCTCTTTTTCCTTTCTTTTTCCTTTTTCCATTTTTAGGTAGCTATGTAGGTACAGTGCTATTTGGCTTGTGAAGAGGAGACTCACCCGTTAAGCTTTAATTTTTAAGGCTGACTTACACGTCCTGAAAAATGAAAAGATTTTAATGAAAATACTGACAGACCCTTAATTATATAGCTAGACTAACACCTACAACAAAAAAAAAAGAAGCAACATCCACAAGATGCAATTTGCTATTGAAGTAATTTTGTTCTGCAACAAAATATGTTTTATGACACTGTCTGGGTCTTGAATTAAACAGCAGTTGCATATTCAGCTGTTCTGTATGCCCTGCATCATCATGAGGAAAAGGCGAGCCATATTGCTTTGCTTATAGAATAACTTAAATAATAAAACATATTTTTTTAAAGCACAGTGCTCATTTGATACTGTCTGGGATAGTGCATACCAAGAGCATCATTCTTCTTCTCCTGTCTGGTTAGTCCTATCATCTTAGCAGAGATAGCGGGAAGCAGTTGCAGCCCTTAGGATCTCACTGGGCCCTGAAGGTTGCAGATGGTGATCCTGAAGCTGGCTGCGACTTATTCATGAGACAGATAAACCTGATGCAGAGCCATCTATCTGCCAGCATACTGTACAGCAGCCCTAGAAAGGTGGAAGTGCAGAAAGATTTATAAATGAGTTCCCTGCTTTCTACCACCCTTTGTTTATCTAGGGATTACAGAATGCCTAGAAATTGGAACAATTTGTATGGCTAACTTCAAAAAGAAAGAGGGATTGGGGAGCTTGATACCAAAGGACTTCTCAGCTGTCTCAGATAGCGGTTGGGTTACTTTGGCTATATCCACATGAAGATCTGCAGACCAAAGCAAATTATCTTCACTTGCACATCAGGTTGACAGTGTGTCTCTGTATTTGCGTATACCTAGCACATCCCACCAGCACAAGGCACTGTGGGCATACCCCGTGTGTTGTAAATTATACACTTTGTATTGCCAGCGAATACCAAAGCTCCGTCACCAAGGCCAATGAGTCAGCTCCCTTCATGCAAGGGGCAGCAGATGAAGCCTACTGATAGTACACAGCTACCGCTGGGGAGAATGTACAAACTGGGAATGGGAATACAACTTTCCAAGCTGCACAGGGAGGTTGCAGAGGGCGCTTCCTGCTAACCAGGGCACTTACACGTTCATCTGAGGTCTTTTACAAATTCCTAGAGAAGGTGTCTTTTCAGATAGAAAAATATCTGTGAATCGCATTACTCTTACTGGCTGGCTAGCTTTGATATTGGTGATCTTAACCTAATATCAGTGTCCTGCAGTATAAAGTACAACCCTGTAGTGATTTTCATGCTTATGGGTTTTGTTAACATTTAACCCCACTTTTAAGAGAAGAAACTGAGGCACAGACACACCATATATCTTGCCCAAGCTCACAAATGGCAGTCGGGAACAGCATCCAGGTTTCATCAGTCTTGGTTCAGCTTCCGATCCAGCTCTCCCTGTTGCGGTCTCTTTAACAGCTCACAAGAGTTTTAGAAGTCAGGCTATCGAAAAGATTAGCATTCTGTTCAAACTCTCCTGATTTTTCAGGATTTTGTCAGCATTTGGGATAGTGCTGCTTAAGGGCACCTCAAACATTCGTTTACTGGACAGGTTTTAATTTGTAATTATTTATACTCCTCTTGGTACATGATGTCTAGAGAAGATTTATTTTTGGATGATGAACCTTTATTAATCATTAAAAAAAAATTACCGTTTTCAAATGCCGTCCCTCTAGAAACGAGAGAGCCCTCAGCAAACTCAGATGCTTAGTAATGAATGCCCTCTTCTGTTTAAATCCAGCATTGCTGCTGTAGAGGAACACAGCTACTCAACCGCAGGACTGCAGAATTCTTTCTCAAGACATATTTTACAAATATCTTGCCCTTCTTTCCAAGTAAAAGTAATCATTCTCAGGAGGAACCCGTTGCAGAATCCAGGCAGTCTTCATGGAGATGCCTTGACACGGGCAGAACTGTAATTTCATTTTAAAGGTATTCTCTAACATGCTCCTTTTGTTTTCAGCTGTTGACTCATAGATATACAGCACTCTAGTCTCATAACCAATTTTATTAACAGCGTGATTTTGTTAAAGCTCCATCATTTCTGTCGGAGTTCTGAGACAGATAACACTGGGACCTGTGATTTGTTCCTCTCTCATTTATCATGTGAGACTGCTGTTTCTTCAAGGGCCTCTCCTTTTTTACCTGATTTAAACCACTTTATCAGAGGAACTGTAGAAAGAGCTGTCCCTTAATTCAATTTATTGACAAATTTTCAGGACATTAGGTGGCATAAGAAGGGCTTTGACCTGTACAAACTGCTATCTAAAAATGGCAGTCCTGATGGATGGAATACCCTGAATAGTACTGCATATCTCAGCTCCTTGATAAGCCCAGAGACTTGTGTAGTATGAGTAAGCCTAATTAAGGATGAAATAAGCCTTGCCTCTCCTAAATACTCACTCTGATACATATACCTTATGTGGAGAGAAAGCCTCAAAGGGAAACAGCAGCCACCAGCCACTTCACTGTCCTTATTCTTGTCCCTGCTTTCTACCACACTACTGCTGGTGCCCAGCTCAGTGCTCGTCTCCTGTTCCCTCACCTCCTTTGCTGGCTGCCTTGTTTCCCTGGGTGTGACGTACAGATGTTTATAGCACCCTCTTTCCCCAGAGAGACCCCAACCTCCTGCCCTGTGTCCCCAAGAAAAGCCCCAGTCCAGCTCCCTCCCCTTTTGTCTACTGCCTTTGCCTTCATCGCTCTCTAAGCCCCTTCCCTGCCATCTTGTTTTACTGCCCTTCATCAGTGGCTGAAATCCCACTCCCTTCTCACCTGCCCATAATTGCCACTTACTTACCTGCTCCTGAGCTACCCAGCTCCAGTGGAGAGGGAGTAGCTACAGGGGCGTGCAGAACCACGCAGAGGCAGGGTGCAGCGGGAGAGTAAATGCCAGAAACATCATTCCTCCTTAGTTGAATTGGCTGCTGGAAGTTCATAGTCGAGCAGACGATTGCTGAAGTCCAGCAGTTTTAGTGCGAAGTTAAATAAGAGCAGAGCAGCATGTTTTGGTCAAGGCCAATTTGCTCTGTCTAACTTTGCATTTGGCAATTTGGAGAGGAGTAAAGCTGAGCGACCACAGGAGCCCCTTTCACCAGCAGTGCATTTTGCAGCACCAAGCATATCCCTAAAATCACCCGGCAAGTGACTTTGAGAGACAGGTTGAAGCGTAGCTTAGCAGTCAGGTTCTCCTTTTTACTGCCTAATTGATACCAGTTTAACTCTACTAAAGAATGACTCAGATGTATGGAGACTAACCTGCATTGCCATATGGGGTCTTGGAAGCATTTATGTGAGGACCCCAATATTTGCTCAAGGTCACCTTCCTGAGCTTCCCTTTCAGAGCAAACGTGGTTGGGCTCCCGCTGTCCTAATACTTGACCGTACACACCTTTCTGCTCTTCTTTTTTTTTCCCAACTTTACTTTTGAGTAGATCTACTGCATGCCCCTTTTGACAATATTAACCACACAATCAGCAGCAAAAATATTCAGTAACTTGTTCCCATTGCTCTGTGGAAACAGTGTCAATTAGCGTGCTGTGGCTTTCCACGAAGGGGACTAAAACAGCCTTTCACCTTTTCTCTCCAGGCAGTGGATGGCTCCCTGCATTTCAGATGAACTGTCATGTAAATCCTGGTGTCCGTACTTTTACATTTAGACAGCAAAATCTACTCAACATTCCAGATGACTTGACAGAGGAAGGTCCCTCCTCAGAGAGCAGCCCAACAGCGCTAGCTTACCTCTGGGTATCATCAGGGTAAAATACCTACATTCTTGCTATAAATCCTCCCTGTTCCCCTGCTGGGTTTTATTCGATATTTTCATTGCATCTCCTATAGCACGACGGTGACATTAGTCCCTTACATGAGCAGGATCTTTCTGTCCAGGAAGATAGGTTACCATTACTGACAGCTGTACGGATGTGATGCAGGGATGCTCAAGACAGATTGAGCGAGTTCTGCTTGGCGCGTAATGGCAGCACATACTCTGTGAAAGCAGGACCAGCTGCACGGCGTGGCGCTGCCCTGAACTCTGGCACACCACAAGCAGGCACCACCTCAGCTTGTTCGGGTAGGGCACCTCTCACTGTGCCCCATCAGTCTCACAGCCACCTTGCTGTGTCTCCAGTGGCTCTGCCCATGTCCCCCCTTCTTCAGCTGCTCCCGACTCCTCCTCCTCTGCACCCAGGGAGAGCACTCAGGTCATTTTTCCCCCAACAGCTACTCGCAGCTTTGTTCTCGGTATCTTCCCTTGAAGGCACTTCTCTGCATGGGTTCCTCACCACTTATCTACTTCAGTCCCTTTTATAGGTGAACTTTCCCCCTTGACTTAAAGAGGCAGCAGTTCTCCTTAGCCCTTGCAAACAAGCTCTGCCCACTGCCCTTTCCTTCTGCCAACTCCCTGCTCACTCCCTGCCTCCTCCCTCTTACCTCCACCACCATTAACTCATCACTTCCACTCCCAGCATGTCCCCACTTCTGATTTTTTCCCCTCGGACTTTTATTGTTGAATATGGAAATGGAAGTGAAAGTTATTCTATATTAAACCAAAAAGGCCGTCACAATGCAATGTAATATCAGACTGTACCTACCCACAACCAGAAATACCTAATCACGCTGCATTTTGTGGGATGGAAAAGCAGAATTTGAGCCAATGCTTTTTCTTTTATTTCTATCCGTAAGGCTTCAGCAGGGAGCATGAACATCACACAACGTGTTATGATTGTTATTGTAAAAATTACAGGTTGTTTTTACTTGTGTTCTAGCAATTTACCATCTCACTTTTTCACGTACCTGAATCATATTGTTCACTGATACTTTTAAACATCGCTAACTGTTTAAGCTCTGGAAGGGGCTGTACTTCTGCTAGGCACCTGTTTTTCATTTGCAGATGCTCATTGAAAGATAGAACATCGATGAAGTGAAAATGGGTGTTAACTGCATTTCCCAGTGTTTCCCAGAATAGCCGACTGATTTGCTACAGAGACAGCAGCATAGGACAAGTGGCCTGGTTATTTTATACTTTAAGCCCATTCTTTGAATGCTGCCCCACAAACCTCTGCCTTATTCCCATATTTCCCCACAGAGGTTTCACTATTTCCCTAGTAACAGCTCATTTCAAGAACAGACTTTGAGATTTGTGAAAGTCTTTTTAAAGAGTTGTTGCCACATTATATTCAAATATCCCAGAGAGACTGGAGGAAGTACTCAATAGGAAAAAAAAGGTATTCTTTGGCTTACTATTGTTATGCAAATAAGGCAGGAAAAGGGCCTGCCATAAATGATCATTAATGGAATATAGTGCATCGTTTGGCTTTCTGCAACTAGCTTTATCTAAGACAAGGAGTGATGTCCCCCACTCACACACAGAGTAGAACTACTCTTTCTAATAAACTGCAATACCTGATGATACGAGATCAACCAGTTAATTACAGTAAATGTAAAACAAGCTTGATAAATTTCTAGTGAGGGGACAAGAAACTGCTAGTTTGAAATACAACTTTATTTTTTTAATCAATATACAATCTACAAAATGTTATTACAAGATTATCAGCATGATCTGTTTATACTTATACTGACAAAAGACCCAAATAAAATTATATTTTCCATTAAGAATAACAGCACTGCTTCAGAGTTATCAAAATTATAGCTAAGAACTACTAACTGCAGCAGTTAGTTACTGTGTTAGTCAACAAGATGACAAATAAATGTAAAATAGAGGTGTGGACACCAATACTGCAGCTAAGAAGTCCGTCAAGTAAAATAAATGCAGCTAAAAGCAACACGTGAAAACACGTTTCGGACAATTAATATGGAATCTGGAGAAAAAAAAAGCAAGGAGCTTAAGGATGGCAGTGGCTTGGCATCATGTTCAATGGAGTGCACCATCATCCTCATTTCTCGAGAGCTGCTACACAGGGGCAGCCGGACCATCGTTCCCAATCACTGCAAAGCTTCAGCTTTGACACCCAATAACACCCTTTTTCCTCTCTTTTGTGCTCTTTTCTGGTTGGAATAAGCAAGCATTGCAGGTTGCTTACTTACTAGTATCAAGAATCTTTTACAGTGTTTTTTTTTTTCCTGCCCATTACCACTATTCCTTTCCTCCTTTTTTTTTTGCCTCTCCTTTTTTCTTAGAGACTTTGATGCAGATCCCATTTTGTCAGTTAAAAGACTTCCATTGACTTCAATGGGTGTTTGAATCCAAAATTACATCAAGTACCATTTACCTACAGTAATACAATTAGTATGAGAAAGATGAATGCAAAGATGAAGTTTGTCAGTTTCAGCAAATACAACGCTTTGTAAATAAGGCAAACACATTACAAAAATAGCTGTTCTCATTGATTTCTGTTTAAAATATAAAATTTCCCAAACCCTGCTGGTCCTTTGTGAAGGAAACACAGATAATATCTAAATACTGCCCTGTAGTAAATGTTAGCGAAGTGTCAGCATCTTAAGTGACCCAAACAGTTGGAAGCATTTCAGTGACTGCAGGCACTAGCTGTGGGCAAGCAGAGATCAGGTACGTGTGAAACCTGGTTCCTCGCACGATGCCAATGCACCTCACGGGTTATTTAAAGCTCCAGTCCTTCTGCTAACTGGACACTGAGCATCACAACAGCTTATAGCAACTGTTCCTCATCTCCATTCCCCTCCCAAAATACAGTTAGACTACTTATAGCCCAGATTTCTAAAGAATCAGAACCAGTATGCTTATTCACTATCACCTGCTGTAACCTTCATAGAAAATGTGAGCAAATGAGTCTTAAACATTGAGAATGTTTTTCAGTAGGTTATACTCAAAGGACATCAGACAATGCAGAAGAAAGGGGAAGCCAGGGTGTTTCTGCTTTGGCATGTTGCAGTAGAATAGGAAGTTAGAATTTGATGGGGGGAAAAAAAAGTCAGACAACCCAAACTTCCTTTCATTAAACTGCAGCCTATTTTTAAATATTCTGACAGCAAGGCATACAAACATCAGTTTGAGACTGGGCAGGGTAATTATTCAGCCTTAGGCTGCACTAATTGTCAGGTTTAAACTGAAAGCCATGCATTAAACAGAGTAGCTTTCTTTCAGTGTGGCAATATTTCTGTGGAATGAATTCCCTGTGATCCTGATCCAATTCTGATTAAAGTTAATGGCGAGTCTTGCAGGCCTCAGATGGAAATCCAAGAGTCTGAAACATAGATAAAGCTGTAGCTTGACCTTTTTATGTTAACAAGTTCAGTAAGGCTGAATGATCATTTGCACCATACCAGATATCATACAGACTCACTAGCAGGAAAGATGACATAATGTGGCTGTTCATCACTTCGGCCATTCAAAACAATAGCTCCTATCTTGAGGGGTCAACGCTACATGGGCTTCTTAAACACATCCCAAGATACAGCAGGCACCTGACAGAAGAAAAGCAGCCATTGCTTCTGCAGGACCCGTAACACCATCAGGTACCACATGCCCAGGGGATGAGTGCTGCGAACGGGGACCCTGAGGTGAAAGAGTCCCAGCACAGCCTGGCTGTCCCTCCTTCTTAAAAACAGAAAAACAGGGGCCAGCTGGGCAAGACAGGCTTTGGACAATAACCACTGCTAACAGATTTTACTGAATTAGCTGAATTAATGCCAATCAAAACAAGTCAGCCTCAGAAAAAGGTTATTGCAGGTATCTGCAACACGTATTTTGCTTCCTCTATCTTACCGAGCAAGGTTAATAGCTACTGTAGCTCTAGTATAACCATGGACTTCAGCAAACTGCAGAGCTCTGCCGTGATGCTAAGTGTAAACACTTTACCCTAGCGCACACTGTGCCCCTTAGTTCAGCTGAGAAGTACATAAACCAAAATTAAATATGAATAAAACAAACCGAACATGACTTGAAGGTGCTAATAGCTTCTCAAGTCAAAACACGGATGGAGGATGCAACAGCTGAGACATATTTGGATCAGTACTACACTCAAATGCTCGCTTAGATTTATAATAATATAATCTGCTAATAAAAAGGGATATATAGAGAAGCCAAAATACCGTAATAGTCTATTTGGGGCTTTGGCAATGCAATACCCATAAAAAACCTGCCCTCAGGACTTACTATATAATCTATTACCCATTTCATTCTCAGCTTCCAAATGGGGGGAAAAGTTTATTGTGATGAACTAGGTTCATATTATGGCCTTCTGTTTCCTCAGACTGGTAATTTTCTCAGTGCATATCCCACATATTTCTACTTTTGGGGAATAACATTTATCTGTATTTTTACACAGTGTTCATATAAACAGTTACAAGCTGTGACAAAATATAAAGTGAGACTTAGTGCATTACTATATTTTGGTTCTCCACTAATTTCAGTTTGAAGTAAGGATAATTTTAGGAAAACTGCAGCAAAGAAAAAAAATTGTGAGGAGCATTTTTTTGATTTATCTGATTTTTTCAGACCTGGAATTACAGCCTGCAGAAAATGACAAAGGGGATAATGGCTGAGGGGAAGCATTAAAACCTTTCCCTAAATGCCAATCATTTGTTCAAAACACAGTTAACACCTTGATATGGGATTAGTAGCTCAAGCTGCCTGCTGAAGCATCACAGCTTCACTTCTCTTGCGATAGTCCATTCCTGCATTGTTTCCCCACAGAAAACACCTTTAGAGCCTGCAACATGAAAACGCCTCTCTTCCCATACATGGAAGGACATGCTCTCTGTCTTAAAACTTACTCAAAGCAACAGCTCCTGCAGTTTCCAAACCAACATCTGGAACTTGCATCCTGAAGGAGACCCACCGCAAACAGCAGCAACCAGCCATTTCTTCAGCTTGTGGGGAAAACCCTCCGCTGGTGTAAATTCTCAAAAGCTTCATCAAATGAAATGGGCCTGGACTGATTTACGCTTGCTGAGGATCCGCCCCTTGTCTCACTTGCTGCAGTAGTGAAAAAGATTTGTCTAATGCTGGCACAGAAACTTCAATCACATCTGCCATATGTTTTTTTGCCCAAGAGATTACTTGGAGTGAACCTATAAAGTGCTGGGGAGGAAACCCTCGCAGCCACAGAAAAATGAAGAATATTATTGCGGAGGAACTTTTCCCATTTTACCAATGAAATTACCCGGTTTCCAACTCATTAACTGAGGCTCTTGTTGAGAATAATATTACGACTTGTTCTGTTCACATATATCGAGGGGAGCAGAAACATGGGGGACGTCGGTTTTCAAACACCACTACAAAATGTAATTGCTCCTCCTGGACCTTACACAGATGCTGGTCTGCACGTAAGCGCTCTGGCAGTTTTTATTGCTGAGTATTATATGTCCAAGTGACATGAACTCTTTGAGTAGTACCGTTAGGTTTCAATATGGAGCATGAGATCATTCCCAAGTCATAGATATGCAACAGGAAAACAATATATTACAATCAGTCAATTAAGTGCTCACATCCTGCAGCTCTTTACAAGGAGACCTTACTCATACCACTATTCCCGTGACAGGAAGTTTACTTGAATGCAGGCCAGTCAAACCAGTACTGATTTGCAGAATCAAACCCAAAAGCACTAAAAAAAAAAAAAAAGAAAAATTCAATGACCGTGTTTATCCTAAACTAGGTCACTGCGCTTCTTCTAACAATAGAATTTCCTATGTAAATTGATTCCTACTAATATCCTATGACGGTGCCTCCTGTCCTCTTTTACTGCATTAGGCAGTTGCCAGCCTTATCTGGATCTTCTCCATCAAGCCTAATCCACTTCTTTTCAATTTCAACCTGTAGTTAGAAAACAAAAAAAAAAAAACAGGTAGAATTAGCAAATAATTGGGCACTGAAAGTGTGAACTGCAGCAATGGCATGAATAAAAGCTTTGACACAGAATCAAAACGTTTCCAGACCCAACAGATTTCAAAACCACTACTCCCAAAAATAGCTCAACTGAGGAAAAACAATGCTGCATTTGCAGTTCTGTTTTTCAGCATCATCTTTGATCAGACAAGGAATTATTTTTTAATGATTCTTTTGCTCAAAGTCATTATCAGAAGTGCATGCAAGATATGTTTAGAATACAAAGCACATTCGCCTTGCAAATACTGTATGGAGGAGTGGGGAGGAAGAAGAGGAGGAAAACACTGAAAACATAGCCCTGGAAATACCTGGCAGTTGTAAAAAGCTTTCTGAACCACATGTTTCTGGGGCTGAACATCACTCTCTATGCCCAGTGACTTGACTTCTGTTCCTGAGGCACAGGTATCATGAACGACAAACTGGACAGTAGCAAATGGATACCAGTCAGATGGGATTTCCTGGTCTGATCCGAGTTCCAGTTTGTAAGACAGGCTGTGTGGATGATCTGAACCTTGGAAAAGAAGGAAAAAAAACCCACACCATCAGTTAATTATCTTTTCTTTGTTTACAGTACAAGGTGAATCTGCTAGCAAGAGAGCACAGCTCTATCTTTTATTAATGCATAGCTGTTATGATATGAGATTATTCTATGGATAATCTTTTGCTACTTGGGCATAAGGCAGCCCCTTACTCATTTTCTGCTGCTTCAGCACACTTTTCACAATCATTGCTGTTTTACAAATTAATTTGTACAAGACTTACCAGAACCTCCCAGCTTCTGATTAGGAAAAGAGTACTACAAACTTAGAGATAGGTTGCCAAATTCAGGCTATTAGGGAAGAATCTCAGTTTTCACTTAAAAATACATTTCTTACTCTCATCAAAAAATAAAAACCAGCTTAGCCAAGGCAGAGATGGCTCCCTGTGTCCAACAACCACCCTTTCCAGAGCTCTCTGCTGTAGGAATTTTACTGGAGTGTTTATTTCAAGTACTACAGCTATCTTGTGTAACATCATTTATTACAGTATGTCTATGGCAGGAAGATAAAGGTGCAGCTCAGAGTGCTGCTCAAACAAGATATATTCCAGCTGCCAGGATAAGGGCTACCTGGATTCCCTTTCTAGCTTGGTTTGTTATGGGAAAAGAACATACTCTGTTTCTTCCAAACAGAAGTATTACTCAAGTAACCTTCACATTATAGAGCAGAGTCCTGAAAGACTGCCCAGGTACTGCAGCATATCCTAAATTACTTTAATCCCGCCTTAGATCCTAGGGATCACTTGCTTTAGCATTTTTTATATGCGGCAATGGTAAGGGAAAGCATTTCTCCTCCTCCTGGCACACAGGAACACTGGGGTGGAAAGCCTGCTTTCCCAAGAAACCGAGGTCAGCAGGCTCACTATGTGCATGAAAGCAGTATAATATAATATAATGAAAAGAATCATTTATGTCGCAGCTGCCTCTCCAAATTCTTCAAGGCAAAAAGCAGTAATTCTCCATTTCCCTTCCTCTCCAGGATTTTAAGCATCAGCATAGACAACTAACTACCGTTTGGCTGCAGGCAAAAAAAAAAAAGCAGAGAAAGGATTGGCCATATTTTGTCAAAGGCAAGCCTGGCAGTGTATATTTGGTTTTCATCCATTCTACTGAACAGCATCTCAAAGTTCAGGCAAAAATGTCCCATTCTTTATGTACTCACTTTCTCCAGTGGCAGGAATCAATTTCATGTCAGAATGAAGGAAATTATGAAGATGGAGTTAACATACACTGAGCTTTATCCATCCTGTGGGAAAAATCGCTGTAACACTCCACATCCACAGGCTCATGGGCATTTTGTAAGGCAAAAATAAATAAAAAAAAGCTACATCTCCGTTGCTCCTGGGACCCTTGGGCTGGGTGCATCCTCTGGTCTGTGCTGCAGGTTTTCCCTGCAACCTGCCTACAGCCTGCCCAAGCCAGTTCTGATTTTAGGAGATAAATTACATTTGAGCAGTTTGATGGGCAGTTCTGTCAAACACACGTGTCTCTGACTTCACCAGAACAAAGCCTAATTCAATAAACCATCCTCCAGATTTCATTCCAAGTCTGGCATAAAGTCAATGGGTCCCCAAAAATCAAGGCTTAAAGAGCAGGAAATTCATGCTTGTCTCAGTCATACTAACTAAATCATTTAACATTTTGTTTTCCTTTTGACTAATTATATAATTAGTATAATTAATAATTCCCTCCCTTTTCCTTGCTGTTACACAACAGCGCAGCTAAAACTTGACTGCCTGGAAGAAAAGCTGAGGGAAGGGGAGAAAGGAATAGGCAGAGTCCTTTGGATTATCAGCCCCTAAACTCCAGATGGGGGAGGTTTCCAACTCTTTTTCTCCCACCTTCTTTTTTCCATGTTTAATAACAGCAGCAATAATCAGTAGCTTAAAAAGCTGTGTGCTGACTGCAAGTGTTCCTCTCTCTGTTCGGTTGATCCCAAAGGCACGCACACAGAAACGCAGCAGCATTTACAGCCACCACTTTGGACAAGGGGCATGTCACTGGACAAGTGCAGTCCTTCACCATCTGGACTCTGTACACAGCTGAGTTACAAGCATCCCCTGCAAGCTTGCTTCCAGCGGTACATCTCATTCAATCCTTATCCTAAATACTGCTTTTTTACATAACTCCTTGTAATGTTCAAAGAAAACCTGAACTGGATTTCAGAAAATAATGCTATATACACACCAGAGTCCTGCACCATGGAAGAGTATCAGCCACTGGCCATGAAGTCTCCCAGGGGTCTTTAAAGAAATGTGTATCATGATGGCTATACATTCCCCAATGGGACTAGCTGCTTCTTTCTACCAAAGCACGGCTCTCATACATGATTATAAGGAACTGGTTACAGAAATTGTAGGAAGAGGTAATACAACTTGTACTCATAAGAGCAAGGGCAAATCCATAAAAGGGACTGGTAGGGATCACTGCAACAAAACTGTAGGTCTTGACTTTTGGGAATGAAGCTCCCCTAAATATGTATAGTACAATAGCATCTTTAAAGTGAGTGGGGAGAAGTAGGTGCCCAGCAATGGCCATCACCAAAGCCAGCACAAAGGGAAAGAAAGCTAACCGAGCAGGACAGGCTGGAGAGATCAGATGGAAAAACCTCACCCCTCCTTGCAGACTTTGCAACCTACCTGCCACACCAGTCAAGGCACAACACTTTACAATCCACACACAGTTAAAAAAATTACAATCACCACCCAAACCGTGGCCCATGACCAAAAGCAGCAGTACTGTCACCTCCTTTTTATGTAAAAGCCTACCACTTAGTTCCCTTGCGCATGAATCAGGCTCATAGTCACCCACGCAGCTATATGGCAAGGCTGGCATGGGGGTGGAATAGGAGGTACTGACTGTGATTTGTGCTAAATCAGTGCTACCGGCATGTGCGAGACATTACTCACACCTCGGAGCACACTACAGGACAGGGTCCTTCAAGGCACTAAAGCACAAAGATACCCAGCTTGCAAGCTTGTAAAGGTCTTAGGCAAAGGAGTGCAATGCCAGGGGCACACAGCGTGTGGCTAAAGTCTCAGGACAATAATACAATACACAGAGACGGGTAAAACTATAACATTAGGGACTTTATTACAGAAATAGAGGAGGGAACAAAGTCAGAAACAAATATTACAACCACCTGCCAGCTCCTTGAGAAGGAAGTTGGAGGAGGACTAAACGAGCGTGAGGAGGAGATGGCGCTTCGTCACTCATGCACACAGTGACAGGCAGATCTGTACACCTCTGTGATGTGGGCCTTGTCCATGATCTGCTGCTGGTCATCCCTTACTATGTCCAAGTCCATTTCTCCTGCACTAACACTCTCTTGGTCCGTAATCCCTCTTCCAGACTTCCTGGACATGGTGGAATGAGCGCCCTGTTGGGGTGGGCCTCTGCATCCTTGAATCTGCCATCGTCCCAGCAACAGCTATGGTGACAGCAACACCAGCAGTGAAGGAGACCAGAAGCAGCACCCCATTCCACAGCCAAACTGTGAGATGTCATCCCATCTGTGGTACCACAACCCACCCAAGCTGTGCTCCTCTTGGCTCCCAGGACCTGCTCCACTCTCCAGTGGTGGTGCTGGGATGCAGCTTGGCAACACATTTACTTGACCTGGTCTTCATGCTGTTTGCTGGGTTGGGATTCACAGACTGCACAAGGTCAGCCACAAATGAAGGGTCCTTCATAGCAGCAGTTGCAACACTAAGATGGCACATCATGCCCTGGCCAGGAAAGCGGTGCCTTCTGCCTCTGGGGCTATGGTTGACCAAGGACCTGAGAAGAAGGGGTTTGTCCAAGAGCAGCAGCATCTTGTTTGGAGTTCATTTGTGGTAGTAGGAAAAGGGTGTAGATCTAAGGGCTTTTGGAGATCAAATTCAGCATCTTCCTGTTGTGGGAAGGAGGCCTATAGAGAAACAAGTAGCAATGGGAATTGTCTGGAAAATTATTTTGTCTTTTGAGAAAGGGAATCCAGAAATAACCACTGCTTGGAATTTTCCTGGACAGGTATGGTAAATGTCAGATAGTAGATGTCCACTTGAGCCCAGGCATAAATGGGCCATTCCTCCTGGCCTGCTGCTAAAGGCTCCTGTGTTAGACGTGGCACAGTTGTGGTTCAGTACCATATAGCACTTAGGAAAAAAAAATCTCTGGGCTTATATTCCAGCTAACCCACACCCATGAGTTGTTTTTGTTGTTGGGATCCGATGAGTTCTGGGGTCCTTTCTTTCCCCCAGATGGTAACCTGCAAAGGCAGAGATGTTAGTTTTGGAATCTGGGTAAGGCTACTGTCCTGGGTCCTCTGGAGCAGCCTCCTCTGGACCCTTTTGCCTACTCCCAAAACACAGGATTCCCCCCAGCCCATCTATCTCCTGTACCAATGTCAATATCAGAAGGAGGTACTCACCACTTCACTTGCAGAGAAGTTCCTCTGCCCACTGCTGGTCTGTGATAGGAGCTTGGAGCAACTTCTTCCCATTGGCTGTCAAACAACAACCAACACTTCGGAAGATGGTGAGCATTGCCTTAGTTTTCACCTAAAACTGGCCAGTCCTTGTCATCTCTGCTCTGTGAAACTATTGTTTCCCAGGCCTTGTATTATGCTAGAGTTAGAAGAAGAAAGAGAGGCTGAATGTACAAGATCCTTTTGCAAAAAAACCTGTAATGCTGAATAAGCAAGATGTCGGCCAGAAAAGAGAAAAGGTAGTGGTGTGGAAAGACAAGTTGGATGAAGCAGGCATGATGTAAGTCTGTACAGTTGCCCAGTGGAAGCTAAGACGACGTATTCGGATGTGAGCCCAGCTATCCAAAAGGCTCCATCAGGCCTCATGGAGACATGACCATCTGGACTGATGGAATCGTATCACTCCTGAAAGGCAACCAGATAATTTGGGGAGATAACTGAGCTTTTACTAGCTAACTTAGGAGACAGAAGCCCTGGGGTTTAGGTGTCTAGGCAACATGTTAAGACTTTTGTGAATTCAGAGACCTAAGCCTTTCCTGTCTTACATCGCAAAATTTGGCTCTTATTTCCTAAAAATGTTCCAAATTCTTGCTCTCTTTCTGTGAAGAATAACAACAAAAAAGCCAAAACAAACAAACAAATCAGTAAAACTATGAAACTAGATTCAAACCATCATTTAGCATTCATGTAGCACTTCACAAACAATTAATAATCTAACTTTGCTGCATTTACTCACACTATTTATCCCTTATTAACCTGTATGAGTAGCATTCAAGCAACCTTGATCTAAGAAAGGCTCACGAAGCCAAGCAATTTAGGCCAAAAAATGTGCTGGTTATTTTAGTTAAGTAGGAATTCTATTTTTGCCAAAATAGATCCAGCTCTAAAAGTCTTATTTGGAACATGAAAACATCAACAATTACTGAGAACGGATTTACATTAGAATTGTTAGAAGTTAACAACTCCTGCAGCTATGTCTAAATGGGTGCATTTATCCAACCTTCTGGGAGAAATGCATAGGAAACACGGGAGTGGGAAGGTAGCACTGCCAAGGAGCAGCTTGCAACAGTGCTGATGCCAGAAGGAGGTGACTGGATAGGGATGGAGCCCACCTAACAAAGTCATGGCTTGGAGTTTCCACCTAGGCAGTTTAGAAGACAAAAAAGCAGCAGCTGAAGGTTGCTGAGAGCCACATCGCCTCCCACACTTGAGTCCATGCTCAGATGCTAAAGGCTGCCAGCAGCCACAAGCTCCCCTGGCTCCACTTCTCTGTGTTGCTTAATCACTGCTTCCTCAGCATGGCTCCATGATGCAGAAGAAAAGGAGAAATAATCAGCTCAAGAACTGTTGCTTCCCACAACAGCCCAAGGATGGAGGCGTCCTAGCAGGAAACACTGTAGGGCACAAATTTACACAGCAAGAGCTTAAAACACAGCATTTTGACGTCTAGTCTCTCCCCAGCTCCCTGGATGACACAGGTGCATACAGGTGCATACAGGTTCTCCAGTGCAAAGCCTGGCCCCAGTACCATGCTGAAATCATAAAATGTTCTACATTTCCTTATACAATGCCCCAATTTCATAAATGTAGACTCAATTTGCAGAAATTTCATTGGATCAACCCATCAAAGTCTACAGCTTTTTAACTTTTTGGGGTTTTTTTAAATAATGCTAAGACTCGGGCTCCAAACTCTCCATTTATATATCTGAATAAGCATAGGCGGCTTTTAAAAATCTGGGGTATCGCACAGCTCACATCAACTTTGCTTGGCCAACACTCTTCCAAGGAAGCACTTTAGTGGAATACAGTGGATACTAACATATTTCAATGTCTATAAACAGAGTCACAATATAACTGTAGGCAACCTTTCCTTTTCCCTTTTTTTTTTTTTTAAGAAGCCTCGGACAAAGGCTTTTTGAAAGCAAAAGCCTCGGCATATTTTTCTCCCTGCAGTAAACGTATTATGAAAGTTTACATATTTCTATTAGTTTGACTGCCTCCAGATTTTTGGCATGCCTTGGGACAACTCTATTTTTAAACTCTTAACTGCATACAGTAAACTTGATAAAGAGGTTTAAAATTTGACCAGACAGTATTACTACCAAAATGTTTTTTCAAATGCATGCACATCTCAAGGATACAAATGATTTTGCAGATCTCAGCCAGAGGAACTATTCAAATGTCAAAAGTTTAAGCTACTGGTAGAAAAGAATGTAAAGCTGTAGAATGCCACAAAAAACAGTTCTTACTTTCAGATAATATAAATCTGAAGTTAATTGTGCACATCAAATCTTAAGGTGAATGAACTGCAGGGAATTAGAGACTTTGGAAGACTTATAATCTTCTTTAAAATTGCCTGACTAAATTGCTGACTTGATTTTGCAGAAGCAAACCTATATTAAATAGCAAAGAATACTAAGAGCTGCCCGAACAGTCAGTCCCGTGTAAGCCTTGGGAAAACACACGGGCCACAGCAGCATGGTGCAAATCCTTGAAGCCTGGAGTGCAAAACACCCATATCTACAGATTTTGAAGACCTGAAGAATCTTCTTCTGCCCACTGGTTCTCCTACATCTCTCTATCAGCTCCTCTGCCCTCTTTGTCCATTTTCCAGTCTCCCCAACCCCTCCCTTACGGCTTCTCCTCATCTTCCCTCTCTCTGTCATTTCTCTCCCCCCACCATTAATTCTGGCTTGGCTCCCTGCCTTGCGTTAGCCCATCTGCCGATGCTGCGTCTCCTCTGCTCTCCCGCTGCCCATTGCTTGGCAGCCACCGGCATCCTCTCCCAGCAGAGCGTGAGCTACCCAGGTAACACGCAGCGTGTAAAAGGGAGGGCTCAGCCAATTTGGGAGGAACCATATGGCATCAGCCACAGGTCCAAGCCGACCACAGCTTCTTCCAAAGCAAAAGAAGGGGAAAAACAGAGATGGCGTTAACATGACATCATTTCTCAACCTGACCATAGCGGTGTTTATGCTGTTCCTCCCGCAGTGCGCATCAATAGAAATCGAAAGGCACAGTTGCTCAAGGTTTGAGAGACCTCATCGCCTAAATAAGACCCAGTCTGCATGCAAAAGGGACCAGTATTTCCATGCAACATCATTAGTAAAAATACTAGCTCTCATCTGCCAGTAGCCATGCAATAATTCATGCTCTCACAACTGCCACATTAGCATGTTGATGTAGGATGCTTTCAAATGCTGTTTTAATACCAAAAGCAATCTAGTTCATATATAGGCTCAGGATAATATTCCCTTTTCATTTGCTCCTGCCTCAGTTTTTCTGTCGATCTGTTACTTCTGTCACTGAAATATCAATCAGAATTCAAATATTAAATATCAAGCTGTAAAAAAATAAAAGAAAATAAAATTCATAATTACCTAAACAATAGGTCAGATTAAATATAACTTACAATTAGTTAAAAATTAGGACAAAAAATATCCTCGGGGGTTTTTTTTGCCTTTACTCTTTTTTTTTTTTTTAATAGTTTTGAATGTTCACTCTCACCTGCACATATATCTAGCTGTCAGAGCCTGGGAGTGGATATGTCAACTTAGTACTAGCATACCTGAAACCAGGACTTAAGAAGATTAAATCTTTTCTGGACATTTTAAAGAGGTAGTTAGTCCAGACAGTTAGGATACTACAAGACTAGGCCAATCCATTTGTTAATACTACACACTTACCCCACTCTTAAAAGTACAGATTTTACAGATATTTTAGGCAAAATACTTTAATAGATGCCCTTGTCTTACACAGATTCCCAAAGCCTCAAATACCCATAACGCATATCTAAGCAAAGGATCAAAAGCCTTCATTCTACAGAACTTGAAGCAGAATACTGTATTCCTCAAGAATTTTTATGCCTTTGGAAAAGTACTATATAGGGCTATTAATTTGGTAACATGACTAAATATTGGAATTTTGAAACCATATATTTATATTTTCCTTCTCCAGAAAGTCATATTTTCTCCATTAAATTAAGGTAAATTAAGTATTTTACTTAGTGGAAAATTAACAACTTCCATGTGCACAACTATAAATTTAGCTGGTTTTATTGCTGCATGTTTTTAGTGAGGTACCACCAGAGAGAAACGGGAATAACATGGGAGGCATTTTTTGTCAGTGCAGTTATTGCCAGGAACGTACAATCTTAATGCACAAACCCATAAAAGAGGTAACAGATATTAGCCTTTGCAAAAGCACAGTCAACTTCCTACGGCAAGTTTGCCCACAGTACCTTCTAGTTATGTATCATACCTACCGTTTCCCAAGACCCAACAGTTACAATACCACCTTTTCTATTAACTGTGTGATATTGGGTAGGCAAATCATTTTACCTACTGGCATTTGGCTCCCATCCCACCATTCCTTATCTGGTATATGTGAAGCATAAACCCTTCCCTCTTTCTTACTACAGACTTGAGGTTTACTCAGAATGATGAGATCCACTTCCATGATACTGCACGCTTATTATTACTGACAATAATACATCTGCCTCCATCAAATAAATTAGGAAAATGTCCTTTAAAAAAAAAATAAATAAGGCCATATTCTCTTTTTCCTAAAAGGTTATTCCAGCTTCTACCAATACCACCACACAGGTAAAAAAACAAACTACGGAAGCTGATGGAGGTACACAAGCATAAAAACAATGAAGACGTGCACCCAAGCCCATCATTTTATAGTGCAAATTATTTACTTGAGTTTTTATCTGGAAGCCTGTCTATCTTCCACACAACAGCCCTGTAGGCACTCTCGTATTTTGCTGTTCCAACCGAGACTTGTATTACGGGATCAGATTCAACCTCGTGTAAAGCGCCAAGGCACGCTCTCCTATTCATTTTTGCTTTTAGCGACTTCTGCCTTTGAAGGTTCATGGTCCAAAGTGCTTTGACCCACTGCGTGGGAACGGGAAAGTGTATCATAACGTTTTCACAGTATTTCACAGAGGGTAAACGCGTTGGGATCAGAGCAGTTGAAGACATGTTTATAAAAGCCTGAAGTTCAACATATGCCCCCTGAACCACTACCGCAGCCTTCACAGAAAAGGGAAGGTCTTGCCCATTATACCATGTCCTGAAACGCATCAGTTCCAGCCTACAGGCATCTGGGGGCGTAAACTTAATAATTCGCGATTGCTCGAATTCCTGCGCTTTGACACAGTTATGGAAGTGGCAATCGAGAATATCGATCCATTTCTTCTTCTCCTCCTCCTTCTCGAAGTAACGCTCGTCCCTCTTCTGGAGCTCCAGGTCATTCAGGGTTAGAAAGCAGTCAGCACTTCCGTTCACAAAACACAAGCAGTAAATGTGCGTGATGACGGCACTTTCTACAAGTTTTCCTTCTGCCTTAGTGACTTTCCCCCAAAAGTTATCCACTATTTCCAGAGTCATTTCTTGCTCTTCATAATTCCTCTTTTGTCTAGAAACAGTAGGAAGTTTCATAAGTTCTTCCTCGACCGTTACGAGGAAATCTGTGAAGTCATTATAATCTGTGGTGCCCAGCTTTAACATCTGCTCAACCTCCGGCTCATGGATCACTTCTACTTTGGGATGATACCTCCTTTTCTCTGTGTAAGACACGCACTCTATCTTCACAGTATGGATTTTTCCTGAGACATTATAGCTCTCTAATTTGGGTTCGGACAGCTTACAGTGTGGCTGCAGCTGCAATTCCCTGAAAGGTTTCTCCAGGCCCTTTTCATAATACATCTGCAGTACACCTCCGGCTTGGACACTAAGGTAAATAGGGCCCCATTGCCGAGATGACATCATGTTCTTCTTTTCGGGAATTCTCAACATGAACGGCCACCCATCCACTTTCCGGCTCCTGAAGAGGCTGTGTGGGACGGTGGGGGAGAGCTTGTGCCACGCGTGAGCACTGGAGATGGGCGGGCTTCCTGTGGCATCGCAGCTATCAGCTTGCAGGTGTTCAAGCCTCTCGCAGATGTAGCTGAAGGAGCCCTGGTTAAGGCTCTTCTGATCGTGGCAAGTTTCTTTGTCTTTAGGATGACAAATGCTCCTGTTGAGCACTTGGTCCTTCCTGTGTGTGCTAACATTAGCTGGTGATGTGCTGAGCGAGCATCCGTCCTTCCAAAAGGGACTGGAAAAAGCACAGTTGCTCTGGAAGTATGGGAAGCGCCCCGGTGCCGATGACAACTCTCCTAACTCATCGCAGCCTCCTGGCAGATTAGGGCTTCCTTCATCTGTTGATTTGGAGACCGAAGTCTTAACGGGATGGTCATTAGGCGAGGTGTTCAAAGGAAGGCTGCTCGGCTTCTGCGAGGTTAGGGATGAGCAAATCCCGGGTGATGGAAGAACGTTAACATTTGATGGCCATTCAGGGATGGGATAAAGGATGTGAATCCCAGGCTTTGGGATGCATGGACTTCCTGGGTAGTCTCTGGTAGGCGTAGTAAGTGGTGAGTTGCTGGGGGGTCCAGGACTTAGGTAGAAGTCAACTACAGGAGATGAGAGTGGAGTGCTGCCTGTAGAAGATGATCTACTTGAAGACTCATGCACACTAGACAGATTCAGTTTAAGGCCATTTGCTTTACAACTACTCTGATTATCAACCGATTTCTGAGGCGACTGGAAGAGCGGCTCGTCATCGAAGGTGACCCAATTTGCTGGATTTGTGGAACACATCTTGTAGGAGAAACTTGAGACACTTGCACACGTATCACCCACAAACCATCTACGAGGAAACAACAGACATGAACGGAAATAAATTGTCTTGAAAGACAAAACAAAGAAACCCAACCCTTATAAAATTCAAACCACACAAAGCTTAAAATGTGCATGCAGTTCACAAATCCAGGGTACTTTGTGTTTTACATGTATAATCTGAGACATCTGTGTAGAAACAGATTAACTCCCCATGAATTCCCACTGCTTGCCCAGACTGGGGATCTAAGGGAGATGTAAGCTTTACGGGCTCTGCAGAGTATCTCATGTATGCAGCCTCTAGATCAGAGAGAGCAGAAAGTCCCACAGCTGTACAGGACTGCTTGCATAATACTTTCTACTATACTGCTTATCTGTAGCTTGTAATATGGACAGAGATTTTCCATACTAGGCCTCTGCTCCAGGTGAGGTTTCCCCTCTATCCCACCATTAAACAAACCAGTGTTTTACTAAGAATGGTGCAGCTGTTGCCAAGAACAAAATTAGGAGGACGAGGGGGGATTTTTTTTTTGTTGTTGAAAAGCTGTAGCAACTCAGTGCTGATGGCAAAGGTACACGTGCTACAGCCATCAGGGCAAAACCAGCCCACCAAGATAACATGTGCAATGAATGGCCAGTTCCTGAGGTCTCGCCAAAGGCAGATGTTCCCCTCATGCAATGGGCACAGGCAACAGGGCGGTTGCATGAGCATCCCCAGGTGAGAGGCAGCAGGGAGCATATTGTAGGCACCAGAACTGGCCTGCAACTCATCACCCGCTCCATGCTGCTATCTGAGGTGCCTCCTGCCAGGAGTGGGGTGCGCAGATAGGTCCCAGATGCCTTCCAGACCTTGGCAGGAATCGCTTCACGTCAGTTCCTTCAACCCTGACTTACGCTTTTAGGGACTGGACATGTCAGAGTGAAGTTAGAGGCATGGTGGAAAAGCGTTAGACTTATAAACAAGAAAGAGTTAGCCCTAAGGATGAGCGATACATCCCTGTCGAAGGGTAGACTACAAGCATCCACCAGAGATAAAACACTGGTGAAACACAAGTCAAGGCCAAGAAAAAACATACACATCTGCTAAGCACTGAATTGGCTGGCGGCCTGGAAAAAGTACAGGTCTTTAAACCAATTAATAAACTACACTTCATCAAACAAAGTATCTTTGGTAAAGGGCTCAGCTAGATGTCCTCGGAGCAGGACTGCAACCAGTAAATAATTAATCTTGCCTTCATGGTTTTAAATCACGCACTGAAATGTAAATGCTCACTGTATCGTTATATATGTCATCCCCAAAGTTTTTCCTCCCCACTGCTCCTGACTAATGAAGAAGCGAGCAATAAATTGCTAATGACTGAGGAGGAATCGAGTACAATGAAGCACCACAGGGCATAGATAAACATCGTTCATTTGAAAAAAAGTTATTCTTGTTACGTCAGAACATATTCATGTCTGCCTGAAAGCACAAGGAAGGCAGAGTTCATATAGACAAAACCACCTGCACATATGTTACTCCGTTAATTAAGGTTAGATAACGATGACTTAAAGCTATTCCCCTTCGCGCACAGACAGCCATAGTTAGGCCGTTTATTAATTGCACGGCACTACAGCATATAATCAGGTAACCACAAAAGCCATTCTTTATCTGTAGCGTTTAGAGACCAGTTCGTTTCTAGAGATGCCAAAGTTCGCCCAGTGAAATCCTACGCCATGAGTCATTATTTTTACCATTTCCCCATTATTTCTTGGCCAGTTTATAGTCTTTAAGAAAATACCATAAACTGTGGCACAGCCTGCTCACTCTGCTGCCGAGCAAACAAGAGCTCGCAATGGAGAAGGACTCTGGTCCTTCATTATTTTTTGAACTCTCGACCTTTTTGTTCAGTAAAAATATTTGCACTATGCTAGTTATTTTATAAGCACTCTCCTCTCCACTTATGGAGAGAAAGGGAGCAAACAAGTTACAAATGACTGTCATAGCTCAGACACACACAACTACCAGTGTATCCTTCACCCACACAATCACTTCATCAAAAGAAAGTATAGCAATGGAAAGAAAAATCACAGCTATTTGGTCTCCGACTTGGTCATCATTTTTTCCTCCCATTCCACACCCTTCTCCTCCTTTCCCTCTGGTTGCCGGCACTGCTCCTTCTGCAGTATATGTGGATTATTTCTAAGTTTCAAAGTTTTCAGACCTTCCTTCATATTAACAAACCTCATTTGTTAACGACAGCTTACGCGATGCTAACTCGGAGCATGGCTTTTTTCTCTAACAGCCAGGACTGTGGGGCACACTGGTAAACAGAGAGCATTAGGAAGCAGCCTCAAAGGCTGCCATTAAAAACTCCTCCAGCATTTACAAGAGATAAGGGACCGCCAGAAAGAGAAAAAACCACGCTGAGTGAGGGGAGAGCGAGCTTTTCTCTCCAGAGGGGCTCCGGGGATGATGCAGAGATACGGCGTGAAGCTCAGCGGAAATGACGGCGAGTTCAGCAGCCTGACAAGACACAGCTATTCGGCATGACCGCGGCCACGCTGAAGGGGCACATCACAAAACACTGAGCTGTGCGAGTGAAAAAGAAAACATAAAACGGGAATGCAAGTAAATACAAATGTTGTTTACAGTAAAGAATGCATTCGGCAGCCTGTTTCCCTTTCTCATTAGAAATGAAGTTTTTCAGCATCCTTTATTATTTCCAGATGCTCTTTTTTTTTTTTGCCAACGTCTATTGCTATTCACTTTTTAAAACATGATGTTACAGATTATTCGGCAGGTTTTTTTCCTGTTATAAAACAAAAAGATGCTTGAAATTCACCTGCCAAATATTCAACTTCAGTCAATAAATGTCTATGAAGCAAACCACTTTGGCAGATGGAGCTCACATCTGCAGTTGCAATACCCTTCACATACCTGTCAGAGGCTGTAGCTTTCACCTTTCATTACTTTTCCAGAAATGTGTTTTTCAAAAAAAAAAAAATTACACTGATGTTAACAAAAACACACATGCAAGAAGTAAGTGTTGAAATAGATAGCGGTTCCCCTACTATTGCTCACTGATCCCCAAAACTGACTACTAGGAGTGGAGGAAAAACATCCAAATGGATCTTCAAAAGCTGTTTTTATAATGTCATGCTAATAAAAGGAAATGCACCCTCGCATGTGTTATGGGCAGCACCGTTCATCTACTATTTAAAAGAAAAAAAAAAACATTTAGAGTCTTACGCTACTTTATGTAGCTTGTTCTCTGATGCTTTTACATCTGCACAACACCATAAATTAATTTTTTCTCTCAAGTTCTTTTTTGTTCTAAAAAGTGCTCCAAATTCCTCCTTAAGAATTAGGGCATTCTTCCTCGAAATGGCAGTAAACCCAAGCCTTAGGATAGATGTGTTTTGACTCCAAAAAGCTCCCATGGGACTCACTTAAATGTAACCCAAATGTTTTGGGGAAGAGGAAAATGATACAAGATGCTATTGATCTCTATTACCACATATGTTATGCAGCCCATAACATTCAAATTACAAGCACGTGTGGTATCTCATTCAGATATGCAGCAGGAAATACCATTTTTAGAATATTGAAACTGCAAACAAAAAAGCTGGCTGAAATAACAGTTGATCCTAAATGCATCAATTCCAGTGGACTCAAAAGCTGTGACTCATCTCAATTCATCCTCTTCTATCTGAAAACCACCTTCCCATTTATCAGATTAACTCAGTCCCTCGGCATTTAATGAATGGTAGTTGCGGCTTAATTTCTTCATTTTAATACCTCGAGGATGTAAGGAAGAGAAATCCTATCCTATTGAGAGATTTCATAGGCTGTAGCTATTACTGGGTCCTTTGTTGCTTCGAAAATCCCAGATCAAATCTGCAGCAAAAATACTGCTCAACTTTTGAGCCTTGAGGGGGGGATGCTGTTATCTCTTCCTACGGTGAAACAGTAATAACAACTTCTTACTCGCTCCAAGGTGCAATTCAAGGTATTGACTTTGGTACTTTTAATCCAGATATGGCTTGGTCCTCAGCTAGCTGAAGATGCTGACATGTCATCCAGCAATGTCCCCCATTGCTCTGATGGAGCGGCCTTGCACCGCCTCCCTCCACGGCGGGGAAGCAGCAGCATCTGAACCAGCACAGTGCATGAGTGAACCCCCTGAGCATCTCGCTCCCAGGGTCTTCCCTAATGCTTGGCACCAGTTAAAACCCTCAAGCGCATCCCTACGGATTTAAACACAAAGGTGCTTTTTTTAAATATTGGAGGAGCATGGGGTCATCGAATGGAGAATGGCAGGGAAACCCCTCCCTTCTGCAAAGCATAAGGCAAGTAAATGCAATGTTTAATAGACAGTACTCACATTCCAAAATGCACAGAAATTCATAGTTTTATAAATACATTCCTTATTGCCTCTAGCTGCAAAGGCCATCGAGGCTTCAAAACTATTAAGCTATACATCCTCTGAATAAATTCTCTTTGTAACACCCGAGCATGTATCTTACATGTGCCACTTCCATGGCGGGGTCTTATTGGGCAAATACCAACCTCACAGATTTTTTCAAGCTCAAAAAAAGCAGATTTACCTATACATGGTGTGACAAAACAGTTAAATAATCCCTTCAAAATAAGGTCAGCTCTTTCCACGAGCTACTCCATCTGTGGACAACGCCTGGTCATTATATTTCCACCCTTCCAGAATGACTATGGACCCCATACACTACTACACGTCAATTATATTTCCAGGAACAACATTGTCCGTTGCACATGGGCTATATAGAAATTTAAGACAAAACTCTGCATACTGCACACACTGTGGTGAAGCTGTCCCACAACGATACCATATGAGTTGTTACCATTTCTTGTACAAATGTGTAGACAATTCTTCAAGCATTTTGCCATAAAGTGTAATAGTCTCATAGGAAAGTACAAATTCTCTGCAGTTTAAGCAATAAAGCACATATGGTTTATAAAATACCCTAAAAGCTTGTAAGCCCTTGTGATATCCAAGTAAAATATGGCAGATTTATCTCTGTATTTTACAGCCATATTCTTTGTATCGCCGTTTTGTTTATTACTTAACTGTGCAAAAAAACTTCCAGAATACCTTCTACGTAAAATAATGCTTGATTTATGTTGATTTGCCTCAAATTTCTTTTTGAGACTACATATGGCTGCACTTTTATTTAACTCTGCTCGATGTCTCCTAGACCAAAAAAAAAAAAGTTCTCCAACCTATACCTCTGAAATAAACATAGAGCCAAAGGCACAACTGACGGGAAATAGGAATTTCTTGGCTTTCACTTGTGTTTGGGATATATACATGGATTAAGTCTCCCACTGCATTACTCATTTCGTTACTTTTCAAAAATAAGGAACTGGTGTAACAGTCAAAAATAGACACCGACTTCAAAGTGTAACGTGAACTTCTATTTACATTGCTCGATCTCTGGGGCATAGGCACAGCTGGGAGAAGTTCGGAGCTCACAGCTAATCTGTTTAATTTGGAATTCCTTACTCTTGGCCCCGAGAGCTGGAGGAATTAAAGCTTTCAGCTTTTGACAGCGCACACATCCCCAGAGCAAAGGCAGGCGTAACTCATGCAAACGCCTCTCGCTATTACTTGTTTCTGCTTTGAGTCAAAGGGGAGTTTACAAATAAGGTGGTTGGTATTTGCACGCGCAAGCATGAAGAAATTAACGTTTTTAAGGGCATCAACACAACATATCACAGTATACGCCCAAGTGGAGACAACGCTTGCTTTCCTTGCTGGGGAAAAGGATACGGCAAAGGCTGAAACAGCCTCTAGAGAGGATGGTGTCACACAGTTTGGGATGTGGGGACTCACCACCACAAGGGCAAGTACCGACGGCTACAGCACCGACGCTCTCTGCGTGCCGGGAGAGCATCCAGCGCTCAGAAGGGGTGCTACGCAGAGGTGCCTGATGAAATGCCTGCTCCTCTGCCTCTCAGAGTCACATCTCATCCTTTAAAGGCTGTAAACAGATACAAGATTCACACACAAGGGAAAACCTATGGGAAGCTCTCAAAAGAAAATAAAAGAAAAGCAGCAGTGCTGCCAGCTTCGCATCTCTAATCGCTATTCTAGTCTGCTGGGCTGTGGTTGAAGTGGGTCTTCCTCAAAGGAGTAGCTCCTCTTCTTGCTCACAACAGAATGAGGTTAGATGGTAAGGACCTTCAAGTTTATATGAAAATCTAGCATGGCTATTCAAAACAAATCCCATCTTTGCCATGAAATAATCACCCAAGCCTCAGCTGCTATGCACTGTAAACAAACTCCTTTTCATGTCTAGATCCATTCTAGGAGACCTTCCCTAACACTCAGATGTGAAGTCATTTCAAAGCTGCCTCAAAAAGACAATAAAACGGCATGCATGACCGGTCTTGTGTGTAACACATCAGCTTCAACCGACCTCCCCATATACTGTAAGCTCCGATTCCCACACCCTCCCTCACCCTGCTCCAGCGATCACACCACCGCGGGTGAGTCAGACTAGCTTGCTCATTCAGTATTTTCTTAGTTGGGAATAGATTTCGAGGCAGGAAAGCCTAGAGACAACGTTTTACTGGAAGTACCCATAGGATTTTATGGGGACATGCCAAAGATGCTTTCTACAGGAACTGAGAGCTTTTCATAAATCACTGCCACACAGTCACCTGGGATCTGCACCACCATTCCTCTCAAGGCTTTTTGGCAGAGTTTATTATCACAAACGTCACTTTCAGAATGTGATTAAATAAACTAAATAGAATAAACTAAAAATAAATAAAGTAAATAAAATAAACTAAAATAGAAACATAATTTAAGTGTCATTGGAAAAGATACCGGAACGGAGACCTGAAGCCACTCTTGAAAGTTACTCAAGAGTCTCTCCAGCAGTGCACGCAGCCAAGCACTGAGCTGCAAAAAACAATAGTAGTCCTCTTACCCTAAGACCACCTCGCTCACCTGAAGGGAACTATAAAGTTACTTGCACCAATTCCTATACCGCTTGCTGTGACTTAGCCAGTACGCAGACACATTACAAAACACATGAATTAATGAATACGACAGCACAGAGAAGTCAATCAAAAGCCAATCTCCAGCTACAAAACATGTAAGGATCACAGGCTTGCAACGAGCATTTTCTAACATCAAACAAAAAAAAAAAAAAAGTTTTCCCAATCCACAGCTACATGTAACTATTCTGTTTCGAGGAGATGCAATCATATCTTGCATCACACCACCAACTCTGGATAATTCTGGTGTATAAGAGCCAGAAACAGGTACACTTATAACCTGTAATTTTTAAAATATGTAACAAAAGTGACAAAAAAGGTCCTTATCTCTGGTATAACATCAGGTCTAACCACAAGAATAGCAAACATCAGTACTCGACACAAGTCTAAGCATCTTTCTTGGGTCCATCTGTTCTAACTTCTCACTTGCTTCCTCTAGAAGAGACTCAGAAAAGAGTCCCACCTCAGATGTCCAGAATTTTCCTGTTCATGGGGTGGATTTCCTATCTCGGAGGGTGAAAAACTATACCAGGTCTAAGTAACGTACGTCTGGTAGCACGTGTTTCTGTGCATCTTTGGGCTCCAGGTTGGTAACTGAGAAGGCAGGACAGGGTGTAGCCATGCTTCTGCCCCATTTGCTAGCAAACAGGGGATGATCGGGAAAAACCTCAAGAGGACACAATCTGCTATCAAAGGCAGTAGAAGCATTTTCACTAACTCAAATGAGAACAGGATTAAACCCTAAGAACCACAAAATGGATCTCTCTGTTATACTGAACATCTTTAACAGAAGAAAACTCTCTTTGCCTAGAAGAAATAAAAAAAAGCATGCTCAAATCAATATTAACTACTCAGTGGCTTTATTCTCTTCCTTCCTTGATATCAGAGTGCTAAGACACATCACTTGTTTTCTTTCTTCCTATTATCTGGTTAGACAAGATGTGTAAATGATTTTTAATTCACTTCACCATGTATATGCATGTTTCTCTCGTGTATACAACGCACCTCTCCATGGGGCCTTTCTTCTTCCTACAAATGAAACCCCCCAGTTAGAAGATGGGTGGGGAGGAGGCGGAGGTTGCTGGGCTGCCGAGCTGCGGGGAGCAGCGCCGGTGCACCCCTGAAAGGTGCTTCTGTTCCCGCTCCCATTCAGTTCACTCAGCCTGCTTTATCCTCCCTGAATCGCGCTCCTCTTCAGCATCACCATAGTGACTGCATAACTTACGCTCCGTAGGCAGATTTCGGAGAGCCAATGGACAGTTGCAGAAGAGTCTCATGTAAACTGTTTATTGACACTAGCTGACATTTCACTGTACGGAAGGTTTGAGGTTTTTTTAATTAAAGCCAACAAGCCCTCAGCACAGTGCTCTGGCCTGGAAGAGACAGGAAAATAAATCTATTTTTATTTACAGTACTTCTGCAGGTCACTAAGTTAATGGAATGTTACTGCATCTACTGAAGCAATTTTTAGCTATGTTTAGGAAACATGTTATTATTAGGAACGCACAAACATCCCATAAAAGTACTCTGGTCACGGCAGCGCCATAGAGGGCTCTGGCAAGGAGGTTAACATCCCAGACCCCTCACTCTCCCCTCCCCCTGAGCAGAGGCAGAGATTTATAATATGCCATCAAGCAGCAGAAATGCAGTTACTGGTGGCTGTTCCACTTCTGTAAAATCAACAGCCTTTTTTGTTTTACGATTAAGCAGCCCCCTGGATGAAAAAAAAAAAAAAAAAGACCTGAACACTTTGGCACATGGATCACATCAAAATGTTAAACTGGTCATGGTCAGAAACAAATTAAACCTGGTCCTCTGCTGGTGTTTGCAGTGTCCAAGGGAAGTGATGGATGAAATGCCACAAAGAATACACGACACAAAAGTACACTTCAAAAATTCGTGCCACTAATCTCAGCAGCACATAATAAGAAGTAGGGAAGCTAATGGAAATACTATATTTAGCATATTCACTGTACAACATAATACACTTTTTTTTTTTTTGGTTCAGAGTCAGTTTTTAAATCCGCATTTAAATCTACCTCATGCTTTAGTGCTCAGTAAACAAGCACTAGTACTTTCCTGGAGACTAACGCGCGACATAAGATTTGCAGAGCGCTTCTAAACATGAAAAGTACTGCCTGGCAGCTATTAGTAATGTTTTCTGACAGACCAACTCTCTCCTCAGCTGCGGGATACTCCCCTTCTCCCTGCCTTAAAGCCTTATAAGAATACCAGCACTAACGAGAAGGAGGGTCACAATTGAATCCTTCTTTGTTGATTTGGATAGAGGTATTTTTAATAGCAACTGATGACAGTCACGTCAGAAAGTATAATTCATAACGCAGTCACCCAAAAAAGCCTCATTTGGGTCCCCCTCCAAGCTTTTTAAGATAGACGTGTGGGCAGCCTGGCTTTCTGAAGCAAAAGACTTCAGCTCATATTTATACCAATCAAAAATATAAGAAAAGGAGTGGTGGACTGGAGGAATCTTGTTTACCAAAGCATGAAGTAAAGCACTGTCCATGATAATACATCACTATTCATGTCACTGGGTGCATTTCATGTCGGAATTAACATTCACACACAGAAAAACTTAAAAATTTACATTAACTTGCTATTTAGAGATCTGGATTCAGGCAGCGATATCAAAAAGCTGGGGCATTAAGCTTACAAATCCCAATAATTTTTACAGTAATAGAAAATAACATTCTTTCTCTGTGCAGAAGAAGATGGGGAGGAGAATAATCAAATGTGAGCATGAAACAAGCACCTCATACCTGTCTTCGGGCTGAATTACCCAGTGGTGTGATTTACAGCTCCAACATTGGTTAAGTATAATCTCCAGCCATGCTCTCTGTTGGACAAACTGCTTCTGTGCTCAACTACAGCCAGTTACAGAGCGCAGCGCTAAACTCTCCTCTGCTCATACATAGAGTCAAGAAAGCAGCTGATCGTTTCTCCTAACATTTTCTCGCTGCAGGTGTGCTTTTGGTGCACTAAACCAGGCACCTCCATGTTTTGTCTTCAGCTATCTGTTTTTCCCTCTTCTCTTACAGACGTAGCAGAGTCTCAACCTCCAGATAGGGAAAAGTGAGTTAATAGCAAAGTGAATAGTTCATACTTAAGAGCCTCAGGCTCCAAAACTTCTGTTCCCTCCTCCCCAGACAGTCATTAGCCCTCTCCCAAAAAAAGCTAAGTCCTGTTTGCAGAGAAATCAGTGAGGGTTGCTAGTGCGCTCCACCTCAGAGGAAAAACATCCCTATTGGGGAAGGTAACTGTAGACTTCTGTAACTTAACTTTTGCAGGGCTCCTACAAAACACCCTAGTCAGCATTTTTCCTAGCACGTTTCAGAAGAGCTCTTATTTGCCAGAAGTATCAGGACACCTACATCTTTAAAAAACACCCCACAACTTACTGAAAGTCACTCCTTCAGCGAGTACTTATTTAAAACAAGAAAGTGCAAACTTTTGATATTCTTTCTCACCTACAATATGCTTGAAATACCATCTCTAGAGTTTGCACTAAGGGCGTATATGGTAAGCGCAGGCTAATCCTCTCAGCCCCGTGAGGCACATCCTTCTGCATCCGCCCCGGTTGTTTTCCCAAAGCCCTGCGCCCCGCTCTATGTACGGGAGGGATTCCTGCAGCAACGATTGCAAACACCGTGAGCCTACGTGCATAGTTTAACATCATCAGCTGAACCACTAGAAAATATGAGAAAGGCTCCAGGAATGCATTTCACTTTAAGTCTTAAATAAAAAAACTTCTCACTCGCCCCCGTCTCCTCCCTAACAAGGCAAAAGTCATGGGAACTTGACTCTGCAGGATGCCCGTCACCCAAACCCCACTGATTTCCGCAGCGGTTCAGAGCTCTGGGTACCCCATGCAAAGCCATGCCCTTTTCACTGCTTCCACTTTAAAATAAAAAAAAGGAGAAAGAAAAAAAAAGAGAAAAGTAAGAAAAGGGAGAAAAAGAAAAGAAGGGAGAAAAAGAAAAGAAGGGAGAAAAAGAAAAGAAGGGAGAAAAAGAAAAGAAGGGAGAAAAAGAAGGAGGAGAAGAAGGAAGAGAAAAAAGAGAAAGGAAGAAAAAGAAAAAAAAGGAAAAGGAAAAGGAGAAAAAGAGGAAAAGAAAAAAAGAAAAAAGAAAAAGAAAACAAGGGAAAGAAAAAAGGAAAAAAGAAAAAGGAAAAAGATAAAAAGAAAAGTGAAAAAGCGAGGAAAGAGAAAAAGAAAAAAGATAAAAAGAAATTTAAAAGTGAGAGAAGGAAAAAAGAGGAAAAGGGGAAAAGAGAAAAAGAAAAAAGAGGAATAGAGAAAAAGAAAAAAGTGAAAAAGAAAAAAGAAAAAGGAGAAAGAGGAAAAGGAGAAAGAGGAAAAGGAGAAAGAGGAAAAGGAGAAAGAGAAAAAGGAGAAAGAGAAAAAGGAGAAAGAGAAAAAGGAGAAAGAGAAAAAGGAGAAAGAGAAAAAGGAGAAAGAGAAAAAGGAGAAAGAGAAAAAGGAGAAAGAGAAAAAGGAGAAAGAGAAAAAGGAGAAAGAGAAAAAGAAAAAAAAGCCACTCTTTTTTTTTTTTTTTTAAATCCTGTTCTTAAACCAAAACAAAGCAGCCCCATCCACCGTCCCGTTTCAAGCCAGGACTTCTGGGCTGCGCCTCAACTACCCGGGAAAATTCCACTTTCGAGGCAGCCCCCCGCACCCCGGCGCCCCGCTCCACCGTTGCCGTCCCCCGGGAGCAGCCTTCCCCCCCGCCCGGGGGTGGGCGGCAGAGCCGGCCGACCTCTCCCCCCCGCTCCCTGACCCGGGGGCCCGCTCCTTACCCGCAAGTCACCGTCTGGCCGCCGCCATGGGGACCGCCCGCCGCCGGGAGAGGCGGCGACAGCCACCGGCCGGGCGGGGGGGGGCGGCGGCGGGGCGGGGCGGCGGGGCGGGGCTTAGCCCCGCCCCGCCGCCCCGCCCCGCCGCCGCCCCCCCCCGCCCGGCTGCCGCAGGGGAGCCTCCGAAATGCAGAGAGCGGGGAGGAAAATACCTGAGGAAAACGGGATTGTATTTCGGTGGCAACGGGAGCTACGGGAGCAGGGGAAAAAGCTTCTGGCTTCTAAGGAGAGTTAAGGCAACTCGGTGCGTGCGTTCGGCACTGGTGAGGCCGCGCCTCGAGTACTGTGTCCAGTTTTGGCCCCCTCACTACAAGAAGGACATTGAGGTGCTGGAGCGTGTCCAGAGAAGGGCAACGAAGCTGGTGAAGGGTCTAGAGCACAAGTCTTATGAGGAGCGGCTGAGGGAGCTGGGGTTGTTTAGCCTGGAGAAGAGGAGGCTGAGGGGAGACCTTATTGCTCTCTACAACTACCTGAAAGGAGGTTGTAGCGAGGTGGGGGTCGATCTCTTCTCCCAAGTAACAAGCAATAGTACAAGAAAAAACAGCCCCAAGTTGCGCCAGGAGAGGTTTAGATTGGATATGAGGAAAAACTTCTTCACCAAAAGCATTATCAAGCACTGGCACAGGCTGCCCAGGGAAGTGGTTGAGTCCCCATCCCTGGAGGCATTTAAAAGCCGTGTAGACGTGGTGCTTAGGGACATGGTTTAGTGGTGGACTTGGCAGTGCTAAGTTAACGGTTGGACTCGATGATCTTAAAGGTCTTTTCCAACCTTAATGATTCTATGGTTCATTTGGTCATAACTGTGTCTGTAGGGTATCAATAGGCCTGTCCTGGTTTTCCTGAAGTTAGGAACGGGCAGAGCTCATCCCTCAACCAGCCAGGAGGCGAGGAAACGGAGATGGACAAGAGCAGGGATAGACAATATCTTGGATGGCCCAAAGTTCATAGCTCAAAGGACAAGACTTCTGGGAAGAGCTTCAATTCCTTCTTTCCTAAGCAGACTTCTCCTCCAAAAGAGTTCCCTCTGGAGGAGCCTCACACCTCTAATGAGGACAAGGACTCCAGGGTCCCTCTCTTCAGTTGTGCACCCTTCCTAGATGTCTCTCTGGTAGCACCGTGCTGGCTGGAAAGTCTGGGTAGAGCTCCACAGCCATTTAGCTTATATCACATATATAAACTTGCTGGTTTCTTAGAAGATCTTAAGCCAGGGTGGTTTTCTAAGTTGTGCATGAATAGCCATTTCCTTCTCTACAGTGTCAATCTTCCTATCTCCAAAAGGGCGAGCACTGTCCAAAAAAGGGCAAAGGATTTCTTGGTGGCCAAATGTTTGTGCCCCAGGAAAAGGACACCTCAAAGACAAAAAAAACCTACCTGTGCTTTAGTGAAGGTGAGACTCAGCCCTTGGGGAAGAACTTTATGGGTGGAGGACCAGCCAGAAAACTCCATTATTATTGTCCTCAAGAGTAAGAGAGTACAAGTTGCAGTCAAAGAGGGGTGAGGAAGGGCGAGCTACTGAAAGACTGTCTGAAAGAGATTCAGAGGTGAACTACCACTCTTTTAACAAGATGGGAGCCTCTTGGGGACCAGGCTTGGAGGAAGCACACTGGCAGCCTCCGGTGAGGATACAAGACACTGCCAGGTGACAGAGGTGAGCCAAGGCTGGTTTTCCATGGGGTGAGAAGCTGGTGAGACTCTTTTACAAGTTCCTGTATTGTTGGAAAGTCATGCCAAAGCAGACAGGCTTTTCTGGAAATTGAGTTGAGGCCAGCTCCAGTAAATTAAATGGTGCAAGGTGGGATGAGCAGCGGCTCTGAAAAGCACGAGACAGCAAAGATTTCTGTCGATGCTGAAGGACGGCATTTCCAACAACACCCTACAGATCTCAGTAAAGCATCACTTCTTTTTCTTCAAGATAGGCCAACAAAATTGCCAAGCCTTCCTAAAAACCAGCAGAGCTATGGAAAGACCAAGCTGCAATGTGGGAAGACCAAGTCCAGGCCAGGTCTCACCCTCTGCAGAGCCCTCTCAGAGCAAACACCTCCTAGCCCCAAGACAGGAGAGGTTATCTTGTGCTTCAGAGTTCCTCTGGAGAGAGGAATTCCTGCGAAGAAATACAGCACAAGGCTTGGAAAATGGCTTAATTACCAACAGGATAATTCAGTCATCTTATCTTAAATAACAGAAATTCCTTTTTAACCATTACACTGGGTGTCTCTAGTGCAGCTACCAGAGGTGACAAGGTACCACGCAGAAAGCCTGCTCCTAAAAGGAGAGAACACGTCGATAGAACGGGTAGGATGAAGAGGAACAGGGGGAAACCACCTGTAAAACCCTCCAGAGCGTTCCCAGGGGCATGGAGGAGAGCTGCCAGGGACTGCAGGTACTCGAATTGCCCATGTGAAAAGCTATCAATACCAGTGAGAGCTCACTTGCAGCAGTGAGCTCCGGTTTCTTGTGTAATGCATCCAAAATTCTGTGTAAAGCATCATCCATCCAGTTTAGCTCCATCGCTTTTCAGTGTTGTTGAAATTTCCCTTGTATTTTAAAGAGAATAAGGAGGGATGTGCTTTTGTAAATTGCTTTCATTTGTCCTACTTATCTACTCTGAAAAGTTTTCTTATGTTTTCTCTGCAAATTAAACAATCCTACTTCTTTGCTCTATGCATGGGAAATATTATTCGGGCTCTGGCTGTCTGCATTTGCAATAAAAGTGTTCAATACAGTTTTCCCTACAAATAATTTCTTCTGTAAGCTTAATGCCATTACAAGAATTGCACTAGGAAAAAAAATGGCCATTCTTGGTTTAAAAAAATTCCATTTTTATTATCTTCTTCTTCAAAAAAAAAAATCCAGTGCCCAATATAGTTAGCCAGGTCTTTGTTCATGAGTGCTTATCATTTCAAACCAGCTAAGATACCGGTTGTTAAAATTATGGTCCCAATGAATTTTACATGGATAATACATAATTTCACCTGAGGGCTCATTACCTGCCAGCTTCTGACAGAATCTTGCTGTCGTTCATATTTCCATCTCAATATCACATAAGGGATGGCAATGGTTCACAGAGGGGGGATTTGAGGATCTCCTACATAGACAGGAGAGTGGAAAGAAAGGGTAACGGTCTTTTCTTCTGATAGCCTGGAATTTTTTCACCATAATTTAATCTGTAACTTGCAAGCCAGTGAATCGTTATATTTCTATTTTTCTCTCTTTAAACGTGTTTGTTCAGTACTGCCAGCCCGAGGCCTCCAGGCTCAGATGACCAAGCAGCAGCCCTGGCGAGCACGGGGTTAGGTAGCTCCGCATGCCACCCTCACCCCAGCACGTAGCCCTGGAGGCGCCAGAGCCTGATCCCAACCTCTTCCCTCTGGAATTCCATCCCAGTGAGTCTTCTGCCTTCTCCCTGGACACACCCAACCTCTTGGCAGAGGGAACCGGAGCATCGATACCTCCTGTTTTGCCAAAAAGCCAGGAAATTAGAAATACTTTCTAATTTCTAATATTTTCTACATACTCCAAAATGGGTCCTTCAGACTCTCACATACTCCTGCGCAACATTCAATAAATCTTTTTGCCTGTTAGCTTCCACATTAGCCCTTTCTAATGGTTTTCCACTTAAGTGGGAAGGGTATAAATTTCTCCTATCTCTTTATCAAGGTCAGCATTTGTCTAAAAACAGATCAGATTTTTCCTTTGCTGAGACGTGTATACATTTTATACATTTTCAATACAAGATTGTTCTTTTCCAGTAAATTCTGCTGTCATTTTCTCTTCCCCCAAAGTAATTCAGTGCAATATAAACTCAAGCAGCGGGGCGGGGGGAAGAATCTAACCGATACTGACATTTTAAAGTCCTTAATATAATTTGACTTTGGTGAATAGCATATGCAGAACACATTAGAACTATTAAAATTATTTCTACTGTAAGTACAGTTTGAAGAGTATTTCACATAAAGATACAGTATTATATATTGCTACAGACAGTTATTAAACTCATTCAACATTTTACAATGCTAACAAAGTCAGTTTACATTGCTGATTATATTTATGTTGATCTTAACGTGATTTGCAGTACATTACCCTTTTTATAAAATGTTTACTGTTTATGAATGTTTTGTCAAAAGTGAAACCTGTCAGTTCATATCTCCCTAGAACCAAATATTCTTAATTGGAGACAGAAGAGCACTCCGTTTCTAGACTTATTTTAACTCTTTGCTCTACTACTTTGCCTTTTATTTTAGCAACAAATTTCTGCAAAATTCTTAACTGAGAATTCAAAACAAAACGCAAAAGTAAGTGTCAAATTCTTCTCTCCCTCTCATTTAATAAATTCGTTTTTCACTTAGTACTATGGCTATTAAAAAAACCTCACAAGTTTAGTATATTCACCGTACTGTATATTCATTACGTATACATTACATATAAATTGGTTATAGAAATTCAGCATGCTCCTGTTCCTTTTGTGAGAGCGAGTGCTTGTTGGCTTCAAATGCTCTTGACCTCCTGGGCTGAACCAATAATCTGAGAGAAACTTGTTCTTCTCTACTTGTTTGGACTGAAAATAAACCAGACTTCCCAGATCTCAAAAGAAACTTTTGGTAAAATTGATTCCACCCCCTCCAAGGTGAACATTTGCTGTGCCTGGCATTGCATATACGACACGCAATTTGGAAGTCAGTTAAGTAGAAGGCATGTAAGGGGTGCAGCACCAATTCAGTATTAAAGTTGTTCCTCATGCCAAAGGCTACAGTTAATGAAGCCGCACGGAAGTTCTCAGTTCAGACTTTTTCAAGCTAATAACTTCATTAAAATATTTTTTTCTTGAATAAAGTGTTCTGCATTTACTATTTAAGCACAAAATGAAGCCTTGTAAGTCCAGGAGGAAGGAAAGTTGAAGCTTTAGTGGGAGGGCAGACAAGGACGAAGACCCCTTTTTGTAGTAGAAAGGGGGGGCGTGTGGAGATTTAAGGTCCTCCCATGCTCATTGCAGAAGCAATGAGCTTTATACAGAGAAGGTTTGCGAGAAGCTACGTGCCACCACAGACCAGCTTCCACGTCAATTCATGAGAGAGTCCATAGTGCTTAAAGTGACTGGAAATTACCTGGACTCTCTTAATTTTGTAGTTTTAACTCTTCTCAGGACCAAGCTGTGTTGCTTATGGAAGACCATAGATACAATTTTGACACCAGGCCTGGATTCCAAAGGCTACTTCCTTGGGTGAGAACTCAGTTTATAAAGTTTTGGACTTACAGAGGGAATTAGAGTTAAAACCAGTACAAATAAAGTATGATTTCTGCTGTTATCTCTGCAATTTCACATATAAAAAGTTTAAAACTAAAACTCTTGTAGGGCTGTTAGCGTGGTAGCTTGCCATGCAAATTAAGCCCAACAAGAATCACACGCTTCTTATTTTGCAGCTCAACTACGTAACTTCGCTATTGCAGGGATGCAAGTATTGGCACTGGAAGCTTCTGTAAGAAGCGGAGCGATTCGGCATTAGCATTGATGCGGCTAAAGCTGCCTACACACACAGCAGAGGCAGACAATGAGAACTGCCCCCAGGCAAGTTTCCGTGTGGTGGATTTCATAGCCCCAGTCAAGCCTTGTTTACAAAGGTCCCCAAAAGCTCTCCTCTCTCCCCCCATCTGTAACCAAGCTCACAGTTCTGCAGACACAGGCGTAGTTAAAGCAAGTTTTGAACTCCATGATTAAAAGAAATATTCAGGAATTAGGGCAAACATGGCCTCTTCTAAACAAACATGGTTTTAATTCACTGCTGAGTAATACTGCAAGTAGTAACAGAAGCAGAAAACACAGAATAAGACAGAACAAGCATTCTTAATAGAGTGGCATCTAGCCTTTGTGGGAGGAAGTAATCAGACCTCTGGTAGCAATTACCATTTTTTACTGCACTAAGCTTTATTTTTATTATAACCCTGCTGTTGCTAAGATAGTGCTCTCAAATTACCTTACATACACACTGTATTAAAGAACAACAGGTTTGCCCAGTTTACAGGGCCAGATGGTTCTCCAAAGTTTAATATATCATTGGATTTATATATAAAAAAGAAAGCGTTCACATAAATAACTTCTCTAGCCTCATGATAGACGATATGCGGATAAAAAGTTTATTTCCTTTCGTGTTTGCAACTGATGCCTTGGATGTCTGAACAAATCTGTGATGGGCCCCTGCTGTGCCCAAAGTCAGCCTCAAGGAAACACGCCCCATCAAAAATTCAACTCGTGTCAGCGATGGAAGCTAGAGTAGGGAGAGCAACAGGATTACAAGTACAAATTAGAAGTGAAGCTGGCTTGGTAAAAAGGGAGAATGCCCCGTATAAATAGCCAGGGCGTTTCAACAAAGATGGGAAAGCAAAGTGTTTTGGTTTCGATACTGACGCTGCTTGGAGCACTACTAGATCGCACCTAGCGTGAAGATTAGGTTAGATTAGAATAGCTGGCACCACCGTTATTGAGAGGTTGAGCTGGTTAAGACTCAATCTGAAGGAACTAGCAAGTCATTACAAACATCACCATTTTTAAATCAACACTTAAGATGATCAGTTTTTAAATCACAGCTGTATAGTTATATATGTAACAATTCAAAATAATCACATTATTTAAACAGCAATGAGCTAATACCCTTGCACAGCTTATGACAATGTCAGCCTAAGACTCCTGTTTTAGAAGTTAGTCTTTCAGACAGAGAAACCTCTTACCTATAAGAGCTTAAGGCCTTTTAAATAGCCAATGTATTTGGCACTTCTTGGGTACTTTCAGTAGTTCTTAAGACAGCAATCTTGAAGTTAAATTCATTCTCGGTTATAGCAAATAAGTTATTTTGAACACACAGAATAGTTGCTGGGAAGTATTTTCAGAAATCTAGGATAGCTAAACTTTTTGAAATCTTTGAAAGCATTAGTATAGGTTTAAAGTGAAGTTCAGAAAGAATTTTGGAAGATCCAGTTATTAAAACCATTAATAGGAAATAGTGCTGTTATCTGAATTGGTCACTTATTCATGAGTATGAGAGATTATTCATGAGGTGCTCAGCATTATGCAGAAATTAAGCACTCTGAATGCTTTAAAAGCTTGTGTGTTACAATGAACTATCCATTAAAAATTTAACTAGCATTAGGATTTTTCTTTAACCCTGTTTTTACACTGTATTGTTCTAAAGATTTTCCTAATTTACAACAGTATGTCATTAGTTTCCTGATTAATCAACTAGGAAGTCAAGTATTCACACTGTAAATTTTTGAACATTAATTCCAGTATCAGTACAATTTCTTCGCCCAAACTTTGTGCATTCCATACTAATCTGCACAGACCATTCCATATAGACAAAGTAGTTCAAATTCATACTTCTGGAAGACTTTGTCTCAAAGATAAATTCTTCACTGCAGTGTTGAAGACGGCTTTCCAGCTTTTTAATAGCATAGCATTGTCCAGTAAGTTTAGATATTTAAGAGCATTTGAGATATTCAGAAACTGATTCAGAACCACCTGGTCAGTGGATAAGCACAAGCTAGTTGGGCCCTTCCACTTGTTCCACTTTCTAGTGCCATTGAGTTAAATGTAATATACTGTGCCCCCTCACAGCATTACTACAACAGGATCCAAAATACTGTTTTAATTTTTTTCCCCAAGATTCTATTTTTGTGTATCGATAGTTTACAATTGTCTGGAACTTACCTGAAAACATTTCCTTGAAAAACTGAAGGCAGCTTGAGTGATCAAATTTGTCTCTTCCTGATCATAGAATCAGAGAATTGTTTAGGTTGGAAAAGACCTTTAAGATCATCGAGTCCAACCATTAACCTAGCACTGCCAAGTCCACCACTAAACCATGTCCCTAAGCACCACATCTACACGGCTTTTAAATGCCTCCAGGGATGGGGACTCAACCTTCCCTGGGCAGCCTGTTCCAATGCTTGACAACCCTTTCGGTGAAGAAGTTTTTCCTCATATCCAACCTAAACCTCCCCTGGTGCAACTTGAGGCCATTTCCTCTCATCCTATCCCTTGTTACTTGGGAGAAGAGACCGACCCCCACCTCGCTACAACCTCCTTTCAGGTAGTTGTAGAGAGCAATAAGGTCTCCCCTCAGCCTCCTCTTCTCCAGGCTAAACAACCCCAGCTCCCTCAGCCGCTCTTCATAAGACTTGTGCTCTAGACCCTTCACCAGCTTCATTGCCCTTCTTTGGACACGCTCCAACAGCTCGATGTCCTTCTTGGAGTGAGGGGCCCAAAACTGAACACAGTATTCGAGGTGCAGCCTCACCAGTGCCGAGTACAGGGGCACTATCACCTCCCTGGTCCTGCTGGCCACGCTATTCCTGATACATTCTATATTAATTCCAGTTTTGCTGTTGGGGGTATGCTCTGTTGTAAAAACAGTCCGAGATAACAGATACATTTAACTTTTTTAATGCACATTTTTAAACACTCAATCTTCAAAGCATATTTTTACTTAGGCCTTTCAAAAATGGCATAAGCAAAACCTTTTTCTGAATGCAGCCACTTATAAGAAGTAACATCAGTAAGAAGTTCAGCAATTTGATCCAGAGAATTAAAATAAGATATATTAGTACCTTCACTGCAAGATATAAGTCCTCAGAAAAGGCAGCTTCAAAAGAATTGGAAGAAAGCAATTAGCTTCCAACCCTAATTGAAACAGTTGAAGCTGTATCTGCTTCAATAAAACTGTTAGAGAGAAAGTAAACACTTCCCAACCCTCATTAGCACCAGCATGTAGTTTTTAATTCAACGTGATGCTAGTAAGAAACCATGTGGGCTCTCCCCATCTCCTCTCCAGTTTCATGACCACATCCATTTTGTCTTTAAGAGGAAAAACTGTATCAGAACAGTTCCACAGTTGCAATCAATAGAGATATCATGCTTGTTTGCCTTTCAGCAGAGAAGGAGGTGAGAAATGCTAACGTGGACTCCGTGTACTTTGCACACTGCAGCATTAGGTACAGAAACGCAGCCTGGCTCAAACAAAGAGAAGCACTACTAAGAGTGACTAGACTGGTTTAATTACTTAAGCTCGCCCCACTGGGAATAGCTGCTAACATCTCACCACAATACCACATTGTGCAACCTGGGTATAACCAGAATCAAGAAAAAAGTCACACTGGTTTCACGCAGTTGATTTTATTATTACATACTAATAATACCTATCAACACCGCTGTTATCAGAGTAAACCCTTATGGGACAAATAAATGCCATAATGCAAATTATGGAACAGAAGATCAGTGTAAAGTGTGGAGCAGCACAGCATCTGATTAAAAAAATTAAAAAAAAAAATCAATGCTGTGAAAACTCATGGTATTAGACTTCACTTAAAAAAAAAAATCTCAGGAGAGGCCTAAAGTTCACAAACTTCCCAAGACACCGGAAAAGCCACGTGCATCCCCTCAGTGAATCCGTCAGGACTTAATTCCATGAAGACTTTTTGCAAATTCAGTGTTTAAATCTTCTACATATTTCATATTCTTCTTTACTGTAAGAGAGCACAGTAAGCTGATCTATTCTACACACATATATTGCTTCACTCTTTTGGGGCAAATTAGGATCACAATTTCCTCTAGCTTTAAACAGCTATTTCAACCAATGTATATACATCTATGTGTAAACAAAATGCCTAAGTAAGGGCTTAAAGCAATTTCATAGAAGTATCCCAATTCAGCTATTTGTGCTCTTTACTTCAAAATCCAAAGTGCCAAATACAAGCAGCAAAAGTTTCCACTACTGCAGTCTAAAGTAAAACAGTGATCCCATTTCTTGTGTGAGTTTATAGAAATCATTTAAAGCCACAATTCCAATTAATTCAATAGGGCTGAGAACAGGAATAAGACATTTACAGTAACTGCACAGCTTGCATGGCTGAAAAAGTCTCAAAATTAATTTTTAAACTATTAACAAGTAAAGGAATGTACACATTGACAATTTAACATATAACTCAAAAATAGACAACTACTGCACTGATCCAAATTTGTTAATGCATAATCATATTTGAAAATATACAAAATCTGAAGTTATTACATGAAATTAAAACCTAGTTTTAAAAAGTGCACAGTAAAAACTGAAGGTAATTACTATATAAATTATCCACAGAGTGTGTATTTCCTGGTTTAGAGCCAACATTAAGTTGTTTTATCTGTTACAAGTTCTAAATATTTTAAAGCCATTTACAGCACCAAATCAGTTTTTACGAGACCCAACACCACCTCTGCTTCCTGTAACAAACAGGAATTGGACAATGAACGTTCACTAACTGCATCCTGCGCAGCAGCAGCTTCCGAAGACAGTTGATTAGCTGTAAGCTATCGATTTTTGTTCTTTTTAGAATTTCCCTGCAACAAGAAACAAGTGAACAGAACATGTAATTCAGATAAGAAAATCTATGCAACATATAAAACCTGACACCTGATAATTTATGCCTATAGCAAATAAAGAAGAACAGTCAAACTGAAAATAAACAGTCCATAGGCTTTTCATAATGGAAGCTTGTAACGCTTGCTCTGCAAATCCTTCTGTCTTTACAGGCATAACAGAGGAAAGTACCAGATATTTCAAATAAGCACAACAGTACCTTACTTCAATTGAACTTCAAATGTCTTTTTTTCCCTACAGGTTATGTCCCAAGACACTAAATTGTATTAACACCACTAATATTGTAGGGGCAGTGAAGGCAAGTCAACTCATGATTCACCCGTAAGTGGTATTTCAAATATAAACTTTATAGGATAATTGCCTCAAATTAAAATCAATCCCCCATCCTATCATTTTGTTCCAAAACAACTTTAACTTTAACTTGGTCTATACAGAATATTCCTAGTTTAGAAAAGAATTTGTTCTACAGCTGACCAACTCACATTTGACTTGCAACAATTCCACAAAGCAAACGTGGAGCTTAAAATAAAACTTTTGTCCAATAGTTACTTGCTGGCAATTCTCTGTCTTCCTATTTCCTTAAGATAACATTTGCTTTTAATCTAACCAACAACTCTCTCCAAGTGATAATGGCTTTAACTGCATTGTTTTGATTTCAACCGAATCGCCTCCTACATTTGGTAACATTTGAAAATCCGTGTCTACTGTTGTGAGATTCTGAACTACCTCCTTACAGACAGAGTATCACTTCACATCTTAGAAGTACGACAAGTGAAAAATTCCAGAAAACATTTTATAAAAACATGAAGTGCTATGGTCAGCATGCAGCCAAGAGTTTCCCTCTAAAAACACAAGAGCTTATACACCAAAAAGTAGTTTTAAAGAGTGCAATGCCAAGTCAAGACAAGCAGACATCTGGAGAAACACAGTTCTGTACATGAGGGGAAGAGTCTACTCTAAAAAATAAAAATTGCTGTCATGGGACCTTTAATCAAAACATGGATTTTTTTTTTTTTTTAACCCTTCAGTGAAACCTGCTTCCATGCCTTCCACAATTAAGGAGAATAATGCTAGCTTATTAGTTTCACAGCCAGACTAGTGAAGGGTAAAGTCCTTCACAAGATCTGTTTCTCTCTAGAACCATCAGAATAAGATAGACCAGGGTTTAAGCACTGACTGCGCAAAACAGCAGATGTCTGTATTTTTCATCATTAACATTAAGATAAATCAAAAACTTGTTTCTGGCAAATGCATAGACTCCTTGCTTGGAAAAAAATTTAAGCATGCATTTTAAGTTCACAGAAGAATATAAGTGGCAAATTTTTAATTCCTACATATGAGACACAGAAAAGCTAGAATACGCAAATAAAACAGAGAAAAAGAATAGCTGTCGAGAACAGAGTATGCTGCAACCAAGAGAGGAGTGCAGGAAGGACACTCCTACCAATAAGTTAATCATAAACACCCAGTATCACTAGATGGATTTGCAAATAGTTCTATTTTCACCAGATATAAACAAACAAGGTGCTGACCATCCATCAGAGGGTACACTTTGAAAGCCTACTTTGAAGCAGTGACATAAAATGTCACTTCTTTCCCACATGTATGTTTTGCAAGAATTTTTTCTTCACTGAAATGTGCAGGACCAGGTTTGGAGTTTTCCTTCCAATTGGCCAAGAACTGGCTTGTGAATTGGCTTGTGAATTGGTTTGTTAAATGGTAGTACTGCAGGAACGCCAAATGCAACCCACAGACCTCCAAACTGCAGCCAGTGCCTAATGTCAACACCTGGCAACTCACCTTACTAGTCATCTTTAGTGTATCGATTTCTTCCCTTTGTTTAGTTAATGTTTCATTCATACTGCAGAGATGGTCACTCATCATACTTAACTGATCCTCATAACTTCTCTTTGTTGTCATCAATTCATCCTAAGGGAAAAAAAAATAACCAGAAGCCTTTGCTCAATATTAGTGACAACTTGCAAAGCAGCCAACTTCTATCTTCACTTCTATTCTTCTATCTCCAGCTACACTTCTGATGCTGAGTGTGTGCAATTAAGCTAAATCACTGAAAAAAAAAAAGTCATTTGCTGAAAGAAACTCAATATCTATTTTTCTTTTACCTGAAATCTCATGCATGGTCTGTTCCCCTTATTTTTGCGCTTGTTTCCTTTATAATTTTTTCCCCTGCGTTTTATGGCTTACATAAAAGACTAACAGCTAAGTTTTCCAACATTCCTTCCAGCCAAGAAACAAGTGAAGTTTATAGTACATGAACACCCGTGGCATACAAAGCTGAAGGAATCAGCAATCCACACGCAGAACTATGATCTCTCTGGCATTAGATGGACATGATGGGATAGTTTGCATGACTAGAACACAGCAACGAAGGGATACAGACACTTTAGGAAGGACAGGACAGGAAGTGGAGTAGTCATGCTTTATGTGAAGGAATGGTTTGAAGACAATTAAGATCTCACAGGTAGGGATCAGAAAACAACAAGGGTGATATGGGGGGCATTTGCGACAAGCAGATAGAAATCCCACAACTCCAGACCCTGATCCTCATGAGGGATTTTAACCACCCTGACATCTCCTGGAAGGGCAACAAGGTGGGACACAAGCAATTCAGGAGTTCCCTTCAGTCTGGTAAAGAACTTCTTGATACCAGTGATCAGCAGGCCTACAAGAGGCTCTCTGCTGGACCTGTTACTCAAAAATAAGGAAAAGCTGGTCAGCCAATGGCTGCAGCAACCATGAGTTAGTGGAATTTAAAATCCTGAGGGAAGCAAGATGAGTAGTAGAGTTACAGGAACCCAAGATTTAAGAAGAGTAGATTTTGGCTTTTTCAAGGTCTGCTTGGCAAGATCCCAGGTAAAACTGCCCTGGAAGTTAAAGGGGCCCAGGAAAGCTGTATGATCAAGGACAGAGCAAAGAACAGTCCAGTGCTTCAGAAGCTGAGCAACTGTGGCAGAAGGCCAGCCTGGCTGTACAGGAAACTCCCGATTCAACAGCTTGATCTGACCTCTCTCTGCTCTGACCAAAGGAGGGGACCAGATGACCTTCAGAGGGCCCTTCCAACCTAAACAATTCAATGATTCAGTATTATGCAGTCTGCTACTCAACATACAAATGGTGCGCCCGCTGTCTTTTCTTAGGAAGTTTAATACATAATGGAGATGAACATCTCACATTGAGTTGGATATTGATTGTGGAATTTGTTAAAGGAATAAATCAAAAGAGCACTTTGTGTTCATGAACAATGCTTTTAAGTGTATATCATTATATTCACTGCCTGTATGGAGCATTTTATGTACTCACCATCTCAGACAGGTGAGCAATAAAGATAAAAACTAAATATGAAGAAAACACGAAGGCATTTAAGCACTGAATATTTATATATACACTTTATTTTACTATTGGCTCCTTCCTGAACTGTGTGGAGGGGAAGGACAAAGGGACAGGACATTCACAGGACATCCGGTATAAGGGTTTACTGGCCATTGTTAACAATGGCTTCTTAAAGACTACCTCAAAGTTATTTTTGCTTAATATTAAGCTATCCATCTCAAAAACCCACCCTGGCATTTCTAAGACTTTCAGTCCCAGGTGCTAGAAAGGATTAAGAATTCGGTGTGTCATCTATGAAATTGGACTTTCGTCACTTTCCTAGTCCTGTTCCTAAGTTAAATGGACTGATGTGTAGCCAGCCTTGTCAGTATCACATCTGAGGAGTAGATTCAAGTGCTGGCTGTACACAAAGTAATCCTCCCCTTGCAGAGAGAAACAAGCCACTGAAATCGGTCATACAACCACACCTTATGACATTAAAAAAACATTTTCCTAAAAAGCCTTGACATCAAATGTGCTAAAACACAGCCTTGGCTACTATAACCTTTTCCTTGCAAGCATGTTCAACTTTATACCTGGGATTTGAAGTGTATTATTTAAGTCTCTTCTCTACATACCATTAGAGCCCGTACATCACATAACTAAGGACCTAGTAAAGACATGACCACGCTTGACGGCCGTAATTTTACTCCAACTTCCCCTTACATATGATTATGATATGCATCTATTACATTATATAACATTTTACTTGCCTGTAATCTACTGATGTTTTGACTAGCTAGTTTCAGCTCTTCCGTGAGTGATTCCTTGGACTTCTCTGCTAAAGACAGTCTTTTGGCAAGTGCTCGACACTGTCAATCAGAACAGGATAGGGAGGGTAGAAGGGAGGAAAATTAGTTCCAGAGTGTTGCCTTGTGCCACCTTTAACTGATTGCTTTGGATGTTTCCATCTTTCTGTAACTCTTACATTTCAAGAAACTTAGTCAGAGCTTATGCACATTGTTAAATGCAAAGGTAATGTAATAGTTAACATCACATTTTTGTTTCATCTTACAGAATTACCATATTGCCAATCCTCTAAATATCATATTTTTCACATAATTACTAGGAAATATTACATAAGTAAAAAAGCAACACAAACAATTCACTTCATACATTGCTCAAATATCAGAGAAAGATAGTTCCTCCATACTACATCATCTACTATTAAAAAAATATATTTAAAAGGATTTGCTCTGTCAACCTGGAGCTTTGGTAAATTCCACATCAGTTAATTACACAAATCAAAATGGCCACTACTTTCAAGAAAAATTATGATTTGAAATGAAAACAGGAAGTCATAGATACAATGAATCGTTTTGTTAATTCATGAAGTGAAGTATAACTTATGCCTAAGAACCAATTTCTCAGAGGAGAGCTGTTTTCATCACTTCATGATACACTCAAACATTTTTGCATGACATCAGCATCACCTCAAGATGAAGTCAAACCTAGCTTGGTAACTAAAGCCAGCTGCTTCAGCTCGGATGAGCAAACCTATACGTGATACACATTGTACTTCTTAATACACCCAAGATAAGGCTACCAAAGGATTTATTTACAAAAAAAAAAAATCTTTCTACAGTATCTCTTTCTATGCATACTAGGCCACAGCCAAAAAACATATTCCAGGAACAGATTTTTATGAAACATTATGTTCCATATATTTAAACTCACTGTCATAACACTTGCCCATGGAAAGTTCAAAAAGAGATTTACTGGTTTCAGTATAAAGACTGCCTGCATGCTCACCTCAGCATGAAAGTGTACTGATTTGCTGTCAGCAAGCTGCAGATGAGATGTAAGTTCTGCTATCCTTGCCATATAGTGGTTTTTTATCAGGTCTTCACGAGACTCAACATCTGGAGCCTGGCAAAGCAAAAATTTAAGCAGACAGATGTTTATGTTTAGTAGCCTGAACACTTGCATCACAATATTGTCCTCTATACTGACTTCTCTTTTTCCCTCCTGAGGCCTGGCTGCTCTACCCAAAAGCAATAAATTCCCCAAACATAACAGACGAATTACAGCAGGTCACTCTGCAATTTGTCACTCTGATGGTGACTCTTAGTGTCAGACTTCCTTAAAGGACAAAGAGCTGACCAAAGGTGTAAGAAGTTAGCTTGATTTAACATATCAAGTCTCTGATGAAAATCCACTGGAGAAATGGACTGCTTTCACCTCCATAAAAACTCACTGGCTTTTCCCAAGAAGGAAAAATTCCTTTGCATAACTAAATTTCAAAAGCTCACAATAGTCAGAACTATTTCTTATGTTGCATGTTCCAGAAGTTGGTTTAGACATTTGAACTTTTTTTAAAAAAAAGAAAAACAAAACAAAACAAAAACCCCACAACTCGCCAGTTTGCTGTAAGTTACAGAGTAACCCACTAGAGGCAGCTTTCACATGACTTGTCATTACCTTCAAGTTCAGCACTACGCAGTAGCTTTGAAGAACTTGTATCAGTTATGATGTGGCTCCCACCCCCTTTTTAATCATACCTTCAGAAGAAAAGGGGGAGTAAACTAAAATACACATCAGTTCCCTGCAGTGTCAGAAAAGGGAAAGCACTGAATCTTACTCTGCTAAGTTCCTGCTGGGGCAAGCCTTACACTATAGCAGTGCCAAACAAGGAGTTAACGTTTAGTCTGACAGTTGGTTCAAAGTTTCTTTTGGTGTGACCTCTGGTTTGGAATAGCCTGTACTTAAGTGTTAAACACCAGGCACTACAGTCAGTGACTTTTTTGCAGCTTGAGCCCTTCCTCAAGAGTTAAGAACTGAGGCTTGGAATGCAGTTCGGGTTACTGAAGTACAAACAGACCAATGCTTTCCTCAAATTACAGAGGCCAGACCTGGACCACAGCTCACACTGCTCCAAACTGCTTACATGAATAAAAGGTAACTTTCTTCTTCAGTGAACTGTTAAGAAATACATGGATTTCAGAAACTTGAAGATAGAGTATACAGACTACATTGGTGACTCATGCCATTATACAACAGTATTCTTGGTAATTAGACCTTTGGAATAAGTTTAACAGAACCAGAATTGAAGTATTTACCAGATGGATGTTGATAATGTTTAAAACAGATTACCTTTTCATTATCAGTAGTTATAGTCAACATTCCAATCTAGAACAAGGAAGAAAATAAGCTTAAGTGAAAACTGCAAAAATAGATACTATAGCAGCAAGTCATTCTGGCTTTAGTCATAGAAGGACTTTAAATTAAAGAAATCTTGCAACAGTTAAAACTAAAACCAAATTTAAGTACTTCCACCTGTAACATAAACAAGGGTAATAATATACATTAATGCCTTGAACAGAATTAACACTGACACCAACTCTCCAAATATATCTTTTGCCTTATGATGTACACAGGGAAAAAGCAATAGAAGCAACGAGATGCAGCTAGCTTGTATGATTACGCAACTGCTTGATTACATGAAGCTAATTCAGAGGTACATTAGTACACTGAAACATTACTCTTCATGTTCAAGACCAAGGAAACACATCTTGGATTTCCTGAGTACCTTCTGAATTCCTTTCTTTCCAGTTTGACAGTTCAGTGTGAAGCACTGACAGAACTCTAGCAGTGAGGTATGCGCAAATAACTAGTTTCATGGAAGATATGTCTTCATAGAGTCAAGAGGGTTTTTTTCTGACCTCAACAGGACTAGAGATTTAGGTTTATGGGAAATATTTACACAATACGTTGACCTGTGAGTTACAGTAAGCAGTGTGGCTAGAGAAAGCCATTCTCCTCAAACTCAAATACAGGACCAAAAACTTAAGATGCCTGTATACTTCAAAACTGGGGATTTCAAAACAATCCACAGATCATTTTTATCCTGGAACAGGAAAGTGGGGAGGGAAAAAAAAAAAAAGGAAGAATTCTATTGAGTGCTGAGCTAAGCAGATTGTTTCTTTCTTACAGATGACATCCCTATTAATACCACTTCGGAAGTGGTAATTCAGAGGAAAGGCCAACCTCTTTTAAATACTAGCAATAAACAGGGAAGACATTTACCCAACATAGAAGAGCAAGGACAGAATGCATGCATGCCATATCCAAATGCAATTGTTGAGCCCAAGTTGTACGTGCCTATGAAGGTTACGTAAAGATTAGTGTTCCAGACAGCGCTGAAAACTTGAATGGCTTCAAGTTAAAATTAAGTAATACTGCACCAACTTGTAGTAAGTCTTTCAACCCATTTAAAAATACTAATTACCTACTTCCGTTTGCTTTAACATACCTACAGATTAAAAAGTATTGGAAACTCAGAGCCCACCTGAGATATATACTACTTGCAAGGCTTCCTGACTACAGAGTCAGAAAAATCTGGAAGTTAAGCATCTATTATTTCCCCCTCGGTCATACAAGTACAGAACTACAAAAATGTCTCTGTGATACTAAAGATACCAAACAAAGTCTCAAAAACCGAGAAGTTCCGAACTCTGCAGAAAGTATTAGCAAGCAGCTTTGCAAATACAAGGAGTCCAAGTGCGAATGCATTTCAACACAGTCAAAAAGCTTTCATTATTAGTGTTCCACTGATCAAATAGTACTACTACTGAAGAAGTGGATTTTTCTCTATTGAAGGAAAAAGGTCACTTACCAGACTAGTACTTTTAATAGGTTCCCTTGGACTCTTTTCTGTAGTTTCCTTCTTTTGTTCAGCTACATTTGGCAAAACAGAACGCTCTTGTATAGTTTCAGTTAAATGTCCACTAAGAGAGTTCTTCAATTTTTGGTTTTCTTTCTCCAGCTTTATTTTAGCTAGCTGAGCCTCCAACATCCAGTGTTCTTTTTCTTGTTCAAGTTTTGCAATTTTCTCCAAACTCTGCTGAACCTTTAGGAGGGAAAGTTTACAGTCCAGGTTACTGAACAGGAGGGGAAGAGAGTCACACACAGGGAATGTTTGAAAACAATATTATTTTAAAACGTTACCTAAGTGAGCTAATGAATAATGCAGCAGGTAAACAACTACAATTGGAGCTGTACACTTAACTGTGGTCACGTGTCAAAAATGACCATGTTATTTAATTAGTCTGAAACACGCATCACAAAGTTACAGCTCATAGAACCAGCAAGACCATATTAGGTGAAAATGAAAGCAGTGAAAAATTTTACGAAAACTTGAAAGATGTGTGCCTGGCACTAGCATTGTCTTGTTCTATGCTAGAAAGACAATCAATCTCTCCCCTCCCAGCTGCCCCACCTCACACAGAACTCCCCACTTGTCCAGATAAGAAATCAACTATGGAACAGTACACATCATATCACTCCACACATTTCTGTTGAAATTCATCTCATCCCTACTAGCACACTTTGAATACTGGCCACTACAAAGGAAAAAAAAAACAAACCCTCAAGTCTTTTTATTTTGTAAAAGTTCAACGACAGTGACTCAAGCACAGTCTGAATATTCAAACTAATAAAGAAGTTTTAGTATTAATCTGTTAGCCGGTCTCATTCATACGAGATGGGCAAACTGCATAGGTCTTTTAAATACCATTTAACCTCCCTCTGTCTCACCTTCCAGGAAAAAAAAAATTGCACACTGCAAGAATGTTAAACTGTAATCTATTACTAGACTTTAACTGAAAAGAAAAATCATTGTTCTTAATCACTGCTAATAAATCCTGCATAGTCCAAAAAAGCACTCAATACAGTACATAACATTAGAAATTAATACTTCGGTATGCCTTATTCTTGTCTTTATTTTGCATTTATTTGAATTATTAAAGATTGCCTGACTTCTTGTATTTATAAATGAAGACATCGATGGCATAACCCTGTCTCTTATAACTACACGTACATTCTGCAGGTACAGGAGAACAAGTCTTGGATAACCCAGCCTGACAAGGATAAGTTTTACTTTCAAAACTCTACAACTAAGACATCTACAGTCTAATTTTAAGCTTCACTATATGCATATATATATATGTACAAACAACCACACACATAAATGTGGAGACTATTTGATACTACTTTACCTTTATAAAATACACTATCACATATCTTAGTAAAATTTATACCAGAATACCTGTTGTGCAAGACCTTCTCTACTTTCTGTGGAACTCAGAAGAACTCTGCGATTAGCCAAAGCCTCTTCATAAGGCACTGAATCTGCACAAGGCTGCAGAAGGATAAAAGAAATCTCAAAACATGTTCCACAGTAGATCAAAATATGTATTCTGCATTTATTTTCTTATTGCCCTCCTTACTTTAGTAAAGGGAACAAAAACATCTTCCAAGTGGTTACTAGCCAGTAGAAAAAATGCTTCAAGCTCACAAGAAATACCACCCCAAAATGCACACCTGATTAGAAAGTGCTCAGAAAACTCCAGGTGTTACCTAATGATCAAATGCATCGTAAGGTCCACTTTACAGACATTACATTAAGTGATTTAACGATAACTGTTAAGTACACCATCACTTAATTGTTAATTTTAATGGAGACAACCGGGAGATCTGGCAGTGTTCAATGCTTTGGTTCAGCACATTTTCTCCTTTTCAGCTGCTTTTTTTCCCTGTTGCTCTCCATTGTCTTCCAGTGAATGCAAGTATAAGAATATGATGTCATTCACTCCATATTCCTGGTGAATATGAGAGGAAATTTAAATAAGCAGCTACCCTCTTCTCCTTGGAGTCTTGGCACAGAAATAATTAGTGGAAATGGGTAACGGCAGAATTGGCACATATCCTCTGTTGTGAGAGCAACTATGCTCTCTAAATTTTTCAATAGCATTATTGCTCCAAGGGTTCCATTTCCTCCGCCAAAGACTCTCATTCAGGGTAAAATCCATTCCAAATACTGAAAATCCTTAGTTTGTATTCTCTTTGGCATAACCAGCTATCAACTGAATTGTGCTTTCTCTGTGCAAGCATGCTAGCGGAACAAACCTTCTTCAAAGACTTCATGTAAGCAACCGCTTTTTTCTTGTACTGCAGCATACACTCAGCTGAAAGAGGGCTGATGAACTCTGTTCCTCCTTTAGGGCCATAGCTCAATGAAGTAGTGAAGTGATCCAAGTTGTTGCTAAAGAACGAGGCAATCTAGACACATCAAGGAAAAAAACACTTTTTGAATTAAGTTGACCAGAAAGATTCATGAGAGCAATTACTCTTTCAAAAGAAAGATAAGTATTTAGTGAAAGCGGACTTCACAACAAGAAATTCAAAGCTACAGGGTCTTCCACATAACTTAGACCTTACTAAGGCAAAGCATCCTCTTCAGAGTATCTACTTTTATAACCCATTCAGTTGTTTTTATCTCATATCTTGAAAATGCCTAAGAACAAACCTGATACTATAGATTATTAATGTCAGAAATTAATACCACCTAGATTTTCCAAAATCATTCAACTAAGTTTTGGGGTTTTTGTTGGGTTTTGGGGGTTTTTTGTTTGTTTTAAAACCTGCACAAGTTAGGGCATTATATTGAAACAAAAATATCCTTTACCTTGCCCACTCCATTTGTTAAAGCCACAACAGAGGATAAAATACAGTCATTTGTAGTTATGAGTTTCTGTGTGGCAGTTGGAACGTCTTGTTCTAAAGTAGCTTTCTGACTGTAGTGCTTGGAAATGTCTAGAAAAAGAAAACACATGTTTATTTCAAATTACATTTTTTGTCTATTTAAGCAACCATTTTCAAATTCAGCTTATGACCTCGGGCTTCAAATACTTTCCCCCTCTTTAAGCAAGTTGTACAAAAGTTTATTCTGGATACTCTTAGTTCTTTGGTACACTGCCTTAGACAACTGTTTGCGATCATAAGGAATAGACATTATGCCTGTTACACAAGGCAGAATAAAGGGGTATATTTAAGTGTACTCTGTATCCCAAAAATCATAGCTATACAGCAGATCCAAGCTCACATTGAACTAGCATTTCATTCCACAAATGTACTTTCCATTTCCATATATTTACATCAGGACACTAAAGGTAGAATTTTCAGTCATGTTCAATATGTGAGTCTTAAGCTTACATGACTTGGAAGGGAAGAGTATTTTAATTCTGTCAGAGCAAAGTCTAATCAAAGACTACCAGAAATTCAGAATGCTACTTCCTATATTCCAAAAGTCTTTCAGGCAAAATCAACAGAACAGTCTTCAGAAAGAAAAAAACCACAAAAATTTTGAGTCATTCACAAAAACATCTTAGCTTAAATACCCTAATTAATTTCAACAGCACCAGAATTTAAAAGAAACTCAAGCATTTATCATGTAAGAACAAATATCCCCAAGTTGGCCTAATCAAAAGCAAGTAATTATTTGACAAGTGAACACTTTGCACTTATTTCACAATCAAGTATTATTGCTACAGAATGCAGAAATCCCAGGCCATCGGCACCAGAAGTTATAATTTGAGGCAAGCTTAAGCAGTTGGAAATTAGTTTGGGTTGGGAAGGAAGGGAGGAGAGAAGTAACAAATGGAGCATTCTGGAGTATGGGAGTGTGAGGTGTTAAGCACAACATTTCTGTTGCTAGCTAATGAATTCTACTGACAGTTTTCTTCAGTACTTTGCTTCTATTTTCTTTACTTCTTTTGATAAAGTATAAGTTGGGTTGGTTTTACATTATAGTAACTATATTAGGAGGTAGAAGGTATTTATCAATAAACTTATCTATGTTACAAAACTCAGTTTAGTGTCTCATTTTGTTTGTGGTACAATCTCAAAGAGTATTTTTTTTAAAAAAACAAAGATACTGCAAAATGGGGCAGTGCTATTGACATTACTACTAAAAGACTAGAAGAAACAAAAAACATTTTGCTTAAAATTATAAGAGCGTAATGTTTAAACCACTAACTAGTACCAAAACAAATTACCTACGTGGATTATTTTCTCCCTGGGAACAGCTACATGGTACAGAAATTCTAGGATATACAGAAACATCAGTGTTTTAAAATTCCCAGTTTTGACCAAACATCACTTCACTGATAATGTAACATATCCATGTCCTTCTGATAAAAGGAAGGTAAGCCATTTTCAAGGAGGAAGTTCAGTTTCAAAAGGAAATCAGCCTTCTTCATAAGCTTTGGTTATATATTCATGTTAAAAACAGTAATCAACCTAAAAACTGTAAGAAAAAATTCCACTTTGAAGGCAGGCACTAGGTCAACAGTACAGAAGTGGAGGAAGATATGTATATTTAATCACATTCCATTTTGTATGTTAGTTCCACTCAAGCAATGAAGTTCAGTAACTAAAGTGATAGTGCTCAGGAAGATCTGGAGTGCCACAATTAAATATTCCAGCAACTCAGAAGAACACAGCTGACAGAATGGAGGAGTGCAAAATATGCAGGCATGTCCAAAACAAGTAGTTAGCAGGTTTAGTTTCTTAACTTAGTTTGTAAAAGCAAAACAAACCAGATTTATCACGTATTACACATTCAACATTGTTACAGAGAGAGTGCATGTGTGGTATGTTAAAACAGAAAAAAGCAGAGCTGAAACATACCACTATTCCTGTACTCTCACCTTTTAAAATGTCATGAAATCCATGAAGACTTGTAGCAATGTTTGTAAACACCAAGTTGTAATTTGTCCTAAGAAGTCCTTCTGGTTTTATACCTAAAATTACCACATAGAAAGAGAAAAAAAATTAAGATTCAACCATGAATGAAAAAAGTTAGCTTTGAAAAATCATCCAATTTCCACCTACTAGAAACATTTGCATGGGGTATGATCTTTAGAACTAAAGAATCATAACAGACTCATTTACTTAAATTTACCCTTCCTTTAGTATTAGATATATATACACACACCAAATTTTGCCAGAGTAGGCAGGTAAAAGACTTCCAAGTTTCCTAAATTTCATTCAGATTCTACAAATATCAACTCTTTTGGTCTCAAAAAGCAATTATGCATGCAGAAAGATTTACATGCTCACTGTTTTATGAGGGACCATCTGGGTCCTTCTAAAGAACGAAGACTGAAATAACCCGAAGCTATACAATAACCGTCTCCTCTTATTATTTACAGTATGCATTTGAATACGGTTTCCCCACACACATAGACACAAAGGTTTTACCTGACTTTATTTAGTCATTATCATGACAGTTGTAGTTTAATAGAACAGGAGGAGCTGGAAGTGAGAATTAGGACTAAAATGTAGTTTATTAACAATTTCATGATTAAGAGATGACAAAAGATGTACTGTCAACTGTACTATAAAAACCTACAGTCATTTCTCCTCCTTTACAGAAACTGACTATCTAAAATGTGGTACATGTAACAGCTTGGTAATTTCCAGGCCTGCCCATGCCCACATCTACCCAGAAGGAAGAGTGCAGAGCATTAAAGAAACACTCTACAGCACACTCAGTCTCCCAGCCTGGATCAAAGAGGATCCAATATGGCAGAGTATACTGCAGAAATCACTTGCCCCATAGTTCAGACTGTACCTAAAGAGTGGCATTAACCTTCTTTTCCTCTATCACAGAAGCGGGATTTTGTGTGTGGTTTTTTGGTGTGGTGGGGTTTTGGGGGGTTGGGTTTATTTTGGGTTTTTTGTTGTGGTTTTGTTTTGGTTGGGTTTTTTTTTTTAACACTGCTCCAAAAGGAAAACTATACCTTCCAGTCACAATGTAACCAACAGAGCCCAAACTGGCACTTACTTGGTAAGGCAAGAAGACTAATGTATGTATGTAGCTTCTCAAAGACTGCAGTCAACCTTTTCATGTCTCTGTGTAGCTCCATATTTCTAGCTCTTAAAGCAGCTGTGCAAAGAGAAGACTCACACTCTTCTTCCAAACTAGGAACATATGAATCATTTTTTTAAAAAGTGAGCAATTATCTTAAAAAACAAGTTCGTAAGTTTTGGAATAGATAACTAGTGTTCTCTACATCCCCAGTCCAAAGCAACAATAGACTAGGAATTTATTTTAGAAAGGTTAACATATCAGAGTAACTTAGCAATACATGAAAATGGCAGTGTGCATGTACTATCCCCACTTTTAGGAGCTTCAGTCACAAGCCAGGAATCGTTTACAATCATGGCAAGGAACTGATTGCATCCATTTAAAGATCTCTTCCTCTGCTACAGATAATTTACCTTTTGCTTCCTAAGGAGCAGGAGAACAGGTACAAAGAAGGCATAAAACAAGCTTTTTCTTCTTCCTTAATCCAAAACCTCTTTTTAAGCAGTCCTTAGCATTAATAATTCACCTCCCTTCGACCCACTCAGGAACAAAGATTTTCACTGCAGAAGGGATGTGCATCTGGCCAAGTTTTACTACACTGCTATATTTACTGCATGATAAATAATCTTCAGACAGGCTCAAGAAATTAACCGTTTCAGTGTATCATACCTGAATAGTATCAACGCTACTGAATAACATTAAGAAACATTAAAAATCTGTGCAGCTTTCATTAAAGTCTCATCTGTGAGGGGGGAAAAGAGGCTTTAAAATACACGTTTTTAGCTTTAATGCCCAGCCAAAACACACATGCATAAACTAAAGGCTCAAAAAAAAAAAAAGTTCTGCCTTTTAAGCCAGAGTGCTTTAAGGGTTGATTTCACATTTGAGTTGTAGATGTTGACAATACTGCATGCCTGACACTTAGTGCCCCTTTAATTTGATCTATCAAATCAAAAGTACCTTTTTAACTGATAAGGAAGAATCTTTCTTAAAAAGGATAAGTAGGAAGCCAAATGTTCTGAGAAGACCTTCAGTTTCACAGCTGTTTCCTGGAAGGAAAAACAATACATAAGTATTTTTGCTCTGTAAAAATCTTTTTCAATACTAAAAATAAGAAATCTTACCAGGACTGTCACAGTATCTTCTGTAATACTCTCAAACAAGTGAAGCATTCCTTCCTCCAGAGGGCGAACATACGAAGCATTTTCATGAAGATACTGTGAGAACTGAGTACAGAGAGATTTTAAAATGGTGCTTGCTGAAGGCTCTTGCAAACTGTTCTAAGTTAACAATTGAACGGTCCACTTTAGCAAAGCACCTGTCATCTTAAATGATCCCCAGGACACCAATAATAAGATATAACAGTCAAGTGATGTACAGCAACCTCTTCTACAGGACACACAAACACACACCTTGAGGAAAAGTGAGCAATAGTGAAGACTACAGTGGAAGTCCAGGCAAAACCCCATCTAGGGCTTTGCCACAGCACCTTATCTTAACCGCCATGCACAGCACACCAAACCCCTGCTTTTTAAGTTTTTGCATTCCTTGCTCAACTCCATCAAATTAAGGCTAGATCCATGCACCATTAAGCCACCAGAATAAGCTATCCTACCTTCCTCCCAGCTGTTGTTTGCCTCTCAGCCCTTGTCCTGTGCATCAGCACAAACATTTGCACAGCTATGCTGTGCAAAGTATTGAAGAACTAAACAAAGTTAAAACTGAGAGCAAGAGATACAAGTAAAGATTAAAAAGTATCCCATTCAGTTTTCAATGTGGGTCAAAGCATGCTTATGCCAATGCAAAGGATGGAGCAGTAATTAATCAAAGGGAAAATTCTTACTTTCAAGAACTATGACAGGTTTGGGCAATTATGAAACTCTGGCCTCACAGAACTGCCTGACTTTGCTAAACATTGCTTCAGTAAATTCTATGGCTAATTTCGCCTTCAAAAAAGTATACCTGAAAACAAAAGTGTTTACTCTTACACACAATCAAAATATACCAGTACCGTCAGCTTTCAGTTTTGATACCACAATACTACAAAAAGCTTATTCCGCAGGTTGACATTGGTAGTCAAAAGGGATCCTGGTTTTTATTTTACCCCACAGAAAGATACCTTCACCGTTGATTATTTATACCACAACAGTAGCTAAAGATCCCAGGCAAATAAGGTATGAGAAATTTTAATTATTTCTTGTATTATTACAGTGCAGTAACACAGTGTTAACAGGAAGAGAGAGATGCCAAGCTCTCATTCATGCATGCACAAATCTGGATGGAATTAGGGAAAATTCCTAAATCTCAGGAGGAAGAAATAACACATGCAGAATGCTCCTGACTTGTGTTGCAAGAGAGAGGACTGGAGTTATCTGGCACAATGCTGAAGACCCAGCAGAACCCAGCAATCCAATACTTAAAGAGAAAAGGAATACTTGAACCTGGAAGGGAATTGTCCACATCTACTTTGAGTGTTTGGTGGGGAAAATAGCTCGAAAGCGCCAGACAAGACCTGGAGTTGGGGAAAAATAAATCAGTGCAAGTGTGCTAAGCCACTACCTGACACTCGTCTCATTTTCTCTGCCATGTTAAGGGGAAGTTTTTGAATCACTCAGTGGAGAAGCTAAGATCACACTGAGAACACTTGCCAAGCAAATAGATAAATTAATCAAAAATACAGGAGCAACAGTAGCTTCCGTGAGTGATAAAAGATGCTTCACCACTGGAAAGTCACAGCAAAAGCCCTGAGAGGTAGCAGTGCACTGAGGCAATTAGGTCATGAATACACAATGGGGCAGACTACAAGAGACATAATTATGAAAACAAACAAAGCCTGAACTACTGAATCAGAGCCAATTATCAGAAAAGGAGAATCAAATTCTAGTTCTGATTAAGTTGCATGTTTCAGCTGTGTGAAAGCACTTCTCTGCTGAAAAGCAACAAAGAAGTGTTAACTAGGACATTAAGAAAAAAATGTGTGAGAAGTGATGTCTAAGAAACCTGATTTTACTCCCTTAGTGTAAACTGCAGTAGTGTCTGTAGAACCCAATCACCACACTGGGCCACATAGAGACAGTTCCTGCCCCAAAGAATTTGGGAGATGACAAGGCCGCATAGTTTTCACAAGAAGGATATGCCATTTTGAGTACGTTTGGTGGCAGAAGCAAGAAAATGTTCTCAAACTAAGATCTATGCTGAATCTCTGCAAAAGTGTATTCTTGATTCAAATAGCTGAAACTGAGAAGGTAAATAGAGTGGGATTTCTCTAGTGGATAAACACCCTCACAAGCATATTTGTTGCCTGCAAAGACATTGAAGGAGGGCTTCCCAAGAACAGGCAAGTTTTGTGATAGTTAACATTGCCACTACATGCATTGCAGCCATTTGATGAATGCAAATCACATCCAGCTCGGTAGCTTAAGTCTGAGCCCTACAAACTACTAAATCGAAATTATAGTCCGAATCAGAAAATACTGTCATCCAGCCACTTAAATGCACATCGGTCCACCTGCACTATGAAGTCAACAACTCTTGATGTTAAAGCAATTTTATTCCAAAGCATATATGCATCCCTACACAACTCCTTGTGCACAAAGTTCTTTTCCATGCCTCATGGCATAGAAAGAGAAAGTCAAAAGATGCAGCTTAACAGCTCTGATGATACTCTCAGAAAAGTCTTCCCATGGAGCAGCACAGAAAGAGGCAGGTCAGGTTTCTCATAATTTCAACATGCTTTACAGACTTGAAGCTTCAGAACATTTACAGGAAAGGTCTTTACACAAACAGCCCAAAATCAGATTATAAAGTTGTTTTTTGACAAGGGAACAGAGTCCAAGTTCTCGCCTTCATAAGCCTACTTTACATCCAGTTTATCTCACACTACAGTTAAAACGCTTTCAACACAAGACCTTCTGTCTCAACATCTCCCATGCCCCAGTGCATTAACTAAGACAAGCATCTATTTAGCAGTGCAGTAGTTGTGTGTTTTAAAATAAGTCAGCTGAACTTTTGACAAATGCACTTTAATTTAGCACTTACAAAGCAAAGCCTTGATTTGACTATCATGTTGCTCTTGTAGCAGAGGCACAGGGGAAGAGGATTCTCTGCAGCTACACCTTCGCCCACATTCAGTGAATTCACCAAAAAGAAAAAGACTTCTCATGCAGGAGAGGCTGCCTCTTAGGAACACACTCACAGCATTCCAGTAAAGGCGGTAGAAGTTTGCATAACCAAGATTATTCACTCATGAAATTCTACAGAATTGAATATACTTGTAGCTGAAATCTGTAAGCTTTACCTTCTGATTTAACGGTGATATGGTGTCTGTTGCAGAATCAATGGGAAAGATCTGTACCTTCTGCTCAGTGTATGTATGGAAGTTCAAAAGAGCTGTTACAAGTTCTTGAACAAAAGCCAGCGCCTGGCCAGCAAGGTCTCGCAACTTCAGCTGTGAAGACAGTTACAAAAATGATAATATTTGACATGTACTTATTTAAATATGAAAAAAGTCTATGGCTGGACAAAAAAAATTGCTATCAATTATTTATTTCTTGTTACCCGTTCAGCCTAAAATACATAGCAGCAATTCTCTTCAACTCAATTTTTAAAGTCTATTAGTAAACTACAATGCCACACAGAAGGGCATGTTTTTCTATGACGGCAAAGTACATTTTTATTTCATACAACAGGTGATGCTTTGCCTCTGCTGCATTTCTCAAACTACAGGCCACAAGAACACTTATAGGTTAGCACAGTTACAGAAACCATCTTTGAAATTAAGATTTCTAAAGGCCAATAGACTAATGGCTGACAACAGCTCAGTTCTTTCAGTGTGGTGATAGTGAGAAACACAACACCTGGTTGTAAGGAAACCCAACTTCAATTAGTAAAAACCAATGAGGTTTTCTCCCAGAATAAGAGGTGTCTGCTTCTCTAACCAGTAACACTCAATTCTTATTCTCCCACCTGGACAGAACTGAGCTGCTGCTCATGAATAAGGCTGTTCTGTGGCTTTAGTGCAATAGGAAGGTATCCAAGAAATGGATCCAAAATGGAACATTCTGAAAAAGCAAAGGCAACAGAGAAGAAAACCACACTGTTGTGATTTATGGAGGACAGAATAAGGTTAAAGTGACATTTCAGCCAAGAATGACTTATCCTTCAGAGATGCATTCCTAATGCTTCATTGAAGTGTTAAATCAAGTGAATCTTGATTATGGATCAGGGATGGTGGGGAGTAATTAATGCGGTCATTATACTCAGCTTGTGTATGTTAATTAGCTATGCAAGGAAGGAAAACAGACAATATTACTGTTTTGCTGTCTTTAACACTGCAGCCTGTGCTAATACACTAGCGTTTTGCCTCCACTGGCAGAGCCAGTCATAAAAATCTGTCCTGGAACCTTTTCAAGACTGCAGATCTTGAAGCATGAAGTTGGCTGACATAGTGCTAGCACAAAATAGTAAAGGGAGAAACTCTCAACGCAGTTATTCAGATTCTTCTTAGAACTCAGCAACAGGTTGACTTAAAGCTACTTCCATCACAAAACTGGACAGCAGGTCACTTGTTCTCACAGCAGACATATTAGGAACGAGGTCTCTTTATAGCTGCTTTCTCCTTTCTTCAGAAGTGCCTATTTGAAATCTTTCTACAGTGACATCTGAATGCACTAACTTGAAGGTTTGAGACATATCGTACAAGCAAAGAGAAAAAACAGAGTGCTGTGGTGCTCATCCTCAGCAGTAGCAAAACAGGAAAATTTTGACTGCAAAGTATCTGATTTACTACTGTAAAAAGCCTTAATATATTTAGCTATTCACAGAAAACTGATGCTCATTTTTGAATACTGAGTAAATCACATTCCCAAAGAAACTGATGAAGTTACAGTAATGAACAGAAACTGTTTCTTTTTTGTTAAATAATATTTAAATTAATAAGGGTGATGTGGCTGCAAGTAAGAGGTGTTTTGGCAAGAAGTATGTAATGAAATGTAAATGAACCATGCAGAGTTCTCAAAGATACGTGATTTATTCCTTAAAAGGATTATGACTAGTGACAAGTAATATTAACTAATATGGTATTCTAGCATACACACCAATGTATAGTTTACAAATGCGAACATTCTTTGGGACTCAAGTGATGTGTCTGAAGAAGCTCAGTTTGAGGAAAACGGAATTTAAGATACCAAAACTACCTTTTTTCAACAAAAAGATTAAGACCTCTAAACTAATGTAGTTTTAATCAACTTTAAAAATGAAATGTTCAAGTTCTAGCTTATTGCAGGTTGGCATAGTAAGAGAATATTTCTTATAACTTTAATAAGAGACAAATATTAAGCCTTTTTGCCATTCTTTTTAGGAAGACATGCCTGAGTTAATACCTACAGTGATCATAAGCCAATAGTCAAAGGATTAGCTCTAGTGAAGCGAGGTGAGCAGACAACTTGACTCCTCGACACAAGAACAGTATAGACTACCTTTCGAAAAGCACAGAGGCTCTGTGGACAGAAATTCCCTTGGAATATCATGACAGCAGTAAGATAGGCTATCTTCTGCCATTTTGGGTCACTAAAATGACTGGGTTTATTCAGTATCTGTGTAGAAAGTTGCATCTTTACATATGAAGCCATAAAAAATGCTTACCTGATGTCTTCTGTTGTGTATCGGTACATTCAGAGCATTGTATCTATTAGATCCTACAGGACAAAAACTGAGTTATATGCACTTATTAAATCGTGGGGTTTTTAAGAGACACTTATTGGTAAATAGTGATTTTTTTTATAATATAAAATTTCATTGCAGTAATATTATAGTTCATGTAAGTAATATTAACTAAAAAGATACAACCAATTGGCTTCAATAACATAGGCCTAAACATCCTCACTTAAGAACTGTTACTGTGACTAGGTGGAGAGAAAGCACTTCTATACTTGCCTCAGATTGTAAGCAAATTTAACCATCTGAACACCCTGAATTTGATAGGTAAGAACAGAATCCTCTTGCCCAGAAGAACAGTATTCATCACTACCAAGAGTGAAAAAAATCTTTAAAAAACACTCTTAAAGAATTCAAGATGATCTTCAAATTTTGGTTACATTCCAGGGATAGTCAAATAAGATGGAATTTTTTTTTTAATGGTTTGCACGTTTAAAAAAAAAGCCCCTGTGTGTACTTGATTTGTTGATAATTTAGAATAAGATGTATTCTGCACATATTTCAGCATTCTGTTCCAGTTACAGAGCAACTAGAATGATTATTCAATTACAAGTGGGCACAATTTTTAAAGAGGTAGAGGGATATTTGTACCTAGAGAACAGCTTACAGAGTCTTATGGATGTAAAAGGGATCACATCCATCCTCAATTAAATGGAATAACAAACACTTCAGTTTAAAATTTGCACACAAAGAAATTTACTGCTGCTTATTTCTTTTGTATCATTCACATTTGGCAATTAACACATGGGAAGTAGTTGTATTCAGAACAAAGAACTCAGTCCAAAATTACCAAATCCTACTCATAAGTAAATGCTTCAGAAAACTTTTTTGTTATCCTTCTACTCTCGAAATCATGCTTAGCAGTCAACAAGTCATTTGACTGTTACCGAAACTGAAGCCAGCTGCTAGTTACACTTAAAACCAACTACAGAACCTATAGCAAGACAGTTAGAATCCATACTAGACAAACATTTCCTGGCTTTCTCTCATTCTGTCACTAAAGATCTGTCCGCTATTTGCAGTGTTTTCTACACAAGCAAAACCATTGTGCTATGGCAGCTGAGTGAGCAGATAGATTATTTGCATCAAAGTTCTCACTACAATGATAACCACCCGTTAAAAAAAAAATCAGCTGAAGAAGTAGAAGCAGGCAGCAGACGCCAGGCAAAGTGATCTTTGTGAGAGGAAAGAAGTGCTAAGGGTATCAACTCAAGGCACCAACACCTAAGCACAACCTGCTGTATGAGAGTCAACATTTCCTAAAGAGAAGATGATCTGGTGTTGCTAAGCCAAGAATCGCTGGATTGCCAAGCCAGTGGAGAATTTGGAAAGCTCACTCCTGCATCACCCAGCCAGGTCAGCTTTTAGAGAACCTAAGGCTATTCAAAACATTGTCATCAAGTTTTAAACTGAATGAAAAAATGCAAAAGCTACCAATAAAACCTACTGGAAATTCAACAGCCTGTTTTCACTTCTCTGCTCCTTCTCCACTACTTTCAGCTCTTTCACTATTCCAGGTCCTCCTAGTCTCACTGCCAGAAGAGTACAGATTGCTGCCTGCCCAAGTACAACCTCATGTTCCAGCTATTTACAAAAGCACCCAGTACACAGCACTGATATGGCACATACTAACCTATTCTTGTACCAAAGCAATGCAAAGGCTGAGCACTCCTAACCTCATGGTATCCTCTGCATTTCATTTTATCTCGTAGCAGTTGGAATGGAAGCAGAAAAAAAGGTTGCTTCAGGTAAAAGTCCCCAAATTCAAAGGTTTTTTTTCCCCCTGAAAAGATGAACAAGTCTGAGACAAACCACGGATAAGAAGTAGTCTGGGTGTTCTCTGATCAGACATGAGACACGCTGACAGACATCCCACTAATACTAAGTGTAGACCATTATTGATGCAATGCCTCACTAAGTCAACATCTCTGTAGCCACTCGTTTATCCCCATCTTAACTTACTGTAACTCTTAAATATACCCTGTGTCCTGGTTTCGGCTGGGATGGAGTTGGTTTTCTTCCTGGTAGCCGGTATGGGCCTGTGTTTTGGGTTTAGGTTGAGAACAATGTCGATGATACACTGACATTTTGGTTCTTGTTAAGTAGTGCTAAGTACTTGCTAAGTGGTGCTCACACTGGTCAAGGACCTTTCAGCTTCCCATGCTCTGCCAGGGGCACGGGAGGCTGGGAGGGGGCACAGCCGGGGCAGCTGACCCAGACTGGGCGGGGGCTATTCCATACCACGTGACGTCATGCTCAGTATATAAGCAGGGGAGTTGGCCGGGGAGGGGTTCGATCGCTGCTTGGGGGACGTGCTGGGCATCGGTCGGCGGGTGGTGAGCAATTGTACAGTGTACCGCTTGCTTTGTATTACTACTGTTCTATTTTTTTTATTTTACTTTAGTTATTAAACTGTTTTTATCTCAACCCACGAGTTTTCCCCTTTTGCCCTTCCGATCCTCTCCCCCATCCCACCAGTGGGGGGGGTGAGCGAGCGGCTGCGTGGTGCTTAGTTGCTGGCTGGGGTTAAACCACGACACCCTGCCAAAAATAATACTGTTTTAGATGAGTAACTACAGAAATCTTTGTGGAGAAACCAGTAAATTGACAGTGTTCCTTCATCTTTCACAATATTCTGTCAACACTAAGCAAGACAAGTGGCAAAGTACTCAAATGCCTTCAAAAGTTTTAATTTTCATTAGATATATATATATAAACATAAAAAGTTGATATTTTAAGATCACTAAACAAGATTATGACGAGTATTATGAATACTTATTACAATTACCTCCAAGCGTCTGTTCAGATGTCCAACATTTCTAACAGCTAATATTTTAATTCATACGGAGTACTTCCTCCAGATGGATACCCAAAATTAAACAAGAAACCCAAATCAAGACAATACGTACTTGTGTCATTAAAAGGTACTTTTTCATTGATTATGCACAGAGATTCTTCCAGTCTAGTGCCCAAAGCTGCTTGAAGATTCTTTAACTGTTGCTGGCTAAATAACAAAAAGACAAATGAAAAACCACACACACACACACACACATTGTAAACCTTAAAAATTTAATCTGTATCACCAGCACCATAGCTCGCCATAAGCATTCCTTGAGTGTACAGGTATCTGTCACTTTCTAGGAGTTAGAAATAAGACAGCAGGAATTAGTTTTGCTCCTTTATGTCATATTTAATATATGACATTGTATTTTAATCCCTGACAAACGCAGAGAAAGATGCAACAAATTGTTGTAAATCCTAAATTCCATTCCTGAGAAGCTCATCTTACTTCAGAGTTAATCTTTACGTTATTTTCCAATTCTGCAATTATTGTATAAGCTATATGAAGGTATTCTTTTCTACTGGAATTAGAATGGGAATGCAAAACGGTCTTTAAATTAGTTACTATATATCCGATGCAATATTCCAATATGCAATTAGCAAGTTCTCGATAAGTCAGTTAACTATGTTACATCGCTATTAGAAATACCTCACAAGCTTTTCAGAGCCCCGTATTTAAACACTGCTATGATATGGCCCATGCCCACAAGACCTGGCAATTATGTTTCTGATGCATTCTCAAGTGATTTTTCTCTAGATCGGCTTCACTTGCATTTGATTGTGTATATAGATGTGAACTTAAGTTATTAAGATTACTAATATCATTAGTATAGACTCTGCATATGTCAACAAGATTACTGCATATTGATTCAGACCAAATTCCACACCTTACCCAACTTAGGACCCCAAATTCTTCACTGTTTTGTTTCCCGTTTGACATCTAGAACTCCTGCACATACAGTGGCGGGTGGGGGGGAAGGTGTCAAAGTGACTTTTTTTTCCTTTTTTACAAAAACATTTGATATATGGAAATTTATCAGGACTAATAAGGAAAAAGAATCCAAAATAGACAAGCAAGATATGAAGAAACTGGCCAATAAGTAGCTTATGCACATTAACGAACACTTTTCTTGAATAGCAGCTCCAAAATTGCATAGAAATTGTACAGCATGAACTGCAGTAGCATTGGGCATGATAGAAAATAAACTCAAAGACAAACTGCAAAAGTACAGATGTTTCCTTCTTGTACTACAAAGGAATGGCAAACAAGTAGTTTGATATGTTTTGTTTTACATTCTGCCCTTTAATTTTCAAGACATGCAGGCTGTCAAGTCTCATATCCTCTGGCCTTCCTGAATAAAGTGTAGGTGTCAGAGGCAAATGGATCCCTTTCCTTGAAAGAGTGGGGAAAACAGAAGAGCAGTACTCTCAAAGACATCTTCTGTCATGTGTTCATTAGATACCAATTTCAGTGTTTAAAATAAAGAAATGTCAGGCTTTATTATTTTTTAAAAGTCTCCCTTCTCAAGTGGTAAGGACAATTTCTTACAATGACATTAATTACCCAGTCATTGTAGAATATGACAGACAAGCTCTGAACTGAATAGTAGCAGATTAAGACTACACTTTTTCAAACACCACGAAAAAGCAAAGAGCAGCAAAACACAGCTTTCATCCTCTTTTGCAAGTCATTCTTAGTGAAACCCTGACCTATATTAGAGAAGAGTTTTTGGAATTCAAGTATCTTCACATCTATCAAAATAATTAAAACACATACTTCAAGGTTACCATTTGAAAGAATGAACTCTTCATCTGATCATTCACTATGCATTTTATCCATTACATTAAAGATCTATACTGCATATATATCTTTAAAAAATGCACCTTAATAATGAACTTCAGAGAAGCGCACCCTAATTTGATTTGGCCCACAGTCCTCAACTTCTTCCCGTTTTCTACAACTTGTCTTGAAGACAATGAAGGTATCCCAAAACTAACAATACAACCCTTCAACAAAAACTTTCAAATATTCTAGCTGAGCATGTTATACCTGAAGCAAAAGCGATTGTTCAAGAAACTTTTGGGGTGGAGGGGGATTTTTTAAACTCTCTTCACTCGGTTGTCTCAGCATACCTTACCCAAGCTTTGTTTTTAGAAACAGTTTGTAAAAACCTCAAATACCTTTGTTTCATACAAGTTCAGTAGTTTCTTTACTTTTTATACCATTCCATACAAATAAATTCTTGAAGCTTTCATCACTTCACAGCTACTTAAAACAGCCTGGTGACAAATTCTCTTACTGAAAGCTGAACGTGTGGAATTGATTGTCTAGTTACATACTCAGGAGAAGGAAAAGGGGTCTGATCTGCACAGTCTTGATGTTAATGTGCTGTTGCCCAGTGTCTTGAGTTTTATCAGTCTTTTTTTTTTCTTTTTTAAGGTATTATTCTCTAAAAATAATCTGGTTAATCTTTTATGGCAGTTATTTCTTTAAATCAATTGTTCATTATATTAAATAAAAACACTTACCATTCTTCGGTTCGAAGCCTACAGTCCTTAGCTTCTCTTTCTAGTGTCTGAGACTTGATCTTTATGCAAGAAGATAATCCCACAATGTAAGTACTGACACAGCAAGACATTTCATTTCAAAACTTTTCAAACTTGCAATTAAGAGGAAAAACTCCTTACTTCTAATTTGGCTTTATCATTCTGCAGCTTTTCTATGGTATCTGTGTATTTCCTCGTTAAACTGTCCACCACAGCTTGATGCTGGGCAGCATCAGTTTCCAGAACTTCAAGTCTAGTTCTCAGCTCCGCTTCTAAACGTTTGTGCTGCTCATCTGCTTCAAAGAACTAGAAAAAGAAAAGCAGAGCTCATATGAAAGCTTCATTTTACTACAGAAACTAGTCCTATGAGTTACACCAATTTAATTAGCCAGTCCAGGTTAATACCAAGTACTAGTTCTCAGACAAATAGAAGTTTTATGATGATATTTACAGAGAAAAGATTCAGGAACAAAGTACTTTGTGTTTATTAAAGTTTTGTAGTGCTAAGCATTCCTTAAATATATTGCCAATTAATAGTAGACACCTGAAAAATTAAACTTGAGCCATAAGGTTTCTCTCAAGTTTTCTAAACCAAAGTGAAATGCATTCCATTTTGGTAAATTAATTCCTGACTTAATTATGGCAACTTGCAGAAAATATTTTAAGTTTTAAGGCAATTCTGAAACAGTGAACTAAAAAGAAATTTCCACTCAGTACCAACTATATGGCTGTTTTCAGTAGAGTAGCTAAGTGTCACCAAAAGTTAGAAATCTAAATGAGAAAAACACCTATTATGTGAGTTATTCCACATGCTGTCTTAAGAATCTGAAGTCAAAATACTTTATTTGCCCAGTGAACATCTTTATAAACAAGCTCTCTGATCTAATCTATGTTTTGCATACAACTAAGCTTCTAAACCCACTAGTTTTCAGATGGCATTTTATTTTCTCCATCTTTGCTCATGTGACCACTTTTCTGAACTAAAAAGAAAGGCTAAACAAGTTTCACTCACGAGTATATGTAGTCGTTCATTCTCTTCTATCTTCTTCTGAAGATCTTCATTGAAGACACTTTTCTGTTCTTGACTCAACTGAGACGAGGATTCTGCACTTTTCTGAAAGAAAGAAAATGCATTCATTATCTGCAAGTCTCTGGGGGTATCCCAAAGCCCGTCCTCAAGTATATGAAAACACTTCCCATCGTTAATTCCCAACAGAGGCACATGAGCATATATCTTACTTACATTGGCTAATATATCAAAAGGTATGCATATTGCACACAGCGTGAGCCTAAAAGCAGCACTTTTTCCTTTCGCACCGTTGTTACTGTATAGTGGTTGAATGCTAGCTCGATAAGGACTCAGGAAAGCCTCTACTCAGGTGTCACATTCACACCCACACGAAATTGCTCGTATGAGCAGGTGCCCATTTGGCATCATTTGAATCTTGCATGATTCTTGCAGTCAGTAATATGAAACTCTATACACAGAGGCTTATTTGGTTTGGTAGCTGTGTGTAAGGCACATCTGCCCCCACCAAGTGTCCAGGTGTAAGCTGGTCTGGTCTCAGCAGGGACCAGGAATAATCACCAAAAGCGCACTATCCCACGGCAGGCTGTAGCACAAGCTGGCACTGGAAAACACAGGGTCTTCATGGTCCACCAGCTACCCTGAGAATACAGACATCGCTGTGCCAATTGTTTCCTCATTTTTCATCCATTTCGTCCAAAAGACTCAGAGACACCCAGTGAATCCCACACCACTTCTCTGCTCTACCACACTGCTGAACAAAGGTAGTACCGTCACCAAACAAAAAGGAGACTGTTTACATTTAAACTTAACGCTGAACTTCAAGTGCTTGGGACATCTAGGACAGCTAAGCCAGCTCTGCATTTGATGTCAGCCTATGAACTACAACACCTGAGATATGGGCATATGTTCTCCTCCTCCTAAAAGGATTGCAGTCTGACACGATTCATCTATCCGAATCTTAATCTAAATAGTTTTAGATGTGATTTACATGGTCTCCCAATGGCAAGTCTCTGAAGTAAAAGGTGGCATGGAATTTAGTGGCGGTGTGTTCAATACAACGTGAGTACTCAGTGAGGCCCTATAGGTAAAACTAAAGGGAACATATTTAAAAGATAGTACAAACACTTCTTAAAAAAAAAAAATACAGAGCTCTGCATTCTGACAGCTGAACAGGAAAGGAAGTCAGTGGCAATGGTTTGCAAAGCTACTGAACCCAGGCTAAGGTCTTTCAAAATTTGGAAACATGTCTAGTGAAGCAGTAAGCTAGGTAACATGAAATAGAAGAACAGAAGGGTCAAACCACATTTTGAAGAACAAGCCACTATGGTGCATGAATAATATAAGTCAGAGGTACTATGCTTGTCAAGGAACTGGATAGCAAAAAAATGCACAAGAGTTTAGGAAAAAGTAAGGAAGATGATCATATTACTAATAAGCTGAATGATTTTTTTTTTTCCCAGTCTTGATAGCTACAGCATTTTGGGAGCTAACCAAAAAGAAAAGATGGCAGTAATTAAGAGGGGTTTCCTCATAAGAGGAAGGTAGCAAAGGATGATTGAGAATTACTTAAGTGGAAACACACCGCCCCTGGAATTCTGATGTTCCCCACAGAAGACATGTCTGATCTTAGACAGAACATGGTATAAGCAGGTTTAATCAGCAAGCATTTCAAAGGAAGATCGCAGTACTGAAATTATTCTGTTATTTTGAAACAACATAAGGAATACTAGCTAAAAATTTAGATTTCAAAGCATTTGACAAGATTCACGTAAGAGCTGACTAGAAAGGCTACAATCATAAGCTGAAGAGTTAACCATCGACATCAAAATTACAAAGCAAGGAGGTAGGGATAGGGAATGAGGGGTGATCAGTTTTCTTCATAGCAGCAGATTAATCACAGAGCTCCAAGATCTTTCCCAGTTGTTTGAACTCTTAATAAATATCTGGAAAGGGAGATAGCAATTCAGTATCAGTTGACACACTAGAAAGAAGAGTACAGAACTACTTAGCATATATTATATGTATCGATACCTGGTTTGTGGGTATTTTCACTAACATCAGTTAATAACACAAGTTCTGACAAAAGCATTCAGCTCAACCCTTCACACACAGCAACTACTGCTAGAAATCAGGACAAGACATTGACAGGTGAGGAACACACATCTGCTAAGCAAGGATTTTTGCCTTTAGCACTTACCTTGTTCTTCTTGCCCCTAGCTTCACTTAAAGCAAGTTCATCTTGAAGTAACTCCACCCGCTTGGCGAGTTGCTGATTTCGAAAGGTCAAGCTGTCCATTTCTTGTTGCAGTTTTCTCAGTGACTGATCCTTCATCTTCAGTTGCTCCTGAATGACCAAAAAGTTTAATTTAAAACTTTCACGCTTACTTTCGCACATGCTTTTAATAAGAAGTATTACATTAAACAGAAATAACACTTTAAAAATTGCTTTCTTCACTATTTGAACACTAAAGAGGCAAAAAGTACTGCTTTTAAGCTAAAAAACAGATTTCACTTCCTTGAGCTGCCCACAGATCACACTCAAGTAGGTACTTCATTCTGCAAGTTAATCATCAAGAAGCAACTTTTACAAAGTCAGCACCTACAGAGAACAATTAAGACTAGTTGCAGAACAGAAATTCTTTTACTAAATCAAGTTCCTTCTTTATTCTTTTAATCACAATACTTTGAGTAAAAAGTATTCCCATTTACCCTTCCCATTTACCTATTTTGTCACAGCTTAATAGGTCTGACATGAGCAGTTTTTAGAGATTACCTTCAGAGAAGCAGAGTTTGCTTGCTCATCTACAACCCCTTTTTTCAGTACTTGGTTCTGAGCTCGAAGCTGAAAAATAAAAGATGCCAATAACTATGCAAGACAAAGGAATAAACAAAAGCCATTTGCTAGAATGTGCATAAAGTGTCATATTATCTCATTAGAGCACCAGATGTGCATGCTTTTTAAAGTATTCTGTTCAGGTAGATAGTAGTGCTATCAGGTTGAAAACTTATCCAATTCATATCCTGAATTGCCAAGAAACAAGAAGTTACTTTACCATCTGAATATCATGGTCAAATAGAACATAATTCTTACTCAATAAATATCTTGGAAGATTAGTTACTTAAATATAGTTAAGGTTTGAAGAACAGTGAACAAATATGGAAAAGTTGCTACTTCTTCCTTAATTAGTTAAGTTCTTGGTCATATTCAGTGCTCTTTCTCTCTCTCCCCTTTTCTCCCCAAAACTGTTCATGACTGGTTCTGGAACATAAGCAGGGCTCAGAATAAAGTCAAAATCTGTATCAATTTAAGAAGAGCTTAACTATACTCTAATGCAAAAATATTTATTACTGGTAGCAGCAGATGATCCAGAGAGAACAGCTTGACAAACACTTCTGGAAAACGCACAAAAAGCGTAGAAGAAAAAGCCCTCTAAGACTTACTTATATAGTTCACAAATCTGAACTAAAATCACTGCGATGAAAAGTGATACTCAGGAAATCTATTTCCCAGTCACTTCACAGAGTACCTCTACCCTGCAGCAATGAGGATACCGACAGTTCCATCTTCCCATTCCTTGATAATTGCTTGAATCCTGGCTTCTTCAATGGCAGTTTGCATTCATTTGACATGTTTGAGTCCAGCTGTTGCAGATATAAATTAAAAGGGTTTGTATAGTGTTTGGGAATACCTCTGGCAGATGCATAAAAGGCAAGATTCAATGTAAAACAGCAATGGCTAATCTTTTCAGTCTGATGACTGAATATATTTGAAAGGTCAGAAGTCAGTTGACATTGCTAAGCACAGGCTTTTGCCCTGCAGTATTCCCACTGTGCTGCTCAGGCATCACAAAGGCAAGAGAAGAAACTTGCAAGACCACCACAGAAAGACTTCCAAGCACAGGGTTTCCCTAGCAAGAAGAAGCAGTGCAGTAGTTTTCTGCCACAGCTGCTAATGCAGGAACATGTCAGGTGCAGTGAATGAGCTAGCTCAGTCGTGCTGTATTGAGATACCCAAGCTGAAGTGTGATCCACCAAAGGCTGTCACAAGTTGACAAAGCCTTTTGACTACTACTTCCATCAGGGTTGTGTGAGAGAGCCAGAAGCTGCAACTTGAGGGGAAGGAGAGACTCTGAAAACATACATCCTTCTTCTGGACTGCTCTGTGAACTGAAAGGGAAAGCAATCCTTCGGTAGGTACTTCCCTTGGCACTCCTTGAGTCTATCAAGCTCTTGTCTACCTCTCTCCTTGGCATCCACAACACGATTAAGCGAACAGGCAAGTAGCTTCCCAGGGCTACTCTCCACTTCCCCCTGCACACAATAAACAGACAACTGAACAACTGATCATTTGCACAAAAAGGAGAGTTATGTGCAAAGGGGATCCCACAATGCCCTGGAGTTGTTGCACAAGAGGTGGGATGAGACCAAAAAAATAGTTCCCACATATAACCAACAAAACATCACAGGCCAAAACTTGCAAGACAAATTTCAAAGAAAGCTTTTGGACACTGTGATACTAAAAGAAAGAGGATCCAGCAGCTGGAACTTTCAGAAGCTATAGTCGAAAGTCCACATTTCAAAGTTTCATTTGGGAATCAAGCAGCAAAGTCCCTCAATTACCTTATCCTGAGCCATTTTTAATCTCCAAGGTACAGCAGAGCCACTGTAGAAAGCAACAAGAAATATTAACTATGACCTACAAAACCCCAAAGTGAATTCAGTTTTCTTAAAATGATTTTGCAGAAGCATAAAAAAAAAATCTGTGAACAATTTAGATTCTTTACAGGTTTTTTTTAATAGCAGTTCCAAAGAAAATAGTATTAAAAGATGCATCGTTCTGTAATCTAGGGAAAGGTGTCAAATACAGTCAAGTGCCTTGTGCCAAACACTTGGATGCTGGGCTACACAAAACCAAAGTGCTGGCTTTCTTTCCCAAGGCCATTGAAGAACTATGCCATTCAAGACCAACAGTCTCCTCTTCCTTTTAGTGAACAAACAAGAATGAAGACTTCTGTATTAAGCAAGGCTCCACCATTTAAGAAATCATCTCAAGCACCTTGGAAAGGAAAGCCATTCTCCGCTATGGGCCAGAAGTCTTTGCAAATACTCCGTTAAGCAGCACCAGAAATGGGAAGCAAAGTCACCTAGGGCAGCTGCAGAAGAATGGGAACAGACATGAGGCAAGTGTAGAATCAAGTGTCCTTGCTTCCAAGACACTGCAACACCACTGCAAGCACTACTAACGCCTCTGAACTCCCACATCCACCAGTCAAAAGCAAACTCAGAGTCTATGGGTAAGATACAAGACCAAGACCTCAACAAATGTTCCCACCCAAAAAGATAGCTAAGCCTCATGCCTGCCTGGGAAGTGGAGAAGCAAGGGAACTGCTAGTTTCAATTCCCTGGCACAGCTGAACCCATTATTTGTCCTACTGGATGTTTTGCAGACAAGGCCACTTTCCTCCTCACGCCACCTTGCCCAGCCAACATTGCATGCCCTCAGCACCTGCAAACTCGCACCTCCCCTGCCTGCCCAAGTTTGCCTTCACCTCACCCTCAAGAAGAGGCAACCCTCGGGCCCCAAACACTTCACGCTGCCACCAAAATCAGCGTTTCAGTCCTGAGCAGCCTCTCGCTCCGGCTGGAGGGCAGCGCCGAAGGCAGCCGAGCCGGGCGGGAGAACTCAGGGCCCCACCGCCCCATGGCGGCACCGGGGCAGGGCAGCCGGCTCCCCCGGCCAGGGCAGGGCAGGGCAGGCTCAGGGAAGGCCGAGGGGGGAAGGCCCCCTCCCCTCAGACAAGCGGCCGTTAGGCGCGGAACGGCCGGCAGCCTGCGCGCAGGGAGCGGCTGGAGGGGGGCGGCACCGGCAGGGGGGCGGCGGCCGCCGCTCGCGGAGCATCGCGGGCGGGCTCCGGCGGCCGGTACCTTGGAGTACTCCTGCGCCAGCTTCTGGTACTTCCCCTGCAGCTCCGCGGCCGCCGCCATCCCCCGCTCGGCTCAACTCGCCTCGGCGCTAACGCAGCCGCCGGCCCCGTACGCCCGCGAAGGGAAGACGCACTTCCGGGTTCGGGAGGCGGGAGCGCGATGACATCACCACGCCGCCCCGCACGCCGAGGGGCGGGTGGGCGGAGCTTAAGTCGCCGGCGCCACCATCTTGACGCAACTTCCAAGATGGCGGCACGGAGGGGGGCGGGGCCGCAAGGGGGGGCGGGCCGGGCCACGTGACGCCAGCGAGGCGCTCGCAGCCGCCTCTGTCGCCATGGCAACCGCCGCCGGGCCCTGCGCGGCCTCCGGGCTACGGGGCCCCGCCCGGCCCAACAGCATCGGCCGCGCGCGGGAGCAGCGTCCGCCCGGGGCGATTGGGTCATGTCGGCTGGTCGCGACGCGGGCGGCGGCGGGCGGTGCCCCGGCGCCGTTCCCTGCGCGGGCAGAGCGGCGGGGCCGGTCCCGCGGCTCCCCTCCCGAGGCAGGGCTGTCGCTAGGGGGAGCCCCGGGCCCGGGCCTGCGGCAGCGGGGCGCGCAGCGGCGCCGGAGGGGCGGTTACCCCGCGCCGCAGAGGCCCGGCCGGTCCCGCCGCCGAGGTCTGAGGGCGGTTGGTTTGAGGGCCTGCGGCTCGGGAGGCGCCCGGCGGAGAGGGTCAGGCGTGGGGCCCGTTACCTGCCTGCAGGGGGGGCCTGCAGCAGGGAGCGTCGGGCATGGCTCCTTCAGAGCGCGCCGCAGCTGCTGTCTGACATAACGCACGTAGTACCCGCAGAAGCTGAGGCAAATACATCTTTTGCGGATCCAAATGAAACAAAAGGCAATTAAGTAATTTGTCATAGTTCACAACAAGTGAGTGGCAGGGATGGGATCAGTCGGTGCCAGCACTTGGCTCTTCCTGCTGCATTCAACCTCCCGTGCCGTTATACCCTAATGAGGGGGAACACGGGTAAATCGTGTGTTACCGCAGTGCCCTCCATTTGCTCTCAAGCTGCAGCAACTCGAATTCCACAGTCTTGGGGGTCATTTTGAGTATCTGCACCCTGTGGTTCCCAGGGGGGGCCCTTCTCTGGTGCCTCCGGCCTGTAGGTCCCTTTGTTTCAGAGCTTGCTTTCAGCTTCTCCGCTATTCAGCCATCCTCCTTTAGAGACTGCTTAGACTGTGCTATCTCCTATTTTATTCTTCTTTATCCTCAAGTTTGCCAAACATTTAGATGTGTATGTACCATCAGCACCCTTTAAGCAGAATCTGAAGACATCATAATGGGTGTATTTGGTCCTGCCAGATATCCAGCCCATGCAGGATTTTGTTTCTGAAAATGATGAAACAGACGTGTAAGGAAAAGAATAATAAGGCAAAAATGTGATGATACTTCAGCAGTATATGCTGAGCATCTGGTGATGTGCAGGTTAAGTGCTTCCTGGTTTAGGACAGAGATGTAACAGCAAATTATTATTTTTGCTCAGTTTCCATGGTATCATTTTTTTCCACTTGATTTCAGCGTGGTGTCTTCATAGCCTTTCCTCAGTAGCGGGTAGTGCTAGAGATGCTAAATCATCATTTTCTTACCTCCTTTTCTCTTTGTTTCCCTTAAGTAGGAGTAGATAGTAGGTGCCTGTAATGGGAGCGAATCCTTTTCCTTCGTCTTGAGGCTTTGATGGTGTGTGCTATTCTTCTGCTTATCACAGTAGTGGAGTTGGCAAGCACTAAATATGATATGGTGGCCAGATTAGTAAATATGTTTGTATCTCCACAGGAAGTCTTAGTGTTGGAGGACATGTCACTGATTCATATTGCCAAGAACAGAGATTGCACATTTTTAGGAAGTCTAAAACAGGAAAAAAGCAAAACACATTGTCACCATTCATCCAAATGATCTTGCTGCTGTTCTGCATGACCAGAAGAGCTTAAATAGCAATACTGGAATAAGAAATAAGGAAGCTTTAGTTTTTAACATCAGAGCTATGATAGACTACTCCTTCCACTCCATTTTGTATTCCCTACAGAAGTTCTTAAAGAAGTAAATGGAGTTTGCAATTGCCATTCAGCACACCAGAGTTAACAGCAACATACCTTGCATGGTATGTCCTCACATGTCAGTGCAGTACCTTTTATACTGGAAAATTATTAAAAGCCTTTACAATTGATTCTAAGCCTGTATTTTTAGGTTTGCATTTTCTAGGATATGTCTGTCATGAAACATTAGATTGAAATGCTTTGAACATACTTTGCAAAATACAGTACTCCTGGTTTGTGCTGTGTTCAAAGATGCTTTTGTGATAAAATTTTCTCCTTGTATCTGGTGCAGTGAATGCTGGCAGAGAGGTTTCGCAGCTGAAAGCTGGGAAAGGGAGCTGAGGGAATTACAGTGCATAGTTGTAGCAGAATGAATTGCTTTCCTGCTGACAACAACGGTGTTTCTGACTGGGCAGCTAGCATTCAGGGTGGAGGAACACAGAATTTATTTGCCTGCGTCCATCCAGAATGGCAAGATCCAAATGTACGTTATGTAGGGCATTTATCATAGGAGGTAATGCCAGTTTCTTAAAGCACAAGCAGACGGAGTGAATCAAAAGTTGGGTGCTTTTACTGCTTAAAGGCTGTAAGGCTGAGAGCTGACTGCAGGATTTTTAGGCTCATCAGAACAGCTCTACTTCAGTGTATTTTAAGCATCAGACCAGCTTCTTGTATTTTAAAGTGGTCCCATCTCTTAACCACTTTCTCATGGATCCTGGAGTCCCTATAACGTTAGGAACATGTAATGTTGTAATTTATTACCATTCTGTGGTGGTGCTTGGTGAACAGCTTGAGTCAAAGTTCCCCAAACATACAAGTGACAGAAGTTATGTGGCTTGTTTTTTGGTGTTTTTGTTTTTTTTAACCTTCTCATAGGAAATTCTCAGATTCATCCTTTTGATTTGTCATTGCAGCTACAGTGCTACTTCCCCTACTTTCAGCTGTGAAACAATGTCTTTATTGTGCTGTTTCCTCACAAGCACTTTCTTAATAGTCATCTCTCCCTAGAGAGCAAGGTTGTCCAAGCAGTGCACCGGAGAGGAGCACAATGCGTGTTGCTGCAGCGTGGTGTCGTAATGCTTCCTTGTCAGTGACTCAGTGTGTAATTGCAAAGGACTGATCCTGTCATCAGAAGTTTCGAGCGAGAGAGGTCAAGTGAGTGGAATGCCAAGCAGTGTGGGGTGGTTGCCACAGGACTCCCAAAATACTACCTTCGGCAAAGCCACCCACATGAATATAAGTACACGTTATGACAGCAGAACTCGATGCAAGCGAGAACATGATGTGTCGAGCAAAGAAATCCCTTTCAAGGGTCATAGCATTTTTGCTTGTCTTGTTGGCTTTCATGGGGGAGAATGGAGAGCAAAGGATATACAGTGGAACAGAGGCTCTCCTTATGTCTGTGCTCAGCAGCTAATATAATGGGTGTTGAATTTAGATACTGTCTCAAGACAAATAATTTATTTAAGAATTACAGTGATTGTTTTGATATGTTCTATTTTCAAACTCGTTTATCCTCCCTTCCCTGCTCAAACAGTGCCTTCCCCTCTGTCCAGTTAGTCAGAACTTGTACTCACATACCCTGGGAATAGGTGCAGGTAGAGAAATAAACGAATATATTTTGAATCATCCAGGATGATTTCTGTGCTTTGGGAAAATAAACCTCATTGTCATCGCTTACATGTTACAAGTATTCAAAACAGAAGGGTTTCTAAGATCCAGAAAAAATTAAAAAATGATTGGAAGGGAGCCATCTTCAGTCCTCAGACTATCACAAGCAATGCATAAACCACATCCTCGGAAGCTGCAAACACCCTAAACTGGTGTTTTGTTTCTGTTATCTTAGCAACGGCAAGTATGAACAGCAGGATATGTGCTCACAATATGCGCGTGTTATTTCTCATGGTGACTCTGTAACAAACTGCTTGTTATATATAACCTTTCACCTCTTTCAAAATCTGATTGTTCTGATAAAATAAAAGCCAAGTACTCAAAAGAAAAGTACAGATATGCACTTCACAGAACAGTTTCTTTTAATTATTTGTAGTCTTCATTATCATAATTTCAGTGTTTCTGTAGCATTTAAAAATAGAAATGAAAACAAGTCTCTGTCTCTCGCGTCCCTTCCCAGCCCATAGGATAAATAGCTTGAGTCATCTGTAGGGTGTGTGCATGGCCGGGGGAGTGGTGCCTTTGTGTGAAAAGAAATTGCTGAGAACAAGAAGATGGAAAAACTGGGCAGGCAGCTGCCTGTGATAATTCAGAGTTGACTTTGCAGCTCACGTTCCACTCGGGTACCACACATACCAGCCCTTGGTGCAACAGCAGCAACTGCTGTCTCTTCACAGCAAATCCTTACTGATACTCGCTCCATAAAACAGCAGAACTTAGTAACAGCTGAAAAAGTTAATGTTTCTTCCATTTTTTTTGGATGTGGAATTCCCCCTCTTCCAGGAAAATGAAACCTCTTCCCTAGCTCTGCCATCTTTTGTTGAAGGTCTACACATCTTCTACAGCCTCCTTTCCTGCTTTGCTTCTCTTCACGCTTGCAGGGGCCATAGCTGAGAAACGTTGGCCCAGCTAAGGCTGCCTGCACTCAGGTTCTACAGTCTTTCACGTTTGCTGAAGAAAGAAAAATAAAAGCAATGTATGTTAAATCAGAGAGACAAATTGTCTGATTTCATAGGGAAAGATAAGAGACTGAATTGAGAAGGAGCGTTACAAAGATTGTCCAGTGAGAAGTGGATGCTCTTTCACGTACACCAGTTGTGGACACAGACCTGCAAGCCTTTGAAAGAAGTCCCGTCTCGCCCATGCGAATAACATCAACAAACCAGGAGCTGTTACCTGCAGCAAAGATGGCATGGGTTTGTCTTAATTTTCTCAAATCTCCAGAGACAGACACAGGAGCAGAGAAAGGAGAGAGAGCTGGCAGATTTACCAGTAGTTTAATAAACATTTTAATCAGAACTATTCCTGTTCATGAGCATTTTTATTTTTAAGAAGATTGTGGCACCTCCAGAAATAATTTGGACTTCTGGAATGAGCTAAAGCCAGGTCTTTGGTGTGTAAAGACTGTCATGGAAAAAGAAGAGGGATGGAGGAGAGGTGGGGCAGGGTTCTTCACCAACAGAGCACGGGGAGAAGGCACAACATGCCACGCGGAAGGAGAAGGCGATAAACGGTTATTTGTCCGTCGCAAGCCCGGCGATAGGAAACATGAACTTGAAGCAGTGGAAGGGGGGATGCCCCGAGAGGATCAAAAGGCAGCAGGGGAGTATTATGATCAAACTGACTGCTGGAAAAAGTGCTTTGGTGGAGACAGGTTTGTCTTTGCAGATTAGTATGAACTGGAAAGGAGAAACAGCATGAGGAGCAAAGCAGTGTCAGTTTTGAATCCTAACAGTGGGAGAAGGAAGAATCTTAGGGAGGATTACGAGGCTGAGACGGACTATATTAGCATTTTTAAAAATATGAATGGTCCAATTTTTTTTTTTTTTTGCATTTTATTACACTTTATGGATTTTTTTTTGTGCAGTTCTCAGTACTTTTTCTTTTTTGTGTATGTGTGGTTATGATACTGGCCAGTAAAAACAGCAGTATTTCATTATTTCAGCTGAGTGAAATATCACATACCTTTAAGAAGCTAGCAGTGAACTTGAGTGCACTTACAGGGACACGCGTAGTAATTAAGCAAGGAAGGACACAGTTGGTCAGAAATAGTTTCTTTTTTTTTTTTTTTTTTGTAAAATATGGGAGTAGGCTTCCAGGCCTCTACACTTTAGAAAGAAATAAAATGTAGAAAACTATTTGCAAAAAAAAAACCCAAAACAACCCTCTGTAAAACATCATGATCTGTAAATTTTCTATGTAATGATTTAAAGGGGTTAAGGTTTTCCAGTATTAAAAAAACCTATATTTTAAAATGATAGCAGTTTATTGGAATGGTTTTAGATAAGAAGACAAGCTTCCTAACTTCTAGCTGAATTTCATCTAGGTAAGAGGACCATAATATTACTAAAAATTGAAGTTTAATTGTTATTGCCTGCTATCCATCCATAAGCATTCATTCATTTGAAACCCAGCATTCCTTAGAAAGTAGGTGCAAGCCACTTGCACAAGCCAGCAAAGAAAGGAAGATTCACAGAATGACAATGCACTATTTTCCACCTCTAATTGCATCCCATATTTCTGTGTATAGATCAGCACTAAAATGAAATTTAGCATCAAGATCTACCCGGGGTGCTTATGCTTCTCCTCGTTACGAGCCCCTATATATGATAAATAAAACAGCGATGCTACCAGAACCAGGGTATTTGCGGAGTTGGACACCAACAAGTAGGGATTAACAACCACATCGGAAATAACGAGCCTTGACAGATCTAGGGTTAAATACTTTAAAATTAGATCCTGCTGAAAGCTGAATCTTGTCGCTTAGCAACGGCTGCATGGGATGCTGCTGTCACTCAGTGGATGCTTCTCTGGGGAGTTAACATTATGCTCACAGAAAATGGGTTATGATTGGGTCAAGGTGACATCATGCAGCACAGCGGCATCATTTTTTTTAAGGTAGCATACAACACGATCGCACTCGAGTTAATACCCAGATTTGCGTAGCCACTCGGAGATTTAAGGAAACATCTTTTCTTTTAAAAAGGCTCAGCTCTGCCTACACCTTACCTGCCCCGCAGAAGGGCTCGCAGAGTCGGCGCGAAACTGCGGGTCATTTCAGCCAGCATGCCATCGTCAAACTCAACAGGTGGATTTTTAATCTTTTCAAATTACTCGGAGCCAAAAGAAAAGCAAAATGCCTGTAATTTGTGGAGGTCTGACTGCGTATTCAGAGCATGGAAACCTCCACCAGCAGTTCAGAAAACACGCACAAAGCTTATGAGAGAGAATAAAATGTAATCTTACTGAAAATAACTGAAAATTTAGTTTGCTGAGCTAATTTTAGCATTTAAAACAACTGAGAACCTACTGGATCTTAATAAGAAACCAAGATACCAAATTAATTAAATAAAAAAAAAAAAAGCCTTTGAGGCACAAAGTCTATTTTTAGAAGTGATGCTGGGTAAAGGTTGATAAAGGCACCTACAGAGATTTTCTTGAACACCCGCGTGCCAACTGCAAAGCACATAAGCACATCAGTGCTTCTGAGGGTGGTCTGATAGGGACCAACCTGCATCTCTAGGCATGAAAATACCCAGGTGCTTAACTGCTACCGGCGTCTTTGGAATGGATACAGAAATTAGGTATTCAGTCCAATCTAGTATGCTATTAGGGCTTGGAAAGTCAAGATACTATGGAAATGGAGATTCTGGCAACCAGCATAAAAGCAATGCTTGGGTAGACATACCTAGTTTTAAGAAACTGGACGTCCTTCTCTGAACGTTGAAAGAGCGCAGACGAGTATTTGGTTGAGGGTAGTCATTCCGATGACTCAAATGAAGTGTGACAATGGCAAATGTAGCATCTCCTATTAAAACATAAGGCAAAGACACCTTTGATCTGTCCCCATTGTTATAAACAAAAAACCCCAACGCTGTAGATAACTGCAAAATGAGCTGAACGGCAACATGCATTGATGAAATACATACTATGGCTGACAAGTCTTGTCCTTCCTTTATTTGGACAGGCTGTGCCAAAAGGGAGTTCCTGGTGAACAGGAAGTTTACCAGGAGAGATCACAAAGAGTCAGGATCAGGACAAATCTCATTAAATTGAGTTCCAGGTCACGAACTACCAACTCTTTCTGTCAACTGGGGCCTCACCGTTTGGCAGTGATGGGAAGAGAACAAAGACATGGACATACTAGTTGATAACAGGATTAGTCAACTGTATGTGGCCATGGCAAAGGCCATGACAAGCCTAGGACATGCCAGGCAAGAGTGGTGCTGCAAAGTCAGGGAGGGGATTAAGGCCAGGTTACAAAGAGCACCAGCGCTCTACAGGTGTGTCTGTAGCTCTTCTCAGGCACATGGCAGCAGGCTGAATTCAAACTGGAGTTGATGTACGGAAAAGTGGTTAAGAGGACTGAAGATCATGTCTTCCAAACGGAAACCAAATAATCTTGGTTTGTTTAGTAAGTCAAGAGCCTAAAGAGGGAAATGATTGCTTTTGTACTGATGCAATAGGAAAACAAACACACTGATGTTTAACGAAGAGCTGTTTAAACTAACACTAGCAGAGGGCAGTTAATAACCTTACGTTAGCTGCAAGTAGTTTATAACTGTAAGAGCAGGTAGCTTTCCAGAGAGCCTTTGGGAGGAAAAGGGAGAACAAGAAACTCAGCTGATCTGAAGACTCAAAATTTGAGCGGAGGCAATATCGCTTTGCTATCTCAGGTGCAAGAATGACTCTCGCAGGTAAAAACAGGGAAGAGAGTTTCTACGTCCAAATATGCTGGGAAAGTTCACAGGAACATTGCTGGACTAATGCTCATACGTGATTACCTCTAAGCACACCAGATCATATATTCACTCAGACAACTCCAACTAAGAACACCTACAGATATCTGGGAACTCAAGATCTGTGAAAGTATAACCATATTCTGTGTCAAATTTAGACAGCCATTTTTGCAAAATAAATCTAATCTATTAAGTACTTCCTCAACAAATGTCATTAAAATACAGCTGGTATAAGTGGGTAATTGCTTCAGCTAATGCTTTATTTCGAGAGTTGTGGCTCCGTACAGAGGGTAGTTTCCAGCAAAGTTGTAACAGAGGAAAACACTCTTGGGATATTTAACAATGAACTTAAGGCCCTTCTTAGCACAATATAGTGAATAACAATTAGAAAGATATCATTAACATACAATACATAACTGTGATTTTGTCCAAACTAATTAGAGGAGTTATTCTCTTCTCGGTATATTAAGATGAACACCAAATCAAAGATATTAATAGCACATATATATTCTGTAATTTGTGATTTATTTGTGATTTAAATATTATTTGATACGGTGATGAAGGCAAGTCTTTGTTAAAATGTGCCACATCACTTCAAGTATTGCAAAAGAAACTGCATTTCCATCAGATCCTACAGAGGAAACTTAACTCAGTGATATTAGTAGGTTAAAAAAATATAAATAGAAGAGATGGACCAATGTCTGCTTTTAAGAGGGATAAGCATCATGTCATATCTTGTTTCCCTCCTCTGGTACTTCTGCCTCTCAGGCACTGGAAGGGCGGACGTGTGTGCATGCACTTGAAAGCTGGCCTGGGAGCAGCAAGCTGTGGCAAGCGGAAAGTGGGATGGGGAGTATTTCATTCCTGCTAATGAAGAGGGGGGTGTTCCCACCCGCATGCTTTCCAGAAGGCCTTAGTTATAAAGGCCCAACGGACACCATAAATCGTATCTAAAGAAAAGTAAATACTGAAAAAATACCAACCAAGACCTATGCAGCTTTATCCAGGGACACATTTTTAAAATTAACTGTCCAGTACTATGCTGTTGATCTTTTGAGTATCATACAAGCAACTTAGCCGCAGCAATACAGATACAGAACCGTAAATAATCACAGATGTTTCATCAGAAAAAGATTCAAGTTATTTCTGTTTAAACAAATGCTTTGCACAGGAAGGCAAAAGGTATGCAGTAGTATTTCAGCAATTTCCAAGATGTCAAAGCATACCTCGACTTCCAGGTTAAAGGGTGAAATCTTGGCCTTAAGATGCTCTTCAAATATTACAGACCAGCTATGGATGAACCTGACCGTAAGCAAATCCTGCTATGGATTGATAGGGTTCCGTTATTGTACAGATGATGTGCACGCACATGCAACAGTCTTAACCAAGCCGAGACCTACAAGGAATTACACATTTGGCTTTTTACACTAGCCCAGTCTTGTAGAAGAGATTTAAAGGGCGAGGCAGGGGACCATCTGAGACCAGGGTCTGTAGATAAAGAGAGAACACAGCGCTTTCTGTTTGCAATGCTGTTTATTTTAGAAAAGCCCCTTTGATCATCTGAATGAAAAATGTGGGCAGAAAAGTCACAAATGTTATAAAACAAAGTTTATTCTGCAATATTTTGTCATAATGAATTGCATCTCTTTGGTAAAAATAAACTTTATAAACATTTTAATTAACAGAGATTAGCATACAAAAAACTAAACTTCTGTAAATTGTCTTTAAAATGGGTAAAGGACTAAACTGGAGGAAAAAGGGTTAGAATTGGTCACCTACTGGCAAAGTTATTCTAAACAAACCCAAGGACATTGCTTATGCTACATTAGAAACAAGCTAACGGGAACGGTTTAAAAACAACTCTGGTTCATTTGATCAGAAAGCATTCTTACAATTCACTTTTAAATAAATAATAGTTACAATGAATTGGCAATTATAAAATGTTTTATATCACTATATGGCAGTAACATAATACTTTTAATTATGCACTTTTTAGTTTGAAGAAATGTACATTTATAAAACAGACTTGATAATGGCACTGGCAGTTAGGTGTGAAGAATGTGCTTTAAGATAAAATGGCAGGTGCAACATTTAAAATATTCTACCTTTTCTTTTAAATAAATATTTTGACTACACCATTATTAACGTGTATGAGTGTACTTTGCTTTAACCAAAGCTTGTACTTACTTTTCAGGCTGATGAAAAGTTGCGAACCATACAACTTCCATTTTACAGTCAGATTTTAAAACATTTGATGTGACTTCTGCAAAAGCAGTCATTTAGTATTGGAATCTGAAAGGCCAATACAGGTTCATACAGTATTCACATCAGATTTATCCTGAACAGAGCAGCCTCCCTTGTACACGAGTCTAATACACTTCTTCACTGTATTTAAAGAACTGAATGTGGTTCATTAATACTTTTCTTGCCAAAATATATCCGAGTCAACCACTGGCATGAACATTTTACATGTCACTAGAAAAAAAAACAAACCCCAAACCCAACAATCAAAATAACTTTTAATTATACGTCATTTATACTATATACACCAGGGTCTCTAACTGAGGTGGCAAACAAACCCAAACCCAATGCTAGGTACGTAAGCAAAAGGAGAGCAGCTATTCTCCCACTACCATGAGGGGTGCTCCGCAACTGAGCTGGCAGCCTTTGCCTGCCAAAATGTGCAGGCAGAGGCATGGGACAACGTGGTGGAATAGGTCAGGGCACAGATCAGCTGCCTTCTCCTTCGCAAAGGGGAGAGGGAAGATGGCAAAGCGTGGAGAGCACGGCCCCGCTTCCCCCCTTCCACAATTCCAGTTCTCCCAGGATGAAAGCTGTAAGGATGGATGCAGCTTTCACTGTTACCTTCTGATTAGTATAGTTTTATTGCTCATTGCATATGGTAATTAAATGCATTGTTAGCATCCCAACCCCATCCCTTCAGAAATGCTGAAGTCATTATCACTAACTTCAGGGTTAACAGTGGCACAGCCACACTCCTAGTAAGTATTAACCTTCTCCAATTTTATCCGAGGCAAAAAAATAATTCGGAACTGAACCAAATCAGAGCCGATGCAGTTTCCAGAAGACTTGGACCTTGGTCCAGCTTTCACTGGAAGCTACAGAAAAGCTGCAACCACCTTCAGCGGGAGCCAGGCAGCACCCCTCTTCAACAGCGTGCAACTGAAATCATGGCACCGAGCAAAATCCCGGACTGCTAACAATATTTCTGTGTAGCTGAATCCTTGTTTTTGCATTGACACAAATTCTGCCCTTTGCAGTTATCCATCCAAGGTACAAAAGCAATCCATGAGCAAAATGCAGCTCCACCAAGCATTCACATCTCCACATCCCAAAATCCTAAGAATCACTGCGATGGTGCTTCATTTTCCTTTAAATAGCGAGTTTTACCCCTACTATCCATCAGTAACACATCCGATATCAGATCTAATTGGCTAATGCACCACTTGTGATATCCAGAAGACATACCCGTCTGCACGCATGTTGCCCTGGTATGGGTGTAGGCTAACGGGTGTTCACACAAAGCAGGAATGCAGCAGAGTATTTTTCTTCCCTTTCAAGAAATAAAACAAATCATGCTTAAAACTGAAATAATTGGGAGGGGAAAAAAAAAAAGAAGAACCACTTTTTTTCCTAGTGTTTGTGCTTTTAAAAAAAAAAGTTGGCTTTAAATTCCAAAACACAAAGAACCTCAAATATTTCAGGCTTGATCCACCAGCCATTGAGTCAGCCGGAGCACCACCGTTGTCTTCAAGAGGCACTGGAACAGGCCCTCAGAGCAACAGACCTTCAGCAGCATGGCTGTGTTCATATTTAAAGTAGACAGTTTATGGCAGTATTCATGAAACGACTGACAAATAAGGGGAAAAAAAAAAAAACCAACAAAACCCCACACTGATCAAAGAAAGGCCTCCAAATAGCCAGAAAAACACCCCATTAGGGAAAGGTTAACTTTTGGCTCAATCCAGCACTGTTTTCAACAACCAAAACAGTGGACATTGGTTTCCTAGGTGGCTCTGCTCCTAATTTTCAACCAGCTTGCCCAAAACCTGCTGGAAGCAATAGCTTCACGTGTTAGCGAGAACATTTATGGCACATCATGCTACCTTTCGAAAACAGAAAAGATGACCTTTGATAGTTGTATACGATTCTGCAACATACTTAAGGCATCCTTATACTTACAGTACTGTTAAAACCTACTCCAACAGAACTGCTTACCCATTTTTGAACAGAAAACAAAACAAAACAAAAGCCATCATCTACAAGAATATGTAAGCAATCACCACCGATTTTAAAAGGAAAAAAAGAGGAAAAAAGTTCACCATACCACTGAAACATTTTTGGCTGAAGGATGTCTGGGAACTATAAAGAGATTCTTTTATTGCAAAAATGAATTGTGAAGGAATTTGTTCCCGAAAGAGAGAGGTCCTCCTGAGCTACAACGTACATCCAAAGGCTAAAGCCTGGCTTTGCCCATTAGATGCCCCGTATGCAGCAGGAGGCTGATAGGACTCACACAGCACAAGGCACAGTGATCTGGGAAACAAAAGGTGTAGACTGCCCACAGGACAAAAAACAACGAGCACTGGGGGGAAGGGGCAGAAACCCCAAAAGCAATTCAGGTTCACTGATCTAAAAGGAAGCTATTCTACTTTGTCTCAGATTAGGGGGTAAGATGTTCCCTTTTCAGCAGCCGTTCACCACAGAGCCACCTAAAGCCTCCACCTCGTCCATGCTGTCACCACCATCAACTGTTGGGTTCTTTTTTCCCCCCAAATCGGTATAGGGGAGGAGAAGGGTAGATGTTGCAGGACTACACAGCTACTACATATTCAACAGTGGTGTTAACACGAGGACAACATCAAACTTGGCAAGTGGCAGCTTTCACTGTTGGCTACATCTAAGATGCGTGTATGCATGCGTGCATCCGCATGAAAAGGACACATCCCCCCAAAAAAAGACAATTTGTCCTAAGATGAAAAGAAACCCCCTGTTTTCCTTCAGGAATCTGACCTGCATACAGCAGATTTGGGGGAAGGAGGAGGAGGAAAAAAAAAAAAAAAAAAAAAAAAGAGAAACTGCAGGTGGTACCCACCTCAGCTACCCCTCGTCCCCACTCTTCCAGGGGGTACTTAGCATCTTGCTGAAAGCAGCTCCTGGACTGCTACAGGTTTTCAGCCACTGTGTCAGATGGGCTGAAAACTGCAGCCACTCGGAGCTGCTTCACCAGCATTTCCACTGGGACCTGTCTCAGAAGAGCGAAGAGAACACGGGTGGGAGGAGGCAACCGAGGCCAGGACCCCTTTTTTCCCCTTTCTTTCTTTTTTCTCCTCCTTTTTAATCCTTTATATGGAAGTCAGAGCCCTTAGACAGGGCAAAATTCACCTCTGCAGATGGGGCCAGCAGAGATGTCAATATGATCCACAATGTGCATCTGAACAAACATATCTCTGGAAAAAAATAAAATCAACTATTAAAAAGAAAAAAAATTAAAAAGTGATCATTAAGAAGTATGCTTTCAGGTTTTCACAAGTCATGCATCTCTTCTAATTTGAGAAGATTAAATAATTTTTTTCTTTTTAGGCAGTGATTTAAAAATAAATGGCTAAATTATAGTTAGCGCCAAAAATAAAAAAGCAATGAGTCCTTTTATGGCTTTGATCTCCCTTGTGAAGGGTAAAAGTAGAAGAGTATTGCCACAATTAAAAAAAATATATGTATATATTCAACACTGAGAAACATACTATTTTTTCCTTTGCTTGTGACAGTGGGTCTTTGCAGTACTTATTAAGGAACTCAAGCACGTTTGGATGCCAGCAAGGTGGAGCAGAGACCCCGCTGCTTCTTTCAACTCCTCATCAATTTCTTGACATAACTCCTTGAGTGCTTTGTTGCTAGGCTGACTTTCCTCAGAGGTATCTACACAAGGTTGTGATGCATAGCCACTGTCTCCAAGAGGATCATCTTCATAGTCAACGTCTGTATCCACTTCGCTGTGAAATCCTTCACTGCCATCGCTTCCGTCATGGCTGGTCTTGGAGATAAATTCATACACCTCATCAAGAGAGGACAAGGAAGACACGCTGGACCTAGATGCACAGCGCTGGGAACCCATGCTGCTGGCACTGTAGTTGTGATCCTCCTTCGGATCAATATTGGTGGCCGCAGAATCATTTTCCTGCAAATTTATGGAACTGGGAGGATTGAACGCACTGCCGTAACTCCTCTTCTTAGGTGTCTTCAGAGGCTGAGGTTTCTCACCTATTAAAAACAAGATTCGTCAGTAAGCCAATACTCCAATGAGATCACCTGCAAAATGAGCACACTGTGGCTGGCTGACTGCAAAGTAAGCTGAACGTGAGCAATTAAGAGTCGTAATATCTTGTGCGCATTTACTGTCATCCACAGAGGACAACAGTCTTCAGCTAATCACAACTAAGAGCTGGAGAAACAGAGAAGTAGCTAAGAAATTCTTCTTAGCATCTAGCACAAAGAGGGCAGGGGAAGAACTTTGCAGAAAAAACAAAATTAACTGGGGGGGGGGAGAAGGTAGTTCTATAAAACTCTGTAATGCTAGCAGAAAGAATAATCAACCCAGAATTGCTTCTTGACTGCTCTCACTATTCGGAAACAAGACCATACTCGTTCCCTGAAACTTTATAGAGAAAACATTTAGCTACTGGGTAGAGAAGAAAAACAGAGTAAAATGGCTTATGCTTACAGTCCAACATCCCTTGTTGAATGGAAGTATTTAACAGCATCATTGCAGTAGCAGCATCAATATCAGATTCTGTGAAGGAGAAGCAGCAAAATGTTAGATCTCAGCTAAGCCTGACAAAATGAGGTCCCTAGAACATACGAAGAATATATATCTGCATATATAGGCCTACAATAAAGGGGGGGGAATGTACAAATTTAGACAGAGCATGACTTTTATACAGTGCAGTACGGTTACAGAACAGTCTCATATCTTAACTATGATATTCAAAAGCTGAATTCTCACATTGCACTTACCAAAGCTGAAGCCAAGAATCAGCGACATTAATTAGACATTCGTATGACGATGCTGTTGCTATACTTATCAACAAGTGGCTTTTGTTTGTACTGGTTGAGAGAAAGATTACGCATATGGCACAGCACAGCATCTCAGCAGCTTCATACCCTGGTTACGTGAATTTGCAAGGCTGAGGAACGAATGCACCCATTAACGCAGCACTAATTCAGCACACCTCTCTCCTCCAGCAGTATTTTTCACGCTAACAAGTCAAACGGAAGAAATCAAGACGACGATGCAGGAAAGGGCAGTGAACTGCTCGATCTAGAAAGCATGGGGATCTAAATAATAAATAGGCACTTTAAAAGATTTAGGTGAACTGCAGTGCTTTTAGCTACGGTGACAAGTGCTGCTGTAAAACTCCATCCTTTCCCACACAGTGTATTGCTTACATCTCAAAAAGGGCACCTTGAGGGTATTATGGCAAAGAGTGACATTTCTAACCAGAATCAGGTGAAAAGGAAAAGAAAGAAGCATGCCTTTCCCACTCATTTCAGGACACGCTCATGCACTTAAAAAAAGAGGAAATCCAAGGTCTTCCTTTGCTTACTTCAGCTATGGATGATGGAGAGACAGGCTATATATTCCTCTCCTTACACAGGAGACAAATATGTAAGACTATATATATATATTTCCCCCCCCCCAATATATGGTGGACTAACCAGGCAAAAGAGGAGCAAAGAGACTGTGAGCTCTCACAAGAACCTTGGTGTCTCGGAGCAAAAGACCACATCTGAGGTGTACGTATGTACTTATATACATATGAGTGGTGAGTGGAGAAGCGGGGCTGGAAGACAACTCGTGAAAGCATTGGCAGCGAGCAGAACGGGCTCTCAGTCCTGCTGAACTGTAACTGTAACTGGGGTGGGAATTGCCAAAGTGAAACATCAGCAATGTCACTTGATGGCATTTCTCATCCCATCGTATGAATTAACTATGTTACTGAATTTGAGGGGAGGGTTAGTATTGGGAGGGGGACTGCAGAATTATCAGTTTGGCTTCCTTATTTTATATAATTGTCCCTAACTTCATCTTGGTGAAGGAGAAATTTGAAGATGTCACCTTGGGAATGCTGTACCAACATGGAAAGGGGACTGAGCTGCTGTTTCCAACACAGGTTATAAAACATACACATTCCCCCCTTGTTTTCACTTTCTATCATTTTAAAACCAGCATACTTTAAGGCCTATCCCATTGCACTCATGAGATTATTTTATTTTATTCCATTTTGTCTTTTTTTGGCAGCAAAAGAGCCCCTGAATTTACAAGTTGTATGTATCCAACTGACAAAAAGAAATAAAAAAAAAGCATGAAGAGTTACTTTCCTCCACTACCATAATCAGAAAGTGAAATATTCCCATTCCTTCCTTGCTATCACAGACACTTTATTTTAACATATGATGTTGGTATATAAGCATCACCTTGTTAAAACCACAAGCAATCGGGGGCATTAATGCAACACAGAATTACTACCTGCAAATAGCGTTTCTGCATGTCAGTACCCCCAAAGAAAGAGGAGAGACACTTCTGCAGCAACTTCTTAGCGGTGCTCTGCATCACCACTAATGGCTTCATTTGCGATTGCTCTCCTCGATAGAGCAGCATTTCCCAAATTTATGCTTCCCCAGCAGAATGGCTGAGGAAGCACCTTATTACAAGGAATTCTTTCATCTGCACAACAGCTGCCCTATACAACCCTGGGAACGTTAATGGCTTTCCTCTAATGCCAGGGAGATGCTGAACAGGTTCACCGAGATGCAGAAATTAAAGGAGAGCAGATATACGTCATTATTTCAGCACCTCCGGTGTAGCAAATTGGAATAGTTAGCATCAGACTGGCAATCTCCAAACCTGTCACAGGACACACCAGCAAAATTATTAAGAGGAAGGGGATTTCTTGTATTCTCTAACAAGGCCTGAGAATCCCAGATCTAGCAGCCCTACAGCAGCCAGCCAGCCAAGGATCCTTGCCACCAGCGTACCACCATAAAACTTCTGTCTGGATGCATGACAATTATCATCTGTGGATAATTATGATCTGTGGATCAGGCAGCTGCTCAGTCTTTAAAAAACCTTGGCTTTGCTGCCTAACCCATGTTTCTGGTTTGTGGCCGAAAACTAAAAGCAACCTTCTCACCTCAACAGCCCACCGTGTTAGCAAAACCAGAGAGCTGGATGTCTGCTGTGCTGCTGAAGTCCTACTTTGTCAGTGGTCTTTTATTATCCTTTCAAAAGAGCTTTAGCAATACTCCTCTACAACAAATTAACACATGCTCGCTTTTTCTTGGGATCAGCCCTTTAAAAAAAAATGAGCACGATTCGCTTTTCAGCACTTTTTAAAAAATTATTTTTGATGAGGATAAGCCTTCAGTGGATTAAGCTTTATTACTGAGGTACAAGACCTGTGCTCAACAGGCTTCTTCTGAAGAAATGCTGCGATATCCCAGCATGCTGTCTAGCTCCCTCCTGGTACCAAGGCCCGCTAAAATGTTTTAAAATGAAGAAAACTTTTTAAAAAGTACGTATGGGAAAATGAAGTAACCATCTTCTGTTCAACAGCTGTTGCTACTTCTATTTGCATTTGACTGTTGATGAAAAACAGACTTCCATCTTAAATTAACTTTTTTTTTCCCCCCTAAATCTGAATCTGGCTGGCTGTTATTCCTCATGGAAAGCAAAAGTAGAAATCCCTAGGACAGAACTATGGCCAAGTCCTTGTCACTCTAATGCTCGTTAAAACCTGTAAGAGTAGGTATATCCTAGTGGGCTGAAGAAGGGGACACCAGAAAGACAAGCAATGCTGCACTTCAGCAGGGATTCCCTGGAAAAAAAAAACCAAAAATAACAAAAAAAAACAGAAAAAAACCCCAAAACCTGCATTCTTTCTCAGTAGTAATACCACTTTGGGTTTGTCTGTGCTACAAAAGTGCAAGTGTAGCTACATCAACATCCCCTGCTCAGCTTGCACGCTGCTGCTGGTACCTATCTGACCCCTTGGGCACGTTTGCAAGTGCCAAACACTGCCCTAACAGTGGTGCCAGCTACTGCAGGGACAGCCAGGAGGGGCAGGCACCTTCTGAAACATCATCTACAGACAACCATGTTTCACTTGCTAGATGGGGAAATGTGTTGTGCTACTGAGTTCCTGCCATGGCTAGAAGAGATCACTCATCCACAGTAATATCCTGAGCATGACTCGGTCCGATCCAATCTTTCTCCACTAAGTTTTGGTGACTATGGTTAAAATAACCTTTATGCAACATAAAAGCTTTTGATTGTGGACATGACTTGTTTTCTCCTCCACCTACTTCATTACTTGTGCAGGAAACACAGAGGGATATAAACTATGTTGAGGAGCAGCACTGCAGCCTACGGCATCAAGACCTGTATTCAGAGTCCATATATTAAACCCATCCTGTTCCTCTCTCCCAAGAGTTAAAATGAATATTTTGCAAATTTTAAGGTGATACCTTAAACTAAACAGACATCATGAGGCTATTCTGTTAACTGGGTTAATATCCAGAACTTAGGTCTTCCTGCATAACTACACCGGCAATAACACCAGCTTGGGCCCAACTTTCTGGCAAGTGAGTGAAAAGTACCACACAGCTGTGAAATACCCCTCTGAATTGTTCCACATTCCCCTGCAAATATTGTCATGATCTCCCAGCCACCCGTATCAAACAACCAACTTTAACGCACTTCTATGGCCACATCCCACAAGTTTTATATATTAAAATTTGCTGCCATCTGTTCTCAGTTCTTGGTAACCAATAAAACTAGTGTAGATATGTAGCTTCCAGACTGGCTTTCCACTGAACTATTCATTCTTGAAGTAGGTCATATTTGGGAGTGATGTGTCTGCTAAATACCTTGCTGGCAGAACAAGACGACTCCTATTACATCTCGAGATTCATCTTATGGATTTAAACTTAATACACAAGTGGCTAATGTAATGAGCATGCATTCTACTACATCGGGTTTTTCTGTAATCTAGCAGACCCTTCAGAGCAGGTCTGTACACAACATCAGCTGGGCTTCAGTACATACTTGCGACTAAACACAGAGGAGCAGAACAAAGGAAAATTAAATGTTTACCTTTGAGAGATCGGCCATGATTCTGCTGAAGGACTGAAGTTAGGTAGTGAGGGGACGCTGACCTACTAGAAAGAAATTCAACAGATCAAAGCCAAGCCCCAATTAGCCAAATGATTTGTACAAAGTATAGCAAACACAATACTATGGTCATAGAAAGGTAAAAACAAAACCAACCCAATCACCACAGTTTGGTGGGCAAGTAATTTCTATTGCCCTCAGGCTGGACACAATGGTTGATGGTTTATGTAGCACGATGAAGCGAACATCAACATTTGGAAAACATCCCCAAACACACACACTAAGCAAAAGTCAAAATCTCCTGTTGGCAGGAGATACTAATTTCTGCAGGTTTTATGCACCTGTCTAAAGGCTGGATTTTAAATAAAGAGAAGTATTTTTCAGTAAGTAAAACCTACATGTGATCAAAACATTAGTTTATACAGGGATGCTTAGAGCCCAGGAGCAACAGAATAGATAAGGACCAGTTGTGTCCATCTGCTCTTCAAAACGGTGGTGGGAGATGAACAAAAATGAAAGGTAGTGTCATGCAAAAAGCCAGTGAAGAACCAAAACCAAACCAAGTTATCTGAAGCTGGGCTGTTTTGGTAATGCTGTCTGCTTTTCTGTATTATCAGACCAGCTTTGCACCAGAATAAAGGGGAAGTTAAAGCTTTCACATGGTTTTCTGCTACACACCCAGCCCTAATTATTCAATTCATTATAAAGGTACTAGCAAACAGTCAGAAATAAATACAACAGAAATAGTACACAATGATTAAAATTGCATGAAACATAGCAATGTGCCATCTTTTATAGTATCACTAGAAGAATTCAAAGGGTGATGGGCAGAATTTTCAAGCCCAACCTGTAACAGCAACCTCATAGGATTAATGGGATGACTTCTATCATTAAGACGTGTTTACTGTCTATATTTATCACATTTATAGGCAGCTCTATTTTCCAAAATAAGGCACCGCCACAAATCCCCCCCCAAATCACACAGCTACTAAGTGCTTTATATTTTTTTTTAAAATTATTGGTCTAGATCATTAATTAAAACCCAAACAATGATTTCCATTTTTAAAATACCTTTTAAAAACTAAAATCTTCATTCTTTAAGTTGAATTTTGAACAAAATATTTTTCACGGGTCACTGGCCGGTGCTGTGGCTGCACACATGTTAATAACCCTGAGATCAGCTACTCTGCACAGCTGTTTAGGAGGGATGCCTGTTTAATACTCTTGATTAATACTCTAGGATTTGCCATCATAGTATCCAAACTCAGCTGGCCATTGGTAACAGCTCCAAAGGTTAGCACAGTACAGGCTGCTAATGACAAGGAGATGGGAGAAAAAAAAAAAAAAAAAAAAGGGAAGCAAGGTGGCTTGAGATGCATCATCCAAGCTACGTAAGGAGCTCTTGCAGCACTGCAGCCCGCCTGGTGTTGGTAACCAAAGCTACTGAAAAGGAGAGTAATATTTAACCATCTCCCAATGTGGTAACTGATGGGAGAAAGATCCGGTGCAGTTGAACGTAAACATGTGCAGATGTTGAGTTCACTGTCTGGTATGTTTTCTTGTGGGGGTGACAGAGTGCAAAGGGAACAGATCCACAAGCGGGGGGGGGGGGGGCGGCGATTAAAAATAATAAAAAAGAAGTCCCAAGGAAAGCAATCACCCACCCCAACATGGCTGGCTCTGCAGTCTGCAGGTAAATTGTACAAAGAGATGCTAAACATCTTCATCCTTTTGCCTGAGCTCAGATCCTTCAAGAACCATATCCACATAGAGCTTTCCTACAGCAAATTAATGCTTAGTATTGATTAAGACAAGCTATGCATATGCATAATGTATTTGCAAGATGAGGACCCTGGCCATCCCCAGAGCCCAGGGGTATAATACATGTAGTACTAGAAAGAGAATGCAGCTAGGGGCCTTGCACCGACTTGTTGAACAAGCCGTGCAGGAATCAAATGCACCAGTGATGCCAATCATCTATGATAATACAAGTTTCAGTTTAAACTAGACACAGATTACAGTTTTGGAAAGCTTCTGCTCAAAGTAACACCTTAAATTTTATTTTAAAATGCTGCTGAATGATAGGTATATTCCCAGCTAACACACTGTAAAGTAATTATGAACACAAGCCCTCCCACAGAAAAATTCAGAGACTCTCGCAGTCGAATTCTAGCATCACCTTATAGTTAAATTTGGACAGTCCTTCCAGCCTCTCTCCAGCTATACCTCTGGGCTTTCTCTTTATCTCTACACCAAGGCAGCCCCTTGGGGGCCCTTCCCCAAAATTAAACCAGAATTTAAATGTAATACAAGAATTTTTAAACATGGAAGGGAAAAATATAAATCTGTTTTTTCTGTGTATGAGTGAAAGTGCTACAATTTTTTTTATATTAAAGGCAAATAGACCAGCTTTCATTAGGAAGGAGTCAGATGTTCTCGGTTGCACAACAAACCAACATTTAGCCAGTCCATTGCCCTCTTGAACATTTACCGTAATCTTCAAATGCTGTTTTTATTTTGTTGTCTTTATAAATATAAGCCTTGCAAAATCCTTCATGTATTGAAGTCAGTGGGAATTTTGCCACGTGGTTTCATTAGGACCAGGATATCCTTGTAATTGTGATTGTTGGCAAGTGTGACTAGTCCTTCAGTGAAGGAAAAAAGTTACTGAAAACAACAGCTTCAAATCAAAGTCCTGATCTTGCAAGCACTTTAGTGTTCAGATAAAATCTCTCCTTCCCTACACCTAAGTTCAGTACATTGTGTTTATACAAGCTAGGTAAATCATACTTCAATGCTTGTATTGTTGGACTAATCTTGAAGACCTTGGAGATACTAAGAGCTTAACTGGTCAAGGCTCTGAATGACCTGTCCTAGGCTGAGTCTGTCTTGATCCTCTGCTCCCCTGGCTGGACAGACAACATCCAGAGGTCCCTTCCCATCTGTATTATTCTCTAAATTTTAAAGTTTGACCATGTTAACATAGACACAGTGTTAACAAAGCTTTCAAGGACCAAACCTCCACTCGAGTTGTACTGAAAAAACATAGAAACATTAATGCCTGTAAAAACATTATCACCTAGAGTCCAATTACAGTAGTTTCAACAATTTTTGTTCCCATAAAACAAAGCCTGACAATACCATCAGCCATGTCATACTTTCTGATTTGACTATTTCTTAATATTTCAGGGTTATTTTAGTAATGCTCCCATTCCAGCAGAAAGGTGGAAAACAGGACACTTCTGCCTGGCTCGTTCAAACCCAAAATGATCCTCTGCAGCTCAAGATGGATGGAAGGTCAGAGACCACTGTTACATCTTGTAGGTTACAAACCCAACTGGAAGAGCCCATACCACGCAAATCTTCAGCCGCTGCCAGACAGCTAAGGCTTGCATGCAGGTGCAAGCTCCCAGGGTCAACGTCCCATTGGACCCTTAGAAATGTCTGCTTAATGTTATCAGTTTTACATCCTGCTCCAGTAATCCCAGTTCCTCCTGTTTGTTAAGGAAACTCCTCGCAGTAAGTTTCAGGCATAGGGCAATGTACAGAGACCTTAATTATCTCTTATCTCACCCAAATTCTTTGCTGAACTAGATAAACCAGCCACGTGCCTACCTAAGAACTGAGCTCACCAACAGCAACGCATTCCTCTCTGCTTTCTATTCTCCTCCTCTCCGTCCTGCCTCTATAGGCTGACCCAGCTGCCGTTTCTCTTCCTCTACTGAGGACGCATGACGTCGACTTCAAATTCTCCAAAATCTATTGCCTAATCTTAAAATGTGTCGGATGAGGAAGCCCTGATTTCAGAAGTCTTGCATGCTCCACCTCAGAGTATGTTTACAGCAAACGCTGTTCTTCCCATCCCTGCTGCAAAATGCTTTTAACAGCCTCAGAGAAAAACACCCCTCTCTTAGACCAGCCTCTCTAAGCACTTCAGGTGATTGTAGAAAAGTTGATTGTTTTTGACAACAGCATAAAAGATATACATTTTATAACCAGACGGGTGACTTACAGGAGAAGACACACGCCTCCTTCCAAGCTAGCAGCACAAGGCACCCTAGATCAGTCCCAGTGAACTGTGCTCGAAGGAGGATTTTGCTCCAGTTCCTGGGACTGCTTGCCCTCCAGAGAAATGGGGCTCACCAGTGAGCACCCAGCACAGCCCCGACCTTCTTCTTTTAAACTCTCCCACAGTTACGAAGACAACTGGGACACAAACCCCAGAGCTACTCTCTGGGAAGCCTGAGCTCATTACATCTCCCTGCCTTGTCTAGCCAGTCTCACCTAAGCCCCACTCAAATTCTTCTCTTGGGTGGCAGCCGGTAACAACACGTCAGCATCCGCTCGGACATCTCCTCTGCTAGGTGGAGTAACACAACCGCACGCTGCACTCGGATGAGAAAATTCACCTACCTTGGTGGTGATGCCGGCGGAGTATAAAATGCAAGTGCTGAAGGAAAAGGCTGCTTTTTCAGTGCTTGGACAAGATTAGGTTTATATTCTGGGTCAACACACCATAACGAACCTTTTCCATTCACCTGCAAGAAAGAAGTACTACAAATTAGAAAATCCAGGGACCAGGGTGTTACAGTCATTCCCAATTCAATATTACTAAGACACAGCAAAACGCAATGATATAGGCGTCCACTGCTGTATAGTTGATGTATGTCACCTGCATGAAAAGCAGATGCTCCTAAACCGAGCATGTGGTCCCGAAACCCTCATTATACGGTATGGAAACACCCGTCTTGCAGCTTGGGATGGCTTCTCAAAGCCCCATTTCCATTCACGTTTGTCCACTGAAAGCTGTAAACCTTATTTAAACACTTGGTAAATACAGCTCTGAGTTTAAGGATATGTCCAGGCATCAGTGAATTGATCAGCAGTCTTTTGATTAACATGTTTATAACTAAGAAACCAAAGCAACTTTCCCTTTGCTTAGATATGGCCACATACTAATTTAACTTTACACGACCCTGTCAAAGCAACTTGCTGGATGCCCAGCTATAAAATGGATTATTCCCACTTTTTCAAAATCTGAAAACCTAATTAATGTATTTTTGACGCACCTAACAATGTAAGCACCGCTGTGCTAGTCATTCTTGATATTAAATTTGATATGCCAAAAGTTAAGCAAGATAAAGCACCTCCTGCTCTTCTCAAGGGTTTCTTCACATATTTACTATATAAAGAAAAAAACCTGTTTTTCAAGCCTGCTAGTTCTTGGAACATAAAGAAGAAAATTAAAAAGGAAAAGTTAAAACAATTCCATAATCACTGACCTCATAGATCAGCTAACAGCTCTACAGGTAGCAGTGCCAGGTTTTTTTGAGGGGGGAACAGATGTTACAGGGGTGGTCATGCACATGGCAGAAGGATGAGGCAGCTCTACACCTGAATGGGAAGATCTTTCTATAGGATTTTTGGGGGAAAAGTCTCAGACGAAAAACCCGAGCTTCGTGGAGCACCTCCTGCGAGCCCACAGAGGCCAGCTGGCCTCCTCCTGCCAGTATCAAGGGGGTATTAATAACATTTTATGGATGGATACTCCATGACTTACTTAAGACTGAAAAGGAACCCACAAAGCATCTAAGTCTATGATCCTGTTTAAGTCACGGGACTTTTCCTGAGAAGAGGAAATATTTTGCTATCAACAGTGAAAAATCAAATCAGGGAGAGCTCCAGCTGAGAAACAGAGAGATGATGCTCCATAATTTTAGTTGAAGCCACTGCCTTTCATAAAGATCTCTGAGCTGCAGCATCTCTCAGAGTTATTTATTTTTTTAACCTGAATCTTTCTTATACTCATCTTTTCATGCTAAAATTGAGCACAGCCTGTAACATACCTATCAAGAAGCTTACCTTTAATTAAACAGCCAATTCCTTCACTGTGGTGACTGGCAGGATGATTTAGCCAGCTAGGTGCTAATGGGGGGTATCCTCCCAGCTAGCTCCATCCTTTCTCTCAATGACAGACTAATGCCCTGATCCCTTCCCTACACCTCTCCCAGAGACAGACCCCTTCCCTGGCCAGCCTGGCCTGGCCTGGCTGGCTCATTACTTTTCCCCTGTAAAAGACCCTGCCTAACTCTGACTTTTTTTCTTTTTTTTGAAGCTCCCCCAACCAGCACACCACTGCTCTACACTATTTTATCTGTTACTTCAGGTGAGCACTTCCACTTGATGCCTAATTAAGTTCAGCTGTGGGCTGTAGCCAGAATGGGGTTAGTTTCCCTCTTTCATCTTCCCAGCTACTTACTCCCACCAGCTTGCTGCCCTGATAATACAATACCCTGACTTTGGGTGGGTATTGCAACAGGGAGCTGAACCGGGGCACACCCTGAAGCCACACAGACAATCCAATGCAAGAGGTGATAAACAGGGCGACTTCTTCTTTGGGTAGTAAGATTGAGTTAGGTGTAAAGCAAAATCACGCTTCTACCCACCATTATTTGTACTAAAAGCAGACATTGAGCAAAAGAGGTGATGCCCATGGGGCTGCTCATGTGTGCTCACATCTGCTGCTTAGCAAAGACACCCAGTGGAAAGCCAACACAGGTCTGAAGTTAGTGCCATGCTTTAGGGGAAAGCCATGCACAACTGGAGCTGAAAACCCCATAAAACACAGACACAGCTTTAAAACAAACCAGCGGTCTAACCACAGCAACAAAAAAAGACTGTGCCGTTTCTCCTAGCAAAGACAAAGCCTCGGTGATCCAAAATGCTAAACCGCCTTTGGAGGTTACTATTTCATGTCAACAGTGGGGCAACTGTTGATGTGCTAGCTGAACTGTAGATGTAACTTACCACCTACCAAAACATCCCTCCAGAGTCAGCACAGAGCAGCCACCAGGCTGTTTTGACTCTCCATCTCAAAACGAGTGGGCAGTTAAAATTGTTCTGAGATGATTGTTTGGTCTGACTATCATCGCTTCTGCATCTTTCTAACATTTCTTATTTGACTTGCAGGATTTTATCTAGCCAAATAAAGAAAATTGGGAAGGAAAATAATTCCTGCATTTTGAAGAGCTGGACTACTTCATAACAACAGTAAGTTTCCCCCAGCATTTCAGGGCTTCATTATACCAACATGGCTTGGAGACAAGATGCCCCCCGTGGTGCAGCCTCGTCCTTTACCTTTACCACGGCCCCACCACAGTCCTTCCTCTGCTAGCAGTGAAGCATGACCACTGAGTATGACCAGACCAGCAAGGAAAGCCCAAGGAGTGACCGAAGCGGAGCAACTCAGCTGGCATCGGTGGCTCGGGCTCGCTGCAGAGGCAGACACACGTCCCCATGCTGCAGAATGCCCTCCACGAGCGTCAGCCCTGGGCAGCGGCCCCGGCTCCATCGGGTATGGGCAGTTCTCACCAGCTGCGTCCACTTGAGCTAGGTGAACCACTGGAAAATATTGCGCATGTGCACGGAGGTACGTGATATATTCACCAAGAGGTTTATCAAATAACAGACATCTCTCCCCTGTCTCTACAGGCTTATGGATGGGACCCGCTCTTTGCCCAAATATTTGAATAGCCACACAGATTGCTTACCACCATCTCTTGTAAAAAAAAAAAAAAAGAAAAGAAGACAAACCCTAAAAGAAGAAAAAAAACCCTAAAACACACATCTACCAAGAAGAAGAAAGGGAGATCTGTTGGAAGATATTCAAGCCCTGTCTCCCCGCAACCTCCAGAGGAGACAGTGGCAGGGCCACATCCACATGAGCAGTGGAATGCCAAACTGATGCTTGACAGATGCCACTCCTGCTTCCTCACGCTTTTTCTCCCCAGTGATATCGATTAATAAAAAATCGCCCGACCCACAATTGTAAAAACAAGTCCATCAAAGAGCAGGGAGACTCTTCAGGGCTTCCAACTCCAAATCACTTTTCACTTCAGGTCCTCCCATGCTGTATATCAGACACTGCTCCCTCAAATAAAGCAATATCCCACTGTAGACCTCCTTCCCCCCAACCCCAAGGCTGTGTGACAGTACTTAAGATGCAAAGAGCATTAGCAATATCTTCTGCGGATCGCTAGCCTGCAATCACACCTCCGCATCTTCAGGGGCACCAGGGCCACAGCAGGTATGCTGGAAGGCAAGCAAGTGTCCCAGGGACCAGCTCCAGCACTGTCCCCTTGCTTTCCATCAGCTCCAGCTCCCAGCCACCATTACCAGAGAAGCACTGAAACCTCATCTGTCTCGATGACTGTGGACACGAGCTCAACTGCAACTCTAATAAGAAAGGGTATTTCAGCTCGTAAGTCTATCACCTGGGGTAAACCTTGACAAACCACTTAGATACAGCAGCACTACAATATATGCATACAGAAAGGGTAATGTATATTTTAGCAGAGATTTGACGTACATACATCCTGTTTCCATGGCATGAGAAGTTCCTCGACTGCAGTGCTGGCTCATAAGACATCTCAAAGCAGTTACTTTCCCTTCAGCACCCTTCAACTCATTAAAAGAAAACCATAATGTACAATATTTTTCAGCAGTCCAAGCAAGGACAGCCTTCCCTCAATCTCTGCTGAATGCCATCCTAGGCTCCCGAATGCCTGCAGCCTGCTGCAACAGGCAGGGTAAAGGTATTTAGCCAGCTGATACAAATATAAGTGCAAACAGAAGAACCATCCACAGCTACAACTGCAGCACGATGTGGCGCAGCTCGGTGGAAATAGCTCTGCAGAGTGAGAGAGTTGGTGCTGGGGGATCACCTGCACATGCCTTGGAGGTTTTTTTACTCCAGATCTGCTACAGCAGGGTCTTGTGGACAATGTCTGGGAGCAGTCAGGACACAGCAAGCACGCTCCTGCAGCACCTCTTCCAGGTTAGCACCAGCCAAAATGAATCCAGTTCATTTGTCCCAAAACTGCCCTGCAGTGCCAGCTCACGTGGTTAAGTGGGGGAAAAATCAGGACATGCACTTCAAACCATGAAGTCCAAACAAAAATGTTAGCGTTATAGCAAACATGAGGAAGGACTCTTCCTGCTTTTGCTGCCAGACCTCCAAGAGATGATTTTGTAGCTGATGGCTGGCAGCAATAGCCAGGGAGGTGTCTGAAAGCAGCCTGCCCTGGGATGCAGGAGCACAGACCCTCCCCTCCTGTCAGACATTTACACTCTTCCAATACGAGAGCCCAGATTCATTTGAAAGGCTTTAAAACCCTTCTTACCCTGACGTTACAAAATAAAACATGCTCCTCCCATGCAACATGCCATAGGCACCTCTGCTTCCACAGGCACTCGCGATAGAAGAAAGCTGACTACATGCTCCCTTCAAGAGACAATTAAGATGCCATTAACAAATAAAAAATGGAAGAAAATACAAAATTATCTTTCCCTCTCAGAGAAGCACCCAGAGGCATTGCCAGCACATGGTTACAGGCAACACAATCAGCAAGACAAGCTTGCAAGCTACGGCTGCTCGCTGCAAGAAGTGACACCTGACGAGCTCATCCAAAGGGGTCTGCAGCATTCCTGTCATCCCACATGGAGTCTCCACATGCACTGCATGCCACGGACTTATTTTGCATGAAGAATTTGGAGCAGTACCCTCATCTGGTCCTTTTCTAAGCAGGGCAGAGGGTAAAGATTTAACTACTCTGTGTTGGAAATGGGGAAGCTTCAGCAAAGTTTCAGGAGGGGCTTTTTGGGGGAGGTTTTTTTTGGTAAATGCAGTTTCTGTTCTTAAGAATTAGAGAGTTGTGCAGTCTCTAGAGCCTTGGGAAAATGCTGACAGAGGACATCAGCATCACCTTACTGGTAGTGGTGGCACTTACTCTACATTTTGTTTTTCCTACTAGAGGTGTCACATCTAGCAGCAAGCCATCCTTTGGCTTTCTTTCAGCCACTCTGAGCCCAGCAATACTGGTGGTGTCGGCAGGGTAAGCAGAGGACTGGGCAGTCTCAAGCTCCTGCTGCCCACATGCCAAGACACAAGGTTGGACTGGTAACTCCTAAACAGCGAGGGTTTCCAGGCTGGAAACGGCTGAGCTTTAAAGGACAGATCCACAGACAGCAGGAACTTGTACACCCATTTAGGATATCTCCCTTCCCTGCCCCAATTCTTCCGAAACTCATCTCTCCCGGACAGAGCCACCCAGCCCTTTAAAGGCACCTTTGCCATCTGCGGCAGCGTGCGGTTGCTGCTCAGGTCCACGTCCTTCACACAGGCACAGCTTGAAGCATCTCAGTTACTCCATTACAGCACCTGGAGCCACATTAAAAGCCCGTCCTAACACTCGGCAGGACTCAGCTATGGGGGAGTTACTGGACTTGCCACACAGCAGTAAAAAGTCTTTTTTTTCTTTTCAGAGCAAAGCTGCTGCTCAGGAAAACAACACCCTAGCAATTTAATGTAAAAGCAGGGATATTGAGATCCTACCAGTACAAGGCAGTCCTTCCTGATGCCCACTCAGCTCCAGGACCTCTATCTACAGCAAGAGGCTGTCAAGCACGCCAGGCATCGCATGCATTTCTGATAACAAGCCTGTTACCACTTAGGCTGACCCCCAAGCACACGGGTCTGGGATTTGTTTGTTGACTTTTGGTATGTGGTTTGTTGGTTTATTTAAGTCAGAGCCAGCTCTTTGAGGAATGGGATGGGAAATGAGAGAAGGAAGAAGGAAGTCACTAGTAAAATCGTACAAATCAGAATAAGAAAGAATTTGTACAGAAGAGAGTATCCTTGACTTTAAGAAGCGCAGCTTGTGTCTGCACCGCGTAGACACACTGATACGTTATGACAGACGTTAAAGAAATACAGTATATTAAATGCAGGAGTTAAGATGGTTATTCAAAAGCTAGAGCTGTGCTAAGTGTACGAGAAGATCACAGGTGAAAAAGTCAGTTTAATATTCAAGAAAGCTTTCAGACAGAGAAACGCTCAGCCGTGTACATACAGCATGCCTACAAGCAAGGGCACCCTGCAGAAGACTGCATCTGCACCCAAACAGGCAACATCCGTGCTAGCCAAGCAGAAAGCTGCTTGACATCTCACGATCTCTTCTGCTTCCCGGTGCAATTGTAGCCATGGCCACGCTGGAAAAGCAGGGAAGGAGGAACACGCCCTGAAATTTCAGCATGGGAAAATAGAGAGCGCACCAGTTTAAGAAGCTTCAGCAAAAAGACATCCTAAGGCAGATGTCTATCCTAAGACAGGCTGGCTATTGCAGGCTAACAAAATTATAAGTAAATGGAAACAGGATCCTTTGCAATAGCATGCTACCCAGCTTTAAAAAGGATGCATTACAGGTCAGTACTAAATAACAAAACCAAGAGACTTTTGTCATCCTGTGATTTGTCAGAAGTGGCATTTCCAAACCATCTCCAGCTGCAAATAAAGTGTTAGAGGACATGGAGGGGAAAAAGAATACTGCAAAAAGTCCTTGAGAACAACAGAGTCTTCTCCATTTCCCCCTGAATTTCAACCTTGATCCGCCTCCCTCCTGACAGGTCTCACCTTGCCATGGCTTCTCTCCACCTTTCGGAAACACTTGTTCAAGGAGAGGTTGTGTCGGACCGAGTTCTTCCAGCCAGTGGGTGCCGTGGCAAAGTAGGGGAAGCGCTCCAGGATCCAGCTGTAGATTTCTTTGACTGGCAAGCTCTTGTTGGGGGAATGCTCGATCGCCATGTAAATGAGAAGGCTGAAAGAGTAAGGGGGTTTGGAAGTGGAGGATTTTTTTTCAGGGTTCTGGTAGCAGGACGGTGAGAAGGATGGCACGCTGTCACCTTCAATGTCATATAAGGGGCTAACGATTGGAAGACCCTCACTTCCAAGGCTGAAGTTTGTTAGAAGGTTAGTACTTTCATGCAGCCAGTTCAAATTCGTGAGCTCATCGTCTGCTGAATCTCTGTCTACTACAGTGGCCTTCGGCCTGCCGGCATCGCCTGCATCAGGCAAGCTTCCCATCCCATGACACTGCCGTAGTCCTGCAGCTTTTTCTGCTCCTGGCGTTTCAGCTTTCTTATCCGGAGTCATTCCAGTGACTGGACCCATTTAGCTTTATTGGTCTGCAACAAAAGAGACAGTCAGAAGTCAATGCAAAACTTCAAAATCATGTTCAATGGCAGCCCACCAAACCCAAACACAGTGCTGTACCATCCCCATGCTGTGCAAGAATACTGCAGTCACTGATGAGAGGCAGGGTCCAACACAAGGCCCCCAGTAATCTCATGAGCACACGTTAACTCCCCCTGGTTTATAAGCAGAACTTACGGTAAGCACCTGGAAACTGCTCTATCTATCTTGAAATGCCAATTTGGACACAGAAATAATGTCAATTGTGATGTCAACATCTGAAATCTGAAAAAGACCTTAATAGGTAGGATCCAACCCATTGATCTCTCACATTAACTCTTTAGTTATACTCATTATATTGTAAATTGACCCTATTTAGAAGTGTTTGCCTTTGGTGCCCAAAGAGTAAAAATAAGTTGCAAAATTTAAATCAGTGTAAAGTGAATTTGTGGTCTCAGTGCAAACGAAGTCTTTACAACCCCCTACAAGTCACAGTCGTTCCCAAGTACTGCCTCTCGTTTTCACCAGGGAAAGATCTGGCCAGCCCATCAGTTCATCAGCTAGGTCCCACGGAGCTGCCCAGGTCCCAAAGACCTTCTTTTCCCCCCCGCAAGGGCTTGCTGCTCTAACTCGGGCTTCCCCCCAGAGCAGAGGGTGGTGGGACCAGCTCTCAACGGGAAGGGACCATCTGCTGGGGTGGCAGCTCAGACCTGTTGCAGCAATAATGGCCAACACCTTACTTTTTGAACTTTTCCCTAAATGAAAAAATATATATAAAATATAAAAGTATGTCTATTAAAAACTGCCACCCAGAATGCACGGTCTAACAGGCTACTCATGCTTTAGAGGTATTACACTAACAAAAAGCATATTCTTGCTCACAGAGTTTTAAAAGAGGTCATCTAGCAAACCATGTTATGCTAACTGCTGTTTTTTCTGCTGGTGTGACCATGTTAGAGCTTCACTGCACCTACAGCTTTGGCCAACATAACTGTACCAGAAGTACAGGCCAACAAAACCACCCTAAAGATGTGGTATGCATATCTGTATTTGTATATATACAGGGGCTATACCAGCCTGCTATAAACGTAAGGCACTCCAACTGTGGATACGGTTTACCAGCAAAGCTGAGGTTCGTATTAACTGTAAAAAAAATCCAAAACCCCAAATTAAAAAAAAACAAACAAAAAACTCAGTTCCCTGCCCCAGTACATGTGCTATCATTCTGGTTTCATGCTCCAGCTCCTACTGCAAGAGCTCAATTGCAAGACTAGGACAGTTTCCATATCATATCTCACCAGACAGCTCTATGCAGTTACTGGATATTTCCTTACAACAGTTTTTAGTAAACACATGGCTTCATGCACTTGCATCTTCTCCTACAAAGTGGAGGCAAGGAGTTGGCCAGCTTGCTTACACGGTCCGGCTGTCCCACCTACAAAACCACACCGCGGGCTGGCTCCAACTTGACAGCCTCACCGTGGCCATGCAATTACACTGCCCAACCTGCCTGGAGACGTATTTGCCCAGCCTCCTTATTTTGTGAGCGATGGAGGCGTGGTGTGGTGACACAGAAAGGCAACAGGATACATCCATTTTACGCTCCCCAACAGGAGCCAGAGCCCTACCAGCTCCTGTCCAGCGCCGGGCAGGTGTGGGGCGCAGAATTTGTGCCTCCCCCAGAAAACACACCGGGTTTCCCACCAGCAATTTCTCCTCTCTTCATCTGCTCATACACTTTCGTGCCAGCTATTGCAAAGCTGTTTTGACAGCAACACCTGCACCTATGCTTACCAGTACCAGTGCTGGAAACCATCCTCAAATTTTCTATTTACGTGCAGGGACGGGCATGATTAACTACCAGCTCAGTCATTAAAAAAAAAATTAAAGCAAAGCGCACTGCTCAAATAGCTGGTCAAAAATAGCTTTGCTCTCCCTACAATTTACTTCTCCAAGCCATCAGAGCAGATTTATATTGGCAGTTGGTGACTGCTGGCTTTAAACAGAGCAATATATACATATGCTTATGTCACGTTTTCAGTCCTTCCTTAAATTAAAAAACAAAGAGCTAGTGATAAAATTCATAAAGCGAAACAAACCCAAATCCTGCCACAACCTGAGTTGCACCGTTTTTCTTATAACGAGTAACTTTACCTCCTTGTTCAGCGCCTCTTTAGCCAGCTACGTACTAGCTTACACCTCTCAGCCATGTACTAGTAATTTTAGCACTCAGTTCATGTTGCATGAAATATCCCTTTGCAAATCTTCAGTCAGCACAGTAGATCAAGAACATACACATGCACACACCCACAAGCAAGTTTTAGGTCACTGTATTTATTCCTTTGGTGAAATGGGGCAATAAAGTCTGTTTTACAACACAAATATGGCCTGGGCACTCTCACGGTCTTATCAAAAATACAGCGGGAAGAAAAACACATTAACTTATTAAACTGGCACTTAAAATCAGGTAGGCATTGTGGTGTCAAGGCACTATTTGTTTGCACGCTATTATGTGTTAGCAGAGAATCATTAGAATAATTAATACCCTACTTTAAAAAAAAATTTATTTGCAAGCAATATACTTACAGTAAATAATATAGGCTAGTGTCACATTTCTCTTAGTAGATGCATTACAAAAATCCACGTCTCATATTACCTTCTTAGCGCCTAGTTCACCACCTCACACATCTTCTACACAAAGACATCAGCAGTAATTAAAATATTTTTTCTAGAAAGCTATAAAGGCCATTATTAGACTATTATCATCCAATAAATAAGAAAAAAAAATTCACAGTTCCATAACTACTGGAATTTTCAAAGGGTTTTCTCCAGTGGTCTAAACTGAACACTGCATCAAGGATAATTTAAATACAGAAACAGCAGAGTATGCAACAGGAAGAGTTATTTTAATAAAGTAATACTTAATTCCAGTAATGAGCCTGGTAGCATCAAGGACAATCAACTAATAATTTGGCGCTGCCTTTCTGGAGATGATAGCCACTATTCCTAGACTGCATCACCTCAGCCCCAACGACATAACGTGCTTTATACCCTGCTGTCCTACATCTGCTTCACTTGATCTCAGCACAGAACATTGTAGCCTCTCATTCTGTCCAGTTTACTCTGGCCTGCTGCTGCGTCAGTCTGAAGAAATGACTGATGCTGGCAGCCTTCCTACTGCAAAGGACTGCAAAGCCATCAAAAGCTTGCCCTTCCCCTAGACAAAGATCAACCACGGCAGCTCCAAGAGGTACCCCACAGATGGGCTCATTAACAGACATGTTAATGTCCATCTCACTTCTCAAGCACCCAAGGGCCATAGGACTTCCTCACCTCTCAAGCACCCAAGGACCATGTGGACCACGGGATCTCCTCACCTCTCAAGCACCCAAGGACCATGTGGACCACAGGATCTCCTCACCTCTCAAGCACCCAAGGACCATGTGGACCACGGGATCTCCTCACCTCTCAAGCACCCAAGGACCATGTGGACCACAGGATCTCCTCACCTCTTAAGCACCCAAGGGCCATGCAGACCACAGGACTGTCTCTAGTTAGAGACAGCTGAGACAGCACTGCTTTCTGCCTGTAGCAGCCTGGTGGGGAGCGACAGCAGTGCCACTGGAGTGTATCTGAAGGCACATGTCGTCAGCTTGCGTGCTCTCCAAAGCCCCTCTTCATTCTAACGACATCCAAAATTCACAATTTCTTTTTCTCCATGTGTGCTCTGCTTGGCCATAAGCAGATGGGACTGTGAAAACAGAGCTTCCAAGCTGTCATTTTTAAGATTACCACTTCCAATATTTGGGGTTTAATATTTTATGTAAGGATCATGCGATTCACCAAAGCCGTCTTTGCTGTAAGCTAGCAGGGTTTTGTGGAGAGGGATGACCCAGCAGGAATGCCACAGTAAGACCAAGAAAAGCAGACCACGAGAAGAAAAGAGCATGGAAGAAGCTCTCCAATGCAGACGTCGTGATAAAACTGTACATGCTTGGACCCTCAGATTTTTTCCTAACATTTATCACTGTTACCAGGTAGAAAGGTTGATGCAAACAAGGTTAGAGGTAGCCACTCGGAATTGCTCTCCACAGTGCTTCCGCCCAAGCTGAATTAGCAGCACCGATGTGAAACAGGGAGGGAGGGGAGAGGGATGCCTAGCAGAAAGGCAAGGTTAAGAGCACACATGAGCGTTGCAAGGCCATTCAGTGAAATTTATCTTCCACTCCTTTATTCTCTAACTGCCATCTTCCCTGCCTCTTCAGCTACTCCAGGGGCAGCACAAGTCTTGCAAGAAAACCATCTCCAAATGACATGCTCCCTGTCCCTCTCCTCCAGCTCTCCTGGAGCCACTTCTTACCGAAGGAGGATGGCAGAAGGCAACCATTTAACTGACCTCTCCGGCTGGAGTGTTGAATGCCCAGAGACTTGCTGCAATTCCCACGGGGACAACCCCAGCCCCGCAAGCAGAGCCGGAAGGCAACTCCAGAAGTGCAAATGCAGAAATAATGTGCTTTAAGTGCACCTCTAAAAAATGTGCAACAGTTTATGCTCTGTCCCACGTGCTTTGCCCTACCAATAAGTACACAGTAACACAGCATGCTGCTGTTAATTAGTATTAACACTTGCAACTGAAAGATGAAGTATTCAAAGCCTAAGAGCATCACGCATCCAAACCCTAAGGAAAAAGCATCTGTCTCCTGTAAGCACCTTCAAAAGAAAAGCCAACCAAAATATCTAGTCCTCAAACACAAAGTACTGCAGCAGAGCTGCACATTATTTTGCATGGTAATTACATGCAAAGGACTACGATTCTAGGGTAAGAAGAGTAAAAGGCTACAAAGTCAACTGAGGTTGCTCAAATAAAAGTTAGGGCGAGAGAGACGACCTTCTGTCCAGCAGTCTTGTGATTTTGGCATTGCTGAAGAACACACGGAAATAATAAACGCCGGTCCAGCACCCAAAGCCCAGTGAAGTCCTGCTCTTCCAGGCCACTCACTACCCAGACAGCACAGTCCAGGTCCAAAGGGGCTACCTAGGGCTGCAGGTGTATTCAGGTGGCAGTCAAGTTCAGAGAAGCCCTAACAGATCGGAGGAGACTCAACGTCATGAGACAAAACAATTTTCGCAATCTTCTCTCAAACTCACTGAAGAGCTAAGTTTGGGAAAGGTTATGGGGGCTGGAAGGTACTCAGCATAGCAGAACACATATGAGGTTAAACCAGGTTTGCACACCCCCATATACATCCTCAGCAACGACTTCATTTTGACAGAAGACCTTGAGCACCACCTTGTTCTGCCACAGAAACAAATATTTGCATGAGCATTTTATGAAGACAAAGCTGCTTTAACAAAGCTGGGAGTCTGCTTGGGCATATCCTCAGGCAAGCAGGGAAGCACGCTTTTTTTGCAGCAGCCCTTCCTGAAGAAGTCTCAGCTCCAGCAGAGTCCAGGGCCAGGGGGCAAAGCCACAGTAGATACCTCCATCACACCAAAGGTGACCTTCTCCAAAAACCAGTAGCGTTGCAGGTAACAGTGCACTGCCATTGTTTTAGTACTACGGCCACCACAGCTGGACTCATCGACCCAACGAGAAAGAATTCAGCTTTTTTGTTAAAAGATGCCATAGACTTCATCCACGCCAAGTCAGCGTGTGAGCAGAGCTGCTGCTGCTGCTTGACCCTTCTTCACTCTCCAGTCGCATCAGATGAAAGGTGCCATTTGGCATCTGCACAACATCAGTGCCTCAGGTTAGGACAATCTTCTCTGCAACTAAATGTACCTGTTTATTTCTGTAGGACCAGCTGAGCAATTAGGCCACCTCTGCTAGCAGCAGGAAGACCCGGAACCTGCTTAACAGTGCAGTAACTTCCCTCCAGATTAAAAAAAAAATAAATTAAAAAAAAAAAATCTTACCATGCATTGTCTAAGTCTGAGGAGTAGAATATGATTTTAATCCAGGAGAAGAGATTTTTAGCCATATCACACTTATGTTAATGACAGCAGCTCTGCAACCGTGCTCTCTGCAACAAGCTCAGGGCACGCAGCCTTAGTTACAGAGCCAGGGCAATTTGGGTACGCTACACACAACTTTTGTACTATCATACACATGCTCTGAGAGAATATTTTAAAAGATTGGTATGTGCCTTTGTCTGCAAGTAACTATACCAACAGCAAACTCTTCTATTGATTTTTCATATTCCCTTGCATTTACGGGAAGTGTACTGACACCAGGGATTGTCCTGACTTAAATACATCAATGTAGGTATCGTGTTGCTAAAACAGCACAAGACTTACACAAATAAATGTCATCGCTCACCTACACAAGTTTACGATAAACTTTCAAGACAGCACAGGACCAACCACAAGTTTTTGCGTGTTAGAGGGAAGAGCAACAAGAAAGAAATCTTGGCACAACTACTGAAAACCCATGATAAAAAGCACCACATCCGCTTGACCGGGAGCATTAAAAGCATGACACCAGACCATTTTTCCCCCATTAATTTAACCTTCCCCCCCCCCCTCATCTCCTTTGTCTCGGGCTGCCCTGCTCCATCCCCTGCCCACCTCACGCGGGCAGCTCGGCAGGCTGGAGGTCAGCCTGAACCCCCCCCCAGCCCTGCAAAAGGCCTATATTTGATTACAACGCTATATGATGTCACGTATCCAAGACAACTAAAGGCATTACGGTCTCCCAGGGACAAAACCGCCTCTCGGCCATAGATTTCAGCGAGCCAGGACCCGTTGTCTGCAAAGGAGAAGAACAGGCAGCTGCACCCCCGGTGACAAAAGGCACCCAGGGATGCTCTCCCAGGGCAGCACCCATGGCAGGAGGGGCCCTTCCTGCTCCTCTTGGCTTGCAAAGGGGGAGGAAATTAAAAATAATTGCTTAAAAAACCCATTAAAAAGGTGGTTGTCAGCTTCTCGAAGCCAGCCTGGAAAAAAAAAAAAAAAACAAAGGACTGGACAAGCCATAAGCTCAGGGCTTTCTTTTTAACCTTGGCATCAGTGGGCTCAAAGGAAAAGAGAGGTTTTCCAGGTATCTGCTGAAATACTTCCAAGCCTCTCTCATTTTAATGCCCCTTTAATGTCAGTATTCTCCTGCATTCTCTGATCCAATTAAAGGCAAGAAAAAAAATAAAAAACAAAACACGGTAACAAAAACCAAAGGTCCAGTATCAGGAGAAGTTAAGAAATGCTGCAAAATTTTAAAAGGGAAGGGAATAAAAACCCTTATCATAGTTCAGGTAAGGGCAAGGAGTGAGAGAAAGATTTCATCTGAGATCTAACTTCTATGAAAAAAGTTTTCATTTTTTTATTAAGTACACATGTAAAGGCACACAAGTGGGTTTGTGATTGAAATAAATATCTGAAACGAAAATGACAGGTAAACTCAGTCATGCCCAGACGCTGTGCGCAGCCCAGAGCCTCTGGGCCATTTATTCCAGGGCTGCCTGCAGAGACTTTGCAATCACGAAGCCCTTCCAAAGGCTGCAGTCACTGTTGGACGGGGTTCCCTGTGCCTCAGATTTAAAACACGCACATGAAAACAGTCTAACAGAGAAATTGGGAAGTGATTAAAAAAAACAGCAGTGAAATCTAAACTATTAAGAAAAACCCTTGGTGTCACAGAAGGGGGAGGAGGGGAGCACTTTTAAGAAAAATGCTTTACTGCCAATAGTAGCTTTTCAAAAGTACCTTTCAAAAGATGCCTTCGGGTCATGGTCCTTAAATTCAGTACACTGCTTGCTAAATGGACTAAAATGCAAAAAAATGTAAGCCATTGATATGTTCACAAGTGAGCCATTTGAGCAAATGCCTTGCAAAATAATTCTGATGCTAATTCCCTTTCCAGGGTAACCCTTCCACGTGTTTCTCTACCATCCTCTTGAAATAGAAGTGAATATAGCTACATTTCAGCTGGTGTCAGTACCAATTTACCAACACTAGAAAACATAATGCTATCTCTTCCATCCAGCTTTTCTGCCTTCTTCAGCCTTAAAGTACCAGAACTCCCGATTTTCAGCTGAAAACCAACAATTTGAAGCTTCGCCCCAAGTGACCCTTATGCAAGATTTAATTTAAAAGCATCATCAGAGCTGTACCACAAAGCCACCGCCATGTTACCAGTACAACTTCGTGATCGTGGAGCTGTCACCAGTTGCTGTTTCCCACCTCCTGCTCCCCAAGCCCAAGTTTTCCTCCAGAGCCCCAGGCACGGCAAAGCGATGCTCTTCACCGTGCTGACCTCCACGGCCAACTTGCTCTTAATTTTACTCCACAACTGTTGAACTTGTCTTTCTCTTTCAAAATTACTTTATATCAGAATAATCCCTCTGCTCATAATGGTTGTGGCATAAAATTATCTTGTCTTCTATATGGTGACCCCACACTGGAACAACTGGACCAAGCAGGTTTCTCATATAGAAAAATGGCCCGGTTTAATCATACAGGGTCTGTATGTTGAGGTACACCTTCAGATGGAAGGCTACAGAAGACACAAGTTTCTCTAAACACAGACGAAAGGCACCCGTGCTAGCAAAAGCAGACCCTCAAAGTACAAGATGCCATCTGACACTTCTCATATGGTGTGGTCAAAAGCCTAAAAGCATACTAGCTCATGATTTTGACTACTCAACATCCCTAAACCAAACCAAACTGGCTGATAACTGGTCTGGTGATGGTCCTAACAGACCAGAGGATGAGGGATGAGTGATTGCTGCTGCTGCTTGGCAGCAAGCTTCCCAGCTCCCACTCAGCTCTACTTTGTGCAAGTTTTCCAGTCGCTGAGCTCTCTCCACATCCAGTAATTAGCTTTTAGGCGACCGTATGCTTGCACCATATCTAAGCACAATGCAATCCAGTGAGGGTGTTAAAAAGGAAGCAAGCAGGGGGACCACACGTGAACCGGGAAACTAAAAGTAGCTACAAACTGCAAGATAGGAATGCACTGAAAATTATCTGAGAGAAGAAACAAAGCCCGAGCGTGGTATCAAGATAAGCTGCTCCAGGAGATGAGCTTTGGGAATATATCCAGTCACACATCACAAAGTCCACAATAAAAACGTGACGGCAATTCATACGACGCACACCGCTGGGGTGCCCAGATGCATAAGCAAAATAACACAAGGATCGAGCAGCATCACCCGCATACCACCCATCCAGCACTTAACAGATCGAAAATGCGGTCACGCCGATAAAGTCGAAGGTACCCGATGATGCCGTTCCAAGCGACATCGAGGCGTGCGGGTCTGTGGCTGTAATGCAGAGACCGAGTTTGTCGCCAGCCGTAGGGGAAGGCCCGCACGCGGCCGTAAGCACCACAGCCAGAGGCTGTAGACCCAATCTCAGCCCAGCCCTGCATTTCAAACCCGTCCCATTAGCAAGTTCAGAGAAGCGGCGTCAGCCACCTTAGACCACAACTGCCACCCTGCAAGGCAGCCAACGTACACGGGTACCGCTGACCCGAGTAAATCGTATTAGGATTTCCTGCCAGTGGGAACTGGGTGAAAACATTCCCAGTTTATAATCTAATCCTTATAGGGGGTGCAGAAGAGCAGGGCGAGGGGGGTGATTTCTGGCTACTGCTGCTGCAATTTAATGGAGTCCCTAACATACCCTAACCTTTGAGGAAAAGGTAGGGAGCTCTAAGCCTAGTTTGAACGTAACAGAAAAAAATTTGAACACACTAGGGGGAAAAAAAAAAAGTCAAAATCCACATTGTTGACTTTTGGTATAAATCTTATCTGCACAAATTCCAGGCTTCTCTTAAGATGGTCCTGGTATGTGAGCAACCGTAGTAACACGGGTATTTCTACCCCAGACACAACAGCTAGTCATCCCGGTTGCCGACGGCGCAGACCTCCGGGCACTCGGCACCGTGGAGCACCCAGCAGCGCTCTCCAAACGCGACTGTGACCCAACCCTCGTGCTTCCACAGCCGTAACGTTTTACAGGAGGAGACAGAGTACCAGGGGTCATAAAGACGCTGGCTGGCATCAGACAGCACTTCTTCCGTACGACATAATTTATTACCAAAGCATGAGCGAGCTGTCTCCCGCTTGCTGACTTAAATTGTATTTTGCAAGTACCCCGGAGCGTCGCTGTGTGCTTTTACCCAGCATGGTGAGGATGGGATGGAGAGTTCATCAGCACACAGCGTGCCCTACGTCAGAAGGCACATGTAATATGACAGGGAACGAATAAACACGTATCACACATAAAGGTCCAGCCAGACAAAAAGTGAAGCAGCATCTCAGGGTTTTCTTGTTTTACTTGTGTCTTCTCTGGGAGCCAAGGAAGCTGCTGGATCTGGGAAGAGACCCAGAGCACCCAAACCGACCCTTTCAGTTGCTGCGCTGGGATGCGGACGAGGTTTGCAGTCTGCAAGCGTGCGCTTGTCGAGAGACGAAGCCGCGTGCTGACGTGAGTCACCGAGTGCCGCTGACAGCAGCGTCTCGGCGCAGGAAGTTGCCCAACACCATTTCAGTTGCCGAGCGGCGAGGCACACGCGCGAGGATGAGGCACTCGCCGCCTCCATCTACTTCCCCCAAAAAAGTTACAATCAGTGCAGTGATGTCCTATGCACCAGCTTCTACACAATACACCTCATTAATGGGAGGGGGAGGAACAGCAACAGCCATAAAAAGAAAACTCAAGGAGCCAAATGCAATAAAACGGACGGAATTTACACCTGTGCTAAAAGGTAGTGAGTATGCATCTGTACTGCTGACAGCCTTTACTTAGGGGGACGAAAGGCTGCTTTTCATTGATTTACAGCCAGGAAAGGAAAGCTGTATTTCACACAGCTCGTTTTGCACTGCAGCGGCACAGGAAGACTGCCCCATTGAAGGGAACAGCGCAAGAGATGCACAGCAGTGGCTGCGGGCACGCCGTCACTCCTCCCAGCACTCCTTCTTTCTGTCACCCCGCCAGCTATAATCCTGCTATCCGGCTCGTTCTGATAAGGTAAAACGAACTTGTATTTGGAAAAAATCTTCTGAGTGCCTGGGATATTTCCTCCCATAAATACCAGCTCCTTTTAACCCCAACAACGAGAAGCCCAGGAACAACGGCAGGGGAGGAAGGTGGAATTACAACCCTAGTGAAACCAGCATCAAAACTTCCACTGTTTTTATGGGAATCAATGTTTCCATGAAAGAACTGCATCGCTTTCTCATCAGTTTAAACTAAATCCATACACAGCATCTTCAGGTGCCGAACTATCTCGTTCACCAAAAGAGTCTGGCTTTGCTCAACGTGTCAAGTTTTCAATCCGACGGCATTGAGCGGGCAGAGCCTATGGTTAATAGAGATGGTAAAAATGAGCTTGACATGCCCCTAAGCCTCTGTCTTCTTTCCCAGGCACTACAGTCGCTCGCCAGACAGTCCTTTTTCTAGTCCGACAGGACCATTACACATCCCTGTATCTGCTCCATTACTTACTGGACTGGCACGTCCTGACACTGAGATAGTTGCTGGCAATGCTGGCACCTTCCATCCCGAGCTCCCCAGAGGACACGGGAAGGCTCCTCAAGCAGAAAACCTGTGGTGGTTGGAGCTGTTGAGGCAGCACGCTCCTTGGTTGGTGTCCCTTTTGGATAAAAAAAAAAATCTTACTTCTGGGCTGAGCAATCCCTGCAGAGCTCCTTCAGTACAGCCTCGGCGGCAGCACCCAAAGGGGTCACAACTTCATCCTCCGGTCAAGACGCTGACAATGAAGACATCAAGAAAGTTTTATTCCAGCAAGGTCCCTGAGAGCGCTCAGGGCCGCACTCCCAAAGCAATACGGGGTCGGTGCCTCCAGCCCCCCGCTCCCCAGGGCAGCGCCGCAGCCAGAGCCAATGCAGCATCTCCACCGCGCTCTGCAAGCGTCAACACCGCGTACAGCCGCACCGCTCAGCTTATGGGGCATTTGGGGGGGTGGGAAGAAAAAAGACTAAGAGCACAGAAAGGTCCTATATGTATTTTAGGCAAGTCAAACATACAAAGTGAGAATTACCATCTCCTCCCTATTTCTACAAAACTCAAGTCACGCAGCCGGACCCCAGCAGAAGCCGAACCGCTGCGGCAGCACGTGGCCGAGCTCAGAAATAACATACCCTGGCACTCAGCTAAGTTCATCAGCTCGAGCTCTGTGCCGTGTTAATTGCTACTATATAGCTTTCAGTTCAGAGTTGATGTGTCCAACTACCTTCCGCAGAGCTTGGGAAATGTGAGTTGGCACCTGCCAAGGAAAAAAAAAAAAAAACAAAAAACAAAAACCAACTGCAAATTAGTTCAAGTTTTCTGACATAAGATAACGCCAGCTTAATTTTTCTTGCATAGATGTAGCATCACACCAGACATCTAGGAGGGAAAAAAGACCTCAAACCAAGAAGCACAACAGAAGTTAAATGACCCACGTGTCGATATATTACAACACAACCGTTACCAAAGTCCATCTAAATGCAAGGGCACCAATAACAGGATTTGGAGTGTGTCTGTGTGTGTATATATATGTAGTATATTATATATAAAATTTTCTTCATTTCACAGGTTAGCCACAAACCTAACCAAGTTACCTTCACAGCATTCAAGTCCAACACAATTCAGCATTTTTAACTTCTCATTTTGCACATCGTGTCCATCCCTAGGCAGGCACCAAGGCGGGGAGGTGAGTTTACTGGCCCCGCTCAAGGTTACTCCTTATCTTCTGGTTTTACTCTTTGTCCTCTTTACTCTTTGTTTGGGCCTCGTCAGAATCCAAACCTTTAGGAACAAAAGCCGGTTTCTGCTCCCGTACAAAGTGGGAGACGAGGAGTATCCGTGTGCCTGAGGAGGAGCAAGGCGGGCGGGCCATAGGATGCCGCTCCTCAGCCGCCACCCTGCTTCGCTGCCCAGCTCCACCAAAAAGCCGGGAAGAGCCGGGAAGCTCCCTGGGGCCGCGTGCAGACCCCAGCCTCGCCTCGAGCACCTCAGGAGCAGATTCCTGCGGTTTACCCCAAAAAACGCGGGATCCCCGGGACGCCTCCCCCGCTCCCCGCCTCACCGCTGGAAACCCCAGACCCCGCGCACACCCGTGGGGGCTTCCCACCCGGTTGGGGCCAACGGGGCGCAGCGGAATAACGCCAAAAGGGTGGTAATTTAGTTAAATAAACCGCTCGCGGGTTTCACGGCGGCGAGCCGGAGGCGAGGGGCACGGCGGGGCCGCGCTGCCGCCTCCCTGCCCCTGGCGGACCCCGTCTCCATCACCCCCGCTCGGAAGCGCGTAAGAAGCGCGGGCCTGCGCTGCCCTGGGAGGTCATCCGCGTACAACCCGCGGACGGACGGACAGACGGAAGCTCCGCGGAGCCGCGTCGGGAGGAGGAGCTGCGGGGGGTGGGGGGTGGCCCCGATCCCGCCACGGCCGCCGCGTGGAGGGGGGGGGTCCCCACGCACCGTGCGCGCACCCCTCCCCACGCATCGTCATCGAGAGCCGTTGAAGAGGAAGCGCCGCCGCCGCGCGTTGTCCCCACGCAGGGGGGAAGAAGGGGGGGGGCGCTTCTCCGCCTCCACGCGTGGGGCGAAGCATCCCCGAGGGGGGCACCGGCCACCCCCCCCTCAGCACTTCCCGCCGCCCCGCTCCCCGCGCTTTCCCATTCCCCCTTCCAGAGCGTTAAAAACAAAAAAAAACCACTCCCCCAAACCCCGAAACCCCCCAAAACTAAAGGAAAAAAAGAGGTAAAAGCAACAAAACCAGGCGTGGGGATAGAGAGGGAAGGGGCGGGGGGGGGGGGGAGGTGGAGCGCCGGCTCCACTCACCGCGGTCATGAAGCCGTGCGGCCGGCAGCGCGGACACAATATGGCAGCGGGGGGATGTGTCAGGGAGCAGCTGCTCCCTGCGCAGCGGCGGCGGTACCGCCCTCCCCGCCTCCCCATGGCAACCGGGAACAACCCCCCCCCCCCCTCCGTCGCCGGTACCGCCTCCCCGGACCGCCCCGACGGCCCCGGGGTGGCGGCGGTGCCTTAGGCACCGCCGCCACCCCGGGGCCGTCGGGGCGGTGCGGGCTGCGAGGGGCTTCCAAGCTCCGCATCCCGCCCCGAGCATCCACGCCGGCTGGGAAAAGTTTCCATTTCCCCCCCCCCAAATCCAAATTGACAACAAAACCCTCCTTTTAGTTTCACTTCCCTTTCCTCTCCCCTCCACAATCGCCCGTCCGCTGGTGTATTTTGCCTATTCCCCCCCCCCCTTTTTCCTCATTTCTCCCATGACATTAAACCTTTCTTTCTTTTTTTTTTTTTATCCTCTTAACAAAGATGAAGCCGCCGCCGTGTTTGCTCTGCCTTGTAGCACATTGTCCTCCACTCGTGCCTTCGGTTTTAAGCTTTTCAGGGCGAGAACTTTGCTGTTTGCTTAGCGGGGTTTTACAGTCCTGCGTACACTTGCAGTTTTACAACATAATAAAGAGGACCTTGGGAAGTCGCTCGCAGGGAGAAATTTTCTTTTGCGGCCCCTCTGCCGCTGCAAAAAAGTTTATTCGCCCTTCCAAGGTTTCCTTGCCTTCTGAAGGACGCTCGGCTTTCACCTGCCTCGTGATGCATTGCAGTAATTTTATTTATAAGGGAGGATGGGAACGCATTTCAAGGAAATTCCCCAACTCCACGTTAGCAGGAACCAGTTGGGGTTTTTTTTAATTTGAAATCATTTCAGTTCAGGGAACAATCTCTTGGGTTTTTTAGGAGTGAGGATGAATCGGGCCCAGGGTTATAGCAGGCAGAATACTCTCCCGAGGGCGGAGGATTGAATCCAGCAGCAGGGAGGCTCAGCCCGGCACGTACAGGCTCCTTCTGCTACGCCGTGAAGCACGACTGGGTTCGGAGAGAGTCCAACCGCACAGTTTTGACCAGAATAAATTGTTCTCAGCAACTTGCATTTTTCTCCTACCTAATTTCCACTGATTGAATACATTATGATTCATGCAACCTTTTCTTTTTTTTTTTTTTTCTGTACAGCTTCAGAAGTTATCTGGGCCCTCCTACCCTCTCGGCGGACAACGGAAGTGCACTTATATTAATTATGTATTACTAAAGCCATCTAATGCTGAAAGCACCCTCCATTCCTAAACCATTAAAAACAGACCTCGCACTGCTGCTACCAGCACCGTTTTGCCCATAAGAGGCTCTTTTGCCTAAATTCCCATCCCTCCGCCTCCCAGGCAGCCTGCGCTGCAGCTTGCCTCGACAGCTAGCACACCTCAGCGGCTTCAGAGGGAGGGAGGAGCGGGGCCCGAGCTGCGCGCTCTTCGCCTGTTGGAATCGGGGTGTGTTGCTTTGCCTTTTGCCCGGCTGGGCGGTAACCTGAAAGAGAGACATTTGAATCCCGGATCGATTCGGCTTCAAATATATTACATGAAAGGTTTGGCGAGAGCCACCGAGGGTGGTATCCATTCTCACCCCTTGATTGCATTTACACCCCGGCCTTTAAAGCGGAGCTGCTCACAGATTTTTTCATGTACCCCTTTAAAGATGCCATCTGAGTTCAGCAAGAACGTACACCCTCTCGCCCTTTATATTTTAGTGGAAGGAAAAAAAAACCCAAACCAAACAAAAACTAAGAAGATAAAAGCTGAAAGTGCCCTGAAGTCACCACCCCCTCACGGAAACGAAAAATAAAACTTGGCCTTTGAACCAGCATTTTATTTAAACCAGGGTGTAGCACACCACTTCAAATGAAACAAAATGTTCCTACACCTCCTGAAAAGCGTTGTCACCTTTATCATCCCCGATCCTCTCTACTGCTCAACATGCCCACAGTAGGGTTTTTTGGCTTTAAACCATAGAATCATAGAACAGAATCATAGAACACCAGGTTGGAAGGGACCTCAAGGATCATCTGGTCCAACCATTCTAGCAGAATCTAGACGAGATGGCCCAGCACCATGTCCAGCTGAGTCTTAAATGTGTTCAGCGTAGCAGAGTCAACCACTTCCCTGGGGAGATTATTCCAAAGGTTGACTGTTCTCATTGTGAAAAATTTACCTCTTGTGTCCAATCGGAATCTCCCTGGGAGTAACTTGCACCCGTTACCCCTTGTCCTCACCAAGTGACTCCTTGTAAAAAGGGAGTCTCCAAACTATACTATAACAACCATACTATGTTGTTAAAAAATCCAGCAACTCCGTATCAATAAAGGCAGTAACCAAGATTTGAAGCTTTCTGGAGTGCCTTCTGCATCAGGCCCTTACCTCCAACACCAACCAGAGTCGCCTTCACTCTCCTACCTGTGAGTCACTGGCATTTGGGGAAGAGGGACAAAAGAAAGCCCAGCACAAACCCTAGAAAGGCTTCAGCTTTCCACCTTATATCATACTCATCTCAGTACCACACCATAGGCAGAATTATGTCTTCTGGAGGTGCGTGTGTAGTTGCAATTCTGCAGCAGCTCGTCCATGCAGTGTTGGAGGACACGGAGCTGACCCGGCTCAGTTGGGGTGCAGAGCATTTTGAGCGGGCATTGCCAGGTTGGGTAGCGGGTACAGGACAGGCACATGCTACGGATATGGGATTCAGCATCCCTAGTGTTACAGTGATGCTGGGGGTCACTCTTCAAAGGTGTTTGCTTTCCCACCAGCCACAGCCCCCAGGAGCAGCCCTGCAAAAACCAGCACGTTCCTGCCGGAGCACTGTTTGCACCTCAGGGCGATGCTTCATTTTCAGCCTGTCTTCAGCAGCAGCCCGGATCCGTGCCTGCAGCTCATGCAGGAGCCGAGGCATGCCAGGGCTCCAGACTCTCCTGGTCCCCACCAAACACAGAGCTGGAGAGAAGGGTACACGCCCTTCGTGAACAGGCAGGGACCGTCCTCCACCACAGGCCTTTTTGGGTCACCATGGGGGCACTCACACCACTCCTGATGTTTGCCTGCTCTGCCTGTCCAATGTCTGTACTGGCTCCTGACTAGCGACCTCAGCCAGCATCAGGATGCCTTCACTTAGTGCCCAGGCAGCTGCCAGATGATCAAGGAACCTGTGTTTGTCTCTGTTCGGTGTCCATGCTGAGTTTGATCCCTGCTTCCTTACCATGATCCAGTTTGCCTGCTAAATCCTGCACGCGATTTGTGAGAGCAAGAGGGAGCAGGTGGTGGAGGGCTGGGAGCCACGGTATCGGACGGAGCCAAGGCCACCGGTGTCATCCTGCCGTGCATTCGCTCAGCAAAAAAATTTCGCTTTGTGCAAAATCCCTGAAAGCTGCTTGTTCCCAAATTTTAGATTGAATGGATTAAACCATTCTTTCCTGCAATTTACCCTGCCCCACAATGGAGGCCTGCAGCTGCTGGCAGTCCAAGCCTGCACGCCGCCTTGGTCTACCTCTTGCTCCATCTCAGTTTTCTACTGCATGCAGGACAAGCACCAGAGCTACTGAAGGAAACCTACAGCAAAACAGCAATCAAGCAAAGCAGAACTCATCCAACAAATATGACAAGGACACAGTGCTATTTCCCAACACAGACCTTTAAAATAGGTGGGACAGACATTAGCCATGGTGCTATGCCACGGGTCTCCGCACAGCTCCCCAGGAGGTCCATGCAGCACCTCCTGCAGCCCCCCCAAGGTGGGAGGCATGGGGAAGATGGGCTGCAGAGGCAGAGGCAGGTGCTGAGGAGGTGGCAGGAGGTGCCCTCCACCCAGCCCTTGTCACCACCTGCTCAGGGCCAAGTCAGACTCAGCAGAGGCTGCTGGTGCCTCCTGGCCCAGCTCCAGGGCTGTCCTTGAAGGTACTGCCCACTCAAGGACACGCCGTGCCTGCTCTGCCAAGGCGGCTCTCATCACTGCAGCTCTCCTTCCCAGCTCCTGCACGGTTTCTGCCAGAGGCTGGCTGTCCTCTCCCCTTCAGGGCACAGTCACGGCTCTGCTTGTCTTGCGCTCGCCAGAAGTGGTTAAATGCAAGGAAAAAAAAAAAAGAGAAGCAGTTTAGGGTTTTTTTTTCTGCTCTGGGCAGAAAATAGGCACTTCCACCTCTCCCATGTCAGGGTCAAAATCCTCAGACTTCTCTTATTTCAATCCAAGGTGTTGATGGTAGGTGGCGTTTATACATGCATCGTGGGATAAGGCTTTCCCCCAGCAGAGAGGATGGTCATCCAGACCTGGTATGTGGAGGACAAACCCACTGGGAAGATGAAACCTGCCTCCCAGCAGTTGCAACCTGCCTCTCCTGAGAGGAGATGGCACAGCAGGGACTCTCCGAGGGCCATATCAGCCGGACCTGACCCGTGCCACCCAGCACCATGAAAGCACCTCCTCACCCAAGCCAGTCACCCATCCTGTCATTTAAAGTACAACGCATGATCAGTGTTCTCCATTCCTCATGGAGAGAGGGGAAGGGCAAGAAAAGAATGGCTAAAAAGCAGAAGGGCAAGTTCTGGGGGTCCAGTGGCATGGACGTGTGATATGAGATCCAGCCAGCCCCAGTTACTGTGCCGGGATTTCTGCCACATGTGTGAACGGTCAGCCGGGCTTTATAGCGCCTCAGCGCTTTGCATCAGGAAACCACAAGCACTTTGATCCCGGTGACCTACAATCGGTGTATCACCCTGCGGAAAGCCGGCATAAGGAGAGTTTGTCAGGTTGATCCACCCAGGAACGGCGTTGTCTCCTCCAGAGGAGCAAAACAGGGTGCTGTTCGCAGGCTCTGGCTAGCCTTTGTTTCTGCCCAGGGATGCCATGAGAGAAATGCCAGTCCAGCACTGGTTGGACATCTGCTTCTTCTAGGACTTCTTGTTGCAAGCAGCACCTTCGATTTGCATTGGCAGCTTGTTTGAAGTAATAACTTCAAAGGGACTTCCTATTTCTCCAGGTTGGTGTGTCTGCCTACTCAGCTCCCACACCATAACTTTCTGCTTGTGGTTTCTGTCTGGGAATGTCTCCTGCTTTGCTCTCTCCTACCACCTGGCTAGTTTAGCATTTGATCTCTTCCCTCGCCCTAGGCAAAGCCATGAGGGATACTGTTCAGTGTGTGATTCATAGCATTTCTTCTCCCACCATCCTGCCGCCTGCCACATTTGCTCTCTCTCTCATCTCTTGCTACATCTTAAATGGGACTTGGTGCTGAAGTTCTTGTTCAGATCTGGTTGTAGCTATAGACAGACAGGTCCCAAGTCCCTCATTTTAGGACTGAATACGCTCTCTGCTTTTTTCTTCCCCCCCTTAACAGGTCTTCCTAAGATTGAGGGTCTGCAAACATCTCCTGAGACCCACTCTTCCACACTGAATATGTCTGCAGTATAGATCCAGAGCTCAGAGAAGCAGGTAACTATAAAGGAAGTCTTAGAGGCAATATTACCCAGCAAAATTAATAATTAGGTGCTTTCCCAACCATACAACCAAAGTCACGGCACTGATTGGGAAGGTGTTCAGTGCTGGTTGCAGTATTCCTCCCGCACCGCATGTTGAGTGTCCAAGAACTGAAATACACGTGTTGAATCACCATCAAAGCATTAAGACTCTATGACATTGGATATCCAAAACTGTTTGCAAAGTTAAGAAGGTACCTTTGTTAGAAAGAGTTTGAGATTATTGCTATGCTGGGAAACACTTTGGGTGGGAATATTGATCATACTTGCATCTGGTTTTTTGGTATAGCTTATGCTAGCTCAGTAAATGATGTAAGCCCAAACCTGCATGACATGGTTCTGCCAAAACAGAATGGCGAACATTTTGCCAGTTTAGCTATGTCACTTAAGGGTGACTTTTTTTTCAGACTTCTAAATGATACAGCTGGAAAATCATCATCAAGAGACCAGGCTGATGCAGCCTGGTTTGAAAGCTCATGCAGAAGTACCTACTCAAGAATGGATAAATCAACCATGGAGTAAACCAAATGCGATCTTCCTTAGCAATCCATTTGGATTATTATTTAGCACCGTCATCTATTTACTCTTAAGCAGGAGGAAGTTTATCTGTAGACTTGCTATCCTCAACAATGGATGAGGAATAAAACCAGCATTTTTACTATTGGAAAGAATCTTGCATTTTTAATAGATAACTTATCTCCTTCTCTTCGTGGGTAATACAAACACCTTACAGAAAATAGCAGCAATTTCCTAAATAAGACCAAGTCAATTGTTTCTGTTGTGCACAAACAAAAAGATTCATGCCTTTTAGTAGATAGCCCACTATGTAATCTGCCAGGCTGAATTACCCAGAGATACTTTGTTTTGAAAGGAGTGCAGAAATCCTGCAGGTTTAATTGCCAATAAATCAGCATGACCTCCACTCCCTGACACTTTTTTTTTACAATGATCTTTTCAAGCAGAAAATGAAGAGACTGATTTTTACAGTGTGTGCATACTGCCTTTGGAGAGATAAGAGCAATGACACAAACGCAGGTTCCTCCATTAAAAGCTATCCTAGATAATGAAGGACTCAATCAATGGTGTGTTCTGTTTGCTTTCTGGTTATTTTCACCTTGTGTTATGGCGCTCTCTTTTTGTTATGATTAGGAGAGTACTTGCTTGTTTAACAATTGGCTTTCAAATTGTGTCCGTGTATTCTGCAGTACTCGAAAGGAATTTATTTGTGCTTTATTTTTATACTGATGCTTCAAATGTTAAGGCAAATGGCAATAGTTCAAGTTCTGATCTGGGGTTAAATATCCGACTAAGGACTCAGCAGTTTAAAGAGAGCTTGAGTATTTTTAAAAGAAACTATTTTGATTTCAATGCAAAATGCTCATTATGGTGCCTCTCAGTAACAAAGGTTTTATGGTTTTACATTATTATTCAAAAGAAAAGGTATGATTTAAAGCCCAGTGAAAAACCTGAAACCTAGCTCCTCATCTTACTGCGCATTACAAGCTTTACTTCTCATATCAGCTTTTATTTAGCCTATCTTTAAGCCAAATATCTTCAAGCATTTGCAAGTGCTTAGCTTCAAAACACCATCTGAGGCAGCTGGTTGTTATAATCTCCTCTAATAGGTGGATTGATACAGGGAGGGACTGAGAGGTGAACAGCATCTGATCAATGCACGATGGTGGGCCGGGGTTCAGCAACTCTGAAATAATCCCTGAAGAGATTTGCTTTCATCCTGCCTTCATGTTTTTGGCTGAATTAGGGACAGTGCAGAAGAGCTTTGGCTCTGCTGTCGGATGTTTTTGGGCTCGCCTTACACAGGCCAGTGAGCCTGAGGTGATGCCATCCTGATGTTCATCCCAATGGCAAGAGGAATGCACAAGCTTTCCAAGGCTGTTGCTGGGAGGACAGCTTTAGGAGATGCTCTCTGAATGTCCCCTTTTGCACAGCACATTTACAAACCAAAGAGCACCTAGCACAAGACGAAGGGTGACGATGGTCAGCCCACCAACTGCTTTAGTCTACCTGTGTACTGCAAAGGCAAGCGAAGAGATGCTGCCCAGATCTGGGGGCAGAAAGGACCACCAGTCTCCATATGCAGCTTTTGGCGCTGGATGAGTTGGTTTTCAGACAAGAGACAGAGGCAATAGGAATGGCAGGGATGGGCACTCTGATGGCAGCAAGGGCATAGCTCAGAAATGTGGGCATAGCTCCCTGGCTCTCCTGCCTCTCCTCCTTCATTGCCCATAACCCGTAATTCCAGGGATTCCGGACAGGACAGAAAGATTGCACATGGAACCGGCACTTCATTCTTAAGAAGTTCAAATTGTTTGCAAAAATATATAAAGGGGAAAGAAAAGAAATCAAGACAAGAAGTGGGATTATGGATGGGGCAAGCAGGAGCGCATATTTCTTATAGACATTGCTTATATATCTTATACACGAGGCTCTTTGTGCAACACTTTCATGTCAAGAGATTGCCATAGAGTTATGCCATCACTGGTGTTGAAGCATTGACCCAGGCAGTCCAAGTTATCAGTTCCAGTGACTTCATGATACGGTAAGAGCCCATAAGGAGAGCAGTGTTGAGGTCCTGATCCTCTCTGACTAGGGCCCACATGGTTTGGGACTCCAGGTACATTGATAATCATGGTTTTGCAGCCTGGTTCTGCAGGTAAGTTACCCTTCGAATCTCCCTCCATTCCCGAATGAAGTTGCTTGACAATGCCTTCATACAAGAGAAACTCAAGATATGTGGTCCTTGAACGAGGCAAATAGCAATGGCTGGTTTGGTACCTGCAGACCAATTCTCGATGAACTTTTCAAGCAAGCTAAGAAAAGTCACTCTCACAGGGATGATATTCCAGCACCAAGCTGGAAAACTCACAGCCTGTTCCAGTCAAGGATTTTAAACGGGCTCCCTGGCTGGGAATATTAGAAAGATAATGGTCAAAGACCTTGTGTCTGGTTGCTGCACTTTCTCCGGCAGCCAAAACCACATTTTCGCTAAACTTTTCTTTCCAGCTAATGAACTCTGAAATCCTTCTCACCATGTGTCTGGGGGCTGGCATGGCTCCTGCTAGCTGTTTCTGAGTGGCTGATGTGTAGAAATGAAATGAAGGCATAGCAAGGAGATAAAAGTATCAACCTGTGACCTTGCCATCACTCAGAGTATAAAAGGCATGGGAGAGAAGGGTGATTGAAATTGTCTTCTTTATTCTGTAGAGAAGAAATACTCTTTCACCCTTTCATTGCCTGGGCAGGATGTGCTGGGCTGAAGGATCAACTGTGTTGAAACTTACGGCTATGGAATAAAGTTATTCTCTTCAGTGCACTGACACCGGGTATAATCTCATGAGTCAGAGAAGGAGCTGGATGAGGCCCTGGAAAATAAGCCTGGACTCAGATGTCCTGTTGATTACAGTCTTATTTGGAGAGAAGAAAGACTATTCAACACCAGCTGGTGCATTTCTCTGTGCAGCACAGCGGCATGCAGCATAGTGACTTTTAGACATATATCACCATGGCATCCAAGTGTGAGCAGTGGGTGAAGCTCCCCAGGGATGTTTCCAGATGTGAGTGGGAATTTACAAACTGTTAAAAAGCAGCTAAAATGGTGGGTGGGCTGAACGTGGAAAGGACAGAAAGCAGTTCTTTGCAGGGTCACGTGTGTCTGTGCACATACGTCTAGAAAATGTCCTGATCCCCATCTAAGGTTGGTTTTAGTCAGGAACCAAAGAACAGGAGCAAAATAATGTTACCAAATTTCACTCTGCACATTTATTTCCATTCGAAACCCTGATAACAAAAGAGAGACTTCGAAGTTTGAACCACAGCAAAGCAACACTTTGAAAGAGAGGTTCTTTGGACCCCTGAGCATCAAAGCCAGGCTTGGCTTTGGCTCCAGCTGTGCCATGCACGCTGCTGTTGTACATCTCACCCCTCGTCCTCTCTCCTGTTTGTCCGTCCTCCTCCATCTGCCCCTGCCGCTTTTGTGGCTCTATCCTCTTGCATTCCATCAGTCTTCCCTCATGCAGCTGCTTCTTCAGCCCTATTCCCTGTTCAGTCACACGGGGACAATTTCAGACTTTCACACAGTCCTCCTCCCTCTCCTTCCCCAGGTTATTATTGTTGGCTCTCTTTTGGGGCAGACAAAATGTTGGTGATCGGTCAAAGACAGTCCTTAAACCCTTTGCTTTGTTCAATGAACACAGTCTGTGTTGAATGTGCAGTAGAGAGAATCAGCGGAAAAAATTGTATGAGATTCAGTTATGAGCCTGGCATTGCCCTAAGCTGGCTGCTTTGATTGGAGCTGCTCAGTGCAAGGAAGAGACCACAGAGTTCATTAAAACATCAGGAATTAGCAATGTATATTCCCCACATTCTGTTACTTACTTTTCATTTGTACTTTTAAAAAATGAAGTATTTTGTCCTTGTATGAATCTGTGGGGGGAAAAAAAAAGAAGAGGACTGAATTAGAGATCATTACTGCAAATGCATCTGATAACTGGGATATGCCCGGCGAGGGGTCCCCAAGCCCAAATCCAGTGTGGGAGAGGGGACAGGGTGGGAGGAGACATAGGATCATAGAATCATAGAATCATTAAGTTGGAAAAGACCTTTGAGATCATCAAGTCCAACCATTCACCTAACTGCCAGGTCCACCTCTAAACCATGTTCCTAAGCACCACATCCACATGTTTTTTGAACACTTCCAGGGTGTTTGCACCACTTCCCAGGGCAGTCTGTTCCAATGCCTAACCACTCTCCCAGTGAAGAAATTTTTCCTAATACCTAATGTAAATCTCCCCTGGCACAACTTGAGGCCATTTCCTCTTGTCCTATCGCTTGTTACTTGGGAGAAGAGACCGACCCCCACCTCGCTACAACCTCCTTTCAGGTAGTTGTAGAGAGCGATAAGGTCTCCCCTCAGCCTCCTCTTCTCCAGACTAAACAACCCCAGCTCCCTCAGCCGCTCCTCATAAGACTTGTGCTCTAGACCCTTCACCAGCTTCACTGCCCTTCTTTGGACACTCTCCAGCACCTCAATGTCCTTCTTGTAGTGAGGGGAGTCTCCTCCAGTGCATAATCTGTAGGCAAAGCCCTTTTTAAGAGGCCGGTTTGCACAGAGTTGGTGCCAAGGAGGAAGACTCAACACCATGCCCTGGCAAGCTTGCTCTCTGAGCTGTGCAGATCTGCCCCTTGTCAGAAGGCATTTCTTCCCATCTAACCTCCAGTGTCTTCAGAAAAAATAGTTTCACGACAAACGTTGCATCTATGTCCTTGGGAAAAAGTCGTTTTTTACAACCAGGATTTCATTTGCTTTTTCTAGTGTAAGACTAGAGTTCAGCCAATGAAGCTGCCCGCTGAGTTTTGGAGAGCTGGTGCTGGGTCCTCCATGCCTGCGCCTGCCGGCGGGGTGATTCTGCACTCTGCCTTTCACAGGCTTTAATAGCCTTGATGTCCTGATCTTTCTTTCACCTGTAAAACCCCAAATAATTCAGAACTGTCTAAAACTTAAAGCTATCCAGGAGAGAAAGGTGTCTCCACCAGACCCAAGGTTTGAGATGATCCAAGGTGAAATTAACATTCCTTTGATCTTGCAGCTGCCATATATCAGACTTCCCTAAAACAACTGTAATCAAAACACTTATCACTGAACATTATACTTAACAAGCAATTTCCGCATTTGCGTGTAGCATTGGTTACCGCTCAGCAGCAGTTTACAACTCTTTAATCATTTCAAGAAATCTTCTCTAAATGCCACTCAAAATATCAAAGCTGATGTTCCTGAGCTGGACTGTCCTACATATTCAGGGATATCCTCATATAAGGCTTTCAGAAACACTATGAGTTACTGATTGTGTTCCACCTCTAAATTTTTTTCGTCTTTTGAAGTTTAGATTATTGTATGTGTGTATATATATATTTATTTATATACAATGTGTACATACATATATTTTATAAATGAATATATATGTATATTTTTGTATATATATATAATTTAACTGTAAGATTATATCTAAGTATTGAATATAAATCTACTTTGTTATAGGCATGCATAGTTATAGTCCAGCAAAAGAGGGGGTATCTGGAGGTACAAGTAGGTGAAGAAGAGTAGTGAGAAATGGCTGGGCTCAATCACAGTAATCCTCATTTGAGTAAACTTTCCAGGATTTTGCTGGGCATCTTGCTTGGTTTAGGATGACAGAATTTGCCCCCGAGTAATTTCTTTCCTTTCTGGAGTCTGTGAGAACGTCTCTGGTTGGGCGCACAAAGTCAAAAGCACCTTCTGCACACCTATTCCCTGGGTGCGATAGAGACCACCTCTGCCAGCGCGATGTGGGGGCTTTCTCTGCCCCTTCCAAAGATGCAGAAGGGACCAGAGGGGAGTTGAGGCTCCAGCACCTTTCCTCCCAGCCAGCCTGAGCCTGGGCTCCCAGGATGGTTACCAGAGAACTGTTTAGAGGTCTTTCTCCCCTGGCACAGGAGCAGTTGCTATAAAACCCACCGTAGCTCATCCACAGAGAAGCGACCACCACCGTGACCCCACTCAGCAGAGCACCTGCACTTTTACTAGCAATCCTGGTGGCAAACCTGCATGCTCTGCCTGTTCAGTGCATTGCTTCCCATGTCCTTTCTCTGTCATATCTCTCTTAGTCTTTTCAAAGTCACTCCAGATTTACAGCAGCGTAACTTAGATCAAAATCAGGCTCTGGGGCACGAACCAGCTATTCACTTCCATAGGTCATTACACTTTATCACCAGAAATCTTTTGGATTTATATTATTTGGAGAGTTAGTTAGAAATCAACAGAGTTTGGTACTACAGCCCACTGGAGGGGCTGTGCCATGGGCAAAGAGAGGAGGACTTTCTTAGGTGGTGCTTGTTGAGTTTCCCAAACTGTAAATGCTTCCGACAGGCACATCTGTGCGACAACTGGCAGGGATCACTGCCTGGATCTGATTCCAGCTGTCCAGAGGACTCATACTTTCTGGCATCTGCATGGGGATAGCCTCTTCCATAGCTGAGGATCCGTCTATTTCTATTTAATACATACATAAAAGATGTTGCTTTAACAAAATTGCATTGTTCGCCTTCCTCTGCAGAACCATCACAGCTGCCTTGGCCAAAACCTGGGGGTGGAGGAAAGCCTCCAGCACACAGTTGTCCTGAGAGAGGCAGTGGGGAGACGGGAACCTGATGAGAAACGTGGAGAGAAACAAAACAAAATGCAAATCATCATTAACGTTTCATGTTAAATTGGTATACTTGACATCAGTTCTGGCTCTGACCCCCTTGGTGCACCAGGGAGAAAAACCTCAGACAAACTCAGCTGACTGAGATAAATACAAGTTTTAATTAATTAATTAATTAATGATCATGACAAACAAAAACTGCATTTAATTCTCTCTGAACTGATGTCTCGCTCAAATCAGATTTGATCTGGAAACATGGAACGAGATCATCAAGCGGACCAAATGAAGGTTATTCCACTGGCATCTCTGAGGCAGTGTGAAACCATGCCGTTGTTTTTCCTCTCTTTACTGCAACTTGGATTTTGGAGTTCCAATGGATTGGGATGAAGCATAGAAACTGCTACCCCTTACTTAAGGGTTCATTTGATTATTCTGGGAACCCATGAAAGATGTTAGACAAACCAGGATTATTTTGTGTAACTTCTAACCTAAAGAAACATTGCACGTGAGTAAAATTACAATGAAAGTAGGATTAGGCTTTTGTGTAGATCTTTATTCATAGATCTATGAGTACACCCACCAACAATAAGTAATTTTGCTCTGTTAACTTTGAAAGATCACTTCTAATTAATTAAGATGATGAATTTACTTAATGTTTAAGCAAAAAGTCAGTCAAATAAAATTAAAAATTATTTTTGCTATTATTCACTGTTCCTATACCCAAAGGTTTGAGCTACCAATAAGGCAATCCATCAAAATCAATCACCAACAAACCACTTCATGTTGCCCAGGACCCACATGAGAAGGCAGCAGCGTTGCCCCAAGCACTACTGTTTTGAAGACTAAATCATTAAGCATGGAAATGCAATAACTTGTCCTCTGCAGAGGCAGGATTTCAGAAAGGGGTAACTTCTGCCTGTGAACCACCATTCAGAGGCTATGTCTTGCTCCTGAAAGCCACCGATGAGGTGACAAGGCAGCCACACTCACTCCAACCAAGGATCCCTCTGGCCTATCATTCTGTACCCAGCCATGGCCTTAAGTGGACAGCAAGGGGAGGGCAGGAGCAGTGCAAGTGTATGTCATCCTTCTGCCCCCTAATATTCTCCCAGCCTCTGCTTACGTTCAGCTCAGGAGCTTCCTGAGCCTGCTGCACCTTGTCTTTTGGTAACCAAAGGGTCTCTCCTCCAAGCACTTTTCTATCTTCCCTTTGAACTCATAAAAACGTCTGGCATCCAAACACCACCCTTTAGGAAAGACTTCCTAAGGTCCATCGCTTCTTTCATGGAGCACCACCTCCTTTTGTCTTGAACCTGGTTTACTTGTTTACCTACGTATAATTTGGCAGCATTTGAGTAAAGGTCACCCTGTTCATTGTACAAAATTCCAACATCTTTTTTTTGTAAAGACCATATCTATGTAACAAATGCTAGCCAGTTCCCCAATTATACTGAAAATAAAGTACTCCGAATGATCTGAACCAAGCTTTTGCTTTTTAACAAAGGGAAGCTAGGATGAATTGCTCAAGAGATGAAGGTGGGTGGCCATGCCAGGAAGCAGCTTGGTGATGGGAGAGGTGGCCCCGCATCGTGGGTCCCTGACCAGATGGGGACATCCAGTCAGCAAGTGAGGAGCAGCCAGGGATGGGAATGGGGCGCATGAGGGTCCCCGGAGCAAAGCAACGGGTGTACCCAGGGCCCTGGCAGCCAACAGCAAAGGCCAGACACGCTGCTTAGGGGTTTTTGGCTTATTTTCCAGTTCCAGGAGGAAGGAGTCTGTGGCAGGAAAGTAGGAATTAATCTTCTGGCTCGATCTCAAAGTCCAGTCTGTTCAGCAATTCTGATGCAGACTAGTATTGGATGCTTCCCAGGGTGTAGAAAAATCTGCATTTCTCATCCCAACACCAGGAGTTAAACACTGGCTTCCAGGAGGCCATTCAAGAGCTTTTTCAACTTTATTCTCATTTGGTTTAGCAATAACAATAGTAACACTGGATATTCTTGATCGTGCCCACTCCCTTTTGAAAATCAGTGGCAATAGGAAAGCGGAACTGGAAATGATTCATGTGGCTAAAATCTGCGGAACAGAGGTGAACTGTTGGCTGAGCCAACACAGGCTTGTACAGATAACTTGGAGTTTTGTGGGCAGGAAAAACTCTTCATCTGAGAAACAGAAAGACCCCCCAAAAGGCATTGCCAAACCTTTTTTAACTTCCCGATCACATAGCTGTGTTTACACCACCCGCGTTATTTACTGGCCATGTGCTTGACAAGTGGTTACCATGAGGAATACTAATTCAAGGTGGCAGTAAATTTCAGGAAGAGAAGCAATACATTTTTCAATTAGTATTATTTGCAGCCTTACCTAGACACAGTGACCTGCTTATATGGAGATCTGTACAGTAAATAATTTACTTTGTCTAGATATTTGTTTGATTGTTTCAAATATATAAAATAAATACTTCTGTTTCATTTTCTACTAAATCCGAATGGTATTTTCATAAGCTAATCAATAGCATCACACCTTTATATGCTTGCTTGCTTTCTGATTTCTGTGTCAGCTTTATATGAGGCGGGAAGGGAATAATATCACTTGCTTCAACCCCTCAGGCAGTTTCCAAAGAAATGTATAGATACTGTTTGGTGAGAATAAAGCCAATTAGCTATTAAGCTGGCTGCTACTGTTCTGCCAGGAACATTTTTATTCCTATTCCAAATGTTTCTGACTCTCAAGTCAGTTGTAGCTGTATTCGTTGTTTTTCACAGCTTCCCAAAAGCAAACGCCACAGTGGTCAGTGCTGGAAGCTGCTGGGAGCCAGCGACTGCTTAAGGACGGCTCCAATTTGGGGAAGCAGGAGATAAATTTGCCAGTCAAATGGCCAGTGTTACAGCGATTTCGGAAGCTTGAATCAAAGCCCTGTCCACCCTGCATCACCCCCTCAAACTGAGATCATCACGGAATAGATTGATAAGGGCACAGAAAAGTCAATCCACAGTATGCCATAAAAACCTATTGGCATGTGTGGGGACACGTGTGATGTGGTATTTCACAAAATTGCAGATATGTATGACAGTAGATTCCTCTGCCTTATGTAATCATTGTATTGGCATTTGCTGCAACCTACTTGCAAGAGCGTATTTTAAATTTTCAAAGCATGGCTAAGCTAGCAGGGGCGGTATGAGTCAACATCGAACGGCAAAATTGCACGTGAGTGATGTTCTATCATACATGAATATTGGTGCTATGCAACGACATGAAAAAACTTTTCAGGGTTTAAATTAAATATACTTTAATTAAAATTAATTATGGCAATGATCTCAAACTGGATGCTATCACAGCTGATGACTTCGTTAAAAAATGAGGCAAAAGTTCAAAGAACAACCCTGAGTTTTTAACCACTGCAGTTGTCCTTTTGCTCATTTCTGCATCAGATTTGCAGGAAGTCCCTAAAGCTATGTTGTTGCTGATTATATAAAAGTATAAATTTATTTTTTTATTTACTACTGCCTATAATAAAAAAGCAAAGTTTCTGTTAAGAAGGCAGCCCATGAGATGAACGGGATTACATCTATCCAGGCTTTTGCTGGCTGGTACCATGCCACGTCTGCGCACACCAGCGCTGCAGCACTGGGCTTTGGGGCACGTCACCTCCCAGCGTCACGAACGCGCATCCTTGCCATACGCAAGGAGACCAGGTCAGCGCCTGGCGCTCTGCCACACCTGGCCACTCAGGTGCCCGGGAAGAAACCCAGCAGCCAGCAAGGCAGCTAACAAACATCATTCTTCTCTTTGGCACTCGAGCTCCTGTCTGCTGGGCAGCCAAGCCCCTAGCTCTTTCCTCGGGCCCAGCACCTCCACCAGCCCTTTTTGAAAATACAGAAATTGTGTTTCTGGAAGTAAATGACAGCAGTCAGGCTGAGTATAGGTGAGCCAGGCTGCAGGTCTCAATTTCTGACCTGCAAAAAAAGAGAAATTTTTCTCCTGATGTAACTAGTTCAGCTCCACTGAGCTAATTAGAAGGATTTGTGTTTGTATTGCTGCACATCTGTTTCCCAGCTTCCTTTGTTTACCCCTTCCATGGATGATAAAATTAAATAAAGAGTCCAGAAATGTCACTCCAAGAGACCATTCTGACACAAGGACAGGCAGGGCAGTTACTTGCATGTGACAAATTAGGCATAACGTCAACACTATCGACGTGCATCAGGCCTGGTTTCAATCCCCAGCGAGGCGGAGGAGGACAGCATCGCTATGCCAGCGCAGCCTCATTGGTATCAGCACCACCGTAAGTGCGACCCTGAAATGATGGGCTGGCTCACAAAGAAAAATAAGGCTGACCTTGCTGTGAGTTAGCTGGCTCCCCCGTCTTCAGGGGATATTGCACATATGAATCCAAGACGCTGAATTTGATGGCAAGTGGAAACTTTGCAGTTGGACTCAGCAGCAACACAATTTAGTTGTCGGTATAAATTAGCTTAATTTTGTTTATCCAGAAAACATGAGGCTGATGCAAGTCCATGATTTTGCCATTTAGAGCTGCCTTCTGGTTACCATGGGGGGGGCATCCTCCATTACATTTCTTCTGAATTTTCCTGCTGTCTTTTCCCATGTCTTCTACAACATTGTGCCAGCTGTCAGCATTTAATGAGTTACAAGAAACTGAAAGGGTAAACTTTTCCCATGAGAATGAAACCAAAACAAGGCAGACGATCATTTAGGAACTTTATGAAGTACAAGAGAGGCCAGCAGGACTCCTGAAACACCTCTGTAGCAGTGTTTCATTAAGTTTTATAACTAAAACAAGGCTTAACGCTTAATCACATTTACAGTAATGTTGCAGGCTTCAGGCAGCCAAATTTTCCTCCCAGTTACGTGACCGTACAGCCACTCCACCCAGTCACCTTCAGGCTGCTCAGGTGAAGACTTCCATCCATAGTCAAAGCCACACTTTAAAACCAATCTTTGGTGGATCATGTGCACTGGTCAGCACGGCTCGGCGGGAGCCTGCTTGGCAGGGCTTCCCCCTGCTTTGAAGTTTCTTCAGATGAATTTAACACAGCAAAGAGCTTGATGGGGAAACTCAGCCTAACTAAAGCCTGAGAGCAAATCATCGCCTTTGATCTAGATCAGGTCCCACGTAGACCTGAACATGCAACCACTGTGAAACACAGGGACTAGAAGAGCGCAGAGGCAGGAGGGCGGTGGGACGGCCTTTCTTGGTGGCAGATGATGCTAGATTAAAGTATTGGTGAAACCGCAGACCGAGAGCTTGTCTTTCTCACTACTAGGCAGAGCTTCGAGTTGAAAAGCTAAAACCCACCGTGGCCATTACACCAAGGACAAAGAGATGCCCCATGGCATACTGTGTCACTCGGCGCTCTTGCCACAAGCACTTTTTGGTTTGCCTCTGTCCCGGTGCCTCTGCCTGCTCAAATCCACCCCGTCAAGGGGCGACTGAGTAGATGCAGTGACCTGCTTCTGCAATGAGCTACAAGGACAAGCAAAAGGCTCTCCCACTGCTGGACCAATGCTGGCAAAATAGTCCCCGACACACGCACAACCCACAGCAGCAGGAAAGTCTTTTTACTGTATTAATTACATTGATGGGGGGATTTTAGCTCTTAAGGAAGAAGATTAGTTCTATCATTATAGGCTCTCTCTCCACTGTGGTCTTTGCTGACAAAATCCTACCAACAATAATTTCTATACAGTAACCTTTAGTCACTCCCATTGTTAAGGGAGCAGCAGCTGCCCAAGCATTCACACACCATCCAGGGAGTCGCACACACACCACCCGAGACTTTAACTGCTAGGACCGGAGTCCCTTCGCAGTGGGCAGCTCCACTGAGCTGACGGGCGCCCCTTTTCGACTCCTCGCTCACACACACACTCACCCTCGGGTGCTTCCTCTACCCTCAGGCTCAACCCTAGGTTTCCCCGAAGCAGAGTCTCCGACATGATGTACGCCAGGTGAATTTATTGAGTGGTACAGCAGTGAAGAGCAGCTCGAGCTGGTTGCCTCCGGAGAGGGACCCTAAACAAAGAAATCCCTGGGCAATTATACTCTTACAGTCTAAGTTCCCCTCCCCTCATGCAACGGTTCGGTCCAATAGTAATATTTGGGTCTGGGGTCTTCTTGTTCCCTACTGGATCCTTTCCCAGTCTCCAGGCAGGTCATTCTTTTCCTTATCTTGATTAGCTGCAGCTTCTGCTGATGGTTTCGGCTACCTTATCTTCCTGGTTTGCACTGGTTTCAGGGCCTTCCTTTGTGTAGCTAAGTAAGAGTTCAGCATACGGTCAGCGTATCTAGGTGAAGGTTCACAGCTTGCAGTCTAAGGGTCCAACAGGCCTTGCTCCTACTGTTATGTATTGGAATCTATTGGAACTAGAAAGCGACTTCTACAACACCATGTCCCTGTCATAAGATGTGGATGCAAATGTAGTGTTTGTAGTAACTGAAGAAACCTGATCTTTCTGTTCCCAGCAGTATTAAACAGCTTCTCACACATCCTCTTATTCATATTAATTTCTCACCAGCTTTAAATATGCTTCCCAGCTGCTAAGCCAAATTTATGACAATACAGATTTAAAATCTGTATCAATCAACAGGAGCAAATTCAGATATTCATCTTGAAAGCAGAATTTAAGCCATGACCACAGAAACAAGAGCACTTGTTTATCACCACTGTGGTTATTAGTAACACTGCGGTTGCTTGAAAAATACAAGATTCTTTTAAGTAAATTCTTTTGGCATTCACTAAGATGTGTGTTAATGTAGATAGCACATTTGCAACAACTACAAGCAAGTATTCTCAGTAATGACTGTAACAGTGAAACAGTTTTTCATGTTTTTACTGATGTGATAATTGGTTTGAACATTGCAAAGTATGAGACATGAGAAATTGCTGCTGTTATATTCTAAAAAAGCTCTTCTTTCTGTTTCCATAACACAAGGGAAAGTCATAATTAACGTAATTTGCAAAGATGTTATTACACTAGTTGTGCCACACAAATCAAACAAGGCAAACAACTGGTTGAAAGTGTTCTTGATATCCATCACACATTTTGTGCAATGAAAGCGATACTTCTGTAGCTGCCAGTTAAAAAACCCTTAATCACCTTCTGTAACAGCACTCGGTAATAAAACCAGAGGAAGGAGTTTGATTTGATTCCATGTGAGAAAAGGGGGGCAAAGAAAATAATGACAAAATTGATTTTTTTTTAAATAAACAGCCACTTTGAGGAGACAGAATTGGAATAAGAGTAATACAACATTTAATTTGTGACTGGAATTTATAACAATCTTGATGGTAAGGTGAAGGTTTTAAGCAAAGGAGCCAACTTCACCCATGCTGTACCTCCAGAGGTTCAATGAAGCCACTGAGCTACTTCACAGAACGAATGAAGCCCGCTGCCTTTGTTTTTCCCAACAGTCACATCTTGCAGACTTTGAGTGAGATGGATCTGCCCTTGAATTTTGAGCAGATAAGACCAGACCTTCAGCTGGCACAAGCAAGGCAGCACTGCTGACTTTTCCCCATTCAGCTTAAGCGTCTCGTGTCCAGCTCACCCAGGCTCAGCATGTGCTTCCAGGTGCCACCCTCATTCCTGTATTGGCTTATGAGGTTGGTTTCATACAGGATTTTTCCTTCCAATAGTAATTTGCTGTCCTTAATATCGAAGCCAGAGCTCACAAGCTTCTTCAGCAGTTGGTGGCTGCAGATTGTAGCTCAGATCCCAGCCGGCGAGGGGTGGCAAGCCTTCAGCACAGACAGCACTGCCAGGCTGGCTTGCTGCTGCTTTCCTATATTTTTTTTTCCAAAACCCTCAAATGACAATGTTAGGACTGACCAGAAACCACCTCTCTTGTAGTGGTGGGGTGGAAGAGTGAGTCACTTCAACCTGACAGCAGTGGGGAGGAAGGCCAGTGCATGAGCCGCATCCTCACCCTGCGTCCAGACGAGTCTCTGGAGAGTTGCCCCAGACCACGTGCAAACGACGCTGTCCCCGCCACCTGCATTTCCAGTGGCTGCGGGGAGGGAGCCGACACGTGAACCCCACCTGGCCAGCAGCTCTTGGCTGGTACCAGCGCAGGTGAAACACACAGCAGCTGAGGGGAGGAAAGCAGTTTAAGGTTTAGTAAGCAGTGGGGCACAAAATGCCCCAGAAAGAGAGAAACAACATGCCTTCATTGTTGAAGAAGGTGGAGAAAGGGGTTGCTTCAGGGGTCTTTTATTCCACCACCCATTTCCTAGAGAGGGAAGGCACAGACACAGGACCGGGATGTAGATGGACAATTCCTATACTTTACCCACCCACATGATGGTAAAACTACTGTTGCGTTTTCTCCACTAAATGAGACAAAGTTTGTAAGAAGAGATTATATCTCTTCTATATCTCTAATATATATTAGAGCACACCCACGCAGGAAGAAAGTTATCCATCGCTTTGGGAGCACAAGCCCTTTTCCTGGACTTTACAGTAAGATATTGAAGCACACCCATATTTTAGCTGTGAAAGCGAAACGGCTGCATTTGGCAACAGGGCAGTCGTGCCAGCCTGAGGTTTCAGCACAGGGGACTTGCCTGTCTGCCCTTTAGCATCACTCCACCTCACAAAACCAGTACTCGAGTGCCTGCTTTTTAATAACATGCTGCTCTCAGAGGCCATCTGACTACACGTTATCAGTTACTGCTGCAAAGGGAAAGGTACCCCCAAGGTTTTAGGAATTCAGGACAAAGCAGCTTTGCTGCGGCTTCTCAATTAACTGCCCTAAAAGAAGAAACAGGATGTGCTAATAATACACCCAAACTTGAATGCCAGACCTGGGAATTTTCTGTGCGGATACCCTGATTGGGTCCTCGGGAGATAGCAACTGGCCCACTTCACGAGCGCGAGCTGTACGTGTAGGGAAAGGACCCCAGAGGCATCATCAGTGCTGTGTGTTTTACACACACAGAGAAATGTTATTATTAATAGGTCTCTAAAATGTCTAAAAATGCACTGTGCCTTGTTACTGAGACACTAAGCCCCAAACTTTAAACACTTCTGATGTTCTGCTTGTTCAAATATTTCAAGAAATTGAGCACCTCGTGCTCTTGATACTGCACATAAACTATTCACAAGAATCTGATTAAACCATATCACTGAGAGAAACTCTTTATCTGTTTCTCTGAGCTTGTAAAGCTGCAGGAATGTTTTATCAGTGCAAGAGCAGCGTGGCTGGAGAGGCAGAAGATGTGGCCTCCGTGATCTTTCCTCGGCCACTGTTTATCCACGTGATGGTGGATATTGATATACTAGTCAAAGGTAACCACAGCTGAGTGATTTTCACGGAAAATATTTAAACATCTGAATGTTTTACCTGCCTCTGTGGTATCTATACTGAAGCAGGGTAATTTGTGCACTGATTGAATCCTGCGCTTTTAGCCTTGTACCCAACACCAACAGGGTTTGATAGCAGAGGTATAGCACGTACTCAAAGCCTGAGAACGGGCAAAGAGAGAATGTCTGGTCCAAAAGAAGCTTTCTTTTAAATCCTGACTATTGGCAGTTGTCTCACATCTAGTCTACAGCTCATCTGATGTAATTGGGGATATTCTCATTGTTCCCATAAGCGATCTAACATCTGCTCAGCTCCTGCGTGCACCAAGTCTTGTCGCAGTGAGCGCTGCAGCCCTTGGTGCAGAAATACCTCCTTCACACGCACAGGTATTGGCATTGCGTGCCACAGTCTACCAAAAAGCCCATGCGGCTCTCAGCATTTCCCATCGGTACAGGGCCATGGCAGGAGCAGGCACCGTGGGGTTGCACTGAGGGGCACAAAGGAGTGAAGGAACCTGACCTGCCTCTTCCATCTGCGATGCAAATGTTCTTTGCTTGACATGTAATGGAAAGTGGAGTCTGTTTCTCTCGCTGTTGCTGTGACCGGCATGACCAAACACTGTTAGAGCGCAGAGCAAAGTATTAGGATGGCAGTAGGGGATACAGATATTCACCTCTTGCGCGTGAAGCAAACTGTGCCAGTCTACACTGCCTGCAAGGATGGGACTGCAGAGACGTCTAGGAAAGCATTATCTACTCCACAGCAATAAACAGCATTTTGTTTCACTTTATTTTTAGCTTGGTTCCTCCTCTTCCTCCCCACATCTGAGCCCTTCAGCTCAAGGCAAAGGTCCAAGAATAATAGCGTTTTGAGCCAAGAACTAAGCTCACAATAGGAAAACCAGAGACTAGATATGACAGGCTGCTCTATTTACTAACACAGAGCACATAAATCCAAACCAAACCAAAATAACGTACTTCAATATTTTTGCTTCATACAGCAAGGAAAGGGAGTCTCCCTTGCACTCAGCTCTGATGTGCTGCCATCAGGAATACCCAGAGAAGTCAGATGAAATTTATATAAAACACTGAAACCCTTGTGTGTACGTTCTTGCTATAAATTTGAACCTCAAATGGGAATGTGATTTGAATTTGAACACTTAAAACTGTGGCCTTAACAGTAGGCGCTTTTGTATATTCATGCTCTTGCCACTGTCCTCAGTCTCCCATGGTCTTGAATGACGTGTTGTTTTTAGACAATTAGCTTCTTGTCTGCAGAAGAGCAGTTTGGCCCTATCCCTTCCATTGTCTTTTATGTCCAGTGAGGAAAAGGGGGGAGAGAAAAAAGAGAGACAGGTTTCAATCAAAAGCACTACATTGATAAGGGATTAATAACAGCCTGCCTTGTGATCAGATGAAACCTAACAATCAGCCTGAACACCTTATATTTGATTAGCAAAAATGATTGCTTCCAAGTACTGCACGTAGAGCCGACCGCTTACGTCACTTCATTCAGCAGCAGCTCCCAGCGGTGCCCGTTGCCGATGGGTTTGCACTCTAGCAGACCCTGCTACGGTCAACTCATTTTAAGGATAGGAATTTGTCGAGCTAATTGAGTAACGTAAGAATGGTGTTTAACAGCCACAATTAACGCTGAAGACACAAACAGCTCTTTCCTAAATGCATGCAACACAACTGGTGATGGAGAACTGAATAGGAAAAAGCAGGCAGTCTGGCGAGCATGGTGTTTTTGTGCTGTATTTTAACTGTTCCAGCAGTTGTTTAATGTTTGAAGTTTTAAGGGCCAGACATCCTACTACTGTGAAGGACTCGAGTGACACCAGATGGAGCACAGAACAGCAAATATGGGGCAGACGGGTGCTGCAGCGGGAACACTGGTTTGGGTGCAGGCTTGGGGGTGTGCAAGGCAGGGGGGAGGCAAAGTCCCTAGCACACCTTGCTGCTTCTTGGGCTACCCAAACTGTCCCCCACTGAAGCTGAAGCTGGCAGAAGCACCATCATGTGCGAGGAAGGTGCTTTTGCTATGGGAGTGAGGCTCAGAGACTCCAAAGAGAATGTGTGTGATTCACTCTGTGAATTAACTCCACAGCAATCCCATTCCCACTGCTGCAGACAACCAGCGCTGTACCCAAACCAGCCAGTCATCCTCCATCAACTCTTCACTGAGGTAATTCAGTGTTTGAGTTACTTACTGTCACCATGTGCTGTTACATTTCTTTTCATTCATATTTTTACAACCACGTGTATACTTGACCTGTGCCAGTGCCAGGGAGCCACTGAAGGGAAGAAATACCTCTTAGGCAGCTGGGACCCCTTCGCCATCTTAGATGTCCCTTTCTGTCCAGGGGAAGGGAGAAAGGGGCACGTCCCTATGTCACTTTAGGTTGCCACAATGACACACACAGAGGTGCTGTGTAGATATCACAGGTAAATATGGGCTTGTTACATTCATAGTTAGGGGTGACGACAGCTACCTCGTGCTTTTTGTTGGCTCCTCCTCAGCCTCTCACATGGTTTGCTGGGAGGAATAAGCGCTCTTGCCAACCACTGTCCCTGTCAGGACACTTCTTGGTGACAAGCCTGTCTGTCACCACTTTCTCAGCTAGAGATAGTCCAGTCCCGAAGTCCTCTCTGCAGCTGAAATGGGGTCTCTTCCAGACACCCACCTAAAGCATACCTGTTAACGTTTGCAGACAGAAAAGCAGCACCCCACTGCATGTATACAGAGAGCCTAGTACATCCATAAGGCATTGCACATACTGTGTGCATACAGACTGATGTTAAATGTGCATCCCGGGCAAGCCAGGCCCATCACACACAAAACGAAGAGGCACTCTTGTTTGCATAGGAGTCAAGATTTCCAGGAATCCGGCAGATTCCCAGGAAAAGTTGGAGGATGCAAGATTACTGGTAGAAGTGATAATCCAAAGCATCTGAGGTGGCTGAAAGAGGCTTGACACTTCAGGAGCAGTACATTAGACACAAACACACAAACCCGATCACACAACTGGAAAAACACTACAAGCTCAGAGAGTGCTAGAAGAAGTACAAACGTCCTAAATGCAAGGCCATGCTGTCCCTAGTAATTCCCAGGGTCTAGGCATGTTGAACAGGGTGGCCACTAGCACATGGCTTGTTTTCTCTCACCTGACAGTCCCCCCAGCAACATGAGACCCTCTGCACCAACGAAAACTTTGCCCCAGTTTCAGCCTTTCCCCCCAAACCCATCTAAACACTCCTCTTGTCACTTCTGTTGATCTAAGTTTCCATTGTCCCTCCCAGCCTCTTCCCTTCAGGGCAGAGAAAGTCCCATCCCCTGCCTAAATCAGCCCTGCCACCAGTTATTCAGGTGAGCCATGGTGCAGCCAGGACCCACCTCAGCTATGCACTGAAATGCCCATGGATAGGTATGGGTGACACACTGGTTGATACAGGAATTTTCATAGCAATGGTTTCATACCCTGGAAAGAGTTGTACAGCCAGATTCCCCAACTTATCATAGAGTGACGCCCATCTTCTGCATAAATATCTTCACCTCCTCCCTCTAGAAAATGAAGTAGAACTAACGCATTTGAGTCTTCAGTCAGGTTGAATTTGTTAAATACCGAGTTAAATACAATGTGATGGATTTAAGAGGCTCATGAGAATGACTGAACTCCTGACAAATGTGTTTGTCACACTCTCATTTGCAGTTGTCCGCAGCCACTGAGTAATCCACGCAAGCAGCATCTTGCCTGAATGACCATTGCACTTTGAACATCTCATTTTTTGCTGGATAATTTGGCCACGTAGAATGCCGAAGCACACATTCTGTCATGAAAGATGATGTTCTATATTTCACTTATATTATTTGTTAAGGTCAGGACATCACAAAGCAACACTGACAATTTCTTAAGCGGAAGCAGGGTCACATTTTCCACCCCACATCATGCATACGCTGCCCTTCATGGCAGCTCATGGCGATATCCTGGTGCCACAGCTCCAGACCACGAAAAGCCTGACCAGACTTTTTAAAAATGACATCGCAGATGTTTTACCAAGCTCCTGTTCACCATCTGCTCCAAGTGACACCACCAGTTTTCCTTTTGAGAGGTCAAACCCGGCGTCGGCGGGAAGACGAATGCCGCTTTCACGTGCTTAGCTACAGCTGCGCTTGGTTACGCCGGGACATGCACACAGCGGCCACAACAGGCTGGCTCCTCTTTATGGTAATCAGCCATCTGCCAGAAGGCAGCCCGGCAGAGCCGGCAGCGAGAGCAAGCAGAGCCGAGCCAAGGCAGCCTTGTGAAACAGTGGGAAATAAAGGTACGAGCTCTTGTCCGGCAGGAGGGAGCACAGCTTCATGCCATGCTCTAAATGTTAGCCCTGGCTCTTTGAAGGTATGTGATCTGCTGAGCTCGTACAAATTTATCTGTCATGGTGATCATTCTATATGGGAAATAGAGATGCAGTTTTCTAGATGTGCATTAATCACACTCTATGTTACGGGAGACAGTAAACACCTTGTGTTCTGTTATACACAATCTAGTATTGCAAAACGAGACATAATCACGCCTTCTGACCATATCACAGTATTTATTCTGACACTAACTCGCCTTCTCACATGAGACATTTTAACTGTATCTGTATAAATATACCTATTTCACAGTATGATAGTGTACACTGGCAGCATGTCCTATTATTAAGGCTATGTTCCAACCAACTGCTTCCTAAGCATTGACAAAATAATTCCACTCAGGCAGCAATTTTTTGTATTTAACCTCATTTTAGAAGCAGGAGGGGTTTTAAGTTCATAGCAAAAGTTTTAAAACTTAAAAAAGGCTGAAGAAACATTGATATATATATGGAATAAGTGTGCTGTAAAGATATAGGTTCTGCTCACTGTACGATACGTAACATGTTTAAGTCATGATATCATGATTTATTATACTTTCATATAGTTCATATATTTAAAACAAAAGGAACAGAAAGATAAAAGCAGAGTGAATATTTAGGCATGAACTCCATAAGACTCAGTACAAGAGAATTTCGGCTAACAGAGATCCCGGGGATGGGGCACGGAGGGAGTATCAGGTAAGTAGTGCCCAGCACTACAGTGCTCGTGGGAGAGCAGGGGTAGCAGGCACAGGATGCTCCTGCACGAACCACCATCATCCAGCCCTTGCTGTTCCACTAGCTACAATGAGCTTCACCTGCCCGACAGCCTCAGCACTGCTGGTGCTAGAGCTGAGAAGGTAACTGCTCAACAGATTTCATATGCCTTTCGCTTAGAACTTTTGTGAAGTTTTTCCAAGAGTCTTTGCAGTTCAGCTGAGAAGTGACCAGGGAATGCCTGGAGGGAGCTCTGGCACCTCGGCATTTTTATTAATCTGTCACTGTGGACATATGTCCTTTAGAGCACACAGCTCCTTTCCAAACCAACCAGCAACTCCCAACACTATGCATTTTTTTCTGCTCTTCAAAAGCATTTTGCTCATCAATAAATTCTGAAATAATTTTTATATCTTAAAGGAGACATGTATGTGGGCTTCAGGAGAAATGACAGTGAGGATGATTGGAAAAAGCCTAAGGAAACTCTAAAGATGCCAGTGCAAGGATCCTTGCTTACTTCAACAGGAAGAAAATTAAAGCCTTTCAAACTTAGGAAGATAAGACACTTTGTGCATGCCGATGTCTTTAGTGGGGACCTTGGGTGGAAGACAGCATAGAATTGCATCTCTGTTATCTTCATGACATTTACTGTTGTACAGCACTCAGTTATGCTCATGTTATTTCTCATGGGCTGAGGCTGTTGTGGAGCTTTTCATGCAAAGAGAAGACTGCAAGATCTCAAGCCCAAGGATACCTACCCAGCTGTTTCAAGATGTTCCTCTACTTCTGTGTTTGAGGGTATTGGTATGGCCTGCCATTGTCACATTTTCCAAGACCCTGATGAGTTTTAAGGTATTGCAATAGTGTAGCTTTATATTCTCATTTTATGTATCAGTACCTAAGAAGCAGAGAGATCAGATCCACATCCACAAATTTTTTTTTTTGGTTTATAGCTGTCTTCAAGAGAGAGTGGAGGATTAAGACTACTATAAGCTAAGAGTTACCAAGGAAGATCTGTCTAAATAAACTTCAAGAAACAAACCAAGCCCAACAGAAAACAATCCCCAATATTTTTGTCTGTACGTTTTCCCAGCTCTGGAACTGGTTGGGGATTTACTACCTCACTTTGGGAGATGGACTACACAGCTCAAATAAAGCAGTAATGGAGCATTAACAGAATTAGTGCACTGAAAGTGCTTTGTAGGCTGGAGTTAGACATTTTCATCCAGGATGATGGGATCACTTTCCTACAGTAATTAGTGGAGCAGCTGACATTAACTCCGTAAGTGACCTGCTTGTTGCCACCACTGTGAATCAAAATTAGATTAGCAGCCCCCCTACAGGTGTGGTGTGCAGTATGGAGGTTAAAAGCACACAAAATGCTTTGCTGATTCAAAATGAACCAAAAACTGCATCAAAAGGATTACATAGCATTTGGATCAGCCGCATGCGGCGAGGATTTGGGAGAGATCATGTAGCCCTGGGGAAGGGAGGTGAAGTGTCGATACAACAAACAGTTCTTGCTAAGTATGGAAACATTTATTCCCAATTCCTCAAGAAATTTGCAGTGGTCACGGGTTGCACATGTGGGGTGTTCAAAAGCAACAGATGAAAATAAATTTTAAAAAATTGGCTTGAATAAATAAAAAACCAAAAGCCTCCAATGCAGGGGGGGGGGGCGGGCGTTGCTGTAAAAACGTACTTTGGGAGAATACCAGAAGAACTGGCATCTCTCACAATTATATTACACATCTTGCGGTATTTGGTGGTTTGAAGTGATGACCCCAAAATTCCAGTTTTATTCTAAAAGGTAAGTTTTTAGCCCTCATAGTTGCCAAACAAAGGTTGAAAAGGTGACCCAAATGTATGCAAAGGACTTCTTAAAAACCCAGACAAAATTAAAGAAGCTCTAATCTCTTAAAAACACTCTCATGATTTCTGAGCTACTCTCAAAATGCTGTGGGGGCCTAGCAAAGTTTATAACACTTCCCCCCGCCCCGCCCCTTCCATCTGCTAGGGCTGCATTGTTTAACTTTGTTTATGACTCCATCATGATCGAGTCAACTGAAAAAAAAAAAGGAAAAAATGAACCCAGGAAAACACGCAATTTTTAAGCCAGGTCAGGGCATCAGGCCAGCGGAGCGCACAAGCACAGGAGCAGCTCAGGGGAGGAAGACACCATGCCATCCCCGCAGCAACAGCTTAAGCCAGTGCTGCTGCTGAGCACATGGCAGAATCAAAGCACAGCCTCAGTGTAAAGACTGCAGGACAAAGCCCCTCATAACTGGGAGAGGAATAAAAGATGGGTATACTGGGAAGCAAGCCAACACGAAAAGGAACAGAAGAAGGAAAACAGGCATCTAATTGGGAGAAAATAAAAAGAAAAATTAATAGCAGCAAGGTTTTTTAAAAAAAAAAAAAAAAAAAAAAAGCATTTGCCTGGGACCATCTCTGACTGAACCAGCCAGGGAACTTTTGCATAGCATAGGCTCCTGATCATATAATTAGAAGAATACGTATTGACCATAATAGATTTTTCCCTAAAGTGTCTCTACAGAAGCCATAGCACTTCGAGCACACAAATCTCAAACTGTGTTTCTCTGAATTCAGATTTCTCAGATCATTTCTGGATAACTTCAGACATGCAAAAGATGCATTGCCATAGAGAAGAAAAGAGATTGCTGAGATTTTCTAGTATCAGGAAAAAACAAGCAATAGGCCAGTTGTAGACTGAATTAAGCCATGTTAAACTATGGCCACCATATGTTCAAAATACACATATAAATTAACATGATATTGGAAATAAATTTCTTCCCCTCCCACCTTGTGCCATAGGATGTAGTAAATGGCAATCTGTAAACATTCATGTGACCCCATCCCACCTTACAAAATGGATGAGATAGGACGAGAGGAAATGGCCTCAAGTTGCACCAGGGACATTTAGATTGGATATCAGGAAAAATTTCTTCACTGAACTGGTTATCAAGCATTGGAACAGGCTGCTCAGGGAAGTGGTTGAGTCCTCATCCCTGGAGGTATTTAAAAGATGGGTAGATGTGGCACTTGGGGACGTGGTTTAGTGGTGGACTTGGCAGTGTTAGGCTTACAGTTGGACTTGATGATCTTAAAGGTCTTCTCCAACCTAAATGATTCTATGAAAATCAGATTGCTGTCAAAAAACAAACTGTGACTCTCTTCTTATCTCAAGACTGATCTAGACTGCTAATATAACTATTGCACCTTCTGCGTCTTCTGCTTTTCACCCAACACGGGTACGACGTGTCAGCATGTACAGAGTAGGGTGCAAGTAGCAGCACTGTCACCCATGTGCTGCAGAGACAGCTGCACTGTGCCTGTGTTACTCCTCTGGCTGGCCTGAAGTGGCTCCTGAAACAGCAGAGCTTGCAATAACTGTTAGCAGATGCCCAAATTAAGTGAAACCACCCATTTGCAACAAACCAAGAGACCATCAGCGTTATCATAGACTCCATTGATTACTGGTGGAAATGCCCAGACCGGGGGTTGGCCACAGCATGTGCGTTGCAGTGCAACGGCAGGAGTCTAGGGAAGATGAGCACAACAACAGCCAACAGCCAGTCAAGTACTGTGTGGGAAATACTTACTGGTCAGTGTTAACCACTGGGAGCCCATCCCTATAGCTTTATAAAGCACAGGATACGTTGGACCAGTGGAGTACCATCTATGAGGGTGCATTCTGAGTGAGAGGTTGTTTTGTCTCGAGTTTCTAAACAGCCATATAGCAGTGTTGCAGTGAAGCGTGCACTTGAGTTACCAAGGCTGTCCCTCTGTCCCCACACCAAACCCATAAATGGTATGGTATGGTATGGTATGGTATGGTATGGTATGGTATGGTATGGTACTGTTTGAAGTAACCATGATCACTACTGTTACCAATCTACCTCTGAGATGAAAGAAGTGCAGCAAACACCCTAGGTCTGTAAGAAAAAGTCCTGGTAAAGGACTGACCTGCAACCAGTGCATCCTTTTAATTACTCAAAATTCTGTTTAAGTTTCATGCTTAACGCTAAGCAGATGGGCAATTGTTAGCCAAACCTGCCTGCCAGACAACAGCTAATATCCTGACTTTCTTGCTGAAAACAGCTGAAGCACAGCCAGGATTGTTCACAGCAACAGGTACCACATACAGAGATACTGTCTCATCCCACAGCAGTAAGATACCGGTATGGCATACTGAAAGAATATATGATTTTTTGTGTTCGTTAAGAGTTAAGACTGCTGACAACAACAGAAAGGCAAATAGCATTCGGTGGTGTGGCTGTCAGCCGCTATGCAGATTTTGTCACAGGAACAAGTCAATGACAGTATTCTGCCACTGATTCAGACCAGGGAAGGAGACCTTTAGGTCTCATCTTTCAGTATGTGTTTTATTGCAAGAGAGGACAAGCAGGACACGCTAGGGAGTGCTGACTTTAAAATACTGGCTGTCAGTGTCTTGCCGTGCTCATGTTTGCTCGAGTGGAGGTTTGGGTCCCCTTGTAGGTTGACAGACCAGTTGACAGCACTATCAGTGGTCTGGAATTGCTAACCAAGCTGGGTCCCTTCCAGTTCTCTCCATCTTTTTTTTTTTTTTTTTTTTTTTTTTTTTAACACTTGCAGAACTTTCACCCTTCAGCCTTTAGTCAGTGAGCAGCAGAAGGAAGAGACCGACTTAGTTTCTAGGTAACACTGCTATTGAAATCAAGCCCAGCACCAGGGCTGACCCATTTGGGAACTCCTTCGAGACGAGCAGTAATGAACAGAGCTGAGAAGCTGCTGGTACACAGTGCTGTCACCAGCTGTGCTGCTCTTCTTCACACCCCCTCTTTTGGGCCAAAGTCCTGCTGCTGGTTTACCAACAGAGAGGGTCTGCCTTAGGAGGCTTGAGGAACACAATTATTCACCAGAGGCCAAATGCCAGGCTTGATATTACTTACAGTTATTCTAGCTATGGCTTTCTTCCCGGATTCTGCCTCATGTTACGTTTCCCCTGCTCTGCAGGATGAAAAACACCACCACCCCCAAAAAAAGGAAAAGAATAAGTGAAGCTATAAGTTCATTCTGCACACCTTTTGACATTCTTCAGACCCTCTGTCTTGATGCAACTACCTTTAGTGTAAAAATCTTTAAAGATGGAAAAAAAGACTGCCATACAGTCTCCAGGCAAAAACATTGCAAAGTACCATGAATCTGAAATTCTTGAACTCTGTGGTGGTTTGTAATCCTTAAGGAGCTGATCATCATCTGGTAATGGTTCCTCCCACATTTAGATAGTCAGAAATGACGCACTTCCCTAGCATACTTTCTACAAAGTAAGTCATGGCTGTAATTGCCACGTATATGATATGTAACTGTAAATAAATGAGAATGAAGGCTAAGAAATTTTTAAGGAGACCGTAAATTTCACTGGTAAGAGATTCTCCACCACACAAAGAATAAGACATCAAAGCGTGGGAAAGCCGGAGGTTTGGGTTTGCTTCTAACCACTGAAGAGAAGACATCTACTTATTTCTTGGGAAACAAGATCAGACACTTGTTGATATGGTGGCTGTGCTATCAGTTGCTCATCAGCAACATCATCTTCTAACACAAGACGCACACAAAATTAGGGCAATGTTAAGGCCATTTGTTCTAAGTGCTGAAGGAATCAACTTCAACCAGACTGTTTATATCTGGAAAAATATCTGCCAAACCCCCCTGATACCGTATCTCAGGAAACAAAAAGTCATCAGAAGCACTAATACTTTTAAAATTAGTGAGTATGATTATCATTCAGATCCCGACAGTAGCATATAATATTGGCATGTTCAGATAAAAATCACTGCTTGTATTGAGTTTAAACACCTCAGTTTGGTAATTTTGAGCTCAGCTGTTTCTGCATATAAAAAGTTGGCTGCAAACTAGTTTTCTTTCTGCATTATTTGACAGCACAACCACTTGGAGGTAATTTTAAGTTGTGTTAATAGCATAGGGTGTTGCAGGTTATCTGTCTACAAAGCCCCTAATGAACAATTTGCTGCCGAGTTTAGACTTACAGTTTTATGGTTTTTTTAACAATTTCTTTTACGAAAACTACATGAGAAGTCAGACGCTAAGCTGATATCACTGTGCATAGCTGTATTAGAGGAAATAAGGAAAAGCCAAAATATAGCAGCTGTAAATCTAATTCTGCAATCTTAAAGTACAGAACTGTTTCATTTTAATTTAAAATAGCAATACATAAAATGGGAACTGAAGGAGAGAATCATTAACATGAAGATGAACTAGAGTAACCCAAGGGAAGAAAAAGCTTTTATATATAAAATGCTTTTTAGAATGAGCCTCTATGATAAGTCAGAGATCCTTGTGTTAAGTGTCATTCAGCTGAATGCATTGATTTATTGCTTTGCCTTTCATCATTTCCATCTACTATTTACTGAAACAGAGAAGATTGCAAGTTGATCTGTCAAGACTCCCAGCCCAATGCCCCTCTCTTTCAGAGCCAGATGAGGATGAGAGCTTGCAGGAGAGTAAGGAAAAACTTCCCAGACATCCAAGATGCATTAAGTGGGACATAGCTTCATTCAAACCAACAACATTCTTAGTAATGGCAGGAAGGTAATGGCAGATTTTGGAGGCTGTGATACTTTACACACATGGGTTGGGTTTTTGTTTTCGTTTTTTCCAGTACATACAGAAGGAAACATCTGCTTTGAAACACAACCCATTCACATTATAAAGCCCTCTCTGCAATTGTTTTTTCCACTCCACCATAATAAGGCTCCAGCAGAAGCTGCATAGACATTTACGGGCACATTCTCTTTCTCAGTAGCTGCCCAGTACCTGCTTTAGAAGTAACCCAAGAATAAGCAACCAAATCTCCTCTCACTTACATTTTTTAGTAGGGAAAATAATCAAAAAGAGACATGGAAATAGCTTACTGCCTTTCTTTAGCTCCAGCCCTTGAAATCCATAGGCCTTCACACATACCAAGCTCCACAAGAGGGTCAGTCAGCTGATATAAATCTGCTCAGCTGCACTTGAAGAGAGCGATTTTAAGCCAAAGTGCAGCAGCTGATGCTCTGGCAGGGTAGCGCGGATGATGGTAGTGTGGGAGAGGTGGTGGCACTCAGTTGCCTTCTGTGAGAGCTGGGTTTTAGTTTCATGTGTGATGCCGCCTTGGATCATTAATACTTGTGTCATAAAACAAAACAGGAGAGGGAAGAGTATAAAGTAGGGTACAGATTAATTCATAGTTTCCCAAATGCCCACTGCAAGGCCATGTTTGAGAGGCTGGAAATTAGCTTCACATTGGTTCTTGCAATTTTCAGAAACTCTTAAGCATATCTCAATGCAATATTCCTGCAGCACTCACATGTGTTAATTCTTCCATAATTAATAAACTGGAATAATTGGCAATAAATTCAGCTTAGGTAAAAATCTTCAGTATAAAATTTTGTATTGTGCGTCGAAATTACATGAAGTCTAGGAATTTTAGCTTTGTGGACTTAAAGCTGCTGATACTTTTTGCTCCATTAACCAAGATCTCTTAGCTGTTCCCAAGTCTTGACCAATAAAGATAGAAAAAAAGCATTTTAGAGCAGTCCATCCTCTTCACCAGGATCCAGTCTGCTGGTGCGGAATAAAAGGAAAGAAGCGTTAACACTGCTATGGAGCTGATGAGCACAGGAGAATTACAGAAATTGAACAAGACAGAGTTTAGGATTGCATACAGAATAAAGCAAGAGTTCCCAATGTGTGCACGCGTCTTCCTCACAGCTCAAAAGCCTTTGGATGAGGCGCACAGACATGCTTTTGAATTGCTAAATCCATATAATCATTTAGGCTATTTTCCTGCTGTGAAAGGATGGGTAGGAGTGTCTAGACACTAAGAGGCCAAGCCTATTGATGCTGGCGGGATCTATCCCCATGGAGCCGTCAGCTCTATAGAGCACTGCAGCTGCATGCTCCGGCTCTCCAGCTGTGCTGCGCAGTAGCAGACTGTCAAGGCTCCTACCCAAAACAAAGCAGAGCTATTAGATGATGATGAAAACGTAAGTTTTGGGGGGAATCACCTCTTCAGGTCCCCAGCATAATCCAGTGAATCTTCTCCAAAAGCCTCTTAGAGAGCATATTCAGAAATTTATGGATAAAAACCAAAAAGAGGAAGTAACTTTTAATCATGCCCCAGTTTGCATGTATGCATAGGTACATATAAGGCAGGGGAGATTCTCTTTCTGAGCATTGCGGAGGGAAAAACCAATGTGCACCCCAAGCATCATTTAACTGAGAAGAGCTAGGGCTGGAGCACCTCTCTTTGCTCTCTCCAAGTCTGAGTTAATGTAGCAGGGGTGAGGGGGTGCCAGGGGTAGGTATGTTTGGCATCCTCTTGGCTGAGCTTTGCTAAGGAAGACTGCAGAACCAGAAGGGACTGACAAGGAGCAGGAAAAGGGGAGTACACAGTGATGGCCTTCTCACATGGACACTGGGTATGGAGGATGAGGGATTCCAGACCAGGGCTCCTGCAGGGCAAATTCCTGCTCCCTCCGTGTTCCCTCACCTTCCTCTGCAGAAGATAAATCATCAGCAATAAAGACAGGAACCGGACCTGACACCTCATCTGAGGGCAAAGGGCATCTTTGCAAATTATTGCTCTTGTGGAAGAGTAAAACAGTGTCGCTTGGAGATGAGTCTACATTTGCGGGACCATCAAAAGGCAAACACTGAGGCCGTTCTGTGATAACCCTGGAGACTGCTTTCAGAGAAAGCCATGTGACAACAGTGAGTTCACTACAGTTGCAAGTTGAAGAGCACAAACACTTTATACCCAGTGAGAATGCTGTATTCGGTCAGTTCAACTTGCCTGAGATGACAATGCACACAACAACTCTAAGAGCGGCTTCGTGAGAATATGGGAAAGTTGGTTGCATTTTCCAGAGCACTAGAAGGGAGTCATGACATGAAGGCTTTACTCAGTTCCTCATTGCTGTCTGTGGCATAAGGGAATAATGTCAAGTTTCTTAGGAACTATTTGCTCTTAAGGATTTCAAGCCCTAAGGCAATTTAAAAAAATTATTTATGACATATATTTGATGAAAACAACATGCAGCTGTAACTTCTGGCCAGTGTTTATAGGTGGTACACCTTCTATAATGAGAAGGACAACGGGTGTTGCAGCTCTCATAACCAAGGGATATCACGGATCTGTTAAGTTGCTGTTAAGTCTGGATGTGCAGAACTTGTTCATTATCATCATATTATTCACCAGCAGGCTGTTACTGAAGACATCTCCACTGGAATGAGAATTGTTGGAAAGTCTGTAAACATCCTTAAATTCAGAACAATATGCCATTGCCTGTTGGAAACTTTTCTGACAAACTGAAAGTCTATTTCAACAGCATTTTGATAGCTGAGCAGGTGCCAGCCTACAGTGGTTTTTCATGTCATTGAAAGAAACGGATGAAATCAGGAAACAAAAGGAGGAGGCCTTAGCTTAGCCAAGCTATTCTGAGTGACTGTTTAATTTGGCTTTCTCAGGTGATACTGCTCAGGTAATGTTTCTTTAGTTAACTCAAACCAAAGCACAAGGCCAAAGAAAATTTGCATTTGATTCACGGCTGAGAGAAAACTGAAGCCATTGAAGAAGAATGCAAAAAGTCAGCAGAGAAAAAAGCAGGGAAAGCAATCAAATTCCTGCACTTGAGCAAATACTTGAAGATCACAGAATATTTATAAGTAGAATTCAGTTAGCGTTTCTCAGATTTCATATCATAAGAGCAAGCATTTGCTATTTTTCAAGGGCCTTATACTTGTGACTCAGAAAGTCCTCCAATACAGAGTTCCAGCTCCATCTGTTAGAGTTTATTGACTTCACGTGAGTATAGAGACAAAGGTTTGAATGAAGTATGGCTGGTTTCTGTTAAAGGCTGCTATTATGAGCCATACAGTGTTTATTCAGTTCTACCATTACCATTGTTGAATCTCTCCCTACAGAAAAAGGAGAAAATCTTTTCCACCATAAATATACATTAAGAAGCCTAAAAATTCTGATCACTGTTGACCAATGCCCACTTTCACCTGAACTCTTGCACTTTGACCTGCATAAACCCTATTCATACATCAACTGAGTAATAACAGTCCCTATTGTAACTCTGCACATGTGGGCATGGTGCATCAGTTTAACATAAAGGTGCTGGATTGCAGGTGACATGCTTCAGCAGCTCTTGGCCAAATATCCTACACTTTAAATGACAAAACATGGCCCAAACTTGAGGAAAGAGTGTTTCAAAGACTTATTCCTGTCATCTTCACTGAGGGAGTGGAGAAACCTATGCAACACTCGTCCACTACCAACTGATGTCGGTGCTGCTGCCTACAGCAGGAGCAGGGCTGCGCCAGCTCTTGCTGGTACAGCAACAAGCTGCGATACATCAGTATTACAAAGAAAACAAAGCTTAGCTATTTCAACCTATTCCTACCGTTTTACATATAGTAAGATACCATTTGCTATGTAGAGGGTAATTCCCCTAAAGGACACCACGATTAAGTGGCAAATTAATTTGCTGCTTACATTCACTAGCTCTTCCAGCTGGCTTAATTCTCATCAGCCACCATAATTTATTAACAGTGAGGTGAGAAAAGACATGAATCAGCTTAATGTGTTATAAGTAGGGCATTGTCATGGCAACAAGATGCGGACTGTTTTCTACTATTTATGTATGGTTTGTTTTGTACTCAACCTTAAGATACCGCTTGAAACAACTAGAATTAGAAACATCTTTTTTTCAACTTTTTTTTCACTTCAGTGAAAATGATCAAAATAAGCATGTGAAAGGCTCTGAAGCATCTCTCCAGGAAAATAGCTATAGCTATACGCTCTTCAGTGAGTCTTCCTAGAAACAGAAGCCTTAACTCTGATCTCCCAACCATTTTCTCACATTGTCACACAACCGATTCCATGGATTAACTCTCAGTTTATACCAGCCTGAGATCAAAACCAGACCTTCCCTGTTCCGTGCTCTACATATCACTGTTAACTGGGGGGGGAGGGGGAATTAAATAGTATTATTGAAAAAAGAAAAAGCTTTTTTTTTTTTTTTTTAAATGCAATACATTGTACTTAACACAGAACATGGAAAAACAGTTAAGGATGTTGCATTTTTACAGACTCATGATGGGTAAGTATAAAGTTAAAAACTAAAAATTAATTGTAAAGGATTTTTATTGCCTTCCCGGCTAATCCTAAATCCCATGCACCTTTTGCATCAGCAATTAATGGTTTTCATAAAATCAGCTCTTCATTCAAAGTTAATTTTATTTACTACCCTGCTGCATAAAGGGAATGCTTGGAATGCTAACACAGCCCTTTGAAAAACAATTATCAATATTACTGTTTTGATTTCTTTTTTTTTTTTTCTGACCACCTCAGGAATCTGATATTAAATAGTCAATGAAAATCAAAACATCTCTAAGGCCTGTCAGGAAGAACACATGGAAAAATAAAACACCTTTCATGAAAAATTTTGCAAGCTTAAAACATTGCTTTGTTCTGAGTAGGAACAAAAAAAAACCCCAACATTTGAAAAATTCAAAGAATTATTCCTCTTTTCTCCATCCAGTACTCATTATTTTTTTTAATATGTCTGGGTTTATATTACCCTAGGTATTTGTTTGCATAATATGTAGGGCAACAGGCAACTGGGCTGTACCATAACATAAAATAAAATTGTTCTTATTTAGCAAACTGAGAAAAAATAATAAACAATATAATTTTGAACTCAAAACTTCCGTCAAGCTACAATTGCAAATGTTCAACTGAGCACTACTAAATTATACCTGCTGAGGTCAACCATAGAAGTTAATTAAGAAATGAAAGATCTGGACAGCCTTACCTAAAGGTTCAATGGATTCGTTCAGTCAATGTTGCTAATGGCCCCAAATACACAGGAGTTGATAGCTGTTAATTAAAAATGCTTACGGAGGCCAAGTCGGGGGAATGCCAGTCTTGTTTTCAACCATTCTTTACCCCATGTCAAGTTCAGCGAGAAGTGGGTCTGAGCTGCAAAGTTTGGCTGGGGGCCTGGATCTAATATGACACATAACAAGCAGGTATGCCAAAACATTTGGTGGGCAGCATGAACAGAGGCGTGTGCCGTGTACAGCAAGCTGGCAGCGTGCTTTTACTGGAGGTGCCCTATGACTGATTACATTGGTCTAGCACTCAGGGGCCTCGCTAAATACCAGCTCCCCGGTGCAAACAGTATTGATTAGAAATACAAGACGAAAGACAAAGTCACCCCCCAAACCCTACGGTTAAAGAGGGGAAAGCCTACTGGATTGTCACTGCACTTGCAGGTCCGGTGGCACTCTGCTTGGTGCAACATGTACCTCCAGGGATCCCCACGTGAAGCAACCTCGGCGCTCCCTCCGCAGGCTGAATGCATTCTTCAGCAAGCCTCAGCTGCAAGATGGTGGAACAAGGATTATTGGGGAAAAACAGAATAATCATCAGGCCGTGCCTGTCCTTGGCTAACACATCACTCAGTGCCATTGGTGGTAGATTTTGCCTCCCAGACATTTATCCAGTGGGAAGTAGTTTGTGACTGGTACGCTTAACAAAAGCTATGAAATCACTGAGAAACAGCGGTGACTTTCCCCGACCGCTGGTCTGGGCAGCAGAGCCAGCCCTGTGAGCCACTCTGTCCCTCACAACTAGAACCTTTCAGCAATAATGAATGAGCTGTCAGATATCCAGCTGCTTATATGACATGGTCCAGTCCTTCCCTGGATACTTTTTCATTGCTTGAGCTACGCTCTTTAAGGTTGCAGTTTCTAATGGACGGATTACATTTCAGCTGTCTTCTCCTCGCACAGAAGGTGATTATAGTTAACATGGAAAGGAAAGGATATTTTCAAAGTGGGCTTGTGATCTTTTTTCCTTCCTTGTATATAAGAAGACAGACTGAAATGTTTCTCCCTCCCTGATATTGTTGATGGCTCAGAGCCACAGGGCATGTCCATCATGTTGGTGAGATCCTGACTGAGTGGGTGGGAATGCTCACCCCTCACACGAGACTTCCCTCACTCACACAGTGAATGCTTTTTTGATGTTAGAGAAGTGTTAGCAACACCCCAAAAGATTTTTTTTCCCCAGTGTTAAAGTGTATGGGCATTGTGTCCCAGGTTGCTACAGGTCCTGGGCTACTGCAGATAGCTGGTGTGACTCCTTCATGTTCATCCTGACCACAGGTAAGTGCATTGAATGAGACTGTGTTAAAATGAAGCAAATCAAATCCCTGCCCTTGTGCGATTACCTGATGCTTTCCTCACACTGAAAACAAAGGATATAAAGCCTCACCCTTCCCAAAGCTAGCCCTCCTCTGATAAAAATGAATATACATTTTGATACCAAATCTTTCTTTGCAGTTTTCAGCTTAGGCCTATAGGAAGTAATAAGTAATAATGTCTTACTTATTTGTTGTTTGACCCTAAATTGATCTTTTCACCTCCCTGTGATTCTTGTGACTGAAAGGTACTGATGCAAGAGTCCACCAGGGAAACAGGACTTTGGAAAATGCTTCATTATTTGCCTTAGCATTGTGTTGTTTAAAACTGAATTTCCACCTCAATGAGAAGCATCACTGGTATCACACATCTCTGCCCAGTCCTGACAAAATGGCAGGAGAAGAGAGAAAAAAAACAGGATGAAGCTTATGGTTCCCAAGGTGAGGGGAGGGAGAAGGAGGTATCTGGGCTTAGTTTGTCTCTGTTATTGGTGATCTGACATTTAAATCAAACCCTGAGAAACATGAGTCTGGGCAGCCATTTGCAGAAACAGCTAGAGGAACCGCGTATCCCAATCCCATAGAAAGCAAATAGGAGGCAGGGGCCTTCTTCTGAATGTGCTGTACGAGCCCATGCCTCAGGGGAAGGGCTTCACCAAGAGGTCTGGAGGCAGAAGTCCTTTATTCAGCCCAAGGGTATTTTGAACTCCTCACCTTCCTGCAACATCTACATTCTAGTCAAGAAATATTGCTTTTGTTGGCAAAGAACCTGTTGGTTGTTTCAGGAGATCACTTTGAAATGAGGTGATTAACCCTGCTGTGTGGAGCCAGGGGAGATCCTTGCCCACTTTGGGAAGTTTGGGCTTCAAAATGGAGAATCTGAAGACCATGGTGAGGAGCCAGCTCTTCGTCAGCTGGAAGGAATGTCTGATTTTGCTTTCAGCTAATGACACTGGATGTAGGACCAGACAACTGAAAAAGAACTAAAATATAGAAGATGAAGGATGCATCTCACATGGCATTCATGCCATGTAATTTAAAAGGCAACAAATCAGTAAAAGCAACCATTATTTTGCTTAACACATTGCAAAATTCTGCAAGAGGTTTAGCATGTGGAGGACAACTGCTGGGTATTGAATGACTTAGTAAGTAAGAAAGACTTTTAAAAGACCTAAAATGACTGCCACAAATGGCAGATGCAAAGAAAACCCTATTAGGGTTTGCAGAAGTTATCGTGTTAGCCACCATGCTTTGCCACAAAAACATTATCTGCTGTGGTGAAGAAACGCTCTTCCTGGTAGTGCCACACAGAATAGTTAACTATAGTTGTGGAGGAAATGTGATTTATCCCATTGAAGCATCTTGCAGTCACCACATTAGAAGCAGTGTTGCTCATAAGGTCAGCTCTTGGTCAAAGACCTGTGGTATGAGAAACATGACCTAACGGTTTATTTCTATATAGGGGAGCATATATCTCAGACTTGGGGTTGAGTTTCCCAGTATCCACCAAGATATCTCTGCACACTGAGATAAATTTACTGATTAAAATAAGGCAACAAGCATGGCTGACAGGGAAGATGAATAATTTTATCAAGTTCATAAAAGATGAAGATTGATTTAGACAATATCATTAGAGTTTCCTAAAATATATGTAAAACTTTATGTGCTTTATGTACTTCTGAAAATACAGCAAGAACCGGCAAGACCTGAGGTTGCTTGTGTGGCTGGCACCACTCTGATTTGCAGTTTGTGCCCTTTTCCTTGGGGATCGACAAAGATCTGGAGGAGACCACGTTCAGCAGAGTTGCTTTCTTAGCTTACCTCTTAATGCTTCCTGAGATAACCATCAGGGAGAGAAGAGCAGAAAAGCCTTTTTCCCACCCTATACAATGTCTCGAGCCTTGAAAAGCATCTCTGTTCTTCAGGGCACACAACTCCGGCCCCTGGCCAAGAAAGGGAGAAAAAACAGGGCTGGAGGAGAACGGGGGTGGTTCTTCGGAGAGTGTCCAGCCACCGGTGAGCCCTACCTGGCAGAGCCCCGTCCCCATCCCTTCCTCACCCGAGCCTGACTGAACAACCGCCTGGGTCTCCGACCCCTATGTCCTCGCTCCAGGCACCACCGGGAGCCTCCATACAGAGGAAAACCACAGGACAGCTACTGGTTCCCTGCTTTGGGGAAAGCGGCACCGGGGGAAGCATCTTGTGGCTATTTTGTGTGCGCGAGCAGTATGCTCACATGGAAATTTTTGGCCGGTCGGTGTCCAAGAAGAAGCGGGACAGCCGGAGAGCTCATGGCGGTCCGAGCGGCGTGTGGCGGGGTCATGGCCTTGGGCCTGAGCCCCCGGCCCTGGCAGGACGCAGCTCCGGGCCCGCAGCTCCAGAATTTAAAAATTAAAGTTTGCCATCTAGCGGTAGACCTCGGGCTTTTGGGTGCAACCACCCAACCCCCCCCCAGTCTTTAGGCGATCCGTTTATGATTTCTGAAACATGTATGCGTTTTTTTGTTAGCGCTGGCTGGCCCTTCCTGCCGTTACGTCTGTCAAAGTGACGAAGGGAGAAGTTTTAATCTCGGCACGTTGCCTGCCGCGGCTGGGTCGGTGGTTACAGCGCCGGGGCCTGGCCAGCGGCACAAGTCCCTTGGCTGTCACACGGTGCAATGGAGATGGTTCTGTGTAGTATTAAATCCTGGATGATTTAAAAAAAAACAATAAAAAACCTCCAAAACTTCAAAAATTTCACTGTGATAAAAAAAATGAGGCAATGAAATGCAATCATTTCCTTCCATGTCCTTCTCACGCCTGGGGCAGAGGTAATTCTCATGGGTTTGTCTCCTTTCTTTCTTTTCAGTATTTACGTCCCCCTTGAACCGAGCTGCGTGTGCAAGTGGCACACGTGCACTGAGTTTGTGTGGTACCCCCTTGGTTCAGACCAACGCTGCGAGGAGCCAGCGCGCCTGCAGAAGCACGCGTCCTCCTCGACAGAGCCCCTGCGAGCTTCCTCCCAGCTGTGCACATTGCCTATACGGAATCCCCTGTGCCTATGGGATCCGTATGGAGACCTCCCCTGGCATCAACAGTCGTTTATTTCCATGAGAAGGAATGATGCGAGGCAGCAGGAGTATGGGTGATGTTTTCTGAAAAGAAGAGGCTGAGGATCCTTCACGGAGGAGGCCAGCAACAAATGGCTGTGGCTGGGGAAAGGACCTGGAGAGGGGGAAAGAGAAGGTCTCGAAGGTGATGGGCAGCGTGATCTGCTTGGGTGCCCAGATCGTAATTAAGGAGCTACAGCCATCCAGCCTGATGCCTGCACAATCTCTCCTCGTCCACACAATCCACTTCTATTAACAGAACTCCAGGTGGGATTAGCAATTTTTGCAGCATAATCACATTGTTGAGTCATATTTAATTTATGAACCACTATACACACAAGATCATTTTCTCATATTGACGCTGAGCTGATTATTTCCCATTTCAGATTTATGCATTTGGTATCTCCCTCTGCAGTGTAGTGCTTCATACTTGTCATTAGTGAACTTCATCTTGTTGATCTGAGACCATCTCTTCAATTTATCATTTTGCATTCTGATCCTGCCTGCCAGACTGAGCAAATTTTATAAGTGTACTCTATATTTATCCTCCAAATCACTAATAAAAATATTGACTAAAATTAGTTCTGAAGATCTCTGCACATCTGCTCGGAATACTCTCTTGAAATTTACTTCTAGTTTGACATTGAGTCACTGGCAATAATACTTTGAGAGTTTTTTCATCTATTTGTATACACACTGATAATCATAATTTTGCATAAATTGCGTTTTGCTAGCTTATATGTAAGAATTCAGGTTACTAGTGCCAAAAGTCTTCTTAACTACATTGTCTACTGTTTCTTCCCATCATCAGTATTTAGAATACAGATATTTATGTCCTGCTACAAAACTGTGTCAATGCAGCTATGTCAGAAAGGAGCAATTTTTACCCCCTCCTTCAAATGTGTTAATTTCATTAAATGAGAATTAAGTTTCCTTCTTTAATGAAGGAATTGATGAGGAATAAGCCACTCAATTTATGTTGAGAGTCCATGGAAAAAAAAAAAAAAAAGCTCTGTACCTTTGCATTTGACTTTGTGCGCAGTATCAGCACAACAAAAATATTTGCTGATGATGTAGATGCTCCTTAATATAGCACATAGGACAGAAATGATGCAAGCACTATTAATCCGAAGATAGAATTCCTGGTAAAACACGAAAAAAAGAAAAGGACTTAATGACCATAACTCTGTCAGTTTTAGTTCTAGCACATAATTAAATCAGAAGACGATGATTTCAAAATGTCCAGAGCATAACTGCTTCCTGCTACTTAGGTGATATGTTTCTGATTCAGAAGCTGTAGTTTGTCTTAAATTTTTAAGTGTAAGAACCTCTTCAGGGCCTATGTCCTCAGAGTGGGAATAGGGGGATGCTCCTTCCCAGCCTCCAGATTTTGTAATTTGCAGAGGAAAAGTATTTATCCTAAACAAACAAAAAAAACCCCACACATGCTTATACAAGGGCTTGTTTTTTCCCTGCATGAGACCTCTTACATGTAATGTCTCTGTTTCTGGCATGGGCTGGAGGATTTTAGGGACACCCGCGATCTAGAATGTAGCATCCGCATGCCAGCCCTCTCAGGCAGGTGCTTGGGAAGAGGCCAGGAAAAAAGTTGTCGGTAGCCTCACGTAGCCCCAGGAAACAAAGAAATTAGTCAACAACCTCTTCCCATAGAAACCTGCCTTAAGGGAATGCAATCAAGGACCCTATCTGGGAAACAGCTTGAGGGCCAGCAAAGCCCGGCTTGAGCAGTGAGGAGGCAGGATGGATTCGGGTCCGGCCCTGACATCGAACAGCCCTGCTGGTTTTGGGGGTTGGATGGTCACACTGCCTTCCTCTGCTTTTTAAGCTTCCTGCTGCTTTTTCTGCTGAAGCCATCCCACTAAGAGCGGGAGTAAACGTCATTTTGTAGGTGTCTGCAATACAATAAAAGCGGCCCCAATGCAATACCCCATGAAATGCGTAACTGCAGACAGAGATGAATCACGCCACCACCGAGTCAGCTCTCACATATAGCCAGTGTAGGTGTTATTATGACTGTAACAGGCTTCAAAAGAATAAATCGCACAAAAGCTAGGCTGGCAGCATTTCCCGTTAGCAGTAGTTTAGGTAGTGCTGTTCAGATCACCTCCTCACGTTACAATCACCGTTCCTTGAAGGAGGTTTGGCTGTAACCTCCTCCCAACTCCGCGTTAATTCCTAAGGATAACATGAGCGTCAATTAGGCACAGGCATGACTCAGAAGATGAAATATTGCCCTCGGTGGGAAGTCAAGAGATTGTGTTTTTGCCTGCCTTCACCGGCACACATTGCCCTACCCACTAGGTGTCCCTGCCAGCCAGGGAAACAGCGCGCCGCAGCCAGGGCTGCATTTGCTTTGTGCCATTTGGCTTTGGCTGAAAACATCCAAAACAAACAACAACCCAGGAAACATGTCTGAAATAACTTCTTCTTCTTCTTCTTCTGCTTCTTTTTTTTTTTTAACTTCCTATTTGAAGCAGCTCCAAATTCATGCACAATGCACAAAATGGAAAAGGCAGCTCTCCGTTTCACTGTGTGGGGTAATGGGAAGGTTTTGGACGGAGGGAGAATGGTTTCCCCTCCCGGGTAGCGCTCAGGTGATGGGCTGCTCTGGCCCAAGCACCACCAGCTCCATCCCTCTAATCTCACCTCTGAATTCTGTAGGAGCCAGACAAATTGTACCGTAATCTCTTACCTCTATTTGCTCATCTTTAAAATAGATGCTATTCTAATTTCTCCTGCACCTGTGAGGTTAAATGAAGGGTGATGATGTTCCTTTTGCTTCCCCGTTAAAAACATGCAAAATAAAAAAAAAAAAAAGGATTACTATCAAGGTGTGGATGTTCAAGTCTCACCAAAAAATGCCTAATTTGTGGGTAAATAAGCGTCTATAACCTCAGGATGGATTAGGCATAACACACATGTTCGGTGGCTGCCTCTGTAAAGAAGAGACCTTTTTGTCCGGCTAAGATTTGCTCTGGTAATCCCTGGAGAGTTTCTAGAGGTCAGCAGAGAAGCAGGGAGGAAAGTGAAGACAGTAAAGGAAGCACATACTTGCAGATGTGGTGGCTTCTGCCAGCCTGGGAAGGGGAAGCAGGAGGTAAAAACTTGAAGATATGCTGGGAATTTTTTGTTTTTAAAAATGTTTTGTCTCTTTGTATTACTGAATTGGGGGAGAGAGAGAGGGGAAAAAAAGCCCTTTTGCTCTATAAGCTAGAGAAACCCATTCCACATTTCTGTACTTCTCCTTCCTGATCTGTCGAACAAGGGCAACAGCATTTCCCTGCCTCGTGTTGATGCTCGCTTACGAACAGCCCGAAATCCTCAGAAAGGAGAAGGGAAAGCATGCAGCAGGACCGGGTTTTCTGAAGCCATCACACACAGTGATTTCTGTATCAGAAGTCTTGTCTGAAGGCTCTGCATTTTGGAGCCATCAACAGAGATCGCGGCATATTGTGTCGTGCACTGTACAAACACAGTGAGAGACGATCCCTGTCACAAAGGACTTACTCTCTAAATAGAGACGACGGAGGAAAAATAAGGGGGAGATTAGAAATGAGTTGACTAGCTCAGGGTTGCGCAGTTTGGTGAGGACGCCGGAGGCAGAAGCCTGGTATTCTGATTTCCAGCCCAGCAATCTGCTCTTTCTCACAGACAACCACCTTTTGCTGTTCAAATGCTTACGGGGTGTTAACGGCACTAAAGATAATTATATATGACTTGGTATTTTTAACTACTGAGAGCTTTACATGTAGGCACACACCTCGCTGAACTCGGTCGCCCCCAGGGACGGTTCCCCCCCTGCCGGCCCTAGCAGGGTTTGGAGGGTGCTCAGCTAATGACTATAAAGTGACCTTCAGAGCAGAAATGCGATCCAAGCAAAAGGAAAGGAGGAGGGCCCAGCTCTTGTGAAATCTGGCTGTTGAAACACCTTCACGTCTTGCAACACAAAGTCAAAAAACTCTTTGTCTTAAAGATTTAAGAATAGACATAGGAAGGACTGTATTTATCTCATGTTAATCACCTAGGCAACTGGGAAAGCAGAAGTGAGCTTCACTTTCTAGTGGGTTTTATAATCTGCCAGTTCATTCAAACGCCTTTTTCCGGCACATCAGAAATGCATGTGGTCCTGCTGCAAATTTGTATTTTTAAGAAGAACAATGTTATCAAAAAACAATCAGTTTGGGCTTGTAGCTTTTCCTTTAACCAACACATTCTGTGCCGACATTCCCAGGTAGTTATTTAGTGTCCGAGGATCTGCATTAGAAGTAGAGCCTCTCTCCTCATTTTAATTTCTCCTCTTGGGGATCCCACAGTTGCAACAGCAAGGATTTGATAGAGACCATAGCCAAGGAACAGGCTGGGAACTGCCCTTTCCTTTCCCAGTTGTGCAGGGAACAGCTAAAAGCCTCTCGCTCAAGACTGAAGTGTGTTGCGAAGGATGTATCCTGAAAATGAAATAACACTGTGCCTATGCAGACCTGAAGCTTGTGTTATAACCTTGCAACACAGCTTTTAGTAAGCAAAAAGCGATCCAGCCTGCCATAGGGTCTTGCAGGATTCAAGTCTCAACTCGTACCTTTGTCATGGGCTCGGTCAGGAAGGAGGCAGGAAGGCTGTGTCTCTTAGTGAGGGAGAACAGCAAGGTTGTATTTTTCCAAGCGGTTCATTCAAATCTAGGGTTATTTTTGTAAATAAAGGTTAGCGTTAGCATCTGCTATTTTGCAGAAGCATGTAAAAAAGCACAGGTTGAAAATTCTCTGTTGAAACTGATCTTTTGTCAGAAAATTAGATGTTTAAAACACAAAATATTTCACAGACAGCTCCTACAATCCTAAAAAAAAAAAAAAAGGTTAATTTTCATTTGACTGTTCCTAGTCTTGTCCAGATTGCTCTGCTTCTGATGGATTTTGATAGCTTTTCACAGGCTTCTTTATTTCCTAAATGGAAAAATCCCTCCATCCTGGATGGTCCTTTCCTAGAAGAAAAATATGGTTTTGGTAATGTCTTTATTTACATTGTTTCAAAACCTATTTTCCTTGAAAGGAAATGTTTATGAGGTTTGGCTTTTCTCCCTACATTTCCTAGGCAGAGTTGCTGGTGCTTTGCTCTGCCTGCCTAAGCCCAACATGAACTCCAAATCATTAGTATTATTTTACTCAGCTCAACAGATTTTCTGGGTTTTCTAGCTCATTTACAGCTATGCAGAGGGGGGGTGAAACCTTGATACTCCATTTGGGGAACATTTATAAACGCTCCTCCCACCCCGGATTTTGCAAAGTTATAAATAATTATATAAAAGGCACAAAGCTTTAGAGAAACAAGCCAAGTTTATGAGGCCCAGAAACTGAGGGAATTAGGAATTTTTCCATTCACTTGGATGAGTTTTGGTTTAAACACTACAAAGTCAGATTCATCTGATTGAGGGATACTGAGGGAGCTGGCGGAGGAGCTTGCCAAGCCACTCTCCATCATTTATCAGCAGTCCTGGTCAACTGGGGAGGTCCCAGATGACTGGAAGTTAGCTAATGTGACACCCATCTACAAGAAGGGTCAGAAGGAGGATCCGGGGAACTACAGGCCTGTCAGCCTGACCTCGGTGCCGGGGAAGGTCATGGAACAGATCATCCTGAGTGCCATTACGTGGCACATGCGGGACAGCCCGGGGATCAGGCTCAGCCAGCATGGGTTTATGAAAGGCAGGTCCTGCTTCACTAACCTGGTCTCCTTCTATGACAAGGTGACCCGCTTAGTGGATGAGGGGAAGGCTGTGGATGTTGTCTACTTGGACTTCAGTAAGGCCTTTGACACCGTCTCCCACAGCATTCTCCTGCACAAGCTGGCTGCTCACGGCTTGGACAAGTGCCCTCTGCGCTGGGTTAAAAACTGGCTGGACGGCCGAGCCCAGAGAGTGGTGGTGAATAGAGTCAAATCCAGTTGGCGACCGGTCATGAGTGGTGTTCCCCAGGGCTCAGTGTTGGGGCCGGTCCTGTTCAATATCTTTATCGATGATCTGGATGAGGGGATTGAGTGCACCCTCAGTAAGTTTGCAGATGACACCAAGTTGGGTGGGAGTGTCGATCTGCTGGAGGGTAGGAAGGCCCTGCAGAGGGACCTGGACAGGCTGGATCGTTGGGCGGAGGCCAACTGTATGAGGTTCAACAAGGCCAAGTGCCGGGTCCTGCACTTTGGTCACAACAACCCCATGCAATGCTACAGGCTTGGGGAGGAGTGGCTGGAAAGCAGCCAGGCTGAAAAGGACCTGGGGGTGATGGTTGACAGCCGGCTGAACATGAGCCAGCAGTGTGCCCAGGTGGCCAAGAAGGCCAATGGCATCCTGGCTTGTATCAGAAATAGTGTGGCCAGCAGGACCAGGGAGGTGATAGTGCCCCTGTACTTGGCACTCATGAGGCTGCACCTTGAGTACTGTGTCCAGTTTTGGGCCCCTCACTACAAGAAGGACATTGAGGTGCTGGAGAGTGTCCAAAGAAGGGCAACGAAGCTGGTGAAGGGTCTAGAGCACAAGTCTTATGAGGAGCGGCTGAGGGAGCTGGGGTTGTTTAGTTTGGAGAAGAGGAGGCTGAGGGGAGACCTTATTGCTCTCTACAACTACCTGAAAGGAGGTTGTAGCGAGGTGGGGGTCGATCTCTTCTCCCAAGTAACAAGGGATAGGATGAGAGGAAATGGCCTCAAGCTGTGCCAGGGGAGGTTTAGGTTGGGTATTAGGAAAAACTTCTTCACCAAAAGAGTAGTCAGGCATTGGAAGAGGCTGCCCTGGGAAGTGGTTGAGTCTCCATCCCTGGAGGTATTTAAAAGCCGTGTAGATGTGGTGCTTGAGGACATGTTTTAGTGGTGGACTTGGCGGTGGTAGGTTAATGGTTGGACTTGATGATCTTAAGGGTCTTTTCCAACCTTAACAATTCTATGATTCTATGATTCTATGATCTGAACATGCTGAATGAATGGAAAAGTTACGAAGCTATGGACAACATGCTACACTTTATGGAGGCTACTGAAGAAGGCAGAGAAGTGCATGACCAGATTTGCTACCAATCTCTTTTGCAAAAGAGCACAAAGCAAGCAAGAAAAAGAAGGAAGAGAGCAACCTTGAAAACCCTTTTAAAGGGGATAAATTCATGGCGAGGGTGAAGGGGAAGCGGTGCTGTGGCCATAGATCCCAAGGCAGAAGAGAGCAGCGCTGTGGGGTGTGCGGGGTGTCAGGACCTGCCTCAGTGTACACGGACAAAAAGGAAACCCTTGCAGATCCAACATGCAGGCTGCAAGGGTTTTTTTTTTCCAAAGTCATGCAATAGTCAAGGGGAAAGAACTGAAGGCCTGGAAAATTCAGAAAGTGAAAGAAAGCAGTTTTGATGTTTCTTAAATTTACAATTAATGGAAGTAGAGATATACTGCTTAAACACTAATTTGGAATTAAAAATGAAACATTAAAGGCTCACTCTCAGTTATTTTCAATAATCAGAATTAATGAATGAAATTCCTAATCATGCTGCATCTGCTTTTAAATTATAACAAGGATCATGACACTTGCACAATAAAGCCATGCGATTGGCAGCACGTGATGGCTCTAGGAAGAATTTGAATCCAATTATTTGCCTGTGGAACCATTTGTTAACATTGTAAAACAGGTAAATAAGAATGCTGCTTATTCGTGAAAAAGGATAAGGGCTCAGGAGCCTGATAGAAGCCTCAGGACCACCGATATGAAAGGAAGTTGTGCATGCAGAGCAACTATCATCTCCAGACAGACTTGTTGAACCTGGGCCCAGAAATGATGAATAATTGGGCACTTATGTGCAAAGAAAGACTGTGACATTAGCAGACAGAAAGTATTAAGGTGGCGGAATAAAGGAAAGGTACGTTGGAATAAAAGGGGGGAATTTGGCAAGGAGAAAGGTTCCGTGGCGTTTGGGAGCTAGCTGCACTGGGGGTTCTCTCAGGCTTTGCAGGAAAAAAAGAAGCTAAATCTGCAGGTTACAAATGGATGTAATATGAGACAGAAGCCATATGTTGTCATTTCCACTCCCCTGCAAAAGACATCCTCCCTAAAGTCTTGATCAAGGAATGGGTTGTAAATCACAGAAGAGGCAGGATGCGAAATTCAGTAATTTCCATTAACTGACACTAGGCTAAAACCATAATTGGTAAAAAAGTGGTTTGGGGCAGTCTATTAGCTTCTGCTTTGCTGTTCATCATTCTCACAAGTTCGTAACAGAGTACAAGACAGTAAGATGCCCAGCTGTCTATTAATAATTGATTTAATGTAACACGAGGTGTGTGTAATCTCTTTCCTTCGTTCCTCCGTTTAATATAATCCATGAATCACTGGTGACCAGTGAAGAGGTTGATTGACCACATGATGCTAACTCTTTTCCTAACTCCAGCTGCTGACTTGCATTTAAGAAAGCTAAATGCCTACTAAATACTTTGTGGTTATAACAGGGATGCTGTGGAAAAGGGAGACAATTAGTCAGTGGAGTAAGATAATGTTTGCTTTTGGATAAGAGCTTATAACTCTGCCTTCTGCTATTTCCAGTAGTTCCAAGTCTGCCCAACGTTAGATACTAAAATAATTGTTGTGAAACATAGACCTCTCTCTTTTTGTCCCAGTGTCTTTCTCCCAGATCTAAGGAAAGGTTTAACTTGCAAGCAGAAGCTGCTTTTATTCTCAACATATTGCTATAGGTATCAGTGCCATGATACCTATCTACCCCACAATCACAAAAGATTTCCTATTTTCAGTACCTTTTCAAGGTAAGGAACTGCTACTCTTCCTCTTCTACTAATAGGGAAATAAGACACAGACAGTGTGTTGAGAACCTGGCTTTGCTAGGGCTTTTAATTGTACTATTTCAGGCACTTCTGCTTGTGAACATATGTGTGTTTTTCACCAATGCCAAGATTTTCACTCCGTGAGTGTCACTTCCTTTGTTAGCTCCAAATGTGCAGAGGTTGAAAGGGCATCTTTACTAGTGAAAAATCTCTCAAGGACTTTTATAAATCATTCAAACTTCTGGTTGAAAATGTTTCCTTTCACACACTTCCTAGTGCCAAATACAGGCCCATCTGGAATCATTATTAATTCTGTTGAACTGTTTAATTCCAAGTGGGTTTTTTTTAAAGAAAGACTTGATTCAGTATTTTATAACCATAATTGGAATAGCGCATTAAGACTCAACAGCTCATTTTTTTATTCCGGGAAATGGCAAGCAACACATCTTGTACTCAATCAGTTACATTAGTAGAGCAATGCTGAAAAATCTTGTACCATGTAGCTACCCCCAAGTTTAATTCTTCTTATACATTTATTTTCCATACACGCAGAAGTTAAAATACTCTTTGGGGGCTTAAGAAAGCTTCTTAAACAGTTTGGAGGACTTTTCTATGCATGCTTCATTGAGCACATCAGTCAGAAAATTAGAAGAATAGATGCCCTGCCACTGAAATGCCCAAGCAAAGTGTAAAGCATGCTCCTCCATATACAAACTCACATCAAAATGGTTGTTTCTGGTTCATCATCAGGAATGAACCATTAAATTCAGTTTGCAAGCAATGTCCCATTCACGTTTCAAAAAAGAAAATGAAAAACACAAAGAACAATTAGTGGTTTTGTGCAAATCTGCTTACATAGCTTATTTTTGCATTAAACCTTGCCTCTAGGATTTGTATGCACATGTTTAAGGGAGGGGAACTGTGAAATCTTCCTGTCATTTATATCAATGGCACAATTCCCATTGACTCAAAACCAGGTCAGCTTGGAACTTCTCTGCGTATTTCTCCACATTCAAGAGATGAGGGAGACACTTAGGTTGTACCTTTGGCTCCTTGAGAGTTGCGTTGAAGAGCCATCACATCTCTTCATACATCCGTGGGGTTGCGCAGCCTGCTCAGTGCAGTCAGGCAGGCTGGAAACACAGAGCCAGCGTGTGTGGCTGGCCAGGGAAGGGCAGAGGTTGCATCCACTGCAACGTGGAGATTAAAGCACCAGAAGGTTTTCATCCCTAGAAGCAGGTGATTAATGTTCAGCTGCAGAGATCTGTAGGTATGGAACCAGTTGGTTTTGAGAGTGATACAATTATAAATTCATAGCCAGACTGTCATGATACAAATTAGTCTCAGCACTCATTTCTTTGGCAAAACTCCCATTCTTTGGATGCCTTTCTGGTGGAATTTACTGTGACATGAAAGATATCCAAAATACAGATAAAAGGAGTACTTTTCCAAGTGCAAAATTCACTACAAGTGTTTGCCATAAACTCACCATAAAATAAGCTGGAAGGGAGCTTTCATACCTCTGGGTCCATACCGCTGCTCAAAATAGGGTCAGGTTTGAAGTGAGATGAGGTTACTCAGTGCCTTATCCAGGTAGGTTTTGAATATATTCAAGCACGGAGAGTCTACAACCTCTCTGAGCACCTGTTCTAGTGCTTGATCATCTTCACTGTGAAGCTCTTCTTATATCTAATTGGGATTTATCTTGCTGCAGCTGGTATTCACTGCCGCTTGCCCTTTTGCTGTGCACCCCCAAAAAGAGTCTGGCTCCATCTTCTCTATAACCACTTATTAGGTAGTTACAGAGAGCAATAAGATGCCCCCTTAGCTATCTCTTCTCCAAGAAGAACAACTAGCTTTCTCAACCTGTCCTTGTACACCATAGGCTCCAGCTCCCTGAGCATCCTGGTGGCTATTACTGAACTTGCTCCAGTATAGAATCAATCACAGAATGGTTTGGGTTGGAAGGGACCTTAAAGATCATCTGGTTCCAACCCCCCTGCCATGGGCACAGACACCTTCCACAAGACCAGGTTGCTCAAAGCCCCATCCAACCTGGCCTTGAACACTTCTAGGGAGGGGGCATCCACAGCTTCTCTGGGCAACCTGTTCTAGTGTCTTACCACCCTCACAGTAAAAATGTCCGTGTATTCCTTGTAGCGGGGAGCCCAAAACTGGCCACAGCCCTGCAGACATGGTATTACCACATCTGTGCTGAGCAGGGGGAAGTAATCACTTCCCCTGAGCTGCTGGCTGCACTCTTGTTAATAAAGCCAGTATGCTGCTGGCCTTCTTGGCCATGAAGCCACACTGCGGACTCCTGTTCAACTTGTTGTCTATCAGGACCCCCGGGCCTTCCCTTCAAAGCTGCTTTCTAGCCAGCTGGACCCCAGCCTGTGCTGTTGCAGGGCATTATTCCTTAGTAGGTGCATTTGCCTCTCTTGAACCTCATGAATTTTCTGTCAACCTGTTTCTCCAGCCTGTTGAGATCCTTCTTCAATGCCCTGCCCTTCAGTGTATTGACTGTTCCCCTAGTTTTGGGTCATAAGTGAACTTGGTGGAGGTCCATCCAATTCCATTGTCCAGATTTAATGAAGACATTAAATAGTATCAGACCCAGTCGTGACCCCTGAGGAACACCACTAGTAACCACTCTCTAGTTCAACTTTGACCTGCTGCACGCTATTCCTTGAGCCCTGTGGTCCAGCCAATTTTCCATTCATCTTGTCATTCTCCCAATCAGTCCTCATGGATCCAGCTCAGCACCCTGGATACTACTGCAGACTGTCAAAAGGCTTGTTAAAGTTCAGGTAAACGACATCCACTGCTCCCCATTGCCTGCTGAAATAGCCAACGCCTAGAGACAACTGCAAAACAAATTCTGTTTGAAAATATTGCTGCAAAGTCATCATATCCATAGAGAAGGGTTTGATGTATTAGTAATTAACTTCTCTGGAATATTCCTATAATTGTTATGGTTCTTTAGGCATAAGGAAATAATTTTCTGGATTTGGATCACTATGTTAGTTAGTCTGACAAGCCCAAAATAAAGTAAATTTTCACACATCAATCATTAGCATATTTGCTTAAGAAACAGTGTGCAGAATTCATGCAAAATCAACAGCTTATTCAAGTAAATACATATTCATAATTATTCTATGTGAAATATTGCTTTCTGAGTTTGTTCACTGAATACTAACTACATTCCTAACAAATATACCAAAATAACAGTTCCCCTGTTACTATGGAGAGGGAGAGGAGAAAGTACTGTGCTTGAGGACTAACTGTAAAATCTCTGGAGTGAGAACAAGATAGTGTGATTCCCTCATATACAGTAATAATAATTCAGCAGCCTGAGGTTTTACATTCAAGGTTTTGGAGAGAGAAATGGAAAGTTGCTGATGAGTTGGTCTAGAGACATGCCGAAGGGTTGTTTTATGGGAGGGACGTTTTCCATCATTCAGAGATACAAGAAAGGAAAGTGTCATTCTCAGCTGAAGTGAAACAAACATGGGAACAGATTTGGCGTTAGCAAATGTGCTACATCTTAAAATGATTCTAGCTCGCTGGACGCAACCATCGCTATCATAGCCAATCCCTTCCACATCTCCCCTAGTCCAGCGAGCAAAGCCAAGCGAGGATATATATCCTTAAAGGAATCAGTATGCACATGTGTGCACACACACACCTGCAGACACGCAGACATTTGATTCTTCATCTCCATAATATGATTTGCTTGTAGCAAGCAGAACGCAATTGCTCCACTTCACTCCTCTGATGCATTGCAGGGAACTAGCATTACATGGTTTATTACCATGGGTATAGAAAAACTAGACTGCAAGTCGCATTGATCAGAGAGCCAGTAAGGCGAAGAGTGCTCCCTGCAATATGGAGCCTGCAGAAGCATTGCCAAGTAGTGATCGCGGCACTGCCAAGTGTCACTGCAGCGAGGCACAGAGAGACTCAATACTGCATTAAATAAAGGACAGGGCATGCTGCATTTCATAATGCAGCTAAAAATAATATTTTACACTTTATCACCTTTTTGCCAAGGCTTGCTAAGCACTTTGCACAAATTAATGGCATTCAGGTTCCAAGCACCCGCATGTGGTAGTTTTCCATATGGCAGAGGGGCTTTTTCATCCCTAATAGCATGTTGCTCTCATTATTATGCAGTAGATTTTTTGTTTCTGTACACCAGGCCTGGGTTCTTACAAGGAAGCGATTATACTTGCCTAAATGGAGATTCTGGTGACAAGATAATTTACAATGCTCTGTTGCATAATCATTGAGCCAAGGTCAGGGAAACCATTGATGTAGCGTAGTCAGGGCAGTTGTAAATAAAACACACGTCACAAAAGGGTTCATTCTCAGTGAGAACAGACAGACAAGCAAGAACAGACAAGAAAAAACCTCCAGCACTCTCGTCATGGTAAAATCTTATTCCCCTCCCCTGTCTCCACAGGTCCTGTGGTTGGCTAATTAAAGAAGGAGGTGTAACTATTAATCTAATCTCACTTGTTCTCAAATTTACCATAATTTCTACACTTGAGAGGCTGGTGAAATGAAACAGCACGGCTACAGTTTTCCATTCATCAGCAGGAAGCAGAACAACTCAGGGAACTGGGCTAAAAATAATTAAGAGGCAGGATCAGGTGCTGCGTGCGTGCATCTGTGTCTGTACGTGGGCATGGAGGCACACGATCATCTACTGGAGGTAGCAGCAGTAGCAGAGGGGGAGATGAGCACCACCAGTAATTTTATCTCAACATATGAATGCTTGCAGATGTACTCACAGCATACTTATTAGAGAGGCAAAAACGCCCAAGAAAACTGCGATCCAATTACGCTATAAACAAAATCAGCTTTTTAAACAAATACAGCCACCAGAACGCTACCATCAGCAGTGCTGCAGGAACCACTTGGGAGCTGCTGGGGCAACCACAGCACACAGGGTGCTCAGCACATGGCCCGTAACCCAGCGCGCTGCGGGTGCAGAGCGGGTACGTCACCCTTCAGCAGGAAGCTCGACATTTTCTGGAAGCATTGGCGTTATTTCACGTGCGTTGCTATTTCTTTGCATTTGTGCAGTAACACTAGAGTTTGTCAGAAAGTATCGGGGCGACTTTTGTACCTTTTCCATACAGGCAGGCTGGGAGCGAGGTGCAGGGCTGCTGACAGGAGCTCTGGTCAGCACAGCATGGATGCAGCTGGTCTAGGACCTCCTTCGAAAGACAGACTGGTCAGACACACAGATATCCCGGATCATCAGAGCTGTTCTTCAAAATCTGCTCAGATGAGATCACTGAGAGAAGGAGGACGTACCTGAGGAGCAGACCTAGGATGGAGGATTGAACTAAGTAAGTAGCTCTTACCTGAGGAATCAGCTATCCAGCAGAACAATTTCTGAGAAAGATTCCCCAACAGTACTACTAGTCAGCCTAAACATACAATTACTTGCCATGTTCCAGGAAAAGCCTCAACTATCTAGTTTGCAGCTCCTCTAAAAAGTGTATAAGGAAGCGATAACGGGCCAAATCCTCAAGCCAGTGTAAATCAACACTATTTGCTTGCCTCTGCTGGAACGCCCACTCTTTTTTTCAGTTAAGGAGCTAACACACAGTATCTTAATATGCATTTATGTTAATATTTGCACTTTGCAGGGCTAGGTAGATTGCGCGGCTAGCACATGTCAGACTAAATGTCACTTCCAAAAGCTAAGGGACTTAACTGGAAACTGCCATTCAGAGTGACAAGCTGACAACATGTGGAACCTCTCCGGAAAAGCCTTCCCACCTCAAGCACCTCCTTGTGATTAATCTTTCACATAGACAATACACATTACTATTTTAAAAAGCTGAATTTTTAAGGACAGAATACATTAATGAATAGAGGGAAATGTGAACAAATTAGCATCTTCAAGCACTGCGAGACACAGGGAAAGAATACATAGACAGAGTAGCCAGGTCCCTTCAGAGACCACAGCTGTAGCCCCTCTCTGCAACATTGCCTCCTGGCAGCGAGACTGGATCCAGCCCCGGAATCCAGACTCCGTACCAGTCACTCCAGAGTGTTGTTAAGATGCATGGCACCATGGCAGAATTCAAATCAACGTTTCTTCCCCACACATCATTGGAGTGGGCTAGGTAGCAAAGTTTGACATGAAAAGTGAGCAAGCTGCCCAGTAATGATGAGGTTTTGTATCATGCAAGCTTAGAAAATAGCCTGGAATAAAGAATGTGCGCATTATTGCCTTTCACACTGTGTCTGATCTTGCACTGCTGTACAACTTAAACTACAAGTATCTGGCAGAATTCAAGATCATTTTGCAAAGACTTGTCATCCTCCTTCACCAGATCGCTCTCTGTAAGACATGATGGAGGGGGAGTTGAAATACATCGTATTAGAATGAATATAAATGGTAATGATCATGCTCTTCCACAACACTTCCACTCTAAGGAATCAGTTAATTAACCCTGAATTGAGCAGGCTTGCCGGTTGGGAATACAGCAGTTGAATTGATAACAGCTTCCTGACCCCTACTTCTCAAGGACAAGATTCGGTAACCCGTATTTATGTTAAACATTAGCTTACCCTGTGAGGAACCTCCAGAAATCAATAGGGACTGCACTACACCAGTAAGACTGGCAGAATTGGATACCAATTATAAACTCAGACTGGCCCTCAGCTGAGTATTTCTGTCTGCTTTTTTCTTTTTTATTCTGTCTTTCCATGTTCCTCCTCCCCCATGTCTGCACCCAAGAAAATACAGAACCTTATAGAAGGCGTTTGAATGGTTGCTTTTCCTCCTTCTCTTTAATCCAAAAAGTATGAATATTTCTTGTTACAGGAAGGTAATGTTTGACAAAACTTGGCAGATTTGAGTGTATTTCTAAACCTGGAAGGAGCCCAGCCTTTTTGACAAAATGGAAGCAACAATTTGTGGCTTTTAAATGTGAAGTGGTCTATTTCTTCTTGAACAAAAAAGTGTAGCTGAAATCACTAGAGAAAGCATTAAGAGAAGCAATCTGGACTTAAAGAAAAGGAGATACAAGATCTGCACTTTTTTTTTTTACCAAAGAGCGTGGGGGAAGAGGTGGATAGAAACAAGGGGATGTATTTTCCATTTGCAGTTCTTTTCCCCAAATTTTCCCAGAAGCAGAACAGACTGTAGTTGGGTAGAGGAACTGAAAGCCTAAAGATGCTGGTAAAGAGAATACCCGTGTGATGTAAAAGGGAGGTGAGAAAGAAAAATCCTTCAGCTTTTTATTTTGAGACAGCTCAAAGTTAAATTTCATCTCACTGCACAGGGAAACCATATCCCCCGAGAGCTGCAGCTTGGGTTTCTGTGTCTCCTCTCTGGTCTGGCCTCCCATGTTGGACTCCTCCTAAAACGTCACTGCCACGTGCCGCGTACAGCAGGCTCCTCGCCCCAGCCCAGCCAGAAAAGCACATTTTGCTACTGGAGCAGGAGGGGCAGCTCCCCACTGGCCTTGCAGGGAAGCAGCTCAGCCTTCAACCTTTTGGGTTAGCTCAATGCACTGAAGGACAGTAAACTTAGGTTAGGCAACCCTAAAAGCAAGCCATTTTTTTTTATGTCTCCCGATGAAAGAGTTGTTAGTGGGTTGGAGTTGTTCATGTGGCAGAAACTGCATTTTTGATCAAAAACATTGTTTTAATGGGGAATTTAGAGGCAGGCCTATTCTTCCTGAAAAGGAATAGTCCAAAAAAAACCCCACTGGGATCTCAGGAATGAAATCACGCAGAAATCATCCTTCCAATACTGATGTGCCAGCACAACAGATACCAATGTTTTCTGCTACTGAATGACTGTTGTTCACTCTGCCTTTTTCAAAGCCGAGTGACAGATTGTGCTGGAATTAGATGGGAGGCATCGCTACCTTGAAGCTATGTAACTGTCTGTGACTTCGCAACAGTGACTAGTTTTAAGTCTCTATTTCCCCCCAGTTTAGTAGGTACTTTTCTGTATGAATTAGATGCTTCCAGATTTTTTTGAGCTTGTTTTTCACATCAGACTCTGACTGCCTTAAACTATTGGATACCTAGCAAGCTAAAAAAAAAAAAAAAGAGCTGTGTCTGGCTCTGGTGGTGTTTTCTGCTCATGTCCTAAAGCCATGTCAGGTTGAAATGAGGTACACAGCACCTCTCCCATCCTCCTTCTTCGACAGTGTCCTGGTTTCCATGGAAAAGAAAACCTGGAGCATACGCTGAAAGGGAATTGCAGCATGGTCAAACAGGTCCCTGATAGAGATGAGGGGGCAGCAGGTCTGCAGGCAGCTGCCCGGCTGTAGAGACAGAGCTAGCAAGTCAGGAGTGTCTTATTCTTTCTGTCAATACAGACAAGAAGATTTCTTGCTTAGTGTAGTATTGCCTTGGGGGTTGGAATTGGATTTACTCCCCAAACTGTTACTTCATTTCATGTTCCTTTCAAGCTCCTCTTCCGTGCAGAAAATTTTAGAAGGAAATGCCACTGGATTACACAGCTGCTGTCTGCCCGGGCCTTAAATGTGCCAATTTGCATCAGTCTGTAGGCAGTGCCGAGAACAGGCTGGAAGTGACTGCAGCCTTCCTATGTTACTAGTGGCATCTTACTTGCAAATCTGAAGCAATCGAAGGGAAAAGGTGCAGAGAACCGGAGACAGCCAGCTCTGAGCTCCTAAAAAAAAATAAATCCTTCTTTTCTTCTGAGAAAAGCATGTGTGAAACACAGCGCTCTTGAGGGATGCCCTACAAGACGTCAGCATGAAGCTACAGTAACTGATGGAAGAAAAATGAGGTTTGCGAAGTAAAAATGTCCCCGTTTGTGTAACTTGATCAGGCTGGGAATGAAAATTGTTGAAAACATGCCTGTCACTAAACACACTGAAAACTTTTTAAAGATAAATGGAAACAGTATCAGTGTACTATGAGAAAGCTGATTCCTGTCCTTGTTTTGCAGACACAAATAATTTGGATAAGAACCCAATTGCAGAAATGCTGATCAAAAGTGAAGCTCTAAAGCTTTGCAGTTACCTTTTCTGTTAACAGAGAAACAGGCACATCGTTATGGGAAGCATCACCACGTAGCATCACTACAAAATATTCTAATGTTACCTTTAGAGTGTGCAAGCAGGGTTTCATCTCTTAGAGAGACCTGCTGTCTTGCTGTTCAGTCTTTGGGTTATGCAAGGACTTTGTACCTTGGCAGACTCAGAAGAAGAGGAGGCAATGTGAACAGCCTGAAAATTGGCTGCCTGCCTTGACTCTTGTTAAATCAATTCTGGTGTTAAGAGCTGTCTCTTGGGAACCAGACAGAGATGTTGGGCTAGGATTCCTACATGAAGGAACTGCCTTGCATGTTGGCTGCACATCCTCATTTTGGGACTGGTATATATGTGCGAATAAAGCGATTCAAATTTAGAATACCCTCAGACTTCTTTTATGCCCAAAAGGAAGGCATAAGCATCTGCTAGTGATGGATAGAGCACACAGATGTTAGAAGTCAAGGCAACAAAACTTCAATTTGCTGTCATTTGCCCTTCTTTGTATGAGAGACTTTTAAAGGGTAGAGCACAGGAAAAACACTGTATGTACTCAGTGCTTGCTTAGAGGATGGTAATAAACCTTTAAGACGCATACTATGTTGAACCAAGTTAGTAAACCATAAGAAATTTAGTTACCACCATTCTAGAGGTGCCAACCTTTCCTGAATGGTAACTAATGTTATTTCAAGACATTTCTAAATATTTGCATCAACAATTTCATGATTGCAATATTGGCTACTCAGGAGTTCCTCACTCCTCAGAATTACATGCTTCATTTTAGTTGGCACATTTGAGGAGCTCAGTGTTCAGTAGCACAATCTGAGCCTAAGGTGAAGTATTTAAAAGGCCTTAACTAGTAAATTAACATCCCTGTTTTCAAACGGCTGTGTGAGAGGAAGAAAAAGGCAGACTCTTGAGTTAGCACTTAAAAACTTATGTAAAGATCATATAGAATATTTATAGAAACTAACTTGGACAGCTGCTGCTATGATTATCTTGTGGGATTCATTAAGGCCTTGTTTGACATTCAAATAAGTTCTTGTTTCTAGGGGCAAGAAAGAGAGTGTGTACTTTAAAGAAATTACAGAATTTAGAAATGAAGATTAAACTTTCTGCTCCCTCTGCCCTCTTATAAACTGGAAATATTATGACAAGGTACTGTGGCCTCTGATGTACTGCACCGAAAGAAATGAGAAAGTTACTAGGGGAAGCACCAAATTAGACACCTGAAAGAAGAGGATTAAAAGATGAATAAGAATATTATATCGCTTGTCAGCATGGCATTATAGAGCCCAACCTCATCTTTTTTTCAGGATTCATTAAGCAAATGACTGGATAGGGCTGCTTCTTTCACAGACCCGTGCAGCCTATTAGAAAGGCAGGATACATTCACTCCAGTACATGCTTGCCAATAACATGCAAGGCCTAAAAATTATTCCCTGAACAATGGAAGTTGCTATGGATTTGTATTTTACATCTCTCCCCCTTGTCCTAACTGAAGATAACTTTTCCATGTAGCCCATTCTGTGAGTGAGACCAAGCAGAGTCCCACCCCTGCTGCTGAGCATCCTCATAGCTGCTTCACAGGCATTTCTGCAGCCAAGGCACAGATGCTCCTTGCGCTCACTTTATTAAACACATAGTGAGTGGGGTTTGTATCACATAATCTGCCCTTCTTCCTCCCTGACTCTCCCCCCCCAGGCATCCCATGATACCATGTAAGATCAGCTACAGGTTTCCACTATAGCTTTAGGGGAACTGAAAACCTGTGTGTGTTTTGCTCCTCATTTATCATTCAGCAGCACTCAGGCTTAAGGTGTGGACTTTACTGATGCAAGATCGGAACTTGATGCATCTTGAGCAAATGCTTGCAAGTGTTAAAGATGTCATTAGTCATTCAGCCTATTCCTCTTGGACTCCCATTTGTTCCTGAATATCTCCCAGCCATAGACAAGAGTATTTCTTTCCATATGTGGGCTGTATGAGGTAATGCTTAAATACTATGATGATGAAGATAACCTAAAAATACATAAAATCTGAGTAGATTAGACTAAAATAAACATGGACAAGGATGTGTTGGGAGATGATCCTTTTACCTGAAGCTTTCACTTTAGGATTGAGATTGAGGATTGAGATTTTTTGCTCGCTTGGTACATTATAAATCCTGTGTTTTTCCCTAGGCAAAAAGATGTATTGAGAACAGCATAAGTGGGTGAAAAATATAAGAACTGGCAGATTTAAGGGTCATGGAAGATGTTCTGCTTTTTATCCGCTTATTATGTGAATTTTATATTTTGTTTTGTGCTGGTTGTGTGCCTGGGAAAGATATATTTCATAAATAAAAAAAATCAGAAAAACCCGGCATATTGCAATGTATCTTCACCTGTTATATGTAGGCAATCTCTTCTTAGGAACGGGCTCTCACATTCTGAGTGTTTTTTAGGAAGTTGATTTTGACCTTTAAAACCAAATTTAGTTGTATAGAAGTTTTGAAGCTACACACATTAAAGACTGAGATGCTCAGATATTGTAGTAACTGGACTGGCTGGTACAATACATAGCTATCAGAAACCAGTAGGATTTTCCTCTTTAGTTTCAGTTCATACAGGTTTGTATTGCCTGGCATCTTTCTTTAAAATTTAGCTGGAAATAAAGCTCAGTCAAAAATCACTCTTATCAGAGTGATTTCCAAATGGTTTGGAAGATGGGTTTGTACCCAAGTGCCTCCATTCCCTCAAGCATTCCTTTCTAGAAATAAGAGACTGAGTTTTAAGTTAATTAAAAACATTAGACAGGATTCCAATTGGTCTGATTTTCTTTCACAAGACTTGATCTGCACCTCACAATTTCTGGCACATCCCCCTAAATACGCAATATGTCACATCCCTGTTGCCACGCTGCATCTGTGGAACTGAATAAGTGAACCCTTTCAGTTACACAGGCATGGTCAGCCTGTGCCACTCATTTCTAGTTCTACCTATACGTTTCTACTTGATTTCCCAAAGGCTGCTCCCTTAGATATCTGCTCAACCTCTGTCTGAATTGGGTCACTGGAAACAGAGTTCTTGGCATATGTATTAGAAAAAAAGAGAAAGGAAGAGGCAGGAGAGCGGAAGGAAAACGATCAGAGAAAAGGCAAAATAACTGTTCTGTACTAGTTAATCTGCGAGCTTTCTCTTATCTTGCATTTTGTCACTGTATACCTCTCAAATGCTTAACTACTCCAAAATTATTTTTTCCTTGGTTATTTTTACAGGGGCTGTGCAGATTGATCTGGAGGATCTCTATTTTGGGTGCCATTAAGTAAGTATTATCTGCTCATTCTGACAGCTGATCTATGACAAGAAATCAGCTGGTATCATTCCTCTGTCTTTCCCTTGGGTTCAGAAGGAAACATTTCACCTGAAATATTCTCATTGCAAATTTCAGAATTTTTTTTTACATCTGACATTATCTCACAAATTCTGGCCCTCTGAAAAAAATCCCAGGGTTGTTTTGAACATCTTTCATTCAGCCTACTCTTCAATAAAGATGAAATGTTTATGTCTTCAACTTTTATGTCTGGAACACATCTATACAACAGGAGAATGCAGTTACAGAGGTGCTACAGCAAGGAGGTTAAATGCCCACAGACGTGTTCTGTCATGAAGATTGACTTAGTTCAGTTAAGGCATCCGACACTTCCTTTTTATGTGGGGATGTTCCTTAAGGAGTATCTTGTACTTTGGGAACACCCTTATCTGCTGTGTGATCTGAATTAATCCTCTCTCATACCACATCCTCTAATTTGCCTTTCCATACTTTCTATTTCTTCTGCTGAAAGAGTTTCCTTGAGAATCACAGTAAGTCTTGTTTCTTTACTGCTTATCAAGGCCACTGTCTCTCCTGGAATCAAAATACCATAGTGAAGATCTCCAACTCATTCTCTTTTAGATCCATGTGGGCATCAATTTCCAAAGATAAAAACCCCTTTCCCCATTGAAGCACGTTTCCTAATCCCCTGCAATGACGCCGGGAAATCGTACACTGCCCAGCACAGCCTCCTGGCTTCTCTCCAGCTTTCAACTACATTTTGCAATTATAGGGGCTCCAGAGCAGCCATGCTTCCATGCAGAGTCACACTTTTTCCTATCTTTGGCCCTGTGCAACAAGCCCACCCCATCGGGTCCTCATTCACTTCAGGGTCACCTCCCTCCCAGGACATTTTGATACCTCAAACTTCATCTTTGTCTGTCAGGGAAGACTTCAAAGTGGGGGGGGGGTCAGGGTTCAGATCCTTCTCTGGAAAAAACATAAGAAGATACTAACTGTAGCTTATGAGGATTGATGCAAAACAACTGATTGCGTTTTGTAAAGAATGAACTACACACCGGCTATCTGATAAGCAAATCATTTAAAACAATTTGTAAGTCATATTGACTCCACGTTCCTTTAGGAGGTAACCTGACGGATTTTAGAGGACATTTATAGAGCAGTTGTACCTACCAGGGAAAAAAGCACTGACTGATAATGCTAAAAAACTACCAAAGAAATCTAAGCAGTTCCATATTGGAGGGAATTTTCTTCCTTTTCTTGAAATGCAGAAATTTGAAAGAGCAAAGTGATTTCTGAGGCGCAAGCAAAGACAATAATAGTAGGATAGCCTAAATCACTAATTCTGGATTTCCAGATGCAATCTATCATGGAAGTAAGTGATCTCATACAAAACAGCAGGAAAGAAAAATGTTGCAGAAGAGGAATACATAAAACTAAATGCTACCCATATACGCTAGGCCATTGATGAGTTATGATAATTAACCCACAGCTACACCAGAGAGGATTATTAATCTATAACGAATCTTGAGAATATGAGGAGGGCTGACCAAGTTCCTATATAACGACCAGACTACACAACTATCCCTTATGCCTGGATGAGATAGAGCAAGAGGAGTATAAAATACCCTGAAGGATGCTTAGATGTTTGAAAGATGTTCACCACTTAGCGGAATGGAAAGCAGCATAGGCAAAAGGGCTGGTGATACAGGCCGGACCTGAGATGGCTGGGAAGAAAGGCTGGTAGGGGTAAGTTTCTCACTGATCCTTCTGATGCCATGTGCTTACAAAAATAAGTAAAGGTAACCTGAATTCCTTGGACAAAATCCCTTGATTTCACGCCAATTTGCTCTAATGACATTAAATCTTGTTTTGAAACCAATGAGGTTACACAGGGTAAGGGCAGACACTGGATCCCTATTCAGGGAGATGCTTATAGTTCTTCAGAGGATGACAGGTAATAACACAAATAGAGCTTTTGCTCTTTAAACTTGACATTAAAAATGCCAAGCTATTCCCCTTTCCACACTCTATTATGACTAGTTGTTTTTGTTATTAATAATAAGAATTACAGGTAGCGCAGTAGTGCCTAGAGATCTTAACCAAGATCAGTCTTATTGTGCTACGTACTTTGCAAACACCTAATGAGATGGAGCTTGCAGCCTCGCCCTGCCCGGGAGCTCAACTCTAAAAAGACAAAGCAGTCAACAGATAGGAGGAGACCAGAGCGCGGAGAGATGGGAAGGGAATCAGCCAAAGGTCACATCTCAATGGCAGAAGGAAAAGCAAAACGAGGCGCTGGGCTGGATGGCTGCCAGTGCCAGCCTGTGCTAGCAGCAGCCTCTCGAACCCGGGTTGATTTGCACTGGTACCTTGGTGATACTTTCCCAGAGACCTGACTCTGATGAGGCTGGCTCTTTCAAGACAAAACTTGCACAAAATCCCCAGATTTCTTGCCCGTGCTTTCCTTTTGTGATGCAGATGTTTATTGGCCTCTAATAGGTAGCACAAGTTAGCTAAACAACCCGATTGATTAAATTTTTACGCTGGTACCTGGTAAAACATTACTGAGCAATTTGAGCCCATGGTACGGTTAACCAGAATAGCTTTGTCTCTTTTTGACCCATGCAGCCTTGCTTCTTTCTTGTTATAGCAAGTTATTTGACACAGGCAAACAACTGTTGGTCTCCTCAGCTCCAGCCGAAGGCAACGAATGTCCAGCAAGAAATACAAAAGCATGTTTGATAAGAAGAACACCAGCCTTTCATATGAAGGGATTGCAAAGCACTTCCCAAGAGCAATTAAAAGCTCCGCTCAGCTGCAGGAGGCTGGGAGATGGCAGCGGGGCTGGCAACTGGCGCATCCTCACTGCAGAAGGATGGGGAGGTGGAAGTTTCGATCAAGGATATGAACGCAAATCCTTGTTGCTACCAAGGGTTATAAAATCTGTAACAGTGAATCAGGGGAGGACAAACAGGTTTTGTGCTTTTTTTTAAATCCCTTGAGAGAACTTCAGCTGTTTCTTGCCTATAAAATACATGGAAATAAACTTGAACACCCTAGGAAAAGTTAAAATAGATATATTTCAGAAAATCTAAATGGTACAATATTGTTAACCCCAAAAACTGGAAAAATTGTGAAATTTTAAGAGGAGTCAATTATTTTTCTTTGGGGTTTTTTTGGCACACTGCACTCATGTTTTCCAACTTCTCAACTGCAGATACCAGAACTTACTTTTTTTTTCTGGAAAGCGGTATTTTAACATTATTAAATTATTGTTGACGCGTGAAGCTTAGTAAAAACACCAACACAACGTTTAATAAAAACACCAACACTGAGACAAATGCCAATGCTGGTGATGCAAAAAAACCACTAAGCCATTTCATCTGACTAAACAGCGTAAGAAACAAAGGCCTTTGAATTGCTAACAAGTTAAATCGCAAATCCTAGGTTTCACTATTAAATATAATATACCACAAGAAACTTTATCACCAACGATTAGAGCTGGCATTAATTTGTGCTTGCTTCCACTGCATAAAGCCCAAGTGCACCCCTGAGAGGGGAAATCCTTTTGGCTGTGGAAAATAACTGCGAACTTTGCCCTATGGCGAGTTTGCAAGAGGCTGACACAGGAAAAAAGAAGTGAGTGGAAGGGATCTGACTGGAAACACAATAGCAAACTTAAAAGGCTCTGACAAATGAAAAGTCATTCCAAGATTAGGGTCTCATTCAAAAAAATAACAAAGATGTTTTCTGGTATGTGGCTGAAAATAGATCCCATATGAAAACGCTTAGTAGAGCTTATCAATATTTTTCATTCTCAGCCCTCTTTGAATAAATGCAGCATTTTGAAGAACTAACATGGCATTTTTAAAACTTCCTGAAATTTAGACGCAGAAGCTACACAATTAATGTTTTCATTTCTCAAACCAATAATGCATTTTTAAAATTTTGATGTTGCAATTCCTCTACAGTTTTTTTTCCTTCCATCTGCCTGATCTTGTCCTCACTTCTCGTAAAAATATTACAAGAGAGGAAAAAGAAAACAACTTTCCCTGCCTGAAAACTGAACTGTCTTAGAGTCAGTTAATTCAAATGTTCCAGAAGCTTTGTGGAAAATTTAGAGAAAGCACTGAGAAATGCTTACTGAAATGCTTACCATCTCTAGTATTCAATGAATCTTTAAATCTCTCTTATTGGAATGTATCAAGATTTTGAACTCTGTAAAGGACTGTCACAGACAGAATTTGTTTTCCTTTTCTATTAAAAAAAAACCCGATGGAATGAATCTGAAATGCAATTTTAAAAAGACAAACCAAACAAAAGAAAACTCTCTGAGTTTTCTCAGATTGCCTAACATCTGTTCACAGTACAGCATATACAAATAAATATAATAAATTCAGTTGTTTAGCAGTAAACGCACACCTGGGGAAAAAAAGCTATTATTGTGTTGATACATTAGATATTAAAGCCTTGCAGCACAGAGTTAAACTGCTTGTAAGTACAGGCTTAGCACTGCCACATTTCTTACAGAGTACATTAACCTGGGAGCAGAGATGGTCATAAATGGCACACAGGCAATCTCTCATTTCAGGAATCTCAGCCAAAAAAAATAATACCCAGGCTCCCTAGAGCAATTTTACTCTAAAAATTCACTCCAGTCCAAACGGGCGAGAGATGTTGCTGTCTAGCTTTATAACTCCCATACTTTCCTTCCAAAATAAACTCCGGCTGCAAACGTACAGCCTAGGCCACTCAATACCCTGGAAACAGGCATGCAGAAGACCATGTAGGAGAGCACCACCTAGTGACTAATACCACAATAATATCACCGCTGAGAACCACCAGAGGAAGAAAAACAAACACAAAACTTTTAATAGCAGCATGCCGTGTCCAGTTTATTTTTATATTTTTCATCTCTTTGTCCTTGGAGAGGTCTCATTTTTGACCAAATATTGTTGTAAGTCAAGAGACAATTTAGTTTAAGTTCAAAACATTGGGGTTTGGTAAAAACATATCCTCTATGTTTTAAAACAGGCAGGTCTTCTATTAGATTTTGCACTTTAAACACCGTAAATATGCAGTGTAGGAATCTGGGAATCCAAAACACCAAAAACTCAATTCTGCAACCATGACTCAAGTGAATAATCATGAGACATCTGTGGGACTACTTCCAGGAGTAGGAAAAGCAGCATATGTCTCCGAAAGTGCTTAGAGCAGTACAATTCTGCCAATTTTATCATGAATCTCCTATCTGCTGGTTGAAGCTGCAGCTTCTGGAGTCAAGTGCTTCCATGTGAATCGGAATTTTAACCTAAAAAGTAAAATGAATTTCTAACTCTCAAGTACAGAGAAAAAGCTTGGGGAAGTGTGAGACACATGAACTCCCAAAACTAGAAATCACCATGAGTAATAAAGTAAGCCTATTTTAAATTCCACTTGAATGCCACTGAGAGAGTGCGTGGGCATGGGTGTCTGGAGATGCCAATACTGAGCAAACTCCCTGAACCTCGCTCTTGGGTGCGGCGGCTCAGGAGATCAGCCTTCCAGGAAAGACCACCGCCCCCAAACCCTACAGCCTTGCTCCTCTGCTGCTGCCTTCTGCTGTTTCTGAACAGCCCTGTGCAAGGGGTTGGAAAACAGTTCTGCATTGCTTTGGGGAGGAAGGGGAGGAGAGGGGATACCCACAAATCCCATTTCTTTTCACAGATCAAACGTGGCAACTGCAGGTCATTACGGTTGTATTAACTCGTACAACTTGTAACCACAATGCATCTTCTTCAGCAGAGAAGTAGCCTAAATGCATATACAGCCGCAAGACCACCATGTACTATATCACTCCTCTTCGTGCTTCTATTAAAAATATAAACTAATAAACAAATCTAATTATATGGCTTGTTTCTTCCCATTTCCACAATGATCTCCGTTTTTCTGGGATAGTAGAATGAAGCAACCTGAAGTAGCAAGCGTTTCCTCTTCATTGTCTGAAGTCCAGCAGGTCACATGGTTGTAATATGCTATAGGAAACTTGTTTTACTGTGTTTCTGTTGGTGTTTTCATCATTATGTGAGTTTTTCGCCAGTTTGTATCCTTCAGCTGGAAGTCTGCATAGCATCTAGACTACATCTTCAAGCAAGGGACTTTTGCAAGCTGATGCTCACAGTGGCTCTGTTTAGAGGTTTGCTCTTGTAGGGGAGCAGGCAGGTCTTCCTCCTGGTTGCTTCTGAAAGCATCTTTCTTCACTGCACTTTCCATCTGCACTCTCTTGTTTACCATTAAGGTCAAGTTTGTGTGGTTTTCCCACTCTGCCTGTTGCATTAGTGGCACTCTGAAAGTGAGACTTTCTCTGGATGGGAAATGTTTGGTGAATTTTTAAATACCATTATTGATTTCACATTAATTTTATTTATGAACCAGGAAAAGCTCTTATGCAAGGCTGTAACAGCCAAGAAATATTTGACAAGTTGTTTAAAATCTACTGCCTGGAAGCAGTCTGATAGATCGAGTAATTTATTTTCCTTATTTTTAAATATATTCTTTAAACATACCTTATCTTCACTGATTAGCATTATCCATCCTGAAGCATATAGCACAAAAAGTGATCACATATTACCTGCAGCAGAGGTGACTACCTCTTGGACTTCTGCTACAAGAGGCATGGATATTTTGCCCAAACCTTTTTGGTTTGGGCAAAAAAGGTTTTTTTCCTTTCCTTCAATGGCACATGATTGGAACATAATGATTTTGCCTCTGCATCAGCCAACACTGCTTCTGTGGCTTCTGTTTTGGGGCATCGAACCTGTAAAAGGGCAGATTCTTTCATATAAGCAGACTTCTTGCCTGTTACATCAGTTTATTTCACATCCCATAAGCCTCCTTTTGGATACAGATTATTGACTGCTCTTTAGTGAATAACTTTTTAGTCATTCTTTGGCCTCTGAAAATTATCTTTGAAATGTTTTATGCAAGAGTATTCATTATGAACAATTAATGCACTGAAAATGTCAGCACCTCAAGAAGGCATTATATAAAAGATGAGTGAATTTATGTTCACGCATCATTCAAACTTCCTGCACTTTTCATTCTTTTAAAATGTATGTCTCACATTGTAGTACAATAGCTTATATGAATTTGATGACCTGAACGGAATAATGTCAAAACTGCCTTACTGTGTATTTTAGAAAAAGAAAGCAATCAATTAAGAGTTTTCTTTTCTCTACCACTATTTTTAGGTAAGACATCTGGCAGCTTGATAGTAATTCAAAGTACTTACCCTGGAACATCTCTTTGCATGTTTTTAGTCAGAAGCCAAAAGAAAATGGTTCAGAGGAAGCTACAGTCTACATAGAGACATTCATGTAAAATGAGAAAAGTCTTTTGTGTCAATTGGAGGGTGAAAGGGTTACTTGAACCCACTTATCATGATATTTATTAGGTTTTAAAATGTAGAACAATCTGAATTTAAACCTCTTAAACTTTTCCCTTCCCCTTGACATGGGGAAGGATCTCATATTGTTTCACTTCATTTAGTAAGGTTTAAGCCTTAAAAATGATGCATGTTTCACATCACAGTCCAAATGCCCTATAAAGTATTTTAAAGATACTGCCAGCTAATTAAACAAATCCAGAAGCAGCAGATTCTAATCTAATTTACAGCAACATGCAAAGAAACAGCATCAGTCACTTCAGTTGGTTTGCACGGCTGGAAGGGAGATGAGAGCACAGGGCACTCTGCATGACTAGCTGCAGTGACGGGCAGCACATACCTCTCTCGTCATGTCACACAACCACACCTAGGAGAAGATGAGCAGAGAAGTTCAGTGGCTGGTTCCTCCTTGGCAAGAACAAAGTCCCCCAAAAACCAGAAGAACCTTCAGCTCTGAGCTCTCAAAGTCATCGATCAACTTCCTTCTCTGGTTTACAACAGCCGCTCTTCCAGGCCACAATACGAGTGCCATCTTTTTACCTTTTTAAGGGGAGAGGCACAAGAAGGCTTGTGTTCATCAGAGAAAGGTTTATCGATTGGACTTTATTAATTTTTTGGCTGACAGAGGTAATTGCTACGTTAAATACTGAATTAACAGTAGAATTAATTTTAGACAAAAGTCATTAGATTGCAGACAGATCAGGGATAAATGTAATGCCAGTTGTATATCTCATACACTACAATAAGGGAAATACTGTTGGAATAAGGTCTGTATTTCAATTATATTTGGCAGGTCAATTAGAATTGCTCACTAACTGTAATATAAATATTGCCTCTTTGAGTATGCTACAGCAACGGATACTTTTCCCCTTTTATCTCACGATACAAGTGATGAACAGGATGATTCCAATTAAAACCAACGCCAAACATTCCATTCCCCAATCTTCATCTTTTTATGTTCCTTCACTGACTACTCTTCCACACCTCCAAAAAATTTGACTCATAAATCAGACTGCTACCTTCTTTCTCCCACACCTCACAGGCTGAGTATGGAAATACTATGTATACATAGTCCAACACAGTGTCTTGCAACAGAACGTAGTTAGTTGTCAAGACGCTCATGCAGGCTGTGGAAACTCGATGATTGTGATAGCTGGACCTTCCCTACCCACCCAAACATGTTCAGAGCTATGCAAAATCCCAGCACTGGGCTGCCACAGCCCAGCACTGCCCAGCATTGACTACTGCAACTCATGTCATGCTGGAACAGAGTTTATACAAAGAGAATTTGATTTGATGCTTTTCCTTCTCCTCAGTTTTCTGCGTCACTGAAAAAACTGAAGTAAAATGCCCGACTCCATTTTTTTGTTGTTGTTGTGAAAAAATAGTATGCTACTCTATACTGAAAGTGGTTCACAGAAGTAATGCTATCTACCCAGATGTAAATCTAAGAAAAACCAACTTGCATCAAAGTGTGCCTGGTTTTGCCAAGCAACATTACAAGACAAAGTCATCCATTTAATCACACATAGTAATAAGATTACCAGTTCGATAAAAAAGGAAGACAAAGATCAGCTGTTAAGACATGAAGATTACAACACAAACAATAAAGGTTGAACATCTATAAACTTCTAGAGCAACAGCTAGTCTACCTATCTCAAACATGCACTTGCAGTGACTGTCAATAACCTGTATACACAAAACAGCATAGACGCATCACTTCCCTTTATCCCATTCCTAATAGGAAAATTTTCTAAAATACTAGACTAGTCTTGTCTTACTAAAGTTTTCCTTCTCATCTTAGCTAACTGAGACTTGAAAATACATGATAATCTTGATTTTCCATTTTCCTCTTCTGCTTTGCTGTGAAGAAAACCATAAAAATTTAAGCTGAGGAACAAGAAGATGCAAGACTTTCAGTGACTCAGTAAATCTGAGTTTGTAGTCCTGGACACAGACAAGTGGAGGAAAAACAGACTTTATTTAACATATTTAAACCAGTTGTTTTGTAAGCTATCCTTACAGTGAATATACATTTACCTATACTATATAAACTTCTTCAAGGCCTAGATCACACTGATGCTCTTCACCAATAGTCAGTGGAGAAGATGTTACAGTGCTATTGATCTCATTTCCACATGCATTCTTCTGAATGGATGGTCTCTTCTCCGGCTCTGCTTGTCAGCATAAAACTGATGAGATCCCGAGACCCTAGTTATAGGCAACTGAGAGAGAGGAGAGCATTTTCTATATGCAGCACAGTTATTCTTTCCCAATAAATTTGAGTGAATTGCTGTTTTTATGTTCTTCACATAATGAAAAGGTCACATATCTTTTGGTATTTATGTTCACATGCTGGGTGATGTATAGTCAAGACTAGAGAATACACACCTATAGGGCATATACCACACACACTGCTAAGGAAGCAATGCAAGCACTCGGTTCCCTTCAACTGCAAAATCCTTGAGTCTTCCAGGGATGCTCCACCACTCACCTTGGCAAGCATAAATACCCATCATCTCCAGATTAGCTAGTTAGTGGCAAATAAATATTCAAGACTCAATACAAAGACTGTCACCCTGAAAGTGAAACAAATCGATATTCCACACAAAACAGCCTTTACTCAAAGTCCTGGAGTCTCAAGATGGACAGAGATTAAAGGACTATGCTTCAACCAGCAACACCATAGCAAAAGGCATCAAGAACCATATGTTCGGAGAAGGTGAGAGCTGACCCACTGAGGACAAGAGGACAGAGTTCAGATCTCACCAGAGAAACACAGTCATTGGGGAGACAAAAAGATCACAACCAAGCCTTTGACTGGTGTGGTAAAGATGGGATAGGAAGACCTTCTAGATCTAGAATAACTTAGGATGGCAGCTGAGCAAGGATTCAAATAGAGATACCTGCAGCATGCTACCCTGAAAATCTATTGTATTTTGTCAAAGTTATGCTTCACAAAATACTTTCTGCTGTTGATTAGCTGACCCTGCTGAGGTATAGAAATGTTTACAAGTAAAATGGAATACAAACAGGAGCACAAATGTCTCCGCTGTGGATAACCGGAAAAACCATGCAGTGCTGAAAGAAGTCATCGAAGGCATTGACCTGTAAGACATTGCTTGCCAACTTATCTGCCACTTACCCTCAGCAGTGGAAGTCCAAAGCTCCTTGAAGGCAACAACCAACATCACCACCACGTGGCAATGAAGTGAACTGCTTAAAATCATTACATAGCTTAATGCCTACACTCACTGTGTGATCCCAAGTTGGTCATCTTTTAAGCACATGCTGCCACCTGCTTAAATGGATAGCTCAATCAAGAAACATAATGTGGTGCTTCATCAGCAGTCCAAACAGATCTTACAGCAGAGCAGTTATGTCTGAAAGCATTCCAGTAAAACATATCTAATTAAAGGTGACTTTCACCTGAAGGCCCAGGGAAGGGCTAAAGGCATGCTTCCAGGATCACAGTAAGCCAATCTGTATGCAAGCTTCCTTCACCACACATGGGCCATCCTTTCCCAACACTTCTCTGTGTTAACACTTGCACATGTGCCTGAAAAATAGCTGCGCTTTCAGCTGGATTAGTTTTCAGTCGGATTACCTCCTTGATCTGCCTAACTGTGCTACTGCATAAATGCTACTTGACAGAACAGGGAATAGGGTATAGGCAGCAAAAAGATGCCTGTGAAGAGCAGAACTGCTTCTTAATGGCAATGACAGTTTAGACCCTAACTGCAAAATGCTCTTCGGGACATTCAAAAACCCTTTCTAAGGAAATATCTTTCAGTCACAAGGATAACTAGACCTTTCCCCCCCCACTCACCAGATAAGCCATGACTGAGAGATCCAACTGAGACTGTGAGATGGAGAAAAAAGGACCTAGACTCCCTTCTTCTAGCTGCCCAACCTAGAGAAGGAGCAAACTGGCAAGACATACACATGCTATACCTTTTTTTTTTTCCCCTGGGTAGGTTCATGGTAATTAATTTCACAACCTTTCTATATTTAAAGAACTCCTCTGTAGAAAAGGATACAGTTTTGGAGCAAGACATTTAAAATTACATTGGTCTACCAGGCAGCAAAGTGAAGAACTGTAATATTCCTCATATTCTCCCTTTTTAGCATAAAGAACTTGTTCCCACCAGTAAACAAAATCAGTTGTTGGAAGGATAAAATTGTCAGATAATACCAATAGCACTCACACCCACCTGCTCTCAAGATTTGAGGTGAAGGCAGCTGTACCACATGTATTCACATGCTGATGGGGAGACTACAGACCCTTTCAGTTTCTCATCTCCAGGACTGAAAGAAGTATCACTTCTCACTGCTGACCCTCCTCCGTACAGAGATACCAAATCCCATTTAAGCAGCACCCTTCGGATGCTCTACAACACCGCCAACAGTTTGGCACATCGAAAATGGAGACTGGGATTTCTGGTGCTCATTTCAGATTTAGCTGCTCATAATGAAGATGAAGCAAAGTGTCCTTAACTGCTCCTGCCGCTCTAGGCCCATCTTGGATAAACATCAGGGAGCGTAAGTGCTTTGTAAAAATGGGGAGCTCAGAATCCCGCTGAGGTTTTTGGGAGAGAACAATCCCCCAAAACAGTAAAAACTTCCCTAAAGAAGCCATTTTCTTTGGTAGGCCTAAATCTGGAGGCAGGCCCTCAGACAACTCCAGCCTCTTGGTATTAAATGATTGATTTTTCCAGTTGGTAGTATTGGAGTTATTTCTTGTAAACCTTTCTCATTTGGGGCCTGACTCAGTTCATTACATTGAAAAATTTGTTCAGGCTGTATCTTCTCCAAGGTAACAAACAACAGACATACCGGCCATATCTGGGGGCAGGAAACCCCAGCTCTAAAGACAGAACTTGTCATACAGACACATTGCTGATGCAATGAGCAAAAAAAAGTAGACTCCAAGAAATAAGAATCAAGTCCAAAACAAATTTGAAGCTAGAAACTAACAGCAAGATCTAGGGAAATATCTTAAGTCTTAGCCACAGACTTGAGAGGAACTACAAGTATAAGGTGTAGCCCATGCTTTTTTCTCTCTGTATATGTATGTTTGAAAAGGAGTAGTGAAAAGGAAACCTTGAATGAATGACAACCACTGAGTCAAATATCTATCTCAGTATTATATTAAGAGTCTAGACAGATCATTCAGGACAATCATGCTATTTTGACAGGCCACCCATAAAATTATGTGATTTATACCCAATGTATTTTAATTAGTTTTAGCAACGAAACTTTGTATCAGGTCAGACTATCTGAAACATCCAAATTCAGTACAATCCAGAAGACCAAGCTTGGGGACTTGAGTGGAAGGCAGCAAGTGTCACTGGGAAAACAAGGCTAAAAATGTAGATTGGATGCTTGAGACAGTTCCACCTTCACATGCAACAGATGTCATCCACTCTCCCTCCTCAACGTAAATTCCTGTCAATGACTGTAGGCTGGTCTGCACAGTGACATCTCTGCCCCAACACTACCTTAGAATTGTCATTCAGGCTTCATCTCTAGTATAAGCTGTTGCTCCTTTCACTCTGAGCTCCAGACCTTTTACACTCCTGATTTATAGCAGGGATTGAACATATTTTTCTCAAAGTTTCATTGACGCAAAGGTAGCTATTGAGCTAATTTCCCATGTGCTCCCATATACAGCACACCAAGCTCTACAAGCAAGCATGGTACCCAGCCCCACTGCAAGCCTGCTTCTGACTCACAAGTGCCAACAGGTCAGCCCCTGTGCGACAGCCCTGCCAGAGGCCGGCAGCCAGAGCTCTGTGGCAGCAGCCCACAGGATCACACCCCCAACCCCATGCCTCTCCCACCTTGTTAGTGACCCAACAATATAAAACTGGGTGCTTTTTCCCCCCCATCAGCTGACATCCTTCAGATGGGCTTCATACCTCCTCTCCCTCCCCTGAAAATACTCCCAAAAAATCCAGAAGGCAGGTGATTTGTATATATCTATCTGATTATAAAGTTTCTACCAGGACAGCCAGTAATGCTTTTAAACTCAGACACCATCCCTCCAGGACTTCTTTCAGCAGTTACTTTTATTAAAAAAATTAATGAGAACCAAAGTACTATTCAGGCTTCCAAACAGCTTTTGTTAGGGCAGAATCAAAATTAACATGTTAGATAACACATTGCAACAGTCATGTGAACTTATAGGAAAAAACCCACACATTTCCCCACTCCGAGGTCTTTATTCCTCCTGCTGTACCAACCTGGTTTCTGCAACAGGAAACATCCCAGCCACAGACATTCACCCAGAAGGCAACCTGCTAAAGTCAGCTAACATCAGGCTACGTTTCAGGAGACATGGATTCCAGGTAAATTGAAGATAGATTTAAGAGTCTTTTTCTGCAAGAGTGGGAAGATTACCTGCGTTAGATGGGATGTAAAACACAACTAAGAACTGAGGGTCAGAGAAATCGCAACAAAATGGCATTATTTTTGAGCTGCAGAGCAAACAGGTTCAACAAGTTCTAGGTATCACTATTTCTGAAAGGCTCACTTCTTCCAAGCTTATAAGAAACAACCCTCTAGGTTTAAAGAATTTAAAGTCAGTAGTCACTGGGTCAGTCCCAAATCTTCAATGCAGTATTTTTAGTCCAGGGAGATATTAACAGCTTATGAGATGGTTAGAAATAATAGGCAAAAGTCCTATGCTTCTGAAAGCAGTAAGGTGACACTGTGGAGAAAGCCTTAGATAAGGACTTCTGTACCCTGGGTTCTATTCTTGGCCCTGTTAATAGCCTGCAAATACTCCTGGGCAAGTCATTTCAGCCCTTTTTGCTTCACTTTCCTCTGTAAGGAGAGGGATAGACATGTGGCTCCTTTGCAAAGCCATTTGAACTGATTAAAAAGCACGATAAAAACTGACTTCTTGTATTTCTTGTTCAAACCCACGAGCTGTAGCTAAAGGCTCTGTGGTGGGCTTTATGCAACAAACTGCAACGGTGCTCTCAAAATATTTCTTTTCTCTCACATATATTAGGAAGCAAAAGCTAGTGAGAATATTGTGCATTTTCCAGTTAATTGCAAGCCAGCAATTCAGTGTTTTTTCCAATTTGCAGTTTCTGAACAACTTTTGAATAGAGCTTTAGGCCATCGTATACAAGTTGAAGTCTGTTCTTACTTATCTTTTGTGAACCCCTTAGAACTAATCCACAGGTCACCATTCATTGAAATCTATTATCCTAGACTTGTTTTGATCAACTGTTAGAGCAATACTCACATCCTCAGGGCAAGTAAGGATCATAACAACTTACATGACTCTGTCCCACATTCAAAGCATTTCTAACAGTCTCTGAAGCAAGGCTTTTCAGGTTGCTAGTAGATGTATACATTAAAGGGAATAAAATAGTGGCGATTCCTGCAGATCACCCTGGTCTGAATCAGCTTTGCTGACTTAACAGTTTACACTGCCCCACACCCATTTCCCAGTCCTGCTCATTCTGTGGCCTCACCATCTCTAGTCTCTCATCTATTCTCTACTGAGATTCTAGAAAAGGAATACTTAACTGTTCCATTACCTTGATCAGATCTTCAAGTTGTTTTAACTGTCGTCTTCCCTTTAGAAGAAGTCAGCTGAATCAAAGTCACTCTTCTGTCTCTGTATGTCACCCTCACAAACAAATAGGAAGCCCTATATCAGTATTTCCTTCACTACAACTTGCACTACTTCTCTCTAAGAAGCTGCCTCATTAGCTACAAAGCTCTAACTATTCTGCGTTAACACATAATTAACAAGTTACTGTTGTTATCACTAAGCACTCTGTGGCATCCCTTCCTCCACACAGGAAGGAAGGTGATCTCTTCAAAGCAGCAGCCAACTCTTCATGTACATACAGAGAACCAAATATCATTAACGTTTAAATACATAATACATTTGAAATTCGGTGCAGCTTAGAAGATAGTCTCATATGATGAGCTAGCACTTGACAACTCTGCCTAAATTGCTTATGCTGTAAATGGTCCAAGTAAACTCTTCACCCAGGTCTTATGCCTTTCTGTTCATAATGTGAAGTTGTTCGTGGGTCACCAAAAGGTGATCTGTGGCCAGCATAACCAGTCTAGCAAGCACTTATATTGTAGACAATTATGCAAAAAAAAAATCACAGTATAGTTTAGTTCCACTTTCCATTCCCCTCTCTTCCCAATTTAAATAAAGAAAAAGCTGTCTTGACAAAGGCAAAATTGTCTTGCCAGTATAAACTGCACCCACATTCAGGAATGTTTTATTAGTACATCATACAGGATGGCTTAAAGAATCTCCACAGTGGTCAACACAACAAAGCCTTAATATTAGTTTGGACTTTCAGTGTCATTTTCATCACAGAACAGTGTTTTTCCTCTCAGAGGCTATACAGCAGCAATGGAGGCACAGGATGGCGAAGTATAACATTTTAAAGATTGACCTACAAAACTGAAATTATAGTGATCAAGTCCCAGTTGTCACAAATCAGATAGGATAGATTTAATTTTGTTATGATACACAGAGTTCTAGTTAAAACTGTTTTGATGAATTTTCAGGCTTTCTAATGTCTGGCCTTCTAAAGCGCAGCCAATACTAGACGAGAGCACTTTTAACTATTTCTCTACTCCATGCCTTGTAAACTACCAACAAATGCTTACAGGTATTGCTTTTTGCACCAGTAATTTATTTAGTAACCTCATCGAATTTGTCTTACTCAGCATATGAAGTTCTCATCATATCAACTCAGAGGATTTTTCACAAACTTCTGCATAACCTTCTATAGATTGCCCTCAATACATTTTGGCTAAGTCAGTGAGACTACATATTGAACTGCTTATACATAGACTCACATTCTTCCCATTTACACTAATTTTTGCCAGACTGCCACCACCATGTCCCTAACACGAGTTACCACCTTAAGAAGCCAATTACAAAAAGTGTTTTTTAGGCCAAGAGATCATTGCATTTCAAACTAGTTCAAGTTCAAGACTTTAAGGAAGTCTAAAGCCTGCTCTGATTCAAGGTTTCAATAAAGTTTTATTCTACTACCAGAAGCTTTAGATTCTTACACGCTTTAGGTGAAAGCTAGTTTGTCATCCATCTTGACCCTTGAGCAGGTTTTCAAAGATTTGGTTTTCAAAGATTTAAAGTACTAGAAGTTTGGAGTACACTGATATTGAGCAATTTCAGGTAACCTTGTGACACAAAGAATTCATTTGCTAGATCTTGGTGAAGAGAGCACAACTAGAACAGTTGAACAGAAATGCAGTTAAACTATTAAAACACTATATTTTAAAGATTGTAGGTTTTTAATGTTGCCAACATCTTTAACCATGTCATAGTAAGTTCAGCACAGTTCTTGGGTATGGTCATTCTTCTCATTCAAGAGTTAAAGCACAGCTCCACAATGCCGCTATCAGAAGAAAAAATATTTTTATGATACGTACACATAATTGTGTAGCTCTACAGGATGTTTAGTACACTAGCCTGGCAATTGTTATGACAGCAACTGGCCCCAAACAGAGTAACATTTATTCTCTTTCCCCATGAAGTTCTTTTCACAAAAGCTTAACTTTATTATTTCTTCCCCTACTATTAGAGAAGGTGGCAAGAATTACTTTTCTCAGGCATGGAAACCAATCCTCCACTGTTTGTCCAGTCATTCCTTGTGGCAACAAAATGCCAAGTCCAAGAAGTGCTCCTTAACAGGTACTGTAAGATTTCTGGTCTGATATGAACTTAAAAGTACAATTTCACTATCATTTACTTTAGAAGCACAAGTATAAATGTTTTTAAAGCTTATTTTTTTTAAAGCTGTCACTTCCTGAAGTTACATTATACCTTCATTTGTCAGCTTTGAACAAGCTCCTGCCTAATGTGTTTTTAATTACAACCATTTATTTACATTTTATACCAGATAACACACTTCTGCTTTTCAGGCACAGACACGGGCCATGGTTCTGCAGGCTCCAAGTGCTTAGTTTAAGTCGGACTACCCACAAACCCACCTTTGCAGCATTAGAAGCAGATTCCTGAGCGACCCTGCAAAGAGAAGATATCTTCCTTACTGCTTGGATTTTGCCATCCATTTTATTAAGTGATTTCTGAAAAGGAAAAAAAAGCACAACTAACTTCAGTTTTTTTTTTTCTGCTCTCAGGCCACCAGCTGAGCACCAATATGACAAATATAATAAAGCAGGAGAAGCTTCACACACAGTCTAAAATGCCAGCCCAAGATAAGCACCATATTGTTGTATTAGCAAAAGGCAGCGCAAACGCGAGTGTGCACACTCACCGGGGACTATAATCGTTCCCCGAGTGAAAAAGTTGCTAACACCCGGTCAGGAACAGGCAGCCAGTACATGGAGACCGAGAGGAGGCGGCCCCCCGGCCGGCAGCCAGGGCAGGGTCACCGAGGCACACCGTACACACAGCCAGCCGCCAGCCTCCCTCGCCCCCGCGCCGCGCACGGCCCCGGCGGAGGGCTGCGGGCACCGGGGCCGCCGCGGGCGCCGGGGCCCCTCCGAGCTCCCTCTCCTGCTGCGCTCCCACCTGGCTGCCCGCCGGCGGGTTCCGCGGAGGTCCCGGCGGCACCCGTGATGCGGGCCGGCCGCTGACAGGCACCCGGGCTGCCCTCACAGAGCCCGCTGCTGCCGCCGCCGGCCGGCCCGCCCCTTCCCTGACCCACCGGCCTCAGGCGGATCCGGTGGGACGGGACAGGGCGGCGCAACGCGGCCCTACCAGGCCCGGGTCCCGCGCCCTCTCCTCACACTGCCGCGGCAGCGCCCGCCGCTGCCAGGGCTGGGCCTGAGCCCCGCCATTGCCGCTGGGCCCGGCCCGCCGCCCCGGCCCTTATATCCTGCTCCGCCACCCCACCCCGCGCCGCGCCGCGCCGCTCGCCCGCCCCTCCCCACCCCGCGCCCCATAGAAGCGGCGCGCTGATTGGCCGTGCCGCCGCCAGCCGGCTGTGTGGGAGGCGGCGATTGGCGGAGCCCTGCCGCCAGCGGCCGCCTCCCCGCGAGTGTGTGTCCCTGGCAGTGTCAATGGCTCCTCCTGCCACGGAGCAGCGACGGGCTTGAGACGGGCAGGACCGCGGGGCTCCTTTAAGAGAGGGATTTTCGGGGGGGCCGGGAGGGGGCCGCGGCGCGAACGTCCCCCACAGCCAGCGCTCGGGAGAGCCAGCGGCCGGCGGCTCCTCTGCCTCTCCAGCGAGCCGGCGAGGAGGCGGCAGCGGCGGCGGGACCCGCGCCTGGAGACCCCCCCCCCCTTCCCTGCTGCCCGCTGCTGCGAGGCGGCCGCCCCGGGGCTCCCTCCTGCCCCCCCTCCCCGACGAGGCACCGGTTGCCGGAGGATTCCCCCCCTCCCCTCCCGCCACCCACACGAGTCGGCAAATGAACTCGGTCCGAGCCGCCAACAGGAGACCCAGGCGAGTGTCCAGGCCGCGCCCGGTGCAGCAGCAGCAGGAGAGGAACAACGCCGCCGCCGCCGCCGGGGATCGGGGTAAGCCAGGCGCCGCCGCGCCGAGCGGGGGCCTGCGCGGGGTTGGCCGGCGGCGCTGGGCCCCGCCGCGCCCGGCCGGGCACCGGCAGGAAAAGCCCAGGCTGCTTCACCCTTGGCTCCCGCTCAGGCCGCGCTTTGTTTGGCTTGGGCTCTGCCCCGACTCGGGGCCGCTGGGCCCTGCCGCCGAGCGGGCGGGCGGGCGGGAGGCGGGGGCTCGGCCCCTTCCCCGGCCGCGCTCCCACGCCCGCCGCGGAGGGGGGAGCCGATCGCCGCCGGCCCCTCGGGACAGAACGCGGCGAACGCCCCCGCCCCCCGCCCCGAACCCCCCCCGCCCCGTCCCCGGGGGCTGCGGGGCCGCGAGCCGCCTTCGCCCGGGAGGGCCGGTGCCTCCCCGCGGGGAGCGGCGGGCTGGGCCCCCGGGCCGGCGGAGGGGAGAGGTGACGCGGGAAGCAGCGGGGCGCAGGGGGAGCGCCGCCCGGGGGGCTGCGGGGCGAGGCGGGGGGGGCGGTGGTGCCGGGCAACTTGCGCCGACACCTTCCCCGCCGCCGTCGGCGAAATGGTGTCCGGGGGCGGCGGCCCGGGTCTCGCCGAGGCTCCGCGGCCCGCCGCGCCGCGCAATGTTTGCTGCGCAGTTCGGCGCCCGGCTTTGGTTACAGCGCCCGGCGGGGGGGCGCGGGCCGCGGCCGATCGGCCATTTATTTACCTCAGCCACACCGCCCCCCCGCCCGCCCCCGCCGCCGCACCCGGCGGCCCCGAGCCGGCCGGAACGGAACGGGGGGCTCCGGCCCCCCGCGCCTCAGCCCTGCCCGGCGGGTCCGCCCGCCCCGCTGGGGCCGGGGCCTAGCGTAAAAATGTTGACAATTTGGAGCTAATGGGGGAGAGCACCATTGTCTGAGGGGATGGGGAAGCGGCGAGGTGGGATTCCTCCCCTCGTGGAGCCCGGAGCGGGGTCGGGGGTGCGGGGGTGGGGGCGAGGGGGTGGCGGCCCCTGGGCCCTGGCACCGTCGCCCCAGCGATGGCTCTCGGGGGTGCGAGTGTGCGTGTGCTCCGTATGTGCAGGGCTGGTTTTTTTTTTTTTTTTTTTGAAGGCGAGATGGGGGTGGGATTGGAGGAGACATTTTGCATGTCTTATCTGGTGGATTGGATTTTAATTTTTTATGCATTGGCTGTCACAACTCTGGCATGATAAAGGAGACTGATCCATGGTGCAGTTTTAGATGTACAAATGTCTTTTTAAAATAAAAAAAAAAGCCTTCATTGTCATCCGAGTGTCTTTTGTTTGAGTATCTAGGATATCTCATCGAGAACAAGGTATTATAACTACGGAGATGCATCGTGATAAATATTTTAGTGCGTTTTATGCAATCAAAACATTTTAAGCAAATGAAGTAAAGAAAATTTAATCTGAGGAAGTATTTTTAATTCTCCATTCCTCTCCCCTCCCCTCCCTCCCCTTCCTTCCCCCGCCCCCCCCTCGCACACATTGGTCAGAGCAAAGAATGTTACCCAGACCAGATTGCTGTGTATATAACCAGAGGATGTGATGTCTTATGCCCAATTATGGGGCTTGTGTAAACCTTCCAAAATCTTCGGTAATTATATAATTAAAATGACTTCTCTGGTATACTGACGTTTAAAAAAAAAACAAAAACAAAAAAAAACCCAACGAAAAGAACTTCCTCCTCTCAATGACATGCACTGAGGATTTTCATCATCGATGTTCCATATGCAGAATATAGAATTTTTTCAACCCTGCAGTTTTCTTTTTCTTTTAAACAGATGAAAATATGATTTTTAAAAGGCATCCGGAAAGGTGTGCTTGTGGATTAAACGCTGTGATTACTCAGTTTTACATTGGACTACCTGTCTCAAACTGTTCATATGTTATTAATTTGCTAAAGATACAGGCAGAAACTTTTTCTGTTAAAATATGAGGCTGCAATTTATTTGTATTACTCGGACGTTTTGTGGAACTCTACATTCACTTTTTTTTTTTTTTTTTTTGCATTGTTCATTGCTGTTTACCACTCGGTGGTGATAAAATTGTAACAAGATCGAGTTCCACAGTTTGCTGAAATTACTGTTCCGTATGGATCACCGCTAGCTTTTTCCTTCCATTTTTGAAGGTCAGTTGTGCTAGGTCTGACTTACCCCAAAATGTATCAACAGCATTAGGGTCTTTTGTTACCGGTTTTTTAATATCTACATTTGGGGTGTCTCTAGTGGACTTCCTATTCCTATCTCAGAAGTTGCAAGGTCTGATCCACTATCTCTGGAAGCTCATGCCGGTTTTACCTGTGACTTTGATCACTTTGTGCAGGGCTGTTACTGTAAAGGATGATGAATAATGCTACTAAATTGTAAGCCAATATACTAGGGTTAGACTATACCACCCAAGACAGTGGTGACTTTTTTCACCTTTATTCCCAAGCAATGTAGGTCATCTTAAAAAAGGCTGTACAAAAGCAGCAGTGTAAGTTATTAGGAAAGGGTTTCTATTAAACTCAGATTTAAATTTGTTTAAAAAAATTGTTACTAGGTAATGTGAGTGCAGCTGTGATTAAATGAAAATTATTCTTTGTTATTATTAATTTGTTTCCTCCTTCATATTACAGCACAGTAGTTATAAGTACACATATCATGGAACAGAGTTGATAATGTAGCATATAGTTAATCTTTGGAACTTCTTGTTGTTTCATATCATTAAAGTAGATTGCTTAGTAAAACGTGTACTAGGTCTTGAGCTTTATTTATTATTTAACGGTGCATAAGTAGACAGTGTTTTGCAGCTGTGTTACAGCTGTTACATTTTCACCACTGGGTAAAAATCAAGTTGTGACTCCTGTTATTAATAAATAGATTACCAGGAAAAAATGGTTTTATAAAAAATCCTCCATCAAAGGTTCCTCGTAAGGGTTTAAAAATCATACAAAGCTATGTTTTATACTGTGAAGCGATTCTTCTTTTAATGTATTTTATATATGTAGTATGAATAGATCCAATGAATGCATAATCATGCTATCTATATTATACATTGAAAAACGATTGTGTACCTGTATTTTGATTAGTGGGGAAGGGAGATCATAAAGGACTGCAGATAAAAAATTTTTCTCCCCCAAACTCAGTGTTGTACAGCCAAGATAAGATGTCATCAGGATATACTTCCCAAGATGTTTTGCCTTATGTTCTGCTGTTCACACCTCCCTCCATCTAAATTAGCCACTCTGGCTACACTATGCTACTTCTGTTTTACCTTCTCCCTCCTGATCCCTCCCCAGTCACCAGTGGGGCTGCCAGTGGTTTATTCTGTGGGTTTGGAATTCTGCATGAAGGTTACAGAATAGATGGGCCCTTTCATTTTCTTTAGGACAATGGTCTACCCAAAAGGAAATCTGCACTGGGTGATGTCTGTGTTTAAATATTCCTGTGTTTGCTTATAGTGCTATTTTTTTTTCCTTGAGGGTATAGGTTTGGCTACAGTTTTAGGAAGAAGACAAGGTTAGACATTTACTTAAAAAAAAAAAAAAAAAATCTTGTCCAGAATGCAGCTAAAATTGTCAACCTCAGAGCTATCACATGTGAATTTTTTTTTTCTTGTTTCTGTTCATCTCAAAATGATAACTACCTTAGTGCATACGTGCTTCTTTCTAACATCAGCACATTACTGGATATGGTACTAATGAGGTTCTGAGCTTTATGTCCAGTATTAAGTGCTTTTAGGACTGGATCCTGTATACTGTTAAGTACCAAACGTGTAGCACCATGGCAGCTGCGTCTGCCACAATCCTGCGCGTTCCTTTTACGTGGTAGCGGTGTCCATGTGACAAGGCAGTGAGCTGGCTCCGGAGCTGCCTGCGCCAAACGCTAACTGCTTTGCTTCCCCCCCCCCCCCCCCCCCCCCCCCCCAGGTTGATTCTTGGCACAAGTGCCGGTATGAGGGAAGGGATAACACTGAATGCCTGTGGGTGTGGTGGGACTGTGGCAGCTCCGATTTAGATTGGGTTAAGCTGGGTCAATACTGTTGGAGCATATTTAATACATACATCCTGTAAACCTCCCTTGCAAGTTTGCTTGTCCCCCTCCCCCCCAGTTTATTTTCCAAAGAAAACAAGACTTATACACCCATACAGTCTGTCTGTCTGTCACTCTGCAACTTCTGAACTTGTTAGCTCATTTCAACCAGATTTGACAAAGGGGTGTGAAGTTCTTAAGTTCTGTGGGAATTATTGACTGGGCAGAGGAAGAAGACAATGAGGGAAAGACATTTATAACTTACCCTCTCTACCCATGCCAAGAAGCAGCAACCAGCTGGCCTGTCAGCACACAAGGTAATTGAATTAGTCATTTGTCTGTATAGGGGACATGAGGGTTTGAAGTACTGGGAGAAAGAGTAGGTTAGGCTGTGTAAGACACAAACATGTAGAAACTAAGCTCCAGTAGATTTCTTGCTCACAAAGCTTGAATTTTGTAATGCTGAGATAAATATCTCAGGAAAGTTAAGGAGTCTTTATTTGGCCCTGTTTCAAGTGCATGTGTGTAAGCATGTGTGTAATAATTTTTTTTTATATATATATGAGCACCAAAAGGCTTATATTGGTGTGTGCTGGGCTGTAACAGTAGCTGAATTAAATGACTCTTATTCTGAAGCAAATGCCCAGACTTGCATCAAAATAACTAAATTGGTTTCAGTTTTTGTAGGATCATCCCTTATGGCAACAAGTCAAGAAGTCAGGCATCACTTGCGCCAGGTGGAAAGAAATCTAATACAGGATTTTCCATATTCCTTAAAAGAGAGTTCTAGGCTGTGAAAAGACATATTTACATACGGATCTGTAATCCTTGTTTCTGCAATGAAAAGTTTCCAAAGTCTACCTTAGAGATAAAAGGTTAGAATCTATAAACTTGGTACTTCAAGTACAACTTCTGTTTCCCAAAGCCTGATTCTGCATCATGAGTGCAAAGGAGTGTCTGGGTACCTCTGTTGTCCTTCATGTAGGACAAGTGCCTAAATTTATGCTAAAGCTCTCTATCTGTTTTGGAGTGAGCAAAATCAAGTCTGTTTGTTCTTGGTATACGCAGTAATGTTCATTGCCCATAGTTTTGGTATATTTTGGCCATTCTGAAGACCATTAACATCTGTTAGTGTTTCTCAGAAATAGCAAATCTTTTTTTATTTAGATTCTGTGTTACAAAAACTTTGAGCCCAGTGGTTTAAGTAAAGAAGTAATGAAGTCTCCGACGTTGATCTGTTTGGTATCTTTCTGCTTTGGGGGAAGGTTATGCTCTGTGCCCCCCTCCTGCCCTGGTGCCTCCTGGGAGAGTCACAGTTATGGAGTAGACCAAAGCTGTCCAACGTGTGTCAGGCTTTTACTGCAGGTGTGCAGGGCATTAAGCATAATAAACATTATGTGCACTGGATATGGAAGATTTAATGTATATGCATAGAGTTGGAGCACTGTGAATGCTTTATTAGCCCAGCAGCTGCCTGGGAACATCAGGCTTGCAGCTTGCTTTACGTCGGCAGTTTCCTCACCAGCATGGTAAATCTGGTGTGCCGAGCAAGTGCTGAATTTGCAGTGCCCATCCAGAGGGACTGCTGTGTGTGTGTGTTTCTTTGGCACATTAAGCACACTTAACTCTGCACACACACAGTGGTATCATGGGGGAGGCCAGGTAGCAGCCAGAGGGGGCTGCCACTGCAGCGAGGACAACTTGTTGGGCCCACCCTCTGGTCTGGGTCACTTCTGTGAAAGGAGTAAGTACGCACCAGGTGTGTTGTAATGTGGGTCACCTGTGGCAGAGCTTAAACTTCCTCTTAGAGCTTGTGGGTGGGAACTATTTGGTCTGCTCGGAAGAGGAGGTAGTGTGCTTCTCCAAGATTTCTAAGTTGTGCTGATTAAATATATTTAGCCTTATATATTATAACAGATGGTGTAGGAAAAGTAAATCAGAACTGTTCAATGTGTGGACAATAAAAGCAGAGAAGAGAAGAAAACATGACTGAGCTAACAGGAATTGAGAAAATGAAAGGTTTGTTCAGTTGACTTTGTCATTACCTATTCCTTTCATGTTTTCTGGTTGTTAAGTACTTCTGTTTGTTTCTTGCTTATGTGGTGTTTCTCCGTTCAGCACTTGAATAGGAGGGGAAGCATACTTGGTGATTTTTATTATTGTTCATGATACTAAACTGTAGTATCTGAATATAGCCCAGGTCCAAGTCCTTCAGTTCTTGATGAAATGGGGTGGGGAAGAAAGCAAACTAAAACATACAGTGAAATTACAGAACATCTATCAAAATTCTGCTTTTATAATATAGTGCTACTTTTAAAAAAGACTTTTAAATAGTTTTAGAGGAGGAGAGCAAGATCTAGATGTAGATTCTGAAATAATGAAGACGCTCTAGAAGAATCTCCTATCATTTAAATTGTACTTCCTATTAGAAAGTTTAATGAACTTTTTTTGAGGTGATAAAAATCTCTGAATCTGAAATAGTTCTTAAAAGATAACTTGCATAGTGGTTATTGTGGTTCTTCTCAAGAACTAAGTTTTGCTGGTTATACTGCTGCCTGTTCTTAAAATGTTGTTCATCCATATGTAGAAGCTGGGAGGACGCAGACAAGCAACAAATGAACACTTTTAAAACATACAGTTCTTTCAGTAGGCTTTTAGGGACTATTTTTTTTACACTCTCTGCTGAGATACTTCCTGTAGTTGTATTTTGACAAGATAACGAAGTAATTTTAGAGCCTGGTTGCTAGAGGAAGGGGTCATCGCCACGTTATTCCTGCTTCTAGCCCCATGTTCTTCTCCCCTGCCTTGCATTGGCACTTGTAGCTCCCTGAACCAGATCACCACAGAAACTAAGCCTCCAAAACACCCCGAATGGTTGCCAGCTGGTTTAGCTCTTTGAACTAACCGCAGATTTTGGTGAGCGTGTAAGAGAAGTGGTCGTCAGGTAGGGAGTTGGGAGTGGGAGGAAGGAAGCGGGACTGCCCCTCATCCTCACAGCTAACCCTTAGATGGAGCCTTGCACAGTGACTGGCGATGGTCCTGTCCATTTGAGAGGAGCTGTCGAAATGCTGCTGCGGCTCTGTTCTATGGTGCGTGCTATGATACATACAATGAAACCTACTGTTCGTTGTAACAGAAACCTGCAGTTTCCACTCCATTGCCAGGTTTGTCAGGTCCCTCCTGATGTCTTGCATGTTACAGTTCAGGCACTACTTTGTTCTAGGAGTTCGAACTGCAGCATAGTTGTTTTCTTCCTAGAAACATTGTCGCTGAGGCTAAGTTTGTTTCCGATAAGCAGCTATACTTTCTTGATTCTACTTAGTTTATTCAGTAAAAGTGTATAGAAATATCATTCCAATACATACCAGATATTACTGGTATTCCAATATCAAAATAATAGTAGTGTTTATCTTCTTGCGCAACTGGTTCTGTGTTCGAAAAAAACTGATTCAGCTGTATAGCTCTACCATGTGAGTGCCAGTCTAGTGTTGATAGAGTATGTAAAGTTTTTCCTCAGCTTTTCTGTCCTGCTTGACCTCACTGAGCTTGGTAGGTATTTGGATTGGGGTTGGTTGTTTGATGATGGTTTTTGCAATTATTAGTGAAAACTGATTTTAAAAATGAACTAAACCTCTTATCAGACATTGCTCTTGGGCTGGGAAAATACTGGGGGTGAACACGAAGAGTACATGTGGGTTATTCTAGCTGTAGGCCTCCTTTTGTCTAGAGAACTCTTTAGTTCCTAGCTCCCGAACGCAGCATGGAGAAACAAGCACTCCTGGGAATGAGGTTGGGAAGCAAAAGCTTGGGTTTTGTCCTACTGTGAATTGCTATTACAAGGCAAAATTAACAACCATACTTGGAATTATTACGCTTGTTTTAAATAACCAGACGAGCAGAAGAGCTGAATTTGCAGTCTCGTGGTCATCATGCTCTGTGCATGCTCTTACACCAAAGGACTGGTTAGCATGAATAGGTCATGTTACAGTAACTATTTCCTTTTGGTAATCCCAGTTTGTAGAGTTTGGAAACAGCCTGTTTGCCTTAAGGCCTCTGATTTGTGGGTTCTCTTCTGTTCCTTGTTTTCAGCTTATACATCTAGAAGCAAAGGTTCAAGGGTTTAGTCTCTTGCTTTCTGAATAGAGGTGAGTTGTAGCTCTACAGCCAGTCTAAATTTCAAGCTATCTTTGTATTTGGACAGGTTATTGTAGGATGACAGGTTACTGTATGTCAGCTGATCTGTGGTATCTGATTCACAGTAATTGTTCACGTGTATGCTCTTAGCCTGTGGCAAATGGAAGGTAATTTGAGTTAGCTTGACCCTCTTTCATTACGCTCTGTCAAGGCACTCCCTTCTCCACGTGGATTGTTAGACCTGCTGGAGTGCCTTGGCTAAAACAATAATGCAGTTTCTGTCCCCAAGCTGGTTTGGGTGTATCTGTACAACAGTAAGGTGAGGGCTTCGCCACAGTTTCCTGTATTGTTGCTGTTTTGAGACCATACCTTGCTGAAGGAGTGAATACTATGAAGAGGCTACCCTGAAAAGCAGTCAGATGTTATGATTACCAGGTGTGTTTTTTCTTTAGCAAAACTTATGAAAGCTTTGTTAGTGCACTTTAAACCACCACAAATAAGTCATTTATTTCACAGTGTCTTGGTATACTTCTTTCTTGTTTTTAAAGAAGTAGGTTTTACTTTGAGTTCTTTCAGAAGATGCTTGGTAATTGAAATCATTCTAACACTGCGATAATGCTTTTGGATGTTCTGATTCAAAACCCACTGAAATCCTGGCTAGCTGAAAGATTCCCGCTGACCACAAATGGCACTTGAATTTAATCCGAAATGCCATGAAAGGTAAAACAATTGATTTTCTTTTTAGTGCTTAGTTCTTATGTGAAATTTGATTTTGCAACAGTAAATACATAGCTGTCCAGTCTGGTTCATCAATAATTATTAAAAATCTAAAATACTACTTTAATGCATATGGAAAAATACTTTTCAGTAGTCAGGTATTGCCACCCTGTCTTGCTGCCTTACTGAATTTCTAAGACTCCCAAAGAGGAACTCAGAACTGCGTCTTGAATCTACCTCATTTCCCCTTCTCCCACAGATGAATCTGGTTGGTTAATTACTGCGCTACTGATCCTATGTGTATATGACAAATAAATAAAGCTTCCTCCCTGTTTTTCATTCTTATTTGGCCAATGAGAGGTTATTTTAGGAGGTATTGGGTAATACTTACAGTTCCCAAGCTTCTTGTACTTGGGAAAATGAGTGGAAAAGTGTGGTGTTTGGTTTTTTTTTTTTTAAATTATTTCTTGGAATTCAGTCTTCTTAAGACAGGCCTTGGTGCAGACTTGCTGTAGTCCTCTGAGAAATAGTTGTGAAAGTTTGTCGACATACTTCTTGTGCTGCAGAAGCATAGGAAAACTTTAGATTCTAATCACTTTTCTAAGAGCTGAGGACAAAATGGATGCTTTTTGGCTAAATAAGCCTTTCCTGACTGTTGGGAAAGCAAGAGACCAGAAATATGACCCAAATGCTAGCCACTCAAATTAATGTTTGCTGCTTCCTTAAATTGTTGCTGTCTTGAAGGAGGAAGGACAGTAACTTTGTTTAGATGATGGTTGTATTAGTCTTTGGCAAGATGTGACACTTCATCTTTCTCTGAAGATGGTAGGATTTGTGACCATCTTTTTTGGCAGAAAGGTTCTGCCCTGTCGTCTTCTTCAACAGTCATTGAAGATCAGTTATTCAAAATAAACCAGTTTACTGTGGAATTTCACTTGCTCTGTTTTGACCTGTATTGACTGCAACTGCCCAAGTCGAGGTCATGGGTTAGGGACAGGAGATAGCTGAGCTCCTTGCATCCTTTGTGACCTTGGAAGTTGCAAGTCTGCAGGCCTAGGGTGGTTGCAGTATATGAAAATGTGTAGCAGGTTTTCTATCACAGAAGAACCGTTGTACTGAGATCCATTTGGACCTTCCTCTCTGGGTCCATTTTTAACTCTCTACAAAGCTATATAGTAATTGAGCCTCTAAGGCAGATGTTCCAGGTCATTGTTGAGAGAACCTCCTTCAACACAAGTTGTGCAGTCATTTGGCTAGCTAAGCATCAGTGGGAAGGCAGGAGATAAATGCTTTGGGCTGCTGTTGCTGTCTGGATGATTAGAAGAAGAATGGGTGTGATTGAGGTAATGGGTAACATCTGAATGACTTCAGGTGGCCTTTGATAATGAGTTTGGACCCTTTCATATCTTGCCAAATTTCTTACCAGCAGCTGCTCATTGATCAGCAGCTTGTGATCAGTAATCTGCTGATAGACTTGACAGTATCAGTATGGATGCTTGCTATTGTCAAATTTTACCTTAATTTAAAAGGTTTAAGTGACTGAAAAAGGCATACCTGAGTAGGTTCAGTGGGTGCCTAATGAAGCTCTATTCTGAAGATAAAGTCGTCATAGTACATGTCGATGTGATGCTGGATTTCCCATTTTGTCTAACGTTTGAACATCTGAGCTTGTTAACATTAAAAGTGTTAACAGGAAATAATGTTTTCTGACAGTTCCGTCTCATCTAAACCTATTTTTTAAATGCCAGAGAAGAAGAAGAGGTGAAATTATTCTGATTTTCAGTTACAGACAAAATAACCTTAATATGTAATTTTAAAGGAAAATATATTGGTCATACTAATGTTGAAATAAGCACTTTATCTTTTAGGGGCTTCTTGCTTTAGTATAGCTGTTAGCTACAGTTTCTGTAATTGAGCTGAAAATAAAACTTGATTATGAAAAAAGTGTTAACTTATTTGTAAAAATGTGGATAATATGGGAAAAAGAAGAATGGAAAATTAATTTTAAACAAAATTTTATTTGAACTTTTTGATATTGATATTACGTGGTAGTCCAGCTTAAGATCAGTTTCACATTCACTTCATGAATATTTCAGCCGATGCTTTTCTGGATAACTTTTACAAGAAACCGAAGATTTGAGCGTGCACTCTGCTGTGGGTTGCTCTTACACTGATTAATACGGTGGAAGTTAAAAATAGGTAGTGTATGGAAAAATCATGATTTCTAACTTCTGTATTTGAAAGGCCTACCAAGCAATACCTGCCATCCACTGATGCTGTAAGAGCGGATTCTTTGCCATGTTCTTGGGTAAATCCCAACAGACTAACTGCATAGTTTGTTTCACTTATTTCAGTCGTCTGAATGACCAAGATCATAATAAGCACTATGAGCTGCCAATATATTTTTTTTGTGTGTGTGTGTAAGATTTGGAAATGTTATACAGTTGTGTGAAATGAAAAACAGTAGCTGAAACACCGAGCATGCTGAAATGCTAGTGAGTTGGGCACAGTCATTTTCAGACTAAATATACTTTGGGTGCCACCCCAATGTTTCTTCCTTAGCAGCAAGGTTGGACTTCCTTGGACTACCACTATTAGCAAACAGAGAGAGTCTGTTGAAGTAGTACTGTAATGGCCGGGGAAAGCAGAAATTTTCAACTGTTTCTGTCACTTGAGTGGTGGAAATAATTACCACTTTCATAATGAGCAAGTTTAATGGGCAAGTTTTAAATAGTAAGAAAAACTGAAGAAGTGGTCTGTTTTAGTATCTCTGTGATATTTTGATGCAGATATAGTCATTAAAATTATGTGTATATACTGTATGTTAAACATTCACTATGATTTTTCTTAATATTTGTGTGTAGGGTCCTGTTGGCAGAAAGGTTATATTTTTCAGTAACATAAATACTGTGTGTGGATTATGGTGGCTGGGGGAACTGCTTGAGCCTGGTTAAGTTTTCTTTTGTAAGATTTCTGGGATATATATTTTGTCCTGCCCCCAAATTTTTTAGTACTGCAGAAGTGGCCAAATATATTACAGAAAATGCATTTTAATTCCTCTAGTTTGTGAAATCAAAATATGGTTTGACAAAGGGGCAAAGCGGGATAGATCAGAATAGCAAGATTTGAGAACTTGGTACCCACAAATCCTGCTTGTGTTGGTTTTGTAGATCAGTTTAAAAAAAAATAATCTACCTGTTCCTTTTTTATTAATACAGATAAGTCATACGTTTCCTCCCAAGGCATGCCTCTTCCTCCCACCATCAGATATTTTTCCACATATGTGGAGACAAAATTCTTAAGTGTCCCTTTCTCCAAACCTAGCAGGCAAAGTCTCCCCACCTAGATAAAATTTCTGTTAGTGAGAGTCTCTGTAAAAGACTTAATGATCTTAGGGGTTTAAATTAAATAAGAAATTACTTTTTTTAAGTGACTTTTTTATTTTAAGAATAGACTTATACATATGTGTGCATATTTAATTTTTTGTCTTTAAAGTGAGAGGAGTAATGGAGTGGTTCTTTGTTTCCTCTTTCAGTATTTCTAGTAACAGTAATGCAGTGAGTGGAGTGAGGCTAAGGAGCAGTTTCTAGTCCAGAAGGTTCCTGACTTACTGATCTCTTCATAGAAATCCTTATTTTTTTGTATATGTGAAGAATTTACTTGGGAAAGAGCTGTTCAAGCATTCAGTGATGTAAAAAGATACTAATCAGCACGTTCAACTTTAATCCTTCCCTTCTGCCTGAAGGTCTTTGATTGCAGTAAATGTGGGGAAATGTCTCTTGTACCATCATTTCTTACAGTGATTTTAGTGATGGCCTAGAGTAATTTCAGGTACTGGTAAAGGATCCCCTTTGTTTTACTGGTTTAGATATTTGTCTTGCAGTACTCTTGTGTCTTGTAGGCTTTCAGTCATGTCTGTAGCTGTCCTCATTGCGCACCTGGGATATAGTGAAATACCATTGTTCTGACTTCAGCGGTGGGAAATGAAAGCATAAAGAAACAACATAACTTGCCCAAAGTCACCAGAGAAGTCTGTAGGCATGGTTTCACTGTTGGTTTAAGCAGTGTAATTGCAGATGGCCACCAAAAGGGATTTTCTCAGTGGTACTTTGCTTCTTCCTTCCTTTGTTGCTTTTAGTGACAGCGCACCTGCACGGTCACTGGCCATTGTGTGTGGGCGCTGGTGGAATGAGGACTGTGCTCTCCTTTCTGGCAGTGTTTATACTCTAAAATTGGTTTATCATGGAACCACATCTGTGGCAAAGCACAGAATTGAACACGATGCTTTTGGGTTCCTGTGGTTGGTAGTCTAGTTTTGAACTATACAGTCTCTCTTGGAACAATACCTGTCTTCTTTCTGGACTTACTTTACTGCTCAGCTTGTCCCAGGATAAAAACTGGATAGTTGAACTGGGAGTTGTTGCTCTCAGTTGTCACTTGTCCTGTGCTCCCAGCTGATCCCTGTTCAAAGCAGGGATCACTGAATGGCTCCAAATACGGTTGCAGTGGTGCTTTAATCTTTCAGGGCAGCATATTAAGGTAAACGGGAATTGCAGTTGGCTGGCTTAATTATGCTAGGCTGAAAACTGGAGCTGCTCTTGAATTGCCATGTGAGCTGTATGGCCATCTGTCATTGGGGCAACAACTTGTATTCTAAGGGGCAGCTGGCAGGGTTGAGGCTTGCTTCAGCTGGCAGGCTTTTTTTTTTTTTTTTAATTTGCCAGTGCATGTCAGTCAGAGCCCTTATTTGTGGGTAAGGAAGAAAGTAGGGCTTGCCTTAATTGTTTGTGCAATTAACTTAAAAAAATCCCAAGAGGAACAGTGGGCATTTCTGTGAGAATAAATTATGTTCATATAACTTGCATTCTGTGTCCTTACACACTATTTCTTGCGGTTTTGAGATATAACAATAATGCGACAGTTGTGAAGCCATAGGTGTGCCTGTGGGTGCACTGAACCATACATATGGCACAAGAAAATTACGCATTCTTACTAAAATGCAGTGTTATATTGTGAAAGCACAAATACTGAAGGAAATACATTGAGAGACAACCTACAGAAAGGATCATGTGGAAGATTCAAACATTTGGATTTTGCACTAGTTCTTTAGAAACTTTATCTTACAGGCTCCTGAATAAGGACGTGGGAACTCTTAATGGTATTGATCATATGGACACATTGCTGTGAGCAGAGAAAGGAAAAACAACACTAATAACATCACTTTATCTGAGGAAGACTACGTGGGTTTATGAAAGGTAATTGTTGGGAAAACAAGTAGTTGGAGAAAACACTGCAGTTGGCAGTCAAACAATATATGGCTTTTAATTTGAAATGCTTTGAATATTTTTATTGGAAGAGGGGGTACTGTTCCCTCTTTTTGTTTGGTTGGTTGGCTTTTTTGTTTTTTCAAGACCAGGAATGGGCTGATAGTTTACGAGTTTTGGGAAGTCTCAGGGAGCCCAGGATAGCATTTTGTATCGGCTCTTGCATAAGTCTAACTGCTATTACTTGTTCATCCCATACAGTCAGCTGATATGCTGGGGGTAGAGGGTGGGAAACGGCATAACTTTAATAATGGAATCTTAGTTCTTGGTCATAATCTGGACTGGTGCAGATGATATTCTGCTCTAATTTAAACTAGCTGCTGGCTGCTCTAAAAGGACCTTTATAAAGATGATGATAGGTGGTATATGTATACTCTGTCCACTTCTCCCCGCTTCTCTAGCATATCCAGTAGACCAGAGACCCTTAAAGGGAATATGTGCAACATGAATTCATTGGCTTTGTGCTGGTAAGAGACACTGGTTTGGTCTCAGAATCTGTCTCAGTGTTGATTGTGCTTTTCCAATGTTTAGAAACAATTGGTAGGGCGCCCAGGCTGTTAAGGTTGGAGTCTTATGAACATGCAGTAGGACGTGTCTGAAGCATCTCCTCATTGCTACATGTAGCTCAGAGAGCAGTCTGGAATTAAAATTTTCTGTAGAGCTGTCCTACTAAATTATGTCATTTGCTAGGTGAAAGCAAATTTTTGATGGGAAACTTTTTTTTGCTTTCAGATGTGGTGGAAGCATTTGTCTTTAATAATTGCTTCAGATTTCCAGGAAATTATATTTAGTTCTCTGTACTTTTCAATCTGAAAAATATAGTTGATTTAAAAGAAAAAATTTATAGTGACTTGGAATAAAAAGTTACAGTTGTAAGTACCAGAAAGGGCACTGACAAACTGTTGTACTGGCAAAACGAAGTTCAGTGGCACTTCCAAAATTATTTCTAATGTAATTATTTCTGATAAAGGATTTGCCTGATATTGTCTGTATTTTGAGATGTTCAAGTCCATGACCTAGTTGCCTTGATTTTGATCTTTACTCTGGCACCATGCTTCCTAATAGATACATTAGAGACGGCTTTATTTTGGCAGCCATGCTGTCTTGTCTGAGGCTGTCCCATTGCAGGGGGGAGAGGCTGTGGAGTCCTGATATTACTTTTTTTTTTTTAATGGTTTTTAACTTGTGTTTTAATACACATTGGTCTCCTGTCTCCAGTGTCATTTGTGGTGATGAGTGGGGAGAATGTGGTGGTGGTACGCCTTTTTCCTTCCCTTCTTTTTATCTCAAGTCTCTTCTTTGTTGGGAATGCAGAACTCTTCTGTGTTTACAGTGAGCAACTAGTTCACAGTAAGGTTTGGCTTTATAGAAGATGAAAATTCGTTTTAAATTGCTCTTTTTTCAAGATGTCTGCAGCGCTCTATTTGTCCACTAAGGGCACCAAAACAGATCTTTTTTTGGCACTTGTGTCATTGGCAATTTTGTTGCTGTGCTGGTTCTAGAAGTTTTCCCTTTGTATGATTTTTCTTCTGTTCCCAATGTTGTCATAGCTGAAGGTTTGCAGATCTCCCGCCACAATCCATTACTTCTCATTAAAGGAAAGCTTCCCTCCTTTCCCATTTGTTTTTAAAGAACACAAAAGATATTTAGAAAAGGCTTTCTTCTTTTGCCTAAAAATCTAAGCTGAAGTAGCCAAACTGGTTTTTGTTTTTGAAATGCATGTGACTTCTTTTATTTTACTTTTTAAGTTTGAGGGCACTAGCTCTCAAGTGTGAAACGTGATTAACAAATTTTTCAAAACCTGTTACGTTATCTCACGGCTCTTCACTTTGTTTGCAGGAATGCTGACATTAATTAATGTCATTCATGACATTAAATTAATGCCATTTAATAGATGGCACCACGTATAGTGTAAATGGTTCTCACCCTTGGAATATAGAAGATTTTGCTGCAATGAAAGATGGTTTTAGTCTTTTACCTACCTGCTGCTCTTAAAGTCTTGTTAGCATAATACTGTTTTGTGTATGCTTAATTATATGTATTCAACAGTTTACTGCCTGGCAGTAAATCGAGTCTGAGCTCTAAATATTACTCTTACTCTCCCAGTCTAGGTTGTTATAAATGTTTAATGTTTAATTTTTTTCATTCTGGTAACTGCATTTGACTAGGGCACTTGATCCAGAAAGTATCTGTTATTGCTGTACGCTTTACTTAGTACCAGATGGGAGCCCCAATATATATGAATTGCTTCTCTATATGTTTGTTTAAAAGTAATAGGTGTATATTGCTTAAAGGAGCTGTCAGCCTCTTCCCTGTATGCAAGGCCTGGAGTTGCTTGTGGACTGTTTCACATACATGGTGCCTATGCATGTACTTTTTTTTGTTGAGTAGTATGGACTGCTATATTGCCCACGTCTCAGTTAAGATATTAGTATGACATATAGCTGTTACCTAGCCACCAGCAGAGCTCTTTCTTTGGGGGTGGGAGGGATGGTGTTGGGAAGAAGGTATGAATAGCAGTTTCTTCAGCTGAAACTACAGGAGAAGTTACTAGAAAATAGGAATTTTAAGTTTGTATTGCATAATTCCTCTCCCACCTCCCATTCAGGAGAATTGGAGGGTGTACTAAACAAAGAAGAGTGCTATTTTTTTTTCTTCCTTAGAGACCTTTATTTTTAGTTGCAATAGGTGTAGAGGTCCAATATAATTCTTTTTTTTTATTATGATTATTATTATAACCTAAAGTCTGAATGGCTACTGGTTGGTTGTTTTTTGGGGTGGGTTTTTTGTGTGTGTTTTTTTTTTTTTTTTTCTTTTCCTCTTCCATTTCCAAATTATTATGTCTGGTATTAGTCTTGCACAAGAATTTAGGTCTCACTTGCTCCTCAGTAGGAGAAGAAATGTCACAGCACTCATATTGATGAGGATTCCCCTGACTGTGTTGGGTAGCTTACTTGGTTTGTGTCCCTCCTGTTTCATATTCCACCCCCACGCTATTGTGTTCGGTTTTGTTGTCTTTATTGTTACAGCTGCCTTATTTTTCATGTACCATATGTGCACACTCAGATAATAAGAAATAGGTGGATGAAGATATTTGGAAACTCAAAATTTTGAATACTCCATGCAAGTGAGGCGGATGATTTTTCTGCTGAAAAAAGACTTACAGTATTTTATTCCCAGCTGTGTCTACAGAGACTAGTCGGCGACTGCAAGGGGGGAGAGGTTTATAATCTTGCAATTAAGGATGGTAGGAGTAGAGGAGAATCAAGTGCAGGTAAGTGTCCTGACTCGGGGCAGGTGTCTTGTCCTGAAGCCTCTTTTAGTCCTTAAAACTGAACGACCAAATGTAGGAATCGCAACCTCACTTGAAGTCTGCTTTGTGGTCAAAAAGTGGAGGTAACTCAGTGGTTGGGTGCATCCTAGTGGGGGACAGAGAGGCAAATGCAATTTGATGAAGAGGAAAAGGCAGAGATGATCTTAAGTGTTTTATATTGTTGTTACTGATGGGTGGGTAAAGGCTAAATGTATCAAGATTCCACGAGAAGGAAATGAAGGAAGAGATTCTTAAAAATGGGTGGATGTATTCTGGAGTGCGTTTATTTCTTTGCCTAAATGATTATAAAAGAAAGTCATGTTTAAAGAAGTAGCATATACTGGAGAATTGTGTTGTGAAGGCTTCATCCGCTTATTTGTGCTTTATGCCTTAAACTTTTTGAAATATTTGGGTACCAGCCATGTTATTTAAAGATCAGATGGAAAAAATATTTCGGATTTCTGAAACAAAGGACAGGTTGCTTCTCACAGCCTTCTGTTAGGGTATGTGAGGCGAAAGTAAGCAAAAGATGAAGAAAACATGGAAGAGGTGAGATGGTTTGGCAATTCTGTTTTTCATGTTGCAAAAAATGAAGACACTTCTGTAAAGGGAATCAACTAACAATGAAGAGACTTCTGGAAAGGGAATCAACTAAGCCCCAAACAGCATATTTATAACATCTGGATATAGGATGGATATTGATATATGTGGAGGAAGAAGAGTAAAGATTGCTGTAGAAATCTTCTAGATTAACTTCAGAATGGTGAGACATGATGCATGCTGAAAGTTAATATTGTAAAGAATTATTCTTAAAATCTGTATTCTGTGTAAAATAGTCATAAAAATTACGTGTGAACAAATTACTTCAATAATCATACTGGCATTTTTAATATAAAATGTTTGTTTGTTCAGTCTATAGAATATGAACAGTTTGTTTTTTAAATTAGCCATAGTTTGAAAATAAACACTTCAAGAATTCAAGCTGACACTTGTTTAGAATACATCTTAGTACAATTTCTGTGGCTATGTTGAGCAGGAATATAACTAAGATGGCTAGTATTCCATGTGCTCAACCAAAGTACAGGGGGAAACATGGCAAAGCTCAATGCACTTGTAAAATGCCCTTGATGCATAATTAGAACACTTAGAATATCCCAGTTTTGCTAGTAGAAAAACAAACAATGAACAGAGATCTAAGGATGCTGTTCTGGATGGAGTGTAATTAATAGTTGACAAGCATTGTATATTTTAGTTCAGTGGAGGAAAATGTCCACTTATTAGTAGGCTGGATTTAACTGTTCATGACCCATGTGGCATACTTTGAGTGCACAAAATATAGTTCATTTGCTAAAAACGTTTTGAATGCTCACGATTTAAGAACAACTCATGAAGGATTCTTTTCTTTTGAGTATTTAGTGATACTGAATCTGCTTGTGGCTATGCTAGAGCTTCAAATATAACAGACTGGATGAATGTAGTTGTGTAATGGGGGCTTTTTATGCTTCCAAATGGATAGTGTCCTATACATTCTGCATGCGTAGGATTTGAAACGTATTGTGATCTGTTGTACTGAGGTTGCACTCTATACTCTTGCTATCCTATGATACGCGTTCGCCTGACGAGAAGGTGGATGTGGCATATGGGGTGGCTGGGTATAAAAGATAGTATCGTCAGTCTGTAGATGCGTTGCATGCAAGGTTTTCCTCTAGGAAGACTTAGACACTCTAGAGAGGCTCTCTTTGAGGTAAAGATGCTAGATGGTCAATAAAAACATCCTGTCTCTGGAAATGATGGTTAGTACTGGATTGGGGTTGAATTGTTGGCATTGACCAGTGTTCCCTGAAGAATTGCAGTTCTCCAGGATCAAATTATGCAGGAAAGGTGAAAGGACAGGAGCAGAATGAAGCAGGCTTTGACTCTTCTCAGTATTTAAGATTCTTTCGTTCTTATTATCTAGTATCAAGGTGAAAGGACAGGAGCAGAATGAAACAGGCTCTGACTCTCCTGAATATTTAAGATTCTTTTTTATTATCTAGTATCTGTATGCATACATGCATAGGTCTTATTTTGTGACAGAGGTCTTGAACTTCCCTCCACCAAAGACAGAACCTCCTGTAAGTCCTTTGAGAGTCTGAGATATAAAGTGGAATATTTTTTTTTCTGGAAATATTTTTTTATATGTTGAAAACATATCTGAGAGGTGTCTGTTAATGGAAGTAAATCTCTATGGTGATGTCTCAGTTTTGTTTACTTGTTCAATTCTGGTTATAACTGGACACTTCCAACTACCATAATATTTTCACAGGTTATCACTGTAGATAGTGCAGTGCATCTGTCTGCTACTAGTGTCCATTGTGCCTATCAACTGGAAATAAAGAGTCATTCCATCATAGTTCAGGCTCTGGCCTGTTTCTCATCTTGTGCCAGTATCAGAAATCCACACAGCAGTGACATGAAATAATTCACTGCCTGTTAAGTATTACACTTCAAAGATAGCAGCCTGATTTGATGTCAGGCTTCATAGTTTTTTCAATCATGGTTTGACTGATGCACCAAAATTTCTTTGTGCTCCTTACTTGTTAGTCATCAATGGTGGCATATGCTCTGACATCTGGGGGGGGGGGAATAGTCAGCCAGCTACTGTACAATGACAGGGTTCTTCAAGGTGTAAGCTGTATTTCGTAGTACCCTGCCTTCTAGCCTTGCTGGCTGGAAACCTTAGGTTTCACAGGATTTGAATAGTGCCCACTTGTCCAGCCCTTACTTGGGAGCATAGAGAAGCCACGGGCTGTGTATTTTCTTCACAAGTTTAACTGCTGCCCAAAGACCTTTTGGGGGTGGTATGTTTTATGTTTTTGGGGGTGCATGTTATACATGCATGCTTGTATGGCATCAAGATGCTTTTGTTATCTTTGCGGTGGAGGGAAAAGGTGGACATTATATCAAAACTTCCAATTGCACAGTAATGAGCATGACTATAGTTTGCAAGTTCAGTAAAGAAAAATGTGGGATGAATGTGGTTAATGGAATTAGGTACCAAATTATCTCCTAAGCATTAGCACAAGGTAAAGTAATTCAGATCAAACATTGGAAACTGTAGTTCACTAGATACTCCTTTATTGTAACCAGCAATTTTCAGTGGTGTTGAAATTCAAAGGAGTTCATAGAAAATACTTATTCTACCCCTGCTGTATAGCAGCGATGTCTGAAAGAAGCAGTAGTTGAAAGAATATAAGCAGCAGTGTCTCTTAAACCCTCCCCGCCTACTTTTGGAAGACACTAATCATTTATGTGCTCGTGAATCAGGTAGAGTATCTTGAGATGGCAGCAGCCAGTTCTGGATTGGCTCCATCAGTTTCAAGCAAGTCTTTGAGGGCAGAGTTCTTGAACTACGTGGCCATCATCCCAGATGATCAACTAGGAGAAGAGATGGCCGTAAGCAAGCCAGCAGGGACAGAGAGACGTGAACATAATCCCAAAACACCTCACAGTCAATGTGCAGGTATAAGCCTGTGTGAGAACAAACTCAACATGATTACTTGTAGTGTCTTACTTTCTCCTGTTCTAGTCTTGCTTGCAACCATGTCCACGAGGTCTTCAGAGTAAGTTGAGGTTCCCCCGCCCCCCGTAAGTGTTTGAAGTGACTAACTTGGCTGTGTCTCCAGGTGCTACTGCAAATTAATAACAGTGGAACAACTGAGTGGTTTACAGGTGTGTCAGATTGGTAAGTTCAGAACAGGTGAAACTGTGACAGGATGACTTGATGAAGGAAACTGAAACTATGATGATGATTACAAAGACTGACAGAAAATAGGGCCAGGAAAATAAATTCAATTTGCCGATGTTATATAACTGTATTAGTGCAGCCTGTGGATTCATTAGTTTGAGAACATACTTTGTAAGGGAGAGCGATTGCGTGTGGCTTCACTTTTAGCAAATTGACTGTAATTTAGAGTGAAGGTGTAGGAGGTTGAATATATTATTACTCTGGTTTTCTAGCTGGTGTGATCTTGTCTAGCAGGTGAGTTTTTCAGTGTGTTCAGCCAGCATGTGTTCTAGGATACTTCAATTTACCATTGCAAATATCCTTGAAACCATGAATTGGCGCAGTAGCACTTGATTTTTTTTTTAGTTTTTTTTAAACACTGAGAGCCTAAAACAATAATATGGAAAAAGAATGAATAATCTCTTTTTGTACCAGGTGGATATTTACAGATTTATACAAAGATGGTGTACAGTAGTAGTGTAAGTATTTCATTCCAGATGAAAGATACAGGGGCGGGGAAAGGTATTTTGAAGATCACCCTTAAGTAGGCGGTGCTTGTAAGTCCAGTACGTCATCCATCCTGGCACAAACAGAACTAACTGGAAGAGCACGAGAGTGGGGATAGGAAGGGAGTGGAGCTTGCTGCTGGACGCCCATCCTTTCTGAGCCGCAGGAGGGCTCAGCGTGCACAGCCCAGGGGTATGTGCCTGACGGGACTGTAAGCCTCTGCCCAGGTCGCTGTGCCCGAGAGGGCTTTACTTCTGAACAGAGGTGGGAGGTTATTCCTGCTCTGTTCCCACCCTAGCACTTAATTTTGAAATCTTAATTCTCTTAAGGAAGGTCTGTTGGATGTCTTGGACTTGGTCTCGCTTTCTTTCTCAACTCTAGCAGTAAGGAATAAGTCTTTTCCTATACCTCTGTAATCAAAGCTTTTATTTTTGTTATAACCAAGTTTGAGCCGTGTAAATGAGATCACACGGCCAGGCAGCAGTTTCTTTATTTCTGCGTGACTGTCTTCATGCCTGCCTTCCAGGGTAAACACAGATATCTCTTTACCTTTTGGAAAAGTCTTTAATGTGGAAAGGTGAGGAGGGAAGCAGCTTGAGTCCTCGGGTTTAAAACTTCTGCAGATCACCTCTGAGGCTGACCTCTTCTGTATTTTTTTTCTATAGATATAGTTAAATTTAAAGTGATGTTTTGATCAGTTAACTCATCAGCATTCAATTTTGTAAAAAGGCTGCTACTGCTCTGAAATAGCTTTTTGTAACAAATACCTCATCAGTTGCTAGCCCTTTAGCTGTTCGTTATTAAATAAACATCATGTGCTTGTAAAGTCTTGGTGATGTTTCACTTGCCTGGTCAAGTGTGTAGGAGTACCCTATGATGTTTTACAACCTAACTCCTGGTCAAAATGCTTGGTAATGGTGCTTTTTCCCCTCAAACCTCTAGACCAGGAAGATGATGAAAGGAAACTGAGTCTAACAGTTGGGAAGAAATGAGGTAATGTATATGTTATGGAAATCTGAGAGAAGATGAAGGGAGTTTCTGTAACTGCAGAGCACTTTAACAAGTTATATTTTAGTACTTCTAATCAAATCTTTAAATTACTGTGCTGAGGACGTTTTGATTTAACCTAAAATATTCTTCTTATTCCTTCATAATAGGTTTCTTGCTGACAAAATATATTTTGATACAGATTCTTCAATTGCTTAACATAGTAACACTTGCCAGTGTAGAAAATATCCATGGTTATATAGCAGTGTAAGCTATGTAAAGCTGTGTAGTTTTACATGCGTGTGGTTGGAAATACTATGGTCTGTCTTCCTATCCTAATGTCATGATGTCTGGGATTTTTGGATGTGTGGAGTACTCGGCAGAGTGAAAATGGGCTGAGGTTTTAGAGATGCTAACGTGCTACAAATTCATGTTTTATAACAAAGCATTCCTTGGGTAAAAGCAGTTAGACTGGGATTGGAGTTTCAGTGTACTAGCGAGGCCATGTAATAGGAAATCTAGAGGGTAAATACTTAAATTCTTTATATGTTTGGCAGGAGTGGGAGAGCTGTTACCTGCTTGATGAGAATGCTGGAGTCAAGCAATGAATGACTCGGTCTCTGATGGTGTCTTCTCCCTTTGCTGACTACGTGGGGTGTCTGAGCTCCCAACTTAGGTCATCCTTCAAAAATGGATGGAACAGCCTTTTGGGCTGATCTTTTGTTTATTAGCTTGTTTCAGCTGAAGTAAGCCATATTGGCAAAGCCATGGCTGCCTTGGAAAGGGTTCACAGAGTTTGGAGACTCCACAAATTCCCCAGGCAACCTGTGCCAGTGCTCAGTCACCCTCACAGTGAAAAAGGAAAAAAAAAAAAAAGTCTCCTTATGTTCATATGGAATTTGGAATTTTTTTTTATAATGTCCTTCCAGTGCTTAAATGCTTTCTCACCTTATTTGTGTAGAGTTGTAAGCTAAGTGAACTTTTGCAGTGCTTTGGGCCAAAGAAGTCTTTGTTTTTATTTTAAATAATATTTGAGCAGTTTGTCCTCCAGAAGAGATAATTATAAGATTATTTGTCATACAGAACTTATCTGAAGGTTTGTTAGCCATCTGTCTTGTTTGTAATATGATGTTCCTTCTTAATGTTAATACTCTTTATTCCTGCAGCCTTTTAAGGATATAGTCAGATGACCTAAAAACCACAATAAATTAATGCTATGAAGTGGCAGCCCTCCTCAACCGAGGTATTGCGACTGATCTAGTCTGTTGATGTACTAAGTAAAATTAGTCTGGCTAAATGAGAGGTGTTTATCTCTTCTGGTGGATCAGCATGTTTGGAACTGTTCCAGGGCTGTATACCTGTGACTCTTCTCTTAGGATGTATTTTTGTATATATATAAAAATTGTCTGCAGAAGAATGCCTTGACAGCTATGCATGTGCAAACAGCTGCATTTCTATTCTGCATGTATTTGTTTAACTTTTCATCAACACTAACAAGAACTAAAAGGAACAGGATCGAACTGTGTAGGCTTGTTGGGAATATGGGGGTAGAGGGGGAGTCAGCACTAGTCATGGGATGGAGAGGAACCTCCCATGGGGCAACTGCCATGGAAAATCTTGACATCTTTTATTACTCTCTACTCAGTCTTTTTACATTTTTTTTTTCCATTCTTTCTCTGGAAAAAAAAATCAGGAAATGTAGGTAAAATAATCAGAAAAGGAATTTAATGATTTGGGTTTTTCCTGCATGTGTTTTTGTCCACTGACTCTCCAGAGTGTCTTGGTCTCTAAATACCCTGCTTTGTGTATATGCTGGAGAGAAAATATGTGAGGGGGATGGATAGTGAGGGTACTGTCCAGGCATGAAAGGAGAAGTTGCAGATTAAGATGGTCAGTTTTCTAGATTATCACTGTGCCAAAAAAATTAAAGATTAAAACCACTTCTTCCTCTTAAAGCCTCTTTAGGTCCTTGTGGCCTTCTAGCATAAGGGTTATTTTTGATGGCTGTTTCAATCTGTATTTTAATGGCTCACAACAGGGGATTACTGTGTATGGTGAAGGGCTTTGAGAGTCTGGAAGGGGCAGTGTTATGGGACTCTTTTCTCCAACCATAGCATTTCTCAATTGCTTTTTGTTGCATATGTTCAAACAGCTTTTACAGTTAATGCACATTATTATATGATAGTTTTTTAAATAGAAATTTACCATACTGAGGCACGACAAATTATAGGGAGTTTGTAGGAAGTGTGGTGGGTCAGGACTTCATAATGGATATGGAACAAATGACAAAGAGCCATTCTATCTAGTCTTAAAATGGGTGAATATCCAGAACTATGGAAACTAAACAAAATGGGAGTTCAGGTGCATGAGAAGAACCTGTGTAAGAAAAGGGAAAGTTCAGGATTTTGCTGTAGGTATACAGAAAGAGTGGACATAAAAGGCAGTGGAGGGAGGAAAGCCAACCCTGTTGAAAACATTCAGCACTTCTAGAGATATTGGATAATACGAAAAATTAGTAGTTCCTCTCTGTTTTGTGACTTATGCTTGCTCTCAGGTAACTGAGCTTAGACTGCCTGCTTGAACTTTATTGTCTCTTAATGTTATTAAGAATAAACTTGAAATGCAAATAGCAAGCATCTCCTTTATTTGGGGAAAAAGAATTCTAAAAGGTGTTGGGTTTTTTTAGATGGTGTTTTCATATTGTTTAGTACAACAGAACTTTAGCCAAATTGGGACCATGAGAAAAACAGTTGAGAGATGCTGAGAAAAGAAGCTAGATTTTTTTTTTAATGAAATTGTCAGTAGTTCGAAATGGTTCATCAAGATATAGGGCATCATCTGCAGAGTTTTAAACTTGAGAGCATTCACTGCAAATGCATCTCAATTTGGAAACTCTTAAATTAAACTGCCATTACATTTTACTTCAGAATTTGTCAGAAAAAAATGTATCTGCAATTAGTGTAATTAGTTGCCAAAAGATGTAATTAACAGCCAAACACACTGATTTTTTGCCCTCCACCCCCACACACACCTTAGCAGTTGCAGCTGCTGGTGTTTTAGTCTCTGAAGTTTTACTGAAAACTGAGTTACTGTGTCAAAATCAGTTTTATTGTGTATTAAAAATGTTTTTTTTTTTCTGAAGTTCGAATATACACTTACATATATGTATAAACCCATGGGTAAGAGCTACTCCCAATGTGAGATGACAGTGTTAATAGAAAATACTAATGGAAATTTAATAGCTACTTAGAAGAAGCTTTTCGAAGTTCATTGATGCAGCGCTTCATGCATGGTACTGCTTTTAATGGTAAAAATACATCATCAGTCTGCATCTGGCAGGATGTTTCCATTGCAGTTGAAAATGGGAAAGTTAAACACTAGGTGAGCATTGTAGAGTGGTTGGTTATGAAGTGCTGTGGAATGGGCTGGGTAACTAATGTGTATAGAATTTACACAGTGTTTAGGTTTAAAAAAAGAAGTATGTGTCTTTAAAAATAAACATGGTTTAAAAAAAGTTCTGTTTAGAAGGAGAGAAGACAAACAACAAAGGTAGAAACTCAGATTAATATATCAAAACTATGCCATTTGGTTTTCTAATAAAAAATCAGGATGTAATTTTTTTTCCCTTCCTTCAGATGTCCAAGAGCAGTAACTGCTGGATTGAGGTGCTTAGGAGATCCTTACTCTACAGGGCAAGGAAGAACAGTGTGTCCTCCCTGTGCTGCAATTTCCTTGAACATAAATACAAACCCTTGTTTCCAGCGTTCCTGATGTTTGTTTTGCAATACATGTTGGCAATGGAAAACAGACAGTCATGTTCTTCCAATTTGTATTTATATAATGTATTAATATTGTAAAACTTGGTAGAAAACCTATTTAGCCTTATCTCCCAGAGTAGAAGGTTTGAATATGGATAGTTGTTCCCTGTATAGGGTTTATTTTCCTTTCTTTCTCAAAGCAGCTTGGGTTTAGGTAGGCTGTTGGCCCTTAGTACTACAGTATTTGATTTTTACTGTAGCTCTTAATGAATTCAGATCAGAATCAGAAGTTGCCTACTACACTGGTGTTTTATAGTTTGATGACAGTTTTCTTAACCCATCTTAATAACATACATGCTGGCAAATAAGTAATGAGTAACAAAGCATTTGCTTCCCGCACCCTGACGATGCTTGGTTTTACTATAGTTCCACAAGCTGTTTTCTCACAGTCATTTCCCTGAAGCTAAACAGAGCCATGCTTTCCTGCTCTTGTCAGGCACTTTGGAGTTTGTAATTCAAGTAATAGAATAATAGGAACAGTCATTTAGAAAAGTTTTCACAGTAAGTAATGATTAGATAAGTCTGACTCGGTGCATGCAAACCTTGCCACAGTTAGTCTTGTAAAATTCAGCCTTATTACAAAGTACATTAGATACAACATACTTTTGACTGATCCAAGGATAATAAAGGCTTGCTTTTTTTGTGTGTGTGTGTGCATGTTTCTGGCATAATTACAATTGAACAGCCTTGCTGAAAGTCAGGTTAAAAATAATTATATATTGTAATAGGGGGTCTGTCTTTTTGGTGGAAAAAAAAAAATCATTAGATCCCCCCAAATTATTGTTCTTTTATTCTTCCCCCCAGTCTGTAGTATATTTATGTTTTCAGTATACTGTTGCTTGTCATGTTGTTCATATGGTGGCATTTCATTGGGGGGGGGGGGGGGTCATTTCAGCTGTGACCTTCAAAATACTTGTGTAAGTGTTGATTGTAGTACTTGGGCAGGAGGAGAACGTAGCATGTATGTTTAATATCATTGTAATAGTAAGTTAGGGGAAATAGCCAAAAGAGGTAGCGGAATTCATATTTTACCTTTTGCAGTTCACACAGTTACCTTTTTCTGGCGACATGCTCTTGCATATCCAAAATTGTGAGGACTATTAGCTCAAGGTGTTTTTTCCTCCCAGGTATCTGTCAAAGTTACAAGGTCCAGTTTTTTGCCTCTGGACCGTTTGGTGTTCCTCTGCTTCTTCCTAGACTAACAGTTGGGGTAAATTGCCACCGCAGCTGAACATGACTTGAAAACTTCACTTGGTGCAGTATGTATTTGCCCATCTATGCCAGTAGGGATTTCGCCAGGAAACTATGCTTCATAGTCTATTGGCTTGTATTGTTTCTGAAGGCTATGTCAAAGTGCTATCTGGGACCTATAAAAAGTCAAGAATCAAACTAAGATTCTTCTTGGTGACCGTCTGTTTTCCTAGTTATATTAAATCATATTAAGTGCTTAAGTTGATGGTTCCTGGTTCTTGATTATTATTTTTTTCTTCCTCTGATGTAACATAATAGTAGGATACAGAAAGGGAAGAATGACAGCCAAACCCACTAAGCTTTAAAGTACTATTAAGGTACTTATTCCTCCTCTTGCTTCTTTCTTGGAGGAAATAATACTCTGTACCCCCCGCGCCTCGCAGCACACAGAAAGAACCGTCTGGCCTTTCATCTTGGTTGCCTTTTTTTTTTTTCCTTAGTTTTTTTGCCACTGCAAGACAGATCCGTGACTGCCTTTCCTTGTCATGATAGGCATTTCAGAAACTCTTCTAATTCTGAAGAACCTTAGGAAATTCCTAGTTTAGTATATCAAAACTGCTCCTTGACATAACTAGGTTCCAGCTGGGCCAATGTATTGATAGATGTCAGTCACTTCTGATGTAGAGTCCATATAAGGCAGATGGCTTTGCATGGCAAGTATCTCCAAATCTGCCACTACTCTTAGTAGCAGGAGATACATTTTTTTTTTTCCCCTGCCTGTGTTACAACAGTGCACTGCAGATGTGGCTTATGGCAGAGAAATCCGTGGGAGGCTCTCATTTCCTGAAAATTTGGTGAAATGATTGTGCCCTGAGATTATGTTTTATGGGAGTTATGCTTGAATAGTTGCAACAGTGTTTAGTCATAATGAGACTTGTAGCTACGTGGATTGTTTTATTACACATAAACTTTCCTGTCCTTTCAAGAGGAGCCATGTTTCTCTGAGCAAGGCTTCTCTTAGCTTCCCACGCATCACAGAAAATCTCTGCAAATGGATCAGTTATGGGCCATAGAAAATTTGAAGTGTAAATTGTAGATGCATTTAGTGAAATCTCTGCATTCTCACTGAATTTACTTATTCCTGTAATGTGAGTTTCCCCCATTTTTTTCAAATACACCAGAAAATCAAACGGAGAAAAAAATTAATAGTGTCATGCTCATTCTTTAGTTCCAGCAGTGCTAAAGGCAGTTACTTGTGCAGGATGAGATCAGGCTGGAAATAATTGCTACCGGAAGTTAATAAAACCAGGAATTTACAAACTTCTAATTCATTCTTTCTGGATTTTATGGGTATCAAGAATATCCAGACTTACTCTAATTAAAGAATGTAAGCTTCCTGCATCGTAGCTCAGCTACTCTCTGCTTACTAGAAATAATTTATCGTCACAAATATCTCATTTTACATATGCTAGCTATGACATTTTTCTCAGAAAAATGTTACCTAGCCTGAGCTGGGCTGTCAGACAAGATGGAAACACTGGTTTGCCTTAATGGCCATTCCATAAAACTAATTAGCTTAATTGTCCCAGCTGACCCCAGCCAGAGTCTGCCCACTTCACAATACATAAGTTTTGAAGGGTGATTTTCATTCTATCAGTGTCCAGCCATTTTACTAACAGCATAGTTCAGGGAAGTGAGTTCTCTTGTTGTTTGGGGTTTTTTTTGGTGTTTTTTTTTTTTTAAGTGCCAGTGACTGCTTGGCACAATTCCTCTGTGCCACCAAAGTGCACGTGTTCTCATCACTTCGGTGTTGCTGTTGGAGAATCTTATAATTTCTTCCTGCCTGAGATACCATCTCCTGGCAAGGTGGGATTTTTGTAGGGAGGAAGAAGGGGTTGGGGTTTGGTTGCTTTTTTTTTTTTTTTTTTCCTATGTTCCATCACAGTAGCTCCAAGGGTGTGGTCACAGGGTTGCATTGTCACCTCTCTTCAGGCACCTTGAAGTAGTGCCTGAAGTTAAGTATGGTGGTTGATCAGAAACATCTTTCTGGTCTATTGTCATGCAGAATAAAATGGGAATACTTGAACCTCTTATAGTGTGTTTTTATTGTTGTCACTGGCTATGCTTTTCTAATGAGTTGAAAGTTTCTGTATTTCAGCCGAATGGGGGGATGACCTTCTAGACTGGTAGCTTGACTGCTCTAACAAATGAAGTGATATGACCAGGTAGAAATTTTAATTAAATTGGTCCTAGTTGGAAACTCGAGTCAGAATAGACAGGAAAAAAAATCAGCTTGTAGTAATGAAGTCTATTTTCTTTAGTATCACTTAGAAAAGCTCTGAGGAAAGGCTCTTAAGCAGTACATAGGAAAGGCTCTTAAATACTGTATATTCCTGAACCTCTAAAATCTACTTGGTCAGCTTTTTCACTGTAGTATCAAGGAACCATGCAGCAGGGCCACAGCTTTGAAAGTATTGCTTTATTAATGAGGAATGCACCCAAAAAGGGATCCTTGTCCCTTCTCAATGAAAGCTTGTCAGAGCAGGAGTCAAGCTGCCTATTAAGCAGGAAGGGAAGTTCTCTTAATAAAGTACTTGTAAAGCAGCCACCTGGAGATTTGTTTATTAGTTTGCTAAATGTTATAGATGATGCTGTAATAGAGTTATCAGTTTCAGAAAACAGTATAATTTAAAAAAAAAAAACAAAGGAAAAATCTACCTCCTTATTCTAGTTTGTCAGTACTATTGTTTGAAACAGGCTAGTGCTGATGATTAGAGCTGCTTGTTCTAATAAAAATTTTTTCTTCCCTCTCTAAAATGAGTTACCTAACAAGTAGCTCAAGTATGCAGGTAATAGCACGATTATTCTGTATGTCTAATAAAAAAGTGTATGTTAATGTTTGGTGGTTTTTTGGTTTTTTTTTTTTGGGTGGTGGTTTTTTTGTTTTTTGGTTTTTTTTTTTTTAGACATTCAGTCTTTAACCTGGTGTTAAATACGTCTTTTGGGGGTGTGGTTATGGAAAGGAACTAGAATTTTTCATCAAATCCTAGTTATCACTTTCTGCTCCTGGCTTCTAAAGAGGAAAATACTCTTCATAGTACCTGGAGGGGTTTTTAACTAGTGTTCACACATGGTTTTTGTGCTAGATGGTTTTAGACTGTGAACTCCCTAGTGAACAAGGTTCAGAGATGTGAGTAGCTGTTTGTGATGGTTGGTAATTTTTAAAGAAATATAGTTGGGGACAAGTTTTGGGCTTGCAGCCAGTTTATCTTTCCCAGTTGTCTCCTTTCACTTTCTGTCTGCTTTGTGCCAGCTCTAAGAACTTACGTTTTTGCCTTGCGTGTACAAGCTGTATTTTAGTGTGCAGCATTTTCAGGGTGCTCGCTGACCTAGCAGGCCTTTGAGGGAGTGTCTTCTCTCTGGTCTGATTTGAGTGACCCATGCAAGGATTGCTGTACTGGGCTTCACAGTGTGCTGAGGAAGAGATCAGATTCTTAGACAAAAGTTTAATTTCCATTAGATCCTAAGAATGACACAAAAAAATAATCTGAGCCTTAAGAAACTCTCTGTGTAGCTGGAAGGTAGTTGCTTTTCTCCTTGCAGAAAATACATTTAAATGGTGTAAAACTAACATGAGCTTTTGAGCAAATACAGATAGAGTTGAGCGTCTGATCTATTCTTATTCTTTTTAGGCCATCATGACTGCATGACCTATTTCCAGAGAGCAATAAGCTGTCTCATTTGGGTATTGACGTTTAAAAGCTTAAATGTAAATTCCAAAAAGGTGCTGTTTGATTCTTGGTGTGGTGTGTGTTTTTATTTTGCTCTATACAAGTACTGAGAGTTTTAGATTAAAGCATAATTTTTTTTTCCCCTTTCTCAATTTAAGAAATAATTTCCATACAGGAAAAATCCTAGGTATTCCACATACTTTTTGTTTATCAAATAAACTGTTACAATAAGCTTGCATATTGTTATATGGTATATCTTTGGTTTATTATCAGTAAGAAATTGTATGTATATTTAAAACAGAGTGGGTGTGTTCTTGTTTTTTGGGTTGACAGTTTGTTACGGAGATGTTCATGTTTTTGCAGTTATTATATGTGCAAATACAGAACTCCTGCCTTGTATTTCTGTTTTGTAAGTTAATTTGCCTTTATTGCTCTCTCTTTTGTGTGCACCTTCCTTTTCTACTCCCTTAAACTTGGGTCGTCTTTTCTTCTCCCTTGCTATTTTAAGCTAATCCATCAGTGAGGTAGTTGGAGCTGTCATCTCACAGATTGGCAGCATGCCTTACCTGTGTTTTGCCAAATATATGGCAAGACTCGCTCTACCCAAAGCAGCTGAGCTGTATCAGTTCACGTTTTAGTTGCATTTCTCAGATTTTCTTCTAATTATGAAGATGGACAGTGTTGGGATTTTTTGTCTTAATAGTGTATTATTTCAGTCCGAAATGGCACCAGTTCTACTTAAGACACTGTATGATGAACTCTTGTTACTGTTGAAATTTGTTTGATAGGCAAGATGAATCATCACTTCATTCAAATAGGTTCAATATGGGTTAACTTTATTTTTCAGGGATGGTCTTCTAGGATCTACTCTCAATTTGATATGGATTTCTCCATTTTAAAACTAGTTGGTTATGTTTCTCACTGTTTTCTTCCCCTGGCCTGCAGGAACAGTTTCAATGCTGTGTCTCTTTGGGAATACCTGCCATCCCCAGCATTTTGCCTCTCTTGACTACAAATTGTTTTGGTTTGTTCCCCCCCCCGCCCCATTTTGGGAAGATACAGAAAAATGGCACAAAAAAGTGAAATTGCAGTGTTAAAATGTAAGTGATGAAACCTTACAGATTAGTGTATGAGCTTCTTCCCTTGAACTCCTCCCCTTTTTTCTGATAAAAGTGTATTTTTTTTTTTAGAAGCTTTTATCAGCCTTACTGTCTTCACAACAGTTGTTAATATTTCAGACGACAATATTGGAAATATTATCTGAACACGTGTGAGGTAGAAGTGAAACCACGTGCACATCTTTTCGTAAAGAAGATGGTGCGGACATGATGAACTTTCTCTAGAAGTGATCTGTGTATATATATTTTTTTTTTTTTTAAAATAAACTATTTTGACAGTCCTTTGTCACTTTTCTGTAACTTACAATGTCTTCATGGAACACAAAGTTAATTATGTACTCTTTAACATAGACACTTAAAAGTACATACTTCCATAGCATTTGTGGAAATGCAAGACAGTCTTGACTGATTATAGCAGCTGACAGAGTGGCAGTTTAATTTTATTTTTCTTTCCCTCTAGAAGTATTTGTGCTTACTGGTCTTTCGGGAGTGTTAAAGCTTGTAGTGTTCAGGTTACGTGAGCTGTTTTGAACTATCAGATAAGATACTTCTTAATTTAAATTCAGGTTTTGACCTGTCAGTTGTCACTAGGTTTTTAATTTTTAGCAAACACTATTTTGTTTGAAATTATTTTAGCTTACTATACAATATAATTGGTGTAAAATATTCAGGTAAATGTTTATTTGAGAGCAGACTCACCTTAATTTAATCTCTTAAAATCTGCAAATATATTGACTTGGTTAAAACTGTGACAGCATCTGGCAGTCATTTCAGCAGGTGTTTCTATGAGGATATTAATATTACACACACGTTCCCCCAAATTTGTTTATTGACTTTTATACTTCCACCATCAACAAATGTGATTATAATGCCTTTTATTTATGTTGTTAGATGCAGTAGCTGCTACTGTTCTGCTTTAAAATAGGGTTTTTCAAAATATTTTGGAGGCACTGAGGTTCTGTATTTTAAAACTGATTTTTCTGCTTTAAAGCAGGCGTATATCTGTTATGTGAGTGTGTTTTTTAGGGGAGGATTTTCAAAATACAGCTCTTAGAGTTCTCGGTCTATACTACGAGTGTTGTCACGTTGCTTGCTTGGGGAAGGGCAATGTGCAGTCTTCAGGAAATGCTACTTTCTGAGAAGTATTTATCTGAAAGCCAGTGCTGTGGCTGGCTTATGATGGAGCATTTGGGAGGCTGAAAACAAGCACCGAGGCTACTTCTGTAACAGGTCACTTAAGACTTATAGCATTTCACTTGGCAGTAACTACACAGGCTGCATTTGGAAAAATATATGATCAGTTGTTATTGTAGAAATCTATGCAGAAGCTGGTCAGCCCCTCAGAAGTGCAACAAAAACTGCTGGTGAGAAAGGAGTCACCTAACTCACCTGACGCTCATTATCCTTCTATAGCCAGCAAATTACCTGCGTGCAATTAGCAGGTTTGTGGCAGGGCCAGGCCTGAGGCTCTCAGTTCCTGAAGCGCTCTCCTCCCCCTGAGCCGCTCTCGCAATACGTCAGCCACTGTCACGATATGCTCCACGCGCGCCACCGCACGGACTGGTGCCTTGTGGCCGGCGTCGCTCGGCGGTGACGGGCACCTTGGCACACGCGTGCCCCGGGCACCCTTCTGCTTCCCACGCGCTGTGTGGGTTTGTGCTTTCCCCGCTGCCCTTTTCTCATCCTCCGTGCTGCTCAGATGGAAAAAAAGGAAGATTTTAATTCTTCTGATACCTGCTGTGAATCTGAGTGAATGTGTGCATATCCCTTAATGTCATCTGTGCTAGAAAAGTGATCTTTGAGCGGGACTCCTGCCATCCTCCTAAATCCGCTGCAAGAAAATGAATACATTTCTTTTCTGCTTAGCCAGTCCTTCAGTGTTTCAGCCAAACTGACCTTTCCTTCCATTTTCCCCCACAGGCTTCTGCCTTCTCTTTCCAGCAGTAATATGTTTTGTCCTTAGTGACTTCTAAGGACCTGATGGGGGATTTGTCTCTGCCCTTTTCATTGCCTACCGAGGGATCAAAATTCCGTGCTTTGATTTTTTTTTTATTCTTTTTTTTTCCCCTGTTTTCTTTGCTTATTATACTTTTGCTGTGTTTCGTGTGGCAATTTTGAACTATGGTACTGACCATCCAGAACAGGGGGGAAACCCAGCCGTTCTGACAGTCATTTTGTGTCTTCCATGCAAAACAGGGGAACGGGCTTAAGACGGGACACTCAAAATCCCTGAGTAGCATGCTTCTGCAGGATATTGGCAACAGAAACCATAATTACTGTGTCAGATCTTAAATAGAAACAAGGGGTGCAAAGTAGATCGAGGCTGCAGTGTTTGAGTACGTTTGGGTGTTTTGCTGTGAGAGGGCCTTGCTGTTGGTGGTGGTGGCGGCCTGAACCCCTCCCAGCAGGGCCTGCTGCAGACCCACGGCTCCTTTTCTGCCCTGGTGTGCGAGGGAAGGCTGGGAGCTCTCCTGTAGCAGCTTCTCTCTTCCACCTGCTGATATCTTGTTAAATTGGTAGGGTATTTTCAATTAGAGATGAAAAGAAACAGGAAAAGTAGGCAACTGAATCGTGAGTATGCAATGGGTCTGCTCTGGGGTCAGTAGCCTCCCGCGGGCATGCGATGCCAGCACTGGGCCAGATGCTCCTTCACAGGAAAATGCACTGCAGTTCATCTGTCAACGTCCTTTAGGTTCCTTTAGGTTTTTTTGCATAATGTGTAAATACTTAGCCTTTGTAGGCAGAGAAGTGCTTAGATGCTAGTGAGGTGTGTCATGTTAAGTAGTAGGTGGGGAGAGGGAGTTAGCTTCTAGCTGAACTTTAAAACTTGTTGTTTTAAAAAGCGGTGGGGTTTTTGGTAGAAGTTTCACAGTTCGCTTCTGTCCTTAAAAACCTGTGCTGTTGCTGCAGGAGGGTTGGTGGTGTCCCAGCCAGGTGGTCGTGTCCCCTCCTTGTGGCTGGGCTGAGCTGGACCAGCTGCTGGGCTGGCCGGGGTGAATCATGGAGGTACTTCTTGCAGGGTTAGTTTTCAGGTGGATTAATGAGCTGATGATGTTCTCCTAGATTGCCCTGAGCTGACTGTGTGAAGTCACACACATGCCACCAGCTAACTTCATCTTTTTACCAGCTTCTGTCCTCTATTTAGATGTCCTGGTGGTGTTGTGATCTGTTTACGATACATGGCAAGGTTTGCAATTTGTAAATTTCTGCTAAGGTAGGGAAAAATTGGGACCAGAAAAGAGCAGGACACTGAAATAGCTTTTCCCTCAGAATTTTGTTGGTTAGCTGTCACTGATGTAGCAGTTTGGGCTATGATGGCATGCATAATCCTATATAAATACGATGTTTTGTAATTTATGTCCAAAAAAAAAAAAGAAAAAAAACACCAACGCCAACCCTTAGGAAAATCATAAGATTAAGATCTTGAAATGTAAAGGAATCTTTAGAACTCAGAAAATTGCTTTTCTTTGTGTTTTAAACAGACTGGTTTAATATTTGAAGGGGGGGGGTTATGGTGGTTGGTTTTTTTGACATCAGTCTCTCTTCATCCTAATACATTCAGGAAAACTGCTTACTCTACAGTATTGCTTTTCTGGCTATCACTTTCACATTGTGTTTTACCCAGTTTAAAAACAAAAAAAAGCAGTTAAACCGAAAAGAAAGTCCAAAATTCTTTTCTCACAGTTAAGCATCTGCAGAAAGCATACCTTTTACTTAAGTGGAGCTGGGCTTTAATTTATTTTCTAGATGGTTTTTGTTCTGGCCTTTTTAAAATTCTTGTAGCTTTATTATGTGGTGCTAGTTGTAGGGCATGCAGTGATAAGTAACTATTCCTTGCTTGTTTTGAGTATGTTCCATAAATATATGAACATGGAAAATTGAAACTAATGAATCAAAAATTTGAAATTATACTCATCAGACTTTCTGCAGTTTTTTTTAAAGGGGAGGGAGAGAATATACTCTTACTTTTCTAAGTATAATTTAGGCAAACAGAATGTATGTATTTAAAGCTACCTCCATTTTACAGAAGGATTTGCATGCTGGCCTGGGCTATTCCTGAAATATTTGGGGGAAATTATGCCTTGAGTTTTGTACTAAATGCCATGTTTACTAAAAGATTTCTTGATAACATCTGGTTAATAATTGAAACTCTGGTGCTCCTCATTATGCTGATAGTGTTAGGTGAAAATTTTGAGGTAATGAGGTGATGGAATTAGCACAGTGAATTATATGCTTGCAGAGAAGCCAAAAGCCTAAGGTTTGGGGCTCTTGTTTTTTGTTTTGGTTTGGGTTTTTTTAAGCAGCTTTTGGTATACCTGCTGTGTACATACGGAGAACATAAGTTAATTCATGTATACTTTTCATGTAATTTTAGGTATGCTGTGTATATTCTGATTTTTCACTAGAAGTTCTCTGTGCTTTAGCACTTCCTCATCACCCTTCTCACTGGATGTATTTATCTGAAAATTTCTGTTGCCTTTTTCTTGTATAAAACAAAACTACAGTTCTAATTAGCAAATTTCCTTTTTTGCTGACAGATGATGATGTACCTGCAGATATGGTTGCAGAAGAATCAGGTCCTGGTGCACAAAATAGTCCATACCAACTTCGCAGAAAAACTCTTCTACCTAAAAGAACAGCTTGCCCTACAAAGAGCAGTATGGAGGTAACTTTTGTTTGTTTGTTTTTAATTGTAAAGTAAATCTTACTGTTTCAAGAATAGGAAGTTAATTAGTACTTTTCATAAGTTACCTAATGACTGAACTAGTTTTTATTTATTTCATTAAAGGGTGCCTCCACTTCAGCTACTGAAAACTTCGGTCACCGAGCTAAACGTGCTAGAGTATCTGGAAAATCCCAGGATTTATCAGGTAATAACTTTTGGTACAAAAAAGGGGGTAAGGGAGAAGGGGTGGAGATATTTTGACTTCACACCCCCACACCACCCTGGAATTTATTTTTCCTGTCTCTTCCAGCTAAGAAAGAGTAGTGAAAAAACTACTACAAACTCATTCTGAACGTCAAATTTGGAAGCATGATTTTAATCTGATTTTTAGAATCTGGTCCTTTTAGTCTGCCTGCTTCACTGCAGGCATGTTAGTTTGGGTTTTTTGGTTTTGTTTGTTTTGTATTCTCCTCAAAGTGCTGTGTAGTTGTATCCAAGCTACTGTTAGAAGCAATAATGCTGCAATGGTGCAGCACTCTGACTAGGCTTATTTACCAATTCTCATATTGATGTATTGTTCCGGTATATTGTTTAGAGTTAGTTTGGATATGTCATTATAGCACTTCATTGTGGAGAGAGGGAGAGAGTTTGTGTGTCTTTATAAATAAAAAATACACATATACCTACATACATATATGTACGTATATTTCACACACATATACAGTATACTTACATTGTATAATAAACATACATGCAATACATGTGTATATAATTATATCGTGTGTGTATGTGTGTGGTTTTTTGCGCACACACATGGTTTTTATATATGTGCATATATACACACACACATACATAGGCACACATATCCAACTTTCTTTTTCTACGTCATTTTTCAGTCTCTCTGCTTCTACCCTTTTTGTCTCCTGACACACTCTTTAGTTCCAGGAGATCTGCTGTCACTTTTCCCTGGAAAATCAACACCAACGCTTGCCAACACCCATTGATGTGGTTTCTGTTGCTTTTCTTGGGTGTTTCTTTTTTTTTTCTTTTCTTTCTTTTCAGTCCACGTCTCCCTTAATGTTGTGAATTAAAACTGAGCAGCTGGCACAGGGCTTTGGTCCGTTTTCATTGCTTCTGTTGAAGTCTGCTCTTTCTGGCTTCTCACCTTCTCCATAGCGTAGATTTTATCTTTCAAGCACTCTGTCTCTTCCCCCTCTGTTTTATTCTCCATGCCCCTCCTGCTTTGATTAACTCTTTTTTTTAATTCCAGTAACTGTTTAAGAATCACTTAACCTCAGATTTATATCCTTGAAAAAGCAAGAACCAACTGAACATCAATCTGTGTCATTCTACTTCCAGTTTCATTTCCTGATTTGATATCTGAAGCCTTGTGCAAAGTTGTCTTGTCATAGACTCAGTTTCTCTTGCCAGTTCTTATTTTTTCTTCAAGGTCATTCTCTTTTGATATGTTCTTTGTTACGCTTTTACTAGCCTCCTTGCTTTAGTGAAGGTATGTAACTTTACTCGAGTCCTGTGGTACAAATTACAGCGTGAATGACACTAATTTCCGAAGGAATTCTCCACACTTTCACTGTGCATTCCTTTTGTTACATTCTTGAGCTCATGTGGGGAAAGTACGGGGATTGTGGAGGCTTCTCCAGCATGGAATTACCAGAGGAATTGTAAACAATGGTTTTATAATTGTACTTTTAAGAATGTATTCAAACCACTTGCAATCTAACAAGGGAGTGTCCTTCTCAACCCATCTTCTATTAATCTCTTTCCCAGTGTGGATGATGGTTATTTTTTATTTTCCCCATTGAGTTTTTGAGATATTCTTCTAAATTTGTACAAGTATTGATTGTGGTGAGACTTTTTTTTTCCCCTGGTTTTTGTTAGTATAGATAATGATAGCTGTTGTGACTGGGTTGTAAGCATGAGACTTTCTGGAATGTCATCAGTGGAGATTGTATATTGTCATGTGGAACATATAGCTGTTTATTTTAGAACTGTAGATGAAATGGAGGCGTGGGACTAGAAACATAGGAAAATGCCTTGGTGGAGAACCATTTCGTTTTGTATGGACTCTGAGTTGAGGAAAATTTGGCAGAGATGGAAGGAGAAATGCCAGTCAATTAGAGTTTCCAACTGGAATGGAGCCAGTAGTTGGAAAAACAGAAGACTAGTCCTTATTTTAATACTGATTTCAGAATTAGTGTGGCTGAGAGAGAGTTGCTATTTCAAATTGTAAGGGGGGGGGGGGAAAAAGTCTCAGATACTGTCAAGAAGAACACATTAGAATTTTGAAATATTGATGTGGGGTTTTTTCTGTTATTTGCAACCCTGTCCTCCAGTGGTCTCTGCAGTGGACAATGAGTTCTTCAATCCTGAGACAGGAAAATTAATGAATATACAAGTATCTTGATGAGAAAGAAACACATTATAGAAAATAAGTAAATATTTTTTCGCTTAAACTCTTTTAAGTAGAATACAAAAAATGAAGAAACCAAAAATTTAAATAAGAAAAAGGTACGATGGAGCCATGCTGCTTACATCACAAATGACTGGTGAACTTACAAATTCAGTGTTTGTTTGACATCTGTAGAAAACATTTACAGCTTTTAGATCTTATTGATCTAAATATTTATATCATATGCTAATATAATATTTCTTGATTGACAGAAAGATTTAAATTCAGTGTATTCTGTCCGTTTCCTTACGTTACCTCAACTGTAAATGTATGCTTCCGCTTACTGGGATGTTTCAGTCTTCAGTACCACTTATCTCATCACGTCATTTTAATCCAGGATTTTAATGATTCGACATACTCTTCCTTTTTGTTTATTACTGCATAGGGTTTTTTCCCCCCTCTCTTGCTTTCACTACGTTTGCATATCTGTTTTGTACTGGGCAGTTCTCGGTGACTTTTAACCATGTTTGGAAGGCTTCAGTTCAGAGACAAGTAATTTCTTTCTGTTCACTGAACTACGGAGTTGCAGTAGATATTGAGACTCTAGGTTACTGGATCACTCGTTGATTGTTCCGTACATTAGGTACATGCACAGCTCATAGTTCACGGAACTTACTGCCTTTATTTTTTACTTTTCCTATTGATTTATAAGATATTTTTCCAAGAACACTGCATGCTATGTTTTCTGACATATTTCTACTTCTTAACAAGAAAATATTTTTACTAAATGCCTTCTTGTGGAACAAAAGCTATTTGTCTCCATCTTCTCCACTAAAACAGACAAAAAAGGTATCCATACGAGACATAATTTATGATTTGGGATTCATGGGGTGGCATTCTTAGTTGTTGTACAAAGAAGGTAATTCACTTTCAGGCAGCTTTCCTTGCCCTTTGTCTTAGTATTACTATACTAGTTTCTATCTACTAAATGATCAAAATTGAAACTGAATTAGCTTCACGCATATCCTGTGGAAACAGAATGACATAACCAGCTGTGTTTCTAATTTTCAGTTGTCTAGTATATTAACACTTTATTAACATTTTATTAAAATCATAAATAGTTCAACTGCTAACTTATGTTAGGGCAAAGATAAAGATTCATGATGACTTCTTGCACTTTGTTTTCATTTTTATTCTCTTGTCTATTTTTAACACTTATTTGGAACACTGTCAATTTGTCAATTTTTTTTTAATAAGAGTATGCATTACATACTTAAACTTTACTTTGTCAATAGGCATAACACTGTCAGGAGTAGCAGCACACGACTGCTTCTGATTTGGTGGCCAGACAAACCTTTAAAACTGTTTCAGCTTATTTTTGTAAACTGGGAGGAAGAACATATTGAATGCATCCTTGCTTTGACAGATCACTAAAAGATACCTGAAATGTGAAGTGTGAATTTATAAAACAAAAGCATGGAGTTCTGTCTTGGACCCAGAGGATATTTAAGTCTTCACATTAAGAAGTGAAATAGCTTTTTCAAATTATACTGGAGAATTCCACCTAGTAATCCCTATATCAGTGATTTGAGTGGAGAAATCTTAAATCAACCCCTTCTTCTTAATTGAGCAGAAGGGCAATTTAAATTAAATCTCTCACTTCTACAGGATTTTTTGTGGGTGAGGATACCTGTAAAATTATCATCTTAATTTTGCAAGCAGTGCCTAAGCTTCCAAGTAAATACAACTTGAAAAATTGCAGAGGGTGGGGGGGATTTATTGTGACTTTTTTTTTAAATTGCAAGAAGCCTTTTGACATTTTCAAAGTTGGTCCCTGATCCTTGCAGTAAGGAAACACATCTGGATTTCAGTTTTCATTTTGAGATAGGGCCTAGGCAGGAAAATGGCAGTATGAACTACTGAGCAATGTGAGGCACTACACTAGTGAACTTCCCTCTTCCATAAAAAAATTAATCAAGGTTCTAACATATATACACTTAAAGGAAGAAGAAATTCTGCAGGTTGTTTAGGGAAGTGACTGATTGTCTTGGAAAGATCAAATTGTATGCCTCAGGGATTTGTGTGTTAAAGGAGAATATAGGTTGCAGAAGGCTTGTGAGGATTTAGTCTTCTACTGTCTTATAAGCTGAAATGCAATGTTGTGAATGGAAGGCAGTATCTCCACATCTAACTGGAAAGCTACCAGAAAAAGATGAATTCAGAAGTAATGTCCAATTATCCTGTGATGCATTTCAAGGGTAATTAGGACTGTAGAATGAATTGCTGCTGCCTGTTTGACACAGGAAAGAACCTTTATATCTCCAGTGGAAAAGGATGTTTTTAAACACCAGCATTGATTGTGCATGTAACATTTTTTTGGTGATACCCAACCATGCTCACCTTATGGACTGCTGGTATATGCTCCCCAAGTGTCTCTTGAGCATAAGGTCATTCCAGACTACGTGCTTTTTATTAGTTTTGCTAACTTACTGCTTCAGCCTGGCTTGTGAGTTTGTTTTGTTTTTTGAATAAAAATAATTTTTAAATCTGGTGTTAATAATACTGCCGCTGAAGGGAACTGTCTTGGCCTGCTTCTGGACATTCATTCCTGTCTCCTTCCTTATGCCCATGTTAGCACTTCTGTAGCTCGTGATGAACTCAACAAGGAGCTGATCCATAAAAAAAATTAGTTTGGAAGAGAATGGGTAAGGATGAGAGGAAAAAATATTCTGGTTTATTCTGTCCATGATCAATACTACCAACCTAAAGGATGCTTTGGGAGGAAATAGCCATGGGCATGTGGAATGGTGAGACTCATACCTTTTGTACAGCATAGATTTTTTTTTTCTTTTATTAAAGTGGTGTGTACCTACAGCTTATGACTGTAAGCTGTGTTACTGTTGAGAGCAGCCATCAGTCAATCGGATAAATGCCCTCCTAGCATCTTAGAGGAAATCAGTATTTGTGAATCACCAAGGTGACATTCATACAATGGGGCAACAAGGAACAGGTTCAGGGAAAGTCACTGTAAAGTCAGTAATATTTCAGAATTTCTACTAACTCGTCTGACCACAGATGTAAGCATGACACCCTGGAAAAACAGCTTTTATCAGTTCTTTCATAGTACACAGGTTCTGGTGCTGTGGTCTGTAGACCACACAGTTTAGCATCTTTGTAAAAGCCACAGTTCTGGTCCTTGCAGTTCTCATCTTCTCTCTCTTCTAGCTGGAAATAAAGTAGTTATTTGTGCTGCTTTGCCCAGGGAAGACTTGGGGCTTATCTTTTTTCTTTCTTTCTTTTTTCTTTTTTTTTTTTTTTTTTTTTGGTGTGGAGTCTCGCATGGAAACTGTTTTTCAGAATGCTATTCCCTCAAATTTAGTAGGTCGTCTTTTTGAGGGTCACTTTTAGTAGTCTTCCTGTAGTAGCCAAAATCACAATCCTATTGCTCCGTAGGTTCAGATATTCTAGGAGAAAATGAATAATGCAAGGGGCATTACATGGATGTAATTGCATTATGAATGTAGCAGGAGCTTTCAATGCCTTGCATACAAATCCTCTAAATTTTGGAAGCTGTTCTGTATGTTTCTGCCTGAGGAGAGATCCTGAAGACCATAACCAAACAAGTGACCTGTGCAAACAGAGCTCCCTTGCTGTGAAGGTATCTGCCACAGAAGGGTCTTGTGAGAACACAAGCTACAGGTGGGGTTTTCCTGTGTGAACTGTCATATGTAGAGTGCACATGTGCCTGAGGGCAGGGGTTTAACAATGTGCACTGACATCTCCATGCAGTGATATAGGAATGTCACTTTCTCAAACCTCTCTCGAGAAATACAACATCTGGCAAGGCTAACGCTTCTTCTGGCTTAGATCTTTCATTTTGAAAGAAAGAGCGTAAATGGGAGTAAGTGGAAGAAGGAGACTTTGGAATTATTGCTGGCTACGGGTTTCCTGCATCCCAGACGTCTTTTTTCCTAATGTGTTCATTGTGGGAGAAGAAGGAAGTTTTACTAGTAGTTTTTCCAGACAGTGACTATTTCTGAGTAAATCCGTTTGTGTTTGAAAACATTTGCAGAGACTTTGGAACTGGATTATTATTATTATTATTATATGGATAATGTGGGTTAATTGAACCACAATGAAGCTAATAACAGTGAGGAGCCAGTATATCTGGAACATGCACAGTAGCCTACTTAATGTCTGCAATTGTATGCAGATTGATTCCTCCAATAGAAAAGGTGAACTAAGAAGTTTGAAAGAGGACTTGAAGTCTATAACTTCTATCTGACTCCAGAGTCAACCATTTACCTCTTTTTTTTTTTTTGCCTTTAGATTTAGATGAAATGTATTTAAAAAAAAAAAAAGCTGCTTTGAGATCATTGGTGGTGTAAATGGGAATCTTTCAAATGTCAAGTTGGTGATCTATTTTGGTCGGAATTTGGGCTGGTCAAATATGTCAATAATCTTATATAGATTACTGTTTAATAGCAGCACCTGCAGAACAATATCTTCAGGAGAAGTTGCCAGATGAAGTGGTTCTAAAGATCTTCTCCTACCTGCTGGAGCAGGATCTCTGTAGAGCAGCTTGTGTGTGTAAACGCTTCAGTGAGCTGGCTAATGATCCAATTTTGTGGTAAGTGAAAAGCTATTCCTCACTATCTTGAGAAATATTAGATGTGCTCCACAAGATGCCAGTATAATAGAAAAATTGAAATGTTTTAATTAGTTGAATTAAAACCAATTGTATTTTAATATGTCTGTTTACTTAAGCATTATTTGTTACTTATGAATATCTGATTATGTGTGTTAAACAGTAAAACTTTTGATTCCCTAGTAGTGTAGATAATAGTTAAATAATGGCTGTTTTAAAAAATCAGTGAGGTATGCCTTCAGTAGCCGCTCCTTTCCCTCTTCCGCTCTTTAACCTTTTTCAGGCTTCTGTGGGGATTGTGTTACTTGATGCAAAAGAAACACATTTCTTAATGTTAGATGCTAGTTTTGTCTAGTGTTACTTAGATATTTGTTTGGTTTTGTTTAATGGTTGGATACTTGGGCTATTTTTCCCCATATGAATCCCCCCTACCCCGGGGTTTTTGAGAGCTTGGATAAATGGGATCTAAACTTGTAATTTTTTATAAGGGAAAAATAACATATGTTTCTTAGGCTGCTTTTTTTAAAATAAAGATTAAGACTAATAGAAAAAAATTTGAGTATAACAGCACAAAAATGCCCTTTTTTTGTTTGTTTTTGTTTTTTTTTTTTCCTTCTGTCCTAAAGACAGTTTTGGGGATGTCTTGTCAGATGAATTACAACTTCTGAGATTCAGTGCCGTACTGTAAGTCTGGGCTTGATATCAGCAGGCTCAGACGCTGCAATTATTTGTATTCTGGCACTAATCAAAAGAATCCAATTGTTGGGTGCTTTGTGTGCTATTTTCTTCCTTTTAAGCCACTGTAATCTGTCCACTGATGAACTCTTTTTGAAACACAGTGCACCATTTGTTCTCTGTGAATGCATTTTTTCAGCCTTTTTTTGGCAAGGTGAGGAAGAGGTAGTGCCACACTTTGTCTTAAGTTTTGTTATTCTTATGCTACTAGCTTTCATAATTGTTAAAGCAATGCTATAGTTAATATACAATTAGACTCTGATTCCACAAACAGTGTAACTAACTGCTTAAATTTCTTCACGGAAATTACATGCTGAGAACTCTTCCACTTGGATCGTGAAACACATGTCAAAAGTTTTTTTTTAAAAAAACCCACAGAAGTCAGTCCAACAGAAGAATTGTTTTGGAAATGTTTTAACGTGTTTGGTACTGATCTTGGTCAAATTCACTGTCACAGACTGGCAAATGCTGTTGGAAAAATCCCAGTTTTTAACATTTGGTGTATTATATTAAAACGGAAGAGTAATCAGAAATACATTAATTTTTCTTTTCTGCTTGACACTTCTGCTCAGGAAAAGATTGTATATGGAAGTATTTGAGTACACTCGTCCAATGATGCATCCTGAACCTGGTAAATTTTATCAGATTAATCCAGAAGAATATGAACATCCAAATCCCTGGAAAGAAAGCTTTCAGCAACTGGTAACAGTAGTATTCATTTATATTCCATTTTAAAGATGGTTTATAAAAGTAAAAACCCCAACTTCTGAAATGTGGCTGACAATAGTAGTTATTTTGGTTTTAGACTTTAAATAAGATGATGGGACTGAGGAGGTGGGGAGGGATCCTTGTATTGTGTTAGGCAGAGGGATATCTGAAATTATTTCCTGTTTTGAGGCATACTTCAGGGAGGCACATCACGGTAAAGTGGAGTGCTTGAGCATCCAGCTCTTCTATCTTGGGTTTTCCTCATGTTCTGCATCACTGAAGTTCTGTGGAAGAGATTGTCATGGTCTGTGGCTCGCAAGTAAACTTCAAATATATTGTTGTTTTCATATATTACTAAACCGGTGTGCACACTGGTTATCAGATTCGTATGCATCTTCCTTTAGTAAACCAAACAGTATATTGATAATATCACTCGGGCTTAAATAGTGATTTACAACTGACATGACTGGAGCTAAACAAGTTACCTTTAAGACATGTGAATGAACCTCTAATCCAAAGTATTGTAAGAATGAGTGGGCATGATATTTGAAAAACATAAGTAAGGGAAATAAATATCAAGGTGAGTCTATTATACAATGCTGTGTGTAATTGGTTAATGAAATTCTGAAGCTTGTTGAGGGCAAATATTTGACTTGGCTTCTTTGTTCAGTACTCGATCAAAAGTGAAGGTATAGGATTCTTTTTTCCTCACTATATAAAGGCAGTTTGTTTTGTGGCAAGCTGCTAGAAAATCAAAAGATGGAAATAAGAACATCTGTTGTGGAGTGCATAAGGTACATGAAGCTCTTCAGTCACTTCAGAGGCTTCTGGCTGTGTAAGTAGGTTAGCCTCCTGGTTTAGTTGATAGCTCTCTTAGGCTCAGACTTTTTTTGGTGTTGCCATTTCAAATTGCGTGCCTAATATGGGAGGTCAGAATATGCTCCTTAGTTCCTGGAACAAACTGATATCAGCAAATGGCTTGTTAATTAGGGGATTAGTCGATCTCTTGCCTGTGCATTCAGATCCACCTATCTGCAAGCTTATAAATTATTTTCCTTGTTTCAGTACAAAGGAGCGCATGTAAAGCCAGGTTTTGCTGAACACTTCTACAGTAATCCTGCAAGATACAAAGGAAGAGAAAATATGTTGGTATGTTTCTAAAGCAGTTCTTAAGAATATTTATGTATCTTTGCATGGGTATTTCTCTTTAAACTTGTCCCTCTTCTTCTAGTATTATGATACCATTGAGGATGCTCTTGGTGGAGTTCAGGAAGCGCATTTTGATGGACTTATCTTTGTTCACTCTGGTATATATACTGATGAATGGATATATATAGAATCTCCAATCACCATGATCGGTGCAGGTATTTAAACTGAGAACATCTTTGTCTCAAAGTATGACTTGTGTTAATTACCGCCTTAATTACAAAGATATTCTGGTGTATTAAATTTCCAGTATAAGTGCCCATCTTTCTGCATCAGCCTAATAAATAAGTATTTTCTGTACAAGTGTCGCTAACTAAAAAGTAGCTGATGCTTCAGACTGAAGTACCACTGTCTGCTTGTTAGTTCTGGGAGTAACTTATTTGTCTTTTTATTTCATTAGGAGAAAAAAATGGAATTTGTCAGAAAGTATACTCAGTTATATGACTGCAGTTGGAATTTTCAGGTGGTTCTTATGAAATTTGTTTATATATAACCTATCTCCAGAGTAGAATCCAGCAGTGGGAGCAAGCCCAAATTAGTATCTGTCCCATTTTCTTCAGCATCATAATTCCATCTTAAGGAAGGAAATGAGAGCATCCAGCAGAAACATTCTGAGACTGGAGGTTCTTTCTCTGTTCGTCTCCCAACTGTTCCTCTAAAGGAGAACCTTTGTGGAGAAGGAAATAAGACTTTCAGAATAGGAAAGGCTTAGAAAGTTAATATAAGATAACATACTTGGCTGCAAACCATGGTGCTTGTGGAGCTGTTTGCTTTTCCTGTCCCTACTGTGAGCATGCTAATCATCAGTAGCACGATAGCGTGGCAAGAATTTAGACTGTTTTAATGTATGGTAGAGATCTCGGACATCTTGCTCCTGTGGTGACCCAGAAGTGAATTGCCTCCTGCTTGCTTTTTCCAAGACACTCTATCTGGGTTGGTGTGTTTTGGTTGGTTGGGTTTTTTTGGGTGGTGGTAGGTTTTCTTATTGTTTGTTTTGGTTTTTTGGTTTGTTCTTTTAGGGGGGGGGTGTTTGGGGGGGGTGTTTGTTTTGGTTTGGGTTTTTTTTTTTTTTTTTTTGAGAAATACCTCTTTTCAGGTGTCTATTTGTTCTGCATACCAACTGTTCTTCAGTGAGCCTATTCTGGCACTTCTTGCCTGGGCTTTGCAGCCCTGGCAGTGAGAATGGTTTTGAGCAATGCAGTCAGATTGTTCCAGTGTTAGTCTTAAAACTTCTCCCTGCAGATCTGCAAGATGCAGCTGTGTTAATAGTTTTTCAGTTCATGACTATATTTCTGAAGCTAACATCCTGAACATCCCCACTTCCAGGGCTTTGGTTTGTGTTGTGGAGAGGTTTTGGAGCACAAACTGGATTCCTTTTGGATGAAACTAATCTAAGAGACGTGTTCCTGGAATACTCTTACTGCACTCTAGTAGTTGGTGTACATTCAGTCAGAGGGACCAGGCTGGGACTAGTCCAAAGTCACAGTCTCTTCTACCCTCTCTGTCCTGCATCACATGTGGTGTGTATATCTGATCCTCAGCACTATTTCACTCTGTGGTACCACTCCTGTTATGCTGCAGTGCTTGCTAATGCAGATGTGGCCTTAGACAAATACCAAAATACCCTCGGCTTCTGTTTCAGATAGGGGATGACACCAGTACTTGCCAGTGCAGACAGAGCAAGTCGTATTCGTGAAGTGTTTAAAATCCAGAAGAAACTGGATCAGCACTGTCCTGAGATGTAAAATTTCTCCATTACTTCATGAAACTTGAAATGACATCTTTGATATCTGGTTAAACTTCTGCATGTTCTCTGGCTCCTTTTAAGTTTTAAAAGGCCTTCTGCTTTCCCTTCCACTGGAATTATCCGAAGTTATTCAGAAAAACAGTTATCTTAACTACAGTTCTCTAAAAGCAAGGGATCTGTATTGTGTATTTTTGTAACAGAATAGCTGTCTTAAGGAATAAAACCTCCAAGAGGAATCCAGAAATGCTAGATGTATTTATATTTCAGTTTCTGGCGCTGCTGACTCTTCACTTCCTCAGACTTTCTCCCCAGAATGGTCAGTGACATTGTAGAGGGAGTCAATTTTCATTTGTCTGGAAAAGAAAACAAATTAAGGTGAACCACTAAGCCTTGGAGAACTACCTCTTCTCTGTTCAGTCTGGCATGCTTTTCAGAATGGTAGGATTAAGGCAGCACCAAATCTCTCCGCAGTTCTACTCAAATTTCTTTAATAGTTTCTTCTGCTGACTTCTGAAGAAGCACAACATTATTAGAAAGGCAGCTTTACGTACCTAGAGATTTCAAGAAGCTTCTGCTTTCTCATATAAGCAAAATGTTCTTACAGAATAATGCTTGGTATTCTAGGTTTGTTGTTCTGTTTAATTTGGGGGTTATTTCTTTCCTTAAATCTAGGGAGAGGAGTCAGGTTCAGAAGGAAGCCTGTGGAGGTATTACTAGTACTGTGGCTTATCTGAACTGTCAAGTAAGAAGCAAGAGTAGAGGTCCTGTAAGGAAATCAATGTATCTGGTTCAGTGGACAGAAATACCTATGAATTTCTTAAAAGAACTCTACTTTCCAGGGTTGGGGAGGGAGTGTCAGATGACTGCAGGAATGCAAACCTTCCATGGAGTCCTCATCTCACTCAAGACATGAAGTCTCTTGTCTTAATAGCTGAGTTTCAGCAGTTGTACAGACAGTGTCCTGATCTGAGAACCTTCACTGAATATGTTTTTCCTGTATTTTAGGAGATACAGCTTTCATAATTTTTTCCTTTGTTTTCCATTTGACTTAAATAATGTGCAAGTAAGTGAAAAGGGGATTATCAAAGGATTTTCCAATCAAGAAAAAAAATAGTAAAAACAATAAGAATTATTGTACTGTTAAGGGTAGAAAAATCTAAAATGGTAAAGACTGTCATAATAGGTATTCTTTTACTTTTGAGTGCGAGAGAACTTTCACATGCCTGAACTCTTCTTTAAATACCCGTTCTGCATCTTTGAATTGAAAATTATATTTTAGGCTAGTATAGAGCTATGTTCTTTGCTGTAGATTTTACAGACTGCAAGATCTAAAAGGGCCTCTGCATTTTTTGCCTGATAACGATTGAACAGGGTCACAATTATTTCCTGCAGAATCTAGTTATTTTTCTATTAATGCACTGAAAAGTGAAATTGTTTTATTTCTTTTGAGGAATAAAAGAATTCTGAAGCAACATCCAGTTAATTTTTAATTCTTCAGGCAGTCCCTTATCGTAGGATTTCTGTTAAATTATTTCTAAATGGTCTCAACTTGGTCCTTAAAATGAGCATGAATTCTGATCCTATGGAACATGACTTCCTTAGCCTTCAGCAAATAGACTTCTTGGGAGCTCTGTTTTGCTTGATTAAAAAAATTAGTGGCCCTTTTCTTTCTTTTCTTATACTGGTTTCTCTCTTCTAAAGTGGTCTTAAGCCAAAAGCTGAAATACAGGTGTTTCTCTGAATAATTCCTTTGCAAAGATTCAATAGAATTTTGCAGAGAATTTCTTTGATGCACTTAGAATGAAACAAATTCTTGAGCAAGTCGCCTTCCCTCTTCAGCCTTTTTTCTGGAGGGGATCTAAATGCAGTGGTCTTACTAACTGGCATGTTCCATAATGGGCATTCTGGGAACCTCCCAAACTCAGAGACATGCAAAGTAACTCATGTGCTGAGAGGAAGGAGATGTCTGTAGAGAACATCGTCTCAGTGCATGGCAAACACCTCCAAACACAATTCCACAATCTCTCTTTGTTTGACAGTGTTTCAGAGCATCCAATGTAAAGTACAATTTTTCCTTGCCCCTCTAAGAGGGAACACAATTCTGATATTACTTTATGGCTCTTTTATTTCCTGTTAAGGGCTCCATTTATTTTCTGGTTTTGGTTCACCTGCAATACTGCGGTGCCATTCTTTCTCAGATGCTGAAGTATCCTGATGTCTGTATGCCAGTGCATTTGCACCATGGTGAATATATAGAAATGTTACCAGGCCACAGAAAAGTACTCTGTATGACGGCACAAGTCCTCATCAAAGCTTCTTGTAGTTGTTATCTAGTACTAAGTGAGTAGTGGTATGAAGAAGAGCTAGACTACCTTAAAATATTTGCAACTCTGCAGTAATGAAAGCAAAGATCTGGCTTTTAGATAGTGAGAACAAGCTGGATAATGATGTAAATGTTGCTTCATTCTGACCGGCACCTTTCTGCCTGAGTGATAAAGAACAGGACATACCACTTGTCTGTACGAGTGTCAACAGACAGCAGAAAAAGATCTGCTCATGAGAAATCCTGTACGTAGGCTCTTCAATAAAGAATTTAGGGCAAATATCTGGTCGTGTTTGTGTGTCTCAAGTTGGGAATAGTTTGAAATTGCTATCAGATAAGTTATCTACTATAGTATGTGAAACTTCCATATTTACATTTCATGTCTTGAGGAAGGCTTCTTCTGGCTTGCATATTTAATGTGCAGTTTTGAATCAGACAAACTATCGTGCTTGTGAATGAAAATCATTGAATTTATACCAATGTAAGACTGTTGTTAACTTGTGCTCCCTCTGCTGGCTGTCGCCATACCAATGTAAACATTTCCTTCCCTTGGATTAAGGATAAAGAATAGAGCAGAGCCTTGCTGGTAACACAGGAAATCAAATTGCAGATTATTGGAACTTGCAAGTGAACCATTTTGAAACCTTCTGTACATACTTTCAGAAATACAGTTCAATCTAATTTTTATAAGATTTTCTTCTAAAGAATAATGAGGATATCAATTCAAAACTCTGAATCTTACATTTGAGAAGTGTGGGGAGGTCACACGTAGGTCATGAGCAGATTACTAAGTAGTTGTTTAAATTGGTTCAAATTAGTGATGGAATGTGTGTATTTAGCTTTAATAAAAGGGTTTAGAATACCAAAATATATTGTACTTAGTAACAGAATTACAGTACCTCTAGGCTGGTATCCATGTTTAAACTGTTAATTCAGTTTGTAAGTAGTAGTCAAAAACTAGCTCTGTACAAAAGAGTATTTTTCTCATGGTACTAGATATTAAATTGTGCAAGATTGTCTTAGTTAAAGACTAGTTTCTTCATTGTCTTTGAAACTTTCTGGTTTAAGATTCTTCTGACATGAAGACTATTTATGTGCCAAGAATAGTGTTCACTTTCCTTTGTTGCTTTGAACAGAATTCTAGAAGTCTTTTGAGGATTTCTTTTCAGTGGCATAAACTAAGACTTAATAAATGTCTTCTTTACAGCACCTGGAAAAGTAGCAGATAAAGTTATAATAGAAAACACTAGAGATTCCACCTTCGTTTTTATGGAGGGTTCTGAAGATGCCTATGTTGGATATATGACAATCAGGGTAAGAATCTCAAACTTCAGCAAAGCTTTTAATAATTTCATTTTAATGCCTGAGCAATTAAATAAATACTAACTTTCTGTGTTGCCTTCCTTTTTCAGTTCAACCCTGATGACAAATCTGCTCAGCACCACAATGCACATCACTGCTTAGAGATTACCGTGAACTGCAGTCCAATTATAGATCACTGTATTATTCGAAGTACTTGTACTGGTTAGTGGGCTTTTTATTGTTTGAAATTAACACTGTGTTTAAAGTTAACTAAACTAACCACGGCAAATGGAAGCAGCACACAAATTGATTATGATCACTATTGGCATATTTCATTTTTTGATGCAGGTGTTTAATACAGGTCTGCAAGCCTTATATGCCTTGAAATGGCATTATTACAGTGACTTCTTTGTGTCCAAGACCTTTGTGATAATGTATGCTTGGTCTTCTGTTTGAATCAGTTTGGACTCTCTGGGCAGTTAGTTTAAAACCTGAAAAGTGACAGTTTATATAAACTTACCTGCTTTTGGTACATATAGTTGTAGCTTGCAGGAGGGGGCATTTGAAGGGGGCACACACGGGCCTTTTACATTAAGTTCATTGCAATATGCAGTGTTGGGATTGATGGCATTAAAACAGTTGTGAGCTGTAACTGCTAAGCTAAGTTCACTTTCCTGTCAAGGGTGGAATGATGTGACATACTCCAAGTATGAGTTCCTAGCTATACAGGCAGAAGAAATGCGTAGTGTGGAAAGTTAGACTTGTTTAGCTATCAGAAATAATGAGGAATTTATACCGCCTGATTTGGGAACCGTTGGTAGTCTAGATTCAGGAAAGAAAGGGTCAGAGGGGGTGGAAGTGAGAGGCTGGATGGCAGTTCACAGTCATTGCCAGGAAGACATGGCAGTTCACAATCGCTAGACACAAGACATGGCAGTTTAATGTGTTTGAACACAACCAGATGAAATGGAGTTGGAGTGTCAGAAAGAAGAGGTACAGGAGAATTAAGATATTGAGTCTTTGCACGGAAATGGCAATATGAACTTTATATACCTAAGTTCAGCTACTGAAATGGAATGGTTCTACACAGCAGTCTGTGTGTAAAGGTTGCTCAGCTCAACCTAAAGGCAAGGAAACAAGGAGATCTTCAACTAGATATAAAAACTACACTTTTCTGGTACTAACTATGGAGGAGGGTATTCCGCAGGGAACTGTAATAAGAACAGCGGAAGGATTCCTTGTCGGTGCCTTGTCGAGGAAGGTATGCTCTCTCCTTGGAGGTTTCAGGCTATAAAACACTACTACACTTTTGGTCAAGGCAGCTCTATGCTTCACATCACCATTTGTTTTATTGGAGACATATCAGCTAATATGTGGAAGTGTTAAAAATGAAAAAAGAGGAACAAAGAACAGCTAGCCGCTCTCAGTATCTTGATTTATTCGTTTAATGCTAAATACTGGGAAACTGAAGTATACGAAGAAAACTTGTTCTGGAAATTCCTGTATACCAATATTGGGCACCCTGATAACAAATGAGAGGAATTAGATTGGTTTCTTGGACCACGTTCAGCTCGATTATAAAAGTAGTTTGAAGAACTGCATGGCATCTTATTGAAACGTGTGCTTACAGATAAGCTAGTAGGTCTTGATGTTTTTGTGAAAGTTGTTTATTAAAATTAAGCTTTGATAATTTTTTTCATGACCACTCTTCACTATGGAAGACTATTTCTGGGAATTTTGGACTTTTGCCCTCTTCAGTACTCTGGATTTCTGAATGTTTGCTGCATTGAATTATTGCTTCTCTTCTCCAAAGTTAAAATTTCTGGTCAATTTTGGAGGCTGTGTGTAGGCTGTACTATCATCACTTATTGATTATTAATTTTTATTGACTTTTTAATCCTACCAAGCCTTGCTGTAACCTACTCAGGAAGTACTGAGTGTGCGTAAAAAGGGAGGAAGAATAGCAGTCTGCCAGAAAAGGCATTTACTGTTTCCAAGTCAGTGACATCTCTGAAATATTGATCCATAAGCATTCAAAACCTCTTCCCTAGCACATGCTTGATCTGCTTTCTGTAGATCTCCTAATGGCATTAAAGCGTATTTCTACATTGTCATATGTAAAGTTCTTAATGTATGTAATATGTAAAGATGGGAGCTATGTAAGTGCGGGTGATTTAAGCTGAAGGTCTCTTGCTGCCAGTTGAAAGCATCTTTGAAATATTTTAAAATAAAGTTTAAATGGCAAGATCCTGAGTCTAGAGGTTCTATTGCATCCATTGTAGAGGAAATCTGTATCAGGCCTCACCTTGATAGAGAAAAGAAATAGTGTATGGCAATGTGCCTTTTTTTTTTTTTTAAGTATTGCTTAAGTGTGTGCAATCATTATATTCTGAGGAAACAAAATAAAGCTTAAACCAGTAATACATGTGCTTGGTACTCTAAAAGGACCAATTTCACACAATCAATAGTGAAGTCCAGTGAAGTGAGTCAGAATAAAGATATTCATTTTCTTTAAATTTGATTTAAGTAAGCAAAATGTGATAGAGGTCTGCTTTTGGAACATCACACTGGGTTCCCAAAAATCCACAGTTCCTTAGTGTCACCAGAAGAGGTAGAGGAAAGGGGAGTGAAAGCAATTACGAAATAAAAAATGAGAAGTTATTAGCAATTAATATAAATAGGAAAATATGAATTGCAGGAAACTGTGGGAACCCCCCAAAATACAAACACCCAAACAAAATACCTCCCTACCCCCCCAAAAGAACTTGGTAAACAAGACAAGATATAACATCTGTCTAGAAGAGACAGTGCTTGTGTCTTAACTTGGGGAACAAAGGGAATTTTAGCAGCGATACTGATCCATCATAGAATGGAAGAATTTGAATGGCAAAGTGTTGTGTAATTTTTGTTCCATATTTAATGAGAATAGGCAGGAATGATAAATGTGCTCATACCCTAGAGGGATAATGAAATATGTTCCACTCTTGACAGTAACCATGGATGAGGTTAAACAGCTGTAAAAATAGACATTCTAAAATCATGCAGGAGTTTAAAAAGAACTGGCCAAGAAATATTCTGGGCTCCTATTATCTATCAACAGTAACTTGAAACCAGGGTGAGATGGTGTATGTCCAGGGTGGGGGGACGGGATGGCATGGGGGACACTAAACAGGATGAAGTCTGACAAGTAGTACTGCCTATTGATCTTGGGTAGAATAATGAGATAGTAAATGCAGGCGTTTGGTCAATCAAGAATTTAAAATTTGTGATTGAAGCAAATTAATGTGTATTTACAGAAAGTTATAATGGTTGCATCATGCTGTTAGCATTTTTGATTACTTTGTTTGACTAAAATGAAGGTAGCAGTCCTGGTATAATTGCATAGATGCTTGAAAAATATTTTACTTCAACGTATAGTGCCTTAAAACATTAGAATTTTACAGAATTACCAGAGGACACATTAAATAGATGAAAAATAACTTTCAGGGTAATAAGTGGCTTTTTTGTGGCTATTTCAAAGATGACTTCTTTGATAAAGTGACCTTAAGTCATGACCTGCAGAGAAGAAATAAAATACATATTGATGAGACTTGTAGACAATGATGACTTGGGGTAGTATAAATAACCAGGAGGATGGGTTGCTATGCCCTTTTTGGAAGGTGGGTGCTCAAACAATATTCACATTAGTGTGGACGAGTGTGAACTTATACACACAACTTGCTTTTGTTCCTATTTTAAGTGATAAACCTCTCTCCTGGGAAGCTGGATTCCTGGGAAAAGCTTAAAGAGTCATTGTGGGTAAACAACTAAATATGAGCCCTCATGTAGTCGAGTGGCCAAAAGAACTGTTGTGATCCTTAGTTATGCCTCTGGGAATATTGAGCAGAAGTAGAGAAGACTGTATTACACCTCTGCTTAGTCCTGCTTCAGAATAAAGTGCACTTCCCTGGTGACCATAGCAACATGTTGAAAATTTAGAAACGGTTCAATGAAAAGTCCTAAAAGATACAGCAGAAAAATTCAGTTGTGATGAAAAACATACTGACTGCAATTTGTTACTTTATCAAGGAGGAGGCTGAAGGAGTAAATTGCTGGCACTAAATACGTGCATGCATTGGGTATGGCATACACTGATATAAAGAGAACCAGTAACTGGGTGCTAAAGCTGGAGGAATTCAGATGAGCAATTAAAGTGTAAATTAACAGGGTAGCAACTCTGTAACCAGCTAACAAGCTTTATGGTGGTTTCTCAGTTGTTGGAAACATTCAAATCAAAATTAAATGTGTTTCTAAAAGATATGTGCTGAAATTCCTGCTACTAGAATTGAAGCTGGAATTAATTCAGGGAATTATTATAGCCTGTATTATTCATAAGGTCAGACTAGACAATCAAAATAATTTCTTTAGGATTTAAAAAAAAACCTCTGTAAATGAGTCTATGAATTATTAAAGTATAGTCTTTGTGGTACTGTGCTAGAAGGTAATATGAAAACTTACTAACAGAGCATGTACTGGCTTGCTTATTTAGTGATGTTTAATTGCAGGGAAGGTGTGTGTTACATAGGCCAGATACCCTGAGATGAGGTCTTACCTTTCTGAAATCACTGCGAATCTGCTGTTGATTTTTAGTGGCTGTGGAATTTCATGTTTTCGTACCTCATGGAGTTCAGGGAATCGAGCTGATCTGATGAAGTCCTGAGCAGTTTGAGTCCTAGTTGCCTGAAAAGAGTTTGTTTTCTGGGTAAGGTGTGGTAGCTGAAATCATCCAAGGAGCTGCAGCAAGGAGCTTGGTAATTCAGCTGGGAAGAGACCTGTTGGTTTCCGATGTGTAGTTCTGTACTCAAGATTGTGCTGTTTGTCTCCAGCTCATCTTTAGTTAGACAGTGTGTCTTTGTATGCTACAAAATTATTATTTGTTTGGGCTCTTTGAAGTACTGGGTTATGGAAGTTTAAAGGGAAGTAAAATAAGGCAGTAATTAGCATAGAATTTTATTATATTTCTGTTGTCCTTTGTCTATTGTGAACAGTCAGTATACAGTGGGCCTAATGTAGGGAAATAAATGAGCGAGAACTTTCGTAAGCATGAATTATTATGTAAACTATTGTCTATTCTGGCAATCATACACAGCTGCGTAACCTTGGCAGAGTGATTTTAAAGCAACTCCTACCTCGGTTTTTTGCATCTGCAAAATGATGACAGTGTTTTTCTGCCTGTGGCTTGCAATGCTTTGGCACTGTGCACGCCGAATCTTTTTTAAATATCAGTTCACGCTAACTTTTCTTGCAAAAGCACTGCCAGACTATTTATAAATACACTATGCTTTGAAGCTATGGTAACTGTACTGTTTTCTTCCAGTTGGCTCTGCAGTATGTGTTAGTGGCCAGGGAGCTTGTCCTACTATTAAACACTGTAACATCAGCGACTGTGAAAATGTTGGACTTTATATTACAGACCATGCACAGGTATTTTTCGATATCAATTTCTTTACTCTGATAAAATTGTTTACTGCTCTTGATTCCCATCTTAATTTACATTTTTATTTCCCAGGGAATATATGAGGACAATGAGATCTCCAATAATGCGTTAGCAGGGATTTGGGTTAAAAACCATGGAAATCCCATTATCAGACGGAATCACATTCACCATGGACGTGATGTTGGCGTTTTCACTTTTGACCATGGCATGGTAATGTATATGTTTTCTTTTGAAGGAAAGAATATAGATGTTTTGTAGCTGAAGTCCTCAAATTTTGCCCGTCATTGAAGAAATGTTTAGAAAAACATGTTTTTATGTGTGAACAGATATTTTAAAATATGCCTACTGTTCTTCTCTTGCCCTTCAGTGGGCAGCTTCACTTTAAAGACAATTTTAGCTGAAAGAGGTTTAAGCAAGCTTTTTGCAGTTGATTGGCAGCCTGTTACATTGAATTATGTTGCAGTGACAAAATACCTCTTGAAATAGGATGTAAATGGTAGGCTTACATTTACACTATTACTTCATTCTTTTTCCTTTGAAACAGAGCGAAAAATAAGGTGCTGGAAGATTTAAAAATAAAATAAAATGCTCTGTGGAGACTTAATCAGTCTTATTTTAATGTTAAATTTCTGAAACAGGGTATGTCCAGCTTCCCAGGGAAGAGGACTTTTCTAGCATGGAGTTAGTTGTGGAATTTTAACACAGAATTTTGTTTCAGAATTAAGGCCTTCTTTCATAAAAATGTTTGTTTCTGTGGGATGAAGGTGATAACTTCCAAGTACATGTAAAGTAGTGAGTAATGAGTTTGCATAGCCCTTGAAATAAACAGAATCGATTTTTGCCACTGAAATAAAAGATTATTATTTGCTGATTTGTTTTAGCAAAATATTCTGCATGTCTTCCAAACAGTGCCAAATCATTGCTTTTCCTGCTTGAATAACCAAGTCCCAATTCCCCCCCACCCAGCTGGCAAAATGAGCAGTTTTCTTCTAGTAAGTCTTAAAATGGCAGATCTTTAAGGATGCTTTCCATAGAGCGCAAGAGTGTAAGAAATCGGGAAAGGAAGGCAAGAGACTGACAAGGATGAGTCAAGACCTGCTGGTGAAACTAAAGGGCAAGAAGGAAATGCCACAGGCAGTGGAAGCAGGGACAGGTATCCTGGGAAGAGTGTAGGGACGCTGCACAGCTGTGTAGGGATGGGGTCAGGAAGGCCAGGGCGCTGCTGGAGCTGAGCTTGGCAAGGGATGCAAAGAATAATAAGAAGGGCTTCTACAGGTGTGTCAGCCAGAAAAGGAAGGTCAAAGAAAGTGTACCCCCCTGATGAGCAAGACTGGCAAACTGGTAACAATGGATGAGGAGAAGGCTGAGGTACTCAACAACTTCCTTGCCTGAGTCTTCACTGGCAACCTCTCTTCCCACACCTCTCGAGTGGATGGACCGCAAGACAGGGACTGGGGGAGCAAAGTCCCTCCCACTGTAAGAGAAGATCAGGTTCGTGACCACCTAAGGAACCTGCACCTGCATAAGTCTAAGGGACCTGATGAGATGCATCCTAGAGTCCTGAGGAAATTGGCTGATGTAGTTGCCAAGCCACTCTCCATGATATTTGAAAAGTCCTGGCAGTCAGGTGAAGTCCCCGGTGACTGGAAAAAGGGAAACATTGCACCCATTTTGAAAAAGGGTAAAAAGGAGGACCCTGGGAACTACTGACGTGTCAGCCTCACCTCTGTGCCTGGGAAGATCATGGAACAAATCCTCCTAGAAGCGATGCTAAAGCACATGGAGGACAGGGAGGTGATTCGAGACAGCCAGCTTCACCAAGGGCAAGTCCTGCCTGACCAACCTAATGGCTTCTGTGATGGAGTGACTACATCAGTGGACAAGGGAAGAGCTATGGATGTTGTCTGTCTGGACTTCTGTAAGGCCTTTGGCATGGTCCCCCACAACGTTCTTCTGTCTAAATTGGAGAGATAGGGATTTGATGGGTGGACTGTTCGGTGGATGAGGAATTGGTTGGATGGTCACGTCTAGAGGGTAGTGGTCAACGGCTCAATGTCCAGATGGAGATCAGTGACAAGTGGTGTCCCGTGGGGGTCTGTATTGGAACCAGTACAGTTTAATATCTTCATCAGTGACGTGGACAGTGGGATCGAGTGCACCCCTCAGCAAGTTTGCAGACAACACCAAGCTGAGTGGTGCGGTTGACATGCCTGAGGGACGGGATGCCATCCAGAGGGACCTGGACAAGCTGGAGAAGTGGGCCCACGTGAACCTCGTGAGGTTCAACAAGGTCAAGGGCAGGGTCCTGCACCTTGGTCAGGGCAACCCCTGGTATCAATACAGGCTGGAGGATGAAGGGATTGAGAGCAGCCCTGCAGAGAAGGACTTGGGGGATACTGGTGGATGAAAAGCTGGACATGATTCAGCAATGTGTGCTCGTAGCCCAGAAGGTCAACTGTATGCTGGGCTGCCTCAGAAGAAGCATGGCCAGCAGGTCGAGGGAGGCGATTCTCCCCCTCTACTCCACTCTGGTAAGACCCCATCTGGAGTCCTGCATCCAGCTTTGGAGTCCTCGGCACGGGGAAGACATCGACCTGTTGGAGCAGGTCCAGAGGAGGGCCACAAAAATGATCAGAGGGATGGAACACCTCTGCTATGAGGAAAGGCTGAGAGAGTTGGGGTTGTTCAGCCTGGAGAAGAGAAGGCTCCAGGGAGACCTTATTGCAGCCTTTCAGTACTTAAAGAGGGCTTATAAGAAAGATGGGGACAAACTTTTTAGCAGGGCCTGTAGCGATAGAATAAGGGCTAATGGTTTTAATCTAAAAGAGGGTAGATTTAGACTAGATATAAGGAAGAAATTTTTTACAATGAGGGTGGTGAAATGCTGGAACAGGTTTCCCAGAGAGGTGGTAGATGCCCCATCCTTGGAAACATTCAAGGTCAGGTTGGATGGGGCTCTGAGCAACCTGATCTAGTTGAAGATGTCCCTGCTCATTGCAGGGGTGGGTTGGACTAGATGCCCTTTAAAGGTCCCTTCCAACCCAAACTATTCTATGATTCTATGAAAATTACACACATAAAAAGTACAAAATGTGATCAGAGTATGGTGAACTAAATGTCAGACTAAATAAGGGATGCTGAAGTCAATACTGCTCACTGTCAGATCAAGTGTGATGTTCAAAATCAACATGATCTCAGATTCCCTCTTGCCTTCACAAAGATACCACAGAATTTGATTATCTTGCTGTAGGTGTTGGATACTGCAGCACATGGATTGCCTGTAGCTTTGGTGATAGGGAATAATAAGCTATATAGTCAGTTGCTTTGAGGGTTGCATTTTTAAAGGTGCTGTAGATAAATAGGAACCTCTTCTCTAGTGCTGTGCTGCTGCTGTAATGAAAACCTCACTGTAACAGAGGCGATTTCAGAACATTGCTGAACAATGAGGTCAGCCAAACCAGTGGATGTTTCATGTACTCTGGGATACTAGTGCGTATTCTCCACCATACGTTTTGTTCCTACCCTCACTACCTGACATGTGTCTTGCCTAGCTATGGCTAAATATATGCTAGGTCTCTTCTTTGGCAAGAAGACCATAATTAGGCCTGAACTGTTGGGTGTAGACTGGACCTCTGTTCTGTCATTTCAATTTTCTCACTTTATCTTCTGACCTTTGGATCCACTGCTCCTTCCATCTCTCTCATGTATTTCGTCTTGCTGTCACCAACCCCCCACTCCCCCAATTTAGTATGCTCAGAGATCTAGCTACAGTAGATAAGCATTTTTAACTTAGACTTATTCGATGCTTGCTCCAAGGAAACTATAGTCTACCATTTTAAAGTAATCTTATTCCTAAATAAAATGTTTATTAATTCAGGTACCGAATTGCTTTAGCTTTCCTGCTGAACATGAGGATTTTCTACACTGTTATGTGTTGGAGGACTGTTGGCTAGGTCTCAGATGCCTATTGAATAAAATAATAATCTCTTGTAATAAGGCATTTCTTTGGGGAAATAAATTTCCATAATTTTGATGAATGATTAATGCAATTATAGGTAATACATAATGTAGCAAGCTTTCAGAAAAAAAACCATGTAGCTTTGTCATGGATAAGAGGAAGAAGAGAAGCAGCTGGTGTTTGAAGATCAATATTTTGATCCCTGACTGGGTGTTTTTAGGCTCACTACATTGTAGATCTTTTTTCCCTTTGTTAGGATATCTTCCTTCCTTTGTAAGTACTTGTTCTGTTGCTTTAGTTCTAACCCAGATCTGGTCGGGTTCTTGATGAGCATTGGCAGTCTGGAAATAGTATTAACAGAAAAACCACTGTGGGTAGAAACTAGTGAGGCCTTTCCCCTTTCCACCCAAGTTGCTGGGGAGGTAGGGGTAAAGGAACAATGCAATACTAGTTGTAGCTGTTTGATTTGCAGTTTCCTGGTCTCAGTGGAAGGTAAACAGGTCACAGAGTGCTGTTATTTTTGCTGCTGGCATAAAATCTTCTTGTCAGTGGAAGGTCAAATGTGGTGGGATTCTGCTCTGTTAGGTGCCTCTTCTCTACTCCCTTAGTTCCATCCTAAGGAGCATATTTGTTCTGTGTTGGGCAAGTTTATACCAGCCCAGAAGAATTCCCTTCTAGCAGTCTTCTGACAGATCTCTTTACATCATTTTATATTCTCTAGAGATGTAGTTCTTTGGCCATTTTACAAAGAGTGGGCAAACTTAAGATGTTATCTCTTTGGTTTGTATTATCTCATTGTTTGGACACTGCCACTGCCTCATTTAAGCAGTATTAATGTATTGTATAAGTAGTCCAAATCCGCTTCGGTGGATACATATATCCATACATCCCTCCAAGACTTAAACAGGCCCGGAAACATGTAATGAAGTGATTTCAGCTATAGAAAAGCTGGTAAAGGAGAGTGCTTCAATAACTCTTGGAGGGGAGATGTCCATACGTAGGCTTGAGGGTTAGTTGGAAAGTCTGGCTAGGAGCTACTTCTTGTTTAAGTACTGAAGTATAAATATTAAATATATGAGTATTGAAATATTAAAAAAATTTAAAAGCCAGACTGAATTCACTTGATTCATTTTAAATAAAAGTGTATTTTATCTGTTGTTTTATGGGTAGAATACCTGTTCCAATGCTGTGATCAGTGTGATATCACAAGCAAAATGGAATAGAAGTAATTTTTTCCCTTTTTGTTTAGAGGAAACACTAGCACACTAAAGAGAACATGGGAATAATATTTATCTCAGCTGCAAATATTTTGGAAATCTTTCTTAGTCATAAACTCCTTTGAAAGATTCCTCCCCCCTCCCCCCTCGCTGCCTTCCATCTCAGTCTGCTTTTGGCAGCATCCTCTGTCCTGTATCATGCTAGTGATAGAGTTGATGAAATTACATCATTGGCAATATTCACATACTCTTTAAGTGACATGGTATCTTTCAGATACAAATCCTACATACCTAAACAAATTAATGGATTTTTCTGTGTTCACTTCTCTCACTTCCCTTCTGTTATTTTTGGGTGTGTATTTTTTTGTTGTTGTTGCTTGCGACTGTGAAGTGGGATAAGTACATTCCAGTGCTGAATTCCTACCCTACATGTTCTTTTCCCGTGGGTTTCTGTGCCGGAGTGCTGGCTTTGAAAGGTTCAAGACTGCTTTGTTTTTCAGTTTCATGCTCTCAGACTGTTCTTTGTGTTTTGATACTTGTAGAAACTTAACCTCTTATTTCTAAACTGGCAATACTCTGATGTTTGCCTTAGTGCTTGTGCCAAATGTTTAACAAGCAGGCATTAAAAATGCAGCATGGCATTGGCAGCCCTCAGTGCCTTACGCTGACCTCTCTTGCCAGTTGCCTGAGACGTTACCAGACATTTGTCATAAACTGTAATTAGTAGCTGTTTGCAAACAACAGAGAAGCTCTGATTTACTGTAAGAATAAGCATCATTTTATAGTTTAAAACTGAGATCTAGGCATAACAGTTTTCATTTCCATTGCTCCCAAATGAGAAACGTAGCACTATTGCTTGGTTTTTTTGTGGTTTTTTTCTTTTCTTTTTGATGAAAGAAAAGTGTAGTAGCATGTGTCTAAGTTGGGTGATTGTGACTAGTTGGCAGCTCAGTCTTTTAAATACTACAAATCAGATAATTTTAAAGAAGTGTGTATACAAAGTCCAAAAAAACATAAATTAAGCTTATGCCAGTTTCTATACAGACTACATAGAAACTCCCTTGGCCTTTTGCTGCAATAGCAAATTTTTCCTATGCACTAAAAATAAAGGGTTTGTTTTGTGTCTTGAATGTGGTTTTCTTTATGCTGCATTTGGATTTTTATAAAATCCACCAACTCTCAAATAAAGACCATTCCAGGCTTTGGGAGGCACATTTTTATAAACATATTTTTTATGCTGTCAGTCACACTTATTATGGCTATTTAATTAAGTTGATACAGAGTCAGATACTATTTAGCAGTTCATTTCTTCATCTTGGTCTCCTGGTTTTTTTTTCTTACCCTGTTGGGAATACGAGTGTCAATAAATATTTAGAAAGTGTTAAAGCTTGCACAGTTGTTTTTTTGTTTTGTTTTAAATACCTGTATTGTTCAAACAGTAACATGAAATACCTCTGCATTTCTTTAATGTCGTGATCTTTGAGACAGAGAAAGAAAATGAGTCCTTTTAGAAATACATAGGGAAAAAATTCCTCTGAAAAGAAAAGCAGTGAGCAAAATCCCATCAGTTACAAGTTTTAACCCTAATGCATTTCAAAGCAGTATTTGTTAGACTAGAAAAAATGCAGAAAGCAAAAAAAAAAAAAAAATCCAAGTTCATATACTGAGTTAGTCTGGATGTAAAAAATCTTCTGAGCTTGGCCAGCGGCGCAGGAACCCTTCTTTCTCATCACATCAACTTTCTCTGTACACCAAGTAGTGTGTGGAAACATTATTACTTACCATTATTAATTACTTAACATTATTAATTACCATTACTGTGATGTTTCTCTGTTCGTGATTACTTTCTCTGCTCAGATCTTAACAGGCTGCAGTGGTGTGTTCTTGTCCATGCTTTCTGTCACTGTAGCCATCATCTTGTGCCCACAGCTAATGCTTTGCCTGGTATTTTAAATAAATTTGATGTACAGAGCTACTTTTTAATGTTTGGGATTTTTCAAGCAGAAAGCTACTGCTAAGGTATATTGAGTCTTCTCACACTTGATATTTTTGTGAAAGATTGTAATTTTTTTCCATATGCATCCCTTATTCCTTTTTCCTTATTAATCACAGGGGCCTCTTCTTCTTACTAAGCAATCCTGGCACCGCCAGGTGCTGCGTCTTCCAGGTTCTTCTGCTGCTAGTTGATGAATTATAACCAGAAACGATCACAAAACACAAGTAAAATACCCAGCGCGCTTGAAAATCCTTCTTAGAAGGAGGTGGAGGCAATATAATGCTTGCAATCCCTCTGTGCAGAGGAGGAGTATTGACCTTCCTGACCTTAATAGCTGCCTGGCAGGATCTCCATAAAGGATCTGGGCTTGAGCTGCCCGACAGCTGGACGGAGCTTAAGAGCTGCAGGTTGGGCAGCCCGTGCGTGCTCTTAGGCAGAAGTGGTAGGAAACGAACAGGCTGTTTCTAATGGTGTTACTGGTTATACCTGGAGCTGGCAGCAAGCTTTGGGTTTGCAAACAGTGTTAGTGGGCCCTATGGATAATAGATCATTTAACTCCATACTTAGAAACGCAATGTCCTTGTTATTTCCTTGTTAACAAAGCGTTTGTTAACTTTCCAAGAAGAAAATGTTGTCTGAACCCATATGTGATTTCTTGGGATCCAGAAGTTCATCCCTTAAAAAAAAAAAAAAAATTATGTCTTTGAGAGGACGTAGAGGATATAGTTCAAAGGCACAACAGTGCCTTTTGAAGGGGAGCGGCTGTCGTGGCTGGAAAAGATACCAGAGATTGCCGGGGGGCATCTTAAAGACTGAGATAAGTTTAGCCCTTCTCCCTAGGGGGGGGTGAATTTGGGCCAAAGAAGTTGTTGGTTTCAACAGAGAACGGCATAGGAAATAGGCAGTCTGGGAAGGAGGTGGTGGCTCAGGACTGTGGAAGAGCATGCGATTTTGACAAACAGCAATTCTGTTGGTTTAACTGAATTCAGTTTAATTACGCACACAGGTGGTGTTCAGGCATGGTCTCAACATGTGCAGAAATATGCTGGGTTTAACTGCATCAGCTCAAAGTCAGCAGTTCAGCTTAAGCTGACTCTGCTTGAGGTGGACTGGACTTTTTAATGCAGTCTCTCTTTATGAATATTGAATGTGATAGGATCTTACCTAGCAGAAAGCCTTGACTTTCTGACCCAGCAGTCAATCTTATAAAGGAATCTGAGATATAGATATTTTTTTTTTTCCTCTTCTCCCCCTTTTGAGGAGTGCTTTTTTCGGAGGCTTACAGGAAATTCTCAGTTTCTTCTGAATCAGCAGTCCTACTTTTTTCGAGAAGGTAGAAGAGCAATCATTTTGAAGGCTCCATTTTCTACTTTTTGAAGAAATGATACTTGTACTCTGCTGTCAGGTGATGTTATGGTATTCTTGGACGTAGTGGGCAGAGTACAGTTAATCTACAGGTGCCTCTTCTGTTCCTCTCTGAAGTTGCATATTATGTAGATACACTGGGACACAAGCAGAAGTGAAAGAGCCTTCTCTTTCACTTCATTTCCAAGCCAGTTTAAAAGTTACACCGTATATGGTATTGTTTTCAGGAATTAAGTTATTTGTACCAAAATTTCCTTACTATTAACTAACAGTGCTTGCTGAAGCTCACAACAATATTGCTGACCACATGATAAAGGCTCTGCTGGTTTGCAGCTTCCATGTGGCATCTGAATTGGCTGCGATGAAGCGCATCTGAAATACCTCTCTTCCTTATGTTGCTGTAGTTGCAACATATTTGGCACTCAAAGGGAAGATAATGTGTGAAGTAATTAAAAAGATACCAGACCATGTATAGTAATGTTTTAATTGAAATTATGTATTCCATTAAGAGGATTAACCTTTACTTTATACCAAATTGTCTTCTTACTTAAGTTTCTCTGAGGGCTTTGTTTTAAGTGAAAAGGAGGAAAAAAAAAGTGGTTCCTCTTGGGATAAGAAGTCCCAAAGACTGCCTGTTGGCGTGAAGGTGTATTTCTGAGGAGATCATCTTTAGATTCCCCTGTCTGTTCATCTGTAGCTTCCTTGAGAACTCTGAAAACATCCTGACTCACTCTGAAGAAATCTAATCTTAAGTCCTTGAAAAAAACATATTCCAAATATTTACAGAAAGTAGGCTTTTTCCCTTTGACTTCTTTATTTGTCACCCAGAGGGGCCTGGGGAGCCAAGCTGCGCACACTGATAGTACTTTTTTGGAGAAGGTTTAATCAATGCAGTGCCTTTCCTGGCTGCAGCCCTCAGAGTAGGGAGAAGTGCGTGCTCTCTTGATTTCCTCGTTGAACTGTACGTATTTCTGCTTTTTTGTGATCAAAATATGTTTGATGAAGTCCCTTAGCAATTCACAGCACATAAGTAATACAGCGGTGAAACAGAGTGCTTGCTACTTAGGTTGGCAGTAACTTGAGTGATTTCCGTGCGGTAGATAGTAGAAACTCCAGGACTGAGGTGCTCATGGTAGCAGGTCATGTGAGTACAAACACTGGAATCCAGTTACACTGAGCAGTAGGAGGAATTGTGCTTTTTTTGTAGTTCGCAAGTAAAACAAGTCTCATGATTAGCGAGACTAAGTCACTAACTTAAGCGGCTACAGGAAAAACAGTATTTGTGCGAGGTGCCTAGGAGGGTGCCAAAGATCAGTGAAAGTCGGGCCCCTTTCCTTTTGGGTCAGATGTTTTACCTATATACATGTTATCAGCTCATTAAGCAGGTAATATTTTGTGTGATACTGCTAAAAGTATAGCTGGAATCATATAGATTGTTTATACTGTAGATGGCTTTGCAGAGCACAGAGAGACAGACATCTAGGAGAAAAGAAAGAACTAAGATTGGTTTACGTTATCTTTCAACCGTGTGTTCTTGGGTGTAAGGGACAGTGCAATTTTGGTTGTTTGTCAGCAGCAGAGTGCTGCTTTGAATGTCATGTGCTCTGTTTTCAGTCTTGCCCTCTGCAGCTGCTCGCTGGAGATAGTCTGGGTTAGAGCTTTCAAGAGCTTGCCTCCAGGCCATCCACAAATTGAAATACATCGCTTGGCAATCGTCTGCCGTCTCCAATAAGAGATGCTTCCTCTTCCAGTTGTTTAGTTTCTGTTCTTATAGTTGGGCAAAATGGGCATATAATACCGTTAAAGTTCTCAAAGACTAGGTTGCATTCTAGTATCAAAACATTCTAAAACCATGTCAGAAAAATGCTCTGAAAGGACTGACACAGTTACTTTTCATGGCCCTGGAATGAACTAGAATTGGAGAAATCATTGGACAGAAAACAACCATTTTGCTAGATGAATTTTCACATGGACCAGTTCATCATGCTGCTACACGAGTGCTTGTTGGCATAGCAGAAGGAGCATGCCTGGGATGGCTTTGTGGAATGTCTTCCCCCCTGCCATAGCCATGCTGTTTATAAAGCACATGTTTAAATATAGCTTTTGCCTACTACTACTATTGCAGTGTCTAAGTGGAAGTGTACACCATTTTTTAAAAGGGGGGGGGAACTTTACCAGTTGGTCGCTCAGACCAGTCCAGCCCTGGAAAAATTACTCATCTCCCACATTCATATGTATTTATTCTAACAGTTATTTCCAAGAAATTTAGGACACTTCTTCCTAAATAAATCATATTCTTACCAAATATATATGGTTCTGGGTCTGAAAATAAGTAGGTAGTCTTCTCCATAGCACTGTCTTTTTTTATATTGGACCTGTGGGCTTTATGGCCTTTGAAAGGAGTCTCGTGCTTAGGAGTCTGATGCTTAGTTGCTGCTAAGGAGACCTGATATTCAGTCCTCTTCGAGGTGCTATATCCAAAGTTGCCATTTTTCTTGGTGTTCTATGGGTAGTAATAAATAGCAATGCAAACACAGTCTCTTTGAAATAGTATTTTATTTTGGGGAAAAAATATATAGTGGCAGTAGCTGTTTTAATTAGTTATATAAGTACTTATATATTGTCAATTTTGGTACTGTTTCCTTTTAAATGAGGATTGTATTTAGAGGGGAGGGAGGGTAGGGAATAGCCTTCATTTGTAAAAGGACTTTTACAGGAAACTGCATGTTTTGTGTCTTAAGGGTTATTTTGAAAGCTGCAACATACATAGAAACAGGATAGCAGGTTTTGAAGTGAAAGCATATGCCAATCCTACGGTAGTTCGATGTGAAATCCATCACGGCCAGACTGGAGGAATCTATGTTCATGAAAAAGGAAGAGGACAATTCATAGAGAACAAAATCTATGCAAACAATTTTGCAGGTGTTTGGATTACCTCAAACAGTGACCCAACAATAAGGTATTGTTTTCCTCATTGGTATTTTACTACTTAGAAGGAGAGATTTGATGGGGATGGGAGAAGTGCAATTTTATTTCATTTCTTTATAATGAACTGTAACTACTCCTGTATACGTAAAAAGGAGATTGCTGTCTGTGTTCAGTTGAACTGCATTTTTAATTTGCCTGTATGCTTGGAAGTATGTATTTCTCAAAGCGACAGAACATAAATTCTCTATTTTAAATCTGAATGTTGTACACTCCTAGACACTACATACATGTATAGTATTGTACAGTGTATTATAATCATGTCATAATGTGGATACTTTTGTTTCTTAGGGGCAATGCAATTTTTAATGGGAATCAAGGTGGTGTTTATATCTTTGGTGATGGAAGAGGCCTTATTGAAGGAAATGACATTTATGGTAGGCTAATTTGCTTATTGCATCTTGAATTCTGAGAAAAATGAGTATGTAAGTTGTATTAAATAACATTTTTGTTAACAGGTAATGCATTAGCAGGAATACAGATTCGAACAAACAGCTGTCCCATAGTTCGACACAACAAGATTCATGATGGTCAACATGGTGGAATTTATGTAGTAAGTATTACCTACAAACAGGCATACGAACTTGTTTTCTATTCGTATAAACGTTGGGAAAAGGTACTCTATGTAAAATGTTTGATTGTACTTACAATGATTGAATTTCTTACCTTATAAACTAGGTTAATTGTAATAGACTGAAGCTGGTGCTGATATTTAAAAGATGAAGGCTCTTATGAATGTCACTAAATTATTTCTGTTGTAGAGTTAAAAATTTAAAATGGGATAGATGACAGAGTTTCATCATTTCTTCGTTAAAAGCTTTTTAAAGGCTTAGTTTTCACAGTAGTTTGTCATTATTAAAAAAAAATTAGGAATCTGTTCAGCTTTTTTGGAGTGCAATGTGTTTACCACTAACCTCAGAAAATATTTTTTTTTTTTGCCTTCAGGATGACATACATTGCAATTGCTGTACGGTCGTGTATTGTAAAAGTGAGGAATAAAGTGCAATTTCCAGCGTGTGCAAGGGCTGTGCTAATTGAACTGAAAGAGCTGTCAGGTTCCCTTAAGCAATATCAGATTTTGAGAAATATTTGTGTATCTTTGTGCCAAAAGTTACCTAAGGTTCAGCTAATGCTGCAAGTATGCAGCTTCATCTGTTCATTCTGTAAATCTAACCAGAACAGCTTACCCTGACCAAGAATACTGTTGCTTTGCTTTAAGCACAAACACGTGGGAAAGACGGTTACCTTAAGAGACACTCCAATGTTTTGTCAGTCTGGTGGACAGGGCTGGGTGTAGGTTTAAATGCCAGGTGCCACAGCTTTCATCCGATTGTGTGGCATGGGGGAGGTACCTCTTCTACCAACAGCTAGCAGAGATTTGCAAATACTACTGCAGAGCCTTGAAATACAATGATTTACATGCAGAGTGTTCTTCGTTTCATGGTAAACATTCAAAATCATGATGTACTGTTACTTAAAAAAAACAAAAAAGTGAAAATATGTACTCAAATAAAAAAGAATTACTTTGCTACAGTAAAGAAGCCATGTTGGGGAGGGATGGGTACAGCCAGAAAAACAGTATTGGCAGTTTGCAGGTTTTCTCAACTCTTAAATTGTCTTGTATTTAGCATGAAAAAGGACAAGGTGTGATTGAGGAAAACGAAGTTTACAGCAATACTTTGGCTGGAGTCTGGGTGACAACAGGGAGCACTCCAGTCTTGAGGAGAAACAGAATACACAGTGGGAAACAGGTAAGTTTTTCTCTGGGGTTACAAAGGGGCCTGTCGTGGTTTAACCCCAGTCGGCAACTAAGCACCACGCAGCCGCTCGCTCACTCCCCCCACGGTGGGATGGGGGAGAGAATCGGAGGAGTAAAAGTGAGAAAACTCATGGGTTGAGATAAAGACAGTTTAATAGGGAAAGCAAAAGCCGCGCGCACAAGCAAAGCAAAGCAAGGAATTCATTCACTACTTCCCATCGGCAGGCAGGTGTTCAGCCATCTCCAGGAAAGCAGGGCTCCATCACGCAAAACGGTTACTTGGGAAGCCAAACGCCATCATGCCGAATGTCCCCCCCCTTCCTTCTTCTTCCCCCAGTTTATATACTGAGCATGATGTCATATGGTATGGAATAGCCCTTTGGCCAGTCTGGGTCAGCTGCCCTGGCTGTGCCCCCTCCCAGCTTCTCATGCACCTGGCAGAGCACAGGAAGCTGAAAAGTCCTTGACCAGTGTAAACTCTACTCAGCAAGAACCAAAACATCACTGTGTTATCCACATTATTCTCATCCTAAATCCAAAACACAGCACTCTACTAGCTACTAAGAAGAAAATTAACTCTATCCCAGCTGAAACCAGGACAAGGCCATAGAGAAGAAAGTTCTTCTGTGTTTTTATACTTCATTACTTTGGAACTAATAATTTTTTTCTCGATGTGTTAGGTTGGAGTTTATTTTTATGACAATGGACATGGCGTGTTAGAAGACAATGACATCTATAATCACATGTACTCAGGGGTTCAGATAAGGTAAAATGTATTCTGATTTTATGTCAAAACAGACGTAGCTTGTTTTATGCTCTTCTGTGTCTTTTTAACTGTTCTTGTCATTTTGTTCCTAAAAATAACTTTTTTTGAAATCCAGTTTGTCTGAATATCCTCTGCTTCAACGTACAAGAAAGTTATTACTAATACAGCCTAGAATGTGTGGCCCTTGAAGTCTGTAAAGCGAAAACATGTCTGCGTGTTCGGAAATAACCATATTTTAGTAAGATTTTTAAGCAGTGAGATCTATGGGGCACTTCTGTAGAGGTGTTTGGCTTTGGGAGATAGTGAAGTGGTTTAAATGAATTCTTTGCTTACGTTTCTCTCTAGAACTGGAAGCAACCCCAAAATTAGACGCAACAAGATCTGGGGTGGTCAGAATGGTGGTATTCTTGTCTATAATTCTGGTAAGGTGGTTTTTCATGTTTATCCAAAACTGTTTATGCAATATTATGTCTTCCCATTTATTATCCTTTTTGATTTTATTTTTTTCCACCCTTCCTTCAATTTTAGGACTTGGATTTATAGAAGACAATGAAATTTTTGATAATGCAATGGCTGGTGTATGGATTAAAACAGACAGTAATCCTACACTAAGAAGAAATAAAATCCATGATGGAAGAGATGGAGGCATCTGTATATTTAATGGGGGAAGAGGTAGTTTTTTCCCTTACTGGCGTATACTGAGTATTCTGGATAAGAGTTTAATTTCAGATTAAGCAGTGTCCTTTTTAAAGTGCTCTTTAAAAACCTAGTTCTTGTCTTCTGAAGTAATAAAATAGTTATAATGAACATACACTGATGCTTTTTAGCCCTAATTACATCAGTAATACTGAAATCTGTGGGAGGCAGAGAGGTAATTAATCTCATCCAAGACGACTGTTAGATTGCTGCTTAGGACAGTCCTTTTATCCCATCTGCTTTTGTAAGCTTTGCCATTTGACTGAAAGGCAGTATTGAATTCAAGTCATGTAGCCAAAATCCTGCATCTGAACAGTTCAGGTTCTGCCAGTGCCAAAGATTTGGGGGGGGGGAAGGCAGATCTTTAAAGAATCTCTTGTGTACTTGTAAATTTAGAAGTGGTTCTCCTCTGAAATCCCCTGACTGTTGTGTGTCCTGATATCAGCTTCTGATATTTTGTAGGTAATCACTTGCTGTAAATGAGCTTTAATTTTAAGTTAAGTGTTCTAAAGTAGTCCTGTCCTGCAATAACAAAAACGCAAGTTAAGCTTTGCTTTGGCAGGCTGCTCACTTTAGAAGACAAGAACAGAAAGATGTTAGAAAAATGGAAGAAAAAATTTGGAAAGTGAAAAGACTTAGTATTTCCTCAAAAATAAACTGGAGTTTTCTATAATGGTGCATACGATCCCAAATTCTCTTTGGTATACTGAAAAAATACACTTACATGATTACACACGGAGGATGACTTTAAACTTGTATCACTAACTTCAGCGCTAACGGTGGGTATTCCCCAAACGAAAGGAATTAGCAGGATGATGATAGATGAGATCTTTTGAAAATATTTCACAGAATGGTTACAGGTAAGGAAACGCTAACAAGCTCAAATGTCGTGTTGGTTGGTCTGTCATAGGTCTTCTGGAAGAGAATGATATCTTCAGGAATGCTCAAGCCGGTGTTCTTATCAGCACCAACAGCCACCCGGTGCTAAGGAAAAATCGAATATTCGATGGATTTGCTGCAGGTTTGTGTTGTTTAAATCAAATTTTGAAGTGTTAGAGCTTAGAGTAAGCTCTTCACAAAGCTAACCTGAGTTTCTTTACCCCACAGTATTTAGACATTTTAACAGAGGTTGGGATATCCTTTGGTGTACTCTAGAAATCATTTGAGAATTCAGAATTGTAGCCAGAATATCTTTACAGCAGTCTCTGGAATTACTAGCATGTTGAGAAACAACATGTATTCTGCCTTCTCATTTTTCTGTGAAATACTTTTTCATTGTTTTGTTTGAGAAGTAATTGATAAAATTGTCTAGGACATACTTACAGTTGATCTGCTGGATGCTGGTTTGAATATTTTATCACTGCTTAAAAACCTAGGAAACAGAGCAAATATACATTTTAGAGATTTGAACTGCATCTCAAGTTCAACTTTCTCACTCCACAAACTTGAAAAATTAGTAAAATGAGCATTTCTTATTCCAAAAGAGATGAAGACTGTTTAATAGTGATTTTTGTGCAATTTACTGTTTAATGACCGCAGTTCTGTGCATCTTGCATTCCATTCCATTTCAACTAAAACTGCATTCTTGAGTTTTCTCCCATCTTTCTTTCAGAAGAAGCAAGTTTTCTGAGAAGAGCCTCTAAAGGTGTTGGTTCAGTGTGGTGGGGGGGAAGGATAGGTTGCTGTCAAGAGCAGTCCTGGACAAATGACTTGGAAGACATGGGTTACTGATAAAAGCTAAGATTGAAAGAAATTAATTTTAGGTGCCCATCTTGAGAACTTTTTAAAAAAGATATTGTAAAAAGGGTAAGGTACGTGCACAAGAACTTTCAAATATATGTGAAGATGACAGCTTTAAGCACCCAAAAATCATATCCCCCTTGAAAATACTATGAAAATGATCATAGTACCATTTTATTATCAGATAAACTAGCAGTGTATTGTTACTACCAGAAACCGTGCATGCCAGCTGTAGCTCTTTGCAAGGATTCAACAGAAGTATTTGAACCTCAGTTTTATAGCAAATTACAGTGCAATTTCTAGCTATGTCATTTTCCTTTTTTCCCCTGAGTTTATGATGGTTTAAAAAAATAAAGAACAAACTATAGATCATGAAAGAGGTACAAATGCACAATCACTAAGGATTTAACTTCCCCACTTTCTTTTCTCCTCTTTGTTCCCTTGACCCAATAAAGGTATTGAAATAACAAATCATGCAACTGCAACATTAGAAGGCAATCAGATTTTCAACAACCGCTTTGGAGGTTTATTTCTAGCATCTGGTGTCAATGTCACGATGAAAGGTGAGCCTGAGCCCTCGTTGGTTGTGTTTGTTCGCTTTGCATTTTTTTTATTTGGTGCTGGGTTTTGGGTTTATCATACCATTTTTTTTCCATTTTTGGCTCAGATTTGATATCACCTTAAGCAGAGTTGTAACTAAGTTTCAGCTGCAGGTAATAAGCCAAGCTAAACTATCTTAGATTTTTAGACAGCCAGACACTCTTGAAGGTAACTTTAAGGTTTTCCTGTCATATTAAAACTCTGTTATTAGCTCTTCTCTCTCAAAACTGTTTCCAAAGTGGTTACTGGTCTTTGGCCCATCTCAAATTCCAATTCTAAGTTAGTATAGTGGAAAGTCTTTTCTCATGTTTCTGAAAACAAATGTTCAGTAAAGAAACATGCCTCCCTTGGCTTTTAGGATCTAAAAGCATGAATATTCGCCATCCCAAATCACTTTTTTCAGAAAATAGGAACAGTTTACATACATAAAATTCCCAAGTATAGTAGGGAAGCGTGCACGAGACAAGATCCTCTTGGAGGAGATTGGAGTAACGGTTTGAATGCCAGACAGCTCCAGGAGGTTACTCTAGAAGAAAAAGGTTCAGTTTGCAGAATTTTAACCTGCTTGGCTGTATTTGTTATGCCTTTTCCCGTATATTCTTTACACCACTGAAAAGAAGCTCTGGCTCCCTGCTTCACAGCTCCTGGGCTTACTGACTGCATCAGTCAGTGCTGTGATGCTACTGGGAGCGGGCAAAACTAGTTTGAGGGGCACTTTGGGACTCGGCAGAAGATCTAGTAGCTGAATAACAGAGAGGATTACCAAATTCGCCATGCCTCGGACACATCTTTGAAATGCTGGAGGTGGTCAGACCGAGTTCCCACTTTCCTTGTGTTGGAAAGTGCCTTATGCTTAAAGTCCCCTGGGGGGAAGAGCCACGCTTTTCTGCTTTCAAGGGCTGTGTCAAAGTCCTTATGGTGGACGAGAGGCTTTCAAACATTTGGGTTTCAGACTTCTCAACGGAAAACTTAAGCCTGCTAGGAAGGCTTGTTTCTCTAACCATTTATTCACAAACCAGTTCACAAAGAGTGTTTAAATGAAGGCTTATCAGGTATTTTATGCAACGCGTGCAAAGAGGAGCAGTCTTTCTGGTCTGAGGAGTGCACTGCGCTGTCTGGGCATCTGCCTTCTCGTCTGGCATTGAGGATTTGGTATGCTTAAATGCCAAAACTAACAAGCAGGTGTACAGCTAACTGTTCCTAATGGGTTTAGCTCTTAAAAAGAGGGGGGTTGCCCTCTGCTTTAACACCTCAAGAAAAAAAAAAGTCATTGATCCAGGTGTATTAGGTTTTGGCTTTTTTTTTTTCCCCCAACAGATAACAAAATAATGAACAATCAAGATGCCATAGAAAAAGCTGTCAGTAGAGGCCAGTGTCTATATAAGATATCAAGTTACACCAGCTATCCGATGCATGACTTCTACAGGTAACGGGTTCTTTTCCATCACCTACAGTAAGGTTGTCAAATAAACACAGTTCCTCTTCTAGCAAGACCCCTAAAACAGTTGCCATGTCTGTTAATGCACAGATGTGTGCTCTTCCTCAACTGCAACAGAAGAGGATTAAACAAATTCCCATTGTCTTGGAATTTACTCTGGGCTTGAGGAAAATGTAGTTACTGTGAACCTGAGCCTAAGGGATTGCAGGGCTTTTTTGAAACAAGCAACCAAAAGCATGCTGTGAAATCCAAGTTCACGTAGAATTCCGAAGTGTTACAGTCCTATGCGTGTCCTTTCCTTAGTGCTGTTCTCCCCCCGCGCCCTCCCCGAGCGCTTTTCTCAGCTCATCGGGTTTCAATCCGTGCCTAACGTGATGCATTTTACTCCAGATGTCACACCTGTAACACCACAGACCGCAATGCCATATGCGTGAACTGCATTAAGAAGTGCCATCAAGGACATGATGTAGAATTCATTAGACACGATAGGTATGTCTCAAACGAGCACGTTGAGCGGTTTTGAGAAGGCAAGTCCAGCAGAAACTAACGAGCCCTCTTTCTCCCTAGGTTTTTCTGTGACTGTGGTGCTGGAACACTGTCTAATCCCTGTACGCTTGCTGGAGAGCCTACACATGATACAGATACACTATATGACTCTGCTCCACCTATAGAATCTAATACATTGCAGCACAACTGAATTCCTTTCAGAAAGAAAGTCCTGCCATTCTAATATCATAACTGTTAAAACTTTTTTTTTGGAGGAAGTTATACTTGCCCATTTCTGCAGAAAGAGACTGTATTAAAGCGGATGTGTGAGGTGTTGACACTATGGAGCTCAACCTACCAAAAAAGAAAGTGGCAATATGTTGACTCAGGATAACAGAACTGGGCGTTTTAGCATTACTGTGTAAACAAAGACTTTGAAGGGACAGAAGTGAAGAAAAATAAGCTGCAATTTTGTACAGATACCAACTTCTGAAAGCTGGTGTTTTTACAAGTAGCATTGAAACGCAGTCCAATTTGCAGTAGTACTATTCTGTAGACAAGCAGCATTCTTTGTTGCTGCCTTTATGGACATGGGTACCAATTGCTTTTGTAACATGGTAAAAAATGTGAGCTAGCACTTCTGCATTTCTTTTGATTTTTTAACATTTATTCAGATTGAGAAATATGATTTTAATGCTTTAATCTCATGTAGTTTGTTTCTAATTTCAAGCAAAAAATCTTATTGTACTTGAATGTGTCCTGTTTTGTTAGCACACCTAGACTTGCTGTAACTGTACTCATGTCCCAGTATGTACGTTCTTTCTATGAAAGAGAAAACACTAATCTTAAATTATATCCAGCAATTTTTCTGGTGTCCTCTGAAGTTAGAATAATCTCCTTCCCTGCCCCAGCAATAGTCTGTACTCAAACCACCCTAACAAAAAAAAGCGAGTGTTTTAATGAGACTTCCTAGACTATAATGCACTATAAAACAAAGTACCCATGTAACTAAGTTTTGTGAATGAAATTTTACTATGTTTTAAAGTACACAGTAGAAAGTCTCCTCAAAACAGTCTTGTACTTTACTCTGTTCATAGTTTTTTTTGAACAGTCTGGACATTACTTACATAACCTGCTGGAAATCACAGCAACTTCCTGCTCTAATGAAGCTGAGACAAGTATATATACAGCCCTATACAGTTTCATAGCTTTTTTCCATTTATGTGTATTGGTGACAGTGGGTAATCAACAGCCTGAAAGTGTATGCATGTACCATAACATCTAGACTTAATATATTGTGGAGTACTCAATAACCATTATGTAGAGGGTAGGTAAGAATTAAAGGGTTTAATTTCCTAGGAAAGACAATGGAAAAATGGTCATTTTTAAAAAATAAAGTTTATTAGATCATAACGTTGTCCGATACCACCTTTTTGAGAAACCACCAGTACAAAAACACTTGCGTTCTTAAAGATGATTGATCATAGCGGTGAGTTTCTGAACAGCATTTGCATCGCGCGTTGCGCCATCCACCACCCGGCACAGGTACCTAGGGGAAATAACGAAGTCAGCTTTACCGAACCCGGACACCAAGGGGCAGAGCCTGACCTCCCTGTTATTCGCGCAGCTTTAGAAGACGCAGATGCCATTTTGTGTCTGCTGTGAAGGCTGCCAGCAGCCGTCGGTGCCCGATGCGGGGGCTCCAGTACTGCCGTAATGTCCCCCCTCAGCGCCGGGCTTATTCACACATTGCTTCAGTTTGGCTCAGCTCACAGCCAGCCCAGCACCTCTGCAAATTAAGCTCTTGGCCCTAGAGACTGGCACAGTGACCCAAGGCTTAAAATACACCGTTAGTCATCATCTCTGCCGCCTTGTCGTCAGGCTTTAGTACTTCCCTCCCGCACCGCTTCTGAAGTACATTTGAGAGTCACAAAAATAGTTTTAACTTCCCCCTTTACTGTGAGACTATGAGCAAAAGCCACTGCCCAAATTTTAAAATGGATGCCTGCTAAGCAATGTGCAACTTAAAAACAGAAAACCAAGGCCTTACCTAAATATTCTCAGTGAAATGGTCACTTTTTCAAACTCTTTTGCTTTTCTGTGCCCCTTCTGAATAACTTCCTCTGGAATATCAGCCAGTCTCGCTGCATTGAAGCCGTAGCTCTTTGGACATGCTCCTTCAATGAACTTATACAGGAAGGTAATTGTTTCCTGGCTTGGATCTTCACTCTCATTTTCCACCATACATGCCTAGAAAGAGTAAGTTGCAAGTCGGTGTATGTAATACTTAGACTAATAAATGCATGAAACATCACGTCCTTTTCTCAGGACGCCTCCGTGGCTCTGGGCAGAAGAGCGCAGAGAAGCGTGCGCAGCGCGAGAGCTGCCAGCCACAAGGGAGAATCCTGTACTCGTGTGCTCGCAACTCGTGCGTTACGCTTACACCTACCATGTGACCGAGCCGCACGGCCATGTTGTGCGAGTAATCCTCTACCAGCGAGTGGTAGTGCGTGGAGAACAGAGTCCGACACTTGATTCTCTCCGCGAGTTCTTTCACAACTGCACTCGCTATAGCTGTTCCGTCAAAAGTAGCTGTGCCTCTGCCTGGAGAAGAAATGGAAAAGCAAAGACAAATGCAATGCATTGTTTGCTGCATATCCGTTTGTTTTTTCTCCCTCCTCACTGTGTGGAAGATAGACAAACAGCAGTGAGAGCCACAGGCATCGGGGTGAAGTGACCCGAGTATTTGCCCTGTAACAACCACACTCTTCTGCACTTGCAGAAAAAGACATTTCTGCTCTCTTGAGCCTGGCTACTGGCTTGCTCAAGGTTTGCTGCAAGCAATTATGCAAAGGAAAGCAGGAAAACTCAACTAGAAATAGGCTAATAACGATTGGGGGGTGGGAGGTGGTGTATTAGTTCCCAGGGCACCTAAGAAGTACATGTTTTAGAGAAAGTGGCATCGATACTGACACATTAAACATTAGGAGCATTATGATAAGACTGCCCCGTTATTCAGTTGCCACTTAGACAGCCCAACAGCCTTACAGCTCGTCCTTAATCTTAGATTTCATTTCCATCTATTACAAAATAGACTAATTACCCAGTTCATCCACAAGAACGAGGGAATGCTCTGTTGCGTGCTGGAGGATGCTGGAAGTCTCACTCAATTCAACAAAGAAGGTACTTTCACCTTTAAAAGAAATTACAAAAAAAGCCATGAAGTAGCCAAAGATCTGAAGACCACAACTAAACCCCCACTTCATCTGCACTAGAGTCTTGCTCAAGCTAAACTGAAACTTGATAGCAAACTGAAGATGGACAAACACACAAAGCTTTTTTCCCAGCATAAGAACGGTGTGTCTCCATTTGCCAGAAAAAGCAGGGTTTGGTTCCTTAAGAGTGCAGGCATGGGCACAAGTACAATTAATTGAGTAAATAAGTTTAAGGCCACCTTATCTGTCTACTTTTAATAGCACTGGTCAGATGCGCCAGCGGGGCACAAAGGATACGGGATGGGGAGAATCTTTTGCCCCTTCTTGCTCTTAAATGCATGAGGCAGGCAGGCCTAAGGTGTGTGGCTTTTCAGTGTGAAAAAGCAAGCAGAAAATCTTCAAAAAAAAGACAGATTAGATTTATTGGTTTGGTTGTTGATGTCATAAGGTAATGAATTATTTAGATAATTAAGGCTGTACTCGTATGTACTCTACTTGAGTGAAGTATGACAAAAGAAATTCACTGCTGCTACAGACTGAACATCTTACAGGAGTTCCAGCAACCCAGATAATACCAGGCCTGAAATTTAGACCCAGAATTGTTCTTCTAGCAGATTACAAGCAGAAGTACATACACAATTATTCAGGCCCTTGCACACAATAAATCCACATCTATGAAGTCCAGATTTACTAGTTCTTTGTAGGGTTTATTCCAAATAATCACATGCAGCAGCAATTAACGTAATTTGAGAGCAGGCGGGTATCTACTTCCTGTGCTCATGCTGCATGAGCACTGCTGTGCTCCAACATAAGGTTTTCAACATGAATTATTAAGCAGTGCCCAGCAATCCTGATTTTCTGCATTTATTTACAGAAATTTCCAGGATTTAGTATGTTTTTAACAATGTTTAGGAATAACCATTTATTCATTTTAGAAAATAAGCCCCTAAAATTACATAGGCAATTTTAAAATGATAATACTTAAAAGTTACTTTTACAAAGTCCTGTTGACATCCATTACGAAATGACTGCCACAGAACAACTTTCTCTGTGCTTTCATTTCTATACAGTGTGGCACCTAATGTGTCAAGAACAGATTTCAAAGCCAGTTCTGCCGTGCAGCATTCAGCCTCGTGATGTGAAATGTTAAAACATTTGTGCACGTATTTGGAAAAGAATAGTGCTCAATTGATAGAAAAAAGTTGAAAATGCTACATTTTTCTGCAATAGAGAGAGGTGGTCTAGAAAGGGCAGGTTTTATTTCTACCATAAGCACTTAAGTACTCCTCCATTTCTTTTTGTACTGAAAATAAACAAAATGGAAGATAGCTGGGCAAAGAAAGCCTTAATAAAATTTGCTAGCTGCAAAGAAAAGCCTTGATTTGGGGAAGTGTAAATATTTTTTTTAATTAATAACTCAGAATGATTCATTTCCAAATTCCTTATGTGCAACAAGTTCAGTAGGCTTAACTCCTTTCATACTCACTGACCCACATTTTTCAGCACAAAGATCACAGAAAATCTGTGCCCTCCTTAAATGAGTTGTGATATTTATTACCACAGAAACTATTTTTTGGGTTTTGGGGTTTTTTTTATTTTTTCTAGCCCCAGGACACTTTGCCTAGCACCACAGGCAGACTTTCCCATTCCAGCTGTTGTGTCATCCTCCACGTCTGTCTTCCTCTCCATGGAAGACACAAAATACTCCAAGAATTGTCAACCACCGCTTCCAAGAAGGAAGCCTGCCTCTCTCTTCATCGTCTGAAGAAATCGGATTTCAGACATGAGGCAGGTGTTCCGATTGGAACAAGGGACCTCTAGTCCTTGTGAGAAGGTACAAAAACAACTCCTCTACAACAGCTACCTGAACATCACTGTCCCATTCCAGAACACTTAGAAAAAGATACCTATGTAAGTAGGACACAATCAACTGTACGATATCCAAAAAGATATTCCTCAGACTCGCATCCAGCTGGAAGGCAGGCTTTTAATATTAACATTCATTAAAAAGTGCTCCTATGTGTCTGTCAAAAATAATGAAGGATGAGCATATCAAACAAATCAAGCATAACTACAGTCCTGTTTCTGCTCTGAACAATGAGACAACAAATAAGTTGCCCAGCTCTCCCTGCAAAATAAACAGACTATCCCTTTCCAACTCACCACTCAAAGCAAGAACAGAAACTCATTCGCTGGCAAAAGCACTTTGGGCAGCTGCATTTCAGAAACTCACCTGACATAATTCTGTCTGAGGCACCAAGCCTCGTAAATACTCTGTCAATCGGCGTAAGCCTGCAGACTTCAGCAGGTACGTAGCATCCCAGTTGAGCCATTATAACCAGGAGACCAGCCTGCAGAACAAACATTAAAACATTTACATTTTTACTATGTGCTTGGAGCTTCAGTTCCACACAGAGAACGAGGGAATGAAACTGTATTTCCCCCAAAACAAAGATGAGAGTACATAAAGCTTCCAGCTGTTTTAACAGCTCCAGGCTGCAGCATCGTCATCTCAAATAGGGCTAAACTACTCTGAAAACCTTCAAAACACAAGTTACCACAGCAAGCAGTGTTTATAAAGCAAACTCCCTGTTGCTTTCCCAGTTGCCGCTGATCTCTATTCTCATCTTGTTCATCCTGCAGAAGCATCTTTTGCCAGATGATGCCAAGTCCTGGATAAGGCCACTTGAAAAAGATAAAAGATACTCTATCACTTTCTCCCAACAGTCTCTCATAAGAGAAATAAAACTTATTCCTCAACTAAAGTAAGTGAAAGGAGGAAATCTACTATCTAAACATGGGCATTTTCTACCTGATTGTATTTTGTCTTTACAGTGTAACTGCTGTACGGTGCTGCACACCCTGAAGACCACTGCTGGGACCTCCTTAGCCATTTACAGACAGTCAAGTCATGTGACTCCTTTACACAAAACACAGAGGCACTCTGGAACATTCGATCTTATGTAGAGAGTCAATCACCTGTCTCATGAGCGTAGATTTGCCACCCATATTCGGGCCAGTTACTAACACACAGGAAGCTTCACTACTGCTATCTTCATCTTTGCTGCCTATCACGATGTCATTAGGAATAAAATCATCCCCAAAGAAAGTTTTTGTAATGCATGGATGGCGTGAATTTTTAAGTTCCAGGAAGGGAGGAGCACTATCCACAGGCAGTAGAATTACAGGTCGGCACAGTGGTCCATCACCATCTTGACTGTAGTTAGCAAGGGACATCAAGACATCTATAAGATTAAGAGAAATTCCAGTAAGTCACGCTTTCACCTTTCTTTATTCATTCACTGGAATGCATTTACTCTTTGAATAGCATTTTTGTAAACACAATTTTCCATTTCCATTCCATTTTCCTGTTAAGGAAAACACCCAAGACGTACTCCAGAAGAACAAGTAAAAGGTGGGGATATTCACAATGTCTTTCCTCATTCCTTCCAGATTTCTACTGATGTCAGATTAAAAATCCTCCCCTCTAGTTTTTAGTTTAAAGTCTTTAAAATAAACATCATTTCACTTCAAAAGCTATTTTTTTAATGTACATGTATAAAATATTATTTTCTTGCATTGGTTTTTAATTTGGAACAAGATAAGTAAAGAGGAAATCAGCTTCTGTGACAGTGAATTACTTTGTTAAGAATCATAATACTGCTTGAAAGTTGCCAGAATAAATTTAAATACTAAAATTCTGTTGGCCTAGCAGGAAGCAGCAGTGCAACCTCCCTCAATTAGCCTAGCTCTAAGGTTCTAAAGCTGATTACCTACAAAATGAGACCATGTTACGTGATTTTTACAGATTTATGTACATATTACAGCTGAGCCTGAAAGCTGCCTCTCTCTACTGCAAATCAGTTCCGTACTTGCCCTGGTACTGTGGCGTAGCTAATGTGGCTGCTTCCCAGCTCTCCCAGCCCACCCAGAGAATCCGTTCCTAAACAACACTTGCGGCCCGCCTGTCCTCCCTTTTCTGCCCCAGTGGCATTCAGAGAGTGCTTTCATTTTTCCCTGGAACAAAGACACCACACAGTGCCTCGTGCTAGCAGAAAATTCACAGTACAAGAGTACGCCAGCCCTGAGAAGGGAATACAGGAGACTGTTCGACCCCAGAAATTTAAGGAAGATTTGGGGAAGTCTTCCTACTGGACTACCTTCTTCAAGGCAGCGACAATGACCACTTTTTTATTTTTAAAGGCTGCTGCAAAAGCAGCCTGCTCAGCTGGAAAGGAGATGACTAGCAGGTTAGATTTTTATACCTCCATCTTTGTCACTGCCTTCATTTAATAAGCTACTAATCCATACACGAGCATCCTAGCAGCAGCGAGAGACCCACCAGGCTACGCTGAACTGTGAGAAATACTCAGCTGCACACCTACACTCACACAAAAGGAATGAAGAAAGAGCTTGCAAACATCAAGACCCAGCAACTGTTCTGCCATTTACTGACAGGAAGGAAACAGGAGATCACTGTTAATTGTCAACGCTGTTATCACAATCGGAGTTTTTAAACTAGAAATTAAGAGCTGGCAATAAGCCTTTTTTTGCTTATCCAGATGCGATTTCACCATTTACTATACAGAAGCATTTTTATTCTGTGTCAAAATGAAGAAAACCTCTTACCTAACACAGCAATGCATTCCACAGCTGTCTGCCAGTCTTTGCTATTTTTATCGAAGTTGTAAAACAGCCGCCTCATACAGTCTTTTAGTGCTGCATCTCTGCGCTCTTCAGCATTAACCATCGCAGCCAGCATCTTCTCGATCTCCTTGGTCCAGTAACGCTTATATCCCTTCCTGGTTGACTTCAACTCGTATTCCTCAGGCAAATTACGTGATATTGCACTTTCCGGTATTTCCATTTGGTATCGGTTTTTGCCTGCCCCCCAGTACAGCATGGATTTGAATCCAAGCAGTTTGCGTTGCTTATCCAGGTACTTGTGAAGATCTTCCTCAACAGCTTTAATATCCTGTAGTGCTTTATCATAATCGGGGTCAAAGCCTGCCTTTGGAGTAATCACTCCCGTCTTTCGAGCCTGGTTATGATCAAAAGCAGTATCCCATCTTTTAAGCTCTGCGCTTAAGTCTGGGAAGCGGCCATCTGGATTTTTGGCTTTGCGGGTGACTAGCTGCTTGAGGACTTTAGATTTGAAGTCACTGGCAATTTCTTCCATGGCATCGACAATTTCGTTCATTACTTTAAAGCCCTCCAGTGCAGACAAAAAGTCAGCAATTTTTTTTTTACTGTATTTGATTTCTTCATAAAAGATGGCCCTGCTGTCAGGATGGTTCTGACTTTTAAGTGGTGATCCAATACTGTGAATTTTGCTGAGCAGCCTTTCAAGGTCAGGAAGTTTCTTCAGGTGCTCACTAACTTCAGACATTTTATCTGGCACTGCCAGAAGGTCCTCAACAGCATCTAAACGATCGTTGATGGATCTGGGATTACAAAGCGGAGCGCAGAGCCACTGTTTCAGGAGTCGCTTCCCAAATGGCGTACAACAAGAATCAATCCTTTCCAACAAAGTACCTTCTGCGGTTCCATTGGTTCCGTTCTGCAGGACTTCCAAATTCATCAGGGTGACTCCATCCAGCACCATCCGCTGGTCAGTTTTGGCAAAGAAACTACTCGAACTCGTAGTTTTTGCGGTATCAATATCCACGGGGACATACTCCTCGAAGTTTGCCAGCGATAACAGCTCCTGATCAATCAGACATTTTTTGAGATAGAAGACACATCCCCCAAGAGCCGACAAAGCTAATTCACTGTTTTCACCAGGAGTTAACCCCAGCGAGTCACTCTCTGAAGTCAGAGATTTGATTACAGCAGGCAGAGAACATCCATTTTCAGAGTTCTGTTTCTCCTTGAAATATCCTTCTTCAAGAAGGACCTTTAGTGTTTTAGATGCATTCCAGAACTGGGAACCGGAGATCAGCCCTTCCTGAATGCAAGAAACAAGCGAGCCCTTCAGTATCTTCTGTGTGTCCACAGACAGGTTCCCCTTCTCATACAGGACCTGCACAGGAGTGTAATGGGCTACTAAAGTCCTAAACCTCGAACAGTGCCGGTCATCTGAGAACTGGCCTACGTAAAACTTCCCCACCGACGTGTCAACAAAGCAGACCCCATAAACACGTTGTCCAGAGGAGTCTTCTTTTTCCTTAACGCACAGAAGGTATTTGTTATGGTTCTCAGAGGGATCACAGTCCAGAACGCTGTAAGTCTGAGTTCCTTTGGTGATGATTCTGCATATTTCTCGGCGTACAACCTTGTCAAATTTTGTTGGGTGGGCCATTGACTTGTAGCGCGTTTCCATCATTTCGGGAGTTTCCGTTTGCTCAACACGGGCTACCTTGTAGCCCTTCTGCACTAGAACGTCAGAGAATCTGCCAAATGCAGTCTCTGGAAAACCTGAATGGGCCCAAGTACCTTTCATAAAGATCAGGCCCAACTCATTTACGCCAGTGACTGCATCCATGTGATACAACTCATAGAATTTTCCAACTTTGTAGAAAATCACAGCATCGAAGTTTTGACTTTTCAGCTGCCACCACCTCCGCATTCCTGGCGTGCACTTGTTGAGATAGTCCTCAGGTACATACAGAGTACATGGGTCATAGTTGGGGTCGCCCTGCCGTTTCCTGTGCGCGTCTTTCTTTTTCCCTTCCTGCAGCCAATCAAGCTTTTCATGTTCCCATACTGTGAAGCCACCGATGCCTCCACTGCAAGCATTTGCTTGAGATTCAAAACTTTCAGGTGCTGCAAATGACGTCAGTTTAGACTTGGCTTCTAAAGAAACTGTTGCTGCTCTTTTGGGTGTTTCAGAACGTTCATTTTCTAAGCTACTCCTTTTGGCAGGCTTGTTTATCTCTCTTCTCTTTCGTTTAGAAGGGACTTTTATGGGACTTTCTGCAACACTCTCTGCATCTGTCTCTGTGTCAGTAGATTCATTTTCATCCACCCCACTACTAGCCTCCTCGCTGCTTGCCGCTTCTTTCACATCAGGCTTGAACTCTGCGTCAGAGCCATCATGATCACTGTCAGAATCCAACACTCTTCTTCTTTTGGCTTTTATGGCGCTTTCCCTGCTCATGACTCGCTTATTACTCTTCACATCCTCCTCACTATTGCAGTCGTCACTGTTGCCTGATGCACTTTCACTCATCTGCTGGAAAAATAAATTATTTTACGTATAGAAAATTCTGGCTACAAAATAAAGTATTGCTGCTGCAAAAAGAAGTGAAAAAATGTGCAATAATGCAGTAGCTATGATACTTCAAGCAAGAGACAGCAGAGCCACAGCAAATTCCTTTCACCTTCACAGAATTTAATTTTTTTCTGGATAACAAGCTGCTACCAGCCAGTGGCATAATTACTCCTCTTTGTATTCTTTACAGCCTCATTCATTACTTTGCATAAGTGATGCTGATGAACAAAACATTTAAACTGGACAAAAGGCATATGGTATATGAAATTCAGCACAAAGGAGAAATGCCTCCACAAGCTAAATCTGTGCTGTAATTTCTTCCTACTGACCTATGTCAGAAACGTGATTGGGTTTGGCAGCCTTTCAGTACTAGTCTATGTGAGTTTTGCCCATGATTTTTTTTTTTTTTGAGTTAGCTACCTATTTCTACCTACAAACATACTACCTTATAACCTTCAAGAAGATGGTGCATGTCTAGGAGAAAGAAAAGAAACTCCATTATTTGCCTTTTCAGCCTGAAAGTTTAAGACCTTTAGTGCCAGTCCTGGAGAGAAACAGCAGTGGAGGGACTGTAAGGAGTACAAAGTGCCAGTGCCCACTGCACTGTTGCCACGAACACAACACAATGCTTGGAGTTGCACCTGTCCCTCGGGGCAGTGTCACACTGGAGAAAGAGCAGATGGACCAGGCTGACAGAGAAGGTAAGGAAAACCACTATCCCACTGACAGTTTCCTCAGACCATTTCTTTCCAAAGAAATCTATTCCAATGCATATGGTGATACTGAAATAATATTTGAATCAGTCATGATACAATGTGAATACAATACAAGATCTCTTTTTAGTTACCCCACCAACAGATTGGTGTTAACACTACAAGAATTTATATTTTAGTGCTGCTCTACAAGGTGAGGGCAGGCTCCAAAAATCCAATTTAATGCATTAAGATAAATACTCAAAAAGGTAGAAATTTCTACATTATGGCAAATTAAAACTTCAGATTGAACTTAGGGGAACTTGGAATATGAATAGCAGATAGAGAAGATAAAAAGATGCACCAGGAAAAAAGTACTTTGCGAGTGAGAAAGTGGGTCACCTGGGTTACCCAGGGAGTGATCAATGAAGAGAGAGAAGTCAGGTAACTTCTCAGGTCAGTCCTTACCATACAGAACACCAAAGAGATACTAGACTTGTCTTTCCAACTAGAAAAGGTGAGAGACCAGCATATGACTTAACGCAGAAGCAGTACAAAAAAAGACATACGGATACATATGCATGCATGAGTAAAGGGCAGATAAGCTGTGATTACCATACCAGAGAACTGCAGGATATACCATGCTTACTTCTAAGAGACAGCTTCTAAGTTCTAGTGCTATTTCTGAAAATGACAGCAAGTAAGAAAAATCTTACCTCCATTTCCTCCTCTTCCTCCTCCTCCTCTGTGTCTGAAGGTTCACTGCATACTGCCAGCTCAAGCCGCTTGGTTGTATCTTTACTCATTGCATCATCCGCTAGCACCATTGCTCTTTTAATTTCAGGCTTCGTACTATAAAACATACCTCCCTTCAGCGTCTCCCCATCTGAGGAACCTGTAAAACCACAAATAATTTGTCAGAAACTGAAGTTAGTCTACCATTTAGCCAGTCCTTTAGTTAGTGTTCATACTTCACTTTTAAATGTATTCAGACAACTAGTATAATTATCTAACATTGTGTTGTTACCAGTCATTCCCACCACGTCTTAAATATAGCAACCCATCACTCATTCAGCGTGATAAACTACCCCTAGAGAAAGTCTAAACACTCACAAATGAAATGCCTACCTAGTACATGAACTCTTGAAGAATTGCTTCTATTTCTGTAACTCATTACCACATCTGAATACTTCTAAGCTAAGCTCTAAACACCCTCACACTAACTATAGTTACTACTGAAAAGCAACACTTCGTACGAGCAGTGCAGCAGACCTGACTGAGACCACAGGGCTATTTTAGCAATGACAGGTAAGTTCAACCATAAAGTTAACTTTGAGTTATAGGCATAAGTCATCTATGACATGGACCTCTTGGCTAAAGCTCTGCTGGCCGTTCAAACTGCTCCTGTAAGTGCAGCATGGTGGCCAGACCCAACACCGACCTATTAGCCAGATTAGCCGATCACCAATCACGCTGGCAATTCACCCTGACGCTGCAGGGTATCAAGCAAAGCCTGCTATTAATAACTGCACCACTCCCTCATCCTCTCTCATATCCCTTGAGCGCCGCAGTTCCTCCTTCCACTACCTGTACATAAACACAAAAGCAAAGCCAACTAATCTACGGACTGATTTCTAGAAAAGGTCCCCAAAGATGCTGAGATTTATCTTAATGCCATGCTCAAGAAATGAATGGTGTATATATAACATATTATATATTCAACTTGGGGAAAGAAAGAAGGGGGACATAAGAGTACGCTATAGATGGGGAAGGGTGATTCCTTCTTCTGCTCTTGTAAGTTTAGCTGGCTGCATATGGCAGTAGGATCTGCCTGAATAGATCCTTACACCCACTCTTGTGAATCCCTTCATATGCAGCTATTAACTGAGGCTTCAGCTCTAAGTCAATGGCAGACAAAAGGCAGTGACTTGCAGGAGGCCAACCATCTCGGAAATAAGCCAAACAGCATTCTCTCTCACATTTGTTTCTTTGAGCTTGCAGTAGCAAAGCACGGAGTTACAAGTAGCTGCATCTACAGCGCAAATGCAACACATTAACAAACTAGATCTCCATTTTAGTTTTGCAAGTGCAGTGAGACAATCTAAAAATATTTTGCATTTAATATTGACAACTTAACAATGTCCGGAGAAAAATCTCATCGTATAATTTAACTGCATACTCAACTGTGCAACACTTGCATATTCACTTAACAAACTTGTATGTAACTCCATTTTTTGCATGCCCAACTGTTAGAAGTCTAGCCCTGTGCTATCTATATTTATTCAGTTACAAACAATAATGCAATGCAAGAAACTTCTCCACTTTCTTACCCAAAGACTCCAACATTCTTACCTTGTATACAAAGATGCTTTTTGTCTGAATTTAAAAGCAAAGCATGCATTTTAAATATTTTTATTCTGTTCTGCATTAACCACATTTCTTGTAGACAAACCAGTGTTTCTGTGCTTAAACATTTTTAACACTTCTTATTCTTCTGCAATTTTCTTTTGGTAAACAGATCAATTCTCCTTACCTGTATTTGCTTCTAAGTGCAACTGCAGGCTGTTAAAACATATTTGATTCTTTTAAAATACCTTCAGGAAAGATACATATAAACCACGGACAAACTCACTTGCATTAAATTATGCTAACACTTAAGGTAATAACATTACCATTTTAATTTAAAACTAACTATGGCTTAAGTTCAGTACACTTACGTATAAACAAGCCAAAAAAAGATGACTATATCATCACATGAGATGGAACTCTGACTTGTAAAAAGGAAGGAACTGTTTAAATTCAGTTGTTTCACTGACATCATAAGCAAACCCTACAGTGGATTGAAAATACTGTACTTGTTTGACTAACAACGATACAGTTTACAGCAATATGATTTACACATGACAGTTTACAGTCAATGATTTACAGTTTTCAGCAACAGTAAAATTATAAAACAAGGGAAAAACAGATCATTATTATTAATAAGGTGAGATTTATTATGCAAAATGTTGTTTTAATTCTTGATTACATTTGATTTTCATTAGTTAGCTCAGTCATTTCTTCAAGATGACAAACACCAACTCTGCTCTATAACTACAAGCGCTACCCTAACAAACACTCTGAATTCTCAAGTTATTTATGTTATTAACAAAACTGTACTGCATTGCTTAAAAGAAATAACACCACAGTAGAATTAATTTTAGTTACCTAACATCCTGTGCCTATTATTTTGATTCTGGACAAACTGCAGTTCCCAAATAGCTGCTTAAAAACTGGGTTTGACATTCCTAATATTTTAAGGATTTCAAGGCTAAAAATTGAAATAGTGGATTTATCTTTTAGATCTTTTTTTATATTGATGGGAGAAATAAAGGAAAAAACTTTAAAACATAAGTAAGCTTTAAGTTTGTGTTGTAATCTAATAAACAAGAGGGCTTAGCGTTATGTGTTTAAAGAACTGTATAACATTAAATGCACCAGTGACGCTCAAAAACTTTCTTTCTCTAACTTACAAAGTACAAAACATGCTTTCCCACTCAATACTACTCTTGGTTTTGCTGCTCTTTCTCTACGGAGAATACCATACCCTATCCTCCATGCCTATTTTTCCAAAACAAGTGGCATATTTCCATTTCGAAAAGTTTTATTTATATATATCTCTTACCTTTATACGGCCTCAGATATTTAATACTGACCCAGCCCCTTGTAGGGCTGTCATCAAAAAACTGTACGTGGACACGAGTGGATTTCCCTTTTCCTCTGACTATTGTTCTTTCAGTCGGATGGTTGTATATGAGACACGGCCACCAAGGATAACCTTCCATCTTGGCCCAGACCAAGTCACCAGGCGAATACTCACAGGAGACACTGAAAAGACAACAAATGTGTAATTTAAGAAACATAAACATTTAAAACAGCTCCCTTCATAAACATAACTGCACACTGCTTCTGAGCGGGTTGCCCTCTGAAGGTCTTGGAAGACTCCTAGGTGCAACCTGGATTATACAGTCCTTCTATACTACCACCAATACTTCTCTTAAATGATTTTTTTTTATTTGCTGCTCCAACTTCTACTGGATCCCCACAGAGACAGAGCTTTATAGTCACAGAAGACTGGCTGAGGTCGGAAGGGACCTCTGGAGGTCATCTCGTCCAACCCCCTGCTCAAGCAGGGCCACCTAGAGCCAAGTGTAACCAGACTCTTAGTGGATTTCTTAAGGGAGGGGGAGAGAGTAACTGGGTCCAACCAGACATTAACTAAAAGATTGCAGATTAGGTATTACGAATTGTCAACCTACATAACTAAGGCAAGTTTTCCTGTAGAGACTAATTCTCAACAGGGCACCTAAAGGAAATGAGTAAGATTTCAAAAAAACCCTCAAGCTACAAAAAAATAAATGAATAAATAAAAACTCCTGTCTCCACTGCGAAGCACCTGATGCAGCTTTTACTTGCTCGCTCCTTCTCCCCCCGGGATTTCAACCCAGCCACTGCCACGCTCCACCGCTGCTGACTGCGGGTACGCCTGCGGGCTGTAGCCCAACCATCAGCGACAGTCAGTCAGCTGGAGACGCTCACCCCCATGACACAGATCAGAAAGGAAAGTCAGGCACGAGTGAAAAGATGTATTTCAGAACCGCAAACACTAAAAAATATGCTCCCCGCGCTGCAGACGCCGGCGTTACCCCGCCGGCGGCCCAGCCCCGGCCGGGGGAGCAGGCCGCCGGCCCGCAGCACCGCACGCCGCTGTGGCGGCGCCCCCTCCGTGCCAAGGCCCCGCACGCCCGGCCGCCGGCGCGGAGCCCGCACACACACGCACGGACAGACGCACAGACACACAAACAGACGCACAGACACGCACCCTCCGGCGCTCCCTCACAGCCTCAGGCGGCCGAAAGCGCGGGGCTCGCTGCGAACCGGCCCCCCGCGCCGGGAAGGCCCCGGCGGGCCCAGGCGGCGGCGGCGGGCGGCCACCGCCTCCCGGGGCGCGGGGCGGGGGGGGGGCACCGGTGCCTCCGCGCCCCGAGGGGTCCCGCTCCCACCGCCACCGGCGACAGCGCCCGCCCCGCCCCCCTCCCGCGACGGCCCGCGCGCGCCGCCGCTCCCGCCCCCCCCCCCCCCCCCCGCTCCCCTCAGGCAGGCCGCGCTCCCGCGGCCTCCTCTCCCCGCCGCCGGTCACCTAGGGGCCTTGGCGGCCGCGCCGTCCCCTCCGCCCTGCTCCCCCGCCTCCTTGCGCCGGGCCGCAGCTCTGCCCGCTGCGCCGTTGCTCGCCGCGCCGGCGGGGCTGGTGGCGGCCTCCCGGCCATTCTGCTCCCCCGAGGCGCGGCGGCGGGTCCCCGCGCCGGCCTGCGGAGGGGCGGGCGCCGGTGCAGCCGCCCGAGGCGGCGCCGGGGAGGCCTTGGGGAAGAAGCGGAGCAGGGTGCTCTGGCGCGACATGGCCACGGCGGGAAGCGCGGCCCGCCGCCAGCGCGCGCCAAACCCGCCACCGCCCGCCCCGCCCCCGGGCGTGGCCGCCCCGGCTCCGCCCCCCCCCCGGCGCGCGCGCTGCCCGCCGCCGCTGGCGGGAGGGGCTGAAGGGCCTGGGGCCGGTTCCGCCGCGCCGCCCGGCTCCCAGCCCCGCTCCGCCGCCCCCGGCCACCCCGGCAGCCGCAGCCCCGGCCCGCGGAGGCGCTCCTCGAGCCCTCCCTGCCGGGGCCGCCGTGTTCGCCCCGCCTCCTCTCTCCCCGCCGCTGGCAGCGGGCCCGGGGCGCCTCAGGGCCTGCCGTGCGGCGGCGTCCCGGCCTGCTGCGCCGTGATCTCCCCGGCAGGCGTTCTCCCCGTTCAGTAGAATCACAGAATTGTTTAGGTTGGAAAAGACCTTGAAGATCACCGAGTCCAACCGTTACACCTAGCACTACCAAGTCCACCGCTAAATCAGGTCCCTAAGCACCACATCTACACGGCTTGTAAACACCTCCAGGGATGGAGACTCAACCACTTCCCTGGGCAGCCTGTGCCAGTGCCTGACAACCCTTTTGGTGAAGAAGTTTTTCCTAATATCCAACCTAAACCTCCCTTGGTGCAACTTGAGGCTGTTTCCTCTTGTCCTATCCCTTGTTACTTGGGAGAAGAGACCGACCCCCACCTCGCTACAACCTCCTTTCAGGTAGTTGTAGAGAGCAATAAGGTCTCCCCTCAGCCTCCTCTTCTCCAAACAACCCCAGCTCCCTCAGCCGCTCCTCATAAGACTTATTCTCTAGACCCTTCACTAGCTTCGTTGCCCTTCTCTGGACACGCTCCAGCACCTCAATGTCCTTCTTGAATTGAGGGGCCCAAAACTGGACACAGTATTTGAGGTGCAGCCTCACCAGTGCCAAATACAGGGGCACTATCACCTCCCTGGTCCTGCTGGCCACGCTATTCCTGATACAAGCCAGGATGCCATTGGCCCTCTTGGCCACCTGGGCACACTGCTGGCTCATGTTCAGCCGGCTGTCAACCATCACCCCCAGGTCCTTTTCCACCAGAGCTCTCCAGCCACTCCTCCCCAAGCCTGTAGCATTGCATGGGGTTGTTGTGACCCAAGTGCAGGACCCGGCACTTGGCCTTGTTGAACCTCATGCAGTTGGCCCCAGCCCAGCGATCCAGCCTGTCCAGGTCCCTCTGCAGGGCCTTCCTACCCTCCAGCAGATTGACACTCCCACCCAACTTGGTGTCATCTGCAAACTTACTGAGGGTGCACTCGATCCCCTCATCCAGATCATTGATAAAGATATTAAACAGAACTTGCCCCAACACTGAGCCCTGGGGAACACCACTCGGGACCAGACAGCAAGGTCTGCCCTTATTAACTACAGCTCGTCAAACCCTGCTCCTTGTCTGCAGTGAGGCCACGGTGGTTGTTATGATTAATGTTGAGGTGAGATGAGCTGGGGCCTTCCCACAAAAAATCCTCAGGGAAGGAGAAGCTGTGGCACCCGCATGAGGGAACTTCTTTCCCTCCTCTGCAGTGGAGGGCAAGAGCAGCGGTGTGGTGGGAAGAGGAGAAGCTTGGACAGCTGCTGGCCCTGCTGCCAGGCTGCAAGATGGTACTTCTCAGCCGGCTTTACTGGCAGATGCTGAAATGAAGGAAAGCTGCCATTAAGAAATGGTAGATAAAATAACAGGATCTCTTCCTCTGCTCTTCCTGCATGTTTTTTTCATATTCATAGGTGAAGCTATGTCCTTTAAAAGCAATTTTTTGATACATTAGAATACAGTTCCTTTCATGGTTCTTAACTTGTGCTTAAGCTGCAGCATTACAGAGCAAAAACAAGGACTTATTTTTATCAGCATAAATTCAGAGAAAAATTATTTACTGTCACTAGATGTCATAGTTTTTTCTTTTACTAAAATTGCCGTTTAATATTGCAAGCCAAAACTTCTCCTACCGTTCAGCACAACTGTAGCCAAAAATGTCACAGGCGCCCTTCCACCGCAAGTGAAAAAGTGGAACTGCAAGGCAGGGATTTGACCACAAGAGGTCACACAAACCCAAACGATACTGAAGGATTTTAAAAGTGTGTTCCTTCTAGAAGAATTATTTCCGTTTAGTTTCGTAGAATCATAGAATACTCTAGGTTGCGAAAGACCTTTAAGATCATCAAGTCCAACCGTTAACCTATCACTGCCAAGCCCACCACTAAACCATGTCCTCAAGCACCACATCTACACGGCTTTTAAATGCCTCCAGGGATGGGGACTCAACCACTTCCCTGGGCAGCCTGTGCCAGTGCCTGACAACCCTTTTGGTGAAGAAGTTTTTCCTAATACCCAACCTAAACCTCCCCTGGTGCAGCTTGAGGCCATTTCCTCTCATCCTATCCCTTGTTACTTGGGAGAAGAGACCGACCCCCACCTCGCTACAACCTCCTTTCAGGTAGTTGTAGAGAGCAATAAGGTCTCCCCTCAGCCTCCTCTTCTCCAGGCTAAACAACCCCAGCTCCCTCAGCCGCTCCTCATAAGACTTGTGCTCTAGACCCTTCACCAGCTTCGTTGCCCTTCTCTGGACACGCTCCAGCACCTCAATGTCCTTCTTGTAGTGAGGGGCCCAAAACTGAACACAGGATTCGAGGTGCGGCCTCACCAGTGCCAAGTACAAGGGAACGATCATTTCCCTAGTCCTGCTGGCCACACTATTTCTGATACAAGCCAGGATGCTACTGGTCTTCTTGGCCACCTGGGCACACTGCTGGCTCATATTCAGACAGCTGTCGACCAACATATTTCAAAGCATAATTTCCATTTAACTTATCATCTGTTGCTGTCATAAACAATCTGATGTGTCCTCAGCTACACACACCTCAGACTGAAGCAGAAAAACAACTGCATTTAGTTTCCTGAGAATAGTCCAGGGGATTCCAAAGCACATGGACTGTGAAGTGCTTGGGAGTGGAGCACACTGCAGGATAACCCCCTCGGCAGGTATTGCTGTTCCTATCAAAAACGCTCACCAGGACTGGTACTTGCACAGATATTTGGGTAGGACATTTTTGTCAATAGTTTGCAGGAAATAGGCAACCCTTTTTAAATTTGTAACTGTCTGGAAAATTAAACTCCAATCATCCATCTGGGAAGTAGAAGCAGGGAGATGGGCTGAGGCAGGGAGGGGAAAAACTTGGCAGAATGCTGAAAGCAGGCCCAGTCCTTAAAGATGAAGCCTGTTTTGAGCAGTCTCCTGATAGATCCTGGTAGCTTCTCCCTGGAGATAACTGTTGGCGGTTCATATGAGGAATGCAGATGACAGAGAAACATGAAGGATCATCTGAATTTGGTGGCCTCCTGAGCTACAGAAGTCACTTTGGTGTTGGGGTCGGTTTTGGTAGCCCTGGGATTTCTCCAGGCTGGCAGGCATATGTGAGTCAGTCCTGGTGACTCTGCTGGAAGAAGGGCATGTTACTGATTTGGCACAACTGTGGAGGTCTCAAGAAGAGACTGTGGTCCTTGGAATTTACAGACCACGTGGTCCAGAAGCTTGAGCGAGGGGCCTGGAGTATGCAGCTGTGGGAAGGGTTAATACTTTGTTTTGCAGCTTTTTAATTTGTCCCATGCAATGATACCAGTTCTCCAGGTCTGTCGTGTCCCCATGTCTGGGTCTGGGCTTTCCTCCATTTATGGTGACAGCCACTTAAGAAATGCCACATTGGAAACATACCTAAGTCTGTATTTTAGCAAGTCTGGAACCAATGTCAGGCGCCCTCCCCAAGGTGGGGTAGCTCTGCACTTTGATATCCACAAAAATGTAGGAGTTAAACTCTGCAATACTGGATTATTGTACATCCCCTTTTCTCTGGTGGGATCAGGCTGGGGGAAACACAGATCACATCAGTATTTATCAGATAGCCTTTTATTATGCTCTTATTAATAGCAAGGGACTCATCGCACACTGCATCCACTTATTCCCTCATGCAGTTCACAGACGTGCGCACTAACAGGTACCCGGGTGGAGCAAGAGTTGGGAGACCAACCCCAGCTGTTTACTGAAAAGCAAAGGCATGTATTGATGTGCCAGGGGCTTTGAGGTGAGTGTTCAGGAAGTCCCTCCAGATGATTTGTTTCATCGTATATATATGTGTGTGTGTATTTTATATATTTAGATAGATAGATAGATAGATGGATAATCTTGTAGTTTTGCATATAGCAGCATTCTTGGATGTAGCCTGGGTTGTACAACCCATGGTTGATGCTAGCGGATTTGGACAGATTCGGTTGAGTCTCAGTGTTCAGAGTTTATTGGGTTTTGTGGGTTCAGCAGGACTGCTAGTCTCTGGAGCTTACCCATTCTTGGCAGACTTTCTCATGCTACCGCTTGGCAGGTGCTTTCCCTCTCTTCAGCCTGCTGTTTTCTGATGCCTGTTTCTCCATCCACACACATGCCTGTAGAGCCATTCACACAAACTGAGGCAGAGGGGGCTTTTATGACAAGGTCTTCAGTTTCTCTGTGGTAAAATATGTAATTCTACTTGTTTTTCTACCAGTCCTAGCAGGGTGGGTTATAGAACAATTAAAACATGGAATTCTTTGAAGTTGTTTGATAGGAGGCTATAAAAGGTGACATTACTGAAAACATTATAAACAACTCCGTCCTTCCCCCTTTTTTTGAATATCCTCTTTTGAAGAGAAAACCATAGGGAATTGTTAAGTTGCTGTAGTGCAGACTTTACACCAAGCTCAGCTGAACACCGAAAAGTGCTGTATTTATCTTAATTCTTTTCCTCCCTCTCCCCCTGCCAATGCATACGCAAATACTCCCACACAGCCTTCAACTGTGCTTTTTAGCTCCCTAAGTGGTTCTGAACAATTTCCATTCTAGGAACATTGGAAATGGCAAGGATTTGGCTTTTTTAAGATAATATCTCAAAATTTTTGAAACTGAAACAACTTCGGATATACCTTGCTTTACTAGATTATACAGTACCTTCTCTACAGCTGGTACAGAAAAGGATGATGGACTGTTGTTAGTGGTGGAGCAGGGTCCAAGAGCTAGCTCGCAATGCAGTGACTCTCTGCTATACCTCGGCTTTCCTCTAGAGTTTTGAATTAATAATTTCTATCTTGTTAGATGCTGGAATAAGGAAAATACTAACCAAGTAATTATGAGGTCTTTCTGGAAAAATGAAATAATGTAAATCAAGGAGGATACCTAGAACAATAACCACAACAGAAGAGCAAAGTACACTTGAGGCCACGTGCCTGGTTTTTTATCTTCTGTAGTGTTTGCTATTTCTGCTGTTCTTTGGAAGAAACATTTGACAGGAAGGAAGAGTCATTCCTCAGTTGAGCGATCTTGTTCTTGAAGTTGCCAGGTACAGCCAAGAGCAAACTGGTGAGGCTTAGGGAGCAGCAGGAGCAAGGGTGCTCCTGGCACAGGCGGTGCTCTCGCTGACCAGGATGCAGACACACAGCATCTGAATCATAGAATCCTGGAATCACAGAATGGTTTGTGTTGGAAGGGACCTTTAAAGATCATCTAGTCTAACCCTGCTGCCATGGGCAGGGACATCTTCCGTTAGATCAGATTGCTCAGCGCCCCATCTAACCTTGGACACTTCCAGTGATGGAGCATCCACAGCTTCTCAGGGCAATCTGTTCCAGTGTCTCACCACCATCATAGTAAAAAATTTCTTCCTTATGTCCAATCTAAATGTACCCTCTTTTAGTTTAAAACTGTTGCCCCTTGTCCTGTCACTACAGGCCCTAGCAAAAAGTCTGTCCCCATCTTATAAGCCTCCTTTATACATTGAAAGGCTGCAATAAATTCTCCCTGGAGCCTTCTCTTCTCCAGGCTGAACAACCCCAACTCTCTCAGCCTGTCCTCACAGGAGAGGTGCTCCATCCCTCTGATCATTTTTGTGGCCCTCCTCTGGACCCACTCCAACAGGTCGATGTCTTTCCTGTGCCAAGGACTCCAGAGCTGGATGCAGGACTCCAGGTGGGGTCTCACCAGAGTGGAGTAGAGGAGAAGAATCACCTCAACCTGCTGGCCACGCTTCTTCTGAGGCAGCCCAGCATACAGTTGGCCTTCTAGGCTGCAAGCACACATTGTCAGCTCATGTCCAGCTTTTCATCCACCAGTATCCCCCAAGTCTGTCTCCGCAGGGCTGCTCTCTATCCCTTCATCCCCCAGCCTGTATTGATACCAGGGGTTGCCCTGACCCAGGTGCAGGACCTGGCACTTGGCCTTGTTGAACTTCATGAAGTTCACACAGGCCCACTTCTCCAGCTTGTCCAGGTCCCTCTGGATGGCATCCCGTCCCTCAGGCATGTCAACCGCACCACTCAGCTTGGTGTTGTCTGCAAACTTGCTGAGGGTGCACTGGATCCCACTGTGTCATTGATGAAGACATTAAATATTGTTGGTCCCATTCTCGACCCTTGAGGGACACCACTCATTACTGGTTTCCACTTGGACATTGAATTGTGTGGACAGAGCAGGATACTGATAACCGCAACAGCCCCAGACAAGGCGAGGGGGTGGATCAGATCCAGGGTCCATCTGGGAGGCAGGGCTTCAGGTAGGCACACCTGCAGCAAGCATTGCTCCGGCAGTGGCTGGGTGCCCAGCGTAAATAAATCATCGATAACAAACTTTTGAAAGCTCTTCAGGCAAAATTTGCTAAACCATTAGCAAAAGAGCTATATCTATGATAGTTAATGTCAAGAGCAGTCTAGGAAATTTCACTTTGGTGGGTGTTCGAAGTACAAGGTATGTGCACTACCCCTCTTCGTGTGCCTGTTGAGCAAAGTAACAAATTTGTCTTCCAGAGCTAACAGAAAGTTCTTAAAATGAGAAAAAAAAAACCTGGCTATTATGGGTAGGATTTTTTCATTTTGAACAAAACTACAAGATTTTCACATTCCAATATTCTGCAGTTGTCCCACTGGGACAAATATAACAATTTTCACTTTTCCCCTTTAGTATAAACACATTTTCTGAAAATTTTTTCATATCTTTTATTTTCATTTTTTTGACACAAGACATGACTATGGAAGAAGATAGTGAGTCTTAACTGCTTTTTATAGGGCTGCTGCAAATACCCAGTAACTCTATCAAAACCAAGTGAAATAACTCTGGCATGCAAATAGCTTAATGGGGAGTGGAAAGAAGAGTCCACTGCTTCATTCAATTAATGTGTGTCCTTTCTCTGAGGTTGACTTGAGCTGCTTTTATACCCATAGAGGTGCGATGATCAGAAGTAACCTTAAAGCAGTGCTAAATGCTTTATGGGCCTTGCCTTGGTGACAAAGGGTGCCAGACCAATCTTAGGTTGTGAGGTGGAACAATTTATAGAAATAGTTTCATCATGCCAATATAGAGAGGACTGAAGACAATGTTGACCTTTCTCAGAAATTCCCCCAAAGGAGAATTTAAGCATGAGATGTACGCTGTAAATAAAGTAACCAGTGAAAGGTTAAGTTTTAAGAAAAATACAGCCATGACAAAATTTTGATGAGTACTGAGGTCATTCTGACCTAAATATAATTGATCTAGTAGGCTGGTAAGAATCAGATATCCTAATACACTAATTTTGTGCAGGCTTGGAAAAAAGAATATGTAAGCGTGTTGTAAAAGTGTGTTTAAAGGGCATTTTTCCCCAGTGCTAAGTTTACTACTTCTCAGTTTCCCCCTCAGCATCCAGCATACTTAAAGGGCTAAGCACGAGTATGAAAATAAGTCAGCGACTGTTTATTCAGTAGCTCATTGTTCTGTAATTGGGTCGAGAAACCACCTTTATTTTAGTAACAGAAGATAATTAATTTCCTCTTTGCTTGCTTTTTGCATGTCTGCAGACATGCAACTTCCTGTACCAGTTTTAGAGGCCATTGTATAGCAGCAAGAAATGAAGCAAGAAATGTATGTTTATTTAGGGTCCCTTTAATTACACAGTCTATAACTAAACCCTTTTTACTGTTTTCCTTACATGACAAAGCAGCAACAAGAAGAGATGAAACTGTAAGATTTCTGACTAAATGACATTTTAGGATGTTTTGTTTACACTGTGCCTTCTTTTAGATGCAGGTCTGAAGTGAGATGAGAGCTGCTGGAATGGCATGTAGCAGAACTAGCAGAAACAAGAGTTCAAAAATCAAGAAAAGTCTAAACATAACCCATGAAATTGATTCACAACCAAAACCACAGCCAGACTACATCTCTAATGCCGGTGTTTCTCCTGTGATACAGTACAGATCCCTGCATAATAATAGAATGTCCTAAAAAAAAAGAAAGAAAAAAAAGCAGGAAACAGAAGAAAAATGGGCCAGGGATGAAGACGATCAAATTCTTTTCCATGGTTCCATCCTGCTCCCACAGAGCAGGAACATTCATCTGCTGATTTCATTGGGTTCAAGATGCTCCTGCTTTTTGAAAGTGTAGTAGCCACCCACAGTTATCCTGCTTCCTGCTTTCTGTTTTATTGTGCTTCTATTAATAGTAGGAAAGCTTGTGGGGTTTTTGATGATACAGTTTAATAATTTCAATTTGCAAAGAAAAAATAACTCATAAATCCAGAAAAAACCAACTGTAATCAAACGGTCTGACCTGCATAGCACAGGGCATTGGATTTCCCTGAATCAATCCCTGTTTAAATCAGATAATCTCTTGTGGAAAACAAACAGTTTTGATTTAAAGGTTTGCAAAGACAGATCATGACAATGGTCTGTTAATTAAGTACCATGAGATATTTGCAGCTGTCGAGGCAGGGAACATAAATTTGAGCTGGATGGATAGGGTTAAGCAAGGTGCAGGTTTTTTCCCAGCACTGAATTAGCAAATTGGTGTTGCAAAAAGAAAGTATTTGTATTTTGCATGACTGATGTTCTCTTACTTCAGAGAGATCGCCTGTCAGCATTGATGATGGGTGAGAGAGGCAAAGGGAAAGCAGCCTGGCAATGAAGACCAAGTGCGGTCAGTGCTTGGAGAATTAAATGTTTCAGTTCTGCATCCCTGCCAAGTACTGCTTGGAGAGCCAAAGGAAGATTGGTTCCTACTAATTAAAATGCGGGGGGAAAAAAGAAGAGGCTTCTTGATTTCCTTCTTAAATCTATGACTTTGCTCCTTATGGGGAGCTAATCTCCTGCCAAGTGACATTAGCACTAAATCTGGGAAATGTCTTCCAAAAGTTGTTTCTCTGAGGAAGGTGCAGATCGGGACAAGGATGAGGTGCCGTGGGGCGAGGTGGTCTGTTCTGCTGTGACACGGTGCTGTGTGTCTCAGGCTGGAGGAGTGTTGTGCCCACTGAGCCCTGTCCAGGCTGGATCCATCCCCTGACTCAGACCTCAGCCGACAACTGGTTTTCATAGCGAGAGAGATGTAGTTTAACTATGAACCTTTGCTGAATGAGTATGCTTTTACTAGGAAATAATAACTGGTCAGCTTACTGGGAATTAATAGCTTATTAAAGCTACTACTCTGAGCCCTTTTTTGCAGACTTCTTAATGCAGATGCTCTGAGAGGTCTCTTTCCTGCAGTTTCTGTTTTGTTAGCAGCCTTATATTTATGTGGATTTATTTTTAAAGTACGCATACACTGAATTTGTGGCAGTCAACAGTTTATTGATTGAAGTGAGTCTAGAAATTAATTTTCCCCATAATGGCCAGGTTAGGGCTTGTAAAGTAACACAAAGGGCAAAAGGTCTGAGGGACTCAGAACACGAATTCAAATGTTTAACAAGAGTTTGATTTCATGAAAATCACTGCCTGGATGCTTGTGGCTGCACTAGAGAGCTGCTTCAATACACATTTCTCTAACCTAGTGGTTCACACTGTAAGATGCTTCAGTTTTAGAACACTGCTTTTTTAATGTAGCTTGGTTTTCACTATCACTTTATATTTCAGCAGCCAGACTTGGGAGCCAGATAACATGACGCTTCCAGGGAGACAGGGCTTGAGATCTCTGAGATGGCAGTAATGACCTCTCCTTAAACTCAGAGAAACAACTCGTGCTTGGCCCAAGGTAGAGCAGGGACCCCTCCCCGGTATGTGTGGTGGAATATAAACCTGGGAAACACGGAGGTTGAGAGCTCTGGATGGAGTTACCGGGGCTCTCATCCCACTCATTCCCATGATGGCAAAGACTGTGCTGTGCTGCTCCGTTTCCTGTACATGGCAGTGGCTCTGTGTGTCACCTCACTTGCTCCTCTCCATACCGTTTTTGCCATCCCTCACAAGCTCAGGACCCTCTCTGTGGTTATCTCCTTTTTTTCCTGTGTGTACCATATCTCTCTTCACATGCTGGGGACACAAGGTTTCCCATTCCTTTATTTTTTCTGTAAGCCTTCCTTTTCTCTACAGGCATCTCCAATCCCTGCCAAGAGCTCCACTTGGTGCTGTTTTTCTTTTCTTTCTCTTTGAGAAGGAAGCCATGCAGGGTGCTAATATTATATGCTCCACCAAGCTGCTGTTCAAAACTGACATATATAAGGGCAATGTTAAGCTGTAAGGTGTTGATCTGTAGGCGGTTATCAATCTGTCCTCATTCCCCTCCTAGTTTTTACAAAGTTTTGACCACCATAATTGAACAGAAACAGCAGCAAACCCTGCAGACAAATACCACCGCATTCAGATATAAAGTCCTGTTTATTATTTTTTGATACTGCTTTAAAGTTAGGGCAAAATATTGTCAAAGCATCAAATAATACAGCCGGTACTGGTCTCCTAGTGGGTACCTAATAGTTCTCATTGAAATCAGTGGCTAGTATAATTGTTTTGGTACACAATTTGCTGATAAGTTATATTATAACCTGCAATCAGTTTAGTAATCTCCTATTGTAGTTGCTAAAAGAAAATAAAAATACATTAAATGTGTCTGGATGGCATGCTATTTCATGATACAATATCGCAGTTAAGCAGGCTGGGGAACCAGTGGGGCAAGGAGCGATAGAGGGGCAATTTGCCTACACTACAGAACTATGAGATACATTTGTGCAGCTGGCACGCACACCTTGGAGAGGCAGGGGATTTAATACTAAATGCATTTCAGGTGAGGACAAAGGTATATCTTCACAAACTAGAGATAGTGCCAAATACACTAATTCTTTCCATAGATCAGGCTCTAAAAATTATTTCCTTTCTCAAGCAGGTTTCTGTTTTAATTAAAAAAAAAAAAAAAGAAGATTTATTGGTATCTGAAATAGGCTACTATATAAAGATGTCCTTCTCCACCCCTTCCTTTAATTGCCCGCTAAAGCCAGCAATTCAGTCATGATCCGGTGACAGTTGTATCGCCATGGAACCACGCAGTCCTGCACTGCCAATCGCAGTGGGGCTTGATGCAACCCTGCTGGTCTGCACTGAGCAAGACCATTATTTGAAGCTTCATTTTTAGGATCACTGCAGTATTTTCTCCTCTGTTTTCCTATGCGTAAGGCTTTTTGCCAGGACAGAGCAGGTAGCCTGCTATATAGAGTCATGGAAAGGATGTGCAGCCAGCCCTCGCGTGCTCATCACGAGGCTGACATTCAGCCACCCCCATCGTGTGATCCAGAGCACATGCAGGCTGGCCATAGCTGGTCCCCCGCCTCAAATACTGGCTGACCCTGGTGGTACTCTTCCTTGTCCAAGGGCTTCCTACACTGCCAATGGGCTTCCTACATCGCTCTGCAGAACCAAGTCCAACTAACCCTTATGTTAGAACATCTATGGGTGTTAAAAAATAATGGACGCCACCTGTATTCATTTTACGTGTAACACAGGTGTCAAAAACATATAAAGTAAATTGTTCTGATTTTAAAGGGACACTGAAAAAGTGCACAGTTTTAGAGGGTTTTGCCAAATCATGGTGGGATAATTACCCATCTCTGAACAGAACTGCTGTAGTCTATGTGACTCTATAACCTGTGAACTGTGACTTTCATCAGAAATGTGAGTTCATGTGCTTGTGCCAGACAGAAAATATCTATATTGCTCATTCTGTAGGCACTGGCATTTTCACAAATTTGACACTGAACAGTTGAGAGGTTAGACTAGTTGCATGGCAAGTCTGCTGTCAGTGGTGCCTGAACTTCAAAAGTCAAAGCTTCTAGCTGTGACATTCATTCATGCATAATTTAAGGTATAATCTCTATCACTAAATTTGACTTTTCCACAGGGTTACCAGGAGACAGGGTCTCATTCTACACACTACCTTTTCATTACTGTTTTTTTGTTTCACATTTAATGGTCTTCTGTTTGACACCTTCTCTTTTCTTCATAGTTTCAGGAAGGTAACTTCAGCAGGAAGACTCCCACATCAGTGCTTGACTTGTCTATTACCGTATGTCTTGAATATCCTGTGTTCATAGTAATAATACAGTGCAGCTTTTGTACTAATAGAAGTACACCTAAATAATTTTCACTTGTCTTGGAGCATCTGCTATCTCCTCCCACATTCTTCCTTAAATCTTAACACAGGGTCTCTTGAAGAAAACTCTGCTTCACAGTTAAACTAGCTCATCGAATTGATGCACTTTTTAAACACATTGATTTTTCTGTGAATGGAAAATGCACTTCATCAGTTTGAAACACTTTTGTATTAGAAAAATTACGAAATAGCTGAAGTATAGTTTGTTAATTTTCTGGGTGAAGTTTCTGTTCACTGTCTTTTTCTCTCCCCTCAGGCGGTGGCTTACTTACGTCTCAGCCAATTACAGCTGGGCAGTGCTCGCAACGGGGATTCATAATTTTAGAAGAAACTCTTGGAAACAGATGGCCCCGTATTTTTTTGGTGAGGACTGCTGAACTCCTTTAGTATCTAATTTAAGTAAAATCTGTGAGCTGACAGCAGGATAGGACTTATGCTATATTGCCAGCTTCAGGCATTAAAAAATAACAAGTTTTTAAAATGTAATGAACTTTTAAATTTGCCTTGTGATTTTTAAAGCTCCAAGTGGTCTAATTTTCAAATATTTCTCTGGAAGGATGAAAGCTAAGAACCTGCCTTCCTTTCAGATAAAACCTTAAATTCTCATGTAATCCTGGGGATCTGGAAACTGGGGGTTCACAAAAAGTATCATGTGTTATGAATTTCACGGAAAAAAAAAAAAACGTGACTTGCAACTGTGCAGCTGATGGTACACAACAGGGCAGTTCTGCACCCTCACTAGAGTGCATCTAGTGCGTGTGCCCATGGGTATGGGTATGCACATGCACATAGACACGTGGTGCTAAATTCAGAAAGTTGTCTTTCCCGAAGTGGCCATCTTTCCAGTAGCGTATGAAGGGTAGTCCATTTTCATGAACTGTCCACTGAGAAGGAGAAAGTACCTGATAGTAGGCAGGGAGAGTCTAAGGGGGTAGCTGTACATCTTTTAGTGGACCTAGCTGGAGTGGTTGAAAATGGCACAAGAGCTAGGTACTCACAGTCATCTACCAGCTGGACGTTACCTTCCGCATCCGCTTCAGATGGAGGCAACCATATGAAAACTTCAGTGCCAATTAATTCCACTGCAAAGTTAGACATGAGCTCAAATCACAGGTGGTCACTGATATTGCAAAGATACAAAGGAATAACACAGCTTTACTCTGCTGCTGAGAGACCAAGTAGTGGCCTCCTTCACGAGCACCACAGCCATTCCAGGTGCCTGCAAGGTAGATCTACGTTTACATCTTGATTTCAAAGAAGTATGCTTAGAATAAGTGAAAATTACCATTCAACCATTTTCCATATCAGTTCTGAATATAGTCCCCAGTCCTTGGTAATTTGTTTCTACTTGATTAACTGAGAGCAGACCAGCTTTGTGTAGCGCAGGTCACGCTGTTGTCATACCACACTGAGACGGGGCACATGTAGAAACACAGATCTGCCCCACGGTCCCCAGCATACTTCTTCTCATGGTTGTGTGGGTGGCAGAAAGTGGTTAACACTTCATTTTCATGGTGTTGGTGCACTGTAATAACTGCAGCATCAGGACACTGAACCAGTTTCTTTTTGGGCTGCCAGTGCATTTTTTCTCCACTGTAAGGATTTTGTGACTATGGTTCGTGCTATTGTCAGAAAAAACAACTCGTTTCCAAGCAGTTTTCCTTGTAAAGAATGGTGAGGCAAAGAAGATCAAAAAAGGAAAATTAGCCCAAAACAATAAGGGGAGAAAAATGCAAAAGGAGAGAACAAGGATCAGGGCATAGGAAAGGAAAAGAAGTGGTTGAAAAAGGAGACGTGTAATCAATGGAAGCAATGGAAACATGAGACTGTAGCTGGAGCCCTTCTGGAGGAACGCACCACCCCCTTAAGGCACCTCCCTGCCTTAAAAGGAGCTACAAGGTTCCAACTGCACCTGAATCTCTTTGGTGGAGTGTTTTAGCTAGCTCCACCACCTGAAATGAAGTATGTCTTCATGACTCACTCTAGAGAATCACAAAGCTATTTCTTAGTGAACCAAATTGATTAGTGTAATCTTTGGAGTTGGTTGGTTTCCTTTTATTTAAAAGGACTGTTTCTTTTTTCTCATAGCCACGCCAGAGAACCCTGACAGGGACCAGCAACACCATCTAGGATGCTACAGTAGAGGGAGCCACATCATCACCATCCATAATCGTTAATGTAAGCAGGTTGCACTTACCTTGCTCCTCTGTGAACCTCTGTCAGCCAAGTGAACTCTCACTTGCTTGGGTAGAAAATGATCTATAGAAAGAAATGTGTACTGAGCACTCAGGCCTCCTCCGTCACTACAAAGGACCAATTTATTTAAACAATATAAAATCAGAGCTGTCCCAGCAAGAAACATAATCAAAGAGGAAAGTTGGTACACAGAAACCAACCCAAAAGGGTTTATTCTGTTAGATGGTTGTGGGTCACTTTGTCTTGGCTAATGGGCTAGATACATTTTTCAACTACTTTCCAGCAATGTTGTGTTTACCTAAATATGTATTCTGTATTTCTGCTGCAGTGACCAAAGCTCTGAAGAAAAAGCAATAATTGCAAGAGTACATACCAAACTTTGTGTTGGTTTCACGATAGTTATTTTTCTGTTATTCTCTTATCTTCCAGTCACATGATGTCCTGCCTGTTAGGACACTGGATAGATACCTCCATGTTCTTCATGCAGTAAGATAAATTGAAAGAAATAATCTAATTAGAAACACAGGTTCTAACTCCAGGTGCTAAACATTTAGCATCACCACCAGGCATTATTGCCTTTGAATGCAACAGTGACAGGTTCATACAATATTAATCATGGCTTCGTTACAACAGACAGAGCAAATAAAGTTTGACATAGTAACCTGTTGAATCTGACCTGATAGGACTTTCAAGAAAAAACGTGATTTTTTTTTTTTCTCTTTTCCCCCCAAATGTTCAAGAACCAGACTTCTAAAGGTATTTAAAGATCAAAGAATACAAACAGGAGGGTCAAGTGCTTCTTTCTCATATCTGTATGTACCTGTTTCTTAAAGGGCCTCTGTTAAGGCTGCCCACTCACTTCTGGAAATAGGGTTAGGCTTACATGTCACTTGCATGTTTTTAAATTGTACTTGAAGTGATTTTACTAAGTTTGTTTTTATTGCCTAGAAATAAGCATCTTTTAAAAACAGGCTGCAGAATGTTATTAGTTCGAGACTTTCTAATTTTTTATGTTGTTTTTATAATATTTTATGTCATTGCTCTTCAATTTTTACTTTTCCTTAATGCATAGGATGGACTAATTTCTTTCAATATCAAAGGGATGGAGGAAGTATATTTCCCTAACATTAAAAGTATAATTGGATTCAGATTACTTCAGCTTTCTGGTTTTTGTACTTGAAAGTTAGATAAATTGGACCCAGGGTGGTTATTTTACTTTCAAAGGGAAAAGAAAATAATTTGTTCTTAAAACTAAATGAAACCGACAGATTATAACTGTATCCTAGGTGGTATATCATACATGTAAATGAAAAGCTTATGTCACTGGGAGTCACACTGCAGATTCAGGATATAGTAAGTTTGTTTATATTCTGATGACATTGTTATCATTTAAAAATAGTTACACTGAGACTGCGGAATCTAGTTAGCCTGATTGCTCATTATTTCCCCTCTCCCAGAGCTTTTGTTAAGTAAAAACAAAAAATCCAGTAATATTGCAGATTTTGTAACCATTGCGGTCATTTGTAAAATTGAACAAAGCTCTAATACAAGATCACTTTCTAGGAAAATTCCAAGTTCACATAGTATTGTAAAGAAATAAGCAGGTTTTTTTTTCCCCTGTTATAGTTGGTAATATTTTCAAATCCTGCCAGTAAATACAGTCAGTAGTGGGTTCTTAATAAATGTTTTTAATTTTTGCCTCCTTATGCATTTTGACACCCCTAATTTTTTGTCCCCCCTTTCCCTAGTCTTATTGCTCTTGGTGAAAGGCAGGCCCATTCATATTGGTACTGTTCAACAAATCTCTAAAATTCTGTGTGGTAAATGAGAGCTCCCCTACCAACACTAAAGACCTTTTTTTAATGTATTTTTATTAAGTAAAAGTGAGGTGATTATTCATTTTGAATTGTAGAGCAAGGTAACAGGAAAAAAAATGAAGCCAGGAGAAATTCTGCCTGACTGATAAATGATATTCCCTAGGTTTGCTAAGTAGAACATTAACGATGCATATGCATTATTAAATTCTGAAGAGTACATCACCGGCATGTAAATTTCCCTGAGGCATGTGGTTAGATCACTAAGTACCTGCATTTGTCTTTTGAAAGAGTGATTCATCCATAGTTGATCGTGATTTCACACCAGATTTACACCCTGTGCAATTGCCCCTTCTGCCTGACTTTTTGGGCCGTATGTTGACAATAACCTTTTGTGACTTGGACACCTAAGAGTTTATAAGTAAAAATTATCCAAAGATGGCTGTAATATGAGGCGTATTCAGAGGTGACACTGGCCCTTTTTCAGATGTAAGGACAGGAAAAAAGGTATGGCACAAACCAATTCTGCTTTTAAGAGGATTGATATCTAAAAGAGAATTCCCACAAATTACCAAGTTAGATTCTAGTTTAGTTCAGTTTAATAGCATGGAAACAACATGAGCGATATGTCAGTAAGTATGTGAGACAAGCAGTTTGAAAGTCTGACTTTATGCAGTTTAGAGAGGAAGAAGCGTGAATTGCTCTCAAACTAAACTTCTCTGTGCATTAATTACAACATTCTACTTTGATATTCAGTAAAGTAATAGAACACATGATACTGTAGTACATATCATTTTGTTTACAATTGCAAATAGAGAGATTTGTATATAAAGTTAGCTGGAATTTTCATACAAACATGCATTGCTGGTAATGCAATTTTGGATCAACTGGAACTACTTGCAAATTCACACTGGAATTTGGCCAGTAAGCTTCAGCCAACAGATACAGAAAACCCCTTAAAATGTGAAACAGTGTGTTTTAGTGTAATATTTTATAGTGAGATGTGCCACTTTTTCATTTTAAAATAATGTTTTATTTCAAAATTGAATTAACTATTTAAGATGGTGTGAAAGCATATTAAAATCTAATAAAATAATAGTACTGGATTTCAAAACTATTTAGTTTGACCTAGCAATCATTGTTACTTTCTATTTTGATCAGGATGAAACCTCAGACTTTTCTTTTGAGTAGACCTTAAGCAATTAGCTTTTAAAAATCACGTATTTGTTCAGCTTCTGTATTTAAATGAGGAATATGTTTCTCTCTTCAGATTTCATTTTAGAAAATGCTCTGAGCTACCAATATACAAAATGCAGCCTGAATTAGGCTCTATCACTTACCTTCTGCTAGCAGGTACCTCAAATGGGAGGGGAACCTGGACTATTCCTTGCACAATGCAACTGAGGAATAAAAGCATACAACTTAAAGGTGCTTCTAATTCTGAGGCCAAATGATAAGTGTGCTTAGTTCTCATGTGGTAACTCTGTATGTTGATGTTTTACAAGGACAAGGAGGATTTTGTGAATTATAGGAAAGATTGCTAATGGACATAATACGCTTGGATTTTCAAAAAGCCTTTGACAAGACTCCTCATGAAAAGCTATTAAAGAAATTAAATTTCCGTGGGATTAGAGGAAAGGTGCTTTCATAGTCTGAAATCTGATTACAGGATAAGAAGCAAAAGGAAAGGCAATACTGTCACTTTTCAGGGTGGAGAATCTCTCAGGAACTGGATGTGAGGCTGGTTTCCTTCAACATCTTCATCAGTGACCTGGAGAGGGCGGCAGACAGCAAAGTCCCCAAGGTTATGGAGATTAGCAGTCCAACGATGCACTGGTGATGGGGAACTAAGTGAGGGGGTCAAAAAGGTGGCAGATATGCTTCAGTGCAGATAAAAGTGTAGTTAGTATATCTAAGTCATGCTTACATGATACTGAGCTCAAAACAGGCAGAGCGCTCGGGAAAGGGCTCCTGCAGCCATCACTGGCAGGTCACTGAAATCATTGGCTCAGCACACAGCAGCAGCTGGAAAAGCAACAAAACACCATCAGGGCACCATCAGAAAGGGTCCTGGCAACAAAGCAGATGGCATCTCAGGGCCACCGCAAAGGACCGTGGCAAACCCACAGCTTGCGCCCTGCGTGCAGGCAGATCTGGTCCCATGCACCTCAACATGAGCACAGGGGCGTTAGACACGGTAATGAAATTTTCAAAGGATGGAGCCATTGCCTTGCATGGAAAGACCAAAAAGACTGGGACTGTTTGGTGTGGAGAGGAGAAGGCAGAGCGGGATACAACTGAGGTTTACAAAGTCACTATAAGCTGAATGGGGGAACTGTGGTTCACGAAGTTTTGCAATGTGAGAGCTGAGGGTCACTCAATGAAACTAGTAGGAGATGGGTTTAAAAGAGATGAAAGATGTACTGCTCTACATAGCAAGGTCCGAACTTCTGGAACTTGCTGCCCTAGGACATTGTGGTTCTGATGCTCTCAGCAAGCTCAAAAAAGGCACAGGCAAACAGTCTTCAGCCTCATCAGCAGGCGCTAAAGGGACATATCCTCTGGCATCCCCAATCCAGCAGCTGTGGATACTGAGGGAATGCGCTGCAGAAAGTGGCCAGGCTCAGGTGCTCTCCTTACATGGCCTCTCCTATTGCCAGTGCTGGAGACAAAGCATTTGGTCTAGATGGTCCCAGCAGCTGGACCCAGCAGGGATGTTTTTCTATTCTTATATGCCTAATTTTCAGTAAAGTATGGGCTGATCAATTCCTATGGTACTAAAAGTAGCTTAGTAGAGCCATCACCCCAGCACAGGGTGGGTTCGGTACCAGACTAAGGGATTTTACAAGTAGGGAGAAGAATAGAGTTGGTGATTGCTTACCTTCACAGGGTTCCCACACAGGAGCACAGTCTAAAGTTTTCTCATGTTGCCTTTATTTTATAGGGGAGAGAACAAGCCTTTTACTGAGATTGTGCGTGAAAGTCATGGAATGACAGTGAGTAGTTTGATCATGTTCGTTTTCACTATAAAGGGTGAATCTTTCTGTCACTTCTCAGAAGTCCCTTCTCAGAGACAGCGGCAGTCCCTTCTGTCGTGCTTTTTTAAATACAGAATAAACTGAGAATTAGGAAAGACACGCTCCTATCTGAGTCACCAGCCCTGTCCACATGATAGCTCAAAGGTGTACTGTGCTGGAAAGGCTCATAACTGTGGAAGCCAATTTGAAAAGTACTGATTCCTTAATAAATAACGATGAGTAACTCCAGTGGAAAGGGATTGGGCTGGCACAAGACACCTCCCTTCTTGGCATAAAAGCCATCCCACAATGTCAGATGCTTTGACTGCCTATGGGGTGCCAATACTGCCTGTAGGAGATAAAAGCAAGTATGCTTTGAGGGCAAAATAACATGGAAAACTAAGCTGCAGGGTCTTTATGTGAGTAAGACATCCAAAAGTAATCCACAAGCCTGTAGAAAAAGACAAAAAAACCTAGGGTTTATGATAAGAAATACGTGTCAAAGGCTTAGAGCTCTAATATGCCTTGCTTTTCCACCGTAAAGCTTTTTGTGAAATTTCTGGAACATGAAGCCAGACACTGCTGCCAAATCTGCAGCCACAGGGGGCTCTCAAGTCATGTAAAAAAGCTCTTTATTCCATTAACTTCTTTGGATTTATAGGATTACTGTGCTGAGGGCTGGCTTGATGCTGAGCACCCTCCCACAATTCAACTGGCTGTTGAGAGAACAGTCACCGGTTGTTTTCTCCACCGAAACAGATATCTCTGAGAACATCAAAACTGTAAGACTTCCTACTCAAGTGATCTCTCAGTGTTGCACCCCAGCACCTCCATTCACACTTCTCTGTGCTGAGTGAAATGAGGGATTTCACAGTTTAATCCTGGCAGACAAAAGCCAGGATTGCTTTGCAGAATCAAGCTACATCTTAGGGTGGAAATATTGATCTGGCAAAAGGAGTAAGGTGTTTCTTATAGCTTTACATGTGTTTAAAAAAAAAAAAAAAACAACCAAAAAACACAACAACAACAACAAAAAAACCCCTACACCTGAGTTGCACCTGGAGACTCACTAGCAGCCCATGCAGCACAGATCACTGCCAAAGACTCCTCTGGAACAGGTCCTCGGTTATAAGTAAACCACTGTATTTTGCAGTCCCTTCCTCTTCCACGTGGCCTCGAAGCTTGTATTGCTGTAGATCTTTGTTGCTCCACTGATACACAGTACAGATGGTTTATATATCTAAGCCAGATTCTGCCTCATTTCAGGCTTTTTTCTCTTAACGTCTTCATTTCCTATTCCTCCAAACTGATGCACTTTCGCTCCCATTCTGTTTGCAGTTTTTATGCGTCACATTCTGCTCTTAGTTACAGTAGTAAAAATCTGGTGGTGTTGGATTGACACAAATTTAGCTGCTCAGAAGTGCTCTCCCAGCAGCGGAGCTGGGTTATTGGGGTTACTACCACCAGGTAGACCCTTGGATGGATGCTGCTGCCCCTCCAGTAGTGCTGACTTTGGAGCTGTTGGCAGGGTTGCATGTTCAATGACTCCCTAAAGTCAGATAGCACAACTGAAATCTGCATGTTCAGTTACGCCTGCAAATCTTGGAGAGGCAGAGACATCGTGGGGGAGGTGGTGATGAGCAGCTTCAAGAGTAACCTCTTACCCAGCTGGAGCCACAACAGCAAATCTGGCTATGGCCTACGCTGCTGTTTCCCTTCTTTCTAATTTATTGTTTGTCAATTTATTTCCTTCATTACTTAAAAAAAAATAATGTTCTGAACATCTTTCTCTTTCTTTCAGCTTCTTTTCTTCAGAAATGTAGCCACAGAAATGGGGCTGATGAGAGAGAAGAAAAAATAAGTAGATACACTACAGATATATTTCTGTTCCTCTTTGTATTCCAGATGCTTTACCATGACTTAGTTCTTCAGTTCTATTTTCTTTTAACTCCCTGTTAAGGTTTTAGTTATTCTGCAAGCCAATAGTATACCAAAGGTTATACCGAGTTCACTGTGTGATAGAGACCTCAGTCAGTTAAATGTCGTGGTTACTTCTAATAAATCAGAAATGTGCATATTTTTAGTCCCTTGAGAATACACTGTCAGATCACAAATATTCAAACCAACTACTGTTAGCTGATTAGCAGCCCAGCAATTAAAACAGCTTTGCCCAAAGAGGAAAAAAAAAAAAAACACTTAAAAAAACCACTTAAAAGCCTCTATTAATTACAAAAATACTTCAATGATTTAACAGATGAAAATAGTAACAAATACCAAAAGGCCAGATGATGCCTCCAGTTGTACCACGTAAGTGAGTTTAAAAAATGGAGATGAGCCAATTCTATAAACCGAGAATAAAGCAGGCTGATAACATTATGGCTCAAAGGGAAGAATGGGCTTCATTAGTTCTAGTTTTCTGCAGAGTCCTGGCTTTTTTCTGCTTCTAGCTATAACCGCATAATTGTTCAACACAGTTTCCTGACAGATTCAGCTCTTTCCCTTATCCCCATGTGTACTTCCAGGGCTCTTTACACAGAAAAATAAGAGTTTATCAAGCTCTGCAACATTCATGAACTTTCAACTTTACTTTGCATTACATCCACATATTGCATCCCCTTATTAAATGATATTCCCAATACACAGTGGCGGGAATAAGATAATTCAGAGCCCATACGTATCGCCAACAAGCCTTCCATGGCTCCATACTCGGTAGCCTTCTGCCATAGTCCTACTTAGCCAGTGAAACTAGCAATGGAAAATAGGAACCTTTTCTTTTTATAAGAGAGGAAGCAAGAGCAACAGGATAACCTGTAATATCTACATTAATTTGCAGGGCACAGTGACTTAGTGAGTAGACAGGGCTTACCACAATTATCTGTTCCTGCCTTTTCACTGCTCTTTGCAAGGGTGGTTGTCACTAGCTTTGCTGGGACCATGGATTCAGGGGTAAATACAAAATGAAGATGCATACTGGAGTTCACACTTTTTAGAGCACATTTCGGGCTCTCAAGCATATCACATTGCATCAGTCTCTTTAGAGGTCTTGTTTCAGGCCCTCAGGCAGATGACATTGCATCAATTTTGTATTTTAAAGCTTTTCTTCTTCCTTTAAAGCTTTCTGTAAGGGCAAGAAACATGCCATTTCTTTTTTTATGAAAATGCAGATTCTGATGTAATCGTAATGCACTGTGAGCTGAAGCCCAAAATAACTGTATTATACTGCCTTGGCCATAAAATTACTGAAGGATTTACAGTATTCCCTAGATGTTCCTACAGAGGAACAGCACTACCAGCGCAAGCGCTAACATTATTTTAAGTCATTTAAACAGTGCAGGGATTACAAAACTGGGTAAAGCCTCCCATGTGCATCGCACTGTGTCAGCTCAGATGCTTCTGAAGCATTTTAGTTCAAGGAACCCCAGACTGGCAGCCGTGGGATGGTCCCCTCTTCACAGGGGACGTTTCTTAGGGAACCTCGTAGGCCATTGTCCTTCCATGCTCTGCGACAACATTGAGAAGAAAAAAAAAGAGCCATGCCATTATAGAAAACCCAAGCCTTTCTTTGCAGTATACCTACGGAGACTTCGATCGCCTGGATGGTGTTCTGCGCACGCCCACCGGTGTCAGGAGTGTTCAATGCTCAGGGAAGCAAGAGATCAAAGGTTTCTAGGAACACAATATTCACTCTCCTTTGTTTTTGCATACTGCTGAAAAATGCTATCCCACATCAAGGAGGCAGCCACCAAAACTATATTTTTTAATTTTTGTAAGTGGAAGGACTCTCTAGTTCTTTCAGATTCAAACCTGGTATTAATGAGTGCAGACAGTTTGACTTTGCCAAAACTGGTGTGCAGATTCTTAAACTGTTATCTTTATTTTACGTTGCATTGCACAGAGTAATTTCAGTTTAATTATTTCTGGGATGTGGGTTAAAGAACTTGTAAGCGATATCAACCACAATGTAGATTGTTCATCACCTAAAAAAATATCAGTTGTATGGGTGAGAAAAGTTATTTGGTTTAATATTTTACAGAACAGAACAGGTCTAATTCTCTTAATACTTTACATTTATAGAATCAGCTTTGAAATAATAATTCCCCTCTATAGTAAATCTCTGATACTTGTTTCTATTTTGTTATCTGCTAAGAAGGAATTACTGGCTAGGTCTTTTAATAGTTTAATTCATAATATGGTTCAAGCTACGCTTTTTGTAAGGGTGCTGCGCTACTTTTGTGAAAATAATTTGGAGGCAGAGTTGGTAGCCAATCTATGTGTCAGACAAAGAAAATAAATGTAGTTAACACATAAAAATTACTGACCCAATGAGTCCAAACATGTTCTTTAGAGGTTTCATTTTATACTCACAGGGAATTTTTTGAGCTAGTATTTTTAGTCTTCAGGTAGCTTCTGCTGGACAGAGAGAATTCCTCACTGTTTGGATTTGCTAAGCCTGGCTCATATTCCCTGAACAGAATTTGAATAACACCATAATAAAGCAGAATTTGCCAGTTGGATACAAGAAGATGTATAATGGGAATAAATCACACACACACACAAAAAAAGAGTGAGCACCAGCAAATAACAAATTTGAAAATGCTCTCTGATATTAATATGAATTGCTAGATCAAGAGACTATGATTGCATGCATCTGATACCTCTTAATCCTTAATTGCATTTAATTAAGTCAATTGTTTAGGAGCTCGCTATACCTTCTCAGACTCTCAGATAGCTGCCACATGAATTCTAAGAAGTCTGAGTTCATAAGTAACTTACCAGGGTTAGTCTTGCTCTTGCCAAAAGCTTCAAAACTTATAGAAATATTCTGGTAGGTAATTTCTATCAGTGGGAAGCTCTTCACTCTCTGAAGCCTGTGTGATGGTCATGAATATCTGTTGTAATTTTGTGACTATCAGTGCTACATTTGCTTTCTTGCCCAGCTGGGTCTTTTTCCAATCTGTAAATAGACTGAGATTCAGGGGAAAAAAAATTTCCAGAGGCACTGGGAAAAAAGCCCCCATTTTCTGAAGTATCCAGATCTACGTTATGAAAACTGAGCAGGGAGTTATAACCATGATTCCCCTCCCTCAGCTTTTGTTTATAACATTTCCAGTGTTCGAGCTGGAACCTGTGCAAGCAGAGCAGGAAAAAATCGATTTTGAAATACCATATGAGATGGTACAAAGCCCTTTGGACACAGCACATAAAATAAAAGGATTTTATTCCTTCAGGAGAGAGCAAAACTACTCGGATCTGCAAATCCTGCACATTCATCCAGGTTTCTGCTCTCAGCAGCATGGTGGATACCTGTGTCATGCCCTAGTGTGGAGTTGGGACACAGCTGGACTCAAGAGCTCTGCAGCTCTCTGGAATCCCACAGTCACAGATTGCGCACCTGTAAGGGTTACCATTCTTCCAAACAGTTTTATCTTGCTACCGTGAATCTTGTGATTTTCAGGGAAATCTAGTTTAACGTCACCCAATTAATTTCTTTCCCTGTAAACTGTCGCAGAGTAAAGCTACATTTTTTTTCCCTGATTTTCAATGTTCTTGTATTTCTCACTCTGATTTTTTTTTCAGCACCAAGTGTTTTAAAACACCATTAGTAGTACTGTTGGTCTAAGAGAAGCACCAAGGGTGATAAGGAGAAAAAATATGTTTTATCAGATAGACATGGAAAAACAGATAATCTTTCAGGCAATTAAAAACTGGCTAAGTGTTTTAATGAAATAATACTTTAGGTCTCCCTTGGGAACCTAGGAAGACTTGAAACCAGCTATGGTTTAAATTCACTCATGAATTTAAACAGTATAAAGATGCTTTGAGCAATCCTAACACATTAGACTCTGTCATCCCAAATGTTCGTTTTCCACTGCAGAATGATTATTATTCTTTTTACTCCTCAACGTTCACTCACTTATCACCTGGTATTCTTTCCCCGTGATTCTGTCCTCTTTGCCTGATTTTATTCCTCTTATAGACAGTCCTTATATATGACTTGCCTCTGTTTCTTAAAGTTAGTCTGGTAAAAGCATACTTAATGGGTGCAATACATTATTTCTACAAAACATTATTTTAGCTTTACATGTTTAAAATTATGTTCATAAATGTGCCCATTTTGCTGCTTTATTTCTCTTGCCTTTATTCTCTCCTCACCTTTGAGGTCAGTGTGTTTTCTTAGAGTGGCTTGGTGTCTCTATACATAATGTACCACTGCATTTCCGCAGCTTCAAACCTTTACATTTAAAAATAACGAACTCTCAGAGATACAGAATGGCTTTCAGCAAGAGAAATATCACTGGAAGCTGAAGATTTTTGTCTACAAAAGAGATGCAACACCAATTTAAATCTCTCATACGCTCTGGTATCCATTGTGCCTCAGCCCTGAGCTTACAGTTTGGAATTTGCAGCTAATGAACCGCATGATAACTTTTGATTTTCCCAAGGTATCTAGAGGTGACGATCTCATGGCCCATGCCAGGAACCATCAGTCTCTCAACCTTTACAAGGGCTAATGGCTCGCAGACACCTGGCGTTCAACTGTAGGAATACAATATTTTAAACTGCTGCCTTTCTTTTCCATTCAAATTCTTACCCCTATCAATTGAATGTATGTCCATTAATCAGCAAAACACACAGGATGAAAAATGATTATTTTTCCTTCTGCTTCTTTTGCAGAATCAAGTCCATTTGTCTTATCCTTGCAGGCTCTGGACAGTTTAATGAAGTGTTGACATGTACTAATGATAGGCAGAGAACTCCAGCACTTCAGTTCGCAGGGTTACCGTCTCCTCATTGCAGATCGAGGAGATCAGTGTACTATAGCCAGGACTTTAAACTACTACAACCAAAATACAGGACATTTTGAAGCAGGCTCTTCAGAATTTTTGAGCACCGAGAAAATGGAATTAATGTACTACAGGGATTTTACACATTTTTACAATATAAAATTGACCACCTGTGACAAAAAGCAGCAACGAGTATATGAGGCAATAGGTGTCTGCAGTACCCTACAGAAGAGTTAAAAAACATCAGTTAAAGTCCTGAGGTTTTCTCAGTCTGATTCCACTATTCGAGCCAGTTTGCAGAGCTTTGTCATCCGTGGTGTCACAATGGCTACAATGAAAACATGTTGTAAACATAAGACGCATAATTATCGAAATAAATAGCTGGATGGGCTAAATTATGCTGTTTCTCATAGCTGCAAATGCAACATATACCAATCCCAAACTTGTGTAAACTTGACACACAAAGATCAGGTACAGATTGGTGTTGGATCGATGTCAGAAAATCTAGACTATGATTATACATAACTTTTTTGACCAAGAAGTCATACAAGAATTTGTTTATCAGATGCAATTTTATGTAAGATTTTCAGTTTGCTACAGTTTGCTACTAAATTTTGCTGAAGTGAAACATTGACTCCCAGGAATTATTTGGATGGCAGGTAACATGGGCTTATATTGAGAAGTAGAATTCAGTGGGGGATCTCTTTTAGTAACCTTTTAGGAAGCTCTCCAAGGAGATTTGCTCTGCATAGAAGTGCCCATAGGAAGCAGCTTGCTTTTAGCAGAACTATGCACTACCAGCAAAGTGCTTGTGCTGCAATCACAACATTTGGATTAAGCAAGAAGACAGATTTAAAGTTCTGAGTCATGTGAAGAGGCTTATGTCCCTGCATGTTTCTTTCTTGCCACTTGTATTTGTGAAGAGTAAAATCTACATAGCATAACCACAAAAAGATTATGTGGCACTTATTCAGAATTGTCAGGTGCTTTGCTATTTTTCATAAATTGGAGAGTCTCTTTGCCTCCAGCAGAGCATGTGGCTTGGAGACGACTATCAGTGGTCACTTATGGACACTCCCACACTTAGAGAAACACCGTTGTACTTTGCAAGGCATGAGACAGCACGTCCTCTCCTCCTATTCTGCTGCCAGAAGCAAATTTTGCTTACCTTCCCACTCTGGTTACCAGACCAAGGTGGAGGCCTGCAAGGTGGAGGACTTGGAAGAAGCAAGAGAAAAAGATACTACTAAGCTGGGTTTGCCTTACCAGGCCTACCACCTGAAGAGTCAAAAGTCAGCTAGTTAGACACTGCAGGTGATGCTTTAGAAAGGATGAAAAGAAGTTTATCCCTATGCATTATTGCCACTGGGATGGATTGATTCATCTTCCCCAAACCCGTACAGGAGCTCTGCCCTCATGGAAGCATCCAGGATGCAGAAATCTGGAAAGAAGGTGTGGTAACTTATTAACAGTCTTTGCAAGAAGCCCTGCTCTACCTTCCAGACACACTTCTTTTACCATCAGATGGTATTCACTAAAAGGGAATATCAAAATGAGGTCAAGTATTTTACCATACTGCGGAGGTGACATGCGTTAGTTAGTAAGAGGCAGCGTACACAAACTTAGAGCAGCAGAAGCTCTGCAAGTATTGTGCACTTTTCCTCTTCTAGGAGACAATATTGTCCCTGACAGTGAATACAAATGCCCTCCCCCTCAGCTCCTCCTCCATATCTGCTCTCCTAATCTGAGTTATCTTCCTTTCTAGCTTTCCTACTGATGATGATTTTTTTTTCTTTTCCTCATAAAACCCAAAAGCCCATGTCTTATACAAGCTGACCTACTTTAGTGCTTTCACAATGAAATGGAAGGCTATGAGAACAAAATTACACCTTTTAGGAAGTTTTGAAAAATAACTTTCATAGTTAAAAGGCAATTGCAACATAGTACTTAATTGCCCGATATCTTCCCCAGCACTCCTTGACCATGACATACTTGACAGGTGAGATCCCATAGAATCATAGAATCATTTAGGTTGGAAAAGACCTTTAAGATTGAGTCCAACTGTAAACCTAGCACTGCCAAGTCCACCACTAAACCAGGTCCCTAAGCACCACATCTACATGGCTTTTAAACACCTCCAGGGATGGGGACTCAACCACTTCCCTGGGCAGCCTGTTCCAGTGCCTGACTACCCTTTCAGTGAAGAAATTTTTCCTCATAACCAATCTAAACCTCCTCTGGTGCAGCTTGAGGCTGTTTCCTCTTGTCCTATCCCTTGTTACTTGGGAGAAGAAACCGACCCCCACCTCGCTACAACCTCCTTTCAGGTAGTTGTAGAGAGCAATAAGGTCTCCCCTCAGCCTCCTCTTCTCCAGGCTAAACAACCCCAGCTTCCTCAGCTGCTCCTCATAAGACTTGTGCTCTAGACCCTTCACCAGCTTCATTGCCCTTCTTTGGACACGCTCCAGCACCTCAATGTCCTTCTTGTAGTGAGGGGCCCAAAACTGAACACAGGATTCGAGGTGTGGCCTCACCAGTGCTGAATACAGGGGCACTATCACCTCCCTGGTCCTGCTGGCCATACTATTCCTGATACAAGCCAGGATGCCATTGGCCCTCTTGGCCACCTGGGCACACTGCTGGCTCATGTTCAGCTGGCTGTCAACCAACACCCCCAGGTCCTTTTCCACCAGGCAGCTCCCCAGCCACTCCTCCCCAAGCCTGTAGCATTGCATGGGGTTGTTGTAACTCAAGCACAGGACCTGGCATTTAGCTTGTAAACTGTCTTTCCAAAGAAACGTACATTTCCAAAGAAACCTTATGCATCACAGACACTGAGAAAATGGAGTAAAAAGGTAGTGGAGGTTCATTTCATCAGCCTTCTCCCTCTGATGAGTTTCTGGGATGGAAGCTGAGTTCAGTGTGATGCACCTACTAGTTGTCTCACTCCTAATTTGCATGTATTTGCTTTAACACTTGATTATTTCCTTGATGGAAAGAATGGTTATACTTTCTCCTTCCCTAATTTTTTCCAGGACTGAACAGGATTTAATATCAAATCCACTGATACAGATTTACTACTTGAACCCACAGAGGATGATTTCAGCAAATGCCTGTTGTGGGGCCTCCTGCTCTTTTAAGGGTATGTGGCCAAAGAGTGCTGAGTGAAGCAGGTTTTTGTCTTATTTCTCTCCTGCTAACTGCCAAATGTATTTTTAGCAACATGTCTCTCTGGCCCTGCCAACTTCATTCTTAGTGAGATCCTAATAAGTGCTGGCTATTGCTCTGGGACCGTGGTTTCTGCTTTCAGGCAGATTCGGCTTGTCTGCTAGAGCCTGACTACAGGGAAATGCATCATGCTGTCTCAATGGCAGGCTGACAGGTTTTCAACCACTTCTTGAACCTGATTCAGCCAGAGCTTACCAGTGGGACAGCTTACACTGCTCCTGCCAGCAAGGGGAACCAAACATGTTTCTTGCACCCTGGGCTAGATCCCACCTGGGCATTCATCTCCTGCACAGTCAAGTCCTACTGCTTTCCCCTGGGCAGCCAAACGGTAGGGTCATAGCCAGGGCAGAGCAAGAAAGGTATGCACTCTGCACCCATGTGAGGGGTATCAAAAGGAGGATTACATCAGGAGTTCTGTAATTCCTGCTGCCGCTGCTGCCTAAACAGCAGGCTGAGCAGGCAGTAATGGCAGCAAAAAGGTAGGAAGGCTGGGGGGCAGAAAGAGGGAGGGGAGGAAGAGAAGAAAGTGGGAGATGTGAAAGTGCCACATATTCTTCCCCACACTCTGGTCCTGTGCCCAAATATCATCCATCCTCCCATGTTCCCACTGCAAGTAAAAGGAACATGGCACGTCCAGGCTGCGCAGCCCAACCGTGGCTTGGATTTTTCCCTTCCTTCCACCACATACTCAAGCTCATTCCCAGGCTGGGCCGAGGGACACAACTGGCTGGGCCAGGCAGCCTGAGGCAAAGGGGCTGTCTCTGGGGTAGCCCTGTGTTTTCATCCCAGCTCTTTCACGACACCTGGGTGTTGTACAGGGTTCAAGAAATGCAGGAGGTGGTAAATGATCATTATTAGAATGTAAGTATACATTTTATATATAGTCTAGTTTAGCTAGGCTATAGTTTAGCATATAGAAGTGACCATTATAGGCAGCTCAGGTCACCTTTGTTTTAGTTAAGCCGGTTGGCAGTTATGGGATCAGAAAATATCAGAGGAACAAGACAGAGAACTGAGGCTTCGATGGGCAGAAGGGTAGGAAAAACAACCTGACTACCAAGCAGCTGACAAACATACATTTTACTTAAACTGAGATGTTGCAATCCTAATCCAAACATCTTTTATAGTTCGAGCTATTTCATAGCCTTGAGTTGGATAATGAAGGAGAGGGCTGGCACTCTGACTGTACCGCTCTGACCCTGAACGGTGCTCATGCACAACTTTCTGCCCACAAATTTCCAAACTCTTCTTGAAATGCAGTCATGGAACTTCGATAAGGCAAAACACTGTCAAAAGAGGTAGTATCCTTATTAGCATTTCTTTGACCTAATCTCTACTCTTGATTTTATGTATCTACCTTTCTTCTTTTACATTTGCTTTTATTTTCTTTCTGTATCCACAGAATCATAATTTGCATACAGCAGTTCAGCACACAACTGCCAGTGTCACATCTGTATCGCATTGTTCTTTATTTACCCATTCTGCTGCATGATTAGCCAGCAGAGTATGATTTTTTTCACCTGTTGCCATGAAAACCTCATGTTTGGGGATAATTCCCTGAACTCTTGATTTTCCAGCTTGTACCTGGAATTCCACACTGAGACAGAGGGCTCTGATGGCTCCTGAGCTAATACAGACAAAGAAGGCCAAGTAGGGAGGAACAGATGGGCTTCAGGGGGTGGGGAAGTACTCAGTCCATCAGTCTATTTAACACTTGCAGGCTTAGGACAGAGTTTGTTTCATTACTTTTCTTGTTCTGCTAGGCTTTCAGTGCATTAGTGCTGCTTTCCTGTGCCCAAGAGACTCTTTCCATTAGGATGTTTCTTACCTTGAATTAGAAGACAAGTCAGAAGTGCCTTACTGACCTTTCCCCAGCCAGGGCTGCAGTATGCTTCCCCTGTTTTCTCATCAAATCCATGCTAGAGGCAGCTTAAGAGTGTTTCAGAGCTGAATGAAGTGTGTGTGTCCTTTGCTGTCCTTAGCTAATATCCAAACGATTAAACTATACCTTGTTTCCTGGGACTTGGTGGAGCTCACAAAGTCCTCAGCAGCTGTAACTTCCCACCACTGAGTCAGTAGCTGCCATGAACCTTCCTGGGATTCAGTCTCCCTGAGTGGATCTTCCTAATTTTAGATTTGCATATTAAACAAAGACCCAGGAGCAGGCTGCAGTAAAGGTGACCTGCAGAAAAAGCACTGCATCCTCTCTAATAATCTGTAATCCTTATATTTGTGGATTGGGTTTTCCTTGCCAAAATCCCCATGGCTTTAGTGCTGTGACAGTGGCTCCTGGGCTGTGTACAGAGAAGTGTTAACTACATTTTCTGTAACATCCATCATGTGCTGCTGCTAGCTCTGTTGTTTTTGCCTACCAGTACAGATGTTCCCTGAGCTTGTCAGGACAGTACTTACTACTTTTTCACTGCTCTCTGCTTGCTCGTATCACCCCCCTCTTGTATCACGTTCTTCCTTTAGTCTTTTATTAGTTGTACTGGGAAGACCATTTTGACAATCTGCAAGATTTGGATTTGCTTCCATTTTGCAGTGTCATGTTTTCCTGGATGACAATTCCTGCAAATGCATGGACAGGTTACTTGCATGGAGAGGTAGGTCCAGGAAGGGTATTCCAGACATCCCTTGCCTCATGATAAAGCTATCTTTGTCAAAATGCAGTGGTGTGCAACACTTGTCCTCTACCCAAAACCCCTCCAGAAGGCATGTTTGTCCTTGGCTTATAGAATCATACCCTTTTTAGCTGAAACTGTCTCAGCATGGGATCAAGTATCCCAACTCTCCATTCAGATGTTACATCTTCTCCTTTATTGAGCTCAGCCTTATTGGGAGGCAATGTACCTCTTCCCAATATTAACCTGCTTCTTCATTGCAGAGCACAGATTGTTGAGAAATTGTGCTCTCTGCCTGCATATGTTGTCACCACTGGAGCTGATCGTGGACTTAGGAGGAGTGGAAATGTTATTTGGAAGCCATTTAACTCACTGCTTACAGCCTCCCATTTGCCAAAAGTAGCTAACAGCAAGTCCACACCATACGGCCAGAAGAGGTGGTGGCTGAAGGTGCCCTCAGATAATACGTCTTTCTCTATGCCCAAAGCTTTTGTGGAGTTCACTTCCTTCCCCAGCTTTCACTTTGATTGCTGTAATCTCACCTATTTCACAGTTTGATGTCACATCTGGAGAAACAGGCAAATCAAAGAGAATGAGCAGAGCTCTGCAAAACCTCAGGTGGCAAAGTTGGAAGTTTGAGTCACAAAATGGTTAGGCAAAATAGGTCAGGGAATCATAGAATCATAGAATATCTCAAGTTGGAAGGGACCCATAAGGATCATCAAATCCAACTCCCAAAAATGGGAGGGGGAAGAGAAGAAATGAGTATAGTTTGGCATCTGTGACAGATTTCCATATGCAAAAAGCAGGGTCCAGACTCACACCCACCAGCAGGCTGCTGAGTGCCAGATATTTGTCCTTGAGCACTGATTGAGTGCCCCAGGGCTGAAGATTAAAGCTAGAGATGATTATGGGTGGATGCAGGTCTTTCTGAGGCATTTGCTGGAACCAGATGAAGCTGCCTGTGTCAGCAAAGCCCCTGTCCCCGTGCTTGAGGATGCCGTACAAGGTGCCTCTCGGCTCTTGGCTGAGTTGTGGGGAAGGGCCCTACTGTAATGACCATTTGCTTTGAAGAGTCTTGCCACGGTGACACCGTGCACTGTCCCTTCCTGGCTTGGATGCCAAACTGTCATTTCTTCTCCATTTCTTTCCCTTTGCCTCCAGTCGAGTCCTATCCTTGTTTTTTGGCAGAAACCTTGCAGCAATCAGGCATGTTTATTTTGGCAGTACCACGCAGAGTTTGCACAGAGCCCGCTTCCTGCCAGCCCACTTGTTTTTTTTTTTAATCAGGTCATGACAAACTGGCTAATCCAAAATCTTTCAAGGACAAAGTGGTGGGGTAGGAGGCTATGACGTGCTGCAATTATTCCACAGCTGAGAGTAGTTAGGCCACAGAATAACTACAGCTTCTGTAACCAGGCTTCATTTCCATGTTTCTAAACTGAACTCCTGCATTGGTAATGTTTTGAAGGTAATGACCTTTAGGGTTTTATTAGAATATTTTGCTTGGGAAGGGCTTTATTTCATTTCACTATTGCTGTCTAAATGTTGTAATGCATGGTATTTTATAAATACTTCAGTAGGAAAGTTTATAGAAAAAAAGGGTAATTTTTACAATCATTTTCCAGAACAGTAAAGAGTGTATTTTCAGCAACAAGTAACAAGAGCACCGAGTACAGACAACTGAGTTAGTGAAGAAGTCTCTCTTCATGTCAAATAAAAAGCAAGTTGTTATCTTTCTAAAAGGTCTCTTGACTGCCAGTAGTGCTTATTTCAGCTGACAGTAATAGCAGTTTTGTAAACGTAACTTAATTCTATCCAAATGCTTGACTGTGTAGGGCCAGGTCACAAGGAATGCTGAAAACTTTCTGTGTTCCTATGACAGTCAATAAAATTAAGAGGCATTTATCTCCTTTCAAAATCCGGACCTTGAACTCTCCCACATGCAAATTTGCTTCAATTTTTCTTTCCATCTTAAGGATGGGTCATCTAGCCAGTAACTCCATTGGCTTGAAGAATGTCAGCAACAAAGCAGTATAATTTACCAATAATAAGACTTAGAAGGTCTCTTATAATGAGGCTAATCCTGGAAGCATCCTACTCTGATGGAAGCATGCTATACTCATCTCCTGTAACAATTTGGAGATCAAAAGTGGTAGCCTAGGTGCATGAGCAATGGCTTTGATTCCAGAAATGCAGAGCTTAGGGTACTTTTTTGTTGTAGCTCTCTGGCCTTTAGTGCAGGATCTCCAGCGCGAAGGCTGGCAGCGAGACATCCTGCCCTGGCTCGTGCTTTCTGCGTTAGAAATGGATGTCTGTCGGCTGAGTTATTTTCTCTTGTAGCAGCAGTGCTAAATGCGTCTCTTCACCAACAATTTCTCTTGGACAGAAGATTTCAGTGTGAGAAAGCGGGGTGCTCCGGCAGTACCCCCTCATCTAATTGCTTGTAGGAGTCAGAAATGCTCTGTGTATCTTCTTTATTTTCCATCCCCCTCCTTTTACAGTGAGCTAATCCCCGTTCCAGGAGGCCATTTCATCCACTTTAATTACCTCTTGAGCAAGAGTTCTGGCCTGACATCCTACAGGCATCATGGCTTGGGGAAATCTCTTAAACAACTTCTCCCGAGCCTTCTTCCACGAGGTCCAGTTAGCTGGGCTCTGGATAGGGGGTGACTAACTCTCACTTTATCCAACTCTAAAATTTAAAACAACACATTCCAGAAGTGCATGGCTCAAGGAAAAGGAATTGAGGCCTAAAAATGGAGATGTAAGACAAATAAAGATAAACAGGTTTTGAACTGGACACCTTCCCTGCATGGATTTTCAATTCAATTTTGCTGCGAGAGAAGCTACCAGAACAGAGATTTGTAATTAAGGTAAATTGTCTGGGAGAAAAAAAAAAGTTTGCAATAGTTTATGCCTGAATTAAAAAAATGCTACTTGCTTGGGCAGCACCGATTCCAACATTTCCTGTCTTTGAGGTTTTGTAATCTGAATATTCTTCTAAGCAGATAATTTAAGTTTACGTTCCTGGAATGCATGTTCTTTTCTTAAAATGAGATATGTGAGATGCCATTGATAATACCTTGAGCCATGATTGCCATGATTAGAGCGTGAGGGTTACTCCCTAGCACAGATCTCTCTCCCTTGAAAAAAACAGTTTAAATAGTAGTGAGGGTGGGTGGCTGCTTAGAGATTAAGGGAAAGGGAGTAATACAGAGCAAAGATGCAGGATGAAGGAGTTAGCATCTTTTTCATTTACTTTATTGGTGGATTGCTCCAAACAGAAATCCTTCAATGATACAGTTTTCTCTAGACATTGCCTGGGGACTACTTCTCAAAGCAAGAGTGATCTTTGACAGCACCCTGTGATACTGGTGAGGTGGAAAGGAGCCAACTGGGAGAATGAACTGTTTATGCCTGCCTCTGAAGAAGCTCCTACTTTTTCACTTTGACTGGGGATCTCCTAAATTCCTTTGGGCCAACTTGAGAACTAGGTACGTCACTTCAGGGAAAATGGCAGTGACATATGAAACACAGAGCTCTGAAAAGACGAACATGATATTTCAAGCATTTTTGGTTTGGTTTCTTTGCTTCTTTGCTTGACTGCATTCCTCAATAAACAGGACACAGCTATATCCAACCTGTTAGAAGTGGCTCTCATAACTGTTTTTTTCCATACCGTAGCAGTTACATCATTGACTATATCTCTCATGCAGCTAAAAGGTGGAGACACACAAGGCAGGCAACTAAGACAAATGCAGCTGTTGCGCAAACAAATTATTTTCATCCACTGTGCACATTGTAGTGACTGTGTTTTCCCACAACTGCAATACACTAATCAGCTGATGTCCGCATGTTTCACGGCAACACAGTGAACAAAACACTGAAGAAGCTGGTAGTTTAATTTTAGGGCCAAAATCAAATGGATACATACAGCCCCAGGCCCCACCAGGGATGGTAACAGAATTGGGCTCCTTTGTTTATTTTTGTAGGTTTGCCTGTGAATTTGGCATTTACTGAACTCTTCTGAGAACAAACAGTTTTGCAATGTGAGTTAATGATCCTGTTTTGTAACAGACTTTCTGTGTGATGTGGTAAAGATGACAGTTTCATACTTAAAAGGGAAAGGTTACTGATCTTCCCTACAGGTGTTGCCAAGACTATTCATTTCTGAGTTGCTCAGATGTTATTTTGAGGTGGTTTCTACCATACACAAAACATTATGAATTCACTGAGATTAGCGTGTATTCAGAAAGAGATGCTTTTCAAGTTTTGCTAAGAGATGGAGAACACAACAGTTTTAGCAGGACTACATTTACCATATCAGCTGATATTCAGCTAAACAAAACCAATGCTGGGAAGACTTCCCTGATTTCTCTGAATTTTGCGTATCAGTGAACTGACCTAGAATTTCCAGACACTCTTCTTGTTTTGATGTCATGCTTTAGTTATAACTTTCACCATTTAAAAGGCAAAGTTGATTCATTAACCATCAAAAACAAAGCAAGAAACGTGCATGTGCTGTAGCAAATTACAAATACTGAGATGCACCTTGCCATAAAGAGTTTAAAGGCAAAGGAGGTGGATGATACAGAAAACAGAAGACACAAGATTATTTGAGTGTGCGTTACATCATGATGGCTTGTGTAATTATGGAGATTAGTAGTGCTGCCTGCTGGGAATGACTGACAGCTCCCCCAGAAGACCATTACTAACTGCTCATACATTTGCCAGATGTAACAAATGGCGTGCAAATCATCTGTTCAAGCTGTTTGTTCCAATCCAACACCTGTTGGTGGCATATCCTGAAAACATCAAGCATCCCATGTGATAGAAACCAGTTTCTATGTTTTCTTTGGTTTTATTCTTCCCTGGTTTATAGGCATGAGTGGAGGAAGAGCCATTTTAAACAGCAAAACCCTGTCACAGAAGTAAGGTAACATCAGAGTTCAATGCACTGAGTTCAGTGCAGTTCCTTTGTGTGCACCCTCGCTGCCATAGCCGCCTTCTCTCACAAACTCATTCCCTCTACGTCTCTGCCCACCCCCAGATCCCGGTTATATTCAGTACTCAATTTAATGTCAGTATTTTGTTCATACTCAGTGTTTGATTTTCAGATTAGTAATTTCTTCTTGGTCTTCACAATAGTATTTATCGTAACTGTATCCAATGCTTTATAAGGAGTCAATATGCCTTCATAAAACTCCTGTGAAGTCATAGGAATGGAGTTGCCCTTCTATTAACAGTACCAAAGTCCAGGGAACTCAAACTCTTTACTTTTGCACAATCGGTATCACCAGAAAGAGCACCCACACATAAAACAATCAGCAAAATACACCCAGCACACTCCTTTCCTTGTTGACACCCCTGACTAAAACGATTTAGACCACAGTGAAAGCAGTCATGAATTGCATCACACTTACACTGCTATTGTGATAACCTTTGCATGGGAAAGAAGTGTGATTCTTTCCATCAGTGCAAAACTTCCATGTGCCCCCGTTTCATCTAGCGTGGCATTTATGCTAAACCTTTGGCCAGAATCAAATTTTTCCTTCTTGCACATAAAGAGAAAATAAAACAGCAAAACAGAATTACAGTCTTGAATTCCCTAGCTTCCTAAAAGCACCTTCTGGATAACTGCATCATGTCAGTGGTGTGGAATACCAGCTGTCTGAAGCTGCCAAGATGTTTTGGGAATTACCCCACAAGGACATGCTAGAGAAACTGGCAGAAAATCTGGTGTTGAGGGGCATCCTCCACAAAGACTGAACTCCTGATGAGTTAACATGTCTTGCTTGATCTTTCAAGTTTCAATGCTGTGCTACTGGATTGCATCTTAAGCCTTTAAACAGAAATATTCTGCTACAGTTTATTCTTTCAAAAAAGCCATTCCTGTCATAACATTCATTTTAAACCAAGTTGCTAACAAAGTCCCTTTGTAGCAATTAATATTGCAGCCATATAGACAAGAGCTGATGGTTGTTCTTTTCTGTGATGGCACAGATCTGGTGTCAGTTTTCCTTAATCAATGACTCAAGATTTATGGTAATACAAGTGAAAGTAGGATCTAATGTTTTAATGGCTTTACATATTATGAAGCAGTCTTGTAAAAAGTAAAGATTTTGTGATAGAATTATTTGAAGTGAAAAACCAGATTCAGGCTTTTAGGCTCCAGAGTTGGCACATGTATATCCTGCAGTAAAGGAATAAAGTCACCTTGCTCTTACCTACTGCTTTAAATAAAAGATAGGAACTTCTAACTGCTTTTTCAAAAACCTTAAAGTATTAAGACTTCTGCTCTCCAAATCAGTATGTTCACTTAACATGCAGTGAGCTGGACTTGAAAGGTCACAAGATAGCACTGAATCATTATCTATTTGAGAGAATTAAGGGATAAAGGGAAAAAATCAAGTCTATTTTTAGCTTTGAAAATTATGGCCATGATAGCAACTGGCCAAATGAAAGTGATCTGATCAAAAAGCTGATCTGATATCTATCCTTCATGCATCTTTAAAAACAGTACAAGCCAAGATGTTGGAACCATAGGGAAGAAGTTAATCTTGCCTTCAACTAAAAGATTTACTAAAGCCGGTGGCAAAGAATTTAAATGTTAACAGATCAATTTCTCTTGCAGAAATACAATTCTACCGATTCTCTTACATTTGTTATTAATTTACAGGCAAGGCTCCATAGAACAGGCAATTTAGGATGGAAGGAAAGCAATTTATCTTTGTATAATAAGACCACATGAAACTATACAGCCATTAAGAGCTGTGTGGCCTCCGAGTTGTAAGATTAGGCTGCTTTAAGTAGCTAAAGACAGTCAAGTCACTGGGACTCTCCAATCCCACTTCCCCCAACCTATAAGGAAGAAACTGCTTAAGCACTTTATAAAGAGTTATGTCTGTGTATAAGGCTGTATATCAGGATGCATTTTTAAGGAAAAGCTAATTCAAAGGAGGTTTGAGCATGGTGAGAACTGTGGTCACTTTGATATGTTGTAAAATAAGTGCCATAATCCGAATTTATTTCCCAGGGCAGTTCTGTCCCCTGCACTTTTGCTCCCTCCCCTGGGTAGACAGTTTCATTATTTTGGTAGAAGTTAATTTTCCCAGGGAGCCGTGGCCACAGAAGTACATTACCTTCCAGAAAGTCGGAAGACAACGGTCAACACATGAATGCAAATGCTGATCTCAACTCTACTCAAAGGGAATTTCTGTGGCTTGTTGATGGTACTGACTTGGAGACCTGCATTGCTAAGCAGTAGCTGCTGCACTATCAACTAGATATTTTTTCCCTTCATTGGTGCAGACTGTGAACCCCAGATTTGCTCAAAAACCAGATTTTAAAATAAAATCTCACATGAAAACATCTTGTTTCCCTAGCAGATGTCTCTGTGTTGGCCTGCATCATGGAAACACCATGCACCAGCAGCAGGAGTGTGCAAGGGTCACCAACCAATCTCCTGCATTCTTCACAGAAGCAGGGAAGAAAGTCTTTAATGAGCATGGTAAGAAATAGGACCTGTTGGTCAAAAAAATTACATTTGCAATGCTGGTAATCTTAAAGTTGTGGGAGAACAGGATCCATGGCTGTCTATTTTGGACCAAAATTATACAGAATTTCTGTTTGTTTCTTCTGACATCCTTGCTATAATAACATGTTTAGTCTTTCAGCGATGAGCGCTCTGATGATGTTGTTTCTCTGACGTCATAACAATTTATCTCATGTCTGGCTTGTCTCACCAGATTTCCCTGTATTGGAAGAATTTTTTGCTGACTAGGTCCCCAGCAAACTGAATCCTGGTGAACAAGTTTTCCATATCTATATTTCTTCCCATGATATACCAGACATAAATCCTTCCCTTACCTGACAGACACTTCAATTTGCTTCTTTTTTTTGACATAATTTTCACATCCAGACAAACCTTCTCCAGTTAGTAGGTTTATTTTCATAGCACCACAGCAGTTACCAGTATTTTACCAGATTATTTGATTTTATGTCTTATAAGCACTTGGGCCTCTGAAAGGCATTGTCTGTCCATCAGCTGTTATTTCTGTAACAGAGAGGCAATGCTTGTATGGCAACTGCAAGGCATTTATTAACTTCTTGTTCTCCATGCTTCTTGCTAACCTTTGGTCTCCAGTGGCAGATGCTAACTTAATCTCTTTAGCCGCAGTGCGGTTATGAAGAAATTTTGTCCTCAGCATGGATCCCATACTTCCTCCAGGGTTTATTGTGTTCAAAGCACAGGAAAAACAGGAACGAGGAGGCTAAAATACAAGGTTAGCTGAGTAGTTCTCATTTCTCGTTCCCGTTAGGGCTGATGTCGTTTCAGTCTCTGCATCTGAGAGACACCTATAGAGATGCACATAAGTGCAGTGTCTGATGAGAACAGGCACAAATGTTCCCTCCATTGTACCTTTGTGCTCATTACAATTTTGCGCTTAACTGTTTCTGCATGGTCCGCAATGCAGAATTGTAGAAATAATTTCTGAATACTCTGTTAAAGGAAGTTACAGTTAGGTTAACAAAAAAAATTATTGAAAGAGTCACCATTGTTACAAAGTGCTCTCTCTATGGACACGTATATGTATAGAATGAAGATAAAGGCTTGCATGCGACACACTGAGTGCTCTTGTATCTCACACTTTTGCTATAGAAAAAGAAACTCATGCTGGCTAAATGCATCTCTTTTTTCTGAAACTGTACTAATGTGTCCATGTGACAATATCGTAACAAAAGAGAGAGCAGGAAGGCCACTCGTGAACACGCTATATTGCTATAGCACAATAGCTAGGTTAGCAGATGCAGCTTTGTTTCCAGATAATAATTATGGTATTAATCTGTGATGTAAATTTATATGACGCCATTTTAGATCAGTTTCAGATGAAAATGGAAAATATTTAATTCCTGGTTGCATGGGCATCCAGAAGCCCTAAGGGTTTCTAGAGAACCTGAAGGCTGTGGATTTAACAGTGCAGAAAAAAACAGGTGCAGCATACATCCAAAATAAGAAAAGTAGCTTTCCCCTTTCAGTGTAATGGGTCAACGATAAAGCAAGTTAAGCAATGTGATGGTAATAGAGTTTTGAAATAGCCTCTTTGAAAGGTAAAATTTTTAAGTGAAATATCTCATCTTAGTGAACCCTTTAATTTAGCTTCTTTACACACATCCTCCCCCTGCACTGATACAACAGAAAATTATTTTTACAGTTGGAAAGCTTAGAAGTACCACTTCTACAACTGCTTTCAGGAGCAAGAGGGATGCCAATGTATTTTGAATACTGATTTAATGTTGGGAATCTGAAGGTTACTGCTAAGTGGAAGCAATCTAATCCTTGTTTAGAGAAAGAGGTTTTTTTCCCCCTCACATCTCTAGAAAATGAAACCTTGCCCTGCTATTTATCCTTTCAACACATCTTATCAGGTGTTGAACTGTATTCAGTTCAGAGCTGCCGCACCCATTTCAAAGACACAGTCTGTGTTCAGAGCTGAGTTTTTCTTTCCATACACAAGACCATGCAAGTGTTACAGCTTTACTAATGCCACGAGTTTAAGTCATTTCAGCTCACAATTCCTGAATTGCCTTTTTTTCTTTATTGCAAATTCAACATTTTTTTTTCATCTGCTGTTGGCATCGTCTTAGAGAAAACCTAGACAAGTGCCGCTCCAGTGCTCCCTCCTTCCCTATAACTTTCACTTGAGATAGGAGAAGCTGCTGCCCTAGTCACATCCCCCTCCATGCTTTCTATACACACACTCCTGTCCCCCATCTGCCTCTATACTCCGCTTGCTTCCCTTGCGCTACCCTCCTGTTGTATACGATATTTCTGCCATGCCATATGTCCTCACACATCTTTCCAGTCTGGATTTTGCCATTTCCTTTTTTTTTTTTTCTTTTGGCTCCTTGCAGCTCCATGGCCATTCCCTTCACTCAGCGCCTCCCTGGTGCCTGTTGTTGCCCACACACCCATGTGTCCCCTGTCTCCCTGCCACGCTTGACCCTGAGCATTAACTGCACACAGATCCAGAGGTGCAGTTGCAGCCTGCAGAAGCATATTCAGGCTGCTTCAGGTACCCATAGCCCTCAGCTGTAGCATCACAGGGCACAAGATTGTCTAGAAACCAAAGTATCCATCAAGGGTTCTCAAAGGCTTGCAGCTTATAGTAACCACCATGAGGCTGCCATGGCCCTCTCGTTAAAGCAGCTCAGACGTATCTGCCTGCTCTACAATGCTGCGTTTCAGTCCCAATCCAGACATACTCCTAAGGGGTACCACCTTTCCTTGGGGGTTGATAGGCTTCACCTCCATGCGAGAGCGATGGCATCTAACCCATCTCCGAAGGGTACCTCACCTTACACCGGCAGCAACTACAAGGGTGAGGATGCCTCATGATTTCAGTGCCACAGACAACAAGGAGAGGCAGCAGCCATTTAGAAGAAGAACAAAACAGCTGCCTGAAAAATGTTTACACCTCCCCTTATTGTTATTTTTACCTTTTCCAATAGCCCAGGCAGTAAAAGGGAAATAGATCTGGGAAAGAAGCAAGACAATATTTCTAACGGATAATTAGGTGGTCCCTCTTTTATAGTGTGCATTCATTTAACAAACAGGTTATATATAAATATATATGGTGTTAGTCTGTCCTTCAAGTCAAATATCCAATAGCTTATTATTACTGCTCATGATAGTGTGTGGGTGTGTCTTGGTCTCCTACACAAACTTCCACATCTGTATGAAAATCTTTCAAGTAAATGTTACATGTTGGATTTTTTTTTTTCTATTACTATGGCAGAAGTTTGGGGTTGATACCTATTTTATATTTCAAAATATGTAAATATTTACCCTGAAAAACTAGCTTAAGGTAGAGCAAGATCTGGCATGTATGCTTTGGATGTTAGTTTTGAGCTACGGCAGAACTGGCCATGAGCCTTTCTGTGGGGCTGAACTTCGAGACTCTGCTTTGAAACAGGATCCCTCTCCCCGAAGAATTTCGATTGTTTATGTTACGGGCTTTTGTTTCTACTACTCTGTAAAGTATACTGCTAAGTCTTCGCAGGAAGTGTGAAGATATGCCACCTCCAGAAGCGTGGAGTACCAAATGTGTGTTCTTTAAACACATCAACAAGATCAGGAAACAGCTGCAGAGACCGGATCGCAGAACACAGCCAGGCTAAATGAACAGCCACTATCCTGATATAAGTTCTTCATTAGCTGACGAAGCCAACTTAAGCCTACTATATCCACTTTTAACTGCAGATCAGACATGAGAAGTCTAATTCAGGCAAGCTATAAATTACACTACATGCTCATTCTTTGTCATGATCTCCAATCTGTTCCTCCGGTGAAATCTTGGAAATATTTCTTTCACTACTATATTAAGCCAAGAAGACGGTATGGATTTTTGTGCAAGTAATGATCCATTTTACAGGCTTATGAATCTATATAAGTGCTGTATGATCAGACTGCAAGGTCTACCTTCTAAAATGACATTGTCCACAGCATCAGGTGTTCCAGAAGAAAACAATGTGTCTGCTTAGGCCACGTACAGTTCTTGAGAAAATAAGATTTCCTATTGCAATGCTATCTTTGACATTTTCCTGAGGCTTTAGCATTAAATATAGCCAGCCTTGCAATGAAGCTGTCTCAGTCTCAGTTTTTCCATATTTAAATGTTCCAGAAAGTTAGCTTTAAGATGTAGTAAGCCTATTCAGTGGCACCCACAAGGTCAACTGTATTTTCCAGTATGTATTAAAGTTAGGAAAAGCCTTATTAAGCTGTCTTATCCTGCTAAGATCAAACCCAGCTGCAGGTGCATGCTTCCCTAAAAAATATTCTACAAGTCTGACCTTCTTATTCTCCATAGCCAATACTAGCCCATGCACAGGACCACGAACTTGCTGGCACACTGACTGAGAGAGGAAAGCACAGCACGGAGAGGGACATTTGGGCAGAGCTGTACTACAAACTGCTCCAGCACTAATCTCCAGGTGCTTTTGCCCTGCGAGGATCTCCTCCAGCTGCTTGTTTTGTACGCACCCACAGACCTGTGGTCTGCATCTTCCCCCTTGCCAGTTTACACCAGAGAGAAATTTCTCCATCAGCTGCAAGGACAAGCAACTAGTCTGAATTCCTTGCACCTCTGGCCTCCTGCAACTCCATTCCCATGTTCCTAATGCCATGCAGCAGATATAGAAATGGGTCCTCTGCATTGCTGAGCCAGGAGCCTGTGCTTCCTATTTTTGATTACCACCATTTCACTGGCTTTTCAGATGACTTAAAAACATGATTTTCTTTCAGGCTGCTTCCTCACTTAATGGACTCAGTACTAGGCATGGACCACCCCGTTCACCAGACAGCTCAGGGCTGCAAAGGAGCTCTCTCCCAATGACAGCGTTCACAGGGCGAGTCACGCTCCATCCGATGCTTATACTCCATCTGCGGGTCCTGTTAAGGGCACCACAGCAGGATGCTCTGTGCATCACATTGCCAGCCCGATGGACTAAGAGCACAGGCATTAGAAAACCTTGGCAGCACCAAAAGAAATTGGATGTTTCCTAGTTGGCTTACCCATCCCCTCTTGGGGTTTCAACTCTTGCTTTCAAGACTGCTGCTGATAAAGCACCTCTCTGAAGCAATTAGCAGAACAGCTGGACTCCGACCTTTCATGCCAGCTATTGCTAATCATTTACTTACCTGCAGCCAAGGAACTAATAGGTCTGTCTGTCAACTCCTTTGTAGCTGTTCCAGCATCAGGTTTGTGCAACCCATCATAAATCAGAATTAAGATTTTAAAACTGAGTGTCCCTAAAGCACTATTTCTTATGCCTGAAAAAAAAATCCACATAAAGAAGGAGAGGATATATATCAGCTGACAGTAACAAGGGACAAGAGAGTTTATTTGTAGTCCAGGCCAGAAGACAGTTACAGATATATTTGTTTTCCTCTGGAAGAGACTGTGTTTATTAAATAAAAAATAACTCTTCTAATGTATCAAGAAGGTAACATGTACAGCTTTTTTTTTTTAATATAGATTTTGTGTTTGTAAATACCTTGCAAAAGAATTTTCTGACCATCACTATTCAGAACAAGTACTGGCCAAGCTTTTATATTTATGTTTTGTACACGTGCCAGTGTTTTATCACTCAAGTAAAACAAAAGTGAAGCCCAAAATTTCCCTGAAAATGGCAGTATTTAAAGAAATGATCAGTTGGGGTTTTTAATCTTCTTGTTATGCTGCTAGAAAGGAAAAAAAAAGTCAAGTGAAATGACCCATGCTGTTCCAAATCCACTGCTAGCGAAGCCTGTCTCTGCTCCCCAAAAAGCATTACTCTGGCAGAGCCAGGCTAGGCAGCAAACCATTACAGAAATCATATCCTTTAGAAAACTCATTTCAAAAAGCAGTGTTTGAAGGGAGAGGATGCTAAGATTTGCCTTGAATTTTTGAGCATCAGGGGGCACACAACAACAAAGTTTAAACATACATGGTTGGTATAAACAACCTTTAGGAGATCCGGCGTATTCCAAAATCTGAAGAACCATGATTCTTAAACCAGTAATTGGAAGCGTCTCTCTATTTCTCTCCCTCAAGTGTTCATGAGATGCTGAAGCCTAGGCAGCAATGCAGGTTGGAACATAACTGCTTACCAGGATAGGCTGCAGTCATTTTTTAGGCCTTTTAGTGCAGGTCAGGGTACTTTAACTTTAGGAAAATGCTTATGCTTATTTTTAAAGAGTGGTCAGGTAGTTTCAGAAAGCTATGAACATCTTGACAAAGGTAACAGGGATGTTTCAAATCACTGTATGAACTGGAGATAAACTTAAAAAGATTGCCAAGGAAATGGTGAGTTAGAAAATGGTGGTGATGTGACTAACTTCTCCTATTTTATGTTCCCACCAGTGTTCAAAGAACCAAAAATAGTTCTTTAAAGACTGACCTTTCAAAAGTAGTTTTCTAGCATATCCAATTTCTTTACAAGTTTATTAGCCAAATTAGTCCTTTAAAATTCAGGTCTTGGAAGCAGAAAAAAAGGATAAACACAGCACTTTTCCTGAAGTTTGTGCTGATTACACTCTATACATTTATATTTATGTGTTTGTGGGCTTGGTACCCATCCTTCCTCAGCACATCCTAAAAAAATATTGACAGAGTTGGTGTACACGTGTGTATTTAATGCAAGTTGGTTAACTGGCTGGACAGGAAGACAGTAAAACTACCTTGAACCCCATCCCTCCAGTTGTTACAGGTGTGACAAGTGGCACTGGCTTCATCCCCAGTCCCTCAAAATCATCTCAACAAGGCTGGCAGCCCACGCCATGTCTGCCTGACCTCCCATCCCCTGCCCTGCACTGCTCTGTCCACAGCCTCCCCCCAAAAGCAAGAACTGCGCCCCGCAGGTGACTTGGTGAAGCACAAATGTTAGCAGGGACCATAGTCCACAGGGCAAAGACATGTGGGATATCTCATCAGTCCCAGTCCATCTCTGCTGGTATAGCATCAATGTAACTGGAAGGACCACAGGCAAGTGAAGGCAAACCATGGGTTGCAAGTGACTTCAGTTCAGTGGCGCAAGGAACTCCAGCTCATTTTCAGACCAAATGCACAGAAAGAAACCTACAGAACGAGAGAGAAAGCAGAAAAATAAATTTTCACAAAGGAGATCAGAATGAGCTTCGAGAATTTCCTGCCAAATAGAATAAATTAATTTGGAAAATACCAGTGCTGGCAATGAATGAGCTCCTCCAAGTGCAGATAATTGCTGAGTAATATGAGAAACCCATGGGTGATGATGAGAGGTCAAACTTGTGCGTGGACCAGAGGAGCTGGCGGGAAAAGCCTGCAGCCTTGGCGAGCCTGAGAACCTGAACAGACCAGCAGGCTGGCAGCTGGGCAATGCGGGGTACCCTGTCTCCTGAGCACCTGCATCACCAGGCCTGCTCTAGAGCTTACAAGAGGGAGATCACAATGCTGAGGAGATTTGGTCCTTAGGACTTCCATTCTCCTGATGCAACCCACCTCACAGGTTTCTGAAAGAGAGATCAAGTTGGTCAAAACAGAGGCATGGTACAGTTTGCCCTGAAATTCTGCTGGTATCCTCCTATTTCTGCAGAACATTTTGTTGGGTTGTTATTTTCCATGGGAAGGCTATTCCTTGGGGAGTTTCCAACTGGCTGACCTTGTACATGTGCATACACATGGGAGACGCCTTTTGTGGCACCTCTGGTTGCACTGGCATTGCACCAGATTGCATCTGGGTATCTGATGCATAATTCAAGGAAATGTAGACAGCCTGGAGCTTGATTCTGGGAAGCTGGGTTTGGTTTATTCCCTAGTTTTCTTAGCCCTGGCTAAAGAAGGTGCAGACACGTTCCTTCCCTGTATTCACGCTGCTGTTCTCTGGCTTTTCAAGGTAATGTCTTTATGGGCTTTCATTCAGCATGTGATTTTGACTCTAGGTAGCATATTTTCTTTTTAAAGTCATTGTCTGCTAATTATCATCTTAAATCCTGCAGTAAAACACGTCTTTTCCTCACGCTGTATAAAGAAATCTTTGTTTCTCCCTCAGTATTACTGGCCATGAGGTACAAGGCTTATCTATTTTTTGCAAGCAGCCTTTCAGCCCCCTGGTTCTTACATTGCTACAAAATCTCTAACTGCCTCTTTACTCAGGAACCTATTAATGAAGGTAGTTAAACATTTACTATATTTATATGAATTATTTGCATTACTTAAATTAGGCACATGCTGGCGTATCTTCTTGAGTGCAGTTACCCACTGGTATAAAGCATGTTTAAAAAACCAATTTGAGTCAGTAGCTTTGCATCTTGTGCAGTTATTGCAGTAAGGGCAAAGCAGGATGCTCCTGAGTTTGAACAACGGTGTTTAAGTCTGCCACATCAGAAAAGGCAGTGGGAAATCTAGCTCAGTGGCCTAAAATTGGAAATAAATTAAGGGAGCTGGGAAATTATAATTTACACAGCATGAGTAGGCTTCAGTCAAGGCAAGACATACCATTTACTTTGCCCCAACACTAGGTGTCCTTACAGTTTGACCAAATGATTTTTATTTTCTTGCCTTATTGATATGTCCTTTCCTTCTGTTACTTTGAAGCATTGGCGAGGACAACAAACAGACTTTCCAAAGAAGCTGCCAAAATAACACTATGCAAAGTGAAGTATGTACCTTTTTCCTCAGTCTGGATTCATTTCAGTCTAATGGAATGAATCCCAGTAATCAAACAGCTTGTTGTGAAGGTCATCTCGTATTGCAACGTTTAATTAACAGCATATATATATATATATGCCTGTATATATAGATAGATAGATCTGTATTTATATATATATATATACATATATTATGGGAGATACCAACTGGAACAAATGCTTAGTAGGAGTGAATAAATCAACTTGTAAAAAATGAAAGAACCTCCTAATTCTCAATTACTTGAAGTCTCAGTGGAGTCTGAGAATTGGATCATCATCAGAAATAAGGGCAAAGAGCATCACTGAGAGAGGCTACAAGGAATTAATTGCAAGCAAGAATGTTCTGATGCAAGACTGAGTGCAAATACAAGTCATTAATTTTTAAATATACGAAAAAGTGTGACAGGATATTAAGTCTCTCAGCACAGTGGAACCCAAAGGATTTTTGTTTAAATTCCAGCAGCAAATGTTTGCAGAGAAAAAATTGCTTTACTGCTTTGCTGAATGGTTTGTATTTCATGAATCGCACTCTGAAAATGGCATAATTCATCATGTCAAGGGTACAGAACAAAACAGAGAAAGAATTTCAGTTCAGGAAATTCTGAATGTAAGAGAATTGGAAACCATTGAAAAAGGGGAGGGGAAAAAAATAGCAGGTGTATGCCATAGATATGTCTACCTACATGTGAAAATATACTTACTAAAGATAAGCTGTAAATTAATCATAAGTGATTCCAAATCATTCATAACCCACGATTCCTTCTTTGGTCAACTTCAATGGGGGTTACATCCAAGAGGGCAGGGGAATCATAGAATCACAGAATGGTTTGGGTTGGAAGGGACCTTAAAGATCATCTGGTTCCAACCCCCCTGCAGGGACACCTTCCACTAAACCAGGTTGCTCAAAGCCGCATCCAGCCTGGCCTTGAACACTTGCAGGGAGGGGGCATTCACAGCTTCTCGGGGCAACCTGTCCCAGTGCCTCGCCACCCTCATAGTGAAGAATTTCTTATATCTAATCTAAATCTACCCCCTTTCAGTTTAAAGCCATTACCCCTTGTCCTATTGCTATGTGCCCTTGTAAAAAGTCCCTCTCCAGCTTTCTTGTAGGCCCCCTTCAGGTACTGGAAAGCTGCTATAAGGTCTCCCCGGAGCCTTCTCTTCTCCAGCCTGAACAACCCCAGCTCTCTCAGCCTGTCCTCATAGGAGAGGTGCCTCAGCCCACTGATCATCTTCGTGGCCCTCCTCTGGATTCACTCCAACAGGTCCACGTCTTTCTTATGTTGGGGGCCCCAGAGCTGGACACAGTACTCTTGGTGGGGTCTCACCAGAGCAGAGCAGAGGGGCAGAATCACCTCCCTCGACCTGCTGGCCACACTTCTTTTGATGCAGCCCAGGATACGGTTGGCTTTCTGGGCTGCAAACGCACATTGCTGGGTCATGTTGAGCGTCTCACCAACCGACACCCTCAAGTCCTTCTCCTCAGGGCTGCTCTCAATCCATTCTCCGCTCAGCCTGAATGAACTGTATTTGTAAGCAGTTTTCCCTTTGTGATTGTGCCTGTGCCCTTTGCCTCCGAAGACTGTCTTCCTTGGGACCTACTAAGCTGTCTAGGTGGACATCAACACTGCTCTGAAAGCACTTACCACTGCCCCAGATCTAGGCTACTACCTTATCTGCTCTTTCCTGCAGGGCAATGTGGCAGCTGAAGTTGCTGCGTAGCAGCTTTGCAAGTCATCTACATCTGAGGATCCAGGTGAGATCACATCAATTTGCCATCCTCAGCTCCTTCCCCGAACTGCTCCATAATGACTCCCTAATTACATTGCTCCCTGGTGCAGGCGATGGAGCCACAGTGATGCTCACACGCACTGGGCATGACGGGGCTAAAGGAGAAACTCAGCACTCAGCCCTTTGCACGAGCACTTCTTCTGCTCCTTGCACACTGAGCACAGCGAGAATTTTCACTGACAGATCTCTTTATACGCCATGGTTGAAAATTTCTGATAACAGTATCCTAAATTACAGATTAACTGATGTAACTTCCAGAAAAGAATTATCAATATTTTATTAAAAGCATTTAATATCTATAATTGAAGTCATTTTGATTGCATAGTGCCTGGCATTATTTAATATTTTCACTAATAACCTGTATGATAGAAAAAGCATTAGCTGATTGAGTTTTCAGGTGACATCAAGGTGAGAGGAACTGCAACTGAGTAAATGCAGAGTGAGAAATTAAAATGATCTTTACAGCAGTAAAGTATGATCAGAAGATAACAAGATGTAACAGGAAGAAGCGTACTCAAATCACTTCAGTTTTGCATTATAGTTACTTAATACTATAAGCCCATTTACAGCATCTTACAAGGGTAAGGATATTTAATAAATATTTTAATAAATGGTAGCCAATCACTGCATAATGTAAAAGAATAAAGCAGGTGACTTCTAACTGTGATTTATAGTCATCTGTAATGCCTTCTAGTGTGCTTAAAATACCATACACTGATCATGCCCATAACATGCTCATGCCATTTATTAATGTCATTAAATTGCCATTCTCAATGTTTGGGAAATACTTTATGAAGAAATATACTGCAAAAACACCACAGGAAAAGTTCTAATGAAAAATTCTAATTCAAATTCTAATTAGTAATGTTTGCCCTCAGAGACTGGTGTGGAGACACGTGCAGAAGCCAATACCATCACACAGGTGCATAGGGTTTCCCAGGATTTCTCAGGACATTTGCTCAGTGACAGACCTGCTTTCATCCTGCTCAGCAGCGGAGCACTCATTTCTAGGATTGGAGATATTGCACTTTTGATCAAAAATGTTCAAATAAAGAGTTCAAATAAAAGGATGTGTTAACTGGGAAAATGACAACTCTACAAAATGTCTAGCCCACAGCCTGTGAATTATCTGATCCCTTTAATTCAGACATCTGGGCATGAGTACCTGAGAGGCAGGGCAAGTCTTAATTGCAAATAGAGCCATTCAAATTGAGAGCTGCTGGCAAACAAAAGATAAGGTAAATGTAGGCTACATCTTGAATGCATTTTTAAGTGATTAAACCTCCCCATTGGGATCAAGCACCAAAAACCGACATAAAACCTGTTCCTTTTGCCATGCATCTGGCCTGGCCAGCCAGCAGATGACATTCCCAACGTTAGCATCCCACCTTCCCTCTTTCCCCACCCAGCGTAAATCCCTGGCAGAATCACTGAACCATGGACTGGTGGGTGTCTGTAAACCATCACTGTGAGGAACAGCCACCATATGGCACTTCTGACCAAGATTTGGGAACAAGTGACCGGTGGAGAGAGGCAAATGATGGCAGTCATGCCAAACACCCGTGTTACACGAGAATATGGCTTTTACTATCAGCCGTGCCTTAAATAGCAGGTGAAACAAAGCCCCGTTTGCACGTATGAAAGCACCAAAAAAGTTATAATCATAGGAATGAGACTAAAGAAACATAACCAAATTAATTTTCATAGTGTTTGGTTAGTTCTAAGGGAAATTGTGCATTATTTATCACCAGAAAAGACGACTCTTTGGAAACTATTGGGTCTTTTCAAGGATCATGAAGGCTCCTAAGTGGAGGAAGATACATGACTTCATATAGGTATGACAGTTTTCTTCATTATGCTGCACTAAGCACATGCACTTGTCCTGAATAAAATTAAAGCAAATATTTCTGATTCACAAAAAATATTTAAGCACTACAAATGCCTTCATAATAAGTGGCATTTAAATACAGAGCAATTTAAAATATAGGCATTAAAGTTATGTGAGACAACTGCTCTACAAACTGTCATTTTCCAAAACAAAGCTGTTTTTGTCTCATGATGGCTTAGCAATTTATTATAAAGAGAGAACAGAGACCGAATTAACATTTTGTCCCCTTGCAGTGAGAAGTGCTAATCTGAATAATGTACTCCAGGGGAATTCTACTTAGCATTTATATGAATATGGGAAAAATGATAATATGATAATTATCACTGTTTTTTTCCAAGCAAAGATCTTTCATAAAGAAATGCTCAGCACTGATTTAATTTTTTTCTGCAGCTCCTTTTTCTTTACAGTTTTATTCTGAACTCAGTCTCAGGATGTGTTGGACCTGCAATAGTATTTCTCTCGTGGGGTCCATGCCTTTCATCTCCCTGCACTGCCCCTTCAGATTTCTAGAGACTCCGTCCTTTTTTGTGGGATTTCCAAACATGCTCAACAATGACCAAAATGTTGCCCTTTGAGCCAGTTATTGATTTGGCAGGAATGGCATTGGATTAACGCTGAGCACTAATTAAAACCCCACCTTTCATATTCAGCACTGGAGCGATTCAGCACATACAGCATATGCTTTTTAGTAAGCTTTTATTCAGACTTTGTTCTTTCTTGTCTGCTTTCCCTCTTGTCTAAAAATAAGTCATTTCTACTAGAAGGTGTATCTGTACTAGAGATTGCTGTGAAGTGTGGACAGCCCTGAGCTAATTGCAAGCGAGAGTTAGCCAGGATGGTGGCAGCAGCCCAGGCGCAGCTGCGTGAAGCTCTAAGCTATGACTTTGCCACAGTTAAGCTTCATCTGATCTGTGTACTAGTTCATTTATAATTAAGTAACTAGATCGTTCATAATTAATTAGCTGCAATGCACTGAATTATAACATAACCAAAGGTCAAAAGACTTCAGAAAGGGGGGTGGGGGTGGGAATAGACACTGTGAAACAAAAACTCTCAGCAATTCCAGACACAAACCAAGGAGCGCTTTGACCACCTTGGACTGGGCTGTGTCACCTCCTGAGTTAACCCCTTCTTCTGCGAAAGTGCCAGGAAATTCATCAATAGAAATTCTGCACATCGTGTGTAAGACTACTGCCGCAACCGTGAAAGGGCAGTAGTAACTTCTTTCTCTGTTTCTTCCCATTTGTTGGCGCAAAACAGCTTAGTAGATTGTCCCTTCAAGGCGGTATTTGTAGTCATGAGAGCATCTGGTAATAAAAGAATGTAAAAACATTTTTTTAAAGTGAATTCAGGGAAATTCAGCAACAGGTATAGTTAGGTGTTGGGGAACTGCTGTGGCCATTAACTCCAGAAAGAGCTGTAAATTCTCAGTATTTCCAGACAATCAGCATGTACAGGACTTTCCCTAGAGTCTGAGCAGGAGAAATCAGCAAATATCCAGTTTTTATTCAGAATTTCTGGATTTTGCATGGATGTGACAGGTGGGGTGTTTTTAAATGCTTTATAGCTTCCACAACCAGGCAAGCGACCATGAGCATAAAGTTTCTGTTTGGCAATGACTTTTAGTGCTTTAATAGCACCATTTAATTTAACAAATTTTTCTCTTTGCTAGATAATGAACTGAACTGGAGTACAAACCTTTAGGGGATCTTGCTAACAAACAAAACCTTGGCCTTGACTTTATTGTTTGGATCAAATGGAAAAAGACATATACACAGGATTTGACTTCATAATCAATCCTTTGCAATCTGATGCTTCACAGTGTCCAGTGGCCCTAAGTTACACCTATGAGTGTGTCCAGATGAGCAAGGATGAACACAGCCTGATCCCACCCGTCCTGCATACAAGTTTCATGTGCATGCTCAGGCCAGTACTCTGTTCTGAAGTAGCTGTCTAGAGGGAAAAAAAAAAACCTCTCCCGTCCTGATTCAAGGGTGGACCAAAGGTCTACACAGTGTTGCAAGCAGTACTCCCTGGATAATACAAATTGGTGCACGGAACAGATTTTTCTGCCTCTATAATATACCTTGCCATAGCGAACTGTGGAAAAACACACTCTGTTTGTGACCTTCAGCACATCTTTGAATTTAAAGTAACTGACTTTGATATTGCCATAGAAGGGGCAGAGCAGTAGAAAATTCAGCCTGTATTTAGTACTGACCAAGCCAGGCAAATCATGATATGGTCTGTTTCTGGGAAGCAAAAATATATACATCCGTTAAGCTCCATTCAGTTTCTTTGCATCAAAATGAAATTAATAACAAGCTCTAAGATACTAGTGCAAATTGGATTTTATAATTGGAAACTAAAAGACAGACGTGTCAAACGAGTTGCCTGCGAGCAAACTAGCAGACCTCTAACCTGTTAAAATTTATGTGAAAAAATGGGGCTATTTGGTCTGGATTTAATGAGAAAACTGAAATGCCATAAGGAACTGTAGCAGAAGCGTAGGGAATGGATAATATTGTAATAGTCTGAGCACAAGCAGGTCTGTGATTTGATGGAGATTTTAATTAAGGTTACACATTCACACCAAAGGCATTGTGGCTATAGCTTCAGTTTCTGCTTTCATCCTGAGCTGACACAACACCAGAAAACAGGGAGGCATGGTGGTTAAATCCCAGCATGGGGAGCTCAGATGATCTCACATGTTAGCCCTGCATTCCTGCCAGGACAGGACTGCTGCAGTGCTAGTGTCCGCCCCTCAGTGTCTTTGGAAGTGGCTGGACACACAAGCCCTGATGGTTCCAAGGCGATTAGAAAGCAACTGGGTGGGTGAAAGAGGGGCTTGAGTGGAGAAAGAGGAATATACAGAAACAAATCTCCACTGAACTTCGAGAACATTGAAAATTGTGTCAAGAGGCTGAGCTTGTTACCCATTATCCCACCCAGCACCACCCCCAGAAGAGCACTAAAAGCTGTTGTGGAACAGCAAGTATGGCTGGAAACCGTGCGTCTAAGGCATGAGCAGATCAACAGCAGCAGAAGGGAACAGCTGCAGCTTTAAATCACTGCCACAGCAACCCCAGCACCCTGCTGTCTGGAGGAAAGCAGTGTTAGCTCCTGCCATGCCATTTGGGGAGGGAGGAAAGACAAAAAGATGCTGAGGTATCAAACAAGAAACATGCACACCATCACTGCCTGATTTGCGGGTTTTATAAAAAACACTATATTATTTTTTCATGTCATGACTACTGTGATCTTGAGCCTGTAAGAGGTGAGCACCCTTCACTCATAGGATGAACTCAACATGGGTGAAGGAACAGGTGTACTGAGGGTCCATCAGGCTGGATGTGGCTGTGGAGGTCTCATCTCCTGCTCCCTGCTGAGGCAGGGCTGCCTGCCAGGTTAGGGCAGGTTGCTTGGCATCATCCAGCTGCATTCTGAAAATAGTCAGGAAGGAGATCCTGGGCAATTTTTTTTACTCCATTTCTCCAGCTTCCCTCGGGCTGGGGAATAAAACTGCAGTGTGGCAGTTCATTTCAATTAGTCTTAACATCCTTCCTCATTTTTCTTATGCCCTCCAGTGATTTTCGATAGGCAAATCTCTCTGTGTAGGCATTGTTCTGGTAATAGGTACAGCTAACTCCCCATTTGCTGAGTTAGCAAACAAGCGTTTCAGGTGGCACTGAGTTAGCAATTTCCAGTAACACATGTAAATTTTGAAGGCTAAGGTATCTTGATTCTTACAGTCAAAGTTACGTTTTCATTTTCGATAATGCTTCCATAGCAGCCCTAAATATCCCCCATGGGTGTGAAGCAAAGCATTAAAAAAGTTCCAGAGTGGGAATATTTTAAAATATAGATGCAAATAGAGATTTTTTTTTCAAATTTGATAGCTAAAACATTCAAACTAGTACTTTATAAGATGTCTCCTGTTTTGTACAGCCAAAGCTAATACATGGTTTCATTTTAAAACTGGATAGTAGGGTATTTTTTAGCATAAGCACAATTTGGAAATGTGATTTGCCTTTCTGATTTGACTTTCTGATGTATTTGTTGTAATTCTCCATAACTTCCTGCACAGCACAGATTTTTGTTAAGTCAAAAGAAAAACAGCATCGTGCTGCTCAGATACTCCAAATCTTTGACAAGGGAGGTGCGTGAGTCACGGAGCCCACAGGAAGCGTGGGCAGGGGAAGTTTGCGGAAAATGTGCAGAGACGTAGAAGCAAATGGCTAGCACGAGGGATCATTTGCTCATTCCACTGTAGGCAATGAAGAGCAAAAAACCCATCGGGTGGCTCCTGGCACTGGGGTCAGATCTCAACTGGGGAGTCAGAACATGCTCAGGGGAGAAAACACTTGAGCCCTTTGCAGCTATCCTACATCCCTGCCCTCAAAGGACAACCTACGTGGTTTTTTCCCATGGAGGGAAAACTGTGCCCATGCAGCCCATGGGGACCGAGTCCTTGATGCACGGTGGGGGATGGCTCAGCACGGTCACCAAAAGCGTGACGATATGGGAGGTTTACCAGAACAAATATACAGATATCAAGTGGCAGGTGGAGATGAAGCACTTTGGACCTTGCTGATCGGGGCACATGTCACACATGCTTTGATCTGCAGTGGGCTTGTAGGAGAGACAGGTAAGGATACGAGTAATGTAGGAAAGCTGAAAATTAGCATATTGTCTCCAATTAAATGATTTTTTTATCAGCTACCCAAAGTGCCACATGCCACGTCATCTTTCTCATTTCAAGACCGCAGGCAAGTTAACCAATGCTTTATATTTTCCTGTTATAATTCTGATTAATAATTTGTCCTTCTTAAATTGCACATTTTGATTGTCCACAAGGCACTTTCATGGTTTGACTATGTATGTTTTTGTTTGTATATCCATATATTCACATAAATATATGTATAAATGAACACTAGAAAAACATCTTTTACTGCATTATATGCCCAGGCTGACTTAGATTCAAATCAGTGTCATTTGGGAAAAGAAACATTTGCTATTCTATGCAAGCTTTCAATTTTTTTAAAATGAAACTGTATTTGTTTCATGTTAGGAGAAAAAAAGAGGTTCAGACCCAATAAGAAACTTTCTATAAATCTGTAGGTAAGAAATACAATGATTTTCAACATTTTGAATTACATTCTGTCTAAGCTGAGATCTCATGAACAAAGTCTTAACCTTATCCCATTTGAAATGGATGAAATATTAAACTTCAAATAGGAGGGATTATCTTGAAAAGCCCGTGTCACCCATAATAAATGAGTAAAGTAAGTGTTGCGGATCAGTGGCTTCCTGGCCAAATGGTGTAACATTTAAGGGAGCTGCTTCCCCATTAAGATTCTGCATATCTCTTCAGACAACCTCTCCAGCCTGGACAGAACTCTGGGGTCAACCAGCTCCTCTCTTTACTGTCAAATGAACTTTGTGTTTAATATTTAAAAACCTTGTCATACTTTAGAATTGGGAATCTTTTACAGGCTGTTTCTAGTAGGACTGTACACAGCAGTTCTCCTCTGTTACCATGCATTTTAATGGCAAGAAAGAGTTTGTGCAGAACTCATTCCAGCTCTGAGTTGGAAGTTAGACGATTAAATATTGTTGATTGTGCTGCTTTTTGCACAATAAAATCTAGACCTGCACTGACAAATTATTGAATTTTATTCTGCTACAAGCACTCTCAGAAAAAAAATGCAGAATTTCGGGACAAAAGGAAAAGAGATTGACCCCAGGCTGTTGTCATTTAAAATTTCCCCATTCTCTTGTAAGCAAAGCAAATGCAGCCAGGAAATCATTAGGGTAAGATGACTCAGGAACTTCATGTCAGTATACTTATTTTTCAGACTATCACTTTATGAAGATTTTGGTACCCGTTACGTAGTCGAGTTCATCTCAAGAGAGCTTCCTAGCTACACTGAGTGACACTATACATGAGTTTAGTGTCTCACAGGATTTGTGTTATTTGTGTAAGGGACTTGTGCTCTCAGCTTATAGCACAATCAGGACTTCATTTTGCTACACTACAACATAGGGAAAACACGATCCTCATGCTGAGTGAGAGCTGTGATTTACATTCTTGTTTTTTCCCTTTTGCCTACAGAAATACGTGTCAATTATATGCTGAAGAGCACTGAATGAAATTGCCACAAAACTGTCACTTGTTATAAAAAGCTTATTTAATTGAGATTTTCTTGAGTTTTTGCAGAAGTGTGAATAAAGCTGCAAAATTTTTGAGCACATGGGCAGCACAGGTGGACCGGTAGAGGGGCCAGGACGCAAACCAGTTGGCAAAGAACTTTTTTGGTTGGGTCCACAGCAGTGTTTGGAGGGCTGCTGCCCTCCAGCTCTCCTCACCTGTGCAATGGCCCTTTCCCAGCCGGTACCTTTTTGTAATCCCGAGTCCCTCCAGAGGCTGAGTCAGCCCAGCATACAGCACCACAAAAATGCTGAAGCACCATCAGGCTCTTACCTCCCACCATCATCTCTGTGGGATGCAGCAGAGTCTAAAGGAAGGAAGAATCCAGCATCTCATATTTAGAAGAGGTTAGGGACTTGTTTTCAACATTGATGTCTCTCAGCAGTACATCTGCCAGTTTTCTAGGGTGTTTCAAACACCCCATCACCCTTGCAGTTGCTGCTGTAATTTTCTTTTGTAATTCACTTGTATGCAGTCAGCACCTGTTTAGGTTTTGATGTGGTATCACTGTGGCAACTTGTATGAAACACCATGTGTCCATGTGCACAGTGAATTTAAAAACTAATGATGTCTCTCGAGACACAGGATGTCACGCTACATGAATATTTGTCTTTACTACCTCTTATTATGTTGGAAAAACTATTTTATTACTAAGCAGTTGCCTGCCATATGGGAAAAATACTGTGCTGTGTTGAAGCTTATACACAAAATCCATGTTTCTTAATAGAAAGCTATATGTTCCACTTGGACTTTTATAAGGCATACTGAGAAAAGCTAAAGCCAGTTTATGTATGATAGCAGGTAACAGAACGAAATGTCAGTAGAAAACAAAAGCAAAAGCCCTGAAAACTGCACAGTATGTTACAGCCAAGCAACTTACTGGATTGTAGGATGTGGCCCTACAGATATCTAGGTCCAGCTCTGTTGCTACAGCTGCCTTGTGACCTGAAGAAAGTAATTTCTCTCTCTGTGTGTGCCTTTTGTCCTTTACATTTTGTGTGTTGTAAGTACTTATACTGTAAGTCCCCTGGGGTTAGTAAGTGTGGCTTAGTCTGCATTATAGCAAAGCAGCAGCAAAGCAACAGTTTAGACTGCGGCAGAAAATTGTATTTCTTATGGGTTAGGAATGGGAGTTCTAGAATTTCTTTCCAAAAATCCAGAAGAAAGTGAAGAAAAAGGGCACAAGGACTTGCAACTTTCTGTGCTATTGCAACTCATAGTGGAGAACTATACCTAAAAATATACAAAAAATAAAAGCAATTTCTTTTAACTGGGCTGGTAAGGTTCCATATTTTATAAAAAATATTTTACAAAAACTGTATACACTGCAGAAGAATCCTAAATACTGATGATAAAAATATAACTAATAAACCATAAAAAATATTAATATAAAACTAGGGTGGTACAAATGTACTTATGTCTTTACAAAACAATTTGGTTTTATTTCATGCATATAAAATCTGGAGACTAGCCTGAACATCCCCTTCAATGACAATAAATCATTCAGAAACATATACATATATTACTATAATTACAGTAATTCTAGGAGGGGGGTTTCTTTTTCTTTACTGTGAAAACACTTCACATCATAAAAGAGAATACATTCAGTTACTGAGCACTCAGATGTTTTTACACAGACTCTGATGCATCTTCCTTTAAATCTTTCTTTTATGCTGTAATTTGGAAAACAGACGCATGGGGTTACTGCAAGAGGTCTCAAATTGCAGCAGGCCACATCCCGTATTCAGGCTGTACCTCACACCTGGGAGCCACCGCTTGGTCCCAGCACTGAAGCTCTGAGAAGTAGAAGCTCACCACGACCTCGCCGTAAGGTGCTCAATAGGTAACGATGATGAGACATGCAGTGCATGGGGCTGTGGTGAACAAGCTGAGAAGCCTGCCTTGCTCTGTAGGGATTTGTGCCTTAACACAGTTTCTTTAATGTTTAGGTGCAAGCTGCAAATATGCCACTAATGGGAAATTGTAATGCCAGAACCATTTCTGGTCAAACATTTAAATAATTAACAAAAGCAGCTTCTCAGACAACAGGACACCTTCTCCATCTGAAAGATGAACAGCCTCATAGGGGCATGGCATTTATCTCCAGAAAATAGGAGTTTATAAGACAATTGTGCTTTAGAAAGAGATGCAGGTGAAGCTAATAAATGAAAATGTAATTATGCTTTGTTTAGGAGAATGAGGACTTCAGGAATAAGGTGTTTTAAGGTCAACTCTCTATCCTTATGTGCAAAACCAGACTATAACAAAAGTGAACTCCAAAAATGGTACAGTTTTTCTTACTGAGAGTGTTTTGTTCTCTGAACACTTCTTATTAGTCTTCAGACTTCATGAAATGACATTAATGGATAAAAAACATTGTCCAGAAAATGCTGATTACTGTAATGTAATTCATGTTTCTTCAGAAGGCAGAAGCATTTTATGGTTGTTTTGAGATACATAGCTGTAATACCCCGTTAGGGGGAGTGAGAAGGTTAATGTATGCTCAAACGATGTCAATTCAGGCTGTGACTGGTGACTAATACAAGTAACCAACACAGGACACTTGCATTAACTGGAAAGTTCATTTTGTAATAGTCCTCCAGCAACTTCCTTAGCAAATTCAGAATAACTTGAGCCACCTATCTAAGAGCTGGTAAGAAAGGAAGAATAACTTCTTGAAAGGCTATTTAAGAAATAAATTTAGAAAGATTGTGGAAAATGGACTGGATAAATTAAAAAGATGCTCTGAGAAATCTGACCACATTAAAAAGGCAATTGCATGTACTCCACAGGTATATTAAAATGGATTGTATATTCAAGAGCTGTATATGCCACCAAGATTAGCAATGCAAAGGAAACAGCTCCCTTTGAATTTACTTACTCCTGAAGGAGATATTTTCCTCCTTTCATCACTCACCGTGGCACGTTCTGTTCCTCTCTGCAGGAAGAAGCAGGCAGACAGCTAAAATGTAAAAAGCAGAAGAAATCAGAACAAATCATGCAGGAGCATCACTTTCCGCTTCTTGCTGCTTGGCCATGTGCTCTCCTCTCTCCTGTGCCGTTACTTCCAGCACGGGTGCTTTCCTGTTCCTGCATCACTGCTATTTTCCTTCCCCTCCCTCTCACTGGAAACTCTGCTACCTCTGGTTGTTCCCAGCATCTCTCCTGGAGCGAGGCTGACACCTCAGGTCCTAACGGTGACTGCCTGCACCCCACAAAAACATCCATCGTGTCCTCCCCACTGGGTCAGCGATACCCAGTAAAAGCATCTATGTCAAAAATTAGGAGAAGGGGTGAGTACAGTTCTGTTGGATGTCTGGAAAGCCTTAGGAAATGGTCCATAGAGAGAATGGTTGATCGGTTATAAATGGGCTACCTACCCATCTCACTGCTCTGAGCACCCATGCCATGTCTCAGGTAAAGCTTTCTCTGATACAGCCTTAAATATCAGCCTGGCCACCAGTGCATTTCTGGGGCTGGATGTTCAGTGCGGACTGCAGACATGTTCCAGTATTAAAATTATTCCCTCTCCCAATATTTTCCACTCATTTTTGAAACTAGGTCTTCAGAGTGGACTTTATTAAAAATGCCTTATTAATGGACAAACATTAAAAATGAGGCATTATTCAAAAACAGGATTAAAATTATGAATATCCAATCCCTATTAGTAACCTTAAACTGAATTCTGCATGGGTGAGCACCATCAGCAGGCAGTGGCTCAAACTGACACCAGCAGTTTCCCTGTTCTAAACAAGTTATGGATATGCAAAATGTACAGAGCTGTTGATTCTTTATATATATATGTATGTGTGTGTGTGTATGACCTGATTTCCCCCGAAATCAACTTCAAGACATGACCAACCCCATGGAAAAAGAAAGAGAAGAGTTGGGTCTGCAGGCAAATGCAAGACCCTTCCTAGCTCTGTGGCTCTTGCAGAACAAAACAATACAGCGACCCCCAAAGTTTCAGACCTACAGAAGTTAACTCTAACCTGCATTCTTTTCAAGTGAATGATATGTCCTGGAAAATAAACCTCAAGACACCAGGCCAAAACGACTACACTCATTTCCCTAAGTCTAGAGAACCTGTGGCCAGCAAGTGTGTAGAGAGTTGCTAAGGCTTCTGATTTCTAAAATCGGTTTGTGACTCACGCACAGACTCGCACCAGGCACATGCTGAAGGGGAGCCATGCAGAGCACAGCAGTAAAAAAGACCTTCAAAAATATTTAGACCTCAGCCTTGTATATGTTTACGTAGAGGCTGCAGTAAACAGGCTTTCTTGTTTGCTTCATTGCGTACAGTTCTTGTGTACCAGCAACGAGGAGAGGGTTTTCTGGGATTGTTTAAAGATGATGTTTTAAGATGGAGATACGTCAAAGGACTGAAGCTGTTCTCTGTGTCGGCATAACCCCCCTCAGGTTTATGGGTGGGGACATTTCCCCCTTCTAGAAAGCATTGAGCAACACCTTCTAGAAAACCCCAGGCTTTGTCTGTTCAATGGGAAGCAGACATTGCCCATTAAAGACCAGGACAGTGAGATTACTGCTATAATGCTCACCGTAATACGTGACCCATACATTGTCAGTGAAAACAGAAGCAAGGTTAATATATTTATAACTCTGCCCATTTTGCTGCAAGCTGAAAAGATGAGAGTCATCTTTACATGTTTGCCCTCTGGTGGGAAGATCATTCAGCTCAAGAAACGCAGCTGAATTTGATGAGCTTTCCTGGATATGTACCTTGGACTGAAAACAGCTTTCACTCCCCAGCGTTATTTATAGCCGAGTCACAGTAAATAGTGACTGCAAGTAGGATGGGAAAGGAAGGAAAACAACATCACTAAAATACACGGCTCTGCTACCTCCAGGAACAGGTTGGTTGCTCTCTGTGCTCTCCTACTGGCTTGGCTTGTGTCCTCTACCACCACATTTTCCTGCTTCCCTTGAAACCATTTGCCAGTCTGTTAGCAACCAGTAACTACTTTTGGATGGTTTCTTCTCACATTTCTGTGCAATGGCCACCTGTCACAGTGCAAATAAAAGCCTTCTAATTCCCCAAACCTGCCCATTAACATTCTTGAGGTTTATTGAGCTGTGAGCGACAAGCTGTACCCACTTGTCAAAAAAGAGCAAGATGGGAAAGTTTTAGCTTGAGTTAGTTGCCTTCAACTTCCCAGCTCAAAGGGTCCTCCTCTGGGTTCCCTTGTGATAACAGAGGTGCAAAACCACCCAAGAGAGGAGGAGGGAGATGCTGATACAGGGAGCCAAAGGAGAGATGTGAAGAGATCAGGAGGCTCCTCCAGCAGCTGGACCAACCCCAGACTGAGGTCTGCAAAGTATCAGCCAGGCTGTGGCCCTCCACTGCTGGTGGCAGGCACGGTCCCTGGCATGGTCCATGCTCCAGTAATGTGCGAGACCTGCCCAGGTGAGCGGGAGGAGAGCAAGGAGGGCTTTCTGCTGCTCCTGTAAATGAGCACCCAGCGTGCATGGACATGTGGGCGTGCATGACCGATGTCTGACATAACAGTGCAGGAAGTTTTGGTGCATCCAGTCTGTGGCAATTGGCTGGATATTCCTGCCTATCGCCTCTTAAAATGATCTGGAGAAGAACGCAACACTTACATGCCCTTTTCCCTGCAGTCTCTCAGAAGTAACATGTAACCACTCTGCTTTCTTGCGCAGACTTTGTCCTTCTTCATTTCAATGTTCTCTCATTTTAAATAACAACCGTTAAGATGGAAAACATGTTTGCTCTTTGCTCACAAAGAAACAAGCAAGGTACATTATAAAAAGGTCTACTGGCTTCAGAGGGAAAAAATAACGTATTGCAGGTTACAGAAAGGGCAGAAATCCTGGCTGTCTTCTTGCAGTGCTGAATCCCGCAGATGTTCACGGGGCACACTAAGTGGAGCAAGAATGATACAGCAGCTTAGCAGCAGCAGAAACCATGAAAGCTTTTCTCTGCATAGTAGCAGACTAAGGCCTGTACTGTACCATTGCTATGGTCAATGGGAGGATGTAAAGGTAACTCCTTTACCACTTGTTTTCTCTAAAGACTTTGAGCCAAAGATAGGAAAACTCCACCTCCCAATTTTCAGTGTAATTACAGTAATTAAGATGACCTTAGCTATTTTTTAAAAAAACTCACCTGCTATCCATACCCATGCACTCTTGAAAGGCTTTGGTATGTGTATACATCCAAGACCAAAACCAAGTCACAGCCTTTATCTTCTCTTTCAGAATACAGGGAATTTGCCTGTAAAGTCCATTTCTGCTTTACTCAGAGCTCTCATCATGGTATTCATACAGTGTTAACTCTAAACAGCCTCTCTGAGATTTGTGCCCTGTTTTCTAATGCTCCTGTAAGTAAGTGTCATTACACAACCTGTTACTTCGGAGCACAAATTCACTGAAATACAGCTGACAGTGTGATTTTCAAAGCAAGCCGATCCTTATTTGCTGACCTACTGAGAAGTCACATGCGAGTCCTGTTTTTTCCTCCAAATTTCCTGTAAAACAATGAAGCTCCTACTCGGTCCAAAGGCCAAACTGGTTTCATCCATCTTAAAACTGTGATATAAGGCTTTCTGTTCTGCCTTAAGTTCCCTCTAACCCGCATAAACAGATGTATCTGAAACCTCAAAGGATCTTTTTGGAATACCTGTTCCATGTCTTTAATACACTTTTCCCTTTTCCTTATTCTAATAACCACCGAAACTTCAAAATAACTTAATCTTCTACTCTATATTTCTGAAAGAGCCAATGATAAAATAGCTATGGACAGAGGGGCTTGTTTAGGATACTGGGATAACTTCTAGTACTACCTACAAGTCTGATCTTTTCAACAATGCTTAGCTCTTGTCAAGTCTGTCTTCTTTTGACTCTCTAAAGCTAAAATATCCACTAAACCTGATCTTGAATCTCTTGTCTGTTTTTCCTGCTCTTCTCCTAAGGGTATTTGTAATTTCTGCCCAACTTGCTAGTTCCTTCTTTTTCATTAAAGCCAGTGTGGGAACTGCAGCAGCAGAGTGATCCAACTGTAGGCTTGAAAGTGGCCTGAGGCAGTGGTGTTATAACACAAGAAAATTCAGCCCTCATTCAGCACCCTTTGCTTTCATAGCAACAATTGAAAAAAAAAAAAAGAACTATTATGCATTCAAAATGAATAATGAAACCTAGGGCCCCTTCACATTACAGAGTTGACACAGAGTCAATTATTGGACCATGTAAATTATCTGTGGTGGCTTTTCCTATTAATGCATAAATCACCACCTTCACACAGAATAAATCCAATAAATCCACAATGAAAGAAAACACAGTACTGAGTGACCTGGGTGTCCCAAGCACCTAAGTACAACAAAGCGAGAGATTTCCATTCACTCATACACACACTCGTCAAAATGAGCATCAGGGAATTCAGCCTTTGGGAAACCTTACTTCATAAATAAATTAATAAAATGAATTAAATAACATTAAATAAAGCATGGGAAAGGTCAACACTGGACTTGCTGAGAAAAACTGATTAAGATGAAGTGAGAAGTTGATATTAAAGGGGAATCGGTTTGCACAATGGCCCATTGGCGCATAATTCACCTTCGAAGAAGGAGAATCCCGGTCTGTCTGGTTGGGGTCACAGTTTGAAAGGAGGCAAAATCTTTACTCTACTGATATTAATGTCAAAGGTAGTGCTGGTTTTAATGGAAACAAGATTTTATATGCTGATGTGCTGGGTGTCATTCTCCACTGTTGTATCCATTTTATCTCAGAGGGATTCCCAAGAATGAAAACCCTCTTAATGCAGTGGAGCGTTTGATTTCAGTGTCTTGCATTGATAGGTGTCACAACCAAAACCAAAGCAACGAACACAGCCAAATTACACGATTCACTTTAGGCTTCGGTTTCATGAAAGCATTGATTTGTTTGAAGTTAGGCCTGTCTTATATGCTTTGTAATTTTGAAGCCAATTTTTTGCACAAGAAGTGTGTGCTTTTCCTATATAAATGCCTGAACTATTTCTAAAGTTGCTTGCAAAGTAGCTTTTCCTGCTGAAATACCTTGGCAGATATTATACACTTTCCTAACCTAATTGTCTCCCATACATTTGCGAGTCTTCTTAAATAGCTGTATTTATTGGTGCTTTTTTTAATATCCCACAGAAGGAAAACTTAATTCTGAGGCTAGGCATATCCACAGAGATTTGTCATCAGCTGCCTGACATGATTGCTCCGAGCAAACCATTTGGTTGATACTGACATGAGCAAAGAATAATGTCCCCAGCTAACAGAGATATATATATACTGTTTGTTAGCTCACTTCTGCATGTATAGTTCAGCCTAATGGATTACTTATAATGGCAAGAGCAGCAGAAATAATAAAAAAAAAGTCTTTCTAAGATGGAATAAAGATCCATATTTATTGCAACGATACAATACAAGGAAAAAGTAACATGCCCTGCATGATTTCTAAGGAAACAGGGCTGCTTTCAATAACCAAATTATTCAAAGGCAGGCAGGGGCTTTGCAGGAAACCAGGGTGACCGCAAGCCTTTCCCTGGAGCAGCAGGGGAGTTGGGCAACCCAAGGAGAAAATGTTTTCACACTCCGCAAAAACCTCTGGCTGCAATGAATGTGTTTGCCCCAAATACTTAAGTTTCATCATATCACCATTTTTTTTTCTGTGAAAATCACACTGAGGGAAATGTTATGCTTTTTCCATTTCATGCCACGCAACCAAATTGTTAAGGATCTTCACACTCAGGAATTATTTTAGTCCCTCACCATATGAAATGTTTCCTGTTTAAAACAAAGTGGGCTGATAAGAAGAAGGCAGTAGAATATTAATGCAAGTATAAAATAGTTGGTTAAGTGAGATATTAGCTAACAAAGGATAATTACAATTATCGCATGCCTAAGTTTTATGTAATTAAGAGGTGATGTGAAAGCATATCTCCAAAACTAATATAGTAGAACACACAAGCTCCTTTTCAAACAAAATTTTGCTGCTTTTTCCTTGCACTTGTAACTTGCCATACCCATAAAAAAATCTTCCAACCATGACACAGGCTAAGCATACACCAAAGTCCGGTTTACAAAGCAGAGCAATTAAAAGTTGTGGTCCCATTACTATCTCACTTGTTATGCCTACAAAAACACAGTAACTCTCCCTTTCTGAAGAGAAATGTCAGATATCTGCTTGCTGCTTTGACTGCTACTGTCAGAGCGAGCCCCGAGAGCTGCATTTCTTCTCTTTCCATTTTTTATTTTTAATGCAGAAGTGCAGCTCTGGGAGAAACATCCTTAAAAGCTGAGAAATTACATAAAGCCAAGGCACTTTTCGATTGAAAGCAATCATGAATTCAAAAAATTTCCATATCTTGAAATGCTGCAGAAATATTATAGAGTATATCACAATGGAAACAGTGTAATAGAAGTGTGCTGACAATTGCTGTGAAACTACTTCAAAATGTTCACTGTTCCAATAAAACAGCAAAAGCTGTTGCAGAATTATCACTAGGAAGACCTGTAAGAGAGAAGAAATGTTTTCTTATTCTTCCCCAAACAACTGCATACGCCACTACTACCATGAGCTACATTTTGTGTAGAAAAATGAAGTTCTGCCTGAGCTAGGTTTTGTGTAGCACTCCAACAACCCAGGAGTCTCTCCTGAAGCACCAGCTTGCTTAGTCTGGGTCCCATTTCTCTGGCTGCATGCTGAGTGTCCATAGCATCCATAACTTGGGTAGGTAAAAAAATTTAAAGGTGAATCATGTATGTACTAAATACAGTCTGTCTAATTCACAGAATACACAACAGAAGCATCAGAGTGATTCCCTTTTCTACATCTACACAACAGAGGAATCCTGAGGAGTAAAACAAGGACAGACATGAAAAGTTTGGGTGTCACCCATTCTGTTTTGCTTTGGGTTTTTATGCCACTGATAACAATTACCAATACCTAAGCCCTTCGATACCATATTGTCACTTGTAGTTATTTCCTTCCTTAAAAATGCACACACGGTGTTTTCCTTGGAGATACACTGCATAGATATATTTTTTTCTGTGATGTATGTTTTTATTAGAAAAAAATCACCTTGAAGAACACCTTGCTTTCTGAATACAGCGCACTGAATTTCAGATGGCACTTAGTTTTTGCACAAATCTGTTCTGCAGCCATGGAGCAGTCTCCAAGGAAATGCTCGATTCTGTACCAGTGAGTTTTGTACTTGCTGAAAAGCAATCCGCTGCGCCTGAGGAATGAAGTGGTCAAGCACGATGATCGTCCTTCAGGTGATGTTTCACGTGTTTAGAGCTGGATCACTGATGATTGCAATGATATGGGAGATAATCTTAAATATTGTGTTAGACAGCTTAATAAGGAACTCATAGTAGCTTATACAGCAAAATTTTGTGCTAGCTGCTATTTTCTTAACTCTGGTGGCTCCATGCCCAGATGTATTTTGGTGCTGCTGGGAGGTGACAAAGGCAAGCATTACCAAGTCCTTTCAAGTCTCAACTAAACCACAAGCCCTCAGAACTGAATTATTATGATTTAATTCCAGTATATGATAGCACTTAAGTCATGGGATTGGTGTTATATCTATGAATAATGCAAGTTTATTTAAAGGAATGGAAGCAGACCAGATTATTTAAAAGACGCTGACTGCCAGGGCTGAATATAAATTTTTCCAAATGTCTTCATCTGTTAACAGAGCTGTTACCAGAAGCACAAGGAAATACTAGTTTTATTATGTATTATGAATGACAGACAAGTTGCTGTCTATCAGCATGGGAGCCGATCTCCTACCCCACAAGAAGCAGTAGGAGATGCTGCTGCAGACATCACAACCAGGCAGCTTGCTATAAATAAGGAATCCTATATTTATAAACTGCAGACCAGACTGACTACTTTAGCTGAGCATCTTCCACCAACGGTAGCTGCAACTCTATGAGCTAAATGACTGCCCCTTCTTCCTTAGTTCGGCTATTCATCACCCGCTAGCTGCTTTTGGTAAAGTGGTGAGAAGGATGGTAGGAGGCATTGGAGCAAGGTGTTGTGCACGCCCATCCCAGCTGCCCATTGTCTTCAGGTTTTTGGGGTGAATGCAAATAGTCCTCGTGGTTGCATGAGTATGGGGTACCCTCTGAGAAAGAGCTGGTTCTTGCTGGATTCTGCAGGCAACAGACCTGCCTGGAGAGGTCCCTTTCCAGGGACCTTCATGAGCTTCTCTTTAGGAAGCACTTGTTGCTCAAGGACACCTTTTGACTGTATCACAACAGGGAGCAGCTCTGAAGAGAGGTCAGGAGAATGAAAACCATTGCCTTCCCTCTGGTAGTGTGTTAGCCACAGGTGACAGCCCCCGACCCTGCCGGTGTCCAGCCTGTACCAGGTCCCAGAGGTGTAGTTCTGTAGGTGAGCTAGGGAGCAGCTCTTGGTTTCTCTATCAAATTTCTGAGGAACAAATAATTTGATACGCAGTCACCACCAGATTTCTTCACTGGTGTTTGCTTAACAGAGGAAGGAAAGGTTTTTCCTCTGACTGAAACTTTGGCAGTTTCTTTCTGGAGAGGCATTATTGATCTTTTACTAAACAGAGGTGCACAGGTCAGATCTGCAAGCGTGGGTCAAGTGTCCGACCTCAGACTGTATTTTGTAGGCATGAACTGAACTAAGGGGATGAACAGGGACAACTGGCTGACCAGCAAGGTGAACTGAATCCGCCTGACCCTAAAGGTTTCCTGCATTCAAGAAGACATTTTAAGTGAGGGATGATAAAACAGTTTGCTTTTTTTAGAGCAGGATATTTTGGCAATAACATATTATAGATCTTTGGGGATGTTTTGACATTACTATAGAGACCAAGAAGAATTGTCATGTGATATGTAACATAGCATTGGCATATATTTGTTCAATATATTTTATTTCAGCTGGTCCTTTTGGCCTTTATTGCACTGCTGGTAGAAAATCAGTCATTGTGTATAAATACTTTCTTTTTACCAAGAAATTTGCTACAATGAGGAAAACATTCCTATTGCTTCTCTCTCCCTGTTTCTTTGCAGCTCTTCAATATCTTTCCAACTTCTGTTTAGCTTTCTCCTATGGTTTTGAAGAAATGTTAGGGGTATTCTCATACAGGCTTGTACACTTTCTACTGATTTTTTTAAATTATTATTATCATATTGCTCTCCCAGACAGAACGGGGAATTGAAGAGGCATTTCCTTCCCACATCTTCTGCACATACTCGAAAGAGCTGCCACATGCACTCCTCCTTCCTGCGCCAGGGAAGGAAATATTTGGACTGCAGGCAGGGGCAGCAACAGGGAGCACGCTATGACCCTTTTTTTGTGAAAGCAAATGGAGGATTTGGAAAAAGGTAGGCCAAGGTGGAAAAAAATTTAACAGCTGCCAGGGCGATACTACGGAGTTTTTGAGTGCACCTTGGCACAGCTGCCACATTCTTCCTGGCAGTGCTGTCAGCATTGGGCTAACAGCTGCACATCAGTGATTTGTTAGAAATGTTCCACCAAGGCAGTGTTTAACAGTGTTTTCGGCTTTGACCCAGTTGTTCTAGTGAAAGATACTGCTGGAAAGTGTGTCATTCATATCTATCAACTATCGTGTTTAACACAGCGGTGATACTCTACAAGATACCATCACTGCTTCAGCACATCTACTATCAGTGGCTGGTGCTGTTATCTCTACTGAAGGCATTTAATAACAGCTCCTGGCAGGAGAAGAAAGAAGTCCAGGCTTTATTGACTCAATTTTCCCCTTGAAAAGCACTGGTAGTCCTGGCATTTTCAAGTTATTGCAAAAGAAGATTTAGTCATTTTTTATGAAGTTACTCAAAATGCTTTGTTCATGAATTGCAAAATCCTCCATTAATCAAAACTGTTTTAAACATGGGAGGGAACTCTTAAAGCGTGAACTTTTTTCTGAAGGACATTGCCTTTGAATGGGAAAACCACCTTGCTTATTCAAGCCGACCATATACCAAGCTCTTTAATTTATTCCTGATATTCGATTACCCAAGATAATTTAAGTGATTTTTTATTTTGTCATTATATAACTTTGCAATATAGACATGTTTAGCATGTTGGTTTGTCAACATTAAGTCTCATTGCTTCATTTCAGGACACTCATAGCATCCTGACACATGATGTATGAATTGATCCTAATCAACTGGCCGGTTTAATTTTCAACTTTCTTTTCTTTCTTAGTCATTTTTTGAAAGATCTTTTATGAATGAAGCCCAGTTCAAGGGGAGTTAAAATGTGATTTTTTTTTTCCTCCAAGATTCACATGATTAATTTAAAATAAGGTAAAAAATTCCATTCTTGTTATGGATTCTTTAGTGCAGGTTCCTATGTTTTTTCTGATGAGATTATCTAATCTGTCTTCCTCTGAGCAATACACCATTTCTGATTCCTAAAATAAACCACCACTTTCTAAAGGTTTATTTGGTAGCTGTGTTTGCTGGCTTGGAATTTCATTAACAGCTTATCAACTGATCCCTTGACAGAGTTTTCCACCTGAAAGATAAATTGGTTACTTTCTTCCTAGGAAGGTGTATGCTTCGATGAAATGGACCCTTTAGTATATACTAAGTCTGGGTCCATGTCTAATGCAAATATCAGAGCTGAGCTCCAGTTCTGCCTTTGGCTACATGACACTGATGTGAAAGCTAAATCCAGCTAGAGGGGACAAAATGTGAGCATTGCTCTTTCAGAAGTATGGTGCAGGATTCAATAGAGGTGAGAGGACTCTATTGAAGCAACTTTGGGATGAGACATATGTTTAACAGAGAGGGGAAACCTTACCAACTGTAGATTCGTGGTCTGAAAAAATGAGAGTAGACATTGCCACCGCATGACAAATAGTCCTGCCAGCTAGGAACTGAGAATGCTGCAAAGAGAAAAACACACTTCTTTTGATCAGTCTACATTTTTACACCTAAAAACCCACATGCAGTAAAGATACCTGTGAATTACAAGGCTACAAATACTCCGAGTGTTTTGGATGGAGTCTTTGCAAACACCAAAGTTGAGAAGCTGAAGTGATTGGTGATATCACCACTGGGCATATTTATATATTTTACGGCTTGTCTTATCATTTCTCACCTCTATGTTATTCCTTGCGGTTGTACTTGCAATTGGCCCTTGTTGAGGTCCATTCGCAATGGTAAAGTCATGCTAGTGCCAAGGCAGAGGCACAAAAGTCAATATCTGTATTATCAAGTATCTATGAGCGTATTCACAGCTTCATGGGAACAATATTGAAGATCTTTTGGAAATGTTAGGAAAGAAAAAGAGGAGATATTAGAAGTAGTTTATGCTGTGTCCTGTAATTTTGAACATTTTGAGGAAAGGGGAAATAAAAAAATGAGATGATTCATTGAACGTCAATACTGACAATGGTATCTTGGCTCTAGTCCTGTGGTCTCATAGCTAATTTAAGCTCCACTTCTGGTTAACAGGCTGGTGCTGCCATGCCTCTGCCTCTGGTGCCACCCACTTTCCTTCCCAGCCATTTGTCCTCTTCCCCACCCATTTAATGTTTGTGATGGTGGGCCCTGTGGGGCCAGCAAAGCCCACGTCGAGGCAAGGGAGAAAAGTGGCTTGGTTGGGAATACTGACTGTGCTGGTTTGAAATGCATCCTTTATAAAGTTGTATAAGAAGAGAGATTGTGTAGGAGGAATAAAAATAATAAGCTGTTAGGATGATTTGCTGGAACTAGTCTTCACCTCAGCTCCCACAGAAACACAGAAATAAAAGTCCAATTTCCTCCATAGATAGAGATCATCAAGGGCAGAAAAATTACAGAATGAAGAGAAACATTTCTATTGGGTGTCTGCTGTCAGCAAAAGTGATGCTAAAAAAAGATACGGAGTTATAGCCACAAGGGTGTAAGGTCAAAATTGGGTGAAAACTTCAGTCAGCAAAGAGACGACGTAGCACAAAAGGAATGTTTGCAAGCTGTGACAGTGGGAAGGGCATGCCTGTCTTGTGTGAATAGGTGAAAAGGAAAAAGCTGAAGAGCTTCCTTCTCTTTTGACAACAGTTAGGTCCAAGAACTATGAATTCAATAGATTAGAAAGAATTTTAAAAGGTTATAAACAGCTAATATTTCCAGAATATCCATAATATCTGTTCAGAGCTTCTTAATAGTCAATACCCACCAATTGCCCACATCTTAGGACAAGCTTAATATTTACATTCACATGCTCATGTGGGTTAATTTTTTATATTGATCAATCCAATTTCTATATAAAGAATAAAGGGCAACAGATAATGTCATACCACATTTGCTGACCCATTTCATTCTTGGAGTCATATAGCAAAGAGATAAATAGTTACATCCTAAATTTTATTAACTGTAGAACAGGTGATTTATTCATTAGCATAATACAATTGTCATTTATAACGATGCCTTAGAGAAACAATCGCATTGCTAGTATCTCCTGCTGCCATTTCCTTGGTGCAGACAGGTATATTTGTGTAAGACCTCACAGCATTGGAATTTCTTCTGCCCTTACTCAGAATCAGGAGTTAATTTGGGTAATACTGCAAAATGCATTTCTTGTGGTATACCCTGGGGAGAGATGACAAAATGAAGTGAATAGATGTGCTGTGGATATTGCGAAGGTAGTGGGCTAAGCCTGCCCAGGAACTGAGCTAGGAAATGTCCACCTTCTAGATTTGACTCTTGCTTGAAACACAGCTACAGCACCCCAGCAATCTTCCTGTTCCTTATCAAGTTGTGTTTTAACTTTCCATATTTAACCCTTACATACTTCATCCTTTAGACAGCCTGAGAAGAATGACACCCTACAAAGTTGCCAAATTTGATATTGCAGCAATTTCGTTCAAAACCAGCTTGAACCATCTTAATGAGAGGTCAGTATTCTCCCCATACCCCCAGCTATGTGTGAGGTTTCCTCCATGCCGTGTAACCTAGAAGGTCCAGCACTGTATCTCATACAACTACAGATTCACTCCAAGCACCATAATTTTCTAGTAGATCAGCCGCTGAATGGCAGGGCAGCAGTGCCACTCACCTTAGCAGCTTCAGAAAATTAAGCATGTGACTAAAATGCTTTATCATCTTCCAGACAAACAACAGAAGTACCAGAGCAAATTTGAAACCTATAAACCTTCCAGCCAAACAGCATTGCAACCAGACCATTTTAACAGGACTAGGTATCACACATTGATTTCTCCTCCATAACTTGGTTAATTTGTCTTGAGTCATAAGTTTTTGCCAGTCATCCTTAGCTGATGAACAGTTAGGCAAGGCATCCCTATCAAATTGACGCAAAGAATCTGCATTAATACCGCATCGTTACTATTATTGTGATACTACTGTCAGAGGTCATTTAACATTTACATTCCTACCTCAGCTGCTTCGGGAAGGACTGGGAGCTGGCTCCAGGAGAGAAGGGGAGGTGATTTTTAAAGACTCCTACATTGAATCAGCCAGAATATGGTCACAGCACTACTGTTCTTGATTTAAGAATATCCTAGCTACCTTGTATGTGCTAGGCAACACTATCTTTTTCAACAGACCTGCTTCAGTTCATACATTTACCCTTTCTTTCCTGGTTACCTACGAGGAACAAAGACCATGGTCTTAGACTAATTTTATTTTGGCAAGGGGAGGTGGAGGCAGGGGTTGAAAGCAGAATATTTTTGCTTGATGTTGCAAGGTCCTACAACTTTTCTGATGAATCTTGAGTTTCTTCCTGTTACAGTTTTAATGTTTCTCAAGGAATAGCAATTCGGATGTCTTTCAGGGGCACCTTTATTGCCATAGAAGTAATTTTAAAACACACAAACATATCCCTTAAAAGCCTTCTAAGCAAGACTTAGCTGCTGAATTCTTAGGAAAAGGCTTGATTTCAGTGAATATTTCAGGTTTTCAAATGGTAGTGAAAGATAAAGTATTCCATTCTTCTTCCATCATAATTCACACTTGTTGTCACCTGGAAATTGCCTCTTGTTTCTGCGGTAGGAATTTATTCAGTAGTCTGCATGCGGCACATGGCATTGCAGAGTTCATCCTAACTGAGCTGACAGAAAAGACCCTTGGATACATCTGTCAGCGTAGGGTACTGCACCCTCTCAGGCTACAAACCCAGTAGTTTTACTTGGAGTGTTATTTTCCCTTCATATAAACATATCAAGATAAGCAACACAGCAAATCACTGGTTGCAGTTTCAGCTGAGACATTTCAGCAGCACCAGCTCGCAGTCCATTCCCTATTCCACCCACACAGCAGCTTTCCTGGCGATAGCCCTTCCCACACTTCCCTAACTTTACCTAATTGCATATATTTAGGACAAGGACCCAAGGATCAAGAAGTTCCTCGTCCCTTCCTTGGGCATCTAGAAGCTGCTGTCTGCTTTGGAAAGATGCAGATCAGCATGGTCCCGCTGGTCCGACTTCACTCCCAGAAGGATTTGGGACGTGGCTTTGCACCGGAGGTGGTGGGACTCCACATGACAAATGCTTCCCAGCAGGAGCGTGGCAGGAATGCAGAAAATCCTGCTGCAGACGTGAGGACTGAAAGAGGTCCAGGACTTGTCCCTGTAAAAGGAAATGGTGCGTGCTGAGTTAGCTGCTGCATTTAAAGTCCCACACATCTTAGTGGCATCAAACGTCTAGTGATAAAATACACCAAAAGACAAAATCTGCAGCCCAAAGCGATAAAGTTCTGGGGCTTGTCCAACTGAGTGGCAAACTTTTTTCCCCCATTTGCTCTTCAGTGAGTGGGAAAAAAAAAAATACACTCACTGGAAGGGGTTTGTGCCCTCTCAACTTTCTCCATCTCTACCAACTGATGGTGTCTCTGCAACATACTCTTGGAATTACTTTCTTCTGAATGATGATGTAATTTAAAAATAACACCCTTCCATTTCACAGAGATGCAAATATGTTTGAGGTGGAGAATGACTGTAAATAATACAAATGTCCAGAGAAAAAATCACAGAGTTTTGTTTGGATTCTGCATTAAACCTGCACTTCATGTTTTCTGGGGCCAACCTGTTATTGGCTTGGCTGGAAAAACAATAACTGCAGAACATGTGGCAGGGAAGGGTGGGTTGTGTGACACATGAGGGCTGAAACACAGCTGGAGACACAAGTTCTGCTCTCCAATCTGCCTGGACTTGCTTTGAACAGAAGAGCTCTGCCCTCTCCGAGATGTTTGTTTACCTGGTTTGTTTATAGACAGCAATCACATCTCCTCTCATCCCTGTTCTGCTAGACTAAGCAAACCATGCTTTTTATTTCTTGTGTGATACATTTTCACTTCCCTTCATCATCTTATCAGATCTTCTCTGAACCTGTTCTGGTGCCAGTCATCAGTTTTGCAAGCAGATGAAGAGGATGCCCAAAGTAGTCCAAGGGAGGACTTTGCAAATATATTTGCAAAAGTGCTAAAACAGGGATGAGAATATCTATCCCATTACTCAAAGGAATCCAGAGAGGGTCGACCTGCCCAGCTGCGTGCACCCAAGAGCATTTTTCCTGCAGTCTGAATGGATCAGAAACCATGCAGCCATATTAGTGCAACACCAAGCCTACACTGGTATCCCGTACCCCTCAGCACGGATTCTGGGAAGATGCTGCATTTTAGCTAAACCTCCTGTGGGTGTGGGGCGCTTCTGTCCACCTGCAGAAGGCTATGCAGACTCACAGTCTCAATGGAGAAACCCTACATAAATATAGAAGCATATTAGCACTTCACAAAAGCTCTAGTTTTTGGGCATATAAATATCACAAGACAGATTTGAGCATCACAGAAGTGTCATTTTTGCAAACAGGTCTTGGCTAATCCATCAGCAGTAGCTAGCACACTGAGATAACGAATGGCTAAAACCTCCCAGATTACCATTAGCCATTAAAGTTGCACTGGAACGGGAGAATAAATTGCACCGACTAGTTTTTAAAAAGACTTGTCCATCACACCCCCAGACTCTTGCTGGGTTTCCTTAGCACAGAGGAACTTGATAGAAGTTGGACCTGCTTCCCAGCAGTGCTGCTTTACTCTTTACTCATGCAATGAAAGCATCTGCTACGGTTGAGCCCCCTTTTTATTTCCAAGTTCTTACATATGCATGATCCAGAAGCAGCAATGTAACTGAACAATACCCCTAAGCTGTCCGACATGAAATTTTTCACATCAGAATAACATTTAACATTATTAGAGGCAAGCAAAGAAATCACGGAAAAGAATGGATTTTGTTGTGACATTTTTTCCTTATTTTTGTTAGCGTCATGCCACCATTCAGATGTCAGCCTTCCTGAACTGCTCTGTTGGATACATTGCTTTGTGCGTGTTTGCTGTTGGTGACAGAGTTACTCTGCGAACTTAAGATTCAGTGTTCAAACTTTGAGTTGTGTTGCTTCATTTGGCTTGATCACTAAAGTCACACAGTATTTTTTCAGATGGGTGTAATCTTCACAAAAAAGGGACATGAACCAAATATGAGCTGTTAGAAATTCTCAAGAATGGATAAACTAGAGAACAAAAAAAACCCCTCCAAACTATGAAAATATTTCTGCAAGTGTGGGCCTATTTCTTTCAGAGCCCCATTTTTTACACAACACACAGAAAGTCTGTTGCAACCTCAAACCCACAGACATCAGACCTGCAAGAGGAAAAGCTCCCAGGCTCTCCCTGGGAGGGAACAGGAGAGCCGACAGCCTGCTCCTACCTGCTGCTGTATTAGCGTCCGCGTGCTGCTTTGCCCCAGTCGCCTCCCAGAACGTTAGAGGCTGGACTGGGTGTGTGACAGGGCTTCAGGCCCAAGTCATACTTTTTCAGAAACTACTTGTTCATCTCTTTTTTCTTTCCTCAGTTGATAAGGAGAGACACCAGAAAACACCTACACAAGGGAGACACTATTAAATGCTAAATTTTGTCAGGGCAGGAAGATGATAGAACTTGAGCCAAATTTTTACTTCTAAAGGTATCCTGAGCCATCCCAAATTCAGCTTCTGGCACTACTTTCAATACCTGATGGAAAGACTAAGTTACAATTTACTGTCTGAGTGAAGATGAATTTTCTCTTACCTTATGGACACAAAACCCTGGCATGTGCCTGCAGAGCCCTAGGTGTACAGCAAGCCATCCTGGCTCCAAGAAAAAGCAAGTCAGCACGAGACCCTGCCCCACAGGCAGTGCCTGAGCTGAACACAGTGCCCTGCACCCAGCAAAGCGTCTGCATGGCGCAACCATAGCTAAAGACAGACAGAAGTATGATAATATTTAGTGTCACTGAACGCTATTGTGGTGTCAGAACTGAAAATAGGAGCTAAGTGTCCCTCTGCACTGCCCACGCTGTTTCACTGCTGTTTTTACTAGGACAAATATATTGCTCTTCTTTGAATTGCTGCTGAGGTTCTTGTCAGCATTTTTGCACTCATGGCGTATTAGTAAATAACATCCAAAATGTTCTTCTCTCCTTATATAAGCTACATAGCTATAATAGCATATATTATGTTTAATTATACATATAAAAGGTCTTTTCATTAAGACAACATCTCGAGCATCCTTGTCTCCTGTGGCTGTAACATTCCAACAAGGGAATCTCTCTTCCCTCTATAAAAATCCCATGGGCTGTTTTCTTCAATCACGTATCATTGGTTTAACTGAAAACAGAATTTAATCCAGCAGGCTGAAGTTGAAGTTACTCCAAAGAGTTAGGTAAACTGGCTCACTAATCACCAGTGTCGCTTCTAGCTCAGCACTGCTGCAGCTCCCACAGTGCAGGGTCTCCTGAAGCCCGATGGATACAGGTGACAACAGAGTGGCCACCACCCTGGAGAGTTTCAAATCTCATTATAAGGCGACAGGCAAGGGGATGGGGTCAGCGGAGGAGGTGGCTCGAGGAAACACTCACATGAGATGGGTCACCACCACAAGCAAGCTGAGGTCCCTGCAACTCCCATCCCAGCATCCCTAGGAGAGTGAATACCTTCCCCTGGAATAATCCCACTAATCGCTGCACTTTTCACTGATACGGAAATGGACTTACTGCGTTTAAGCCAGTAAACACAACCTTTTCACAGCAGCAATATTAGCTTTTTTCCCAGCAGCTTCCCAAGGGGAGATGCATGAACCTCCTGTTTTCACCTCTGACACAAATGAAGGAGAGGGCAATCAAGCACCAGTTCAAACACGGTGTTTCAAAGCTAGCTGCTAAAAAGCCAACTGACTAGGCGGCAAGCCATCAACAGAAGTAATGAGGAGAAAGAAATGGGAAGAAGGAAGTCCTGACATACTGTCTGAATTCTGAAAAATAATCAAGGTAATCATGCTTCATCAAAAATACATACGAGTTCTTCATGAGCTATCAGACACTATGGAAAGCTGATGACATGTGCTCATAGGTGTCAACATGCATCTTATTTTGACAAGGAATTCAATGAATTGATTGCATCATATTGAGCCAGGAAATAAAATTCTGTCTTTTCTTTGCTGTTGGCTCCAGTTTGGCTGGAGTCATTTGGACTCTGCTCTCAGTTGCACTGAACAAGGTCTGCTGGAGAGCAGCCAGACTTGGTCTGAGTTTCTGTTAGGTGCAGAAACTGGGATCCCAATGCATGCCAGCTGCAACTGGAAGGAATACAAAAAAAAGGCATGCTTTTGCTGAAGGGCATCACACTGCGACAGAACATGATCCCAGAGAACAACCTGAGGTCATGTTCAAGGTTTCAGAGCTCTTCCTCCCTTCCATCAAGGGATGCAGAAGAAAATCTGTATGTAGTGTTAGTCTTACTAACTTACACTAGAGCAGGCTAACACACCAAAAAAAAAAGGGGGGGGGGAGGGGGGGAGGGGGAGAGGGGGAGAGAAATCACTTTCCAGCAGAAAAAGATGAATATACAGTAACAAAAAAAATAAACCCACAAAAAATCAAAAAGCTCTATATATGATGTCAATCACTTCACTACCACTGCTGGCTTCACCATCCAGAACTCAGTAGTTCATACAACACCACACTGAATTTACCACTTAAAAAGGATAAAATAAAGAGAGAGATCACATGGTCTTTTTACAAAACAAGGTTGATCTGAGGCAGATTGGCTGATGGGACAGAAGATGGAGGTGTAATTTCTCAGGGGATGTTTGTCCTTGCCAGAATGGTGCTACCACCTTACACTTAGCCTTTGTGAAATGTATGGAGCAATCTCAGTTCATTGCTGCTTTTAAAACCATTGCGAATCTGACGTTGACCAGAGCAGCAAAGCCTGAGGAACAGTGTAGCTGGGAGAAATTAGTCTTCTGCAACCACATCTGCCCATGTGGCAGGGAAGAACCATGCCATAGGTGATGGCATGGCAAAGCTCAGACTGTTACCCCCCTGTGCTACACCTGCTCCAGACATCGACTTAAGATCAGACCTTCCCAGCCCTCTAGTCTGTTGTGGCACTTGAGTACTGAAAATTAAACATATTAAAATTCAGAAGTGAAAAGAAATCCTACATGTGTGCCTTGGGTATATTCAGGAGTATTAATATTTCATCTAGCAAACCGATTACATTGTGCAAAGAGAGTGCTTCTGCGAACTGATCACTTGTGCCCACAGCGCTGGGACATACAGCCGAGGTCAAATTAAACATTTACCAACTTCGGCAATCTTCAATCAGCCGAGGAATTAGGAAATAGAAGGATCTGAGACATAAACATGCTCAATCTACTTGTAGCAACTCAAGCTCAATTCCTCTGGATTTCACGGCAGATTTCCTCTCTCTTGCTATTTAACAGGCATCTTTGATCAAAGTCACTCATTTAAGGTATGCTGTACATACCCACTCTGTAACCCCGCCGCCACACTGAACTTGGTGCTGGAGCCACAAACATAGGAATTTAAATAAAGGTATGTGAAAAGAAGATCAGATACCCACTATTAAAGCCATAAAGCTGTGAGTCCATCAGGTTGGTTTTATAGGATAGCACATTTCTCTGAGCTTCTTTTTAGGTTCCCGTGACTCACGACAAACGATGTCGAGCAATGTGTCCTTGTTACCTGTATGCATTATGTATCACTAAAATTCAGGGCCTCTTGCCATCTGTTTTAATTAAGAAACTCATATATAGATTTGGCTGCCTTGCCCAGTAAAATAGTTTCGGAAAGAGAATTTTATAGTCTGATAATGGGCCAGATCTCCAGCTGGCATTAATTCATATACTTCCAGTAGCATCACTGGTGGTATGTTGATTTACAGCAGCCAAGGAGTCAGGCAGGTAACATCGCAATAGTAAATTCAAAATGTTATTCATCTCAGCAAACCTTTTTAATTGCAATGCTACTGAGTGCTACTAGCAGCAGATTGCAAAATAATCTTCAACTCTTGTTCACGTTGAAACTCATGATTTTAGTGAGACATCTGTGAGGCTCAAGCAAATAGTTTGGCTCTATTTACTCGACACAGAATGTACAGATGACGGCTCCCATACATCAAATATACCTTTCCATTTCGCATGGATGTAAGAGATGTGTCAATCACAGCTTTCTGGTAGCTTAGAGAAGGGCTTTTTGAGGGCATTCTGGTAGCAGTAGAGTAATCATGAAGTTAAAACAAAACCGGAACCACTTAATATTTGACAGCCCTACAGATAATTGCAAGCTCCTCTACCTCAATCAAAAAGGTATCACTTCAGCAAAGAGGGGATAAGCGCAGCTTGAATTCAAGGTCAGCTACATTACTAGTGCCACCTACAGCATCCAGTTCAGAGAAACCACCCAGGGCAGCAGCTGGCTCAGGTGAGCATATGTTTCTAAACCACTTTTATTAGCATCCAACCAGTCAACAAGACATTTTAATAGAGAAAATACGTATTTGTGCAACACAAGGACTAAACTATCCATTCAAAACATGAAATTTAGGCACAGAGCTCAAAAAATACACGATTCTGGCAATTGCCAATGGCACGTTAGGAAATTAGAAAACATATATGTTCAGCCCTGACAGATGAATGGCTTTTATTTGTTGCATCTGTTTTGTTTTGGAGAACTTAACACTGAGAGCTGGAGTCCACCACTGAACAGGTTTTTGTAATTGGTACAATTTTTCCTGCTCCTGCTTCTTGAGCTAATTCTGTGCACCATGACCAAGGATGGATCAGTGGAGTGGAAGGGCTGAGCTGGCTTGCAGGTATGATCCACAGCTAACAGCCATGGATCAGCTCCTCCATCAGGTTATCTACAGCTGCTGGTTCTCTCAGCTTCAGTACAGCTCAGGACACTATATCTACAATTCAGAAGTGCCACACCGATGGTCTAGCCTTTGGCACATAAGCTCATGGAAAACACATTTATTACAGCTTGGCTAATGGCTTACCACTGGGACTGGTTCCCACATCTCTGTAAGAATTAACCGTCAATGAGGGTTTGTCATTTCCAAGATTATTTCTTGCCTTGGCTGCTACATTTTCTGCAGCATTCACAATGCAATCTGCAAACGTTTCTGTCTTTTCCGTGTCATTTTTACAAGGATCCCAAGGGAAACATCATGTCACCTCTTCTCTGTGGATTTGATGCAGTATCAATTCCCGGTCACTGCACACCTGCTGGAGACTTTGATGGCTATTCCCCTGAAAGACTGTCTGCAGCTATAAATCCAGAGAAATGGATTTGTCTGTGCAGCTCTAAGTCTTGGCAAACAAAGATTATCAAAAATAGAAACTTTTTGTGTCTTAAAACACACACCCAACAAGAGCTTGTAGACAGGTTCATGTTGATTCTTAGGTGCTGAAGGAATTGATTTATTTCTTTTAATGAAGAATACTTCTGTGCCTCACATTTAACCACTCTCTTAAAAAAAGGACCACCTCTTATTTACCTTTCCCTGACTGTTTCTCTGTTCTTTCGATACCTCAAGAGAATGGCCTCAAATTCTGCTAGAAAAGAGCTCCCTTCCACCCCTTACTTTTTTAATACAGAATACTGCTGAATTAGCTCAGGTTCTTACAGGGAAACCAATGTTTTAGTCCTCATATGATTTGAAGCAGAGAAGCAAAGGGAATCCTTGGTAGGACTGTGTCTCCAAGACCTGTGTCCCTGGTTTTCCACCCTTTCTCAAGTTGTGCCCCAGCCCTAAGAAGCTCTAGCTGCAGCTAGGGCCATCCTCCAGGCCTGGCTGCTCCTGAGTAAGGATTATTACTGCAGATAAAGACTGCAGGACTGGGTCTCCTGCACCAAAGCAATGTAGGTGATTGGCAATTCATTTGAAGAACAGTCTGCTGAACGGTGTTGACACAGTACAGGTGGCTGAGCATACAATGTTTAGCACCCTGACAAGTATTTTTGCCTGCTTGACTTGGGATCTGACTGCAGCATCACAGGAAAAGTGAATTCACTTTGAATTACAAGCAAAGGGCTACTCTCTCTCTTTCTGCATAACCCCGTGTTACATGAAGCGGCTCCATGCTGCGTCACCGCCCGTGTGAGCCCTCCGACAGGCAGGTTGGAGCAAGTTTCTTCAGCAGTTCTCATGGACTTTGTTCGCTCTCCGCATGAGCTAGTCTCACTGCTGACACAAAACCCTGCTCTCGCTCTCTTTTTAAACGGGGTGTGAAACCAATGACCTTCTGGTTTGTTACCTTCTCTCCTCATTCACTTTTCGCTTTCACTCTGTGGTTCCTCCATTTCAGGCAGACATGCTTTCTGAGCTAATATCATGGCTGGGCAACTTCAAATAAGGAACTGCTTCAGCTGAATGAAACTTAGATTACTAATTTTCTCCTTCTGCTCCCACAACCAGAGCGATGCACAAGCACACGGCCCAGCCCCGCTCCCGGGAAAGCCCACTACTAGTGACACCGTGTCACTTTTGCACGATACATGAAGGTAGCTTTGAGGTCCTTCTCTGAATTATTTTAAAATTAGGGGAAATTTCACATCATCTCTCTCTTTCTCTCCCTCCACTTTCTTCCTAAGCAGTAGAGATAAAGCTTCTCCCTGCCTTTGTTAGAAGAATCGCTTGTTATTAATGACTGTGTCAGCCTGCTTGACTGTTTCTTGGTGCTCTGCTGTCAGCTCAAGGCTGTCTGCTCCTCCCTCCAGAGACAGCTCTCAGGACATTGCCTCCTTGGGTTTTCATCTGAATCTTATCACCCAAAGTGGAATTTGAGCCTGACACTCATTTGCCCTAGGTCGTGCAAGCTGTCCTCCCACCTCGCCCTGTGCCATGGGATGGTTGTGCCTGCTGTGCCCCAGGTGTCAGAACAGCATCCAGCAGAAGTGGTGCCAAAGGGATAGGAAGCAGCTGGATCCCTCCAAGGCACGCCATCCCTGACAGGACACCGTGGCATTGAGGCTAGGAAGCAGCAAGGCACAGATGGTTTCCAAACAGCTGGAGACCCCAGCAGACCTCTCCATGGGCAGGATGAGAGGTTTCCAGCATGAAAAGGCCAGAGGTCCCCTCAAAGCCATCTCTCTCGGTAAAGACATGGGGTAAGGTTTCAAAGTCTGTCCTTTTCCCATCCTCTTGGCATTTACAGCACTGTTTACTGGTTGGAACCTGCATGGGTAATGCAGATCCATCATGTACCTGTATGGTTTTGTCCCAGCTTATTGTGGGACTTGCATGACATTCATTTATTATCAGTTCTCTGGCTGATCTGTATAGAAGGAGCAATGCTTTCCAGAAGACTTTTAAAAGATCCTCTCTTCAGTGCGTTTTTTTCTTTCCATGCACAGCCATACTTTCTATAGTGTCCTTAGGAGAAATGGCGTGAAAGCTGGCAAGATCTACACATTGAGAGAGCAAGCTAGGCAGTTTTACCTTGCTGAGGCTATCCTCAACACCATACTGCAATCCAAACCCAGTTTTTAGTGGACCAGTGATGGGCAGAAAGACCTTGACCTCCTGCACTCATTACTGTCTGTTTGACTTTCTTTTGTACAGCAACTCGTATATGTTCAAACCTCACCCTGAAAATGGTCAAAACGTTTCAAACCGTCTTGAGTAAAAACACTAAAAATGCCTGTGGCAGTGGTATACATTATACAGTGGTATCTGGTAAACAGCAATGGAGCTATTATGCTGTCAAGCTGAAAAATAGCATCAAAGTCACCATTATATCTAACTGTAAAACTGGTTCATGTGATTAGCACTGAATGTCTGGTTAGCTGAGCCCATTATGTGTCAGAATGAGATTTTTTTCTTTCCAATAAATACTGCAGCGCTGCCCTAAGCACATCTCTAGGCACATCTGTGCCTCATGGATAGCCCTCTGAGCTATAATTCCTTGAAAGACTTGGTTTTGCTCTGGGGTGAAGAGCAAATGACAGAAAGCTACTTGTAATTTTCTAATTTTAGCACAGAGATTTCTACTATAGCCTCTGTATCAGCTCCAAGCTTCCGAGGCAAGTAAGCGCTTCACCTCTTCCAAGCATGTACTGCTCAGCAATACACAACCTGGTGACCTACTTATTCTCATTGGATTTATATTCTCTACACTTCTCTTCAACACAGCTTTGGTGGTTTCCTGTATAAGTCTTCTAAATAAGAAAAAATTGAAAAATAGCGCATGTAGGCTGCACACATTATTTTGTAGCTTTTTCTAATTTCAGCAGGTCCCCAACACAAGTATCAAGCAGCACTCCAATTTGCTCCCAATACAAGATCAGTCTGGTTTAATCAAAAACTCAGGGATATATTTGCCAGTTCTTCACATACCTAGAAATGGGATAAAAAAAGCAAAAGTCAGAGCTGGCCAGAATTAGATACTGGTTTGGGATTCAAAACCAAACGAATGCAAACTTGAGAGACCTGGGTAACTGGTGTGTTCTTGAAACCTGGGCTTGGGATTTGGCAAGAGATCTACTTGCAGCTGCACCAGCTCCAGAAGCTCCTCTGACAGCCCTGAACTCAGGCGGGCTGGCTGGCTGGCCGGCCAAGAAGCTCTGCCATAGCCTCCTGTCTCAAGGGTTGACTCTCCCAGCTTAAAGAGTATGAACAGAATAATGAGAGGCACACAGACAGCTGAAATGGGGCTCCTGGCTGTTGCTAAAATACCAAATTAACATTGCACACTACAGCTGATCCAGGGTGATGATCCTACAGCAGCAAAGAGACACAATGCTGATGGATACTGTCTGTAAGGGAGTGGTAAATTTGGGTGCAAAGCCACAAAAAGACCCTAATTAAAACCTAATTAATGCATATATTTGAACTTTAAATCATCAGTGGGCATGTGAGTGTTCAAAGCATAACTTGGAGAGGGAAATGGAAAGAGGGCTAAATCTGACATGCTCTGACTTTGCACCAGGGAACTGTCTTCCCAGTTCTTCTGTCCCCTTAGTAATTAAAGCAATTCTGGGTGCTGGGCTGATGCCTGGCTGACTGTCTTCCCTCATGCCTTCCTCTGCCTCTCCTGCTTGTTGAGAAGGTTCAAAACACCTCAGGTTGCTCCTTCATTTATCGCAGACCAAAATGTTCCTTTCTTACTAATCAGGGTGTGAGCTAGACTGATTGCTCCTCTTTCAAACTGCCTTCCTCCTCCACCACCAGCAAGTTAGCTAGGTAAACTCTTGCTGTCCCCTGGGTATGTGTTCACCACTCAGCTGCTCCTAAAACTTTTTGCACTCATAATGATTTCGTAAATTGTAACGATTAGTTCAAATCCCATCATGGCCTGTTAATGGTGACTCTAATGGATGCTGGCAGATTCAGTGAGAAAACCAAATATATTCAGATTAAGAGCAGAAGGCTCTCGGGCTTGGTGAGAAATGTCTGTTCCCTTGCAGTTTCAGGAGATTTGTGTGGTGAAGAGGAGAAAGTTCATGGCAGAGGAGAGCTAGTGTAGTCCATAACTGACAGTTCACAACATTGATTTTAATATGATAATCACTATGACTATTTGCAATTAAAAAAAAGTGTCGTTCAGCTGCCTTGGGTCTTATTTATACCTGCAAAGGCATCCCATCCTTACCTGCTGTTGCTTGGCATTTAGGAGGAGTTAACTGTGCCCAGGGGTACAGGGCTTGGGAGAATCAGACGGGGGGTGTGTTTAGGATCTCAAGGCGCTTTGCAGTCAGTGTAGCTCAGGGTGGAAATCCATAAAAAGCAATAGAGCTGATGTATATCAATGCAGAAAACAAGTAGTGCAAAAGCAAATATTTGGAGATGATAAGAAGATCTGCAGGGGACTGGGAATGCCTCTGCAGCAGCAGGCACCAAGCTGCAGGCCTAGATACCTCTGGTCTGGGGTTACTCATAGGCTAAGGGGTACGTAGGGGATAAGTGGCAATGCTTAGGCCCAAGGAGCCACATCTAGCAGGCTTCTCCCTTCCACTATTTGCTCCAGTTTTGGCTGTTTGAGTTATACCGCTCTTCATTTTAGTGAGCTCATGTTAACTGGAGAGATGTTTAAGGAAATTAACAGTGCTAATAAAAAGGACAAGAGTAACCACTTAAAAATGAGTAACTATATCTAATTTAAAATAGCATTTGGATTTCAGTTGGCTGGAATGAAGAATATTTAATTCCACTGGAACTGCATGTAATAGAAATATCAAGAATATATATACTGGACGAATAAATGGATTTAAAAATTCTGAACAGGGAAGAGCACTTTCACATCCCTCTCAGAGCCATCACAAACACTACGTCAATAAGCCACGTATGAAGCACCTACCCAGGTATGTTAAACTAAAAAACTATAAAAAGCTATTGAAAGATGCATTCTGATAATTGTTTTTTAACACTGTAAAATTACACATGACCATGAGGTATTGTATTTTATCAGTTGCATATAGAAAGAACCTTTAAATGAAGGCAGAGAACAATTGTAGCCTCTCTCCCTCTCTCCTCATCGCAGATGACTTGTTAAAAGGTGTGGGAACACAGATGATTATCATGTCCCCCAGTGGGCTAATAATACATTGCAAATTTTCACATCAGTGATTTTTAGGTGCCGGTCTCTTCCAGTTGCTTTAGAGTGTCTCGCAGGAGCATAAAGCCAAGAAATGAAGTTGTTTTCACAGAACATTTATTGCACAGCGTTCTGTTAACGATGTAAGGCTTAACTACTGACTTTGTGGGGCTGTGCTATCTTTAAATCAAGGTAAGACTGTACCAGTCTCAAAAACTTAAAATAGATAAATCTTAACTGAGACAGTATATTCAATGCAGTGCGAATCCTATGCCGTTCCTATGAACTGAGGCTCTTTTTTTCCTGCTGAAGTGAGGAATATTTATGATTCTTCCTCCAAGTGCAAATGAAAAGCTATAACTAGCTGCTTGCTAACCCTGAATTTCAGTTGTCCCCAAATATGTGGAAGGAGGGTTTGTAGTAGCAGTTCCACATGCTTTTTAAACCCCCTAGCTTGGAAAGCAGTAAATCTAAATTAGGAATATTAATATTACAAACAAAAGGCTTGCTTTCTGACAGAAGCAGAACTAATTCTCCAGCTTCTGTGTTTCAGATTCATAGATTTTCAAGGCCAGGAGGGAGGATGAGGCCAACTGGTTGGAAAAATGTTGTTATTTATTCTGAAAAAATGTGTAATAATCAGATGCTGAATCAGCAGGACTTGGGCATCATTAGAAAACTTTTTCTGCAAAGGTAAAGTAAGAGAAGCTTCAGGTCATCTTGACTATGACTAGCACTGGTCTAGTTACCAGCTACACCCAGGACATGGAGAAAAGTCGCAGTAGCTTAGTCTATGTGTACCCCTAACCATATAAATTGTAAATCATATGTAAATTATGTAGCCCCGGGGTCTGCCACCTCAAAAAACACAGTGGGGCCACCAATTTCTTTTTTAAACCGAAAGACTTCAGTAATCTCAGGGGGACCCAAACAGAAACCTCAAAACCACAAGGCTATAGCTACTCTCCAGCTGGTATTTTCCCTACAGCATAATAAACGGGGATTGCTTTTCCTGCACACAAGAGACACTTTAACAACAGAAATGAACTGCACCTCAGCAGCAAGCAGAGGAGCCAGCTGAACCCTGCTCTCCCAGCTCTCAGGCTGGAGCTCTCACCACTGCTCTGGTACCCTGGGGCAGACACTGATGCTACCAAACATGCACCTGGGTAAGACTGCAGAGATACTAGCTTTTGGCATGATTCATACCACTTTAAAAACTATTGAAAACCTAAGTAGTTTGGAAACAAATGGACTGTGCAAAACCGAAAAGGAAGGCAGAATTCACTGTCCTGAATTATGGATGGATAATCGGCCGCAAAATAGCATTGTCTGCAGCTGCACTGGAAGCATGTCTGATCACTCCCTCTCTTCCAAAATATAAAAATCAGGTCTTCTTCAGATTAGAGAGATCATTAGAAATACTGAATATATGTCTATTATTCTGCATTAAAAGGCACTTTTTTTTTTCTCTGTGATTCGTAATTATTATAAAATTGATTTTCCTGTTCTATCATCTCACAGGTACTTTGCACCAACTGTATGAGTGACAATACCATGCAAAGTGTAAGACTAGAAAAATTAGGATCTTAATCTGCTACCTTACACCCCATGCATATACTCGGCAGAAGAAAACTCATATTCCTTCCTTTTACATGGAGAAGTCCTGCCCGTGCTCATAAATGGTGTTCAGGAGAACCATAATAATATTATTTGTATGGTAATGATGCACATGCCTCTTGCAGGGGGGAAAGGTGTAAAAGGTTTTGCTCGGGAAATTCCCACCAAGCCATCCCGCCTTTCGAAAATGAGGATGCGGGATTGCACAATGCAGGGGAGTTGCTATGATCCTGGAAACCCTCTAGCAACCTTGTTCTTCTGCATTTACTTTCAACAGCTGTGGTTGTGATGGTTCCTAAAAAAATGTTGTACAAAAGAAAGTGTCCCAGGGCATCCCTAAACCAATGAGATCACTTGGGAAGTCATCTGTCTTCTCATCTGAAAACAACTGGCCATTATTTTGTGATATATGCTGTTTAAGCAATATGGTCAGAATGTCACAATTGTCCCCAAGATGGATACCTAAGGCATCTCCATCTCATCGTGAAAATACCAGACAGTTTTATCTTCCATCTTTAATGAAAGGCTATGTCCTCCGTTGTTACATAAAAAGCCATTTGCCACTATCTGAATCAGAAGACTGAGAGGAGGGAAGCCCTTAGGTCTAACCCCCTGATAGGTAGTTTTGGGCAGGTTCATTAAGTGCTTTATCTCAGTTTCCATATTCTTGCAACACCCAGCCCTCTTCTGTGCATGTACTGTAGACTGATTATTTGTACAGGGACATGTAGTGCTTAATGTCACCTTCCTGACTTCAGCTGAGGACTTCTTACATAGTAATAGCTGCACTGGATCAGACCAAAGATCCCTCTGCTAGCGTTTGGTGGCAAGTGCTTTAGGGGATGGCATAGAACCAGGAGTACGTATAGCAATGCTTCCACCAAAACACCAGCTCTGTGGCTCCCAAACGTGTCTGTGTGTGAACACCTCTGTGCATTAACAGGCCCTGGCAGACCTCTCTTCCCTGAATGAGCTAATTTCCTCTTGAAGCCATTTGAATGATGGGTCTCTGGTGGTCAGCAGCAATGAGTTCTGCAACTGAATTACAAACCATATGAAGTAATACTTCATTATTTTCATTTTAAACCTGCCACCCAGCAATTTCATGGGGTACCTCATAACACTGCTGTACAAGGATCAGCAAATAAACTTTCTCCATCTTACTGATCTCTATCTCATTCTGCTCCGGCCATCTCCTCCTGATGCTGAGGAGGCGTAGCCTGTTTAATCTCTCCTGGCTGGGATGTCGTTACATATCTTCGATCATTCAGCTGCCCTTCTCCGTACCTTTTCTAGCTTTATCATTATGCTACTGACAATATGTTAAGTTGAAGCGGAACTTGGAAAATCACGCATTGGGAAACAGCCTTTCCCTTTGAAAGGACGTTTAAAACTGAGTAGCACCATCTGGAGTTAATCACCTTCTGCTTCTAATAAACTACGCTAAAGAAAAGTTGTTTGAAAATGAATGGGTTGTGACAACTGAGGCACAGTATCAGCTTTGCCTGATGTTTTGTGCTTGGATTCCCACGTTGCCTTCACACCAGCAAAGGCAGGATCTCTGAGCTGCAATTCCTGCAGGCTCCCTCTCTGCCCAAAATCACAGTTAGGCATCTGGTTCACCAAATCACTCACAATTTAGTGGCAGGGCAGCTGGGAGTCTGACAGTGACTTCACCTTCTCTTTGCTTACAGCTGAGGTTTATTAGAATCTAGAAAACGAATGCACTAACCAGGACTGCAACTAGCAGTTGGGCAGACTTCTGCCCAAAATGGGATCGGTTTCTTCTCCCTTCCCCTTTCCCCAGTGACACTGGTCCACCGGCTTGGTTGCACAAATCTGCAGAGGTTCCACACCTCATTCCTGCGTTTTTTGCTTTGCAGGGATGATGCGGGGTGGTCAAACCAGGCTCAGCTGTAGATGCCTAAACATGACTCCTGTCTGAGCCCCCTGAAGATGCAGTAAACAGGAATTAGTTGCAATAGCCATGGAGAAGACTGGCACCAGATAAAACTCTCGCTTTCTCTCTTCTTCTCGTAGTCTTCATTAAAAACACAAGACTTTGGAGGCTTTTGAGGTGTTCAGTGCTTGAAGAACAAAGAGGCTGTGGTTCCTGCTACGGCACCACAGCTGAGGCTGCTCCTGGCATGACAGCAGGGCAAGACCATGCTGTGGTGGGGCTGCTGGACCACCCCAGCGCTGACCTGCTGGGAAGAAGGCAGCAGTAGCTGCCGAGGCCCCGCTCAGGTTTTGGGGATCCTCCTTCCCTCAGATCTTTGAGAGATGCAGCTCACACCTTGCAGCACCGAGCTCTGTGGAGACACTGATATGAAGCGCCCAGGGAGAAGAGGGTTGGCTGACGACCTCTCCCACTGCGTTTTGTAGTCAGCTTGCACAGATGTAAATGGCTAATCAGCACCAAATTATTTTTCTTTCTAATGCTAGGGATGGGTTTATTTCTGTCATGACACGCTGTTTGTAAAATGTACTGTGCTACAACTGTATTTGTAGCAGATTGCCGGAGCTTTGAATGGCATAACATTTTATAAAAGACAGGCCAATAACATACAAATGGCAGAGCAATTTTCTTCTTGCTAAAAGGAAGGATCGATTTTACTTATCAGTGCAAAGGAAATTGATGTTGTCACTTAGAAATACATCCCTCTTTTCATTTCAGATCTCTGGGAATGGCAGAGAGAGAAAAGCTGGAGATTGCAAGATAGGCCCCGGTGACCAAAATGGAAAAATATAGTCATCCCTGATGCATGAGAGCGTGATGAGGATAGTCTGTGTGCTACTAAGTATTTTGAATCCTGTGAGGCTTCGTGCTTTATCCATCATAAAGACTGGCCACTGTTTTTTAATGTTAAACAGCTGCTGTGCTGCACAGTGACTATGAGAGATGGAGATGGAAACTGAAACTGAGACTCCCTCTGGCTTTAGCGATGCACGCCAGATTCCAGGCAAAGGTAATGGTTATTTAATTATTAGTATTCACTATTAATAACTGGCATTGTACATAACTGTTCTGTAGGCCAATCTCACCACTGCAGAGACCATAACAGTGGAGTGAAGACTGCAGAGACAGTAACACTCCTCCTAGTCCTCGTGTTGTGATTTGCAACTATGGTTAGACCTTAGATGGGTCCTCTAGACCCCACAATGGAGATGCAGTAAGGGACAGCCCCCAGGGAGATTTTACACAAAAAACACAAGCAAAGTACACAATATTATCACTTTCAACCTACAATGTATGCAGCCTCACTGGCCAGGATGGTGTGAACTGGCCTGGCCTGGTGGCTCATTGCCAGCACCTCACCTTCTCCTCCCCAACCCTTCCACCCAAGGACGACCCAAGGTTTTCATTTTGCAAAAGCACATCCCCACCCATAAAGCTACTTAGCTTATTATAAGCAGTTTTACAAATCAGGATCTTCCAAGGTATTCTTGCTTCTGTTCTTTTTTTAATTATTATTATTCCTGTATGTGCCCTTTGGCTCAGGCAGAGAAGGGCAACACTGTTCATGGCCTACTGCATACTCTTTAATGGTTGTATTTGCTTCATCTGAAAAAAAAAAAAAGCCTAGAATATTATGTTTTATCCCTATTCAAGGCCTAATTAAACAGGAACAAATGCATCTCCATTAAGAAGAATTAACTGCTGTTCAATAAAGTGTACAGTAGCAGACACTAGGACTAGTCACTAGACTGAACCAGGTCCATTTCTCCACCAGAACAAGCTTTGCTACACATGTAAACACAGGGAGTTAATGATGGTTATTCTTTGGCTGGCTATCACAGAAACAGCAAAGCTTAAAAACTGTACTAGAGGAGATCCACAGGGTATGAAATACACTGTATTTTCGTTAATTAGTTAATGTTTGTAAAGCATTTTCTGGAGGGAAAAAAGTGCCAAGTACGATCATTATTATCAACAGTCTTTTCTTTCTTCAAGCCCTTGCCAACAATGTTTTCAGTTTTGTTTTCAGGGCTAAATTAAGCACTTTTGTAGTTCTGTTAGGCAAATGTTAAGGACAGCCAAACAATCTTGCTTTTCAGCTCAGTACTTCCAGGTTTGGTTTGATCTTATCTGGGCTTTGTTTTACAGCTGGCTCCATTCCGGTTTAAGAAAGCAGTTGAAGATCTCTTCGCAGCTACTGACCTTTCCCTGGATTACCCGCATTTAAGATAGTGGGAAGAAGTGACTGAGAAAGACATTTAATTAATTGGACTTTAACAATATGCAACTTGAGAACAAAGCTGGAATGCAAGAATAAGCACAAACCTAGACACAAAGGAAAGAGGGATGAAGTATAGAATGAAATTACTAAACATAAACTTAGTCTCTTTCCTAGAGAAGAGATTGTTTTTTTTTCCTGAAACATGATGCACAACACCTCATGTGTTTGATGAAGAGCTTAATGAAAAAATATTTAGCTAAGGTAGAGAAGAAGAGTCTCAGCATGACAGTAATTATTAGAGAGGGGACCAACTTAAAGAGTAAACGTTAACAGACTGGGCTAAAGAGGAACTTTTGGGATGGAGAGAGGATCTGCTGAAGTTTCTTATGGCTCAAGCTTAGAAATACTTATTTCATACTTTATTTTTATGCAATACTGTGGCTCAAAAAAAAAATGCTGGTGAGGAAGAAATTGCTTCAGTGCCTGACAAGAATCAGAATATGCTATAGGAAGAAACAGATAATTTTGAGAAATATGGTCTAAGAAATTAGCTTAATTGTACAGTGCAGCCCAGAGAGGAAGGTAATACACTTAGGAAATTCTAACAAAATTTTCTGCTTTAATTAAGGTTATCATCTGCTGGAACTCATGAAAAAGAGAAAGACATGAACATTATGGAAGCATCAATGAGCAAGCATAAACTACCTTTGTTAAGTTTTTTTTAAGTACATTTCCAGCCTTCAGATTGCTTAGAATGTATGAAAATGTGACTCTCCAAGGCTTATAAATCAGAATAACTTTTTTTTTTATATCTCATTACCGTTTTGGTGCTTCATTCATGTGTCACAACCTTTATACGTTGGTTGGGTACTTAATACATCCTTCCCTTTGTGAACTTCAATTTGGAAATTGAGATAAATATACTGTTAAGCAACTGAAGGGAGAGAATTAAGAAAAATGGGAAATGGGGGAAGAAAAAAGAAAAAAAAAAGAAAAGAGAGTAGCCAGCAGAGCAGGTCTGCATTTTCACTCAGCCTATGTGAATCACGAAAGAGAGAGTGAATGGCTCAAGAAAGTGCAGGGCATCGCATTGTAATATTGCCTTCCTATGAGCCCTGAATGCAAAACACTTTTGGTTGCTGTGAGCTTTGAGGGTTGAGCTCCTCTGTGTTTTGAATTTTGCTTACAGAAGGGATTTGGTGTTCTGGTAACTAAAAAGCACTGGAAACTATTTTTAAAGCTGCCCCCACAGCCGGTCAAGGGGCTGTCCAAGTCATAAGAAATATGAAGTAATAGAATTGAAGTGCCTGGTACTCCTCTCTCAGATCAATTCTCCAGCTTGATACGTGTCCTTCATCTGTTTTTCCTGGATTTGGCAGTTTGTGTGAAAGGCAAGCGGGGTGCTTTTGGCTGGATGGGATGAGTGATGCTGGACTAGCAGCAGCCACAAGAGGTGGCAGCAGCACCTTCCCCCGAAGCACAGCTCATAGACGCTGGATGGTTTTGTACACGTGTGACTCAGAAGACTGGGGGCGAGAGGCAGACGAGACTCTTTTCGGAGCGGTGTTTCACGACTCTGGGCTGAAGGACCCAGACCCAGTTCAGACATAGCAAATGCAGCCCTCCTCCCATCAGAAGCTACAGTCAGGCTGCCATTTCTTGCAAGTTACTGAGTATTCGTCCTACACTAATGGAGGATGCTGCGGTAGCAAATAAAAACAGCCAGAAAGCTAATCAATAGGAAGAAATTTTATCTGCATTTATTTTGAGGATTGTTTGGGCTCCCATAATGCACGAGGTTTCTCTACATCTCTGACAGATAGTTATCAAACTGTCTTATGCACAGTCAATGCTATCACACAAGCAAACACACACGATTTAAGAGCCCTTTATATTTGGCTCATAACTTTATTTTTGGAACAATTAGAACTTTGTCAGCCTGAAGACAGCACAATAAAAACAAGATCATTACTCTTTCCCTGCTTGGTGAAAGCTTTATGGCTCAAACGGTGTTTCTCACCCTCTATGTCCTGTCTCTATGATGCATCTAATGTATAATTTCCCTTTCTCCTCTATAATTCACTTGACAGCAAAATAATGTCTTGTAAAAATCACCCAATTTTTTAAGCAGTATCTTATCTCCCTCATTCCCATCCTGATTTTGCAGTTAATGTCTCGTCTCCATTTCCTTACCTTCTTTCCCCCTCAAATACCCCCTTGCCCCCCAACGCTGCCAATCAGCCGTCCATCTGTCTCCACAAAGCACTTTTGCTGGCAGCCTTGCTCCAGCTTTTGCTCCTGGGGCAGGACATGCCTTCTCCAGAAATGCTGTCTGCAGACAGAGACCTGCAGCCTAATCACATTGAGAAAAAAATCAAATTAATTCTCGGTCTTCTTCTGCAGCCCAGGTGTTCAGCAGAACTGAATACCTGCAGACTATAGTGACCAGGAGTGAAGAGTAGTGCTGGAAGTTTAAAAACAGGATATTCAAATCTTCTAAGAGGACTGACAGTTTTCTTCTATTAAAGGTAATGGAGTAACTAAGAAAAGGGAATATGCTTCTGTTTCTGTTCAGTTGAAGAAAGAATGATTTCCATGAAGATCTCTTTTAATAAGTCACTTTGCAAAGTGTCCCAAGGACAAGCAAGATTTATTACCTTCACCTTGAGGCTGATATGTAGCTAGTGTAAGTTACCTACAGCACGCAGATTTGTAACAGTGGAATTAAAAGGTTTCTATGGCGCACTTCCTATCATCTCCACTAATGAGCTAAAGATCAGCAAGAAAATTCCAAAACCGAGTAAAGTCTGAAATCTATTGGGGAGGTAGGGGTGTCCTAAATTCATTTAAATAGAGAGAGAAATTACAGAAATCTGTATCAAAAGCAGCTTCAAGTATAGGAGAGAAGCAATCCTGCCCACAAATTGTCCACACAAGACTGTACACACATCAGTTTGGCAGGTTAATAGCAGTATAAAAGGGAACATGGTAACTACTTACAAATAATTCTAAATTGTCTAAGATGTAAATTTAAAAAACACAGAATTATTCAGGGTAGCTTTCGGTGGGAAAGAAAGAAGGTAAAAAATAGAGACAAATGGATCAAATTTAGAAAGGAAATCTTTGGCTATTGGGAAGATTTCTTGACATTGAAATACCCAGGTCTGAGGCCTTAGTCAGTTTTGAATAGATTGAAATGAGCAGACACAGAGCAATTTCAAGCCCTAGCGTCCAATACTATTTGCAGACGGAGTAAGGTATGCACTGGGAGTGGAGCTGCAGAGGGTCACAGCTCTGGGACTGTGGATGGAGGGTTACAGCTCACTCCTACTGTCTGTGTAAGCATAGCTTTAGTTGCAGTAAACAGTACATTTTTAATGTCTTAAATTATTTTTTTGAATTTTTATTTCCTCTCCAGCTGGAGAGGCAATTTTTCACTACAACAAATTCAAATAATAACTTTCACTCAGACCCCTGACAGTACTGAGTCTTTTATTAAGTGCGTGCGACTTCCAAGGCAACCATGGGTTCAGCTCTCCGCAGGTCCTTGGTAAGAGCTCCGTGGCCCATCAGACCCATCATGGCCACAAGAAACGGCACTGCCCTGAAGGGCAACGCTCCTGAGAGACCTAATGATCCTTCATCCTCTCTAAATGTGATTCATCAGCACTGTTCAATAAATAGAAATACCTGAGATTCTCACCCCACCTGAAAAAGAATACAAGAGAATGAAAAGAAAATGTATTAGAAATTTACTGTAGTAATATACAAATATATAGCACCCACTTTCACAGTCAGACCTATTTAATAATGTGTAATTTTTTTTTTCAATTGATGCTCAAAGAGAGGAAGAAATTTATACCCAGCCATCTACAATCCAGGCACACCACTGGGAGTCTCAGAAGCTTTTCCCCTGCCAGTACAACTGCTGACGTGCAATTCCCCCGTCTTGGGCTCCAAAACATATGCCTGGCTCTCCCAGCACATTTTAATCCTAGCTTTCCATATTGAGCCATAGGCTTGTTGAGCAGAAATAAGATTTTTCATCTTGTTTTGTGCTGGAGAAAATAATGTGCGTAGGTTTTCACCATCAACTAGTGGCAGCTAAGCTGTTTTTTCCCACTGTGTCATCTTTCCCTCTTTCTGTCCATCTATCTGTCATTCATGGAGAGAGGTTGGGAGAGGCATGCAGTCAGTAACCTTGGAGTGAAGGGTAAAGAGCACTTCAACAAATCCCAGAGTTACACAAGTGCCATTGCAATGCTATGGGACCCTATGTCCTGCTATGTCCGTTAGATACAGGTGTATGCCAGCAGGCCAAGAAGAAGACTTCTGTGAGCATGTTCATAGCAGGTGTTACCAAAGGCTCCTTACTCCTGAAGGACACATCCATTAAATAAGGATATACGTGTTTCCTTTGTCTTACACTATACCTAGAAGCTAAATCATACAGTTTTATCACAAGTCTAGTGAGACCTGATATTCCTTTTAAGGCCCTATTTTGTTTTTTAAGTACATTTCTATTTTTATATGTTGCAGAGAAACATCAGTAAAATGTGCTCCCACAGTGCTCAGAAAAAAGCAGGTAGAGAAAGGAAACCTTTTTATTCCCCTTAATGAATCTGGTGGGGGGGGCTGACTTACATTTCTTGAATGTCTGAAGATGGCAAAGATTAATAAGAAAGGGAAACCAAATCAATCATAAATCTTGCATTTTATAAATAGATGGCAAAGTTTTGAAGAACTTTTCCATTCTTCTTTTCAGCAACAAGATTAATTCTCAGCTCCTTCTGCAAGAATGTCCCCTTTGAGGTGCTTGCTGATTTTTTTTCTGCAAGGAAGATGGGACAGAAGGAAGAAGGGGAGGAGAGGAGAAAGTAGGAGGGGCTGAAATAAATTGATTCCAAGTTTAATTTCCAAATGATTTTTTAACCTTGACAAAAACCTGCAGGACTGAGAAGGCACTATCAGCAAACGTCTGTTCTGTCCCGTCCCACTGCTTGAGACATTGCCCTGAAGCCAGTCACTGCTCTGTGAACACATTATGTCCACCAAGGAAGCAGGAGTAGCTCCTACTAGCAGCTCCTCAGAGCTGTGGACAAGGGACATGCCTCCTCACCATGGACTGCGCTGCAGAGGTGTCCCCCAAGCCCCAACCCAACCTACCACATCCACCCTGCACAGTGCAGCACCGCAAAGTGGTACAGGCTGAGGCCCAGAGGACACGTAGCCACCTTGATCCAAAATGACACGCCCAGTGGGGAGCAGCTACATGGAGCTGAGTTCCTGGCACCAGCCTGGAGCTGGACACCCCAGAGCTGCCTCTGTACTGCTGCATGGAGCACAATGCCACCTCGGTTTTGCATTGTAGGCAGAAAGCTGGGTCTAAGGTGGAGTTCACAAAGCCCATCACACTGAGCACCTAAGGAAACAAGCAAGAACAGCCTTACACCTCTCCATTTCACATCACTTCAGGTATTTCCAAGAATAAAGGACTGGGAAAACCACTTGTTTCCATTTTAAAATTTCAGGGGCTTTTCCTGTGATCAGCTTTCCTTTCCCCTACCCCAATGTTCTGCAAGAGAAATATGGCACAGGGCACAGGATGGCACTCATGAGAAAAGCCACCTGCTGCTAACCTCATGAAAACCAGATACATTTAGTCAGGTTATTAGCATCCAATAAATGCTAATAACCAACATGCATTCAGTCTGAAGGTCCCTTCTCTTCCAGGGGTTCATGCAACCCCCTTGGAGCTGCAATCAGGCACTCCGCTTGAATAGCAGCCACACAGAGCTCCCCCCTCTCGGCAAAACTTGACAAAGAGACAGAGTTTCCAAGTATACGAAGTTCCTGCAGGTCTGTGACCATCATCATGTGTGCAATAGGAAGAGGGCCACCCACCATCCCCTCTGGGAGACCGCTGCAAGGGGAGCTCCACAACCACCTTTGCTGCTGCACCTCCCAGCAGATGCTGTTTCTTTAACAACAATTTTCCTTTTCATTTCTGAATGGCTGCAGGTCACCATTTAAGCTGAGATCAGTTTGCGGGTCTGTGTCCTTAGGTTGTCTCTTGGCTTTCTCCTTCATTTTTCAGCGTCTTTTATTCCTTCTTGCAGTTTAAGTATCTTACATGTAGCAATTTATATATTGGACAGTGAGGCATGAAACAGTTTCCCTTCTTCTCCACTGTTTCCTTTTTTATAAAATGGGCTTTTTTGTGGTTGCAATGTGATTTATATCTCTCTTTTTTTTTTACTTCCAGTATTTGACAGAGCCAGAACGCATTATTGTACCTGCTGCTGGTTTATAACCAGGATGCAAATCACTGGCAAAACGGATGCTGTAATGCTGAAATTCGTCTTTCACTCCCTTTCTTGAAGAGGAGGCAGGGGGAAAAACACAGGAATGATTTTGCACTTGAAAAACAGGGTCGCCCAGAGGATTTTCTAAAGATTTTCCATGCCTCCCTTGTAATCCCTGGTGGCCACTCTGCTTCCTTCTAAAAACTCTGTGCCAGTTCGAGGTGTGAAGCCACATGTGTGCCCCAGCCCTGCCGTGGACAGCCTGGCAAGCATTCAGACAGGGCATCAGCCATCACCGAGGATTTCATGCTTCTGACATCTCTCCCTGTGCATCCCGTTTCCTCTCTTTATTTCACCGTTTCCTCCCTTTACTTCTCAGACACAGGTCTAGACTGAACTCGGGAACAGCTCCACTCTGCAAATCACAGTATGGAGGACTCCAGCGTGAGATTCAGCTCAAGCAGGCTGAGGACTACTCTAAGTACCAGGGTAGATATGCTGTCACATTCAAAAGGAAAAAACAATGTGTTTGGATAATAAATGCTTTCACAAAGAACAAATAGTAAGTATTAAACAAGAAGTCAAATAGTAAGTATGAAACAAGAACTAATGATGTCTGGGAACTAGAGCCAGGCAAATCCAAATTAGAATTAGATGCACATTTTTAAACTTCAAGCATGATTAATCACTGCAACTTACTGAAGTATTGAAATCAAGACTAGATGTCTTTCCAAAAGATGTGCTTGAGTTAGACACAATGTCTTGGACTCTCCAGCAAAATAATGGGATGAAATTCTACTTTGACCTGATAGTCACCTCTGGTCCTAAGAGACAATGTCTCCATTAATTAAGAGTCAAATAGAACAGAGCTTTCATCAAGACAACTTTAGCATTTCATTGTTATATTAAACCATTGGGGATTTTGCTTGCCTTTTCTGCCAGCTGCATGTTGACTTTTTTAGGACCTGGGTTCCTATAGCAGGCAGTATATCTTCTTTCACAAAGTTGTCCAAATTGTGTTTGAGTATCAGTCTTCCTCAGGGCCACGAGTACTGCTCTAAATCAGAAAAAAGTTTTGACTGAGATTCTGAACTTTCGGTCCCTTGGGATAAGAGAGAATCATGTGACTTTTATATTGCACATTGATCATTAGGAAAAGTGTTTCCAGTTCATTCTGCAGGCATTGTCTAGCAAAATTCTGTAGTTGCTCAAAACATTTTTGTGGAATCACTGACATAGTCTCTTCCTTTGCATTTCATGACATTTTTATGGTCGTCTTAAATTGGGGCTTACTCCAGTTTACGCTACACAAGCGGCAGTTTTCGCTCAGTAATGGCAGTTTTCTTGCTCCCCTCTACAACTAAGTGGAATGAAATTCCCCTGGTTTTATTTCCCATGTTCTGTACGAGCAGGTCAGTTTACAATTCAACTGAAGTCAGTCTAGTTGCTTAGTTCCACTATCAATTTTTATCAAGAAATTCTTTCCTCTAAAGTGTTTATCCTGCTTCTGAAAGGTCAATACAAGTCTTTTGTCCTTAAAATATTCTCCAAATTAGGGGAGACTCTTAGATAACCAGATATCTTCAAGGCAGTTGAGAATTTCTGTTACCCTTTCTGAAAAAATGATAGTGGTGCAATACTCCACGTTGTGTTCTCAGGTACTGAGAAATCTTGGGGTTTCTGTTAAGCATAAAAACCCGACCATATTTTAGGACTTGGTGCAACAGGCAGACACTCAGCAGCCATTAAAGTCTCCTGCTAACTATCAGATTACCTAAATGATGTCCAGGAAGTCAGATGTGCTCAGTAAAGATGGAGGAGAAAGCTCTGATCCTGCTTACTGTCACATCATTTCACTGATTTTGGTGGAGTTGCTTTCAGTTAATTAAGTGAAAGGAGGCCCTTTAAGGTTCCCACCATAAAATCTCACTTGATTCCTCATAAATAATGTCTCTAGAGCGCATTCATAGTAATAAAAATATATAGTGCATTGATTAAAACTGCTGTAATTTATAAGCGTTAAAACCTCAATTTAAAGATGTATTATGGGGCATGATTCCTTAACCATAACACTCTGGTTTGCATTTCATTACAAACTAAAAATTCAGGAGATGAGATTGCCATGTAGTGGCAAAGAACAACAGAACTCAATGAAACAGTTTCCCTATTCTTCTCTCTTGGGAGCAATCCTTTCCCTGAACAAACGGCAGTAATAATATTTTCCATAGATTTGGAAAGAAGTTGTCAAGGCAAGGTTCAGGAGAGCAAATAATTGGCCTCAGTGTCCATGATGATGATTCAGATGGTCATCATAGTTATTTTTAAAACAAAGGTTCACTTTTCTGGTTCATGTCAGAAGTTGGAAGGGGAAAGAAATTGCGAACTCCACAACCAGTCCTGTGCCTGGTCCTACATCCCATCAAGCTCTTCCTGTCCTTCTAATGATAATGAGCGCAAGGATGCTCAACACCTTATGAGAGGGTACCTGATGAAGAACAACACTTTTGCAATGTATCTTTCAAAACCATCGCATTGTCTTCATTTGAAGGAGCATTTTGTGGTTTTTTGCCTGTTCTGACAGTTCACAAGTACCTCACAGCATGCAGGAGCGAAAATCCTGCATTAAAAATATTTGAGCCAAAGGTGGTATTTTAGTTGTCAGGGGCTGAAGGGGCCAACTTTTTGAATGGCAAAAGCAGCACAAAATTCTGGGTAAGGTTTTGTGGCTAATTTCCCCCTGGCATTGTTTAGTTTATATACTAGTTTATTTAACTGGCAGACCTTGACCTGTGACTTTCATGCTTTCCATGCACACAGGTTAAGGATATTTTTTTCAGTCTGAATGACTCTGGGTTGGAACAAGCAATGCCGAGAAAGAACAGAAGTAAGATTTCGAAGCAAGAGTTTGGACAAACACAGGACTCCTGTGTTACTGCCTGTAGCTGGGAGCAAAATGACCGTTGTTTCTGCACACAAGCAGAATCCTCAGAGGCATAAAAGTGCTGCACACAGAAAAGCATTTTTAATGTGTTCAGTAGCTGTAAACAGCGTTATCGGTTAAGTTTAACCATTAGCTATTTCCTTCCCATTTGTTTAAACCAAAACAAATGCAGAAACTGAAACTGCAGAAAGTCTGCTCCATCAGAGAGCACTTCATACTTCCAGCCCTGTAAATGCACTCCACGTTAGCCAAAAGCTCATCTCTGGAAGGCCATTAAAAGTAGCAGTAAACTCTCATAAAACAAAACAAAAAACCAAACCAAAACAAAAATCCCACCACATTTACATTATTACAGAACGTTCCCAGTGAGCCACACTCAGCTCCTGTACATTAAGGCTTTCAGCTGCTCAAGCTGGTTTCCATCCCACAGTCCCTTATTGTATTCCTACAGCCAGAGGACATCTTGTGCACACCACCACGGTCACTAGCCTGAACTAAGCTATTCACCTATCTTTACGCTGTCAGTCACCGCTTTGTTTGCTGCAAGCAAGATGGTTTCAGCTTGACCTGCCTTCAACCCATCTGAGTCAGAGTTAGTAAGGATCAGATGAGTGTGTTCAGTATGTACTTCACTATACACAAAGCTATTGGCTTCATGTTTTATAGTGATATTGAAATGAAACTTTTTCCATGCCAATAACAGTTCCTGTCAACACAAGGACATACTGTCCATTTATCTCCTGTGCACCTGCCCTCATAAACTCTCCCTTTCTACAGAAGAATTGATGCCTATAGGCAATGATCTACCAGGCTTTCTTCCCAAACAGGCATAGAAATGAAAGAAAACATTGCATGGCCAAAGAAGTAGAGAGGGGAAGTTACTAAAATCCGGTTATAATTAAGGACTAAAACATTTCTATTCAAGAGGATCGATTTTCACTCCTGATGTCAGTCGAGAGCGATGCCATTTGAATAAGAAGGCTCCATCAGACTAAAAGCACTTAGTGCAGCAGAGTGATGTCTGGGTCAGGTTTTGGTCTGTAGCACAGGAGCCTCCTTCACCAGCACCCATTTACACCTCTGAGGGCTGAGCAATGCTGTGCCATTTCATCCTCCACAGCATTTCACCCACTGGGCAGAGGTCTGCAGTGGACCAACCTCTCTCTGAAACCAAGTAGAAACCCCCAAAGCCTGCGGGAGCCTGATGCTGTGAAACCAAATCTCTGGGGTGAAGCAGAAGAGAAATTTTAAGGCATGAAGACAAGCCTCCTGTCCCTCCCAAATGCCACTGCCCACTAGAGGTGGTCCCCCCTCCCCTGCCCCACTTGCCTACACAAAGCACCACAGTCAACAACTCCGCAGCTACCTTCTATTGACAGATTTTTTTTTAACATATTGTGCTCTGAACAACATAGAAACAAATCCCTCTGGTCCAGGAGGACGTGTGTGCTTAACTGAAGCTGTTGAAGATGACTTACTCTGCAGATGTCACTAGGAACTGTTCATGTGTTTCAAAATTAAGCCCCGTGATGAAGGGCTTTGCTGGATAAGGGACCAAGTTCTCAGTGTTTTCAGGATGAAGCCTGAAATTCGGCAGACTTCTGCTGTTGCAAATAAACAATGCCAATAGCAAGAGCAGCTTTTCAAACTCTTTGACTGGCAATTAAAATAGATTTATTCCTACATTCAGCAGGACAGAGAAAGCACTGCATCATTAGCCATTTGGGACAATATTGCTTCGTAAACACAACTAGGAAAATATCAAAGTTCTAATTATTTAGCTCTGAAATTTTAGTCCAAAAAGTCAGTTTCCATTTTGAGTTAAATTAGAATATTTATTATTATTATTATTTTGAAGTTAACTGTCATCATTAAACAGGAAAAAGATTTTGCTTTAGAATTCCCCGTGGATCCTTGCCTTTAGCCAGCTGTGCTCAAAAGGAGAAGAGAGTACAGGAGTTTTCATTGTATGTGTGGAAAGAGGCAGAAATGCATTGCGAAGCAGAAATACAAATCACAGCTGGACAATCCTTAGCCCCAGGTCCCCCAAAAGATGCATCAAACCCTGCTGTGAAAGCAACCCACTTGCCTTTGAGAAATAGCTGAACTGCTATTGCACCATGCAGATGCAAGTAGGCAGAATTTCTTACAAAGGACCTATGGCACCATATATATCCCCTTTTCTTCCACCACTGTATTTATTTATTTTCTTTTCTAATTATCTGTTTTCCTTTGAGGGTGAAGGGATCATTACTTGGTGTCTTTTATGTCTGAGATGTTTTCATGGATCCAGGATATCTGCTTCCTTTTCGGCTGCCAAGAGAAAAAACAACAATTAACCATTAATGTAAAAGGTGAGGGTTGACTGAGCTTCCAATGTAACAATATTGCTCTTAATAATATCGATGATGCTGAAGGCCATAATCCATTAGTATCAGGGAATTTAATATCAGAGACAAGGAGATGGAATCTTAGACTCATAGAATAGTTTGGCTTGGAAGGGACCTTTAAAGGTCATCTAGTGCAACCCCTCTCCCCCCTGCAATGAGCAGGGACATCTTCAACTAGATCAGGTTGCTCAGAGCCCCATCCAACCTGACCTTGAATGTTTCCAAGGATGGGGCATCTACCACCTCTCTGGGAAACCTGTTCCAGCATTTCACCACCCTCATTGTAAAAAATTTCTTCCTTATATCTAGTCTAAATCTACCCTCTTTTAGATTAAAACCATTACCCCTTGTCCTATCGCTACAGGCCCTGCTAAAAAGTTTGTCCCCATCTTTCTTATAAGCCCCTTTTAAGTACTGAAAGGCCACAATAAGGTCTCCCTGGAGCCTTCTCTTCTCCAGGCTGAACAACCCCAACTCTCTCAGCCTTTCCTCATAGCAGAGGTGTTCCATCCCTCTGATCATTTTTGTGGCCCTCCTCTGGACCTGCTCCAACAGGTCCATGTCTTCCCCGTGCCGAGGACTCCAGAGCTGGATGCAGTACTCCAGGCGGGGTCTTACCAGAGTGGAGTAGAGGGGGAGAATCGCCTCCCTCGACCTGCTGGCCACGCTTCTTCTGAGGCAGCCCAGCATACAGCTGACCTTCTGGGCTACGAGCACACATTGCTGAATCATGTCCAGCTTTTCATCCACCAGTATCCCCCAAGTCCTTCTCTGCAGGGCTGCTCTCAATCCCTTCATCCTCCAGCCTGTATTGATACCAGGGGTTGCCCTGACCAAGGTGCAGGACCTTGCACTTGACCTTGTTGAACCTCACGAGGTTCACGTGGGCCCACTTCTCCAGCTTGTCCAGGTCCCTCTGGATGGCATCCCGTCCCTCAGGCATGTCAACCGCACCACTCAGCTTGGTGTTGTCTGCAAACTTGCTGAGGGTGCACTCGATCCCACTGTCCATGTCACTGATGAAGATATTAAACTGTACTGGTTCCAATACAGACCCCCACGGGACACCACTTGTCACTGATCTCCATCTGGACATTGAGCCGTTGACCACTACCCTCTAGACGTGACCATCCAACCAATTCTTCATCCACCGAACAGTCCACCCATCAAATCCCTATCTCTCCAATTTAGACAGAAGAACGTTGTGGGGGACCGTGCCAAAGGCCTTACAGAAGTCCAGATAGACAACATCCATAGCTCTTCCCTTGTCCACTGATGTAGTCACTCCATCACAGAAGCCATTAGGTTGGTCAGGCAGGACTTGCCCTTGGTGAAGCTGGCTGTCTCGAATCACCTCCCTGTCCTCCATGTGCTTTAGCATCGCTTCTAGGAGGATCTGTTCCATGATCTTCCCAGGCACAGAGGTGAGGCTGACACGTCAGTAGTTCCCAGGGTCCTCCTTTTTACCCTTTTTCAAAATGGGTGCAATGTTGCCCTTTTTCCAGTCACCGGGGACTTCACCTGACTGCCAGGACTTTTCAAATATCATGGAGAGTGGCTTGGCAACTACATCAGCCAATTTCCTCAGGACTCTAGGATGCATCTCATCAGGTCCCTTAGACTTATGCAGGTGCAGGTTCCTTAGGTGGTCACGAACTTGATCTTCTCTTACAGTGGGAGGGACTTTGCTCCCCCAGTCCCTGTCTTGCAGTCCATCCACTCGAGAGGTGTGGGAAGAGAGGTTGCCAGTGAAGACTCAGGCAAGGAAGTTGTTGAGTACCTCAGCCTTCTCCTCATCCTTTGTTACCAGTTTGCCAGTCTTGCTCATCAGGGGGGTACACTTTCTTTGACCTTCCTTTTCTGGCTGACACACCTGTAGAAGCCCTTCTTATTATTCTTTGCATCCCTTGCCAAGCTCAGCTCCAGCAGCACCCTGGCCTTCCTGACCCCATCCCTACACAACCGTGCAGCGTCCCTATACTCTTCCCAGGATACCTGTCCCTGCTTCCACTGCCTGTGGCATTTCCTTCTTGCCCTTTAGTTTCACCAGCAGGTCTTGACTCATCCTTGTCGGTCTCTTGTTCCTTTCCTGATTTCTTACCCCTGGGTATTGAGCACTCTTGCGCTCTGTGGAAAGCGTCCTTAAAGATCTGCCAGCTCTGTTCTGCTCCCTTGTCCCTGAGGGCAGTTTCCCAGGAGGTCCTATTGACTAACTCCTTGAAGATCTGGAAGTTTGTTTTCCTAAAATTCAGGGTCCTGACTTTACTCTCCACCTGACCCATATCCCTCAGGACTGCAAACTCCACCAGTGCATGATCACTGCAGCCTAGTCTACCTCCAATCTTGACGTCACTGATTAGCTCACTGTGTTGGTGACCAACAGGTCCAGTATCACATGCCCTCTGGTAGGGCTGTCTATTACCTGGCTTAAGAAGTTATCCTCAATGCATTCCAGGGCTTGCCTGGATTGCCTACAGCTCATCATGCTACTTTTCCAGCAGATGTCAGGGTGGTTGAAGTCCCCCGGCAGGACAAGAGCCTGACAGCACAATGCCTCCTGTAGCTGGAGTAAGAAAGCTTCGTCAATAGGCTCCCTTTGATTGGGCGGCCTGTAGTAACCAACCACAAGGTTCCCTTTGTTGCCTCAGTCTCTGATTCTTACCCATAAGCTTTCAAACTGGCTATTCTTCAGAGACAGCTCTTCACACTCTATCCATTTCTTGATGTAGAGGGCAATGCCTCTGCCCCTCCTTCCTCACCTGTCCCTTCTGAACAGCCTGTAGCCATCAATAGCCATGCTCCAGTCATGGGATTCATCCCACCAAGTTTCAGTAATGGCAACTAGGTCGTAGGTTTCCAGCAGCGCTGTGGCTTCCAACTCCTCCTGTTTGTTGCCCATGCTGCATGCATTGCTGTAGAGGCACCTCAGCTGGGCTGTTGGCCATGTCACCTTCTTAGAGGAACACCTCTTAATTCCTTTGAGGTATTTCACCGGTGTTTCCCTGTTGGCTCCTATTACCTCAGAAGCCCCTTGCTCATCTCGATAAGACTTCAAGTGTGCTCCAGTGTACCCAGCACATCTCAGAGCAACAGGCAGAGGGCCCTCTCTAGCACCCCATCCCTCTAACCGTGGCATGTCATCCCATAGCTTGTCATGGACAAGCCTGACATTATCCCCCTCCCCCTTCAAGTCTAGTTTAAAGCTCTGTCAATGAGCCCCACTAGCTTGTGAGCAAAGACCCTCTTCCCCCTTTGAGAAAGGTGACATCAGTGAGCCTGGTGCCATGTAGGCCATCCCATTATCGAAAAACCCAAAATTGTGGTGGTGACACCAGCCACGGAGCCATGTATTAATAGACTGGGCCCATCTGTTTCTTCCAATGTTGCTGCCCGCAACTGGAAGAAGAGAGGGAAAAATAACGTGTTGCTCCAGATTCCCTTACCAACCGTCCCAAGGCCCTGAAGTGTCTCTTGATCGCCCTTGGATTACGCGTTGTGGCTTTATCGCCACCCACATGAAAGAGCAGTAATAGGTAATAGTCCAAGGGCTGCACTAGGCTAGGAAGTTTCCTAGTGATGTCCTTAACCTGGGCCCCAGGGAGGCAGCAGACTTCCCTAAGAGAAGGGTCTGCCCACCATATTGGACCCTCTGTTCCCCTCAGAAGGGAGTCGCCTACAACTGTAACCCATCTTTTCTTCCTCATGGAGGTGGTCATGATACAGGGGGGTAGGCCTTTCTGACCTTGGCGACACTTCTGGTGTAGATGGACCGTCATCCACATCATCCGTTGACGGGCCTTCCACATCCAGCGCCTCATACCTGTTGTATAGAGGCACCTGGGAAGGTGAGGTGGGCAAGGAGGGGGTCACTTGCCGCCCTGAGCGTGGACTTGCTTCCATTCACTCCTTTCCTTTAAGCTACTGCCTTCAGCCTGGCAGGGGGAGGATATAGGATCCCCTTGATCTTGGTTTTTTTCTGGTGGTTGTTCCTGTTTCTGTCTCAAGGAGGGCAGAGCATGGTTCCACCAGTCTATTTCTTTCTCAGACTCCCTGATGCTCCTTAACCTTTCTACTTCCTCCTGTAGCTCTGCCACCAGGCTGAGCAGATCGTCCAACTGGTCACACCGCACCCAGCTGTTCTCACTGCTGCCATCCCTTACCAGCGACAGGCTCTGGCACGCCATGCAGCCTGAGGCCTGGGTGCCTGCATGTTGTCCTGGGAGCTCTGTCTGGGTTGCCACGTTCTGGCAAGTGCAGAGGACATCATAGCTTTCTGCCGGGTGGATACCATAGCTAAGCTCCTTCTGAGAGGGTGATGACCACCAGGTGAACTCACCTCTTGAGCCGGTAGGGTGACTACACCCTTCCACGCAAACCGCTGCACAAACCGCCGCACCACGCTCTGTTGGCAGCACTCCTGGTCGCCAGCGCTCCCCAGGCTGCTTTTTATAGGTGTGGGGGTGGTCGCAGTTGCTCTGGCAACAGCCAGGCCTTCTCAGCATCTCCCGCGAGAGCTGCCAGCTCCTGGTGGGTCTCTGCGCTGCCCTGGCATTTCCCTGCCTCAGGAAAACCCCCCGTGCACCGAGATCTGCCGCTCCGCTGTGGATCAGGCTGGCTCCGGAGCAGCTCCCCTGGGTGACTGACATAGCTATCACATCTCTGTTGGGAAAGGATTGTGAAAGGTGCTTTATTGCGGAGGATTCGAGACTCACAGAAGTGATGGAACAGGCTGAATGCAGCATGGTACTGCAAGTGCCGGAGGAAGGACTGAGACACCACAGGGCTGTTCATCCTCTTTGCTTTTCTAACAAAGCTTTGCTGCTACACAGAAGAAGACAGGTTTGTACATGAGTGCTAGATAGGAACCTGGGAGATATGGATGTAGTTTCATGTTAGCAGGTAGGAAGCATAGCAGTAAACATTAAATCTGTTTTCTGCGTCTGTATCTCCTAGCAGCAGCAATTCAAATGGTAACTGATAAAGACTCAAACTTCTTCCTAGCAGAACTTAATCTTCTAATTACTAGTCATCTTCTCATCAAGAAGATACTGATTGAAGAGGCTGGGAAAAGAGCACAAAAGAGGAGATTAATCTGCAGCGATAAGAAACTAAAGGTCAATATGACTAAGTATGAAAGTGACTCTCCTAAAAATGACAATGTGGTTGTTCAGTGAACAGCTATTGCATGTGACCATCATTCCCCCATTTCTGGATTTTCCCATCGCGTTTCACTGAATTAGGTACAGCCCCATGGACTGAAATTGGCAGCTTCCCTACTCGAGAACATTTGCACTTACCTTCCAGACTTCCAAGTGTAGAGGTGACAGACCTGGGCTATTGTAGAAAGCTGGGTCATGACTCTAATTGCCTGTATTCTGGTGAAATTTGGATGTTAGTGCAGCCATATAGCATATTGCTGATGCAAGGAGGAGCAGAATGAAGCCTGAAAAAATTTAGGACCATCTGATGTTTAGAATTAGGGTTTTGACTGAGGTCTCCCTCGGGTTTTTTCCTTTCTTGTTCAGGAATGAGCTAGTGTTGCATTTAACAAAAACCTAACTAATATCCATTTTTTTCCCCTTCCTGTTGTTTCTTATGCTTCTTAATCAAGCAGGAAAAAAACCCAGTGGGTCTGAAAGACAAATCATTGCTTTAAATGTAAAGAGCGGTGTCTGCCTTGAAATGAACATTCAAGACAATTGCTGTGTTTTAAAAGATCCCCAGGTTGCAGGCTTAATACGAAGCAGTTCTCAGCAGAATGTATTTTACTGGCTTTCCAAATAACAGCCTAACCACAAGTATAGACCTCTTGAATGTTCCCAGTGTAAAAGATCAATTAAAGAACAGGTAGCTTGATGTTTGCAATCTGTCTTTTAGTAAACATTTCTCTTTTTCCTCCTCAGCTGGAAAATTCCTGCTGGATTCTGAATGGTGGAGACCTTGAGGAGCCTTCGTGTTGGTAAAATATAACAGATGTATTTCTTTTTTCTTTTTGTTTCCACTGGTAAGGATCTTCTAGCAAAATCGTGCTAAGCCTTTCTTCCTAAATGCATTCCCCAGCCAGCCTACAGTAGTTATTTGACTTCCAAAAGTCAACATTTATTGCAGTGAAAAGAGCATAGAAATGTGACACTCATTTTAGCAGTGATCAGGAAGAAATACCATATATGACTGAGGTCTGTATGTTATCCACCTTAAAATATCTGATGATGTTTAGGAGCATTTTAGCCATTAAATTCAGTTTTCTGCTATTGCAGACATCACTTTATATAAACACTTTGGACTCCACCTTACAGACAGTCCAGCTTTTTGCTCTCATTCTTCCTACTGGAAGACTGTTCAAAGAGTTGATTACTTTAATAGCTAGGAACCTTTTCAAATATTCATTTTTAGTGTGTTCATAGGCAATATACTCTCATTTGCTCTTGGACCAACACTACCCTTTAGCTTAAACATAGCTTTTCTTTCCCTGATCTTCATCCCTCTGATCCACATATAGACACCAGTCCTACGGGATCCAGTCTCACCTACTTAAATATGATGCAGCCTAGAAGGAGCATCCTAAGGTCAGGCAGTCCCTGGGATTCATAACTCCCATAGCTGTCAAATAATGAACTCCTGAGCTACATCTCTATCAGTTACACACTTCCAGTGTGTGTGTGAGACCTGGGCATCCACACTGGCAGCTCATAATTATTCAATACTCAACTGATAAAATCCAGACACTTGACTCCTCGGTCATTTCCAGCTGATTACTTCTCTATTTATAGATTCGTTTTGTTGTCAGGCTGAAGACCATGACACAAGTTTCCACAAACTGCAGTTAAGGTGACGATTTCTGTTCTGTTGTATTGCATCGGCCCGCTTAAAATTCAGCACTTGATCATAGGTGGGAGAATTTGCTTCATGGGATTAACACACACGTTATCAATGACCGTGCTCCATCTTCTTCATGACAAGAAATGCATAGATGCTCTATGCTCGCCAAATGGGAAGTATTCACTCATTTAAATTCAGAGCAAAAAGAATGTTTTGTAACCCAAAACCAGGGAAAACTGTGACTGGGCCACCATGAGTTCAAGCCTTGTGAAGTGCCATCAGAATAAGCTGCATTTTGTTTATCATCTGATTCACGGGTTGAATCAAGAAAGCCAAATTTCAGGAAGACTAAACTTTGACAAATGTAACACTTTCTTACTTGAGGGTAAGCACAATACAGGTGTGATCCCACAGGTACATCCTACAAAGTGCATAGCGTGCTGCAGGTTCAGCCAGCTGGTTCATCCCGCAGCACAGACCCTCTTCTGGCCACAGTTCTCGCCAAGCTGAGCCCAAATAGCACATCTTGTTACGTCCAAGACCCACCAACAGTCCTCAGGTGATGCTGACAGGTCTTTGCTTCTGCTGGAAAATACTCAAAATCATCCAGGATTGTCCTCAGATTGTTCCATTCTCCTGCATAGTGACAAGATGAACGACGAGTGTTTAAGATGTGAATTTTGCCTTTTAGTAATGGAAGGCACGGAGAGACAAATTTAATGGTTGAGATGAAAGTCAGAATACGTGGTTTGTAAGGACAATGAAAGAATAAAGTTCACATCTATTTGCTTGGAAAAACATGTCATTTTTTCCATTCTCATTCTCAACAGTAGTTGGATCATTTTTATTCGTATGTGAGGAAGGAAACAAATCCAGAAAATTTCATCTAGAAAAGTGAATGTTCCTTTTCTAATAATATTTCACAGTGGAGAAGTATCTCCCTAACTTAGTGCATACCAATTCTCTAAAATAAAAAACTCAAAAGGCAGCACACTGAAATTACATAAAGTGAATAATAATCTGTGATTTCTTGCCTGAGATTGTTCTGTTACTTTCCCCAACCCAGCCCACAAAAAAGCAGCTATTTGATTTCTGTGTTATACACTGCCTGTTGTTTGTCAGCAGGAAAAATTCAGAGTACTAAAAATGCTTATTGCTTTGAGAGCAATAATAAAATGTGTGCTTGCCTTCAGATTAGGTATCAGTATTTTTTCCTGCAGAGACTGAGAGAAATATAGTGAGGTGAAATTCCATGTTGTTATGTATAAAATAGTCTTTAAAGAAGGGCATGGGGAGTTAGCTGTATTGATATTAATGGCTTTCATGCAGCTAAATCCCTGCTCACTACTTATAAAACATAAAAGATATGAAATTTAGAATCTTGATCATAAAACACAAATTATATCAACACCGTCTACTTCAGAGAGCACGAATTTATATTTAATTTCATTATAAAATAATAAGCCACACTGGCGTTTGGACAGAAATGAAGCCTGCTTGCTAGAGCACACATCTCTCTCATAGCAGAGTTTTATATCTTATATCATTATCAGCACGACAAGGTCTCCCCAGTACAATGGTTCTCACACCAGCAGGATGCTCTTTATTTCCTTCACGGATGGTGGGAAGCTTGCCATAATCCCAGCCATGATTTCATTGCATCTCCAGTGGAGCTATGATAATGCATTAAAATAAAAGAAACTCTCTTCTGGAATATTTCTCAATCTAAGGAGAGAAACAGGACCAAGGTCAGAAGGGTAAGTAAGGCAAATGGAAGAGAAATTATTGGATCAGGGTGATGTAATATATCAGCACAGAGCTGGTGAGAAAACCCACATTTTCTAAGCCTGAATCAGACAACCTGGCTGTTAGACCAGGAGTCAGTAGCTGATGGCACGGTGGCAGCAGATGGCACATGGGCTGAGCCTGACACAGAGGCACAGCAAAACGGCAACGGTTGCGTCTTGAGATGCAGCTGAGAGTCCAAGGGCCTGCCTGCCAGGGAGGCACGATACTCAGCTGCTCGGCAGCAGCTTGCTTTTATGAGGGATCAATCTTGTATCGCCAAAATGCTGTCTATCAGCTCACTGAACCTCTGATTTAGAAAAGAAAAATACAGTCTGGCAAGCAATGCTTGAAAGCTTTCCAACCTCTGCACTAGATCATGCTGACTATCTAATTTAACTGGAAGTTAACCAACCCAAAGGGCTAGTGTGGAGACTGTACAGCTAGGAGAAAATCTTTTGAGAGGACAGTGAGGCTGATGGAGCTTTCAGAAACCTTTTTAAGAAGGCCTTTCTATTCTCCGTCCCTCTCTCCTGCGCTTCTCAGAGATGCAGAGCTCCAGAGGCAATCTCTCAGGCACAGCGCGCCCTCAGAGTTACCATTATTTACTCCACTTCTGAAGTGTCCAGCTGCAGGCATCTTTCGTCCCACTGTTCTTTTACATTCACTTCTTTCCTTACCTAAGGTCTTTCTCACCTGAAGCACACCATGTAGCTAGGTTTCAAAATTGTATGTTCTTTATTGTGTGGTTTTATTTTTTATGTTTCCACTGATGCATTTTCACCAAATAAGTGCTTGTTATAGGCTAAATCATACCCCAGCACTCTAAACCCAAAGTGACAGCATTGGTCACAGTACACCTACAATGAATTAAATCCAGTGCAAGAAGTTTAATCGCTTTCCCTTTCCACCGCTTTGACTGCTCATTTGTGAAATGACTGCAAAATGCTGCCAAACAGCTTCATTCAATTTTCCACTAGTGCCCAGGTGAATATGGGCAGTGGCCAACTCTACAAACAGGAAAACTAGAGAGGCTGAAGTTCATTTCCAGGCTAAGGAAGACCATAGCAGTTGTCTTTCTTTCATTACATGCTCAAAGAATGTATTGGTATTACACATAAAACACCTTGTATGTGGCCATAAATAATGGAACATCTTAATCTGGAAAGAAAAGTCCTTTAAAACCCTCTACATAGCAAACTAGATTTTTTTTAAAAGCGTGATACATTCCCCTGTTTACTCACCATGTTTGAAGCAGGAATGGACAGCTGTAAAAGGGAGCCCTCCTCACCATCACGTTCTTTCTTTGCCTTCTGCTTACTAGCAGAAGTTTAGCGTTTGTTCAAAAGATGATATATTGCTTTCCTTATATGTTCCTCATCCTCCCAGATATAGAATCTACCATAATGTGTCTTCACAGACAAATATTCAGAAAGAAAAGAAATAGTAACTAAGCAGCACAACGATATGCCCTCTTTTCCCATCATTTCTTCCCCTCTTTCACAGTGAACCACGGTCTCAACGGGCAGCGTCTGCGTGAGGCTTGGCTAACACAGTGGAGGAGTCAGCACTCTCTCTGCTAGGTGCAAGGTGAGCTGGTGAGGGGCTGGCCTCCATTTGCTGCCCTGGGGACCGGCTTGCTAGGTCTCACAGCCTTCCAACACAGCTTGACGCTGGGCTACTCATCTGCTGCATGTCAGAAGGTGAACAGGAGCATGGAGGAGGCAACTCGGAAAATGATCCATGCCTTCACTTCTTAGCAGTGTTTGACAAAAGCGAGAGGCAGGGATGAAAAAGAGACCTTTGGTCACTTAACACAACGCTGCCATACATTGGATGGATACCAATCAATCAACTGGAAGCTCAGCTTTTTTCTTTCATTCAAGGGAAATTATTACTTTGGTTTGTATCTACATGCACACACACACACGTCTCAGCTGGGCCTGGTCCACCACCTGGGAAACCCACCAGTCAGTCACTCCCAGGAGCCTTGGGTCAGGCACCATTGTGATAAACCCTAATGCTTCCAAAAACCATCACCAGAGAGCAGTCCTCGTACCTGCCTGGGAATCAGAGCATAGTCTTCAGCCATACACCTTGACCCCACATGTCCTTGAGAACAAACCAAATTGTATGAAGTTGCTTAGTCACAAGTGGAACCTGTTTATGAAAAGCTTAGCAGGGTAAATGGCCTCAGAGGACCATCACCCAGCACCTACCTGAATGAAGCAAGAGGGACAAATCCAGAGTGGAAGGGACATTTTAACCTGTTTGTGGATAACTGACAGGTGTAATCAGCACAGGATCGCTATCTGCAGCTTCTCACCCTAGAAAGCAAATCTGGCAGGCCAAAGGGGTTGCCAACATTTTCTTCAGTGCTGTGATCAAATGCCGCCTGTCCTGCACTTCTGTAAAGCCTCAGCCTGATGGAGTGAGTGTCAGCTTAGCAGGTTTCATTTCAATGCCACCAGCTGGAGAGATTTGTGAGAGATGCAGCCACAAGATCTGTAAAATACATACAGTACATCTTCAGATGGCATGAAAAAGGTGTTTGTTTGCCATTTCATAACTTTGCTTGATAAATTCCTCAAGCTGCCCTTGGCTTTTATGTCAACAGGATAAAGCAGGCTTTCCTGTCTCGAAACTTTGTCTGCCCAGCAGCCCTATTTCCAGATACACATGTCTGCTCCTTCCCTCGAGGATGGTGAACCCCTAGGGAGGCTGGGCAGAGTTGCCTTTGTCATGTCCATCCAGATAGCTAGGTTAAAGCACCCACCTGCCAAATGCAGGATGGGACGTGAGACAGGAGAAGGACCTATTCCCATGAATTGTTTTTCTCGGCGGCAGCGCGAGGTTCAGGGCTCCCGGCTCCCAGACATTTCTCCTCCCCCCCCGCACCACGCTCTGCTGCATCAAGGCGAGTGCTTCTGGGAACATGCTGGGGACTGGATCCCAGCTGAAAGTAGCCCTTCAAAAATAGCAATTTTTAAACTGAATCATTTTCCAAATCACACTCTAAAATTACTTCCCTTCCTGGCAAGCTCCCTGCAGCTCTTCAGTACACAGGCAAGCATGGATTTGGAGGATGCAGGTTTCTCAGGAGCTGCACCAAACCCATTCTGCAGGTTCCTGCATCCATCCATCCGTGCATCTGTCTGTCCGTCCCTCCCCTCTGCAGCACTGTGAACCTCAACCCCTCTTTGAATACAGGGGCCACCTCTCTCACCTTAATAGAGAGATTTATAAAGAGCTTTTCCTCTTTCCTCCAGATTATTGTCAAGAGAAATGGCAGGCTGCAGAATACTTTTGCTGCCTAATTGGCCATTCAGTCCTTTCAAAAATTCATCCATTCACTGGGAGAGCTGAAGGATGCTGATCTCTTCTGAACGGCCTGGTCCTGGTTGTGCTGAACAAAGTGAGATTAAAAAAAAAAACCAAGAAGGTGACTGGTTTGTTGCCTAATAGTCTACATGAACTCGACAGTGGGTTGTGTATTCAGAAATTATCCTTTCTAGGGTCTCAGAAATATTACAGAGCTGCTTCTCCCCGAGTTGTAGAATACTATCTTTCCATTATTAAAATGTATTAAAAATCCCTTGCATGCCAAGACACTGACTGAGATTTCCCTGTGCAAAGCAATAATAGAAAACAAATTAGCAAAACTAATGGAGGAAGAACATAACCCACCAGAGTGGAAGGCTTGCCCATAAAATGTGAAGTTTCATACCGTCAAAGACCGGGATGAAAATAAGTCATCTGAATACAGAACAAAGTGCACAAGATGCTGGGTGCCTTCAGCTGCCATTGACATTACTGGCAAGTGAGAACACAATAATGTGCTCAGGATGCTCAGAGCACTATACAGGACCAGGCCTTTTGAAATTGGCTATTCATCACATTTAAATTGAATGTAATTGTCAGGGCTGAATAGCTAATTAGATTATTCTCTCTCTCTCAGTGAGAACAGTGAAAGTGAGAAACCATAGTTATATTATCACCGGGCCTCAGGAAAAATAAAAAAAATGGCTGTTGCATAACTATTCATAAATTATCAGGAAGAATGCAGGAATCTCTTGATTTAAACAGCAATTGTTTTCTGTTTCTTTTAAACCCATGAAAATGTTCTCCTAGTAAAACCACCTTTTTACTTAACTGTACTCCTGTTTCAATACAGCTTAGCATCCCCTAGCAGTTAGACCTAGCAAGTCAAAACTTGCACATGGCTGACTTACCTCTCACCCTGACTTGATTTTGAGTTTGGGAGTACAAGAAAGGGTTCCCATAGGATTCTCAAGTTTATCTCATCAGCTTCTTCAGCTCTGCTCTCATGAAAGCCAGAGTGCTACTGACAGAGTAACTTATACAGCCCAGCTACCCGATAACAGTTTCAGCCCAAGCCTCAAGATGGATCACCTGCTAGCCAACCCATAAAATGACTTGGTTTTCAACCCAGCTGGCTGCAGTAGGCAACTTGTGGCTTCAAGACCAGCTACAAGCCTGCCTGTTTTCTCTCTCCCCTCTCCAAAAGGTCACCCTGATACAGACAGGAGATAAGAGAGTATAAATGGCCATTCGGGTCACTGAGCTGGTCTTTTGCTTCAAAACCCACAAAAGTACTCTGAGAGGATGAGGAGACATTCGTAACATCTAAGGCTCCATAGAAACACATACTTTTCCCCTAATACTTTGCAGTTAGTATACTTTTCACTGTCTCAATCTGTCATCATGCTAAGTAGGACTCGCCCTCCATCCCAAAGTATCCAAACTTCTAACTTAGAAAAACGGCATATTCACTTATGTTATGCATCACGACTGAAGCCCTTGCTTACAATGCTACCAAGGCTCTGATTGCATAGACTACCAATTACCTCATCCATTTCTTTTAATTACAAAGTAATACCAAAGCAGAGACTGTCCCTTTAAATCCAGTAGGAGGTCCAAGTGAAGAAGAGGACCATCTCATTGCCTGTGCAGTTTGTTGAGCATCCAGACTAACCATAAGGACACTCATTCACAAGTCATTTCCTTGGCACGCATTACAGATCAAAAGCTAAACCATATTGGGCTGTATAAAGAGCAGCACAAAAACATCTGCACGTTAATCCTAGCTGCAGTAACAGTTACAAATCTATTTGTCTTTGGTCACTGTCAAGGTAGAAAATATGTCCAGCTACTCCAACCCAGCTGTACATTTCAGGTCAGGGACTGTATAGCATGTTTACATTCAAATTGCATGCGACAATTCCAAGTAATTACTTGAGATATTTCCATGCCAATATAGTGGTAAAAAGCTCCTAAATTACATACTTGATTTTTTTCCTCAGCAGATATTCGCTGCAAAGTCAGTGGAGACATGTACAAGTGAAGCTTGTATTGAAACCAAGAATCCAACTGTGGAGGTCTTGGTATCCCTGAAGTCAAAAGAAGTGGTCTTGCTAACTTGCTTGTAAGTCACACAGTCAAACCATGGTTGAGAATTTAAGGATTTTACCCACAAAAGAAAAAAAAGAACTGTTCCCTTCAAAGGGATAACAGTAACTGGGCTGTTTAAGTTTTAAAATACCATATTAAACTTTATTCTTTAATCATGAGATGTGATGTTCAGTGTTACGACCTATTTTCAGACAATGGTTTAATTAAACACTTAATGAATGCATCTCATTTCTTCGCACGAGCTTCACTCTAAACAACCAAGCTAATAATGTAAACATCACTGTTTGATTATTAAAATAATTGCTTTCACAAACACCGGCCTCCTGGCAAACAAAATGGCTGGCACCATGCATACAATGCACCCACAGTGCAGGGGTCCAATTTTAGCATAAAATCCAATTTACAGTTGACCATCAGCTTTTAAAAAAAATCCTAGGCAAATGGTTTTAAAGACGGTGATATTTTCGCCAAATGCCTGGAGATTTGGTTCAATCAAGCAAGCAAATTTATAAAAACATCATTCATTTAACCAAATGATTGCTTTCAGGAGTTTTTCCCAAGCAGAGACACAGCAGCAGCTTCAGGACGTTTCCTCAAACACACCCTGGTATCTGGATCAGATTAACCGAAACTGTGACCTACCTTTAAGCCAAAGTCCTGTAGCTGTGGAGGATTTGTATCCAGCTAATGGAGTTTTTCCAGGGGTTAGTTACTTTGAAAGGACCATACAGTTTCAGCAAGACTTTAATGAAAAAAATAGATGGACATTTCTTTTTTTTCCCCTAGCTTTATAACCAAAAAAATGGAGTATTTTTGCAAAACGGTGACAAATTTTCAAGACTGTAAGTAAAAAAATCTTAGTGAAATGAGTTGTCAAAACATTTTGAAAATCTGTCAACAGCTCTAATTCTTAGAAACCATGATTTGGTGATGCTTGAAATATTGTCTTGTCCATGCTGAAGCAGCTAAACCACGTTCCTTGCTGCTTCAGCTTAGTTTTTTTCTTCATGGAAAGTTACTGGTATGCTTTCAAATCTATTATGTGATTCTTCAAGCTAATGGGCATCCCACCAGTGTCATCCTTTCACAGACATCTCCAGAAAGGTCACCGCAGACTCCCGAGTCAGTCAGCTTCTACTGCTTGGAAAAGATTCAGTCCTGTCACCCAAGGAAAGAGCCAATTTTTCAGTCTCCATTTACGGCTCAACCATCACCCAAGAGGGGACAATGCATGGCATGGTGAGAATATGTTACACAAACTTTTCTAACCATCTTGCCACTAAAAACATCACTGGCCTTTCACAGTAGGTGAAATTGGTGAGCACTCCAGAGAACTGGACCCTCATTTGTTAATGTTTTCAACAGAAAAAATAAATAAATAAATAAATAAAGGAACAGTTTTATTTCCCCTGCAAATACAAAAATACCAGGAATCCAGATCCCAATATCCAGCTGCAGCAACATAATTCCCATGTATTCAGGTAAATTAGCTTAGATTTACAGCACCTGACACAGTGGATTGCACGTAATCACTCCTGGATTACCAGAGTGGAAACTATGCCTAACTATAGCCATTGGCACTAAATGGTCCATATCTGACCTATTACATTAAGCCCTTGACTATCCATGGGAGACTTCCCACTCGTTTCGATGGGCTTTTGATTAGGCCTGATATACTTTCCCATTTTTTTTCTGCTTCTTTTGTCCTTGAGATCTGCTGCTACTTCCCACAGCTATTGGGTTTGTGATTTATTGGCTTAATTCTTTTGTTTTTATTTGGTTTTAGTATTTATAATGGGACACAACGGACACTTTGAAATAGAAGCCACTTTTTTCCTTAAGGGTTGCATGTGGTATTGGTCGCCTTGAGCAAACAGGAGACTGGAAATCTTCTTTGATACTTCTGGACACTTTCCTTCCACCTCTACTGAACAAAATGCTTTAGCACAAAAGCAATAATGGCAAAACCCAAAGTTTAAACTAGTGGCTATCAAAACATGATATTCGAGTACTTTGTAAGCTAAGTTATTGCATTATATCTGTGGTCTTTTCCTAGCATAGGTGCAAACCCAAGCCATTTTCTTCACCTGGTGAGTACGAACAGTCTCTTAGGAAGGGATGAAATTCTCTCGTTACGGATCTGGCCAGAAGATAACTGCCAGTAACGTGAAATCTCAGGGCAGAGCAAAATCTCTCAGATCCAAAATAAGAAATAAATGTGTGAAGAACAGCTCTGGAGAAGTCCTAGCGACAGTGAATATCCATTTGCTAAAAGGCAAAGTAGCTACCTAGAGGCAGCAAGGATTTTCCTGTATAAAAAATATAAAACCGAGGTTAAAAAAACCTATAAACCAGGGAACAAACTCCCATCCAGGTGAGACTGACATCGGCAGTTGCAAATTGTGGGGAGTATTTGCTCCTCCAAGCCCAGATCTTTCCCACACGTGTTATCATCCCCTGCACACACGTTTGCAGGACTGGGATCACTCCCATCCTCTTTGCAATGCTTCATCGGTGTGAATTCTTTTTTTTTTTTTTAAAAAAAAAGGTTGTTATTATTTACTACAAGTCTCTCAGGAAAGGACTGCAGTTCTTACTGCAGCCTAACGGATACGAAAGGCTACAGTGTTTGTTCCAAGGAAAACAGCGAAGAAAGAATCCACTGGCTCAGGAAAAAAAAAATCACCTTTCAGACATTAGCTAAGATTGAATGGGCATTTGGCACCGAAACCAAAATTTATCATTTTCTTGGGTCTAACTTTGTGCAGCCCAGAAACTGGAGTCACATCAGAAACAGCAATTCGTGCACCTAGAAATGGCTGAAATTAATTAATCAGTGCTCCACCGACCACCACCAGCTCCTTCAAAACCACCTCTCTTGGCACCGGCCATAGAGAAAAGGTTTTAAAGTTAAAAAGCTTCCGCAAGGGCAAGGCGCATCGCAGACATGAGGAGGGGGCAGCCGCCTTTACCGCATCCCGCCTCCCCGGCCGTGCCCGGCGGGGCGGCAGCCGCCCGGTGCCGCGGTGGGGAGCGGAGACCCGGGGAGCGGTGGGCAGGGCAGGGCAGGGCAGGGCCGGGCAGGGCAAAGCTGGGCAAGGCAGGGCCGCCCCGCCCCGCCCCGTCCCGTCCCTCCCCCGGGCCGGGCGCGGCGGCACCCCGGGGGCGCGGCAGCGGCGGCGGCGCCCCGGCCCGGGCGGGCGGCGGCAGCGGGGCCGGGGGAGCCTTCCCGCCGGGGATGCGGCTCCCCGGGGGCCGCGCCGCACGCTCCCGCCCTCCGCCCGCCGTCGACCGGGCGCCGTGCGGAGCCTCCGCCTCCGCCTCCCCGCGGCGGTCTCCCCCGCGGCGGGGCCGCCGCCGCCGCCGCCCCGCATGGCCAGAGCGAGCCGGCCGGGCCGCGCCGCAGCAGCCCACGGCCCCGGGGGCGCGGGGCGTCGGGCTGAGGGCGGGCGGGCGAGGCCGGCGGCCCCGGGGCGCCGCCGCCAGCCGGGCGGGCAGCCCCGCCGGGGGATGACTCAGAGCCGCGGCCCCTGCAGCGAAGCCGCTGCCGCCGCCGCGCCGGGCTCCGCGCCGCGCCGCCCCATGCCCGCGCCCCCCGCCGGGGGCCGCCCGCCGCCCGCCGCGCCCGCCGCGCCGCGCACCGGATGATGCCCCCGCGGGGGGCGGCGGGCTCCTGCCGCCGGCGGCGCCTGGCGCCCCTCAACGAGGACAACGGGCGGTTCCTGCTGCTGGCCGCCCTCATCGCGGCGTACCTGAGCGCCGGCGCCACCGTCTTCTCGGCCCTCGAGAGCCCGTCGGAGGCGGCGGCGCAGCTCCGCTGGAACCGGACCCTCCACAACTTCAGCCGCATCTTCAACATCAGCCTGCCGGAGCTGCGCGCCTTCCTGCGGAGCTACGAGGCGGCCATGGCCGCGGGCATCCGCGTCGACGCCCTGCGGCCCCGCTGGGACTTCCCCGGCGCCTTCTACTTCGTGGGCACCGTCGTCTCCACCATAGGTGAGCGCCGCCCCGACGGCCCCGCGGCGGAGGCGCCCGCCCGCCGGGGGAAGGGGGGGATGCTGCGGCCGCGGCCCCGGGCCGGTCGTTATAGCGACCAAAGTTTGGGGAGAGGCGCCGCCGCGTTGCTATGGCAACAGGGGACCTTGCAACGGGGTGGGATGTGGGGGGTCCGAGTCCCTGTCCCCCATCACCCCCCGCCCCGGGGGGTCGCGGTCCCACGGCGCGCCCTGCGGCCCCGCCCGCCCCGGGGCAGGGAGCCGGGGACCGGCGCTGGGCTCCGCTCGGCAGCGCTCCGGCTCCCGCTGGGGCCGCAGGACCCCTGACCGTCGCGGCAGCCGGTGCCCCGGCGGCGGGAGCCCCGGCCCTCCCCAGCAAACTTTCGCTGCCGGCCGGGCGGCTGCGTGGTTGGGCTTCAGCCGGCCCGAGGGAGCGAGCGGGCTGATCGCCCTCCGAGCAGCCCTGCCCGCGGCGGGATGCGCCTGCTGGTCCAAGGGCTCGTTACCGGGAGAGGCGGCGCGGGGGCCGGCAGGCAGCGGGCTACCGAAGGTGCTGAGCGATCGCCAGGCTTTCGCGGTGCCTGGCCGCTGAACTTGGTCCTGGTTTTAACTGCTGGCGAAGTTAAGATGCGTACGTGAATAAAGATAAAAGCCACACGGAGCCGTATGTCTTCTAGCTGTACCATAATGTATGTTCTGAGTACATCGCTGGCTACGGCTGACTGCAGTTACTCATATCCGAGTGGTGTTTAGGAAGACCAGCACTTTATAAGCAAATGGTGAGTTTTGGGGGGGAGGGATTGTTTTTACTCTAAAATTACCATTTTTTACTCTAAAAGCACCATTAAGAACTGTCGTGTGGGAGATTTACTTGAAGTAAAGCTGTGGCTATCTGCTGCTCTCGGAGCATTGCTTGAGAAACCCTGTCCCTGCGGACACAAGATCTTACCGATTCTCTCTCTCTGCCAGTTTTTAAGTTTCGTAACAAGCCAATTGTCTTGGGGCTCCTGAGCATAAATGTCATGCTTTCCCTTTATTAGAGAGGAAGAAACGCAGAGCTCGTTATTGCGCTTGCATTCATTAGGTTCGGAAAATGTTTTATCAATAGTGACTAATCTGTATAATAGAGTCGTGATGGTGACTACAGCAATGTTGTCAAGTATTGTTACTTTTTGCATTGAATAATTCAGTTAACTTTTCCTTTTCAAGTACACTCAATAGTCCAGTCATTAAAACACCATTTTAATTAAACGTTAGGCTTACTTCATCAGGAGAACGTATATTTTTAAGAGATCATTATGACTGACCTGAAAAAAGTCAATATATTAACAAACCCACTCTTTCCTTACACCTGCTATAGCAGACAGAGAAATCTTCAGGAGATGTGTAAACGCAGATCCATTCACTTCCCCGCCAACCCTGGCTTCTCTTCTCTGTGGTTATTGAAATGTAAAATGTTTCCTCATCATTTGCAAGCATTTGTTTGCATCTCCACTTCATCGCCCTGTCTGCAGTCATTTGTACCTGGGCAGAGGGAATGAGAAACTCAGCGGGGGTTTTTGGCAGTCTTGACAGGTGTAAATGGCTGAACCAAGAATTGTGTTTCTCATATTCCTGTAGTGCAACCTAGGGCACCGCTCGCTCTTTGTAGCAAATAATGTCTGCATCTCTCACATGCGAGGTGGAGGCTGAAGATTGTTTTTCCTGAGCTACAACAGAGGCCAGATTCTGCCAAGCGTTCCCCTGAGTAGTACCTTCTCTTGGCTTGCTACCCGTTAGTACTTCTGGATTACTTACAGTACTTGGTGTGAGTTCAGCGGGCCTGCTGTAGAGCAAGGTTTTGCTCTGGCTGAGGAGACACAGCAAAAGGTGGCTCCAAGCGAAGCTGAGTTGTGCCCTTGTGCACGGCGAAGGCCGTGGCAGAGCTGCTGTGCTGGGGGTGCTGGCAGGAGTAGCGTCTCCTGGAGTACTGGCGTCCCGAGGCTGTGGCACCCCGGCCTGGCAGAGCTTTTACCAGCTACGTGCACAGCTCCTGTAGAAGAGGGGGAACTTCTGCCCTCACCTCAGTGCTTCTCCTTGCTCGCCAATTCAAGCTGCTGCAGCTCATAGAGAGGCAAAGCCCTCAGTGAGCTCAGCAGCTTCTCCATGGGCAAGGTTTCTTCCACTGCGCAGTTGTATTCAGTTATTATTGGCAGCTGTGTTCACCCAGCAAAAGCAAAAAGAATCCAGTGAATTAATTACTTGTCCCGCTAAAACCCCAAAGCTGTACTCATAATGAAACGTGCACAAGGCTTTCTCGCTCACAGTCATGGGAGAAACCAAATGGTAGGCGTCAAAATGTCACCTGGGGAGCAGTTCCAGAGCCGATCTTTCATGGTCCCTTTGTTCCCTCCCAGCCAGCTCATTTCTGTACCTACCTGCCTGGAGTACCTTTGATTCCACTATCAGCTCAAACACCGTATTATCCTGGTTCAGAGCAATTTCACTTGCCTTCGTGTCACAGTTCATTGACAAGGAGAATGCCGTCTTTACTCAACCTCGCCAACAACTACCAGACATCTAGGGTCAAAACAGCATGCCTTCCTCAACAACTTCATCAGTTACAGGTGTCAAAGCAACTTTATTACTCCAGCTAAACACACCCCTATCCTAGCGACGCGTCGGAAAGCTTTCTTACTCACTGCTTAACAAACAGCAACTAGATGCCGTGTCTGTCAAGGGTAAATTACCCACGGGTTACTCAGCCTCTTATCTGTAGAGGATTCCAACTTACTTACAGAAAACTTGCTGGGTCTTTTCAAGTCCTCGCTCTGCTCTCACTGGTTTTAATAAACCTACTAAATCCTTCATATGTAGGCATTGAACTACAGTCACCCAGGGACAGGGCTGCAAGTTTGCCTGGGGTTTATGTAAGCTGAACAGAGGGAGGGAGACTCCAGTTCTTCATCCTTCTGTGAACACAAGGGTTAGGCACAGTTGGGCTTGGAGAAAACTGCTCCATCCACCCTCCTTGAGCAGGGCTTTTGCAGAGCCGAGCAGCTCCCCTTCGTTAGGTGCTTTGTCTCCTGTACTTCCCTGGCTGCAGTTCTGCATCTTCCCTAATTACACAGGGATGCAGTCAAACCCCCTGGGTGAGAAACGTGCTGGTGAGGTTTTTTAAGAAATGGGGGAGAGAGTTAAAATGAAATGTTAAGTCTAATCTTAAAGCATTTTCCTGAATAGCCCACAAAGCGAGTGGCTAACTGTCCATAAAACACCCTCTTGATAGCACTCTGGGCATTCATTTTTTTTATTATTGCATTGTTTGTGGTTGAATAATGAAGTGTGGAGTCTATTTTTCATTAGACACATCTCGATTTTCAGAGCTATGCAAGAAAATTCTTCAGTCTAATTTCTGATCGCTTGCTGTCAGTCTACACTACTTATTCAGTTGTTTTGCACTCCAAAAGGTATTTTCTCGTAGGCATTTATTATTATTTTTGTACTGATTTCTTTAAGGAGCAGCTAGGTGAAATTTATTCTTGATTCATTGGTCTAACTGGCAGTAGACTTTGTTTTTCAGTTGAGTTTTTTTCCTTCCTTCCCCAAAAACAAATCACAAATAGTTCCCAGCACTTTGTTAAAGACCGAAAGCAAAGCATAACTCAGACCAGTTTTCTTCCTGGTGAAATGTTGCAGAGTACAGCATCATCAATCATAGCTTTCCCCATATTCTAGTAGCACAGATTCATTTTGCCTAGTGCATAAGGCAACTCTGGGATGCCTGAAGCTCTGGATTTCTGACTCAGTCCGTGAGTCTAGACTCTGTATCCAGATTTTTTTCCTCTCTTAAATGTTAGAATGAACATTAGGTACCTACATATTAAAACATTGAAACATCGACTTATTACTGAATTTGGATTTTAAACTTCTTACGTGTAAGTACAGGTCCTTCGGAAAATCAAGTGATAACAATTGCTTTATAGAAATCCATACCAGGCACTAAAAAATGATGTCAAAAGAAGTCATCCAATACACAGAAGTGATTTTTCAACATAATATTTTTAAAAAAGCACCCTTACTGTGGATGGATTGTTTCGGGATGGAGCATGTGTGGGTTGTAGGTGCTTTGAGAAGGGAAGAAATCATGCAAAGATCTTCCCGCTGTACAGCTGTGTGAGGGAGCACGGTGTATAGGTGTGAGAGGGACTATTCATCCTTGCCTTATCCCTGAGGGATCCTGTTAAATGACTCGGTATTCCTGTGGACTGACAGCTCCACCCAAAGGGATGGGGCATGCTCTTCTCTGCTGCTATCTGAAAGAGGGAAGGCACCGCCCTGCAGTGAGGTGGGCTTTGAACCCACATGAAGAGAGGCCACATAATTAGAGACGTAATGTTCGGTATTTTCTACCAGCTAACCAGCTAACTAGCTCCCGGCAGCTGCGCTCTCCTTGCTTAGGATGTCGGCTGGGTTAAACCCCCTTCTCTCTGGGTCCTCTGTAGGGACCCAGCATACCCAGCATGTCGTTTCTGCTTGTGCTCCACAATCTAGGCACCATAACCACTCACTTTTAAAATCTCCTCTGGCTCTGTGTTGTAGTCTTTTGAGAAAATCTGGAGGTCCAGGTGAGCTGAAGGCGATAATTCAATGGAAGCAATGTGCAAAAGGCAGTGAGACAGCTCAGCAAGTGCATGGTCAGATGTTGGACTGCACTGCTAGGAGCCAGGGAGTGAGCCTGCCCAAGAACAGGCACTTCACATGGTAATTTGGCAAGAAATTCCACAAATAATGGAGTTGGTCTGAAAGCTTTAAGGAGAAAATATATTTGCCCTGTCTTCTTCATTGATATACTTCAGGATATGAATTTGAGCTGAAGCTGAGGAAGGTTCTGGCTCTCTGCTCTCTGTGAATGCAATTTCACTGTCTATACGGCCAACGCAAACCAAAAGGCGACAGACCAGAACGTGCACCCGATCAGCATCGGTGTTACATTTTGTCAGGGCTCTGCAATTCTCTGAGGCTTGTACAGACAGCTTTTGCAGAGGGTTCCGATTAGGGGGCAGTTGCCTCCAGAGTTGACCTTCTTGAAGTCAAACAAAACCCAAACAAAAGCCAAACAAGAAAGCAGTTTGGAGAGCAAGCAGTATTATTAAGCTGCAGTGTCACGTTATTTGTCTTTGCCAGCATATATGCAGTCTGCAGCCAGCATGAGAGTGTGTTTCAGCTTGGTCTGCTGCGGCCAGATCTGATTCCTTAGGTGCATGTGATGTTTTGATCAATGTGCCCGTGTATATCTGAAAGTCATTTTCTCACCCTGGTAGTCTCGATAAAGAACAGAGGGCAAGAGGCTAAGAGGTCGGCAAGTCAATGGTCAGCATATATCTGTGGAGAGAAGTGATCCTACAGTGATTTTCCTCAGATGAAGACCTGGCACCACAGCCATGTTTTCTACTTGCTGTAGCTTCATGGGAGTATTAACTTCTTTGGGTCCCGCTGACGGGAATTTCCTAAATGTGTGGGCATAGGTTGGGTGCTCCGAGCAGGAAAGTAATCTAAATCACAGCTTGCCTTCTTGTAGTTGAGAGCAACAACGGGAAGCTTTACTTGGAGTACATCCATGTAATTACACAGGTGATTTGAGGTGTCCCCGCTGAAGGGTCGCAATGAAATAATTTTGATCCTGAATTTGTTGGGTGTTTATTCTAGAAGGTGGGAGGGGAGAACCCCAGTACTTTAAATAAAGCCCTTTTTAAAAGAAAAAAAGTTTTGTGAAAATATCATTTTAATTAGTCTCAGTACTGCTTAGGGTCTACCTGCCCCTGTAGGGTTATGCCAGACCCAGAAAGTGAAGCTATTACTGTTCTTCGGTCATCTAAACTGAATGACTTCTACAGAGCACATCAGCTCAGATTACTTAATCTAAGAGTTTCAAAGGTTTCTTGAATATTAAACCCTATCTGTGAAACCCTATCTATGTTTCAAAACACTAACATGAATACAATGGTGATCTATTTGTTGTTCTACGGCTGGAGACATTAAGCCAGGAGACGACCAAATTGCACTTCTTTTCACTGTGGGTCTGGACTTTGGGGTGCTCAGCTGGAGCACTGAAACCTGGGGTCTCTGAACTGAATGTCAAGCACCACAGCATCTCAGAGCAGTCATCCAAAAAACAAAGCCCATCTGTAACATCAGGGAATGAAGAATTTGCCTGGCATCACATGAGATACGGTCCTGCATCTCAGAAGTCAGGGGGAGTTTTATATTGACTTACTGTGTGCTGGTTCAGGTTCAAAACAAAGACAAACTGGAGTTTGTAATCAAGGATTCTCCATTTTTGCAGGCTTCAGGGTCTCTCTAGCTCGGGTAATTGAAGGAGCAATGTCTACTTAGTGGGTACGTACCTCCCGCTTAGCGTGACATTCAGTCTGGTCTTCAGTGATATTCCTGCTGGGCAGCAAATACGTGTATTTCAGTTCCCTATGCATTTATAAGAGCCTGGAGATGCGGTTGCAAACCAGGCCTTGGTGGGCCAAAACATCACTTTGACAGCTCTCCATCCGCAGAGGTGACGCGCGTGGCTCCAGCCAGTCGGTCTGTATTACTAAGCAACCTCCCTGTAAACCAGTTATCACTCCTGTAATAGCAGCGAGGGATTATAATTACCGGGTTTATCAGTGCCCTGTTTGCTGTGGGCTTGTAATTCCAAATCCTGCCTGAAACACTATGGGCTGTGCTCCCATGGAGCCCGGCCAGTCCCTAGCCTCTGCCATCCCCCTTTGCTCTCCTGGGGATATTCCCCCTTCCCTTCTCTTACAGTTTATCTAACGCTCCCCGGTCACCTGCCTTTCCCAGGCACTCTTAATTTCTGCTGCCTCCCTCCCAATTAGCATGCTGATGATTTGTTTGCTTGATTAAACTTCGAGTATTTGTTTCATATCTTTGCAGTCTTTCTAGTTAATAACTACCAAAGAAGTCAAAAGTAAAGCTTTACAGTTTCTTTCTGCTCCTCATCACACCTGTCCCCCTTCTCTAGTGTTAATCCTGCTATTGACCCTCATTTCTTTTTTCAGTCTAAATCTTTCTCCTTTCTCCAGTTATCTTCAGTTTCTCCGATTGTCTCTCAGCACCTTCAGATCATATGCACTTCTTAATTTTTTCTCACTTTTACTGATGGGTCATCTTTGCAAGCACACTGTCTTGCTTTTCTGCGAACCTTAATTGCTCTTCATCGTGGAGAGAAGAGGAAAACAATTATAGGATAGATTTGTTGGCAATTAACTTCATGTAACAATATCCACTCCTGGTGTTGTGCTGGAAAATACAATGTCATTTCTTTATTTTAGTGATTGCAGTATTACCTTATCTTTGCAGCTGTTGAAGTCAATGAGAATTTTACTTCTTGCTGTAGTAGTGTCAGGCTTAGAGCAACAGAAAACCAACATGGAATGTTTCATCTGCAATTTTTAGTATGAAGACAGCCTGATATTACTGGAAACATAGCCTGTACCCACGATCCATATGACCCTTGCTTACCTTTATCAAAAGAGTCAGTTCACATAGTGTGTCAGCACCAAGTGCATCTCTGAGTGCATTTTGGGAGAAGGTAGGTAAGGACAAAGATTAGGGTTCATGCTGGTGAACATTTGAAACATGAAAGTCCTCCTGAGTGCAGTAAATCTTAGAAGTGATAATAAAACCTTTTGTGAATAGAAACACTTAAGTAACAAACAGAATTATAACCTAAGGGGCAACTGCATAACAATCCAGACGAATCAAATATGTTTAATTTTATATCTTCTCAATAGCCTGCTTCTGCTGAAGTCAATAGTAGACCAGTCTACAGAGCTTTAGGAAATCCCACCTTACTCATTGCATTGGCACACTAGGTTTATAAAACAAATGTACGTCTGATGTTGCCAGCACTTACTGGTACATGACTGTAAGTAATACACCTCTGAGCTCAGCACGTCTGTCGATGGCAATGGGTGGCACACCTAGCTATAGACATCGGAAGGTTTCAGTGCAATCTCTCTTGAATCAAACTAAGAGAAGCAGAATTAAAATTAAATCTAATTCCATTAAATGAGGCAAAGCGTTAGCAGCCTTTTCAAGTAATTAAAGCTTTGGAGCGCAATAAGATAAGAAATTGAACGGCTTGATGTTAACGTATGGGATTACTTATATGGGTGAGGCACTGCTATTGCTCGTGTTTAAAAATCCATAGTAAGTGCTTCTTACTCATTGATGAAAAAAGTGATAATACCTTGATAACAAATATAGCCCCACAGTGATTCCTCAATGAACTTTAAACTTTCTGAGCTTGTGCCACTGCAGCTTCTATCCCTTTAGAAATGATGGGCCAAATGTTCACATTCATTCTCAAGTCTTAGGCAGGCAAATTTAATCAAGGCAGAAACAGTAATTAGGAGAAATTTGCCCACGTGAGAACTGGATGAGAAACTAATGTAATTCAGTAAATTTCAATTAAAAGAGAACTGGATAGAATCCTTTTGGTTATTCATTATTGAATATTGTCAACTCTTTGCTCAGACCAAGTATTGCACAAGCAATATATTTATCTCATGAGGATAAATAAAAAATACAGTGTCACTTGTGCTCAACGTGTATGGAGTTGAGTCTAATTTAAGCCTTTGATGATGGAAATTACTGTGATGTAAAGATCTTCAATCCAAATGGTGATTTTAATGGGGAGTGGGGGGAAAACTTGTGTGATAAAATGGTTTGTCCATTTACAAAAACTGCTACCGGCAGAGCTGCGAGGACCAGGAAAGTCTCAGATAAAATCAAAAGCTCAAAATGATCTTGATAAAGTGGCAAAGTTGTTCAGTATCATTAAATTTAAAAGTAGTCAAGGGAAATTCATACTAAGGAAGGGCTATATGCAGAAATAGAAAATGAGAAATAACTGGTTAGTCAGCAGTCTTGTCACCCTATATTTCTATTACAGTTACTTAAAATTAGGTCTTTGTGCCTTCATGAATGAATTAAAAGAGCTGCCTGAGCTAAAAGATACTTAAGAATTTGCTTCTTTTCTTTCAGCTGGAACTTTTTGAAATAAGGGGACTCAGGAACGCATATTTAAACCATTAAAAAGTTGATGTAGATTGGTCAGGTTTTTTTCATTACATCAAAACTATAGAAGTTTGCACAGAAATTCAGGGGAAAATGGCCAAACAGTGTAAAAAATTTTGCCCTGTATGTTTAGGTCCTTTCTGTCCTACACGTCCATCTTTATAGGCTGACTCTTTGTAAAGCAGAAGAGCTGAGACAGCTATTAAGAAACAGATGTTCTCGGAATACCTGCATGAACACCAACGGCAGAAAAAAATGCTGCAAGTCTATTGTTTTATCCAGTCAAAAGCCAGTGATTTAACCATTTGACAGCCTATCCCATCTGTAAGGCTTAGAAAGCCCAGGAGCGACATCTTGTTTTATCAGACTTCTCATGTGGGGAAATATGACATACACCCAAGATCACCTGTAAAATTCAGATAATGCTATTTCTTAACCTGAAAGGAGAAGTATCGTGAGATGTACTGGCACCGGAGTGGCAGTACACGTGCAGGTTTTCTTTCGAAGCCCATAATGTCTCAAGAATATAACAAAATTTGGATGCCTTTTTTCCTTCTTTCCTTTTTTCCTATTCTTTTTTCCTTGCAGTTCAGAAAAAAATTTTTGCACAACCTTGGGTCTACTCAGGCATCTGAAATGCGACTGCAAGTTTCAATAAACAGCAAAAGCAGGTGTGAATGCTAGTGTTTGAAACACTCCATTTGAAATGACAGGGCATAAGCTTTTTCTTGTTAGGGTGTTGCTTAGATACACAATTATCCACACAAAAAACATTCTCAAAAACACAGGAAAATAAGAGTGGAAGCAGCTTTAAAGGATGAAAAATTAAGATTGCAAGAGAAATCAACTTCTGAAACAAGGTTCACCTGGAATCATACCATCAGCTACATGAAGACTGTAGGAAGGTCAGAGAAGGTGGCAGAGTATGGCTTCAGATACTGGACACATCTCAAGAGAGAGAAGGAATTGGATGCTTTTGGGGTCTGTGAGCTATGCCTTCATGTATATCTCTGGTTACTGAGACAGACTGTGTATTTCTTGGTTACCATGCTTTTGTTTTCTGCAGATTTTTGAAAATAGTTATTGTAAATTCAGAGAAGTTTCCTCTGTCTCATAGTGTCTCAGAAACCTCAGTGGTTTAGCTGAGGTTCAACAGTGCGGTAAGCCAAGGCAGATGCTTCTACCCACAACCTCAAACGTGACCAAGGGTTTGATACGGCCCCGACAGCTGTTAAGGCAGGATTTTAAAGACTAAAGCCTCTAGTGCAAGGATAACTTGAACAACTGAGGAGCTTGTGGGCTATATTTTTCCACTATTAACACCACCACCACCATTTCAGAAAAGATTATAGTAAAATGATTTTCACCCAGCTGTTAGGATAAGGCAAGAAAACAAACCAAAGATCGAACTCTGATCATCAGGTGTGGAGACAGCCATGAGAAGCAGCTCTGGACTAGCTTAGGTCAATTCACAAGGAGACGGGCTGCAACCAAAAGAAAGAGCATCCTGCTTTCATCCCGTTTTTCTGGAAGTTTTCCTTTGCGAGGTGGTTTTGTGCTAATTTAGCCAACACTAACTCATATTCTTTCCGTTTTAACAAGCTATTAGAGCACCCCAGCTGTGCCAAGGGGCAGAGTAACCGACAAAACAAGAGGGGGTTTAGTATCATCTTGCTTAAGATTTGCCCAAGAAAGGTAGCATAAAGTGAAGAAAATCGTTTCAGTCTTGATTTTTATGACTGTAAACCAGAGTCTGGCCCCAAGAGTTTAACAGAGAAGATTATGTTATTTGTAAGAGCAATAAAACCTGAAGCACTGGAAGAAAGTTTATTTATGAACAATATGTTAATGGAGAAATTAAGGAAGACTGTCACGCCGCAGGACACCTCCATCCCTTTACAGTTGAGAGTCAGCAAGAATGATGCCAGCTTGTAGGACCTGACTTGATTTTGCTGTGTGCAGTTTGAATTCATACTCCTCTGATTTTCATATGTCTCTGAACTTCATTCTCCATCATCTCATTTTAGGAGAGGGCCCCTGTCCCTCATTAGAAACTGTGTCCTGATGCAATAGGATTAACCAGAAAACCCAAACATAAGCTTGCCAAAGATTTCCGCCTCAGTCCTGTAACCTCCCCCATGTGTTCCCTCTGCAGGGGGGCTGCTTAGCAAGACCTGGGGCCAGAGCTACTGCTTAGGTGGTGACGCTGGTGGCTTGGCACAAGTCAGTCCCCGTTTGCTTGTACAAGGGGCATAGAGGAGCAGCCAGCCCCAGCCAGGGAACTGTAAAACTGATTTAGAGACGCTTCTGCTCCTTCCTTGTCCTGGTTCTGTGCCAAAGCACCTTGGCCAGACCAGATGATCAGCTGCCTCCTGTATTTATTGGGCTCCGTATTTACAATAATGGCATTTAGTAGTGAGCAAGGGTGGGTTTTTTTGGTTAGTCCTTGGTATGCACTTTCTTCTCACACTGTACAAAGAAAGGGCAACATGCAGTACAACTCAGAAAAAAAGCTTGCCTACTTCTGGTAAATTAATAGAGCAAGAGTACTGCTGCTGCTGGTGAAGCTGAAGCTCCAGCGTTTGTCTTTTTAAGGGTCATTTGTCACTCAAATTTACAAAAGTTAGGCCACTTGAGTTGATAAATGTGCCTGCTGAGTACTCACTAGAAATTGAAGATCTTTCTTGGAAAGCTCAACTAGAAGGTGTCAGTGTAGAAATACACACTTGGGAAACCTGCTGCGAGGAGAAGGTAAATGTACACGAGCAGCCAGGTTTTGAGGAGGTATTCCTCTCCCCTTTCCTGGGGGATCTTAGAGGCGTACCCCTAATGCCTGGGACCCCCATCAAGGTGGTAACACTTGGGGTTTCTGAGGAGAAACCTCACCCTTAGTCTTCTCAGGTCTGGCATATCCTTCACCCTACATACGTTGTTCCAGCTCTGTCACAGAGGACACCTTCTCTGCAGGACATGGGGTCCCCTCCTCACCTGCCTGCTGACGTGGCCAGGTATCAGCCACACATGGCAGCACCTCCGCATGCAAGTACCTTGCGTGCGGGGTCAGGCTTCATATTCCCATCTTCAGGGGATTTCAGAAGACAGAGGTTTCCTTGCACCTTCTTAGCCCCCAACTGGCTGTCCTGTCCCCTTCCTACCAGAGGAGATCCTTCACCACCTTCTCCTTTCCAGAGCACCCAAGTCCCCTCTTCAACCCAAGAATCACAGCCACCAGTGCCTCTGGTTACCTCCACCACCTTCTCCATCACACCGCTCCCCACAGGGCAGCCCCTCGTGGCATGCTGCTGCTCTCCAGGGATGCCCATGGGAGCACAAACCCCTTAGCCACGAGCAGAAATCAGAGGTTGCCAGAGGAGCTGGGCAGTCCCAGCATACCTGACGTGATGGAGCTGCCTTGCTGCCTGTGCCTGGGCACAAGGTGCTGCTGCCCAGCCCTGTCTCTCATCCTCACCCAAGTCACTTTTTTTGGGCATAATTTTAGGTTTGTCTTTGTCATTCATCTCTACAGAAAAATATTGGTACCTCTCAGTCTGTTTTTATACCATGCACCTGGTAACTAACAACTATTTATTAGCTTTACCTTTTAGTTATTTATTGTCATGGTTGCCAATTTAATCACTTTTGTTTGTCAAGGAAGCTTAGGTTATTTTAGGCTGACAATTCTATTAACTTTTAAAAAAAACAATGTACTTTAAAGAGGAATGAAAATGTGGCCATGACCTTTCAGGCTGTGGTTTAAATCACAGCCAGCAGAGAAATGCCGAGGGTGATTGATTCTGGTGTTCACTGATGTTATGCATAGCAGCATTTCAGATAACCGATAACTCGATCACAGTTGTGTATAAACAGAATAAAATTGGTACTGTGGAAAGCCTTTAATAATTGCCTGCAGCTCCTTGAAACTCCTTAATGTTCAATTAATCATCTCCTGCCTCTGTTCTGCCAGCGTGGCTCCTTTTGAGTAACAGTTGTCTCAAACACCTGACTAATATTTCACTGGTGGAGATGTAACAAGGAGAAACAGCAGTGACCTGGATGGTTTTTAACTATGTTCATCGAGTTTATCATGGTGCTCTTTCAGGTCACAGAATAGACTGGGCATCTTTTCCCACAGTCTCTGGTGGACTGGGTGCATGTATGCACATTTTTATGTACTGAACAGTCATGGGAGTTAGGGGGAAAAAAGACCCAGTTTAGCCCACCCTGGTTCACAAAGCAAATGTACAGGACCTCTGGCCATCTATTTACTGTAGGCTTTAGGGAGAACAAGCCCATGTTAAAAGAATGTTATTAAAATTACAAAAAAGTTAGGAAATGCCAGAAGCAACCTGCTTATTCACCTTGAAGTGGTATGTATATTACCAAGGATAGATAGATAGATGGATGGATGGATGGATGGATAGATAGATGGATGGATAGATAGATAGATTGATTGATTGATTGATTGATTGATTGATTATGGGAGTCAGTCCTTAGTTGCATAGTCACTCAGTATTTTCTCCATGGGATATCTGCTTCAGTACATGGGTCACCAAGGACTGCAAGCTTGTGTACGATATAGGTTAGAACAGCCCTAAAAACTGCAGTGGTATCTCATGTCTTACTTAGCGTGAGTCTTAACTTAAAATGTCTTAATGCACACAGTGCCGGACAGACCACTACTGTCCAGAGCTCTGTTTCCAGCTGGTAATCTAAATAAGATCAAATGTGATTGTGCAGCAACTTTGATATTAAAGGCTCTGGCAATGGAAAAGCTCTAAAAAAATTTACTGTTTGAGCCCAAAGTGGGGTATTTTAGTAAAGCGGGCTGACAAAGATGTTAAAGGGAAAGTAAGTTTTTCATTTGTAGTCTGAAAATGCAAAGCCAGGTGGAAGAACTGCCTCGTAGTATTCTCACTCCTTGGGTAAAAGCTCTGGGTGCAGCAGAAGGTTTCCGTCTGCAGCAGTTTTGTCAGCTCTGAGCTGTGACCCTGTATCCAAGGCAACTGTTTCTGGATGTTAGGTGGTAAGGAGCTATAGAATAAATGAGAGGTAGTTGTGAAATATGCAGGTATGACTCTATCAGGGGCAATAATGATGAAATGCTAACAGGTGGAAAAGGGCTTGAAGGGAGCACCAGTATCCAAATAAGGAATTTTAGTCTCAAAATTCACAATATGATAATGTCTTACTTGATGCAGTATACCTGTTAGTCAATAAAGACCAACCAGGACTATGGAAAGCCATGAACTAAAGCAAGTGTGGAACAGACATGAAATCAAATTGGTTGCTCTTAGTTTATCTACCTGTGTTCTGTAACCCACATCTCTTGGGGATGAGCCCGTAAGAGCTTAGTCTTTATGTTGCAAGAACTACTTTCCCTCTGGAAGCAGCATTCTGGTTATAGAGGGGTTTTGTTTATTTCTGAGAAATAATTTGTTTTAAAAGTAATATTTAACAATTTCAGTTTCTGCTGATTCCTTTAAATATAACTGCATTATTAAGAGGTGATAGAGGTGATGCTACCCTCATGATCAATGCTCTGGGATTTAAAATGATTGCTCAGTTGTGCTGACTTGCTGTATGAGCCAAGTCGCATGGCAAGATGCCTCTGTAAGAAGAGTGGAGGGCCTGGCTGAAAGAAGCAGGGACACACAATGCCATGGTTAAAAGGCTGGAAGACTTTCTTGTGTTCAGTTTTCAAGGTGACCAAAACTTTCCTCCATCTCTGGTTAAATATATCTTTAGTGGAAAACTGTCAACCCCTTTAATCTCAAAATATAGTAAGACAAGGTAATCGCCAAACCGATTGGCCTGAGGGAAGAGCTCACAGGTACTAAAGCCGGTATTCCTTCTTGTTTTCTGGCACCCAACCAGTTCTTTTACCCATAAGAAAATGGGTAAAAGAAAAGAAGGGAAGAGCAACAGGAAGTATATCACAAGGCACGTATATCTTCACAAGTTTGTCCAGTTGCAGTACCTCTTGAATCCATCACCAGCTTAAATAAGTTAAAATTCCAGATGAGCAGAATGGTAACCACAAAACCTATTATGTAAGTCAGGATGGGGGACTTACTAATTGCCAGCACTTACCCATGAGAGGCTGCTGAAGGATAAGTGTTAGATCTGAGTGTTCTTATCAACTCAGCTCTACTAATTCTGTTTGTTTGGGGAGAAGTGTCAAACAGCTGAAGTTAATGCTGCTGTAGAGCTTGTATCTGAAGTGGTGGGTCAGAGTGGGGTGGAATTAGCATGAGGGAGGTTGAAATATTGTGTCTGAGCCACACAAAATCAACCCCAGCGTACCTGTACAATGTATGTCAGGACCATGAAAAATGCAAAGCACCATTGTGCTTCTTTCCTTGTACTATCTCAGAAGAACAAGCAGTTCTGGATGAATTCATTTCACCCAGGTGTCATGATGTCCTTAGCCTTGAGCAGGGGCTGAGCTTGGACGTGTTGTACAGAACACACCAGGGCTAACCCCTCGTGGTCCAGGTGGTGCCGAAGGGACAAACACAGCTAGCAAAGGAAGACCCGGTATGAAGAGTACATGAGCTCACTTCTGTCTGCTAGCTGTTGACCAGAAGTTACTATGTCTGCCTGGTCTTACTTGCCTGTTTTATGTAAGTCTTAGCACTCTTGTTGATGTGATGGGTCCTTCCACCTGGCATAGCTACATACTGAATTTTGGTAACAAACATTATGCTTCAGAAAATCTTGCTTAAACAAACCGCATCAATAATATAAAACTTCACCACCTCTCATGAATGATCACCAGAAAATACTAAACAGCTTCAGTGCATTTACAACTTGATCCGAACTGTCGCTGTCTCTTTTTTTTTTTTAATTAATAAATGTGTCTAGCCATATGTGTGACAATAAACCCATTTATTTTGATGGTGATGTTCACATGCTTGCTGCGAAGCACATGTTTAAATGCTTTGCTGACAAGGCATGGGCGAACAGATGCCTTCTCCATAACGAGCTGGCCGGGTATCCCTAGCTGGCAACTGCAGCAGGCTCCCTGGCTTCTTCTTTGGACCTGACACTAGTGGGTATTCATCATCAAGTGAGAAGGCTTCCACGAGCAGCCAGTCCGACCCAGATAACAGCTTCACCCCGCAGAGGAGGAGGAACTGAGAGGAGCTTCCCATTCCCCTGTGTTAAGCCTGGGACCCCAAGGCAGGCTTTGTGAGATCTGCCTAAAGGTGGTCTTTTAGCATGACAAAATGGAGAGACCGTGGGTCCAGAAAACAGAATCTAATGACCCCTTCGGTAGTTTTTTATTTTCTGGTAATACTGTGCAGGTTTTTCACTGTCTTTTACAGAAAAGACTTTCTATTGTGAAGATACTGATGATACAGTACAGTCCGAATTGCTGCCACACAGCTGTTTCCAAGCATGCCAGATCTCTTGGGAAAGTAGGACCACCTCTTTCCTCGTGCACCTTCATGTCATTGAAAAGATATTTCCAGGTTTACTTGTCACAAGCATTTATATTCTTTTATCAACAAATGCAAAGTTCTGTATCAATGAAGTACGAAGGTAGCACAAATAAATTATCCAGAAAAATACAGCCATTACAAAAATAAATCAATAGATTTCAAGCAGCAATTTCAACTCATTATACATAGGGAATATTTTCCTGTTGCTGTTCAAAGGTGCGTCATGATAATAAACTGGATTTAATGATTTCATTATGCTCTATGCTAAAAGTAGCTCCTTTTTCTTCGCAAACTTTCATTGGTGTGGTCTGATGTTGATATTTACCTCCCTGCATATGTTACTTGCTCAGCATTTTCATGGAACAATAAGGTAAAGAAATTTCAGCATGTGGATTTTTCACAAACCATTAATTTAGATTAGATGTGGTTATTTATTCATGGAACATGAGCAGTCACCTCAATCCCATCAGTACGCTTTTTGACTGAATCACCGAGCTTTTTTACAGGGAAGAATAGCAGAACAAGGGCAATGCATACAGAACTGAGTTTCAGAAGAATCTTCCTGAGACAGTATGTGAAATATATTTAATTCTTTTTCATAAAATAACTGGTATCAGCAAATAACATGGGGCAAACTTACTGTATTTATTTGTGTGCAAATTTAAGATCACTTTTGCTGTTATTTAAGCATCTATAGCTACAAGGCATTACTGCTTATATATAAAATTGTGTGTATGAGTAATATCAAAACACAATTCTTGTAAAGAAGAGGTGAATTAATATTGCTGCTGGATCTTTCCAGAGTTTGTATACTCCGATTTTTCTGTTTAACTGTGCAGCAGTGTTTTTCCCTGCTGTAATTATCCATCTGCAAGATCCTAGTGCTCCCAGTCTGCCAGGCGGCTCTGCAGCGGGGGTATCTTGCCGATGACTTACGACGGCGCCATGGCTTTTCCTTCCTTCTGTGATTATATCAGGTGGGCTTGTCACAGTTGGAATTTGGTTAGGACTTTAAAGTGCTGTTATTTTTAAAACAATATTCAATCTTTGGGAAGTGTTGTGGGTTTTTTTTTCTGTTACACAACCTGAAACCTTCCATCTTCTCAGCAGGAGTGGTATTGTCAGCCCTCGATAACAATAGCGTTACGCTGGGTTACAGCTTGTCAATAGAGAGCTTAAACTTTCCATCAGGTCACGCTGGCTCACACGCCTGGGAGCAGGGAAATGGCCTCTTCACCTTGTCTCATCTCAAGGTGGTTCGGGCTCAGGAATGCTTCCACCTGCATTTACAGAGTGGTGGTTCTCTGTTAATATCATCTTTCATCTCTGTGAGGATGTTTTGCTCTCTCTTGAGTTTTGGTCATCTCATTGAGCTTTCTGGTCCCTGATCCATTCTTTACAAAACTCGGTTTCCTGTTGGCCTAAGCTGACTTAGAGGTAGCACTCCTTCTTTTGTCCAGTGAGATGGGACCTTTGTTGAGTTACGTACATCCTGAGCTTATGTGTGGAAAAACATGTCATTAATGTTACTCCTTTATCTCCACACCTTAGGTTTCGGGATGACCACACCAGCAACTGTGGCTGGAAAAGTATTCCTCATCATTTATGGCCTTTTTGGGTGTGCCGGGACTATCCTTTTCTTCAACCTCTTCTTGGAGCGCATTATCTCTCTCCTGGCGTTCATCATGAAGGCGTGCCATGAGAGACAGCTGCGAAGAAGTGGTCTCCTACCTCCCAACTTCCGACGGGGGCCAGCTATGTCGGGGGTGGGCAGCCTTGTGGGGTGGAAGCCATCAGTTTACCATGTGATGCTGATTCTGGGAATTTTTGCTATTACCCTTTCCTGCTGCGCCTCCGCAATGTACACAGCAGTGGAGGGATGGAACTACGTTGACTCCTTGTACTATTGCTTTGTCACCTTCAGCACCATCGGCTTTGGAGATTTGGTAAGCAGCCAAAACGCTGCGTACCAAAATCAGGGATTATACAGATTCGGAAACTTCATATTTATATTAATGGGGGTATGTTGCATATACTCTCTTTTTAATGTCATCTCAATCGTAATCAAGCAAGTTTTGAACTGGGTGTTGAAAAAATTCGAATGCAGATGTTGCCCAAAGTGCCATAAATCAAGTGCCCGCCTCGGACGTCGCAACGCCATCACCCCAGGAGCCCGCCTACGTCGACATAACATCTCAATGGACGCTGATGGACAGTACGACAGCGACACCGAGGGGAGGAGGCTCTCTGGAGAGATGATCTCCATGAGGGAGCTCACAGCATCAAATAAAGTCTCCCTGGCCATTTTGCAAAAGCAGTTGTCCGAGACAGCCAATGGCTACCCGAGGAACGTTTGTATCAATACAAGACAAAATGGTTTCTCTGCAGGGGTGGGTGCTCTAGCCATCATGAACAACCGCTTGGCAGAAACAAGTGATTCTAGGTAGAGTTTTTGAAATTCCTTTTGTTTCTTTAATAAAAATAAAATGGTGATTAGGGTGGAATTATCACTGTAAACTACTGGAAAGTTTTAAATTCAGAGACAGCCTTGGTATTCATTGGGCGTTCAGCATTTTAGTTTCTGGGGGTTTTATAAGTCTTCTCTAATATGCAGTAACATCTTTACCGTAATGTTATAATTTTCCCCAAAGGGGTTTTTTGGAAGAGACATAGATGTCTTTGATGCAGAATCTGATGCAATTGTAGAAGAATGGTGTGCATGGTTACGATGGTTTCAAAACCAACATGTTCTTCTTTAGAACATAGCCTGAACCCAAAATCTGGATTAAAATGCATAAAGTGGGCAAGTTCAGCTCCAGATTCAAACTTGGGGTTGATAAGGTTTGGCTAAACCAGTATC